>CM055121.1:932982358-934274858 GCA_029206835.1 Rana muscosa
TGTTACCCACTAAGCCTTCCTTGTTTAAATGCAGTTGTGGCAAAACATTTTCAAACACAACAGGCTGCAATAACATAACTTCACCACTCTGCTCGGGTAGCGCTTCACCAAACCCATGAGGACTGTCAGCAGCGACAGACCGCAACAACTCATTATCAGTACAAGAAATTTCAAACATTTGAGTTTTGACATTTTTCTCATCACCAAGGTCAAGTACCCTCTTATCTATCAAAGCGGCACCACAGTTGTCCCAAGCAACCTCTGGCTCCAACACATAGAGCTCCCTGGAGGTTTCTAAGGACGCCTCTGCAGCCTTAGATACTGTTGCCAAGGGGAATCGCATATCCTGCTTAGCTATCACCCCTACCTCTTTAAGCATCACATTACCATCAGCACATGTGTCATCAGTCTCCATAAACATAGCAGTTTTATAAACTCTATTAAATTGTCCTTTGTCAAAATGCATGACACCCTGCGTGCCACTCAGCACACCACCCTTCCTCTCCAAAGGAATTATTTTGCCCACTAGGGCGTCTTCACAGTTGTCCTGGGAAACCACTTGCCTCACCACTGCAGGCTCCTTGGTGTTTTCCCTTGGCAACTGCACAGCACCTGTCACTAGGGAACATGGCATACAAACTGCTTTGGTCACCCCTAGCACATCCTTTCCAGAACTCCGCTGGGTTACCTTAGCTGTACCCAGAGTCCATATGTCCCTTTCAATTTTTGACCTCGCTGCAAGCAGGGTTTTAACCTGTGTTTCCCCACTGATCTGGGTAGCACACTGCAGCAAGTTCATTTTTTCACCTTCATTGTGAGGAACCACACAGTCAGCCTTTCCCATGATTTTAACAGGAACAGTCTTACCATTCTCTTTAGCATGGGTTGAAGATTTCAATTGAGAGCGTTGTCCCTTCTTTGCCATGCTCTCCCAAGATGACGCCCCCTCCTGGAAACAGGGTAACATTACATCCATCTTGGATTTTCCATCATCGCCTGCAGGCAAAGCATTAAGCCCAACAACATGATCAGCAGCTGTATTCCACAAGCTTGGACAAGAAAAGATCCCGTGGCCCAGCTGACCACATTCCAGGCATGGCACTTGGCGACTTTCTCCTGTTGCTATGGGAGACCACCTTGTAGCGCTCTCTAGACTGGACTGCTCCTAGAAAATTATCGTAGTCATCTCGGTTACTATACATCCCACGGTACACCTCCTGGTACTCCTCCATCAGAAAAGGTTGCACCAACTCAACCCAGCGATTTCTGGGCCATCTTCTGTACGAAGCAATCATTGCAAACTCATCCAAAAAGTCCTCAACACATTCTGAAGGCAACATAGGCCGTAAGAAGTCAGCTGTACGAATTTCTGCTTTGTTGCCATGGGCAACCACACCCATCTGCTCACTCTTTACACTCAGAGCAGGCTTCTCATACCTTTGCTTTGGTGAAGCCTGGGACAAAGGGCATTTAGAAACTTCATGCCCCCACTCACTGCACCACAAACAGCGCACTTGGTTCTTAACCCTTTGCACATTGATAGCTGGCCATCTTGCACCAGCGTTGCCAGGGGCAACATGTCCTTCCCCTTTAACTTGGTTCAGTGTGGCCAAGTGTCGGCTGCACCAATCCACTGCAGACTCAGACTCTGGTGAACTCTCCATACTTGCAGTCACCTGTGCACTTCTTGCACCAGTGTTGCTAGGAACAACACCCGCTCTGTCTCTCATCTCAGCAAACATGGCTTCCTTTTTGCGTTTCGACCTCCCCATCTCTGCAGTCAGGCTAACAACGTTTTTTTTTTTTTTTTTTTTTCAACACAGGAAAAATTTGAAGTACTATCTCCAAGACTTGCAAACAGCACACTTTCACATGCAGACTTCACTCTCTGCTTGAGCTCACTTCCACAGGCACATCACCTGTATACAACACAGTCCATTAATTGAACTCCTGTGCAGTTTGCCTGGCTGCCACACACAGCTAGCAGCAGTTCACCGCAGAAAACTTTAACTTTTCCTTCAGATAGGCTGTTCATCACAGTATTGCTGTTAAACACACAGTTTCTTTTTACTCACTGTTTTTGGTATGCGAGGATCTGGAACTCTTCCAACAACTGCCCAAAGCAATATCTCCACCACTTGTAAGATGGGGGTTGTTTAGCTCAAGTAGTAGATGCGTTTTTCAGTAATGCAAGCCAGTCAGCAACTCTGTTTAAGGGCATGGCAGCCCATTTTTATTTAAAAGCACGAAAGTTCACAAACACATCTGTAGTATTCACAGGGCGGTTCCACCATTCCTGTATCTTTCATACTAACAGTAGCCTCGTAGCTTTACCTTCTGGCGATCCAGGCCTTTAGCCTAGGCCTGACGGCCTGTTCCTCAGACCCACACAGTGTCCAAGAGTTTCAGCTTTCTCCTAGCTTCTCCTGGTCAGCACCTTTGTTGCTATAACACTAACGATGTCTGCCTCCTGCAGACATGCACCGCCTTTGACTCCACTTCAGAGGAAGAGAGCCCACTCAGCTCTCATGCACACAGACTTCCTCTCTCTTGGGTGGAGCCCTGATCCATAGTCACCTCTGACTCCACTTCAGAGGACGAGAGCTTACCTGGCTCTCATGCACACAGACTTCCTCTCTGTTGGGTGGGGCCCTGTTCCATAATTACCTCTGAACTAAATAGCCCAAGACACAGCTGTTCCATCAGCGTGTCTTTCTTTACCAAATGTGGCAATAACCAACCCCCTTGAAGGTCGCACAAAGTCGCACCCTCACACCTTAGACCATTCAGAGTAAGAATAATTAACCACGACTCTCTGAATTCTGTCTTTTAGCCAGTTTTCTATCCATTTACAAACTGATATTTCCAATCCTGTAGACTTTACCTTACACATGAGCCGTGTGTGGGGAACTGTATCGAACGCTTTTGCAAAATCCAAGTATACCACGTCCACAGCCACCCCTCTGTCCAAGGTTTTACTTACCGCTTCATAAAAATAAATCAGGTTTGTCTGAAAACTTTTGTCTTTCATGAATCCATGCTGTCTGTTGCTTAACCACTTAGGCCCCGGACCAATATGCAGCATAAAGACCAGGCCCCTTTTTGCGATTCGGCACTGCGTCACTTTAACTGACAATTGCGCGGTCGTGCGATGTGGCTCCCAAACAAAATTGGTGTCCTTTTTTTCCCACAAATAGAGCTTTCTTTTGGTGGTATTTTATCACCTAGGCGGTTTTTGTTTTTTGCTCTATAGACAAAAATAGAGCGACAATTTTGAAAAAAAATCCTATATTTTTTACTTTTTGCTATAATAAATATCCCCCAAAAATATATAAAAAAAAAATTTCCTCAGTTTAGGATGATACGTATTCTTCTACATATTTTTCGTAAAAAAAAAATCGCAATCGGCGTTTATTGATTGGTTTGCGCAAAAGTTATAGCGTTTACAAAATAGGGGGTAGTTTTATGGCATTTTTATAATTTTTTTTTTTTTTACTAGTAATGGCGGCGATCAGCGATTTTTTTCGTGACACATCGGACACTTTTGACACTATTTTGGGGCCATTGTCATTTTTACAGCGAAAAGTGCTATAAAAATGCACTGATTACTGTGAAAATGACACTGGCAGTGAAGGGGTTAACCTGTAGGGGGCGTTGAAGGGGTTAAGTGTTTTCCAGGGAGTGATTACTACTGTTAGGGGCGTGGCTTGCCATGTGACGTCACTGATCGTCGTTCCCTATGACAGGGAACAGACGATCAGTGGCAGTCACACTAGGAAGAACGGGGAAAGGTTTGTTTACACTTACCTCTCCCCGTTCTTCAGCTCTGTGACCCGATCGCGGGACACCGGTGGCGATCGGGTCTGCGGGGCCCGCGGTCACGGAGCACAGGACCAGGTCACGAGCTCACGGCTGGGCTCTTAAAGAGGACGTACAGGTACGTGCTTGTGCCCAGCTGTGCCAAGTGGTTAAAATATTTTTTCCAGCAAGAACTCATCTATGTGGTCTTTTATTAATCTCTCAAGTATCTTCCCAACTATAGAAGTTAAACTAACAGGTCTATAGTTACTTGGTAAAGACTTTGTTCCCTTTTTAAATATAGGCACCACATGCGCCAATCCAGTGGTACTATTCCTGTCATTATTGAGTCCCTAAAAATTAGATACAATGGCTTTGAAATTACAGAGCTCAATTCTTTTAGGATCCGTGGGTGTATGCCATCTGGTCCAGGTGCTTTATCCACCTTTATTCTGTCTAAATATTTCTGCACCATATCACTTTTGAGCCATTGTTGATTTTGGGCTGTGTCACTACCACCCCCATTTTGGACATGAGCTCCCCCCATGCTCCTTTGTATACACTGAGCTGAAGAAAGTATTTAATAAATTAGCCTTCTCTTTGTCCCCAGTCACCCACTTTAGATTATTTTGTAAAGGGCCTACATGCTCAGACTTGACCTTTTTACTATTAATATATTTGAAGAATTTTTTGGGGTTTGTCCTACTATCTTTTGTAATCTGTCGTTCGTTTTGAATTTTTGCATCCTTGATTTCCTTTTTACATATCCTGTTATATTCTTTGTAACATTTAAATGACACTAGTGTTCCCTCATTTTTATATTTTTTAAAAGCTCTTTTCTTGTAGTTTATAGCTTTTTTAAGTTTGGCCGTGAGCCACATAGGTTTTATTTTTAGTCTTTTAAACTTATTGCCCATGGGAATATACTTTGCAGTGAGTTCACAAACAGTCTTTTGAAGAATTCCCATTTCTGTTCGGTGCCCATTGATGCCAATATTCCCATCCAGTCTAAGTCCTGGAGAGCAGCCCTCATCCTTGGAAAATTTGCTCTCTTGAAATTAAGTGTTTTTATCTTTCCCGTATGTGATTTTTGCTTACAGCTAACACCAAATGAAATCATGTTATGGTCACTGTTACCCAGGTGTTCCTTTATCTGAACATTAGTAATACGCTCTGCATGGTTTGAGATTACCAGGTCCAACAGAACATCATTCCTAGTTGGGGCCTCAATAAACTGGACCATAAAATTGTCCTGCAATAGGTTTATAAATTTTTGCCCTTTAACTGTTCCAGCAGTGCCATTACTCCAGTCAATTTCTGGGTAGTTAAAATCCCCCATTATTATCACCGTCCCAGCCCTTGCAGCCCTTTCCATCTGTGCAAGGAGCTGAGTCTCCACCTCCTCATTAACATTGGGTGGTCTATAACAAACTCCATTGATTAACTTTGAACTACGCACATCTGTATGCAGTTCCACCCATAATGCTTCAGGCTCATGCCACTTTCCATCCACCAGGTCCTCATTCACACTCGCTTTGAGATCACTTCTCACATAGAGACAGACCCCTCCACCTTTCCTTTTTACCCTGTCTTTCCAAAAGAGTGCATCGCCAGGAATATTAATAGCCATGTGAGGAATGAAGCCAAGTTTCAGCAATACCGATTACATCATAGCTCTCCTCATGCACCAGAGCTTCCAACTCACCTATTTTGCTTGGCAGACTTCTGGCATTGGTGAACAAACACTTTAATGCATTAATATACTTTGACCGGTCACATACTATCCTCTTGGGTGTTCCGAGATTGCAACTAGGACTTGCTACTATACTTACCTTGGGTTTATGTGCTTTGGTTACCCTACCAATAATGCCCCTAATACTACCCTCTGGAATATGTTCCACACTGACTCTCACTATCTCTGGACCCTCCCCCCTGTCGCCTAGTTTTAAAAAAACCCTCTAACTTTTTGGCCATCCTTATTCCCAGCTGATCTGCACCCTCCTCATTTAGGTGCAGTCCGTCCCTTCTATAGTACTGGTTATCGACTGAGAAGCCGGCCCAGTCCTCCAGGAACCCAAATCCCTCCTTACTACACCAGCTCTTCAGCCACTTGTTCACTTCCCTAATCTCCCTCTTCCTTTCTGGTGTGGCTCGATGTACCGTTAGTATTCCTGAGAATACTACCTTGGAGGTCCTGTTCCTCAATTTAGCTCCCAAGTCCCTAAAATCGTTCTTTAGGACACTCCATCTGCCTCTGACTTTGTCATTGGTGCCAACATGCACCATGACAGCTGCCTCCCAGCCCCTCCCAGTAATCTATCCACCAGATCCGTGATGTGCCGAACCCGAGCGCCCGGTAGACAACATACAGTTCGGCGCTTCAGGTCTTTGTTACAGATTGCCCTCTGTCCTTCTAAGAATTGAGTCCCCTACCACCAGAATCTGTCTTTCCCCCCACTCTCACTGGAGGAGTTCTTCCCCCGGCAGCTAGGAGAGTCCCTCAGCTCCAGCAGTGCTGGTCCCTGACTGGTTTCACAAATGTCACTCAATGGAGCATACTTATTGGGATGCTCCAGCCCTTGATCAGCCTCCCTGGCACTTCCCCCTCTACCCTTCCCGACTGTCACCCATCTACTATTTTTCTAGTGCCTGCACCTCTTTGTCTCCACCCATCTCTGTGCTGGCCCCTACCATCACCTGCCGGGTACATTTCGGGCTCTCCTTTAGTGTGGAGGGTCTTCCCAGTGCTGACAGTTGCTTCCCCAGATTCAGAACCTGGGCTTCCAGGGAAACAATGTGCTTACATTTTGCACAGCAGTAATCGCCCTCGATCAGATGATCAAGGAACGCATACATGCCGCAAGATGTACACGAGTCGCCTCGCCACACCCGCCGGGCATCGTACCTATTAATTTAATGAGGATTAGAGATTATACCCTGTCCAAATTACCTAACAACTAGCTTCCTGACACAACTACTCAACAAGACAATACACAGGTACTCAACAAGACAATACACAGCCAGACCAGCGGACCTACGTGCACCCGCAGACCAGCGGACCTACGTGCACTCGCAGACCAGCGGACCTACATGCACTCGCAGACCAGCGGACCTATGTGCACTCACAGACCAGCGTGCACTCGCAGACCAGCGTGCACTCGCAGACCAGCAGACCCGCGTGCACTCGCAGACCAACAGACCTGCGTGCACTCGCAGACCAGCGTGCACTCGCAGACCAACAGACCTGCGTGCACTCGCAGACCAGCGTGCACTCGCAGACCAACAGACCTGCTTGCACTCGCAGACCAACAGACCTGCGTGCACTCGCAGACCAACAGACCCGCGTGCACTCGCAGACCAATAGACCTGCGTGCACTCGCAGACCAGCGTGCACCCACAATACACAAGTACTAATGATCCACACACACTACTCAGACAACACTCAGGTACTCACACTACACAGCTACTATGACCCCTGTTTTAACCTCCTGTTTTAAACTTTTGATTTTAACTCACCACTTAGTCCAGTACCACTTGGACAGAGTTCCAACAAACTCAAAGATGAGCAGGCCCAAATGAGTTTTACAGAAATTTATATAGGCCTCAAGCACCCGTGACCAATTAACCACTCCTCTTAATTAGTAGGCTGAAGGAAAAAAAAGGCTGTTTAAAAAGTTCCAGAAAAAGGTGTTAAAAAGCTGCAAGGAAAAAGTCCCAAAAAGAACCTAAAATGCAACCCAGCAGTCAAAAGCAAAACTTCTTCACTCTCCACTCAAGGTCTCCACTGTATAGCATCCAACCAACAAGACTGACTTGTGATCCCCCTGGGAGGCTACTGGTTGGAAAGTGGATACAGAGTAGCTGGTCGGATGTGGAAGAGATGAGACCAGTGGTGGCCATCAATAGGGGGCGCAGGGGCGCCCCCCCCCCCAAAGCTACTTATTAACAAAAAAATATTATTATTTTTTTTAAAGTGTCCCTTTAAGTGGGTGTGTTAAGGGTGCCGGACACGGGGTGCTATTGGAGGCATGACCCGTGTGTAAACACGTGATTGGGGCTAAGAAGCTCTATTGGTGTAGTTTAGAGTGTGTTCGGGGCGCAAAGGCTGTAGCCACGAAAACTCCACATCTAGGCTCTAGCATTAGTTTTCCAGTGCTTGTAATTGATTGGGTCCATAGGGTGGGGCTTTAATCAGACCTGCAGCGTCATTGGCTCACAGGCTGCCTGTCTCCTTCAGTAAGTGAGGGGGAAATCACAAGCAGAAGAGAACTGGTCAGGGCAGACAGGGAGCTGAGGCAGCTCCATTCATCCCTGTGACACAGACTCAGCATCCAGCAATGCACAGGGATCACACAGAAATCTTCAGGTACATTTCTACATGCCAGGACTGTAGGGGGAGGGGGCAGAAGGGGCTATTATCACTGTGTCCTGACTCCTGAGAGACTGTAAAGCAGCATTTTAATCTCCAACTTTACTTCACCTCTCTCCATGTAATGCAAGTCAGTACACCTTCCCTTTTCTCCCCTGCCTGTTCATCTGCTATAGAGAAACAAAAGGCATTGTTCTTAAATTAACATTATTCACATGTAAATCGCGCGGGCATTGTAATGCAAATTAGATCGGCCGCCGCGATTCAGATGGGGGGGGGCACAGTAGGTGTACAGACCCAGGAACTCAGCACAGGGATGATGGGAACCCCTCATAATGGGCACAGCAGGTGTACAGACCCAGGAACTCAGCACAGGGATGGTGGGAACCCCTCATAATGGGCACAGCAGGTGTACAGACCCGGGAACTCAGCACAGGGATGGTGGGAACCCTCATAATGGGCACAGCAGGTGTACAGACCCAGGAACTCGTTACAGGGATGGTGGGAACCCCTCATAATGGGCACAGTAGGTGTACAGACCCAGGAACTCAGTACAGGGATGGTGGGAACCCTCATAATGGGCACAGCAGGTGTACAGACCCGGAAACTCAGCACAGGGATGGTGGGAACCCCTCATATGGGGCACCGAAAGTGTACAGACCCAGGAACTCAGTACAGCCTCTCCTTATACATTTACTTGAGATCACTTAGACCCGGTGGGTCTCTATAGTGGGAGATAGCGCCAACACCCCATTCTTTTATATCATATCCTATTCTCCCTAGGGAGCTTTTAGGGGGGCTGCAACCTCTGTCTGGTATTTTCCTGAGAGCGGATTCCCTACTTCTTTAATAATAGACTAATGTCCATAAAATTTCATAATCTACCCAATAGACCTCATGCACACAGGGTGTTTGCTTTGCTCCTCTAAACATCAGAACTCCTGGCAGGAGAAAAGCCCACTGCAGGCGCGTCATGCGTTTTATCGTAAATGTATCCTATTGGCCAAAATATTTATTTGTTCTGGCCATTTAAATGCATTACCTCTCAAATGTGCCTAAATGCGTCTAGCGTTTCAGTGTGTTTAGCTTTTTTCTGCGCTTCACCTCCTATCCTAAATGTGCTTTCCATGTTTTTTTTTTTTTTTTTCAGACTGTAATTGCTCTGCTTCTAATATGTCTGTAAACACACATGGACACATACGCTAACATACAGGTGCTTTTACAGGCTGAGAAAAAAAAATTCAAATGTCAGTATTTTTTAAGCTTTAATCTGAGCCCTTTGTAATCTCATGTAGCCATATTCCTAAGCGATCATCACAAGTCTCTGTGCTTGATATACCATCAGTCCAATTCATGCTTCAGAGTAAGTCTAATACGGCGTACACACGATCGTTTTTCATGCCATTTTTTTTACCGACGTTTTTCACGTAGTTTTTTTTCATGTTTCCTCTCAAGCCTGTCTTGCGTACACACGATCATTTTAAAAAAACGTTCAAGCAAAGCGCAGTGACGTACACCACGTACGACGGCACTATAAAGGGGAAGTTCCGTTCTAATGACGCCACCCTTTGGGACGCTTTTGCTAATTTCGTGTTACTGCGTGTTAGTAAAAGTTTGGTGAGAGACGATTCGCGCTTTTCAGTCTTCATGCTTGGAAGATCGTTTTGTGGAGTTCAGTTTGTGCCTGTGGGTTCGTATCTGTCTTGCAGTGCTTGTAGTCAGTTCGTATCTGTTTATTCAGTGCGTTCTTGTCTGTTCGTTCCTGTTTTTCAGCTTGTTCTTCATAGGCCTTGCTGTTCTTCCGTTCGTTCTTCTAGTTCGTTCTGAGCTGCCGACCGTTATCTAGCCATGTTGCGGCTACGTACTCGTCGTAGAGTTCGTGCTGTAGTTGGTGCAGGGGTTCATGCTGTATCCCGACTCCATGCCATGAGCAGGGTCAGGAGTTCATGGACCAAGAATTGGTTGCTCCAGCGGCACCAGCTCTGTCATATGCCTTTGTTGCGGGAGATCAGGGAGAATAATCCTGATGACTACAGGAATTTTCTCCGGATGTATGACCCCGTATTTCAGCATCTGTTGGCTTTGGTGTCCCCCTACATTACCAGGCAGGACACCGTTATGCGTGAAGCCATCAGTGCTGAGCAGAGGCTCATTGCCACGTTGCGATACCTGGCGACTGGGAGAAGCCTGCAGGACTTAAAGTTCTCCACAGGCATATCCCCCCAGGCTCTGGGTATCATTATACCAGAGACGTGTTCTGCCATCCTCCAAGTTTTGCAGGAGGACTATATTAAGGTAAGTGTTCTTATTTCAAACATCACATTGTATGTATTTATTTGTTTTAATTGTTATTTTGGGTTTATTAGCAGTCCCTAATTCCCATGATTCTTAGCTGCAGGGAATGTCCCCTTTCTCCACATGGTAATTTTTTTTTTTTTTATTAGGCCTACATATAAATTTGCCTTACCTAACCTCTCCAGCATGCTATCCTGGGGCCATACCGACCTGGCCTAGTCATTTCCATGTATTTTAATCTATGCTCCATCATAGTGCTTTACCCTAAACGCCCCCTAAAGATTGCCTAGGAATGTTACATTTTTCACTAAATCATACAGAGTGCTACAGCCTTCATTTGTGATCTCCCCAACTCATCTTCAACCCCCCCAATTTTTTTTTTGGGGTTTGTTGTTGCTTACTAATAATGTTTTAATTTTTCAGTTTCTCCTAATGTTGGCCATGAATTATTTTCTTAAATCTGCTTTCAATGTTTCTATCTCAAAGTATTAAATTTTTTTTTATTTAATTCCACAGTTCCCTTCTACGCCACATGAATGGCAGAATGTGGCATCGGAGTTTGCCCAACGATGGAACTTTCCGAACTGTGGAGGGGCCATCGACGGCAAACATGTTTCGGTCGCCCCACCACCCCATTCGGGATCCTTTTATTACAATTATAAGGAGTTCCACAGCATCGTGATGATGGCAGTGGTGTCGGCCACCTACGAATTCCTCTATGTGGACGTTGGCAAGATTGGCAGGATGTCTGATGGAGGAGTCTTTGCACAGACGGAGTTTGGGGAACGGCTCCTTTTGGATCAGCTGGCCTTGCCACCAGCGGAGCAGAATGTGGAGGGACTCCCATTTGTGTTTGTGGCGGATGAGGCGTTTGGCCTGGGTCCCCATTTGATGAGGCCATTCCCACAACGCACCCTCACCCCTGAGAGGAGGGTGTACAACTATCGGCTGGCCAGAGCAAGAAGGGTGGTTGAAAATGTCTTTGGCGTCATGGCCAGCCGCTTCCGCCTGTTCCTCACCTCCATCCACCTTGCCCCTTACAAATGGAACCATGTTGTAATGGCGTGTTGTGTGCTCCATAATTATCTCCGGGTGCATTCAACAAATTATCTGACTTTGACTGGGCCTGAGGCCTCATTATTGGAAGCAGAACATCTTGTGGCCCTGGAAGCTGGCAGCCCAGGCTTGGCCCCCCAAACCGGATGTGAGGTCCGTGACAAATATGTGGATTATTTTGTGGGTAGGGGGGCCATTGAAATGCCTGATGACTTTTAACCTTATTATTTGGAAAAATAAAATGATTTTTTTATCAAAGATTGGTTTGGTGTTTTAATTTAATAATGTTTTATGTTTCTCGTAGGTTTACTTAGTGCACTAGTATTGCCATGTGTATTTTGCATTCTTAATTAGCCTTCATTGTCAGTGTAAACACAAAACATTGATTAGTTCACTTTCCACAACATTTACATAATGAAGCCACAATTTCTTGATAAAAAAATACAATTTTTTATTATTTTTTAGGACTATTCCTTTTAAATGTAGATGTCCAAAAAAATTTTTGTTTGTTAAAACGCATGAACAGCCATGCATACAAAAAAGATCTTTAAAAATATCGTGAAAAATTAAACATGTACTAGTCCTTAAAGGTTAAAAGAAAAACAAACCTGCCAAAACACAGCAAGTTCAACGTTATTTTGTGGAAAAACTTTATACACGCCCAAGCACAGCCATGATCTTTTGTAGCCTTTCCTCCACCCGCTTGGTATTTTCCCTGATCTCTATCAAGTCTCCCTTTAATTTTTTAAGGTCACGACAGCAGACCATGAGGTATTGGATCAGGATCTGGGCACTGTGGTGTGTAAACTTTTCGGGGTCTTCGGCCAGAACTGCACCTAAATAAAAAAAAATCATGTAGTATAGAATATGTAGGCCTACATCTATTAACCTGCATCTGTCTGGTTTGACACTGACCTGTTGTGGTGCCACTTTCCACTTCCACAACCTCACGTTCCTCTCCATCATGTGCTTCTGGGGGTATTGTTGAAGGTCTTGCATTTAGAGGCTCATCTGACGTAGCTTTTTGAAGCCCTATGGAGATTGCAAGAAAAGGTATACTTTCATTAGTAACGAATATATTTTTGAGAAAATTAAACCATGAACAAATAATTTGTAAACATTATTTGGAAGTGTGGTCCATTTTTAAATGTACCCCCAGTGACAACCGGAACACATGATTGGATACATAGCGAAAACCATAGCATGTACTTTTTGAACCAAAGTTTGACACATTGTAACACCCCAAAGTATATACACAGGATCACCTGTGTGTGACACCCTCAAACTTTCGGGCTTTTGGCCCACACTTGTACTACTGCGTTCAGATGTTTCATCAGCTGCTGAGCATTCTCTCCCTTAACATTACCATGCATATCCTTTTTTTTAAATAAAATTGTTCTTTGGATTTGATCCCAAAAACTAATTGGTTACCAAATTTGCTCCCCCAAATAAAATTAAATAAATGGGTGTTCACACTGGATGATCCCAAAACATCGTTTTATGAACTGGACGGAGAAAGAGGTTTAATACGTCCGTTTACTGTGCGGACGAACCTGAAAGATGGTATCTTTCACTGTACTATATCAAAGACAAAAATACACGACATAATACAAGTAATAATCTTTAGCAGGGATAATAGCCAAAAAGTACTTACTTTTTCCTATAACTTTCTTGATTCTTTTGTATTGGTCGGGCTCCCGCAACTTCAGATCAGACCATCGTTTTCTGAGCTGTTCCTTCGTTCTGCACACCCCGAATTTTTGGTGAAGACTTTTGACCACTTTGCCCATAATTTTTGTCTTGACCAGATTAGGCCTTTTATACGGCCCATGCTTGGCATCATAATCCTCCCTCTTCAAAATGGCGACCATCTCCACCATTTCCTCGAATAACATGTTGGATGCCTTATATCTCCTGGATCGGGATTTGGGCTCCTCAGGAATTTCATCCTCTGTAGAGGTAATCTCAGCCACCTGTGTCTCCGCCATGTTACTAAGCACTACGACGAGCGAAAAGGGGCGGGGAAAGTACAATATCGAACGTCAGGGGCGGGGAAAGCGTGCAGAGTTTCACGCATGCGCAGTGTATATCAAGTGAAGATCCATGTGTCGAAAATACGTTCATTTGGCGGGAGAGGGAGTTCGCAACGAACGTGTTGACCAAGGTACATAACATTTTAAGGATTTGGGTTTCCTCAGAGGAGGAGATTTGGGGCTTTTATATCTGTCCAAAATGCTGATTTGATGAATGGTGCCTGAAACATATGTATTTTCTTGGTTCTTGATTTTACAGAGAGAATGAATACATTCAAAAACCCTGACTTTATGGGGGAGTTCATTGATAAATGGAAGGAACTCCCTATCCTGTGGCAGACCAAAAGTGGGTCCAATAAAAACAAAACGGCCAGGACAGCAGCACTGGAGAGCCTGCTTGCATTTGTCCAAACCCAGATACCCACAACAACTCTCCAAGATGTGAAAACCAAAATTGGTACCATCAGGGGGACATACAGGACCCAGAGGAATATGGTCCTGAAGTCCCAGAGGTCAGGTGCTGCAGCAGATAAGGTTTATAAAACCACTCTGTGGTACTACAGCAAGCTATCTTTTCTGGATGACCAGCTGGAAGTGCGGGAATCTCTGTCCACCCTTCCCCCCAGAGGTCAATCCAGCCTTCCTTGTAGCCAAACCTCCAGCCTTCCTTGCAGCCAGCCCTCCAGCCTTCCTGGCAACCCTGCTCTAGCTTCCTCTAAAGATCAAGATCAGGTCCTTGAGGAGGCAGATTTGGATATATGGAGCCAGGTAAAGTATTGATATCTACATTTATATGTTACAAAAGTGATGAATTTAAATTGATGTTAGTATTGTTAGGTATTTAATGTTCGAAAAAAAAAAAGGATTTAAAGAGCAAGATACAGTAGTGGTCAAATTTGATGTGGACAAGGCAATCAATATCAGGAGGCGGAATCTCTGAAAATTTACTAATTTTTCACATTCAATTAAAAAATGTCTGGAGGTGAACAATGTGTGTGATTGATGGTGTCAAAAAATAAATAAAGTCCCTTTCTTTTTTTACAGCCAGAGCAGAGCCAGGAAGAGGGTGGTGTTGGGGACCAGGAGGAGGCAGGGCCCAGTGGCACCCAGGAGGAGGCTGGGCCCAGTGGCACCCAGGAGGAGGCTGGGCCCAGCACAAGAGCCCAGATGCCTCCCCTGATAATGAAACCACGAGGACCAAGGAGAGGTAGGCAGGTGGAGGAGGAAACAAGAGCCTTCATCAAAGAGGCTACTGCGGCCCTCAGAGAGGCACCCTCTGCTGAGGAGGGCTTTGCCGCAGTCCTCGCACATAAGCTAGCCCAAATGGACCTGCGTCAAAAGCTCTATAGTGAGACCCTTCTCCTGAAGGTAATTAACAAGGGATTGCTCGGTGAACTCACCAAGTTCACCGACATCACGGAGGTTGTCCCTACTCCTCCACCTCCTCCTTCTCCTCCTACTACTCCTCCTGCCACAACCTCTCCTCCTGATCCCCAGCCTCCGAGGAAGAAACCAACCAAGGCTGCAGAGAAGGCTGCAGTGAAGGCTGGAGAGAAGGCTACAAGGAAGAGGAAAAAATAATGCCTGCTGTAGTACCACAGACTGGGGACATATATGACTTATCTGCTGCGGTTCCTGACCTCTGGGAGTTCAAGCAAAGATTGGGCTCCTTTTTGATTTCTTTCAATCAATAGTTTGGTTTTCACATCTTGGATGGTTGTTGTGGGGTCCAAAGGATGCACAAATGCAAGCAGGCTCTCCAGTGCTGCCTTCCCCTTTAATTTGTTATGTTCCTAAATAAAGGATACTTTTTTTTGGCTTAAAATACTTGACTATGTGATTTGTATTTAAAAAGAGACTTTGCTAGGGAGTAGGCAGGGACATTTAAAATAATATTATTGTTATTAACAAGGGACACAAACCTCCTTGAGGCAAAATGAGACAAATTTTGAAGATTGGTGTGGTAACTTTACACAAAAATAATTTAAGCAAAAAAACAAAAAAAAAAAGGAACAAAAAAAAACTAAGCTAACTTAATTACTAAAATAAACTGCAAAAACATAAAAAAAAAAAAAAATTGATCTTTACATTTATTCATGAATTTATGAGGGAGATGTGGCTTGAAAATAATATTTTTCTATCATTAAATCAATTAGGAATTACTTTAGAAACAAGTTTGGCATAACTCTCAATGTCATTAGCAAAAGAAGGTAATTGTTTAAGCATTATCAAAAGAAGAACGGAATGCACAGCATTAAAACGATGCAATTAATTCCACTGTGACGAATGTGCCATATCTAGTTCCAACACTAGCTTTACCAAAACGAGCGCTCCCGTCTCATACTTGATTCTGAGCATGCGCGTTTTTTTTCACGTCGTTAAAGCATACACGCTATCGTTTTTCACGTCGTTAAAAAAAACGACATGAAAACGACGTGAAAAAAGAGAGCATGTTCGAATTTTTTAATGGCGTTAAAAATGCTCTGGAGCATACACACGATCATTTTTAATGGCCATTTTTTAAAATGGCATTTTTAACAGCATGAAAAATGATCGTGTGTATGGGGCATAAGGCCCCGTTCAGGCTAGATTCACACTTGTGCAGAGAGGCTCACAGCAGGGGTCCGGTGCGTCCCTGTTCTCCATTTCAGGGATGAATCGGGCCCGAGTTTTTGCCTGCATTTGGACCTAAAACAAAGCATATTTCCAGGTTGTAAATTGGCAAATGTCATTGCAGATCCCTACTTGTTATTGCTTGTATTAAAACTTACATAACACAGTTGGTGTTCTGTACATTGACCATGTACAAAACACCACCCTACATGTACACCATGTTTAAACATTTGCCAGTTTTATGAGTCATAGCGGGCAGCAGATGAAACTACATAGGTAATTGTAATTGTAAAAATACAAAATGTAGTGTAGTTCTTAAATTTTTTTCTTATGAAAAGCGAAATTACCTTTTAAATGCAACCCCTGTCGTCTAACGTTTAATGTTGTAGAGAGGCTATGCAATGGGTTAATAAATTCAGAACTTAAAATGCAAGTTTAAACCATTTCCTAGTCTGTGATCTCCAGATATCGTCTGGGTTTTAAAACAAATTGAAGCTTTGTCTGTGTATAATGTGCAACCTGGTATATGATGTGCAGAGCCCTGTGTATAATGTGCAGCCTGGTATATGATGTGTAGGGATGAGCTCTGGCGTGTTCGCATACTCCACGTGCAGAGCCCGCCAGGAAGTCGGCACGGCGCTGCGCTAATCACAGGCAGGGAGACATTGTCCCGATGCTCTGCTGCAGAGATCGGGAAATGTCTCTCTGCCTGTGATTAGCGCAGCACCGTGCCGACTTCCTGGCGGGCTCTGCACGTGGAGTATGAGAACGCGCCAGAACTCATCCTTAATGATATGCAGAGCCCTGTGTATAATGTGCAGCCTGGTATATAATGTGCAGAGCCCAGTGTATAATGTACAGCCTGGTATATGATGTGCAGAGCCCTGTGTATAATGTGCAGCCTGGTATATGATGTGCAGAGCCCTGTGTATAATGTGCAGCCTGGTATATGATGTGCAGAGCCCTGTGTATAATGTACAGCCTGGTATATGATGTGCAGAGCCCTGTGTATATTGTGCAGCCTGGTATATGATGTGTAGAGCCCTGTGTATAATGTACAGCCTGGTAAATGATGTGCAGAGCCCTGTGCATAATGTGCAGCCTGGTATATGATGTGCAGAGCCCTGTGTATAATGTGCAGCCTGGTATATGATGTGCAGAGCCCTGTGTATAATGTGCAGCCTGGTATATGATGTGCAGAGCCCTGTGTATAATGTGCAGCCTGGTATATGATGTGCAGAGCCCGGTGTATAATGTGCAGCCTGGTATATGATGTGCAGAGCCCTGTGTATAATGTGCAGCCTGGTATATGATGTGCAGAGCCCTGTGTATAATGTGCAGCCTGGTATATGATGTGCAGAGCCCTGTGTATAATGTGCAGCCTGGTATATGATGTGCAGAGCCCGGTGTATAATGTGCAGCCTGGTATATGATGTGCAGAGCCCTGTGTATAATGTGCAGCCTGGTATATGATGTGCAGAGCCTGGTGTATAATGTGCAGCCTGGTATATGATGTGCAGAGCCCTGTGTATAATGTGCAGCCTGGTATATGATGTGCAGAGCCCTGTGTATAATGTGCAGCCTGGTATATGATGTGCAGAGCCCTGTGTATAATGTGCAGCCTGGTATATTATGTGCAGAACTCTGTGTATAATGTGCAGCCTGGTATATGATGTTAAGGACCCTGTGTATAATGTGCAGCTTGCTATATTATGTGCAGAGCCCTGTTTATAATATACAGCCTGGTATATGACGTGCAGAGCCCTGTGTATAATGTGCAGCCTGGTATATGATGTGCAGAGCCTGGTGTATAATGCTGACACTATGAGTGGAATACAGGGGACGGAGTGGATGGATTCTATAAGGGGTGTGGCTTATTAGAAGTGGGATGGGCCAACCGTAGAGGCTTGCGCCCCCCCATCCTAAAACTTCACCAGCCGCCACTGGATGAGACCATAGCTGAAAGAAAGAAGTAATTGTTTCTGAGTCTTTCTGACTCATGTATGAGGTGAGAAGATATAACGGCTCGTGAAGGTGTGCACATTATCTGCTGAAGACATGATTTGCACAGTGGTGGATGATATATGAATTGAGAAGTCATAATAATTGAGAAGTCATAATAATTCAACGCAGAAAAGTTTCAGTATATGAACTTTAATTGAACACATTATTACTGTATATAGATTAATTTATTTATTTGAATATAATTTGACATCACTGGATATTTCACATGATAGATTAATAGCGCTGCACTTATATTTTTCATTTTATTGTATAGTGATCATTGTAGACTGTGAACTGAGACCCCAGAGCACTTCCAGCTACACTGACCATTCCCCCTGCGTCCTGTTCCCTTCTACTGTGGTAGTCTAGATTCAAAGCCCTGCACAGCTATACTGAACTATATGTGCGCTGGAACTCCCAGTTCTCATTTGTCCTGTGTGAATGGTTCTTTTTTTTCTTCATTTTCTCATGAATGAAGATGCACAATGCATCCGTAGGTGTCCTAGAGTCAAGTCCTGTCCTTCGTCCTTGACTCCTTTGCTCCTAGTAACCAGAATTCCACACACTGAATAGGTCCAACACAGTTTTATTCTTTCAGCGAATAGACATACAGCACAGTCAAGTTGGGACCTTTGCAACAGTTCAATGGGAGTAGGCCAAGGCACAATCCTTCCAGATAAAGCTAACCACTGTGGTATCACCAGTGGCGAATAGTCACTGCCACTGACTATGTGAAACAGAACATGAATTACCTTCGCTAGCTCGGCCCCTGTCAGGGGAAGGATATCCATCCAAGGGAGGTACCGGAGGCCTCTCTGTCACCAGCAATGCTGCGCTGGACTCTTCAGAGAAGTTCTGCTCACCAGACCTTGCGAACTCAGACACGGGCACCCAAGGAGTTAGGGCCCCCTCGGATTCCTCCACCCTCGCGGAACTCAGTCGAAGGTACTGAGCCCCAGGCATCCGCCATAGTACCTCACCCCAGGCTAAAGGTGCCTGGGATGGACTCCATCTCTCGCTCCGGCCAGGTCAAGGGCACCTGGGCCCGGAACTCCGGAACGCCAGCACCCAGGCTGAAGGTGCCTGGGTGCGGCTGCGTCCTCCGACTCTGAACCCCGTGGTAAGGGCGTCCGCGCCTTTTATCCCCTCTCCCTTCGCGTCACAGCGGGTTCCCCGCCCCGCTGTACCAGCGCCAGGGGAGGACAAAAAGGCACAGTCTTGCGGTGTGAGTTCAACCCCGGCCCCAGGCAACAATGCCACCTGTAGGCCGCAGGGAACTTCACACCACCAGAGTCCTCCAAGAACCATAAAAGGGTCTCAGATTCCCAAGCAATCAGTGCATCTGGGTTACACTACCACCCAGATGCTTCCCCTAAATTCAAATACCCGCTACAAAAGGTAGATAAACTGTTTTTTTTTTTCATTTTGAGACATAAGGCTGAACTTAGCTTACATTAATGATTGCAGGGGAAAATTTAAATATTAGGCTTTCCTTCCACTTTAAAGCAAACATAGCGACAAACTGGTTAAACGATTACACACATGATGTAATGGCTGCATTACTTTTCTTATTTAGTCTTTCTTTTTTCTATTTTCATTGGGTGATCCAGCTAGCAAGTTTGTTTTTCAGAGGCACAAGCTCTCCAGCAGTTTACATGAATAAGATAAAGCATTTAACACTGGCAGGGGTGATTAAAATGATCAGCTTTTATTTACTCATGCAAAAGAAAAAAAAATTGTTTGCTTTAACTGATTATAAAGTGTGAGCTAGAGTTTGGCTTCAAAGTGTTTAGTGTATTTAAATCTGCTAATACATTTAACACTCCCCTGCCCCCAGACTGACAATGATGGTGTCTGCTGTGCCCCCTGTGCTCATTCATCCAGAGATGTGTCTCACAGGAGGTGTGTTCCTGGCCAGATCACCAGCTGAAACCAGAGGGGAAAAAGCCAAAGAAAAATAAAACCAATCTAATGATTGGTAAGCTCCAATATAATACATTTTTGGTTTTAATGCCACTTTAAAGAATGAAGACCTTACAATCAAGCCCTCTAAAAAGGGGGGAAATATAGTAATCATGCATATGGAACAATTTCAGTATATGTATCTTAACAGTTTGAGGAATGCTCAATGGTATAGAAGGATTTCCAGAGAGGAATTGATCAGTATATTCGTTTACGCTTTGAAAAATCGCCAGATTAAAAGGTAAATACTCTTTGCTTCGGGTTTATGGAGATGTCTAATTATCTAAAAAAAAAGAAAAAGAAGAGGGGGGGGAGGGGATAAGAAAGCTAGCTACTAATACGTGGTCAGATACATTAGGTGACCAATGTGGATCGTTCACCTGTTGAGAGGTGTTGTTACGGTAACCGTATTGCATATAGAAAAAAGAGGGGTTATACCTGGCTATAGAAAATACCAGGAAAAGGGGTTACTTTAGGCAACGAAGAATTATATCAAACTGGAATTTATCAAAAATGTATGAATTTATTCCATGTACAAAATATATATTATTGTATCAAGAGTCAAACTAGAAAAAGTGCAGGATTCTTAAAAACTGATTGAATATAATCAGACAATGAATTAATTACTAGACTTGTGCACAACGGAAAAATTCGTTCCGTTTCGGTTCGTTTCTTTCCGGTCCTGTTGATTCGTAATCATTCGTAATTTTGCTAGATGGGATTTTTCGTGTTCGGACTCATTCGTATTTTTGCAAGCGACATTTTTCGTTGAATTTTTTGTTGCTTTATAATTCGTACTTTCGGTAGAGTACGTTGTTTTTCGTTGATTCTGGACACAACTCCTACTTTCGTAACTTTTTTTGGGTTCGTTGATTCGTAATTTTCCGTGTCTCTCTCACAACGACGCTGCCTATTATGCCTAATGTGCTTCGAATGGATTTGTACTTTTCTAAATACATAGCGGTTATTTGTAACGATTCGAAATCTCGTATTTTACTTTCGTTTTTTACATGCGGCTATAGGCTCCGCCCCTGTACACCATTTTGAGAGGGTTCAGCACGGTGAGGGAGAAGCAGAGAGCAGAGCAGAGTGAGTGTTATTGTGCTTCGAATGGATTCGAAATCTCGTATTTTACTTTCGTTTTTTACATGCGGCTATAGGCTCCGCCCCCTGTACACCATTTTGAGAGGGAGTTCAGCATGGTGAGGGAGAAGCAGAGAGCAGAGTGAGTGTTATTGTGCTTCGAATGGATTCGTACATTCGTAACTTTTTTCATAACGAATTATGCCGAAGACCTTCGGGCATTCGCTATTTTGCGGTATAATTTATTTCGGATTCGGTTTTATTCGTAATTGCTCTGTTCGGAAATTCGAATGCTTCCGAATGTCCGAAAGTTGCTAAATTCGGACGAATTTCGATTCGTTACGAAACGAATTGCACAAGCCTATTAATTACCATAGACATGTCAACAAACAAGACAAACATATAACAGTACAGAAAACTCTGAGCAAAGTCCGGACGTATTGCTTTAGCCCATGGTCAGTCAGGTTTCAAATCATGGAGTTGTAAATTGAAAAATTGAAAAAATTGGATCTTAAAATGATCCCATAATTCACTAATTAATTATTGGCTGACGGTGGGCTAATTCAAGTGTGGAAAGGAGGGGGGGAGGGCAGAAGGATTATGGAAATAGCCTGTTAAGAAATTTGGGCAGAACCTATCATGCAAACAACTAGAGTAATGTTCAGTATGTTGAAAACAGCAATATGGCTATGTTTGTCCTTATATTGAAAAACGCTGATGTATAATGAAAATAATTGAAAAAAACAACACCACAGAAAAACTTCTTTAAAGTGCGCACTTATCATATCAAGAAAAAGTTCTTTCCAATTGTTTCAAAATTTAGTTTTTTCCCCATCACGTTTTAAAGAAGGAACAGTCAAGATGCCACAGTTTGTGTTAGCATTCAAAGCTCGATACCAAAAGGCTTTAAACCAATTAGAATGTCACCCATGATATGGATCAAAAGTGCTACAGGTGCAGAGCGAGAGTAATGCCAGAGACAGGTAGATTGGTGAGTACAAGCTTCAGGCGGTATTGTCAAGTACATTGCACATGATTATTTCCATACATTACCGCCTCGCTGACACGGAGCTTAGATCAGTAGTCTCTGTCGGTTTGGATGACGGTAGATTTCAAGCACTGATCACTGGTTGTCACTCGATTAGTGACAAAGGGAAAGAGTTTCACTCAATTGTCTCCCGCTATCATAACTACAGGCGGTACTCACAGGCGCTTGTATCCGTTCACTCTCTGCACTTTCCACACAGGCAGCGTCATGGGACAGGGCAGTGTTGTGTGTGACGTCAACGCATTTCCCTGTGTCTAATGGCATTGCTTCATCTTGGACGTTGATTGGACTGGCAGCCACAATCCCTTTTATTGTGAAAGTTGCTTGTGGGTACCAGATTTTTACAATTTTTAATTTAGCCTGAGGGGGATGTTGAGTCCCTTTACACCTCGATACCCCACCTGTGTGGCATTCAGGCGGTCGAGACCTTCTTAAACTCCTTGTACCCAGAGTCAGGGCCACAAAATAAATTTCTGGTTGAACTGCTGGAGTTTACTCTACTCAACAATTTCTTCCAGTTCTTAACAACCTATTATCATCAGATACGTGGCACCTCTATGGGGGCAGCGTGGGCTCCGGCCTATGCCTGCCTCCATCTAGGTCTCTGAGAGGAAGAGGATGTCTATCCTTCGTCGATTTACTGTGACCACGTACATACGTGGTTACGGTACATCGATGATGTCTTGATGATATGGAAGGGTACCCCCGATAATCTACATGAGTTCATGAAAGAACTAAATATGAACAAACGTAATATATGCTTAACGTATACCTTTGACCAGACAAAATTATCTTTTCTTGATCTTCAGATAACTTTGGAAAATGGTCAACTCAGCATTTGTACATTCCGAAACGAAACGGCAGCGAATACTCTTTTGTGCGCCACAAGCCATCATCCCCATTGGTTAAAAAATGGAATACCAGTGGGGCAATTCCTACGTATCCAGAGGAATTGTACAAGTGCTGCTGACTATAGACGTGAAGGCCTCGATCTCTATGCGAGATTCCGCAAACGTGGTTACTCGCACAGACAAATTAAGAGAGCTAAAAAGAAAGCAGCATGCAAAGACTGTTTAAGCTTACTAGTCAAAGAGTCATCGACTTATATGTCTCTTCCAAAAACAAATGATCCAGTACGGATCATAACCGCGTTTGGGTCCCAGTGGAACTCAGTTCGCTCCATCTTGGAGAAAGATTGGGGGATCCTGACCAACTCCCCTGAGTTAGCAAAAATAGTCAGCATCTCTCCCATGATAGTGGCACAAAGAGCCAAAAGTTTGGGAGACATGTTGATCCAGTCATAATTCTCTAAAGAATCAGATGCTACTTGGCTAGCAGACTATCCATGAACTACAGGCATGTTTCCCTGCAACAAATGCCAGATCTGCCCACTTGTTCATAGAACTTCTACTTTTACGGATGCTTTCGGTGAGAAAACATACAAAATTCAAGACTTGATCAACTGCTCTACATCGCAAATCATTTTCATTATATCCTGCTCTTGCCCCAAAATCTATGTGGGAAAAACAAAAAGGTCACTAAAGGTACGAATCGGAGAGCACCTACGGGAAATCAATGACAAAGGAAAGATTCCAGAAAAGCCCTTAGCAAAACATTTTGCACTATGCCATGAAGGAAGCTCCAAGGGCATGACAGTGAAGGGAATCTATGCCTTATTACCCACTAGACGAGGTGACTTCGATCGCATACTCCTGCAAAAAGAGAAATGGTGGGTGTATCGATTGAAGTCCCTCGTTACGGTTGGGTTGAATACGGAACTAAATTCACAGGTCTTCCTAGAGACCTAAAGACTCCTTTTATTTATACCTTAGAAACCCCTAAGTTTATAAATATATCAGCTGCACATTTACTAAAAACCAGCTGATAACTATCCCTTTCCCTATATGCTCTTCCTCTTTATTAGTCACTTATTTAGAAGTTTAGATATATGGTTGTCCTTACTGTCACTAAAATGTAAATTTCCCCCTTGTCTTCTTATCACTTCTCCTTTTCTTTCCCTTCCCTTTCCCTCTGTTCCCCAACATATAATTATGAAATTCACATCACAAGCTTCCCAAGTACATCATTTATATTGAAGAGATAGGAGGGACTTATTGCAATTTCAATTATGTTTTCCCTTATCCAAACAAGATGTGTACTTGCTAAAATGACTAGTCTTGAAGAATTGCCAATTGGACATGTTTTTCCAAATGAGACATTATCCCTTTAAATTTAAAATCCTCATTGGCGGTAACCACAAGCAAATTTCACAATAAAAGGGAATATGGTTGCTTGCCAGTCCAATCAACATCCAAGATGAAGCAACGCCATTAGACACAGTGAAACGCGTTGACGTCACACACAACACTGCCCTGTCCCATGACGCTGCCTGTGTGGAAAGTGCAGAGAGTGGACGGATACAAGCGCCTGTGAGCTACGGCTGCAATTACGATAGCAGGAGACAATTGAGTGAAGCAGCTCGCTTATTAGCTATAATCAATAGCCACGGATACACAAAGTTGTGAAACTCTTTCCCTTTGTCACTAATCGAGTGACAACCAGTGATCAGTGCTTGAAATCTGCCGTCATCCAAACCGACAGAGACTACTGATCTAAGTTCCGTGTCAGCGAGGCCTTAATGTATGGAAATAATCATATGCAATGTACTTGACAATACCGCCTCAAGCTTGTACTCACCAATCTACCTGTCTCTGGCATTACTCTCACTCTGCACCTGTAGCACTTTTGATAGAGAGACATCCATATTGTGGGTGACACTCTAATCGGTTTAAAGCCTTTGGTATTGAACTTTGAATGCTAACGCGAACTGTGACATCTTAAATGTTCCTTCTTTAAAACATGATGGGGAAATTTTTTTTATTTTGAAACAATTGGAAAGAACTTTTTCTTGATACAATAAGTGCGCACTTTAAAGACGTTTTTCTGTGGTGTTGTTTTTTTCAATCATTTTCAATATACATCAGAGTTTTTAAATATAAGGACCAAAAATATTGCTGTTTTCAACATACTGAACATTAACTCTAGTCGCTTGCATGATAGGTTCTGGCCAAATTTCTTAACAGGCTATTTCCATAATCCTTGTGTCCCCCCCCCCTTCTTTCCACACTTGAATTAGCCCACCATCAGCCAATAATTAATTAGTGAATTAAGGGATCATTTTAAGATCCCATTTTTTTTCTTTTTAAATTTACAACTCCATGATTTGAAACCTGGCTGACCATGGGCTAAAGCAATACGTCCGGACTTTGTTCAGAGTTTTCTGTACTGTTATATGTTTGTCTTGTTTGTTGACATTGTAATACACGTGAAAGTAAAAATATTGAATGACAACAATACTAATAGCATACAGTGATAATGGTAGTGTAATGTCCCAAGATTTAAATGAATATAATCAGAGAGAACAAGAAATAGTCCATGTAGTGAAAACCAATGGAAATAATCCTGGATGATATCTGCATACAACAGGAGAAATAAATTGCAATGGGGAATAATTATTTTTGGGCACAGGGGGTGTTCTATAATCAAATTAAAGGGGTGGCAATGGGGGCTCGCTATGCCCCAAGTGTAGCCAATATGGTACTGAATAAGTGGGAGGGAGAAACCATTTATAAAGATAAACCAATACCCCTACTCTATTATAAAAGGTACATCGACGATGTAGTATTGTTGTGGGAGGGATCCCCGATCACACTACATAGCTTCATACAAAATCTAAACTCCAATCAGTATGGGTTAAGGTTTACGGCTGAGTTTAGTCTAACAACTATTAACTATTTGGATCTCACCTTGGTTAAACAGAAAGACAGGATTGGCACAAAGACGTTCTTTAAGGCAACAGACAGGAACGCGTTTGTGCCAACTAATAGCTGCCACCATCCCCAATGGCTCGGGGCTATACCCAAGGGCCAGTTTATGCGCATTCGAAGGAATTGCGCTGAGGAGAGTGATTACATCACACAGGCCTCAATTCTCACAGAACGGTTTCGTGAAAAGGGATATTGTGAGGTTGAACTGACCCGAGCTAAGAATGTAGTGGCAGCTATGGACAGATATTCCCTTTTAGAGTCTAAAAAGAAAACTACTATGACAATGGGGACATTGCCATTTATTACAGGATTCAACAGACAATATAAAAGTATAGAAAAGATATTTAAAAAGTTCTGGCCTATACTTCAGAAAGACAGAGATTTGGTATCGGTAATACCCTCTAAACCCAGATTCATTTATAGAAAGGCACCAGGCCTGAGAAATATTATTGCGCCCAATGTTCCAGATCCACCCGACAAACCTCCCACTTTCTTGGATGGTTCTGGATTTCATTACTGCACCAGATGCAAAGCTTGTCGTACTACAATACGACGCACAAGGAAAATAACTAAATTTAAATCATCAGTGACACAAGAAGAATTTAATATCAAACCCCTGATCACTTGCTACTCCAAACATGTGACATACGTTTTGGAGTGTCCCTGCTCTCTCCAGTATGTGGGGCGCACCACAAGAGAGCTTAGAATTAGAATCAACGAGCATGTAGCCAATATAGCAAAGGGTTTTCCAAATCATAGTGTGTCGCGACACTTTCTTCTACACCATAACAGAGACCCTCGCCAGCTGGTCTTCTATGGCATAGATAGGGTTACATATAACTGGAGAGGGACAGACCTTACTAAGGCTGTCTCCCAGAATGAGACCCAGTGGCTGTTCAGATTGTCCACAATGCAGCCACTGGGCCTCAATATAGATTTGGACCTGAATTGCTTCCTCACAAATGAATAATTATATAATTCCACAATTGACATAACAAATTAGGGGTCTAACAGGTGCATAGATTTATCAATCTATTTTAAGCATTTTAATATATTTTCTCTTTTTTTTTTACTTTAATCTCTATACCCTGTTTATGATATGTCTTTGCATTATTATACATCCATTGCATCATGTAATATTGGGTATGGGTTAGTGCCGTATTTACCCACTAGGGGGTGCGAGTGGAACTCATCATTTAATAATGTACATTGACAGGGTTGTGTTATGGTTATTTTAGATAATGTTTTATTATAAGCCATGTTATAGGTGGGATATAGGCAGTGGATTGATTTTCTGCTACTGTACAATTAGTTATAGATTTTCATTGTGCTGTATTTGTATTATGCGGCGAGACGGCATTGAGGCTGGATCTCAGTCCGGTTACCCCTCCCCCTATTGTGATTGACATCCGTATTTAACAGTCAGATCTACGTGGTCTAGTACGCTTCCTGACGACGTGCAACACACGAAACAGCTGTCGAGGCGCTAGACTACGATCTGACGACACTCCCGGTCCCGCTGGTCCATCGTTTGCCATAGGTGGAACGCACGCCGGCTCACCTTTCCATGAGACATCAGCCATATCAGCCCACGCTCTTCAGCCTCAGTGCCGGGCTCAAGGCACCAATAAAGTAAGGAGGCATTTGGCTATTTTAATTTGATATATATTTTTTAAATAAACGGGATCACACTATTTTCCGTTTTATTTCTTTCTTGTGGTCCGCACTGCTCCATCCGAGCCTCCGTGAGGCAGGGATCCTTCATGCCTGCTCTTTTGATACCATTATCCATATCAGCAAGAGGCACTTGCACAAAGCGTATTTGACTTCTTTTTTAATTAAAAGAGTCAACATTATCTGGTAAGCAGCCAATTTTTCAACACGAGCACTATCAGGTGTTTTGCACTAAGGTGGTGAAGGCTATTACTTCAAGCAATTTCCTTCAATTTATTTCTCCTGTTGTATGCAGATATCATCCAGGATTATTTCCATTGGTTTTCACTACATGGACTATTTCTTGTTCTCTCTGATTATATTCATTTAAATCTTGGGACATTACACTACCATTATCACTGTATGCTATTAGTATTGTTGTCATTCAATATTTTTACTTTCACGTGTATTATAATCTAGTTGACAGCTAGGGGCTGTCAGCCATCTTGTATACTAAGGGTACGGTTTCCAGGCTGTTTACTATTTTTGGATAGACTAAGACCATTGTTTTTTGGTCTGTCCAGGCAGGCTGGTGTCTAACCTATTTTTCACTTATTACTTATTTAATACAAATCAATTAATATTAGTATTGTTTAGCACCCCCACCATATTTGCTCTTTCAGCACATATAATTACTTTTACTTACGGTTTCAATGTCTTTTGAGATTTTGGGGTTTGCAGCTTAATTATTTTAATTTTACTAGGCGCGAGATCATCACTATACACACTTGTTTGTTGACATGTCTATGGTAATTAATTCATTGTCTGATTATATTCAATCAGTTTTTAAGAATCCTAAACTTTTTCTAGTTTGACTCTTTGATACAATAATATATAATTTGTACATGGAATAAATTCATAATTTTTTGATAAATTCCAGTTTGATCTAATTCTCTGTTGCCTAAAGTAACCCCTTTTCCTGGTATTTTCTATAACCAGGTATAACCCCTCTTTTTTCTATATGCCCAATTATCTAACCTAGCAACTGTGCACCAAACTATTAGTGCTTAATTGAACTATAGTGATCCTATTTTTTTTAAGTCCTGTTTTTAGGGAGCTTAAAATAACTTTATACACATTTAAATAAACAAAACATACATAGTAAAAAAATTATATCTCCAATTTCAATATGCAACGTGCTTACAATAATAAAGTGCTATATCTCGTAATTGACTGTACAATATATACGCTATAATAAAATAATATACTGTATTTCGAAATTAACTGTGCAATATATGATAAAGTGATATATCTCTAAATTCACTGTGAACATATATGCAATGGTAAAGTGAACAGCAATATCTTAAAGTGCTATTTGTGTGCTCCAAAATTAGTCCATATCCATTTCAGCTTTACCCCCTATGGACCAGACCGTATTTCACATTTCTGCTATGTGTCTGTTCACGAGTCTATAACTTTAATTGCTAATGATAAAGAATTGATACGTATATTGTTTTTTTGCGGGACAAATGGGGCTTTCTCGTGACCTTAAAGTCCTCTGAGAATTTGTTTAATTTATTTGCATTCTAAGGGGTAAAAAACTGTAGAAATTGGGAAAAAAATTGTAATGTGAGTAAAACATAAATTTTATTCTGCTGCTTGTTCTATTTACTGCAACATTAAAATATTTTTTTTGGTACAAAGAAATACAGTTTTTTTTGCATACATTTCATTTTTCTCATAATTCATCAGTAATTTATAGTTCTTACCGGGGCCGGATCGCCCCATTGCCCCCCCCAGAAATTAGTTGTGGCTGGGCGGGTGAAAGAGCGGGCGGCTCTGTGGGCGGGCAGGCAGGGCGGGCAGGCCAGGCTGCCAGGTGGCTCGGTGTGCAGACGGGCCATGCGGCTTGGTGTGCGGGCGGGCTGCCAGGTTTGCTCTGGGTTCGGGCAGGCCAGGCTGCCGGGTGGCTCAGTGTGTGAGCGGGCGGGCGGGCTGGGCTGCCGGGTGGCCCGATGTGTGAGTGGGCGGGCGGCTCGGTGGTGGGTGAGAGAGCGGGTGGACAGCTGGGCGGCTTGGTGTGTGAGCAGGCGGCTGGCCAATCAGTGAGCCGGCAGGTGGGGAAGCAGAGAGATGACATCATCTCTCACCGCCCCTCGCCTGCCCTGCATCCCTGCAGTAACTTCCACCCTCACTGTGCAGGCAGCGCTGGCAGCAGAGAGATTACATCATCTCTCTGCTGCCTGACTCTGGGTGGGACAAATCAAAAAACAAGCAAAACACCACCTTAGCAGACAATCCGCAAGGTGTGGCAGGTGACGTGGCAAGTGAAAATCCGCAAAGTGTGGCAGGTGACGTGGCAAGTGACAATCTGCAACTTGTGACAGGTGACATGGCAAGTGACAATCCGCAATGTGTGGCATGCGACGTGGCAAGTGACAATCCGCAACATGTGGCAGGTGATGTGGCAAGTGACAATCCACATCTGGTGGCAGGCGAAGGTGGTTTAACCATTTCATTTTATATTACAATGTAATAATAGTAGGGCTGTGGAAATTAACTATTAATTCCTCGATTAATCGATTAATGTTTTTGATCGATCAAAATTATTTTGATCAGTACTCACCTATCCGCCGGCTTCCGGGAGTTCCGTCGGAGATCCATGTCCATCTGAAGGGCTCCTTTGCTGTGCCTTCATATCTGCATGCCGGCGGGACCTTACTATCTGCCACACGCAAGGGCTGTTACACTTCCCTCTATCACTTCCCTCTATCAACCTGGGATTCTACAGCCATCCACTGGGAGTTGTGATAGTTCCCTTCACGGGACATCTACATGCCGACGGACTGATGTTAACCCCTCCTTATCTGGATTCAGCAGTGGTATCGTTGTACACATTTTTATACCAGTATCATACTTGGCTACATGTTTTTATGACTGCTTTTGCTACCGTTTGGTATTCCTCGCACCATTTTTACAGTTTATGTAGCTACATCGATTTTATCTCCAGTGCAATATTTATTTTGTTACCTACTTGAAGACTATAAAAGTTTAAATGCTATTCCCATCAAGCACTGCCTTTGTGTGTTTTTTGTATCCTGCTATCCATTTTTCCAGTGGTTGGTAGCTGCACTGGGAATCAGCCTGCAAGGAGATCAGCTAAAAGTAGTTGGATCTGTATGTGAGTTATAATTAATCGAAATTAGTCGATTAATCGAAAAAAAAAAAACGATTAATCGAACACAAAATTTTTAATCAGTAATAGCCCGAAATAATAGAAATAATGTGCTTCAATCATCCTTACACCATAACAACCATGGTGCCAGGATGTTTGAAGCGCCTACACCAGCCATTTACCCGATAAATTGCCTGCAAAAAAAGTATTTTCTGGCAGTGCCCCTCCTGAGACTAGACTCTGGATCCGCCCCTGGTTCTTACTAATTTAAAATAAAACAGATATACCCTACACTACGTATTTCTAACAGTAAATCCTTAAAGATAACAATGTTAAACATGTGCTTTATAAAAAAGTTTCCAGCAAATAATTTAAAATAGAAACATGGAACAGTAGATGAAACTGTTAAAAAAGTGATTACACAGGTTAAAATTAAAGGGTTAAGTAGTAAAAAAAAAAAAGCATGTCCTGGTTAATTAAGAGTTAATTCCCTGTGCATACAATAAAAACTTTCCTTTGTCAGCTGCAGCTCTCTCACTCACAAATCTGTCTGACAGGGAATGCAGAAGATAAGATAGATACTATGTTACTTGTTTGTTGTTGTTTTGGCTTAAAATGTTACATTGAATTCTGTAATTCTGTGATCATTCCGTGAGGAAGTCTTCTGTGCTGGTTCACACTACTGCGCTCTGTGAGATCGCATGTGATTTGCACCGCACTGCAGTGCAAATCACATGCGATGTCCGTGCGATGCGATCTCAGCCATACAGATAGTATGGCTGAGATCACATCACATTCGGACCAAACTCGCACAGGACCCTTTTTTTGGTCTGCACCAGATTCGGATCGCATGGGTGTTCACACCCATGTAATCCGATTCATTTCTGAACTGATAGTTCGCAGTGCGAAATGTGAGCTGAAATGGGGGTGTCATTAACAATGTATTGAAACTCACGGCAGTTCGCATATGGCAGTGTGAACTGCCGTGTGAGTTGGGTGTTATGCGGGAACACACAGTGGATTCTCAGGGTTCCGTATCGCACAAGTGTGAACCCAGCCCAAGACTAGCTCCCAGTCATAGGATCTCACGGGCTGTGCACAGTAGCTGAGCAGAAGGAGATAAGAAAACATAAGAAAGTGCAGGGCGTACAAGACACATCCTGTGTACATCCGTTTGTAAGACGCCCAAGGTAGGCAATTGATTACGGTCCAAATAGTTCTTAGTGCAATGAATCCTAATTTTCCATGCAAAGTGTGCTTTCATACACATTACTGTAAAGCTTTTCCAGTGCTTGTGCTTTCCAGTATCACTCTATTCATCCCCTTGTGAAAAACACACTCGCAGGATATACAGTATTTGACCCCATTAAATTACCCCATTAAATTAATACGAACGTCTCAATTCGCTCATTTAATATGTCAGCCCCGTTTCCTAAAAACTTCAATAAACAAAAATGTAAAAAAAAAATTCAGCTCCGCAGGTTATCATTTTTCCTCTCTCTCTCTCTCTCTCTCTCTCTCTCTCTCTCCTCTGGTTTTGCAGCTCAAAACTAGCCTCAAAACTAGCCTCCAAAGGTCTCCATGCTACCAAAACAAACAGTATGAGAAAGCCACATATATTGTAGTATTGGTTTTATTAGCCACCTCAATACTGGACACTTTTATCCCCTTCCTGCCCAGTCCAACTTTCAGCTTTCAGTGCTCTTACAATTTGAATGACAATTACTCAGTCAAGCTACATTGTAGGCAAATAAAAAGTTTTATAATTTTTTTCTCGCAAATAGAGATTACATTTGGTCGTATTCATTCACCACTGGGTTTTTTATTTTTTGCGATACAAGTGAAAAAATAGTAAACATTTAAAAATATATATATTTTTTTTCTACTTTCTGTTTTAAATAAAATCCACTAAAATCAAGTAAATTTTGTTATAAATATAGGCCAGAATGTATTCTGATACATATCTTTGCAAAAAAAATTCCTGATAAGTGTATGATAATTGGTTTGTATGAAAGTTATAGTGTCTACAAGCTATGCTACGTATAACTGAAAATTAATCAATCCTGATGTACTGACTGCCTATTTCTTGCGACCCTACGAATACCCCCCAAATTACCCCTTTTTGGAAAGAAAACAGTCCAAGTTATTTAGTAAGAGCTATAGTGAGTTTTTGAAGTTGCATTTTTTTTCCTACAATTGTTTGGAAAATAAAGAATCCCCCCCCCCCCCCCCACAAACTTGTCATATTAACAAGTTTTTTCTCACACATGGCACTTGTGATTACACCCCAAAATACATTCTGCTACACAAAGTTGTCAATTTATAAGATATTTCCATTCTAACACATAGCATGTACATACCAAGAATTATACCCCAAAATACATTCTGAGTATGGTGATGCCACATGTGTGAGATTTTTCCACAGTCTGGCCACATACAGAGAAACAAACATTCAAGTAGCACCTTCAGGCGTTCTAAAGGTATAAATTGCAAATCTAATTTGCTGACTATGTATCACATTTTTAAAGGCCCCAGGACAATGAATACTCCCACAAAATTACCCCATTTTGGAACGCAAACACCCCAATGTATATTCTACAAGGCATAATGAGTCTTTTGAATATGTAATTTTTTCCACAAGTTTTTGGAAAATGTGGGAAGAAAATTAAAGTCAATTTTTTTTACACAAATTTGTCAATTTATAAAATATTTCTAACACACAACATGTACATACCAAGAATTACACCCCAAAATACATTCTGCTACTCCTCCTGAATATGGCGATACCACACGTGAGAAACTTTTCCACAGCCTGACCACATACAGAGGCCCAACTAATTTCATGACTACATATCACATTTTTGAAGACCCTGGAGCACCAGGACATTGAAAACACCCACAAAATTACCCCATTTTGGAAAGCAAACACCCCAATGTATATTCTGTGAGGCATAATGAGTCTTTTGAAAATGTCATTTTTTTCCACAAGTGAAAGTGTAGTATTTTTTTACACAAAGTTGTTAATTTCTAAAATATTTCTAACACACAGTATGTACATACCAAGAATTACACCCCAAAATACATTCTGCTGGTCTTCCTGAGTATGGCAACCAAAAGAGGCATGGTTGATTTTCAAAATAAACCACTTCAACATGCTTCTTTCAGAAATAGAACATACAGTGAAACCTCGGATTGCGAGTAACGTGGTTAACAAGCGTTTTGCAATACGAGCACTGTGTTTTTAAAAATCCTGACTCGGTTTGCGAGTGTTGTCTCGCAAAACGAGCAGGATTCAAGCCACAGTGGTGTGCAGTACCGCATTTGGCCTGAGGTGGGAGGGCGCCGGCGCGGATCGGAGCCGCTCTGAGACGTTCGGAAATACTTGGAAATACTTAGTTTCCGAGCCTTTCCGAGTTCAGCCGAGCTGTCTCTGAGCCTTTCCGAGTATTTCTGAGGCTCTACGGCGCCCCCACCTCTGGCCACATGCGGTATTGCATGCCATAGAAGTCAATGCGGAACTAATTATTTTTGTTTCTATTGACTTCTATGGGGAAACTCGCTTTGATATGTGAGTGCTTTGGATTACGAGCATTCTCCTGGAAGGATTATGCTCGTAATCCAAGGTTCCACTGTATAGGAAAGATACAACTAAATTAGTGATCCTTTTGCAAGATTAAAGCACATAAAAAGTTGTCTACTGATAAATATGTCATAGGAAATGCCTATGTTGACAAAGCTGCAAAAGAAGATGCTTTGACAGGCATAGATAGATATCCTGACATGAAAGAAGAAATTGTAAGTGTAGCAGTCAAAGCTCAATAATCTGATAAGGCTACTCCTTTACAATATTTAATTTGGTCACAGGATAAAGAGGGGGACCCTGACATTTGGTCTCAGTTAGAATCAGTGCACACTGATAGTGGAGATAAAATGTATTGTAAAAATATTGAAGGTCAATTGGTTCCTTATATTCCAACAATGATGGCTAGAGCTATTTTTTTTAATCAAATAGAGTTTTATTGAAAGGAAAATTTCACAAACAAGATAACTGACATACGTGCACAGCACGTCCAGGACAGCTTCCCAAGATCTGCTGCATTAGAGTGTCTGCGAAGACCAGCCTTATCTGGGTATAGCATAGCATAGGTGGTTTGAAGGCCTTACACTCACTTCCTGACCTCAGTAAACTTCACCCTACTCAGCTGACAAGTCCGGGTAAAAGGTAATTCTGACCTCGTTGTACTGAATATTGCACCGTCCTCGCACCATGCGCAGTACTGCTTCTCTGTCACAATAATTAGGGAGTCAGGCTAGCATGAGTCTAGGAGAATTGCCCAGTGGCAAGGGTCTGGTAAGGGTGCAGTGGGGCCGCTCTACCGAGAAATGCGGCGTGAAAGCCCCTTTTCCAAAGAGCTCCAAGAGCCACCACTCAACAAAGTCCGTAGGGTCTCTACCCTCGTTTTTTTCTGGGAGACTATGCAGACGTTATTTCTTCTCATGTGGTTTTCCAGGTCCTCTGCTCGCAAGCTATTTGCCCCCTCTAGTTGTTTAGTCATCTGAGAGTACCTCATTAGCCCTGGGAGCTTATCCTCTAAGTCACTAATGCGGCCCTCTGTAGCAGTCGTGCGTTCTTTGATCTTTTGAAGATCCTGTCTTATCAAAGCAACATCTTCTGACAGGCTGCCCAAATGGGATTTTAACTTGTCAACCGAGGCAGTGCATTTGTGTACCGCCTTTAAGATCTCCCAGAGTGTAGGCTGTTCTTGTTCTGAGGGGTTCACATCCTGCTCATCCTGTAACAGATCATCAGCCACACGAGGCTGGCTCTCCTCCTCCCCTTCTAGCATGCCTGCCATAAGTTCCTCTGAGCCAGAGGACTGAGTGTTAGGGAACTGCAGCTTTTGGGCATAATAGAGGATGTCCCTGGTGCCCTCCTTACCTTAGTCTTAGTGGCTTTGGTTTTGGAGCCCCCAGCCTCCTTGTCCTTGGACTTTTCTGCTGCTTTAGTGGATCGCTGGGGTTGAGCATTGAGGATCCAGGGCCGCTCCTTCTTAGATCGGGTCATAGCCGCACAGTAAGGACCCGGCCACCCGGCTGACAGGTATTACGGGTTCCCGGGAACACGCAGGACACTTTAGGTTGGGTGAAACCAGCAAGAGGAGCTGGGGAGAATCAGACACAGGAGCAGAGAGAAGTGTGTCTTCTCACATGCCGTGCTTGGCCACACCCTCGTACTTTTGAAATGTAATCATTCCCTTTTTGCACATCCAAGACCGGATTCTTTGTATGAGCTGATTATAGTCAAATTCTGGCATACTCATTTTAGAGCCCGTTGTCATCAAACTTCTGAGTCTTGTGTTATTTGTTTACAGAACAATCAAAAAGGAAAAGGTAAACCTAAACTACAAAGAGTACCTATGACTGACGATCCTTGGCAATCTATACAGATTGATTATATTGGTCCTTTCTTCTTGCTAAGGGGTATACAAGTATGCTCTTGTTGTAGTTGATGTTTTTTTCTAAATGGGTTGAGGTAATTCCAGCAACTAATAATACTGCTCATATCCCATTGGGGCTGGTTTTGGACCATGGAATTAGACAATGGCCCCCATGTTGTAGGACAGGTAATGAAGGCCATGTGTGCAATTTTAGGCATTCAGCAACATTTTCATGTTCCTTGTAGAATGTATGAATAGTACCGTTAAGACCAAATTATTTAGGATGATTCAAGAAAAAGTTAAAGATTGGGTGACTCACTTACTTGCTATAATTTTGGCCTTAAGAGCTTCAGTATATTCTAATACAGGGTTGTCACCTTTAAAGTAAATGACAGGATGAAAAATGTCTATTCTTCTCCCTTTTGAGATTAGCATACATAGTCATTTGCAGCCTGTTGTACAGACAGAAGTGTGGTTGCAAACATTGCAACAACAGGTACAGGAACTTCAGAAGTTTGCTGCACAAAATATGGCTAGACCCTTTCTAGATTTAAATAGAAATGATGTCTTGGATAAGACTTCTACTTCTGATGCGTATGTCGTATGTCCAGAAATGTATTCCAGGAGCTCAGGTTATGGTTAAGTATTATAGATCTGCAGGTACCTGGGATGCCAACTGGGAAGGTAGGGTGATAGTAAGAATTTTTCTTCCTCCAAACACGGCGAGTCAGGTTAATGCCAAAGAGCTAAATTTCGGTCTCATCTGACCACAGCACTTTCTCCCAGTTCTTCTCTGAATCAGTTAGATGTTCATTGGCATGACTGTGGGTGCCTGCTTGAGGAGGGGGACTCGCCATGTTTGGAGGAAGAAAAAGGCAGACTGTGATCCTAAGAACACCATCCCTACAGTCAAGCACGGAGGTGGAAACATTATGCTTTGAGGCTGTTTCTCTGCTAAAGGTTCAGACTGATTTTGCCACATTGAGGGGCCAATGGATGGGGCCATATATTGTAAAATCTTGGATAAGAGCCTTCTTCCCTCAGCCAGAAAACTGAACATGGGCCATTGATGGGTCTTTTAGCATGACAATGACCCAAAACATACTGCCAAGGCAACAAAGGAGTGGCTCAAGAAGAAGCACATTAAGGTCATGAAGTGGCCTAGCAAGTCTCCACACCTTAATCCTATAGAAAATGTATGGAGGGAGCTAAGAATTACAGAAGATCTGTAAAGAGGGGTGGAACAAAATCCCATCTGAGATGTGTGCAAAACCTGGTAACCAACTACAAGAAACGCCTTACCACTGTGCTTGCCAACAAGGGTTTCTCCACTAAGTATTAAGTCATGCTTTTCTTGGGGATCAAATACTTATTTTACTCACTGAACTGCAACTCAATTTATAACATTTGTATTATGGGTTTTTTCTGGATTTTTGGTTGATATTCTGTCTCTATCATTTAAATATACCTATGATAAAATGTATAGTGGGCAAACTTATGTAGCGATACCCCCAGTTAAGAGGGCTGCTGGTATAATTTTTGGGCCCCTGTAATGCACCCTGTCAACCCCCGGCAATTGGCTTTAACCTCCCTTGGCACAGCTAGTAGGAGATGATAGGACTGTGTAGCCTGCAACTCACGAAGACACAATCCTATAGTAGAACACACACAGCAATAGCGTATAGCTATCCTTACCCGTCTCTTCTGCAAAGTAAATGACACAACACCAGTATACTTAACTTTTGCACTTTTACTCAGATTGTTGGGTAAGCATATAATCAACAGTGTGCATATCATGTGCAGAGCCCTGCAATAGAAGAGTATCTCAATAAACAGACAGATATACAGTATGGTGCATAAATCTAACGCTCAGCTGCAGCTATTCTCCCTCGTGGGCAAAAATGGCGCCCAGCAATGTCTAAGCTAAGTCAGGCCTGACTGTACTGTGTAGAAGTTCTGTAGTGGAAGATCTTCGCTAGCAAAACGGTGGTGCACGTGTTGAAGAAATACTGTAATCCACAGGGTAAAAGGGGTTTTGATAACTTAATTAAGGCAATCTCTAAAGCTGCTTCCGATGCACTGTCTCTCTGGTGCGCAGCGCAACACTATTGATAACTCCGGATAACAGCTATTGGGCCTAGAGATCCTATATAGTTTCTCTGAGCAGGTGCTCTCTCACCCAACCGGACCAGTCCATGTCCGTATCTTCCGCTGCAGTGTCTTGGTACACAGGTCTCACGACATCCAAGTCTTCGGTCCTCCGGGCAACGATGCAGCAACTGCATGGAGAGACGTCCCTCAGATTCCTCGGTGAGAGCGGAAGGCTCTTTGGAGAAAGGCCCAGGCTTCAGGCCTTGTATCACCACAGGCTCGGAAAGGAGTTCCACCTGCTGGGCGGGCGGTGTCCAAAGAGACCGAACCCGGCTCCGCCCTCCTCTTATAAAGTCCACCCCAGCAGTCTTTGCGCGGGGCAATGCACCGCTGGGTGCCCAGCAGGGTTATGGGTACAGTAGTCTCTGAAGCCTTAAAACCCCCGCTACACACTCCCCACACTTAGAATTTTTGGTCCCCAAAGACAGCATCAACAATATGTACAAACAAGGTAATGAAGGGCTGCAAAGGAGCCCGGCAGGGGAAAGTCCCACCAAGCATGGGAAGGGAGATTGTCCTGCCCACAGGTCACATCAGTGAGGGTGGCCTGCCTAACTGTGCCAGAGAGTGAGTCGGGGTTGCCCTCCACCAAATGCACAGTGGAAGAGCCAGGATTTTCTACAGTCCTTCTCGCAGTCACCACAGTGTCTTCAGAACACTCCCCCATCTGGGTGTAGGTTAGCTTCCGGGGAGAACGTATGGTTCTCTTAGCTTTTTGTTCTCTGGGGGTCAATGTCTCAGATGCCACAGGTTCTTCCACTGGGATAGGTGTAGGAGTTTCTTCTGTTTCTGAGGCACCCGAATCAGATGCAGAAAGATACATGGAGTCCCTTGGATCGTCAACAGGGAATGACTCTTTGGCATCTTCCCACTCTTCAGTCTGAGCATAGGATGGAAAAAACTCAGTGGCTTCTGGATTTAGAGTATCATCAGGGGTATCCTCAGAGGGTGGAAGGTCTATGGATAGAGGTTCAGATGCCTGGGATGGCCACAACCATTCAACTTCCAGTTCCTCATCCTCACTCTGGTTGGTGATATCCATTTCTCCTGACAGAGTTGTCTGAGACCTAGTGTTGGGTCTGGGAGTATTTGAGCTTGAAGGTAGCTTGGGGGAATCCAGAGTAGGAGGCATTCTGACTGCCTCAGAAAGGGGTAGCAAATGGTTTCTGTGCCAGGTCTTCAGCTGCCCCACTCTTCCTTCAGGCCTCAGCTGGTACACTGGTAGACCAGGCAGTTTTTTACAAATCACAAAGGGCTCTGACTTCAACCTGTCTGCAGCTTGTGTTTTCCTGGAACACCCAAGTTTCTCAGCAACACTCTGTCTCCGGGCTGCAAATCTTGGATCCGGACCCCAAGGTCAAAGTTCAGTTTATTCCGGGCTCCTCTCTGGTCAGAAGTTAATTGGGCCTTCTCATAGGCCAGCCTTAAGCTCTTTCGCAGTCTGTCCATGTATCCCTTGTGTGAGGCAGCTGATGTGTGGTCCACTGAGGTGCCAAAGGCCAAGTCTACTGGTAGTCTTGCTTCCCTTCCAAACATAAGTCTATAAGGGGAATACCCTGTGACATCACTGGTGGTACTATTGTAGGCGTGCACTATGGCAGCTATGTGCTTGCCCCAATGTTGCTTTTCCTCACTGCTCAGAGTCCCCAACATGTTTAGCAAAGTTCTGTTGAATCTTTCTGGTTGGGCATCACCCTGGGGGTGATAAGGAGTAGTGCGAGTTTTCTTTATGCCCAAAGAGTCCAGTAGCTTCCGGATCAGTCGGCTCTCAAAGTCTCTCCCTTGATCCGAGTGAAGGCGATGGGCTAACCCGTAGTGCACAAAAGTACTTCTCCATAAGTATCTTGGCTACAGTGGAGGCCTTCTGGTCTTTAGTTGGAAAGGCCTGGGCATAATGGGTAAAATGGTCGGTTATCACCAGAACATTTCCATGTCCACTCAAGTCAGGTTCCAGACAAAGAAAGTCAATGCATACCAAGTCCAAGGGCCCTTGACTCTGCAGGTGGCCCATTGGGGCAGCTTGACGTGGCAATGTCTTCCTCTGTATGCAGCGAGCACATGGGTGACAGTACTCCTCCACTTCAGCTCGCATACAAGGCCAGTAGAATCTACTCCTGACAAGCTGAAAGGTTCGTTCGGCCCCTAAGTGGCCATGGTTGTCATGTAGGGCAGCTAAGACAGTCTCTCAGTGTTTCTCTGGCAAGAACAGTTGCCAGTTATTCTCCAGGTCGTCAGAGGGGCCCCTTCAGTAGACCACCCCTTGATGCACCTGTAGCTTGTCCCACTCTTTGCGGATTAATCGGGCCTCCTTTGAGGGGTCATGCAGGAGCCTGTCCGGATCCTGATCCTCCAGTGTTTCCAGGGCTAATCTTCCCCAGGGGTCTTCCAACTGATCCCGTCTTATATCTTTCTTAGACAGTTTTGGCAAGTCGTCTTCACTAATCTGAGTCACATCACAATAGTATTTGGGCACTCCCACCACCGAAACTCCAATTTCTTCTGCCCTGGCTAGCTTGAAGCTGTGCTCCCTGACACAAGGCCCGTACTCCGTCTGGGGTCACCTGAGTCCAGCCTTCGGCACGAAAGGTGGGAGCATGAGACCTTCTGGACAAAGCATCGGTATCTCGGTTTCCAGTTCCAGGTCTATACTTCAAACTAAAGTTGAATCCGGAGAGGGCTGCCAACCAACGGTGGCCGATGGCATCCAGCTTGGCTGTGGGGAAAAGGTAAGTGAGGGGGTTATTGTCTGTCTTCACCACAAAGTAAGCTCCATACAAATAGTCTTTGAGTTTGTCTACAACAGCCCACTTTAGGGCCAAGAATTCTAATTTATGGGTGGGGTAGTTCTTTTCCGCTGGTGTTAAACTCCTACTCACATAGAGCGACTGGTCTTAACTGTTCTTCATACTCCTGGTACAGCACACCTCCCAGACCATCATGGCTGGCATCCACATGCAGTTCATATGGTTTCTTGGTGTCTGCATAGGCCCAGACAGGGGCAGTGGTCAGACTCTTCTTCAGCATTTTGAAGGCCTCCTCCCACTTTTCCGTCCACTTCCACAGACTCTCCGGGCTTCCTGGGGCCAGTGTCATCCTCCTTTCCTTCTGTCTTCAGTAACTCATTCAGAGGTTTGGCAATTCTTGCAAACCCTTCCACAAATCTGCGGTAGTAGGAGCAGAACCCGAGGAAGGATCTGAGCTCAGTCACTGTAGTTGGTCGGGGCCAGGAGGTAACTGCCTCCAGTTTGTCAGGATCTGTAGATACCCCCTCTTCAGACACTATGTGTCCCAGGTAATGAACTGAGGACTGGTAGAACTGACACTTCTCCCTGAAGAGTTTAAGTCCCTCTTCACTGAGTCTCTTCAGGACTTTCTCCAGCCTTTCCTCGTGCTCTTCCAGAGTCTTCCCGAAGACAATGATGTCATCTAGGTACACCAGGACTTCAATGAGATTCATGTCCCCCACTGTCTTCTCCATCAGTCGCTGGAAAGTGGCAGGAGCCCCCGACAGGCCTTCAGTCTTCTCTCTGTCATCTGGATGCATTGGGATTTGATAATACCCACTCTTCAGGTCCATTACGCTGAACCACTTAGCTCCAGACAGACTCTGTAGAGCATCGTCTATCCTAGGGGTGGTGTACTGGTCAGGTATGGTCCTCCTATTGAGAGTCCTGTAGTCTATACAGAGTCTCAGTGACCCGTTTTTCTTCCTGACTACTACAATAGGGGACGCATATGGGCTTCTGGACCCTCGGATAACTCCAGTTCTCTTGAGCTCTGCCAGTTGCTCACGCAAGTCTTCCAGATCAGCCAGGGGGACTCGCCGGACCCTTTCCCGGAAAGCTTTGTCTTCTTGCAGGCGGATCTTGTGGGTGGCACTCCTCGCACACCCTACGTCAAATTCGTCTCTTGAGAAGATTTTTCTCCACCTGGTCAGCTGGGCCTTGGCTCTCTCTTTCCACACCGGTGGTAGGGTCGTGTTCTCCAAGCAGAGCTTCTCCAGGGTGGGTTCCCCTCCTTCTGTCTTCTCCAGGTCAGACAGGGCCACTGGGGTAGCAGGGTTTACTCTGCCCAGCAACATCCGGCTTGGAATCTTCACAGGGGAGCCAGTGATATTCCTGATGCTCACTGGGATCCAGCCGTTCGCCTTCTTCCATGCCCTTAACGGGACCACTTCGGGAATCACTTCCAATCCTGGGTGGGAATCTAAAGGGTCTGGTTCCAGAACCACAAAGGGGCCAGGTTGCTCCCACGTGAGTTTCACCATAGCCTTCAGACAGGTCATTTCACCAGGCTGCAACATCCTCTCCTTCTTGGACAGTCTCCAGACCTTTCCTACCCCCTCTTCCGGGGCCTTATGTTCCAGTACCAATCTTTGGTAGGCTAACTGCAACATTGGGTGGATCCTGGCTGCTGAAGTACCCTGCTCCTGTGCTAGGGGAGCCAGTAATCTTCTGACCAGGTCAGTATTGGTCCCTATAATCAGGGAACTCTTGTTGGCTCCTGGTGGGCGAGGGCAAACCACTGCCAGGGTGTCAAAGACCTCAGATTTTCCTGCCACAGAGGGGTCAAAGGCCAGTCTGATGGAAACATAACCGTCGTAGGGAAATCTTTGGGTGCCAATTCCCCATATTTCTAGATCTTCCAGTTTCTGTAGGGGCAAACGACTCAAATGTCTTTGATAGAAGTCTCTGTATAAGAGGGTTACTTGGGCCTCTGTGTCTAGGATGGCCCTTGTGTAGACTCCCTCCACTTGAATGGGAACCACAGGGGAGGGTCCCACCAAATTGGCTGGAAACCTCCTTGGGGAGGCTTCTTTCTTTGGACTCATGGACTTTCCTTTTTGGGTTTTCTTCTTCTTCCATCTCTTTCTGGATCTTAATCCCTGTTGGGCCTGGTATGCATTGATTTCTCGCAGACTTTGCGGTTTTAACTCCTGACAAGTGGTATTGAGTATCTTGGGAGAGGCATTGTTGACCTTCTCCCTTGTCTCTTCTGGCTTTAGGATGTTTGTGGAGCTTTCTGTAAATAGTGGGCGCCCGGCTGACTCCTTCACCGGGGCCCTCTGAAGTTTTCCGCCGGCTGGTGATAGGCACCTCGGTTCTTCCTCGGACTGGGGCACACTCTTCCAAAGTGGCCGACTCCTCCACAGTTAAAGCAGACAGTTTCTCCTCTTTTCCGTGGGGAGGTTGGTGCTGAGGCGCTCTGGTGCAATTCTTTCCTGCTTTCTTCTTTTTCACTGATTCCTGAGTTCTTCGCCATTAAAGAGGTCAAAAGATCCAGCACTTGAGCCATCTGAGACTTTAAGATTTCCACTTCTGAGTCCCGTTCAGTAGCTATAGCTGATCAGACTCCAACTGAGGGGGGGAACGTGGTTCTCTCGACCGCCTGTTGGTCCTTCAACAAAGCTTCTTCATCCCTTATGATCCGCACAAGGTCTGGGTAGCTCAGGGACATGACTCCTTCAGAGGTCTTCAAGTGGAACCAAACTGGATCCGAACGCAATGCTCCCCTCGGGATCTGTTTCATCCTAGTTGCATCTATGACTTGTGGTAGCATCCCCTTTTTAACCACTTCTCCACCGGGCCTATTCTGGCACTTCTCTCCTTCATGTAAAAATCATTATTTTATTGCTAGAAAATTAATCAGAACCCCCAAACATTATATATATTTTTTTTAGTAGACACCCTAGGAAATAAAATGGCGGCCATTGCAACTTTTTATCTTGCATATTTGAAATTGTGCAAACTCATGGAATGGCGGCAAACTTCGGTACTTAAAAATCTCCATAGGTGACGCTTTAACATTTTTTACAGGTTACTATTTTCGAGTAACAGAGGAGGTCTAGTGCTAGAATTATTGCTTGCACTTTACCGCAAGCGGCGATACCTCACATGTGGGGTTTGAACGGCGTTTACATATGTGGGCGGAACTTACATGCATGTTCGCTTCTGAGCGCGAGCTACTGGGGACAGGGGCGTTTAAAAAAAAATTCATTTTTTTTTATTTTACTACTATTTTTTAACACTTATTTTACTTTTTTTTTTTTTGATCACTTTTATTCCTATTACAAGGAATGTAAACATCCCTTGTAATAGGAATGTGTGTGACAGGTCCTCTTTATGGAGAGATGTGGGGTCAATAAGACCCCACATCTCTCCTCCAGGCTAGAAAGCATGAGATTGGTGAAAAAAAATTCACCGATCTCATGCTGAGAGCCGCAATTGCGGCTTTGTTTACTTCCGGGTACCGGGCGTGACGTCACAACGTCGCGCCCAGGACTCCGACGATCATAGAGATGACTGGTGACCATTTGGTCACCGGAAATCTCTATGCTCTTCATCCGGCGCCGGCCGATTCGTTCTCCGGGCCCCCGATGGCACAGGAGAGCCCAGAGAAGCACCGGATGGCGGCAGGAGGGGGGGTGTCCCCTCCCGCCGCCTATAAGAACGATCAAGCGGCAGAACCGCCGCTATGATCATTCTTATGGTGCGCACAATCGCCGGCCCGACAGATTGATATCTAAATGATGCCTGTAGCTGTAGGCATCATTCAGATATCCCACCTCAAAGTCAAGGATGTCATATGATGTCCTTGGTGGAGAAGTGGTTAAGGACAATTTGGCACAGCGTCTTATTTAACCTCCGAACATATTCGGATAACCTTTCTCCCGGCTGTTGAAGGGTATGTTCAAACTGGTATACTAGTTCAGCCACCTTTTCCAGCTGGCCAAATTCTTCCTGTAACATAGCCAGATAATCATAAGCAGTACAAGCAGCATTGCTAAACCTAAGATTCTTCACAGCTTCCGCAGCAGCACCCTTCAAACTTTTGCTTATGCGCTGCTTCTTCTGGCCCTCTGGTATTTCCCATCCCTCTACAGCCTGCATCGATTGCTCAATCCAGGTGTCGAAGTCTTCTTCTCCGAGAGGGACTGGTTGTTTCCCAGAGAAAATCCTAAGCTTCCGGTACCTGGCTTCCACATGTACCGTACTGCTCTTCTGGCACTTCGTGACAAAGTCTCACAGAGCATTCAACAGTTCAGGCCCTATAGCGGCCAGGGGTGTTCCCGGGGTCGACTTCTCTGCTTTAGGGGATAGTGGTGGAGATAATGGTGGGGGTGATGACAGGGGGGTCTGTAGAAGTTCCTCCTTCACAACTTCCATATGCGCCAAGCGGTATATCTGGTTATCTATGGCCCGTATGTTCTGACCTCTAAAGTCTTCTGGTATTCCGCTTCTCCACTCCACTAATGCGTAGGTAACCGAGGTCTCTGAGTTTGGCTTTAAGTCCATCACCCATGCCTTCTGACTCGGGGACAGCGACTGTACAAGCTGCTTTACCTCGTCTTCCGGACAGTTTTCCCCTGGGAGTTGGATAACTACCACCATGGTTGAATCAGCGCCAACTGTTACGCACCACCGTGTCACTGCTAGCGAGTCCATGCCGCTGCTTCTGGCAGGCTTGATTGCAGCGTGCATTATACAGGAATCCCAGACTCGAGCCCCCACGTGTAGCGATACCCCCAGTTAAGAGGGCTGCTGGTATAATTTTTGGGCCCCTGTAATGCACCCTGTCAACCCCCGGCAATTAACTCTAACCTCCCTTGGCACAGCTAGTAGGAGATGATAGGACTGTGTAACCCGCAACTCACGAAGACACAATCCTATAGTAGAACACACACAGCAATAGCGTATAGCTATCCTTACCCGTCTCTTCTGCAAAGCAAATGACACAACACCAGTATACTTAACTTTTGCATTTTTACTCAGATTGTTGGGTAAGCATATAATCAACAGTGTGCATATCATGTGCAGAGCCCTGCAATAGAAGAGTATCTCAATAAACAGACAGATATACAGTATGGTGCATAAATCTAATGGTCCCCGCTGCAGCTATTCTCCCTCGTGGGCAAAAATGGCGCCCAGCAATGTCTAAGCTAAGTCAGGCCTGACTGTACTGTGTAGAAGTTCTGTAGTGGAAGATCTTCGCTAGCAAAACGGTGGTGCACGTGTTGAAGAAATACTGTAATCCACAGGGTAAAAGGGGTTTTAATAACTTGGTGAATTAAGGCAATCTCTAAATCTGCTTCTGATGCACTGTCTCTCCGGTGCGCAGCGCAACATTATTGATAACTCCGGATAACAGCTATTGGGCCTAGAGATCCTATATAGTTTCTCTGAGCAGGTGCTCTCTCACCTAACCGGACCAGTCCGTGTCAGTATCTTCCGTTGCTGTGTCTTGGTACACAGGTCTCACGACATCCAAGTCTTCGGTCCTCCAGGCAACGATGCAGCAACAGTATGGAGAGACGTCCCTCAGGTTCCTCGGTGAGAGCGGAAGGCTCTTTGGAGAAAGGCCCAGGCTTCAGGCCCTGTATCACCACAGGCTCGGAAAGGAGATCCACTTGCTGGGCGGGCAGTGTCCAAAGAGACAGAACCCGGCTCCGCCCTCCTCTTATAAAGTTCACCCCAGCAGTCTTTGCGCGGGGCAATGCACCCTGGATGCCCAGCGGGGTTATGGGTACAGTAGTCTCTGAGGCCTTAAAGGAAACCCCTGCTACACTTACAAAAACAGCACGGGATCAAATAATTATTTTCTCCACTGTAGGTGCAATATTAAGATTCAAAATGTATTCACGCACAATTAAAAGTAACATACAGGATATAGGGTTAAAAATCAAATGTGGAAAATCCGCCAGATCATGTTTTGTAGGATTCGCCAACAGCTGTAGATGGGAACCGATGAAGCATGGACATCCTGTGTACACCAGGAAGTAATTCTAGAACCAGCGTGGAACGCAGGCGGATCTGATGTCACTAGAGGAGGGGGAGCAAGAATGCTGACAGGCAGGATGTTAATATTGCACTTAGGTGGCACTTTCTTTTCTTCCTTTTGTTGCATAAAACCATAAACCTTCTTTATTTTAAAACATAACAGATGGTGCACTCACATTTGTTGGTGCCTTCGTATGATAGGCAGAAAAAAACAGCATAAAATATTGTGGTGGACATGACCACTCTGCTGTGATCACCAGGGAGCCGACATGTGTACCACACTGGCTCTCACAGAAATTTGGGCAACTGGATGTGAAATCAGCACTGCAGAACACGCCATGGGTTGCAGGAATGAAAATCTCTTGATTCCTGCAATAATACTGACTGCAGAGCTATTGTGTTCTCCCTGCTGGGGATTATTGCTAGTGGCTATTGCTGCTGGTTGTACCCAAGTTGGTCGATCAATAAACTTAGGTACAATCAGCCTGCCCATACATGGTTCAAATCTCAGTTTGTCTCTGCTGAACCGCCCAAAATTCGAACCAGGTAGGTAGTGGAAATATCTCCTAAACATGCACTGTTTAGGAGATATTTCACTTGTAGTCCGCTGAAAATGTTAACGGCACATGCGCGGGGAAGAAATTAAACGAAGTGCCGTTTTTTTCCTAGCCTGTGCCGTTAATGGCGGCTCCCGTGCGTGATGCATACTAGCCCATTATGCTTTTCATTTGCAGGCTTTGCAGGGAGCAAAAGAGGACGTAAAACCCACCAGGGTTTACTTCCTCTTTAAGTCAGGTTGAAAAGACACACCAGTCCATCAGGTGCAACCAAGTTCATTTCAACAGAACAGGAGAGAGAGTGCACAGGCTCATAGTTACTTTTATTACCAAAACAATTAAAGACAATGTAAAAAGTTGCACTCACAAACGGAGGCTTGTATAAGGCATGACATCACAAATGGTTACTATGTAGCAGCTGTGCTGATCTCATCCCCCAGCAGAATGTCTAAACTGACAGCTTGAAAGATTTTCCTCCTCGGGACACTGCAGTTGTAAAAATACAAGACAGGACACCCAGGGAGATCTCCACAGCATTTATCGGTGTATAACACACACTTTTTCTAGGGTGACCACGTGTCCCGGATTGCCCGGGACAGTCCCGCATTTTGCAGGTCTGTCCCGGGCACCTTCATTCCAGGACAATACAGTGTCCCGGAATGAAACTGACACAGCCACCTCCCGGGCCAATCTGATGCCCCCAAAAAAGGCTGCCACATCACCGTTTTACTCACTGACAGTACTTGTCCTGGCCAGGAATGCCTGGAGGAGCACAATCCCCGCCCCCTGCTTGTGATTGGACAAATCATAAATCCCGCCTCTTGTGTCTAATCACTGTGCTGTGATTCGTTACAGCACAAGCTGATTTTTGGGAAGGGAGGGTGTCCCTGAATGGTAGTTTGGAAATGTGGTCACCCTAACTTTTTCCCCTTGAAAATAGGGGGCAAATCACGGGTGCGTGTTATACGCTGGTAGTGTACCTCGGAGGGGAAGGAGGGGGACGAGCGCCGCCTGAAATCACTGAGCCGTCATCTATTTACTCTCTCACTCGGCTCTCACGTCACACACTGTCTCCCGCCTCGAGTGAGCACCCCCCCCTCCTGAACCATACCAGACCACATGCCCTCAACATGGAGGGGCGGTGCTTTGAGGCACTCTGACAGCCACTCCCGCAGCCATTTCCATCTTTGGAGAAAAGGGGGGGAGTATCCCCCCCTTTCCTGGCCTGCCAGGCTGCATGCTCCGATAAGGGCCTGGTATGAATGAGGGGGAGGACCCCACGCTGTTTTCTTTCTGAATTTGTTTACATTTCAACTCTCAGCAGGGAAGCCCGCTGGCAGCTGATAAATCATCGGTTGTTAAGAACGCGGCAGCCGGCTTCCCGGCACGCTCCTTAACAACCAGCTATTCTTCACACAGAATTCAAATTGGTCGAACATTTTTCAACCGATCCCAATTGGAATCGTTCCGAAAATTTGGAATTTGTTAGAAAATTATTAAAAGAAACTAAATTTAACGAAACAAAATTAAATGAATTCTGAAACAAATCAACAAAGTGAAATTAGTAGCATAACTAATCTATCCAAAACTAAAAAAAATTGCCCATTCTGCACATGTCTAGCCATTTCCATCTTTGGGGTTTGCCCCATCCATCGGGCTGGAAGATGGCTCAGCCTGCGGCAGGCTGTGTGGAGATATTCCTGGGTGTTCTGGCCTGCATTTTTACACCTGCAGTGTCCCGAGGAGGAAGATCTTTCAAGCTGTCAGTTCAGACATTCTGCTGGGGGATGAGATCAACACAGCTGCTACAAAGTAACCATTTGGGATGTCATCATGCCTTATACAAGCCTCCGTTTGTGAGTGCAACTTTTTACATTGTTTTTAATTGTTCTGGTAATAAAGGTAACTGCACCATGAGCCTGTGCGCTCTTTCTCTTTTGTTCTATTTTCAGCTTCCAGTACCCGCTGGTGTCTTTTGAAAGCGGCAAGGCTTTTGGATTTTGGTTACCCAGTTTAAACTGACTTTTATCTTTCCCTTTGACTTAAGACTTGTCCATGCAGTGATTCTAGTTGTTAGGGCAAACACTAGTTGATGGTGTTTTAGTGTGCAAGTTCAGTCCAATACTATGGGGTTTATTTACTAAAGCTAGAGAGCGCAAAACCAGTCACACATCTGCAGAGAATCCAATAAGCTTACGTTTTTTTTTTTTGTCAAAGCTTGATTAAACTAGCTGAGGTTAGATGCTGTAGCAGTCAATATGGGACAGAAATCCCATGAGTTTGGGTTTCCCCATCAATTTGGTCCTATGGACAGGGACATCGGAACAGGACAGGCAAACCAAGCAGCTGACTTGTCCTGGGGCCCCAGCAGAGGGCAGCACAGCAGAAAGAGGAGCCAGAGCATGGGTGGTAAAAGGTAAGACACCCCCCGTATATCCCCCCTCCCGCAAACGTGCCCCCTCCTGTGAACGGCGTCAATTCCCCCCCCCCCCCTGCGCTCAACAACTTGGTGCACTTGGCGACCCGCCGCGGTAGCACCCCCCCCCTCAACAAATTGATGTCCTGGTGTCTGGAGAAAAAAAATGACAATGTCCCCCCCCCCCCCGCTTCTCTTCTCAACCTTAAAATTGTTGCTTGGGGCCCCCAAATTCCTACAAACGGCCCTGCCTATGGACATCGCTAAGACACAGAACGGGACAACACCTCTGCCGACACTGGTTACATAGTTAGTCAGGTTGAAAAAAGACACCTGTCCATCCGGTTCAACCAATTTAAAAAAAAAAAAAAAACACACACAAATAGAAAACCCCCATATACACTTTTGTTATGTTAAACATAAATGTATTTTATTGGGATTTTATGTAATAGACCAACACAAAGTGGCACATAATTAAATGGTTTTAATTTTTTTTTTTACAAATAAATATGTGAAAGGTGCATTTGTATTCAGCCCCATTTACTCTGATACCCCTAACTAAAATCTAGTGGAACTAATTGCTTTCAGAAGTCACCTAATTAGTAAATAGAGTCCACCTGTGTGTAATTTAATCTCAATATAAATACAGCTGTTCTGTGAAGCCCTCAGTGGTTTGTTAGAGAACCTTAGTGAACAAACATCATCATGAAGGCCAAGGAACACAACCCCGACAGGTGAAGAATAAAGTTGTGGAGAAGTTTAAAGTAGGGTTAGGTTATAAAAAAATATCCCAAGCTTTGGACATCAAACGTAGCACTGTTTAATCCACCATGGAAAATGGAAGGAGTATGGCACAACTGCAAACCCACCAAGACATGGCCATCCACCTAAACTGACAGGCCGGGCAAGGAGAGCATTAATCAGAGAAGCAGTCAAGAGGCCCATGGTAACTCTGGAGGAGCTGCAGAGATCCACAGCTCAGGTGGGAGAATCTGTCCACAGGACAACTATAAGTCGTGCACCCCACAAATCTGGCCTTCATGGAAGAGTGGCAAGAAGAAAGCCATTGTTGAAAGAAAGCCATAAGAAGTCCCGATTGCAGTTTGCGAGAAGCCATGTGGGGGACATGGCAAACATGTGAAAGAAGGTGCTCTGGTTAGATGAGACCAAAATTGGACTTTTTGCCTAAAAGCAAAATGCTACGTGTGGCGGCAGCATCATGTTGTGGGGATGCTTTTCTTCAGCAGGAACAGGGAAGCTGGTTTAGAGTTGATGCAAAGGTGGATGGAGCCAAATACAGGGCAATCTTAAAAGAAAACCTGTTAGAGTCTGCAAAAGATTTGAGATTGGGGTGGTGGTTCACCTTCCAGCAGGACAACAACTCTAAACATACAGCCAGAGCTACAATGGAAGTTTAAATCAAGGCATATTCATGTGTTAGCAGTTGCCAGTCAAAGTCCAGACCTAAATCCAATTGAGAATATGTGGCAAGACTTGAAAATTGCTGTTCACAGACGCTCTCCATTCAATCTGACAGAGCTTGAGCTATTGTGCAAAGAATAATGGGCAAACATGTCACTTTAAACATGTCACTCTCTAAATGTGCAAAGACGGTAGAGACATCCCCAAAAAGACTTGTATCTGTAATTACAGTAAAGCCCTGTACACACGATCGGTTTGACCGATGAAAACAGTCCGATTGACTGTTTTCATTGGACAAACCGATCGTGTGTGGGCCCCATCGGACTTATTTCCATCGGTGAAAAAAATAGAACATGTTTTAAATTTTTCCGATGGAAAAAAAACGATAGGAAATTCCTATCGTCTGTGTGAAACTCCATTGGAGAAAAAACCCACGCATGCTCAGACTGAATTAGGAGACGTGCCGGCGATTCTGCGCACCATAAGAATGATCATAGCGGTGGTTCCGCCGCTTGATCGTTCTTATAGGCGGCGGGAGGGGACCTCCCCCCCTCCCGCCGCCATCCGGTGCTTCTCCAGGCTCTCCCGTGCGATCGAGGACCCGGAGCGAATCTTCCGCCGTCATTGGTGGGTCACGTGACGAGCATAGAGATGACTGGTGACCAGATGGTCACCAGTCATCTCTATGATTGTCGGAGGCCCGGGCGCGATGTGATGACGTCACGCCCGGGTCCTCAGATGTAAACAAAGCCGCCATTGCGGCTTGTAAGTATGAGATCGGTGAAAAAAAATTCACTGATCTCATACTTTCCAGCCTGGAGGAAAGATGTGGGGTCTTATTGACCCCGCATCTCTCCATAAAGAGGACCTGTCACACACATTCCTATTACAAGGGATATTTACATTCCTTGTAATAGGAATAAAAGTGATCAAAAAAAAAAAAGTAAAATAAGTGTTAAAAAATAAATAAATAAGTAAAATAAAAATAAAAATTTAAACGCCCCTGTCCCCGGTAGCTCGCGATCAGAGGCGAACGCACACGTAAGTTCCGCCCACATATGTAAACGCCGTTCAAACCACATATGTGAGGTATCGCCGCGTGCGTTAGAGTGCGTGCAACAATTCTAGCACTAGACCTCCTCTGTAACTCTAACCTGTTAACCTGTAGAAAAAATTAAAGCGTCGCCTATGGAGATTTTTAAGTACCGAAGTTTGGAGACATTCCATGAGTGTGCGCAATTTTAAAGCGTGACATGTTAGGTATCTATTTACTCGGCGTAACATCATCTTTCATATTTTACAAAAAAATTGGGCTAACTTTACTGTTTTGTTATTTTTTAATTCACGAAACCATTTTTTTTCCAAAAAAAAGGCGTTTGAAAAATTATTGCGCAAATACCGTGCAACAACCGTAATTTTATTCCCTAGGGTGTCTGCTAAAAAAACATATATAATGTTTGGGGGTTCTGAGTAATTTTCTAGCAAAAGAATGATGATTTGTACATGTAGGAGAGAAGTGCCAGAATAGGCCCGGTATTGATGTGGTAAAAAAAGCCCGGTGTTGAAGTGGTTAAAGGTGGTTCTACAAATTATTGACTCGGGGGGGGGGGGGGCTGTTCTGTTTATGAAACTGTGATCTCAGTCCATTAACGGTTTATAAAACAGAGATGATCGTGGAAGAACATTTTCTCCGCCAATGATCTCTGCACACAGAGAAGCTGTGATTGACTGACACAGAAACAGACAGTTTATGAAGCTGCGATCTCAGTACTTCACTGGCGATCTGTGTCAGAATTCACACTCCCTGATTCACCCACTCAGAGCTCGTGAATCGGGAAGAGAAGAGAGAAGATTTTTGACTTCCTCCTTCCTCGATCAGACCCCCCAAGACAGCAACCATGTCCCCCTGCCATGTCTATTGTGTATATATATGTAGCGGGGGTCTGGATTCAGGGGGATACACCTGGGTGGTAGTATGACCCAGGTGTGTGTAAGTCATAGGGTAAGGTGACCAGATTTTTTGAATGAAATCCGGGGACATATTTTTTTTTTTACTAGTAATGGCAGCAATTAGCGACTCTCTGCCCATCACCGCACACCTCACAGCCTGTCAAGACTTACTCTCCAGGCCCCGGCTACTACTGGGTGGGGAGCGAAGGAAGATCACTCCACCAGGGAAGGCAAGGAGATAAGCAGGCAGGCGGCTGGCCAGGACTTGAGCCAAGGCAGAAGAACATGCGAGCGGAGCTGAATGGGCACCCGAAACTGAAGAAATATTCCCTCCGCTCCGACCAGCACATGATCATCAGAAAGGGGCACAGATAATGGAAAAAATACACCTCCCTAAGCTAGTAGGAGCGGCGGAGCGGGGGTGTGTAATTCAGAATTTTATTTTTTTATTCTGCACTAACTGTCTTTAAAATTGCCCCAGCCCCTGTTCAAATCCAATCCGGGGACAAAACCGGGGACAGACTTGGTCCGGGGACAGTGTCCCCAATCCGGGGACTGTCCCCTGAAACCGGGGATGTCTGGTCACCCTATCATAGGGGATTTGGACCACTTTCAGTCGTGGAGGATTTTGGTGGTGTACTATTCTCCTTGGCCTGGGGTGGCGGTGTTCCCACAGGTCGAGTGCTGTCCTTTTTGTCCCGTTCCGGCGGTGGTAGAGCGGGGGCGGAGAACCTGCTGTGGCGTCACGGGAGGAGATAAGGGGGAGAGACGCCCTCGCCACGAGGTCTTCTACATCCGGCGCCCAGGCACCTTAGGCCTGGGTGCGGTCGGTTCAGAGTTCCAGCCCAAGTGCCCATGGCCTGGTCGGAGCAGTGTTGGCGCCCATCTCAGGCACCTTAAGCCTGGGGTGAGGTACTACACCGGAGGCCTGGGGCCCAGTAACTTCGACTGGGCTCCGCAAGGGTGGATGAGTCCGAGGGACCCTGAGGTGGATGGGGCCCATGTCTGAGGTGAGGAGGCTGGAGAGGTTACCCGTCTGAAGAGTCCGGAGCAGCATCAACCCGGTGACGGAGGGGCCTCTGGTAACTCCCTTGGAGGGACATCTTCCCCCTGACAGGGGCCACAACGCAGCGAAGGTACTCCATTCATGTTCTTCCGAGTCGCTGGTAGAGACTCATACATTCCAAGTTTCTCTCTCTAGCCAATGGCTATAGCAACCGCTGGTGAAACCACAGTGGCTTAGTTTATCATTAGGACAGTGCCTCGACCTGCTCACCTCACCGTATTGAACTGTTTTGGATCTCAACTAATTGGCTAACAAAGAACTGTTTATTGTGTGTTACAATAAAAGAAGTGTTGGATCCTTATCGGTGTGTGGAACTCTGGTTGATGGGAGTAAAGGGGAGTGTCAGCACAGAAAGACTTGGTTGTGAATAGAAACACACAGGCCCGAGAAGAATACTTGGTACTGGCCTTCACCTCACCTGTTGCAATGGGAAAGGACATGGGCCGTAGCGCATCTCACCCTCACGTACAACATACCCCTAGACAAAGAAGAGGGGGTGAGGCCGCTACACGTGGGGGCTCGTGAGTCCGGGATGATGTGTGTTTTAACCATGGAACTGAGAACGGCTGTGTTTGAACTTTGCTGCCCGGAGGAGTTCCGAGTGGGTCGGCCATGTAATCGGCCAGAGTGCATCCCTGCTCAGAGTCGTGGACATGACCCTAAGACGGGAAAGGCCCATGCAGAAGAGTGAGAAGAGGGAGAAATCCAGCCGTGTGACGTACTACATGTGGGGGCTTTTAATGCACTGCGCCATGAGGCACCCCATAACTGTGCAGTTCATGGGCGGAGACTGATGGAAGCCTGCGAAAACGTGCAAGTGGTGGGAGGAGTCTGGCCATGTGAGGAGATAAACGTGGAGACTTTGGCGCGTGGTCAGTGCGTGATGGAGCAGCAGATAGTCGGGATGGCCTCAAGCTCCCCGTGGATTCCGGTTCCCTACCCCACAAAGATGTCTGCTTTTGCTGCTCCCCTTACAGACACGGGGATAAGATTTAGACCCTGAGGGCAGTTGTCTCTGTACACTTGCAGAGACACGGAGACAGTCAGTGTGATCTGTCCCGGGTGCTCGGGACTGGTGGTAAACCTGAAGCCATTCGGGCGTTGCAAGGCATGCAAGCAGTTCCTATTCGAGGTGGAGCCATCCACAGTAAGGCCCCGGGCCCTTCACCTCAACTGCCTCACTGGTACCGCTACTCCGGAAGGGGAGATCCAGGCCTTTGCAGAGGTCCCCGTACGCACTGACCAGGGCGATGTGACTGCCCAACCAGAGACTGAGAAAGAAAAATCAGAGGATGCTGCTTCGGTCACCACAGATTCTCTGCTCCCACCTCCGAAGAGGAAAGTCGGCCTGGTACAGGCATCCTATGGTCGTGGTCGAGCTTCACCCCGTCGCTTGCCGGGCCTGGATGGATCTGGTTGGAAGAGTCCTGGACATCCCAGTTCTACGAAAGGTCAAGGTGAGCCAGGGGCTGGGACTGTGGTGGTGGTTGGAGGTGTCGGGGGTCCACAGCCTGTGGAGCCCGCTAGGGAGGGTAGTTCCACGTCTACTAGGGACTACCTCCCCGCAGAGATGTATGACACCTCCGACCTAGAATCGCTGTCGGACTGTGGAGAGGATGGTGAAATAGATGAACTTTTTCACTGCAAAGGCTGGGACAAAATGGCATTACCTGTGTCACGTACACCACGGGATTCGCCTATGTCCACGGGAGACAGCACACCCCGGGCGGAAGCCCCGGAGCTCACGAGGAAGCCTGGTCCTTCGCTTGTTATTCCACCACCTGCAGCATCATCCGTTCCGGTGGCGGGGACACAGCGCGCATCATTACGGGCACCAAGATTTAAGCCGACGGAGGTAGTGAAAGAACCTCGGGATCCAGAAGCCCTTGTTCTGCCAGGAGAAGGTGAGCGGGCCACAATGCCTCCTTTGGCCCGACTGCAGCGGCTCTTCTGCCAGAGGGTCGCCTGTGAGTACGGATGGGAATATCCTTACTTGCCTCGGGACTTACTTTTTGAGGTCGAAGTCCTGAGACAGAGATGGTACGATGAGTTTGTTTGGGAGAAGCTTAAAGTGCCGCATGCCCGCCGGTACTTGTCCTGTTCACCATCAGTGTCTAAACAGTTCAGAGACTGTAGAGCAGAATGGATGTGGGGCCGCCATATCCACGCAGACAAGGTGCTTATCTGCCGGAAGGATGGAGAGGACATTGATTATTCAGTGGAAGTCTTTGATAAGCACCTGAAGCCCCTGTTCTTGCCGCACCCGAAATTCTATTTGTGAGAAGAAAGAGAAAAAAACTCTCCTGTATGTTCTTCTGCTGCTGAACTTTCTGGAAGTGTTTTACCAGAATATCAGAACTGGGCCCTAGTTTTTTATTTGGGCTTTTCTACTCATTGGAGGAATGAGAGCCGTTTTGTTTTGTTCTCTCTTTCTTCATACATCAGAGACACAGACTTTGGGGTAGAATCAGAGTAGGGACGCAGGAAGAGGGAAGGTTGCCTGGAGGATTTCACCAAGTGTCATTACCGCGGCACTGTCACGAGGTGGCAGTGTTGCGCAACGGCTGTTTGTTTTTTTTACATTTGCATCACCTTACTCATTGGAGCGAATGGGTCCCTCGGCTGATGGACCCATTCATTCCAAATTAACACAAATGTGTCAGGATGTTGTGTTTTTGTTTCCCTTCTGCAGGAGATTCATCTGTCAAGACTGCTGAGTGTGGGGTGGTTCTTAGACAGTAATGGGAAGGTTTGTAAATGTGTATATGGTCAAATGGTTTTATTGAAAAGTTTTATTATTTCATGTTCCCTTTCCCTTGAGCAGGTCCTGGCACAATCAGGATCTAAATTTTGAGGGATGGCCTCTGGGGTCAGGCTTATGTTACCACTTTTTGGAAGGCATGGGTCTGCACCAGACGCTGGGGACCAGCGTTAAATCACTAGGGGGAGAGTGTAGCGGGGGTCTGGATTCAGGGGGATACACCTGGGTGGTAGTATGACCCAGGTGTGTGTAAGTCATAGGGGATTTGGACCACTTTCAGTCGTGGAGGATTTTGGTGGTGTACCATTCTCCTTGGCCTGGGGTGGCGGTGTTCCCACAGGTCGAGGTAGAATCACTACTGCTGTCCTTTTTGGCCCATTCTGGCGGTGGTACAGCGGGGGCGGAGAACCTGCTGTGGCGTCACGGGAGGAGATAAGGGGGAGAGACGCCCTCGCCACGAGGTCTTCTACATCCGGCGCCCAGGCACCTTAGGCCTGGGTGCGGTCGGTCCGGAGTTCCAGCCCAGGTGCCCATGGCCTGGTCGGAGCAGTGTTGGCGTACATTTCAGGCACCTTAAGCCTGGGGTGAGGTACTACACCGGAGGCCTGGGGCCCAGTAACTTCGACTGGGCTCCACAAGGGTGGATGAGTCCGAGGGACCCTGAGGTGGATGGGGCCCATGTCTGAGGTGAGGAGGCCGGAGAGGTTACCCGTCTGAAGAGTCCGGAGCAGCATCAACCCGGTGACGGAGGGGCCTCTGGTAACTCCCTTGGAGGGACATCTTCCCCCTGACAGGGGCCACAACGCAGCGAAGGTACTCCATTCATGTTCTTCCGAGTCGCTGGTAGAGACTCATACATTCCAAGTTTCTCTCTCTAGCCAATGGCTATAGAAACCGCTGGTGAAACCACAGTGGTTTAGTTTATCATTAGGACAGTGCCTCGACCTGCTCACCTCACCGTATTGAACTGTTTTGGATCTCAACTAATTGGCTAACAAAGAACTGTTTATTGTGTGTTACAATAAAAGAAGTGTTGGATCCTTATCGGTGTGTGGAACTCTGGTTGATGGGAGTAAAGGGGAGTGTCAGCACAGAAAGACTTGGTTGTGAATAGAAACACACAGGCCCGAGAAGAATACTTGGTACTGGCCTTCACCTCACCTGTTGCAATGGGGAGGACATGGGCCGTAGCGCATCTCACCCTCACGTACAACATACCCCTAGACAAAGAAAAGGGGGTGAGGCCGCTACATATATATATATATATATATATATATATATATATAGTATGTATGTATGTATGTATGTGTATATATATATATATGTAGCGGGTGTCTAAATCTAGGGGGAGCACCTGGGTGGTAGAATGACCTGGGTTGCACCAATTGTGATAGGGTTCAGACCAATTAAGTCATGGAGGACTCTGGTGGTGTGTTGTTCCCTTTGACCTGTGGGTGGCGCTGTTGTCCCGGGTCGAGGTAGAACCATTACCGCAGTGCTGCACCTTTTTGTCCTGCTCTGGCAGTAGTACAGCGGGGCGGGGAGACCTGCTGTGTCTGCCGGGGGAGGGCATAAAAGGGGTAGACGCCCTCGCCACAAGGTCTTCGGCTTTGCTGCTATCCCGCACCCAGGCACCTTTGGCCTGGGTGCTGGCAGTCCGGAGTTCCGGCCCAGGTGCCCATGGCCTGGCCGGAACAGTGTTGGAGTCCATCCCAGGCACCTTAAGCCTGGGGTGAGGTACTACATTGGAGGCCTGGGGCTCAGTAACTTCGACTGGGTCCCGCAAGGGAGGATTTGTCCGAGGGTCCCTGAGGTGGATGGGGCTCGTATCTGAGGTGAGGAGGCCAGGGAGGTTACCCTTCTGAAGAGCATGGAGCAGCATCAACCCGGTGACAGAGGGGCCTCTGGTAACTCTCTTGGAGGGACATCTCCCCCTGATAGGGGCCACAACGCAGCGAAGGTACTCCTGTTTCTGTTCTCTGGGGTCGCTGGTAGAGACCCTGAAGGTTTAAGTTCTTTCACAAGCTAATGGGCTTTAGCAACCGCTGGTGAAAACACCAGTGGTTTAGTTTACTTATCAGGACAGTGCCTCGACCTGCTCACCCCACCGTATTGAACTGTTTTATTGGGTCTCAACCAGTCGGCTGGAAAAGGACTATTTATTGGAGTGTGTTAATAAACAAGTGTTGGACCTTTATCGGTGTGTGGTACTCTGGTTAATGGGAGCAAAGGGAGGTGTCAGCACAACATACTCGGCTCTTAAAGAAGCACACCGGCCCGAGGAAAACAACAGGTACTGGCCTTCACCTCACCTGTATCAATGGGGAGGACATGGGCCGTAGCGCATCTCACTCTCACATGCAAGATACCCCTAGACCAGAGCTATCGGATAACCGATACACGAGAGAAGGGAGTGAGGCCGCTACACGTGGGGGCTCGTAAGTCCGGGATCGTGTGTGTTTTGACTATGGAACTGAGAACGTCTGTGTTTGAACTTTGCTGCCCGGAGGAGTTCCGAGTGGGTCGGCCATATTACTGGCCAAAGTGCATCCCTGCTCGAAGCCGTGGACATGACCCTAAGACGGGAAAGGCCCATGCAGAAGAGCGAGAAGAGGGAGAAGCCCAGCCATGTGACGTACTACATGTGGGGGCTTTTACTGCACTGCGCCATGAGGCACCCCATAGCTGCGCAGTTCGTGGGCGGAGGGAGTTGGAAGCCCGTGAAAATGTGCAGGTTGTGGGAGGAGTCTGGCCATGTGGGGAGATACACGTGGAGGCTCCGGCGCGTGGTCAGTGCGTGATGGAGCAGCAGATAGTCGGGATGACCTCAAGTTCCCCGTTGATTCCGGTTCCCTACCCCACGAAGATAACTGCTTTTGCTGCTCCCCGAACAGACACGGGGATAAGACTTAGGCCCCGAGGGCAGTTGGCTCTGTACACCTGTAGAGACACGGAGGCCCTCGGTGTGATCTGTCCCGGATGCTCGGGACTGGTGGTCAACCTGAAGCCATTCGGGCGATGTGAGGCGTGCAAGGAGTTTCTATTCGAGGTGGAGCCATCCACAGCAAGGCCCCGGGCCCTTCGCCTCAACTGCCTCACAGGTACCGCTACTCCGGAAGGGGAGATCCAGGCCTTTGCGGAGGTCCCCGTACGCACTGACCAGGGCGATGTGACTGCCCAACCAGAGACTGAGAGAGAAAAATCTGAGGATGCTGCTTCGGTCGCCAAAAGCTCCCTGCTCCCACCTCCGAAGAGAAAAGTCGGCCTGGTACAGGCCTCCTGTGGTCGTGGTCGAGCTTCACCCCGCCGCTTGCCTGGCCTGGATGGCGCCGGTAGAGAGAAAAGTCCTGGACATCCTGCTTCTTCAAAAGGTCCAGGTGAGCCAGGGGCTGGGACTGTGGTGGTGGTTGGAGGTGTCGGGAGTCCACAGTCAGTGGAGCCTGCAAGGGAGGGTGATTCCGTGTCAACCGGGAATTACCTACCCGCAGAGATGTACGACACCTCCGACCTAGAGTCGCTGTCGGACTGTGGAGATGATGGTGACATTGATGAACTCTTTCACCGCAAGGGCTGGGATAAAATGCCACTGCTTGCGCTCTGTGCGCCACAAGATCTGCCTATGTCCACGGGAGACAGTATACCCCGGGGGGAAGCCCCGGGGATCACGAGGAAGCCTGGTCCTCTGCCTGTCCTTTCTTCAACTGAAGCATCACCCGTTCCGGTAGCTGGAACACAGCACGCATCACTGCGGGTGCCAAGACTCAAACAACAGGAGGTAGTTAAAGTACCTCGTCATCCAGAAGCCATTGTGCCGCCCGGAGAAGGAGAGCGGGCCACGATGCCACCTTTGGCCCGACTGCAGAGGCTCTTTTGCCAGAGGGTGGGCCGTGAGTATGGATGGGAATATCCATATCTGCCTCGGGACTTACTTTTTGAAGTTGAGGTCTTGCGGCCGCGGTGGTATGATGAGTTCGTCTGGGAGAAGCTCAAAGTGCCTCATGCTTGCCGATACTTATCATGCTCACCCTCTGTGTCCGGGAATTTCAAGGACTGTAAAGCGGAGTGGATGTTGGGCCGACATATCCATGCGGACAGGGTGCTTATCTGCCGGAAAGATGGAGAGGACATTGAATACAATGTTGAAACCTTTGACAAGCACTTGAAGCCCCTGTTCTTACCGCATCCTAAGTTCTATCTGTAGGAGAAAAGACTCCTGTACAGTATGTTCTCTTGTTGCTGGACTTTTTGGAAGTGCTTTCCCAGAATACAAGAACTGTGCCCTGGTTTTTTTTTTATTTGGGCTTTTCCACTCATTGGAGAAATGGGAGCTGTTTGTTTTGTTCTCCCTTTTCTTCATGCATTAAAGACAAAGACATTGGGGTAGAATCAGAGTAGGGACACAGTCAGAAGAGGGAAGGTTGTCTGGAAGATTTAACCAAGTGTCATCACCACGACACTGTCACCAGGTGGCAGTGTTGTGCAACGACTGTTTTTTTTTTTTTTTTTACACTTGCACCACCTTACTCATTGGAGCGAATGGGCCTCTCGGCTGATAGACCCATTAATTCCAAGTTACACCAATGTGTTAGGATGTTGTGTTTTCTTTTTCCCCTCTGCAGGAGATACATCCGTCAAGGCTGCTGAGTATGGGGTGGTTCTTGGACAGTGATGGGGGGGGGAATTGTAATTATGTACATGTTCAAATGGCTTTATTGCAAAGTTCTATTATTTTATGCTCCCCTTCCCTTAAGCAGGTCTTGGCACAAATTGGGATTCAAATTTGAGGGATGGCCTCTGGGGTCTGGCTTATGTTACCGCTCCTTGGGAGACATGGGCCAGCACCAGATGCTGGGGACCAGCGTCAAACCACTAGGGGGAGAAATTGAAAATGATACCTGTCACCTGTATCTCATAGGCACCACATCCCTTCATTAAGAAGCTATATAGGAATATGAAGGTATTGGGACTTTTAAGGTGCAACAACTACACAATATTCAATATAAAAAATATAATTTTATTACAAAAAAGTATATGAAAATTCATATGTACAAATATACATGAACCATCAAAATAAACATAATAGAGTTTCCAAAGTGCATACAGACAAAATTCTCTACATGTTTCGCCATTTTGTAGGCTTCCTCAGGAGTTTGTCATGCAAATACTGGAAACAAAGAAAGAAAAATAATAAATACATACTCAAATTTCAAACTCAAAATTACAAAACAGAATATTATTAAGAAAAAAAGGATAACTGAAAACCATAACCAGCCCAATGGTTGCTCAAAAGTTCATCTCAAAATTAGATCTATTTATTCAAGGTATATGACCTTATTAGTATCAGTTGTAAGTACATTACCTGTAAATTTTGATGGTACAATCTAAAATGAAGAATGACCAGATAGCCAATGAGCTATCCCACACGGGGGCGCCCGTAAGGAGGGGATCATATGGTGTATCATAGAGGGGGAGAAATACTGGCACAAATAACCACCCGGATATTACTAGCACAGGAACAGAGGGCCATCTGGGGGAAATTACAAAGAAAAATCGAATGAAGTCAAATAACAATCTATGTATAAGAGTAAAGGCGTCTCCATCTAGTTATACGGCACATACCCCATCAGTATTTACCTGTTTATGGCTGTTGATAGTAAAAAATATTAGAATAGGCAAAAAAGGGGCAGTATCTCCAAAGTACCCCAATCAGTGTCCACTCTAAAGGAAAAAGAATTAGTGGAAATTACTATAAATATATAATAATCCCCTCTAGTTGGTAATCAGAATTTTAATTTTTTAGCCATATACTTGCTAGCTGATATATACCTGGTTAATCCAATTGGATAAAGTGTGTCCACATTAGGGCATCTCTGCCGAAAAACTTGTTTTACAAAACCGATCAATCAGTTTACTGAAAAAATATATAAAATATAAAAACCATTTTGGATTAAAAACCAAGTAAACCAGACAACAGGATAAAAACCAATGTTGCCCATAAAGAGATCTAGTGCCTAAGTAATTTACCTTTGACTGATATCTAAGAACGTCTTCTCCCCAGAATGTTGGTCATGCTACTGATTTGCAAGGCTGCGATCCGGACTATATACCCCCCTCCCCCTTCCCATTGGACGCACAATGGCGCCAAATCAATGGGCGGAGCGGGCACGTCAGTTCCGACATCCGCCCATCGTCAGATCCGACCCGGAAGTGACAATTCCACCACTGAAAAACCGGAGACGTCCGCCGGAAGCGCCACCCCGCTCATCAGGAGAAAACATCCTGACGAGCTGGACGCACCATAAGACGGATCCGGAAGGGGAAAACATGCCTAAAGTATAGAAAAGGGCAGACTTCCCTTTAAAATCACGGCAGAAAGGGCACATTGGATGTTAAAAAAATGGGGCCAGGATATCCGGTGGGCTTAGTCAGATGGCGCTCAGATTGTCTCCCAAAGGAGAACAAAGAGAAACGCCCTGGGCGCCCATATGATCACCAAATCCCCCCCCAAAAAAGAAAAGGGAAACGCCACCCTAAAAAATGTGGTGAACTCCATTGAAATCAATTACATATAATGTAGATTTATCAATAATTAAAGAGAGCCCCTATGGAATATAGAAATGGTACATTCAGTCACCTGTACATAAAGACAAATTTAATAAACAAAAATAAAATAACAAAACAAAATGTTATTTGTTTTAAACAGAGTCTACATATACAGCATAACGATTTTTATCCTACAAAAAGGGTTTGAAACTGATGGACTCATTTAACCCGGGATACATAGTAGCTCTCAAGGTATGTATCCATCTGGTTTCTCGTTGTAGGAGATTTTTGTCCACATCCCCACCTCTTTCATTAAGAGGTATGTGTTCTAAAGCAAAGAATTTAATCTTTGACAGATCGAAGGAGTGGAAAAGACCACTATGTCTACTAATAGGAGTCTCCATTTTTTTCTTTTGAATGAGAGATACATGGTCTCTCATTCTGTGAAAGAAAGGCCTCTTCGTTTTACCAACATAAAAGGCCTTACAATCACAGATCATCAAATAAATAACGCCAATTGACTGGCAATTGCTAAAGAAATTTGGTCTATACGTAACTCCATTAGGGAGAACTATTTCAGTAGAATCATATATAAACCTGCAAAATTCACAATGACCACATGGGGCCGAACCCTTTCTACTCTCAACCCTCTTGATTTGGAGATGGCTATGAACTAGTTGATCTTTTAAAGACCTAGATTTTCTATAGGTAATTTGGGGAAATGGCTTAATATATTTGGAGATAATCTCATCTGTTGCTAGCAAAGGCCAGAATTTTTCAATAATTTTTCTTACTTTCTGATGTTCACCAGAGAACCTGGTAATTAATCGTACCGTTTGGTCAGTAGTTTGAGGTTTCTTAGGATGTATTAGATCTTTCCTGTTTTTATTTTTTGCTCGTTTGTAAGCTTTTTTGAGGGTTGAACGACTATACCCTCTAGCAATTAATCGAGATTGGAGGGCAGAGGCCTCCGTCTCGAAATCTACTTCCTTACTACAATTTCTTTGAATTCGTAAGTACTGACTGTATGGGATACTTTGTACCAGAGTCCTGGGATGAGAACTTGTGGCATGCAGGATGGTATTGCCTGAAGAGGGCTTTCTATATAATGAAGAGCCCAAGGTGCCATCAGAGTTTAAGTAAATAGAAATATCCAGAAAATTAATCAAATTCTGGTCACAAATCATCGTAAATTTGAGATTAAAGGAATTTACAGCTAATGAAGACATAAAAGATGTCAATTCCTCTAAGGAGCCAGTCCACACAACAAAAATGTCATCGATAAAGCGTCGCCATATCAAGACTTTATCAAAAAACATTTCAAATGATTCTAAAGAAAAAATCTCCCGTTCCCACCCCCCCAGGTACAGGTTGGCGTACGACAGGGCACACTTGGTCCCCATCGCAACACCCTGCACCTGGAGGTAGTGGGAACGGTCGAAAACAAAAATATTGTTAGTAAGTATGAACAGCAACAATTCCAAAATGAAATTGTTGTAGGGCCTGGCTCCAGGTCCTCTCTCAGAAAGGAAGCCGTCTATAACTCTAATACCCCTAGTGTGGGGGATAGAGTTATAGAGGGCTTCAACGTCTATAGCTACTAGCCATGACCCCGGTGGTACACATAGACCATCCAAAGATCTCAGTAGATCGGCGGTGTCTTGAATGTAGGAACTTAAAGAACCTACATGGGGCCTCAAATAGTCATCTACCAGCTTACTAGCTGGTTCTGTAAGGCAACCAATCCCTGACACAATCGGACGGCCAGGGGGATTTTCCAAATTTTTTTGTGCACCTTTGGCAGAGCATAAAACGTGGGAAGTCTCGGCTTATCAATAACCAAGAATTCACACGTCTTCTTGTCTATAAGGTTATCACAAAATGCCCGATTAATGAGAATACGGTATTTTGTCTCCGCATATTTTACCTGTGCAAAAGGAATAGAGCGATACCAACTTTTATTTGAAAGGAGGTTCATGACCATCTGCTTATATTTGTTTAAATCCATTACCACTATGTTACCTCCTTTATCCGAGGGTTTTATCACTAAATGTTCGTTCTGTTTTAAAGATAACACGGCTTTTTGTTGGGATGGCTTAAGGTTGGTATTTCTTCTAAACCTTTTCCAATTGGTACTCTGTAGTTCCTTTGTAACTTGTTGGGTGAATGCCCAAATGTTGGGGTTTCCTTGGAGAGTAGGAAAGGTCCTGGATTTCGGTTTATATAGATTAGGTGGAGGAAAAATTCTCTCCGTGAGAATCTCATCTACGAGGCCAGACTGGGGTTCCTCAAGGGGGTCATCTAGTGGATTACCTTCTTCCCATAATTCCATTAATTCATTTATTGCCTGAATCTCCTTAATTGTTTTATTTTGCCAGAGATCTTCCCCCATGGAATCCATGGGAGAACGTTTATAATCCCTGTCAAACATAATCTTAAAAGTAAGTTTTCTCGCAAAGAGATTGACGTCCTTTATAATTTCAAAGGCATCAACCTCCTGATCAGGACAAAAAGTCAGGCCAAGGCCCAAAACCTCCGTCTGATCCGGTGTAAGTAAATGTGAAGACAGATTAATTACTTGGAAATTACTTTGGAAGTTACTTTGAGTGCCTGTGAAAGAATGGGTGTCTTTTTGGTGTCCACAATTGGGGGTGGTGAAAAGATTGGCGCAGTGCGAAGATCCCCTATATTGGGGATTTGAAAGTCCCCCGAAGGGGTAACTATTGATTGATTTAACTTCGGTGCATTAAGAATATTAGAAAAACTGGGTGTGGATAAATTAAGGTGACCATCACCTGTGGGATGAGTGGGAGGGGGTACATTTTTGGACTGTGAGCGTAAACCCTGACGATTCATGTCCTGTTGAGTACGTTTAGAAAGCGCTGACATCGAAGGTGCTCGATCAGTCTTTCTTTTATTAGAACTAGCTGACGTGTTTGAGGCATTACCTGGTAGGGACGAGGAAGATAAAGATGATTCATCGGAATCAGTGGCTTCCTGATTTTTATTTGTTTGCTTACGAGCTGAGGATTTGGATTTCCTCCATTGGTTTTCAGTAGTCCACCGATAGGCTGTGTTTGATTCATATGCCAGACGATCCCTATAGTATTTTTTATCCTTAGTTTTAAGGATATTGGAGACAAAAGACTCCAAATGTTTTTCTAAGAGAGCCTCTCTATTAGAGAAGGTTTCCTCCGTAGTCAAGTTGGAATTTTCAACATACAATTTTTCTATGTCATTATTGACTATCTCTAAATCTTTAGCATAGTTTTGGCAAAGAGCCTCCATCATCTTAAATGAACATGACTGTAAGTTTGATTCCCAGTCTAATTTGAATTCTGTCTCCACTTTAAATATATTAGGAAAAATCTGTATGCGTAATCCCCACGGTACAATTTTATCCTCTAAATATTTCAAGAAATACCTGCGATTCCAAAAAATACGTGCTTTCTTTTCCAATAAACGTTGAAGGCTATTGAAAAAGCGTTCAAGGGTAATCCCACCAAATGTAGACCCTTGGGCTAGATGGATTTTAGTCATAAGGCCATCAAATGCCGACCCTCTATAGGTAGCCATGCTGATTGAAAAAAGACTCTGTTATACAAAATAGAAACTATAAAAGGATTAATCTTTAAACCCAATTCAAAAGAATAATCTAATAAACTACAAAAATGATATAGAGGTGACAGGTAAAAAATGAGCGTTTGCCACCCGGTATATTCACAAGGAGAAATTGAAAATGATACCTGTCACCTGTATCTCATAGGCACCACATCCCTTCATTAAGAAGCTATATAGGAATATGAAGGTATTGGGACTTTTAAGGTGCAACAACTACACAATATTCAATATAAAAAATATAATTTTATTACAAAAAAGTATATGAAAATTCATATGTACAAATATACATGAACCATCAAAATAAACATAATAGAGTTTCCAAAGTGCATACAGACAAAATTCTCTACATGTTTCGCCATTTTGTAGGCTTCCTCAGGAGTTTGTCATGCAAATACTGGAAACAAAGAAAGAAAAATAATAAATACATAATAATATTTACTCAAATTTCAAACTCAAAATTACAAAACAGAATATTATTAAGAAAAAAAGGATAACTGAAAACCATAACCAGCCCAATGGTTGCTCAAAAGTTCATCTCAAAATTAGATCTATTTATTCAAGGTATATGACCTTATTAGTATCAGTTGTAAGTACATTACCTGTAAATTTTGATGGTACAATCTAAAATGAAGAATGACCAGATAGCCAATGAGCTATCCCACACGGGGGCGCCCGTAAGGAGGGGATCATATGGTGTATCATAGAGGGGGAGAAATACTGGCACAAATAACCACCCGGATATTACTAGCACAGGAACAGAGGGTCATCTGGGGGAAATTACAAAGAAAAATCTAATGAAGTCAAATAACAATCTATGTATAAGAGTAAAGGCGTCTCCATCTAGTTATACGGCACATACCCCATCAGTATTTACCTGTTTATGGCTGTTGATAGTAAAAAATATTAGAATAGGCAAAAAAGGGGCAGTATCTCCAAAGTACCCCAATCAGTGTCCACTCTAAAGGAAAAAGAATTAGTGGAAATTACTATAAATATATAATAATCCCCTCTAGTTGGTAATCAGAATTTTAATTTTTTAGCCATATACTTGCTAGCTGATATATACCTGGTTAATCCAATTGGATAAAGTGTGTCCACATTAGGGCATCTCTGCCGAAAAACTTGTTTTACAAAACCGATCAATCAGTTTACTGAAAAAATATATAAAATATAAAAACCATTTTAGATTAAAAACCAAGTAAACCAGACAACAGGATAAAAACCAATGTTGCCCATAAAGAGATCTAGTGCCTAAGTAAATTACCTTTGACTGATATCTAAGAACGTCTTCTCCCCAGAATGTTGGTCATGCTACTGATTTGCAAGGCTGCGATCCGGACTATATACCCCCCCTCCCCCTTCCCATTGGACGCACAATGGCGCCAAATCAATGGGCGGAGCGGGCACGTCAGTTCCGACATCCGCCCATCGTCAGATCCGACCCGGAATTTTGTTTTGTTATTTTATTTTTGTTTATTAAATTTGTCTTTATGTACAGGTGACTGAATGTACCATTTCTATATTCCATAGGGGCTCTCTTTAATTATTGATAAATCTACATTATATGTAATTGATTTCAATGGAGTTCACCACATTTTTTAGGGTGGCGTTTCCCTTTTCTTTTTTGGGGGGGGATTTGGTGATCATATGGGCGCCCAGGGCGTTTCTCTTTGTTCTCCTTTGGGAGACAATCTGAGCGCCATCTGACTAAGCCCACCGGATATCCTGGCCCCATTTTTTTAACATCCAATGTGCCCTTTCTGCCGTGATTTTAAAGGGAAGTCTGCCCTTTTCTATACTTTAGGCATGTTTTCCCCTTCCGGATCCGTCTTATGGTGCGTCCAGCTCGTCAGGATGTTTTCTCCTGATGAGCGGGGGTGGCGCTTCCGGCGGACGTCTCCGGTTTTTCAGTGGTGGAATTGTCACTTCCGGGTCGGATCTGACGATGGGTGGATGTCGGAACTGACGTGCCCGCTCCGCCCATTGATTTGGCGCCATTGTGCGTCCAATGGGAAGGGGGAGGGGGGTATATAGTCCGGATCGCAGCCTTGCAAATCAGTAGCATGACCAACATTCTGGGGAGAAGACGTTCTTAGATATCAGTCAAAGGTAAATTACTTAGGCACTAGATCTCTTTATGGGCAACATTGGTTTTTATCCTGTTGTCTGGTTTACTTGGTTTTTAATCTAAAATGGTTTTTATATTTTATATATTTTTTCAGTAAACTGATTGATCGGTTTTGTAAAACAAGTTTTTCGGCAGAGATGCCCTAATGTGGACACACTTTATCCAATTGGATTAACCAGGTATATATCAGCTAGCAAGTATATGGCTAAAAAATTAAAATTCTGATTACCAACTAGAGGGGATTATTATATATTTATAGTAATTTCCACTAATTCTTTTTCCTTTAGAGTGGACACTGATTGGGGTACTTTGGAGATACTGCCCCTTTTTTGCCTATTCTAATATTTTTTACTATCAACAGCCATAAACAGGTAAATACTGATGGGGTATGTGCCGTATAACTAGATGGAGACGCCTTTACTCTTATACATAGATTGTTATTTGACTTCATTCGATTTTTCTTTGTAATTTCCCCCAGATGGCCCTCTGTTCCTGTGCTAGTAATATCCGGGTGGTTATTTGTGCCAGTATTTCTCCCCCTCTATGATACACCATATGATCCCCTCCTTACGGGCGCCCCCGTGTGGGATAGCTCATTGGCTATCTGGTCATTCTTCATTTTAGATTGTACCATCAAAATTTACAGGTAATGTACTTACAACTGATACTAATAAGGTCATATACCTTGAATAAATAGATCTAATTTTGAGATGAACTTTTGAGCAACCATTGGGCTGGTTATGGTTTTCAGTTATCCTTTTTTTCTTAATAATATTCTGTTTTGTAATTTTGAGTTTGAAATTTGAGTAAATATTATTATGTATTTATTATTTTTCTTTCTTTGTTTCCAGTATTTGCATGACAAACTCCTGAGGAAGCCTACAAAATGGCGAAACATGTAGAGAATTTTGTCTGTATGCACTTTGGAAACTCTATTATGTTTATTTTGATGGTTCATGTATATTTGTACATATGAATTTTCATATACTTTTTTGTAATAAAATTATATTTTTTATATTGAATATTGTGTAGTTGTTGCACCTTAAAAGTCCCAATACCTTCATATTCCTATATAGCTTATTAATGAAGGGATGTGGTGCCTATGAGATACAGGTGACAGGTATCATTTTCAATTTCTCCTTGTGAATATACCGGGTGGCAAACGCTCATTTTTTACCTGTCACCTCTATATCATTTTTGTAGTTTATTAGATTATTCTTTTGAATTGGGTTTAAAGATTAATCCTTTTATAGTTTCTATTTTGTATAACAGAGTCTTTTTTTCAATCAGCATGGCTACCTATAGAGGGTCGGCATTTGATGGCCTTATGACTAAAATCCATCTAGCCCAAGGGTCTACATTTGGTGGGATTACCCTTGAACGCTTTTTCAATAGCCTTCAACGTTTATTGGAAAAGAAAGCACGTATTTTTTGGAATCGCAGGTATTTCTTGAAATATTTAGAGGATAAAATTGTACCGTGGGGATTACGCATACAGATTTTTCCTAATATATTTAAAGTGGAGACAGAATTCAAATTAGACTGGGAATCAAACTTACAGTCATGTTCATTTAAGATGATGGAGGCTCTTTGCCAAAACTATGCTAAAGATTTAGAGATAGTCAATAATGACATAGAAAAATTGTATGTTGAAAATTCCAACTTGACTACGGAGGAAACCTTCTCTAATAGAGAGGCTCTCTTAGAAAAACATTTGGAGTCTTTTGTCTCCAATATCCTTAAAACTAAGGATAAAAAATACTATAGGGATCGTCTGGCATATGAATCAAACACAGCCTATCGGTGGACTACTGAAAACCAATGGAGGAAATCCAAATCCTCAGCTCGTAAGCAAACAAATAAAAATCAGGAAGCCACTGATTCCGATGAATCATCTTTATCTTCCTCGTCCCTACCAGGTAATGCCTCAAACACGTCAGCTAGTTCTAATAAAAGAAAGACTGATCGAGCACCTTCGATGTCAGCGCTTTCTAAACGTACTCAACAGGACATGAATCGTCAGGGTTTACGCTCACAGTCCAAAAATGTACCCCCTCCCACTCATCCCACAGGTGATGGTCACCTTAATTTATCCACACCCAGTTTTTCTAATATTCTTAATGCACCGAAGTTAAATCAATCAATAGTTACCCCTTCGGGGGACTTTCAAATCCCCAATATAGGGGATCTTCGCACTGCGCCAATCTTTTCACCACCCCCAATTGTGGACACCAAAAAGACACCCATTCTTTCACAGGCACTCAAAGTAACTTCCAAAGTAATTTCCAAGTAATTAATCTGTCTTCACATTTACTTACACCGGATCAGACGGAGGTTTTGGGCCTTGGCCTGACTTTTTGTCCTGATCAGGAGGTTGATGCCTTTGAAATTATAAAGGACGTCAATCTCTTTGCGAGAAAACTTACTTTTAAGATTATGTTTGACAGGGATTATAAACGTTCTCCCATGGATTCCATGGGGGAAGATCTCTGGCAAAATAAAACAATTAAGGATATTCAGGCAATAAACGAATTAATGGAATTATGGGAAGAAGGTAATCCACTAGATGACCCCCTTGAGGAACCCCAGTCTGGCCTCGTAGATGAGATTCCCACGGAGAGAATTTTTCCTCCACCTAATCTATATAAACCGAAATCCAGGACCTTTCCTACTCTCCAAGGAAACCCCAACATTTGGGCATTTACCCAACAAGTTACAAAGGAACTACAGAGTACCAATTGGAAAAGGTTTAGAAGAAATACCAACCTTAAGCCATCCCTACAAAAAGCCGTGTTATCTTTAAAACAGAACGAACATTTAGTGATAAAACCCTCGGATAAAGGAGGTAACATAGTGGTAATGGATTTAAACAAATATAAGCAGATGGTCATGAACCTCCTTTCAAATAAAAGTTGGTATCGCTCTATTCCTTTTGCACAGGTAAAATATGCGGAGACAAAATACTGTATTCTCATTAATCGGGCATTTTGTGATAACCTTATAGACAAGAAGACGTGTGAATTCTTGGTTATTGATAAGCCGAGACTTCCCACGTTTTATGCTCTGCCAAAGGTGCACAAAAAAATTTGGAAAATCCCCCTGGCCGTCCGATTGTGTCAGGGATTGGTTGCCTTACAGAACCAGCTAGTAAGCTGGTAGACGACTATTTGAGGCCCCATGTAGGTTCTTTAAGTTCCTACATTCAAGACACCGCCGATCTACTGAGATCTTTGGATGGTCTATGTGTACCACTGGGGTCATGGCTAGTAGCTATAGACGTTGAAGCCCTCTATAACTCTATCCCCCACACTAGGGGTATTAGAGTTATAGACGGCTTCCTTTCTGAGAGAGGACCTGGAGCCAGGCCCAACAACAATTTCATTTTGGAATTGTTGCTGTTCATACTTACTAACAATATTTTTGTTTTCGACCGTTCCCACTACATCCAGGTGCAGGGTGTTGCGATGGGGACCAAGTGTGCCCCGTCGTACGCCAACCTGTACCTGGGGGGGTGGGAACGGGAGATTTTTTCTTTAGAATCATTTGAAATGTTTTTTGATAAAGTCTTGATATGGCGACGCTTTATCGATGACATTTTTGTTGTGTGGACTGGCTCCTTAGAGGAATTGACATCTTTTATGTCTTCATTAGCTGTAAATTCCTTTAATCTCAAATTTACGATGATTTGTGACCAGAATTTGATTAATTTTCTGGATATTTCTATTTACTTAAACTCTGATGGCACCTTGGGCTCTTCATTATATAGAAAGCCCTCTTCAGGCAATACCATCCTGCATGCCACAAGTTCTCCTCCCAGGACTCTGGTACAAAGTATCCCATACAGTCAGTACTTACGAATTCGAAGAAATTGTAGTAAGGAAGTAGATTTCGAGACGGAGGCCTCTGCCCTCCAATCTCGATTAATTGCTAGAGGGTATAGTCGTTCAACCCTCAAAAAAGCTTACAAACGAGCAAAAAATAAAAACAGGAAAGATCTAATACATCCTAAGAAACCTCAAACTACTGACCAAACGGTACGATTAATTACCAGGTTCTCTGGTGAACATCAGAAAGTAAGAAAAATTATTGAAAAATTCTGGCCTTTGCTAGCAACAGATGAGATTATCTCCAAATATATTAAGCCATTTCCCCAAATTACCTATAGAAAATCTAGGTCTTTAAAAGATCAACTAGTTCATAGCCATCTCCAAATCAAGAGGGTTGAGAGTAGAAAGGGTTCGGCCCCATGTGGTCATTGTGAATCTTGCAGGTTTATATATGATTCTACTGAAATAGTTCTCCCTAATGGAGTTACGTATAGACCAAATTTCTTTAGCAATTGCCAGTCAATTGGCGTTATTTATTTGATGATCTGTGATTGTAAGGCCTTTTATGTTGGTAAAACGAAGAGGCCTTTCTTTCACAGAATGAGAGACCATGTATCTCTCATTCAAAAGAAAAAAATGGAGACTCCTATTAGTAGACATAGTGGTCTTTTCCACTCCTTCGATCTGTCAAAGATTAAATTCTTTGCTTTAGAATACATACCTCTTAATGAAAGAGGTGGGGATGTGGACAAAAATCTCCTACAACGAGAAACCAGATGGATACATACCTTGAGAGCTACTATGTATCCCGGGTTAAATGAGTCCATCAGTTTCAAACCCTTTTTGTAGGATAAAAATCGTTATGCTGTATATGTAGACTCTGTTTAAAACAAATAAAATTTTGTTTTGTTATTTTATTTTTGTTTATTAAATTTGTCTTTATGTACAGGTGACTGAATGTACCATTTCTATATTCCATAGGGGCTCTCTTTAATTATTGATAAATCTACATTATATGTAATTGATTTCAATGGAGTTCACCACATTTTTTAGGGTGGCGTTTCCCTTTTCTTTTTTGGGGGGGATTTGGTGATCATATGGGCGCCCAGGGCGTTTCTCTTTGTTCTCCTTTGGGAGACAATGTGAGCGCCATCTGACTAAGCCCACCGGATATCCTGGCCCCATTTTTTTAACATCCAATGTGCCCTTTCTGCCGTGATTTTAAAGGGAAGTCTGCCCTTTTCTATACTTTAGGCATGTTTTCCCCTTCCGGATCCGTCTTATGGCGCGTCCAGCTCGTCAGGATGTTTTCTCCTGATGAGCGGGGTGGCGCTTCCGGCGGACGTCTCCGGTTTTTCAGTGGTGGAATTGTCACTTCCGGGTCGGATCTGACGATGGGCGGATGTCGGAACTGACGTGCCCGCTCCGCCCATTGATTTGGCGCCATTGTGCGTCCAATGGGAAGGGGGAGGGGGGGTATATAGTCCGGATCGCAGCCTTGCAAATCAGTAGCATGACCAACATTCTGGGGAGAAGACGTTCTTAGATATCAGTCAAAGGTAAATTACTTAGGCACTAGATCTCTTTATGGGCAACATTGGTTTTTATCCTGTTGTCTGGTTTACTTGGTTTTTAATCTAAAATGGTTTTTATATTTTATATATTTTTTCAGTAAACTGATTGATCGGTTTTGTAAAACAAGTTTTTCGGCAGAGATGCCCTAATGTGGACACACTTTATCCAATTGGATTAACCAGGTATATATCAGCTAGCAAGTATATGGCTAAAAAATTTAAATTCTGATTACCAACTAGAGGGGATTATTATATATTTATAGTAATTTCCACTAATTCTTTTTCCTTTAGAGTGGACACTGATTGGGGTACTTTGGAGATACTGCCCCTTTTTTGCCTATTCTAATATTTTTTACTATCAACAGCCATAAACAGGTAAATACTGATGGGGTATGTGCCGTATAACTAGATGGAGACGCCTTTACTCTTATACATAGATTGTTATTTGACTTCATTCGATTTTTCTTTGTAATTTCCCCCAGATGGCCCTCTGTTCCTGTGCTAGTAATATCCGGGTGGTTATTTGTGCCAGTATTTCTCCCCCTCTATGATACACCATATGATCCCCTCCTTACGGGCGCCCCCGTGTGGGATAGCTCATTGGCTATCTGGTCATTCTTCATTTTAGATTGTACCATCAAAATTTACAGGTAATGTACTTACAACTGATACTAATAAGGTCATATACCTTGAATAAATAGATCTAATTTTGAGATGAACTTTTGAGCAACCATTGGGCTGGCTATGGTTTTCAGTTATCCTTTTTTTCTTAATAATATTCTGTTTTGTAATTTTGAGTTTGAAATTTGAGTAAATATTATTATGTATTTATTATTTTTCTTTCTTTGTTTCCAGTATTTGCATGACAAACTCCTGAGGAAGCCTACAAAATGGCGAAACATGTAGAGAATTTTGTCTGTATGCACTTTGGAAACTCTATTATGTTTATTTTGATGGTTCATGTATATTTGTACATATGAATTTTCATATACTTTTTTGTAATAAAATTATATTTTTTATATTGAATATTGTGTAGTTGTTGCACCTTAAAAGTCCCAATACCTTCATATTCCTATATAGCCACTAGGGGGAGAGTGTAGCGGGGGTCTAAATCTAGGGGGAGCACCTGGGTGGTAGAATGACCTGGGTTGCACCAATTGTGATAGGGTTCAGACCAATTAAGTCGTGGAGGACTCTGGTGGTGTGTTATTCCCTTTGACCTGTGGGTGGCGCTGTTGTCCCAGGTCGAGGTAGAACCATTACCGCAGTGCTGCACCTTTTTGTCCTGCTCTGGCAGTAGTACAGCGGGGTGGGGAGACCTGCTGTGTCTGCCGGGGGAGGGCATAAAAGGGGTAGACGCCCTCGCCACGAGGTCTTCGGCTTTGCTGCTATCACGCACCCAGGCACCTTTGGCCTGGGTGCTAGCAGTCCGGAGTTCCGGCCCAGGTGCCCATGGCCTGGCCGGAACAGTTTTGGAGTCCATCCCAGGCACCTTAAGCCTGGGGTGAGGTACTACATCGGAGGCCTGGGGCTCAGTAAATTCGACTGGGTCCCGCAAGGGTGGATTTGTCCGAGGGTCCCTGAGGTGGATGGGGCTCGTATCTGAGGCAAGGAGGCCGGAGAGGTTACCCTTCTGAAGAGCACGGAGCAGCATCAACCCGGTGACAGAGGGGCCTCTGGTAACTCTCTTGGAGGGACATCTCCCCCTGATAGGGGCCACAACGCAGCGAAGGTACTCCTGTTTCTGTTCTCTGGGGTCACTGGTAGAGAACCTGAAGGTTTAAGTTCTTTCACAAGCTAATGGGCTTTAGCAACCGCTGGTGAAACCACAGTGGTTTAGTTTACTTATCAGGACAGTGCCTCGACCTGCTCACCCCACCGTATTGAACTGTTTTATTGGGTCTCAACCAGTCGGCTGGAAAAGGACTGTTTATTGGAGTGTGTTAATAAACAAGTGTTGGACCGTTATCGGTGTGTGTTACTCTGGTTAATGGAAGCAAAGGGAGGTGTCAGCACAACAGACTCGGCTCTTAAAGAAGCACACCGGCCCGAGGAAAAAAACAGGTAATGGCCTTCACCTCACCCGCATCAATGGGGAGGACATGGGCCGTAGCGCATCTCACTCTCACATGCAAGATACCCCTAGACCAGAGCTATCGGATAACCGATACACAAGAGAAGGGAGTGAGGCCGCTACATATATATATATATATATATATATATATATATATATATATATATATATATGTATATATATATATATATATATACATATATATATATATATATATATATATATAATGTGTGTGTGTGTGTATATTATGGAAAATTGTTATGCATACTTACCGTAATTTTCCTTTCCTGGATCCTCCCCATGTCAGGCTACTATGGGTCAGCTCCACCCTCTCTGACCCCTCCAGGACCACCTTTTTTCTTAGCCCATAAAGGGCGGCTGTCTGCCCACACCAGTGTTCAAAAATACCCGCCTCGCGACGGATAATCCCCGGCTGACATTGGGGGGATCCAGGAAAGGAAAATTACGGTAAGTATGGATAACAATTTTCCTTATTCTTGGACCTCCCCATGTCAGCATACTATTCGATGTAACAAGCAATATTAAGAAGGGAGGGAAGACAAAAAAAAACCAAACTCTCAATGCAATGTTACTCAAACTTTTTAATAGGCAACAGCCGCCTCAATTACCGTAGAGCCAAATGTTTCCACATTGAGCCTGTATAATGCCTAATAAAGGTGTTGGGCGTGCTCCAGCTTGCTGCTCTGCAAACTAGACATGTGCACTGCCGAAAAATGCGTTTTTTTGGTTTTCGTTTTTTTTCGTTTTTTTGCTTTTTTGGAAATTCGGAAATTCGAAAAAAAATATATTTTTTTTCATTTTCTTTTTTTTCTTTTTTTTTCTTTTTTCGGAAATTCGGGAAATTTGGAATCTCGAATTTCCGAATTACGAATTTTCGAATTTCCGAATTTCTAAAAAAACGAATAAAGCGAAAACGAAAAAAACGAATTTTTCGAATTTCTGAAAAAAAGCATAAAAACGAATTTCCTAATTTTCGGAAATTCCAAAAATTCGTAATTCGGAAATTCAACTTTCCAAATTTCCCATTTTAGAATTTTAGATTTTTGAATTTTAGATTTTAGAATTTTGCAATTTCGAATTTTCGAATCTCGAATTTTCGAAATTTCCAATTTTCGAAATTCCGAATTTCGGAAATTCGAAAATTCGAAAATACAAAAATCCGAAATTCCGAATTTCGGAAATTCGGAATTTAGAAAATCCGAATTTCCAAAATTCGTTAATTCGGAAATTCGTAATTTCGGAAATCCGAAAATTTGGAAATTGAAAAATTTGGAAATCCGAAAATTCGGAAATTAAAAAATTCGGAAATTCGAAATTTCGGAATTAACGAATTTCTCTAAATTCGTGAAAAACGAATTAGAAACAAAACGAATTGCACATGTCTACTGCAAACTACCTCAGGGGCGACCTTCGTGTATGCTGCCCAGGATGCTGCCATACCCCTCGTTGAATGTGCTTTGATATCTGAAGGAGGAGGAAGGCCCAGCGTTTTGCATGCAATATGTATGGTCTTGACAATCTAGGAAGACACAATTCTAGATGTTGCTGGTACACCCTTTTTAGGCCCCATTGGGAAAACCAACAGCTGATCTTGTTTTCGAAAGCTTTTAGCCCGTTTCAGGTAGGTTGATACCGCAGAGACCAGGTCTAACCTACTCCACTCATCATCCGCTGTATCCGCCGGAAAGGCTGGGAGAATTGTCTCCCAGTTTATATGAAATGACGTGGCCACCTTAAGTAGTAAGCTCAGTAACGGCCTAAGGACTATCTTGTCTGGGAGCACCAAACAATATGGTTCTTTAGAAGAGAAGGCGCACAACTCAGAGACTCTTCTGGCCGAGGCAATGGCTATCAAAAAAAAAACTGTTCTGAGTGTTAAATGAAATAATGAACAAGAGAAAGCTGGGCCAAACGGAGGAACCAGCAAGGCTCTCAAGACTAGCGCTAGGTCCCATTTCAGAAAAAAACGATTTCAACTGAGGTCTGATTTTTATGGCTGCCCTTAAAAATCAGATCACCAATGGATGTAGAGCACATCTTGTACCCGACATAGCCGTCAAGGCGGAGATTTTGCCCTTTAGGGAATTATAAGCTATCCCTTTATCGAGACCACTCTGCAGAAACTACAAAATGTTTGCTACTGAAGGAGATCCAAGGTCCCAACCCCTTTCTGTAGCAGCGCGGTGAAAAGTATTCCAGATCCGGTGATAGGTTACATTCGTGGACCTCTTACGAGCCTGTAATAACGTCTCCACTACTCGGTCCAAGAGATCCACGCCAGTTAAAGCCCCCCTCTCAACTTCCAAGCCATTAAAGCGGTTGTAAAGGTTGGGTTCAGGTTCAAGGCCAATGGAACCTTTGTGGGGCGAAGAGTTCAAATTTCCTGGAATTGGAGGCTGTCAGACGCGCTCTCTTAGTGTTCCAACCTATGTTGTGAAGTCTAGCTGTCAAAATCCTTTCAGACAACAAAACTATGGTGGCTTATGTGTCTCATCAAGGGGCACAAGAAGTCACTCTCTCCTTCAGGTGGCATGTCAAATCTTCCTATGGGCAGAGAAGAACCTCAACTCTCTTACAGCATCCTATCTCCGAGAATGTTTTAGCAGATCACTTGAGTCAAAGCTTTGTGGATCACAACGAATGGGGGCTCAACCCCAAGTACCTACGCAAGATTTTCAAGGTCTGGGGGCGCCTTTGATAAATCTTATGGCATCGGAGGAGAATTGTCAACTTCCTTGCTTCTTCTCTCGGACCTGGCATCCGCAGGCGTTGGGTCAGGATGCTCTGTCCAGGCCTTGGAACTTCCCCTTGGTGTATGTGTTCCCGCCGCTTCCATTGGCTCTCAAAGTCCTGCTGAAGATTCAGCGAGAAAGGGTCATAGCAATACTAATCGTACCCTACTGGCCCAGGAGGCCGTGGTCCCCTCTGGCTTGGAGGATGAAGTTGGGCTCACCAATCCCACTGCCTCCTTGTCAGAATCTCCTTCTGCAGAGTGGGTCTGCCACCCAAACCCCAGGAGATTGGAGTTAAAGGGGTTGTAAAGGTTCCTTTTTTAAAAAAAAAATAACAAACATATCATACTTACCTCCACTGTGCAGCTCGTTTTGCACAGAGTAGCCCCGATCCTCGGTGGCTGTCTCGGTTCCTCCCTGCAAGAGCTAACCCACATTTTGGGAAGCGCTCACCCAAGGGGGTTAGCTTGCGGGCGCGCTCCTGTGATATAGACGGTGGCCATAGCCGTCGACTGTATCACTGGGCCCGGCCCCCTGCGCACCGCGTCATTGATTTGATTGACAGCAGCGGGAGCCAATGGCTACGCTGCTATCAATCATCCAATGAATGAGCCGAGATGAACCGAGAAGTCTGGTCGAGAAGCCAGCGCATTCACGACGCAGGACTTTTGAGTGCTCAGGTAAGTAAACGGGGGGGCTGGGGGGCCGCTAATCGTCTGTTTTTTTTTTTACCTTAATGCATAGAATTATGCAGTGTGCCCCCCAGCCTGCCAGACTGGCATCTGTCCTCACCACTATTGGTTTTGAGGCCTTCAACGGAACTCCACGGGAAAGATTACTGACCACCAAGCCAGGGAACGGATTATCAGAATTGGCAGATAGATTTTCTGGAACAAGGAGTGACGATCCCACTGATGAAGAAAGTTGCATTGAAACCTCCTTCTGCGCCACCTGGCCCACAGGACTACTGGAATTGTGGCTGTAAAGAACACCCCAGATACTGCATGCATTCCTTCATCATCATAGAAGGCCTGGCTATCACTGCTTTTGTCTGAGACTGGATCTCCTGAACCTTCCTCTGAGGAAGAGAAACACGACCCCAGTCCGTGTCGAATTGTACTCCTAAATACTCCAACACTTGGGTCGGATGCATCTGGCTCTTCCAAAACTTGATCAACCAACCGAAACGAGCTAGTATTTTACAGGTGAGATTCACATGATCTAGAAGGAGCTCTTTTGACGGACCCAGAAGTAGCATGTCGTCTAGATAATGAAATATTTGCACTCCCTTGACCCTGAGAGTCGCAACGACAGCAGATAGTGGCTTTGAAAACGTTCTGGGAGCCGCGAAGAGACCGAATGGGAGACATTGAAATTGAAAATGAGAGCCTTCTACGGAAAACCTGAGAAAGCGATGGTGAGATGCGTCTATGGAAACATGAAGATACGCATCCACCAGATCGATGGAAACCATCCAGTCTCCTGTCTTCACAACCAAAAGGATCGTTTCCAATTACTCCATTTTGAATGGTGGAACCTTCATGTAAGAATTCAGGACTTTGAGGTCCAAAACTGGTCTGAAACCCCCTGAAGCCTCTGTGACCAAAAACAGAGGGGAATATACTCCTTGACCCAATTTGTGCCTTGGAACCGGAAGGATGGCCCTTGCTGCCAACAGCTCCCCTATATATCCTTGCAAACATTGTGTCATGGTTATGCAGTAATGTTTGTCTCTCAGCTTACCCCTTCTCCATGTGTTCACCTTAGAGGCCAGCCACTCTCACCTAGCTGCTTAAATAATCTCTCCTCCAAGCATGGCTCCACCCCAGGCCCTATCAGGGAACACTATATTAACCTGTGCACTGCAAGCCAGCCGTGCTGATCAACGTTGTTTGTTAAGCTATTGTGTGTTTGGGTTCCTGCTTGCCGTGTGCAACGTCTGTCTCTGTTTTACCGATCTTGGCTTGTTCTCGACTATCCCTGTCTGCTTGTGACCTTGACCTTTGGCTTGTCCTTTGTTTATCCTTGTCTGCTAGTCGCCTCGACGTTTGGCTTATCCCCTCACTATCTCTTGTATCCTGAGCTGCTGCTTCCCCTCTATCATCTACAGCCTACTGTGAGCGTGAGCTGGGGGACTCTGGGGGCCGCGACCTGGATCCAGTTGCAGCCCAGTCCATCCTCACCACTAGAGGCTCTGGTGAACACCTGCTGGATCTTAGACTCCGCGCCCTGGGGAATCTTAGGCTCTAGCTCCCTGTGGGATCCCTGTTAGTGCTCCAGTGGACCCGCCTTCCTTAATCACCCAGTGTTTCATCCGCAGCAGTCAGCTATAGGGTTCACTACCTTAGCGGTGCACTCCTGACTCCAACGGTGTGCATCTGTCACCTGGCTTCAGGTGACCTGACACATTGCCTCCTTTCTAAATCCGTAGGAAGTCGAGTTTCTACGAACAAGGTCTGAGAGGGTCTTGTTCTGAACTTCAGACGATAACCTGATCGAATGGCGGCTACAATCCAGGCATCCTGTATTTCGCCCTCCCAAATCTCCCCGAACTGGGCTAGTCTTGCTCCTACTTGAGAGGGTTGAGCGGAGACACCTTCAGAAGGACTTATTTGAAGCCTTAGGAGCTTCATTGGCCCCGGGCTTGGAAGGTTTTTGGAAGGTTGAACCGACTCCCGTCCACTGTCTGAAAAATGGCCTACCAGGTCTGTAAGCACTGGCCTCTCTGAATCATTCTTTGGATCTCTTGAAAACTGAAAGGGCTGTCGTTGTCTTTTTCTCTCCTGCGGGATTAGGCCAGATTTGCCGCCGGAAACCCGCTGAATTGCTGATTCTAAAGTCTTCCCGAAGAGTAGCTTCCCATCGAATGGAACCGAACACAGACTGTGCTTAGAAGCATTATCGGCCGACCAATTCAATCATAAGGCTTTGCAGGCTGTGACGGAATGTGTCACTATCTTCGCTGTCATCTTGACCTGGTCGACAGCAGCTTCAGCCACAAACTCTACAGCAGTCTTGACAAACTGCAAAGGAGAATAACTGCCACTTCCAAGACCTTTGTCCGAACATCCATCCACCAGCTCCGCTACCCACTCTCTGAGGGCTGCCGCCATAGAAGTGAATGCTGCCGCCAGTCTGCAGGCTGTTCCAGCCATATTATACAACCTCCTTAGGTCTGTGTCTATTCTGCGATCCATAGGATCCCCAAAAGACATTGAATCCTCCAGCGGAAGCGGAATGTGGCGTACGAGTCTCTGTAATGAAGCATCCACCTTAGGCGTAGTGTCCCATAAATCCGAATATTTTCTATTGAAAGGGTACAGCTTCGATACTCTATTGTGCACATTCAGCTTTTTCTCAGGCCTCGCCCACTCATCGTCAAGATATTGATTTCTTTAAATCCGGGGAGTATCTTTGCTGTGGAGGCGACGTCTCTTCCTGACACTTCATCGCATCCTTAAAAGCCTCCACCAAGGGGGAACCAGTGCAAAATCAAACATGCGATTCCGAGTCCATTCCTGCCTCAGATGGATCTGAATCGCTATCGACTTTAGAGATAAAACGCACTGAAAATTCATGATCTAAATCTGCGGATGCTGATGATACAGCAGGACAAGCAGGTTTCCTTGAAACACTCCAACCCTTCTTTGACTGCGTGCATAATGTAGGATATAACCTGGTGTACTTTCGCAGCATTGTCCCGAGCTGTCTCCTTGAAGCAAGATGCACATACCAGCTTTCCTGGGAGGACCTCAGCTGAGCAGGCCCAACAGGATCTTTTTTCTGCCTGGGCTGGCGACGAAGACCTATCCAAAGAAGAGGATCTTCTTCTGTGTCTGCGCCCGGATTTGCTCTTTTTAGAGGCTTCCTGATGTCATGACCTCTCTTGGCTCGAGTCTGAGCGACTAAAGTGAGGTAAGGGCGAGGGAGATCTGGAATGCCATGACGACGGGCGTCTATCCAGCTGCATGCGACTCTGTGACTTGTCATGTCTAGTCCCTTTTTTACTCCTTTGGGGCTGGGATGCTGATTTGAAACCGAGTCATTTATACTGCCAGTGACCTTGCCAGTAATACACAGTCATTTATACTGTACCTTACTATCCCAGCACCATGGGAACCCACCTCCTCAGGAGTTTTACAACCTATATGGGGGGGTCTTCTGAATCGGGAGAGGCTGAACCCGAACAGGGTGGATGGAGAAAAAATGAATAAATAAAAAATAAAGAAAAATAATAATAATTATAATCTTTAAAAGGCGTCCAGAGCTAGGATGAAAAAAGAACACTGGTGTGGGCAGATAGCCGCCCTTTATGGGCTAAGAAAAAGGTGGTCCTAGAGGGGTCAGAGAGGGCGGAGCTGACACACAGTAGGCTGACATGGGGAGGTTCAGGAAATTATATATATATATATATGTATATATATATATATATATATATACTGTATACATATATAGTGTAGGAGGACAGATATTTTATTAACTAGGTGGGCAGTCTCCTCTGGTAATGTCCGTCAGAGGTGACTCTAGGATTTGTGAGGCCTTAGGCAAAATTTTGACACGAGGCCCCACTCACGCCCATAATAGATAAAAAAAATTCAAGCAAGTAAAAATGGCTGCAGAAAGATGCGTGGATCTAGAACACAGGCGATCAGCATCACTTCCAGGGCACCCTCCTCACCCATCAGACATATGCAGCCGATACAACATCTGGGACCCAGCAAGGTGACAACCCCTCTAGGATTTTCCCCTGTGCCTTGGGAGAATGGGAAGGGGGTGTCACTGAATCATTCCACATCCACAGAGGAGGGAGAGTGGGGGATCCCAAGGCAGAGAGAGAGAGCGAAAGGGTGAGAGGGAGGGAGAGAGTGAGAGGGGGAGGGGGAGAGGGTGAGAGGGAGGAAGAGAGAGGGAGAGAGAGGAAGAGAGAGGGAGGGAGAGAGTGAGAGGGGGAGGGGGAGAGAGAGGGGGGGAGAGAGAGGGGGGAGAGAGAGGGAGGGAGGTAGGGAGGGAGAGGGTGAGGGAGAGAGAGAGAGGGTGAGGGAGGGAGGGAGGGAGGGAGAGAGAGAGAGGGAAAGAGGGTGAGGGAGGGAGTGAGAGAGGAAGAGAGAGTGAGGGAGGGAGAGAGGGAGGGAGGGAGAGAGGGAGGGAGGGACGGACAGAGACAGGGAGGGAGGGAGACAGGGAGGGAGGGAGAGAGGGAGAGAGGGAGGGAGAGAGGGAGGGGAGATAGTGAGGAAGGGGGAGGGAGAGAGAGGGAGATAGTGAGGAAGGGAGAGGGAGATGGAGAGAGGGAGGGGGAGAGAGGGAGGGAGAGAGAGGGAGAGGAGAGAGGGAAGGGGGAAGAGAGGGAAGGGGGAGAGAGATCTCTAGCCCCGTCCCTGTCTGCAGTCCCTCCTGTGTACTATGTCCCAGTCTGCAGTTCCTGTCTGTGGGAAGCTGTGTGTGATGCTTGGTACGGTACCTTCCATGCCAGCAGGATGTTCATGACAGCCAGCAGCAGGCAGGGTCCATTCTCATTCTGGGTGGGGACAGTGTCCTGCTCCTTCCAGAGGATCTGTTTGCTGTTTGATGGAGTGGTCCCTGATCACCTTTACCTTCCACCCGTCCTCGTTTTCCGGCCCCAGTCAGCCTGTCCTCCAGTCCTGGGAAGTCTTTAAAGCTCTTCTCCCTCAAGGACTATCGATCCTTGCAAGCCTCGCTGCTCAATTTGCCCGCCAGGCCTGGACTGGGACAAAATATAGACTGAGCAGCCCATGATAGCGGTCCCTTCCCCCCTCCCCAGCCTGAGAGACCCCCGCAGAAGCCGGAGGGAAAAGAGGGGGGAACCTAGCAAAGTTGCCAGAAAAGAGAACAGGGGTGACGGAGAGCACGGGAGTGAGGCTGAGAGCAGCAGAGGGGGTGAGAGTGTGGGGGGGCAAGAGCACTGGGGGAGTGGAGAGCAGGGGGGCAGAGAGAACTGGGGAAGCTGGAGAGCACTAGGGGGGTGCACTGGCGGAAATTGAGAGCCTGGCGGGGGCAGAGAGCATGGGGAGGGTGATGGAGAGCATAGGGGCCAGAGAGTACTGGGGGAGGGGCAGAAGAGCATAGGGAGGGTGGGGGGTGGAGAGAACAGGGGGAGCTGGATAGTACAGTGTGGTGGAGAGCATGGGGGGGAGCCAGGGAGCACAGGAGGGGGTGGGGGGAGTTGGAAAACACTTGGGGGGAGCTGGTTAGCATAGTGGGGTGGAGAGCATGGGGGGAGCCAGGGATAAAAGTCGGGGCTGGAAAGCACAAGGGGGAACTGGAGAGCACTGTGGAGGCAGGAGAGCACTGTGGGGGGAGCTAGAGAGCACGGGGGAAGTTGAAAGCACAGGGGGAGCCAGGGAGCACGGGGGGGCAGAGAGCACCGAGCACCGGGGGGACTGGACAACACAGGGGACAGAGACCACTGAGGGTGCAGGTAAAACTGGGGGGGTTAGGGAGCACGGGGGGAGAAGAGAGCTCTGGGGGGCTAGAGAGCACTGTTCGGGGGAGCCAGGGAGCACAGGGGTTGGAGAGCACTGGGGGGGAGAGTATGGGGGGAGACAGGGAGGACCAGAGAGCACTGTGGGGGGGATATCATTGTTGTGGGGGAGCCAGGGAGCACAGAGTACTGGGGGGAGGTGGAGAGCAGTGGGGGGACGACGACTGGACAGCAAAGTGGGGGGTGGAGAGCATGAGGGAGCTGGGAGCAGTGGGGGGGACTGGACAGCACAGTGGGGGGGAGAGCATGGGGGGAGCTGGGGAGTAGTGTGGGGGGACTGGACAGCACAGTGGGGGGGAGCTGGGGAGCAGTGGGGGGGACTTGACAGCACAGTGGGGGGAGAGCATGGGGGAGCAGTGGGGGGGACTGGACAGCACAGTGGGGGGGAGAGCATGGGGGAGAAGTGGGGGGACTGGACAGCACAGTGGGGGGGAGCTGGGGAGCAGTGGGGGGACTGGACAGCACAGTGGTGGGAAGCATGGGGGAGCTGGGGAGCAGTGGGGAAGTACTGGACAGCACAGTACGGGAGGCAGGGAGCACTGGGCCAGAGAGCACTGGAGGGGAACCAGGAAACAGAGGGGTATGCAGGGAGGAACCAGGGAGCACGGCGACAGTAAAAGAAGTTGGATAGGAGGAGCTCCGGTGGATGGATCCCATCCCAGCGCCTGCTGCAGCCTGGCCGACCGCCCAGAGAGAACGTGAGTACCTGGCCGGCCGCGCCGCCCCCCTGTGTGCCTGGATAGGAGGAGCGGCGGGCCGGGGACAGCTTCACATGGAGGAATTGATCTTTCCATATTATTTCTGCAGCCAATGAAGGCCTGTAGAAGAATCGGTCATTCAGCGGCTGCAGGAGGAATATGGAAAGATCAATTCCTCCATGTGCAGCTGTCCCCGGCCCGCCGCTCCTCCTATCCAGGCACACCGGAGGGCGTCGCGGCCGGGTACTCACATTCTCTCTGGGCGGTCGGCCAGATTGAAGCAGGCGCTGGGATAGGATCCATACACCGGAGCTCCTCCTTCCCCTTCACAGAAAGTCAAAAGGGCAGGGATAGTTTCCGCCGTCTGGCCCGACTCCTGACCCGAATATTCGGCCAGACGCGGAGGGAGATGCCAGGTGAGCGGCGCGGGCTGAAGGAGCAGCTCGGCTGCTTTGTGTGCCCTATGGCTGCCCGCACGGCTTTTACAGATGGCACCTGGAGCCTGCCTGTTGGTCCGTCCAGTGATCGAGCAGAGGCAAATTAGGCGGCCGCGAGGCCCCTGTGAGTGTGAGGCCTTAGGCGGCCGCCTCATTTGCCTAATTGGAGAGCCGCCTCTGATGTCCGTGTACTGAGCAACGATAATTTATCACTGCTTAATAAACGGCACACCTCAAGTGTTTCAGTGAATTTCTGGTACTGTAATCACTAATCTCATTATGTCTCACAAGATTCCAGTATCAGGGGCCGTTCTCCACTGTTTGAAGCATTTGTAGATCACTTCACTCCTCCAAAGGAGAAGCAATCTATACAGCTTCATAAACAGGCAGTCAGGGGAGAACGATCTCCTCTGTGAATGCCGGAGAATGGAGCAGTGAATATTTTTCACTGCTTCATAAACGAACACTTAAATCCCAATAAAATTTACGTTTTTGGTTGTAACATGACAAAATGTGGAAAATTTCAAGGCACTTTATGTAGAAACGTGAGTTGTGTCCCAGAAAAGGAGAAAGCGCTTTATTCGAGAAAAAAAACCTGCACATTTTTTGTTCCCTGGAGTTTTTCTTTAACCACTTCCCGCCCGGTCAAAAGCATATTGATGGCCGGGAAGTGGTTGCATTATCCTGACTGGGAGTCATATGATGTCCAGCAGGATAATCCCTAGCGCGCGCACGGGGGGGTGCGCATTGCGGTGATCGGGGATAGTGTGTGTCCCTCCGACACAGCGTTTCACGGTCACGGTAAACAGCCAATTGAAATTGGCTGTTTACCACGTGACCGGCTGTGTCAAAATCACAGCCGATCACATGACACAAGATTCTCGGCGGCGAGCTCGGAGGCGCGCAGAGCGGGGATCGGGGAAGGCGCGTGTCCCCTGGACACAGCGCTTCCCCGATCAGGGTAAACAGCCAATGAAATTGGCTGTTTGCCACGTGACCGGCTGTGTCCAATCACAGCCAGTCACAAATGTAAACAAAGCAGCAGTTACTATCTGATCCCTGCTCTCTCCTCACACACCGATTGTGTGAGGAGAGAGCAGGGATCAGTATGTGAGATCAGTGTCTTGTCTTCTACTGTTTTACTGTGCACAACAGGCCCCCCCCCAATAAAGAGGACCTGTCACACAGCCCAGTCAATCAGCCCATCTGTCAATAAGCCCATCTGTCAATCAGCCCAGCCAATCAATCAGCCCATCCGTCAATCAGCCCATCCATCAATCAATCAGCCCATCTGTCAATCAATCTGCCCATCTGTCAATCAATCAGCCCATCTGTCAATCAGCTCATCTGTCACAGGCCCACCCCGATCGGTACCCCCATTTGTACCGCCACACAGGCTACCAGTACTGCCATCGGTACCACCACCAGTACCGCCACTAGTCCTGCCATCAGGCCCACCATCTATACTGCCACACAGGCCCGCTACCAGTATCACCACTAGTGCCGCACCGCCGTCGGTACCGCCACCCGTAACGCCATCGGTACTGCCACAACCACCCGAACCGCCATCGGTACCACCACCACCCATACCGCCACCTGTAACGCCATCGGTACCGCCACCACCAACACCCATACCGCCATCGGTACCACCACCACCACCTGTACCGCCATTGGTACCACCACCACCCATACCGCCATCTGGTACCACCACCACCACCTGTACCGCCATTGGTACCACCACCACACAGGCCCGCCACCACTACCACCAGCAGTACCATTACACAGGCCCGCCAATAAGCACTGCCATAATGTCCCAAAGGGTTTACACACCTGAGGAGGCATATGCCATTCTTACCATGTCGGATGATGAGAGCAGCGGGAAACTCCCATCATCCGATTCTGGTTCGGTATACTAGCCAGTGGAGGATAGTGGATCAGAGTCCGAGTCCGCGGAGGAAACCGTCCCTCCCAAAATAATGCGATCAGGACCAAGATCAGGACCAAGATCAGGACAAAGATCAGGAGATCTGGCCACCACCAGCAGCGCCAGACCCCAGGAAGAGGAGCCCAGTACAAATACTGAAAATACACGCCCAACCTGAAGAATCCAACCCCAGTCCTACCTTCCCGATGCCCTGGCAAACCCCTTATGGTTGCCTGATAACTCAGGATCCGCTATCATGCCAGGTGTGCAGCCCGACACTACAAATTTTTCTCAACTCGATTATTTTTGTTTATTTTTCCCACAAGATTTGCTGCAGAATATGGTGGATCAAACTAATCTGTATGCATCCCAATTTATTGCTGCCAACCCCAATTCTTCCTACGCCCACATGTTCCAGTGGCGACGTCTAACACTGGACGAATTTAAATTGTTTTTGGGCCTTTCGTTCAATATGGGGCTTACAAAAAAGAACGAAGTCCATGCATATTGGTCCACCAACCCCATCCAACACATGCCCATATATTCCGCTGTCATGTCCAGGACAAGGTACAACATAATTATGCGTTTTCTCCACTTCAATGACAATTCACAGTGCCCTCCCCGAGATCATCCCAACCACGACAAATTGTACAAGATACGCCCCCTAATCAATTCCTTTTCCCAGCGATTTAGAGAAGTTTTCATCCCAGACCAAAAAATGTGTGAGTCCCTCATACATTTCACTGGCCGACTGCACTTCAAGCAGTATATACCAAGCAAGAGAGCCAGGTATGGGTTGAAATTAAATACTGTATTTAATGGCATATAACACTCACTTTTTTACCCTAAAAATAGAGGGTAAACTGTGCCTGTGTGTTATACGCAGGGGGCTGTGGAAAGTTTTTTTCCTCTTAAAGTTAGGGTGCGTGTTATACGCCTGTGCGTGTTATATGCCGATAAATACGGTAAATTATGTGATCGAGCCACTGGATATGTGTTCACGTTCCGGATCTACGAAGGCAAAGACTCCCAGCTCCAGCCCCGTGATTGCCCCACATATATTGGAACCAGTGGGAAAATTGTCTGGGAGCTGGCATACCCCCCGTTCGAAAAAGGATACTACTTATATGTCGACAAATATTATACCAGCCTGCCCCTTTTTCGTCACCTTTACAGTAAGCAAACCCCGGGCCTGTGGTTCCTTAGAAAAAAACGAAAGGGATTCCCACAAAATCTGAAAAATTGCGAAATCGAGAATCGGCATTCATGAGGAACGAGGAGGTTTTGGCCATGAAGTGGAGGGACAAGAAAGATGTTCACATCCTCTCTACCATCCACAACGACACCATGGTGGAGATCCAGAGAAGACGCGGCCCCATTGTAAAGCCTGAATGTGTCCACGACTACAATATGTACATGGGGGGGTGGATTTAAATGATTAGATGCTACAGCCCTATTTGTTCACCATTAAGTCCCATTATTGATACAAGAAAGCTGCGTTTCACCTGTTTCATATAGCCCTGTTTAATTTGTTTGTCTGCTACCAAAAAGCAACTCAAAGCCAACAAATCACCTACCTCAAGTAAATCGAAGATATCATAGTTTACCAACAAGATCCCGCCCCAGGAAGCATTCGCTCTGATAGTGTGAGTCGACTTCACGAGCAACACTTTACCAATACACATTCCCCCCACAGAATCTGGAAGAAGACGCCAAAAGAAATGCCATGTATGCAGCAGAGGAGGAGTAAGAAGAGATACCAGCTATTATTGTCCCCAATGTCCCTCCCAACCTGGCCTGTGCATCGGAGATTGCTTAAAAAATTATCATCCATCATATATTAGTTCCCCTTATTATTAACAGACTGCCATTTCCCCATTTGCCTGCTATCATGTTACTGCCTTCCATGTTAATTAACTGACCCTGGCCTGTTTACCGACGATGTCTTTGCCTGCCGATTTAAATCACGTTTCTGACTTCCACGTACACCAACCTCAGCCTGTTTACCGACAATGCCACTGTCTGACGATTTAAACCTCGTTTCTGACTTCCACGTGCACCAACCTTGGCCTGTTAATCGACCATGTTTTTACCTGCCACTTGGACTGATCTTTGGCCCTTCTACTTTAGACACAGGGGTCTCACATATGTGAGGGGCTTCAGAATAGCGTTCTGAGTAGAGAAAAACAGTTTTCCTTTTCTGTGCTCCCAGAGCAGGGTCTGGTAGCCCGGAGGCTTCAAAGCGATTTGGGTGGGAGAAGCCTTTACCCCTGTCCCCCTGGCCCTAAGCTTGATGGTCCTTCCTGCTGCCTGGACCAATACTTTGGCTGTGCTGACCATATTGCTGCCTGTAATGACCCATGACATTATGGACCATGTTTCTTCCTGCTGCTTGGACCAATACTTTGGCTGTGTTGACCATATATCTGCCTGCTGCCTCTACTGACTTTGGACAGTATTTCTGCTGGGACACCTCTGCCTGCTGCCTGGACTTGTGCTTTGGCTGTGCTGACAGTATCTCTGCCTGTACGAACTATGGACAGTATTCCTGCCTGCTGCTTGGATGATTGCTTTTACTGTCGCTGACCACATCCCTGCCTGCTGCCTGGACCGAGGCTCTCCTCTGTGGACCACTGCACTTCTAAAACCACAGGTAATCTTTTGTTATTTGGTATGTACCTGCTATGTGTTAGAAATTTGACGGGCCTTCAAAAATGTGATCGGTAGTTAGAAAATTATATGTGTAATTTATGCTGATAGAATGCCTGGAGGTGCTACTTGGATGTTGGGCCTCTGTATGTGGTGTGACAGCAGGAAGGTAAAGTCACCTGGTTGCATCCAGGGGGGTAGATATATTTCTCCCAGATTCAGGCTTTATGCCGACTTATACAACTAGGGAGTTGATGAAGCCCAGCTGAGGCTAGTGGGCTCATGAATGACTCATACCTCTAGGGAGAGGGCTGGGCGTCGTGCAGACAGGGAGTTGATGAGACCAGCTGAAGCTTGTCAGCTCATTTAGGCCTCTATAAGAACTCCCAGCTTCATTAGATGTTAGCTCATGCCTGGAACCAGACCTGTGTGGACTGTCTAGGGAGAGTGAACCCCTGTGCGGTGAGGCAAAGCCTGTGTGGCTATTTGTTTGGACTTTTACTAAACCAGGGACTTAGGGACTAGGACAGCACCAGGCTGATCCCAGTTGTTAGTTTAGGAAACCTGCATGTTTAGTCAGAGGTCAAACTGACCAGGATTTATTTTGTTTATGTTTCTTTTTGGCTTTGCTGTGTTTTTGTCACTGTACATAGAGAAATAAACCGCACCTTTTGATTTTGAAAACCACAACCTCCGTCTGCTGGCCCTGTTTTTGTGTGGGGAGCCCAACCAGGGGGTCACACACACCCGCTACCGAGTTAACCCCCTCACAGTTGGTGGAGAATGCGGGCAGTTTTTTTTAAGCCAGCATGGAGGAGATACTGAAACAGCTGGCTCTAGCAAATGCCAATCAACAGCAGACAAATGCAGGTTTGCAAAGGAGCCTTGCAGCCCAGCAGCAAGCTCATCAACAAGCCCAGCAGCAATCTGAGGCCCGCTTCATAGACCTGTTACAGAAGCAAGAGCAGAGACTACAACAAATGGAAGCAGTAATGCAGCAACGTCCGCAGACCAGTGAGGAAAGCCGTCCCACTAATACCGCGTCCTTTGGGGTGAGTCGTTTATTGACAAAAAATGACTGGAGAGGATGATCCAGAGGTATTTTTGACCACATTTGAAAGGACTGCTGAAAGAGAAAAGTGGCCTGAGGAGCAGTGGGCTGGACTGGTGGCTCCTCTGTTAACTGGTGAATCGCAGAAGGCTTACTATGACCTAGAGCCTGACCAAGCAAAAGACTATGTGATGCTAAAAGCTGAAATATTGGCAAGGCTGGGTGTCACCCTGGCTGTCCGGGCTCAGCGTGTGCATAACTGGACTTTCCAGCTTGGAAAACCCCCCAGGTCTCAAATGTATGATCTCATTCACCTGAGCAGGAAGTGGCTACAGCCAGAGACTTTGTCCGCACCAGAGATTGTGGAACGTGTTGTAATGGATCGGTTTTTGAGAGCTCTTCCTACTGCCATCCAAAAGTGGGTAAGCCATGGAGACCCAGAGACGGCCGGTGGTCTTGTGGATCGTGTAGAGAATTACTTGGCTACAGAGAGCCTGACGGCCTCTTCCAGAGACTCTCGGACTTTCCACCCTAAGACCAGACCATCCCCAGGGGCGGATAAGAGGATTCCAAGGGGTGAGGGTGGAGAGAGTGAGAGGGTGGGAGCTCTACCCAAAGTTTGGCGAGAACAGCCTGGGAAGTCAGGGGCTCAAGAGGCAGCCAAATGGATTGTTTGCTACCGCTGCCGGCAAGCGGGACATATTGCAGCAAATTGCCCGGTTGTGGAGGAACCCACGCAATGTGACTTTCTGATGGACAGACGTCAGTCGCTGTGTGCGACAGTCGCATGCACTGCCATTCGGGGAACTGAGAAACATTTATGCAAAATGTGTATTAATGGTAGAAATGTTGTGGTATTACTGGATTCAGGTAGCCTTGTGACCCTGATAAAGGCTGAATTAGTTAAAACAGAGGTCTCTGGGAATAGCAAGGTAGCTGTTATTTGTGTGCATGGGGACACCCGAGAGTATCCAGTGACTACAGTGTGTTTCGAGACCCCCAAAGGTACCCTCTCTCATCCAGTGGGGTTAGTATCTCAATTACCGCATGATGCCATTGTGGGAAGGGATTTTCCGAAGTTCTGGGAACTGTGGGATGATCCTGAGCCCCCCACTGGTGCCCCTATGTACCAGGAATGTGATAGCCAGAACTCCTCTGAGAGTGGTGAGGACTCTCCAGAATTTCCCTTGTCAGTATTGGCAGGGGAGACTCAAGAAACTGGAGAGGAGCCCACCTCCTCAGACGAAAACCTACCGTCTGTGGAGTTTTCTGATCTGGAGGTTCACAGGGAAAATTTTGCCACAGAACAGTTAAAAGACCCCGCCCTAATAAAGGCACGGGAAAACGTAGTGGAAATAGATGGCGAGTTAGTGAACCCAGATAATACCTGCACTTACCCATACTTCAGCGTAGAGAAGGACCTACTGTATCGGGTGGCAAAAAGGGCAGAAGAAACCGTTGAGCAGCTTGTGGTGCCCAAACCTTACAGGAAGTTGGTGTTGGAGTTGGCCCATGGGCACATTCTTGGAGGTCATCTGGGGACAGAGAAAACCCGAGAGAGGGTATTACAGAGATTCTATTGGCCTGGGGTGATGAAGGACATAGAAAATTATTGTTCCTCCTGCCCTGTGTGTCAGAGGTCGGCCCCGATGCCACATTTCCGTAGCCCGCTGGTCCCTCTACCCATCATTGAGGTCCCGTTTGAGAGAATCGCAATGGATTTGGTAGGTCCTATAATCAAGTCCGCTAGGGGGCACCAGTACATATTGGTTATAATGGACTATGCCACCCGTTATCCAGAAGCGATCCCTCTCAGAAATACCTCGGCCAAAACCATAGCCAAAGAGCTATCTCTTGTTTTTAGCCGGGTGGGTATTTGTAAAGAACTGCTTACGGACCAAGGTACACCCTTTATGTCCCGGGTTATGAAAGAGCTGTGTAAATTGCTCAAAGTGACGCAATTGCGTACATCTGTGTATCACCCCCAAACCGATGGGCTGGTTGAAAGATTCAACAAAACCCTAAAACAAATGTTGAAGAAAGTGGTGGATAGAGATGGAAAGGATTGGGACTGTCTACTTCCTTATTTGATGTTTGCTATTAGGGAGGTGCCCCAATCCTCTACGGGATTCTCCCCCTTTGAGTTACTGTATGGGAGACACCCAAGAGGGCTGTTGGATATTGCCAAGGAAACTTGGGAAAGTGAGAGTTCTCCCCACAGGAGTGTGATTGAGCATGTCGCCCTGATGCAAGATCGAATTGCACAGGTAATGCCCATCGTGAAGGAACATTTGGCCCAAGCGCAGTTGGCACAGCAGAGAGTGTACAACCGTGGAGCAAAGACCCGTACCTTTTCCCCGGGGGATAGGATATTGGTACTTGTCCCTACGGTTGAAAGTAAATTCCTTGCCAAATGGCAAGGCCCCTACGAGATAATGGAAAAAGTGAGCGAAGTGAATTACAAGGTCAGACAACCAGGAAGGCGAAAGCCCGAACAGATATATCACGTTAATCTGTTGAAAGCCTGGAGGGATAGAGAGTCCCTAGTCGCAGAAACTTGGTCACCAGCTCAAACTGGTTGCGTGATTCCGGAGGTTGGAATAGCAGCCACCTTGTCACAACCCCAACAACAGGAGGTTAAGGAGTTTGTGCTTCGCAACAAGGAGGTGTTCTCTGAGCTGCCGGGACAAACATCTGGGGTAGAGCATGATATTATTACCCCGCCCGGTGAAAGGGTGAAGTTAAAACCCTATCGGATCCCAGAGGCCCGACGGGAGGCAATACGGGAGGAAGTACAGAAAATGCTGAACTTAGGGGTGATAGAGGAGTCCCAAAGTGATTGGTCTAGTCCCATTGTGTTGGTGCCTAAACCGGATGGGAGCTGGCGATTTTGTAACGATTTTCGTCAGTTGAACAAAGTTACAAAATTTGACACCTACCCCATGCCACGTATAGATGAGTTGATCGACCGGCTGGGAACAGCCCGATACATGACGACTCTTGACCTCACAAAAGGGTATTGGCAAATTCCCCTGGCCAAGTCGGCCAAAGAGAAAACCGCATTTGTAACCCCAGACGGGGCATTCCAATATAAGAGAATGCCGTTCGGGTTACAGAATGCGCCGGCCACATTCCAGCGGAAAATGGACCAGATACTGAGGCCCCATCGGAAGTATGCTGCGGCTTACCTGGATGACGTAATTGTCCATAGCACAGATTGGGCCTCACATCTGCCAAAAGTGCAAGCAGTCCTAGACTCTATCCGGGAAGCGGGGTTTACGGCTAACCCCAAGAAGTGTACCATTGGGCAGGAGGAGGCCAAATATCTTGGGTACACCATTGGCAGGGGAGTAATAAAACCCCAACTCAACAAAGTCGAGGCCATCCAGAGTTGGCCACGTCCCAACAGCAAGAAGCAGGTACGAGCCTTTCTGGGAATCGCGGGTTATTATCGGCGCTTCATTCCCCACTTTGCTTCTAAGGCTGTGCCCCTAACCAACCTGACGAAAGGGAAAGGGTCGGTCATGATTAAATGGACCCCCGAGGCGGAGGCAGCATTCCAATTCTTGAAACAAGCCTTATGTAGCCAGCCAGTGTTGTACTCACCCGACTTCTCTAAAGACTTTGTCGTACAAAGTGATGCGTCAGATGTGGGGTTAGGAGCAGTATTGTCCCAGGTCTGGAACGGGGAAGAGCACCCAGTCATTTACCTCAGCAGGAAGTTGAAGTCCCATGAGGTAAATTACGCCACGGTTGAAAAGGAGTGTTTAGCGGTGAAGTGGGCTCTAGATTCCCTTCGGTACTATCTGCTAGGTAGGCACTTTGACATGGTTACGGATCACGCTCCGTTAAAGTGGATGGCTCAAAACAAGGAGACAAATAGAAGAGTGAATAGGTGGTTCCTGGCCCTACAGGAATTCAACTTCACAGTAAAGCATCGCCCTGGCGTTCAAATGGGGAATGTGGATGCTTTGTCTCGAGTACATGAATGCCTGATTGCTGGTGTTCCAACCCCAAGGTTAAAACAAGAGGGGGGGGTATGTGACAGCAGGAAGGTAAAGTCACCTGGTTGCATCCAGGGGGGTAGATATATTTCTCCCAGATTCAGGCTTTATGCCGACTTATACAACTAGGGAGTTGATGAAGCCCAGCTGAGGCTAGTGGGCTCATGAATGACTCATACCTCTAGGGAGAGGGCTGGGCGTCGTGCAGACAGGGAGTTGATGAGACCAGCTGAAGCTTGTCAGCTCATTTAGGCCTCTATAAGAACTCCCAGCTTCATTAGATGTTAGCTCATGCCTGGAACCAGACCTGTGTGGACTGTCTAGGGAGAGTGAACCCCTGTGCGGTGAGGCAAAGCCTGTGTGGCTATTTGTTTGGACTTTTACTAAACCAGGGACACTTTGCGTGTTCGCTATTCGCCAAACCAGCGGACATATGGCGCTGTTCGCGGCCGCCATATTCTTTTACATTGTGGAGAACTTTGACCCATGACACATCCATCATGTGGTACAGGACAGCCAATTGAGAAATTTCAGCACATGGACCTACCCCCTACCTTATAAATAGACCTGATCTGGCTGCCATTTTACATTCTGTCTTTTGTCAGTGTAGGGAAAGATTGCTGTGTGGAGAAGGGACAGACTGTATCACTAGCTATTAGGTCCACAAAAGTCCTTTTAAGGACTGGTATAGGTGTACTATTGTTTGGTGTGCAGTATATAGGGTTGTAATACACTTATAATATACTTTCAAATATAGAAAGCATATTATAGTGCATCATTGTGACTGCAGTGCTGAGCGATTCTGCAGCTGTCTTTTGTCAGTGTAGGGAGGGAGAGGTTGCTGTGCTGTGTATCAGGGACAGACTGTAATCACTAGCTATTAGGTCCACAAAAGTCCTTTTAAGGACTGGTATAGGTGTACAATTTGGTGTGCAGTATATAGGGGTGTATTACACGCATAAAATACTACCAAATATAGAAATCATATTATAGTTCATTTCAATTGTGCCGGAGAGAGAGAATATGTTGTATCAGCCACAGAGTGGTAACTGTGGATATCAACAAAAAAAAGTACCTGGCGTGCCACGTCCTAACATTTGAATATAGAAGAAGCTAGATGGAGGGACTTGGACTTTTTAGGCACCATACACAAATTATATAAAAAGAATATTTTTATTGTATAATAAACTAACATATCAATATTTCTGTATAAAAATTGTTCACAAGTTCTAAAAGAGACGATACAACAATACCGATATAGTACAACACCATAGCTCTAATGCAGATCATATAGGGCCAGTATTCATCCATAGGCCAGTTAGATGCATTCCCAAAAAGTTGAGGTATGGTTGAAACGGCATAAGATTTATTACAAGATACTCGACTCATCATGTGGAACTTAGGAACATACTTTCCAATCATTGGTCCCTCCTATATGATGACCCCATACTCAACAAATACATTAAATCCAAACCAGACATAACCTTTAGAAGATCAAAATCATTACGCGATCAACTCACGTCTAGTCATTTCCACGATGATATACCGGCCAGATCTACCTCTAATGGGATGACACAATGTGGTAAATGTGCTTTTTGCCCGTGGATCTCCATAGGCACCAGATTCACACTTCCCAATGGCACCATTTACAACTTGAATTTCCATGCTGACTGTAACACACAGGGAGTAATCTACTTAACGACCTGTCGATGCGGCGCGTTTTACGTGGGAAAAACTATAAGACATTTCCGATCCCGCATTAAAGACCATGTATACTACTCAGGAAGTGGAAAAATGATTACTGCAGTAAGTAGACACTTGGATCTATATCATAAATTTAACACCTCGCTGGTAACATTTATAGCCCTCGCTGTGGTACCACGAGACCCACGAGGCGGCGACTGGGACAAGCAAATACTTTGTCAAGAAACCTACTGGATTGAGCGTCTTGATGCCACCCTTGCACCTGGCATCAATGAAGCTCACTCCTATAAAGCATTTCTTTAGACAAAACAATTCGTAGGGTAAATCGTTGTGTAGAAACTTAGTGCTTATTAAGCATAAATAACAATAGAATACTGTACTAATTAACTGAATAAAATGTCCATAGGGGGGCTCCTTTCATCTTTATTTTTCCCCCTTCCCAGTTAATGAATCAAGAGCTATGTAAACATAGGCTACTCATAGAACCATTTATTCATGTCTTATATATTTTTAAAAATACACTTTGAGCTAAAATTGAAAGTGATTTATATCCCTATATTAGATCAAATGGGAATTACTTTTGGTTTTACATTGTAAAATTGAATACTAATAACTTGTTCTTCTATTATTGTTTTTTGATATACAAACTTAATGTATACTTTTATGGTTTTCTACTTTTGTTTTGTAACTCGGAGAATCCAGGACCTTTTTATGCCGGCCTCACATCTGGCAGGGTTTGGGTTAATGGACAGGACCATGTATGGCCACTGTGTGGCCACCCGAGCGCTGTCAGGCAATCGCCAGGCAGCGCATTAGCCGTCTCCGGGTGACGAAATTCCTGTCTCCCTTTGAGATGGCTTGGCTCAGCTTCACGCCGCTGCAACCAATCACGCATCACGTTCGGAAATTCTTTCCGATACGTGGGCGTGCCTTAGTGTTACACGCGGCTACGCTGATCCTCTGGCCGTTCCGAATGACGTCACGCCGAGCCTCCTCATTGGCTCAGGCGGAGACTACGGAAGAGGCGCGCACCTTCAAAATCACGCTATTATAGCGTGTTTTACATCGAGCTGACATCTCTGATACGGCGCTGCTTTTGGGAGGCGATCAAATGGGAACAGTATGCCAGGTATGGACACATATCCTCTGAGTCCAATTTAATTAGTTGACCCTCTTGAACCGCATTTAGTTAAATTCTATTTGTGGTTTCTATTATCCAGGCTCAGTTCACTGGAAATATATCGTAACACCCCAGGGTTGATGTGAACAAGTGGATGCACCTGTGGGTTATTGTTTCCACTCTGCTACACAGACAGCGTGCTTTGCTGTCTGGTGAATCCTGCATGATTCAGTTGACCATCTATTTACATTCAAAGTTTAGTAGTGGGTAAGTTTTTTACCCCTCTGTATTAAGATAAATGACTGAGGCACTTTAGCACCAGTATTACTTATTTAAACACTATGACTTATACGAATGTTTTGGCTATTATATATATATATATTTTTATATATATTTTTTTTTATATACATATTTTAGGTTTCACCATTTTTGTATAGAGCCTTGGAGATTTGATCCTTCCCTCTCCCTCCCTTGGGGGCCTTCCTCCTGTCGTTTCTAAGGGAATTATCTATGCTTTAAAGTAAGTTGGAGCATATATGTTTTTTATAGTCATGTTCATCCAATATAATTATAGACATTACCTGTTTTGACTAATCAGATGTCCTAATAGCAATTATTATATTATTTAATTCAGCTGTTCTTGTTAAGGACGCCCAGGACGGCGTCCTGGCTACAAATTTACCAGATGGGAATCTATTGTCAGGTAATACTATTCTTGTGAGTGTTACCCTCAATTAGTCAAACTATTGGATCATATGAAGTAATTACCAATTGTGATTCTTCTTTCATTCTAGACCCATTGTCTAGATTAACTGTTACATTGTATCCTGACTGAAAACGTATCGTGAGGCTAATGGCAACAAGTGGATGTACTTGACGCTTTTTGCCTTCACTGTCTTTCTACACATGGGCAACTTCGACTTGATCCCCTGGCGAATCCTCTATAATATAGCTGATTAATTCCCTAGATCTTAAACTGCATTAGCGGGTAAGCTATACCCCTTAGCAACAAGCTAAGGTTATGGACATCAATCAATTAGAACTATTGTCTTATTTACCTCTGTTTCTACTTTCTCCTTTATATAAATATGGCTGTGGTCACTATGCACTCTACCTGCATATACACTCTGGGATCCATTTGTTTGATTCCCAGACTGTTGGAGAGTTTTTCTACAACTATTTTCCAGCATACTTCCAACATATTACTTTATGGGGCTTCCGTTTCGTTTTTTTTGTTTTTTCCCCCTCCTCTCCTGCCATCTCCAAGGGACTCTATTTCTGCTCGATAGTAATTTGGAAATTGTCTTTTTCATATGAAGCCAAATTATTTATACAACATTAGACATCCTGGTTTTGAGTAACCAGATGTTCTTAACAGTAAGCATTTTTCACTAATCCAATGTTATCAATTGAATAATAGGTGCACGCCTCCACAGTGACCGTCGGGTTCGTTCTATACCTTTTTCCCTGTCTCCAAGGTCAGTATATATAATTTAGGTCTTCTCCGAGTTCCTTTACAAAAGTGTAAGCATATCTTCCCTTTTTCTATAAGGGTTTCTAAATGTATTATAGCATTATTGAATGCATGATGACAAATTACAAACTCATGATATATGTTATGTGTTTAAATATATTTCCTGTTTAGTTCACATGACACGCTCCTGAAGAAGCGTCACTGGACGCGGAACTTGTCGAGCGAGAGTGAAATTATTACATCTTTTCCTACGACTTATGCCGTTTCAACCATACCTCAACTTTTTGGGAATGCATCTAACTGGCCTATGGATGAATACTGGCCCTATATGATCTGCATTAGAGCTATGGTGTTGTACTATATCGGTATTGTTGTATCGTCTCTTTTAGAACTTGTGAACAATTTTTATACAGAAATATTGATATGTTAGTTTATTATACAATAAAAATATTATTTTTATATAATTTGTGTATGGTGCCTAAAAAGTCCAAGTCCCTCCATCTAGCTTCTTCCATTTCAATTGTGCAGCATTGTGACCGCAGTGCTGAGCGGTTCTGCAGCTCTTTTGTCAGTGTAGGGAGAGGTTGCTGACGTGTTGCAGGGACAGACTAGCGACAAAAATCGCTAACTAATAAAGGTCCACAAAAGTCCTTTTAAGGACTGGTATAGGTCTACTATTTGGTGTGCAGTATATAGGGGTGTAATACACGCATAAAATACTACCAAATATAGAAATCATATTATAGTTCATTTCAATTGTGCAGCATTGTGACTGCAGTGCTGAGCGGTTCTGCAGCTCTTTTGTCAGTGTAGAGAGAGGTTGCTGACGTGTCACAGGGACAGACTAGCGACAAAAATCGCTAACTAATAAAGGTCCACACAAAGGCCTTTTAAGGACTGGTATAGGTGTACTATTTGGTGTGCAGTATATAGGGGTGTAATACACGCATAAAATACTATCAAATATAGAAATCATATTATAGTTCATTTCAATTGTGCAGCATTGTGACTGCAGTGCTGAGCGGTTCTGCAGCTCTTTTGTCAGTGTAGGGAGAGGTTGCTGACGTGTCGCAGGGACAGACTAGCGACAAAAATCGCTAACTAATAAAAGGTCCACAAAAGTCCTTTTAAGGACTGGTATAGGTCTACTATTTGGTGTGCAGTATATAGGGGTGTAATACACGCATAAAATACTTTCAAATATAGAAAGCATACTATAGTGAATTTCTACTGTGCAGCATTGTGACTGCTTAACGGTTCTGCAGCGATACTACAAAGAGTGACAAACGCAATTAGAAAAAAGTATTACAACTGGTGTGATAGACCAGTAGCCCCCCAAAACGACAGATTGAAGCGGGGTGTTATATACCTTCTTCCACATATACTGCACTTCTCTAGAGACTTTTGTCACAGGGTCATTTAAAAAAATGACAGGCAGAGGAAGAGGCAGGCCCTTCCGCAGGGGTGGTAGGGGTAGGGCAGGAGCACCAGGCCGGAGCCAAAGTGTGAAGTTGCAGAAGGTGCGTTCGATTATGTCAAAGGACACACCAGACTTGTTTGAGTGGCTCACTCAGCCTTACTCTTCTGCACCCTCCTCATCCTCTCTATCTGCACCCTCTTCACTCTCTGCTGTGGGCACCCCCAAAGACACTACCACCAACACCACCACCACCATAAACCCTCCGCTTGAGTCACTGGAATTATTTTCCGATCCATCACAAGACATGCGCAGGAATTCTTGGCATTGGATCAGGAAGAGGAGGTAGCAACAACCGCCACTCAGCAGTCTGACGACAGTACCCAGATCAGCCCAAAGAGGTTGGTTCCCGCTGTTGCTGCCTACTCTGAGATCTCTAATGTTAGTGGTGGGGAAGGTGACGTCGATGATGACGTGTCTATGGACGTCACGTGGGTGCCCACAAGAGGGGAGTTCAGAGGGAGAGATGGACCAGCAGATAGGGAGGAGAGGCAGGCGGAACTTACATTGCACAGGAGGGACAAACCAGACTGCTAATGTATCAGGACTCAGAGCGAGCCATCAACCATGTACGGTGACATCTGGCACTCCCAGGACACCGGCACATGGCTCAGCAGTGTGAGCTTTTTTTAACGTGTCCGCTGCTGACAATAGTGTTGCCATCTGCAGCCTTTGCAGTCAGCGCATAAGTCGCGGTAAGCCCAACACTCACCTAGGGACGACCTCCTTAAGAAGGCACATGAACTCCTATCACCGAGACCAGTGGGAGCAACGTCCTTAGAACCCACAAAGCCACACTCCAGGCTCTCACCATCCAGCCTCTTCTACTTCTCCTTCTCCTCTCTCCTCACAATTGTCCTCCACTTCACCTTCCATCATGCTGTCCTCAAGTTTTTCTGGAAAAAGGCAGGCTTCCGTGGGCCAAATGTTTGAGCGTAAAAAAATGATGACGCCAGATAACCCTCTTGCCCAACGGTTGACCGCTGGCTTGTCAGAACTGATAGCCCGCCAACTACTGCCATATAAACTGGTGGACTCGGAGGCCTTTCGAAAATTTGTGGCCATTGGAACACCACAATGGAAGGACCCAGGAAGGAAATATTTCTCACAGAAGGGCATCCCAGAGCTATATGGCCATGTTCAGCGGCAAGTGAATGTATCTCTGGCACACAGTGTTGGTGCCAAGATACATCTGACCACAGACACATGGTCTAGCAAACACGGGCAGGGAAGGTATATAACTTTTACTGCCCACTGGGTGAACCTTCTGACGGCCGTCAAGCATGTAACCCATGGCACCCGTGTAGATTTGGTTTTACCGCCACGGATTGCATGCAGGCCTGCCTCTTCTTCTCCTCCTCCTACTCCATCCTCCCTCTCCTCCTCGGCTGACTCTTCCTTTTTGACCGATAAGCGCACTCGCCTAGATCACGACAGTGTTGACTACCTCACATTTATAAAAATGAATGAGGCATGGATCTCGGAAGAATTCAACACATGTGACCAGTAGACCATGTATATGCATAACTGTATAAACGATTTATATAATGTAGCACACAGACCTTTTTTCTACCTTTGGCTCACTTGTAGAAAAAAGCACACCGTACTATATGCCCGTACCCTCCTGTTTGAAGAGGTTGAGCGGTGTCTTATTTTTGGGTCCCGCAGCGAGTTGCTTCCTTCCACTGGTTCTCCCCTCTAGAGTTTAGAAGCAAGTCTTTACCTTTCCCAAAGAAGGCCAATGTCCACACCACGCTTCTACTCAAACACGAGTTTATTTTCCTTTTATGCTTCAGTAACCGGAGAGTTGAAAAGAGAAAGGGGTTAGCAGATAGAACTGATTCAGGCACACTCTTGGCTTCATTGCCACTCGGTCCCAAGTGGGTACAGCTCACCCGGATAGTCACCCAATGGCACTAGCAGCCGGCATGTAGCTTGAACAGTGACTTAGTCCCCTCCAAGGACAAAGTCAAGGAGATCCCTCCTTAGGTAGCAGCACTCCGCAAAGGCAGTCTGCGGAGCAAGGAATCCTTCCCTCCGACAGGTCACCAGGTCTCTCCCTAGACCGCAATTTTTATCTTTATCACTCACCTCTTGTTATGGGACCAATCCTCCCCTGGCTTCCTCTTAGTCAGAGCGGTCGCCCTCATCTGGGTTCCCTGGGTTTCCTTTCTGGCTTTGTAGACCCAGTTAAAGGTACTGGGCCTACCTGGAACTCCGTAGCCTCGGGCTGAAGGTGCCCAAGACCCCACAGTCAATGCTTGTATCCCCCCTCGAGGGGATACACCCCTCTGGGTACAGGTCCCCGGGTATTCGCGCCCAGAACAATGGCGTCTGCCCCCTTTTGTACCCTCTTCCAGCATGCACAGTGGGTAGACCACGCCCACTGCATGGCTGCCGAGAGAGGATACCCAATAGCCACTCCATCACCTGTGGTTCAACCCCGGGTACAAGTGTCAGCACCACCTATACACCTAAGGGGAACTGCACGCCAGGTGAAGCAGCAGCAAGGAGGAGTCCAAACAATTAGAAGACCCGAGCCAACTATTGCTCAGGTCACCCCTAATTTTGGGATACCCGCTACAATAACTTATAAAAAAAAAAAAATAATGGCAACTTTTCCAATAGCAGGATCATCTCCTGCACCCCCTTCATAGCCTGGCCTTGCATCTCTTCCATGGCCTTCATTCGCTCCTGAATTGACAAAATTTTGCAGATAAAAAAAGAATGCTTGTCGTTGTCGATCACAGATTCGCTTAATACTTCTAGTATGTCATTGTCCATGTTGTGGGACTATGTGTGCACAGCTAGTAAGTATTTTGTGGCTGCAAATATGACCTGGAGGTTTTTAATGTTCGCCTGGCATTAAAATGAATGGGGTTCACGAACATTTGCCCGCGTTCGCGCGATCGCGTTTGCGAACCGTCCCGCTAGATGTTCGTCCATCACTATAAATGGACAACTTTATGTAACAAAAATGCATTTTCATTTTTTTCCCACATTTTCCAAAAACTTCTGGAAGAAAATGAACCATTCAAAAGACTCATTATGCCTCACAGATTATACATTGGGGTGTTTGCTTTCCAAAATATGGTAATTTTGTGGACAATTCCATTGTCCTGGTGCTCCAGGGCCATCAAAAGTGTAATATGTGGTTGAGAAATGAGATGTGCAAGAAGCGGAATGTATTTTGCGGTGTAATTTTTGCTATGTACATGCTGTGTGTTAGAAATATCTTATAAATGGACAACTTTGTGTAACAAAAATGCATTTTCATTTATTTTCCATATTTTCCAAAACCTTCTGGAAAAAAATGAACCGCTGAAAAGACTCATTATGCCTCATAAATTACTGTATACTTTGGGGTGTGTGCTTTCCAAAATGGGGTCATTTTGTGGACAATTCTATAGTCCTGGTGCTCCTGAGCCTTCATAAGTGTGATAGGTGGTTTAGAAATGAGATGTGCAATTTATGCTTGTAGAACGCCAGAAGGTGCTACTTCAATGTTGGGCCTCTGTATGTGGCCAGGCTGTGTAAAAGTCTCATACATGTGGTATCGCCATACTCAGAAGGAGTAGCGGAATGTATTTTGGGGTGTCATTTTTGCTCTGTACATGCTATGTGTTAGAAATATCTTATAAATTGATAACTTTGTGTAAAAAAAAATGCATTTTCATTTTTTTTCCACATTTAACCTTCTGGAAAAAAATGAACCGTTGAAAAGACTCATTATGCCTCATAGATTATACGTTGGGGTCTGTGCTTTGCAAAATTGGGTTATTTTGTGGACAATTCCATTGTCCTGGTGCTCCAGGGCCTTCAAAAGTGTAATGCCGCGTACACACGACCGCTTTTCTCGACGAGAAAAACTGCATTTTTTTTTTCTCTGAGAAAAACGATCGTCTGTGGGCTTTATGTCATTTTTCTCGTTGAGAAAAACGGCATAAAAAACGACGAGAAAAATTAGAACATGTTCTAAATTTTCTCATCGTTTTTTCCAGCATTTTTTTCCGCGGCAGTTTTCCCATAGGGAGACACTGCCGCGGAGCCCACAGACGGTCGTTTTTCTCGTCAAGAGAAAAAATGACGGGAAAAACGACCGTGTGTAGGGAACCAAGCGGTTCCCTTGTTTTTCCTGTCATTATTCACGGCGGTTTTTTAACCGCCGTGAATAATGATCGTGTGTACGCGGCATTATAGGTGGTTGAGAAAGGAGATGTGCAATTTATGCTTGTAGAACGCCTGAAGGTGCTACTTCAATGTTGGGCCCCTGCATGTGGCCAGGCTGTGTAAAAGTCTCACACATGTGATATCGCCATACTCAGGAGGAGTAGCAGAATGTATTTTGGGGTGTAGTTGCAATTATGCATATGCTGTGTGGGAGAAATAACCTGTTATTATGATCAGTTTGTGGAAAAATAAATAAATAATAATCTTAATTTCCCCAAGAATTGTGGGAAAAAATTACAGCTTCAAAAAACTCACCATGCCTCTTAGTAAATACCTTGGACTGTCTACTTTCCAAAAAGGGGTCATTTGGGGGGTATTTGTACTTTCCTGGCTTGTTAGTGTCTCAAGAAATGAGATAGGCCTTCAGTACATCAGGTGTGATCAGATGTGATCAATTTTCAGTGATTGGCACCATAGCTTGTAGACTCTAACTTTCACACAGACTAAATAATATCCACTAATTTGGTTTATTTTTACCAAAGACACGTAGCAGTATAAATTTTGGCACAAATTTATGAAGAAAAATTACTTATTTGCAAAATTTTAGAATAGAAACTTAAAAAAAGTGTGTTTTTTTCCACATTCTTGCTGTTTTTTGGCTTATGTCGCAAAAAAAATAAAAAACCAAGTGGTGATTAAATACCACCAAAAGAAAGATCTATTTGTGAGAAGAAAATGATAAAAATTTTGTTTGGATACAGTGTAGCACAATAGAGTAATTGTCATTCAAAGTGTGAGAGTGCTGAAAGCTGAAAATTGGTCTGGGCGGGAAGGTGAATAAGTGGTTAACCACCTCAAGACCAGACTGTTTCACTCCTTTCCTGCCCAGGCCATTTTTCAGTTTTCAAAACATATTCTACTATGCCTTCTGAGTATTGGGATAATACCACATGTGTGAGACTTTTTCACTGCCTAGATCAGTGATGGCGAACCTTGGCACCCCAGATGTTTTGGAACTACATTTCACATGATGCTCAGCTACACTGCAGAGTGCATGGGCATCATGGGAAATGTAGTTCCAAAACATCTGGGGTGCCAAGGTTCGCCATCACTGGCCTAGATGCATAGAACGGTCCAAAATCCAAGGGGCAACTTTGGTCGTTCAAGGAGCATCATTTACACATCTAATTTCCTGACTACCTATCATATTTCTTGAGTCCCTGAAGGGCCAGTACAGGAGAAACATCCACAAAATTACCCCATTTTGTAAAGCAAACACTTCAAGGTATTTTCTAAAAGGCATAGTCTTTTGAAAATGTAATCTTTTGGCAGAAATCTTTCGAAAATGCAAGAAAGAAAATGTGGGTATGCCAATTTGTCAGGGCAATGGCTGGTGTTATAGCTTCAATCATCACGGCACCATGGTTGATATGGTGTCAGGATGATTGAAGTGCATTATTTATGTAGCGGGGTCCCCGTTGAGGCCCCACGGACTACGTTACCCAGAACCCCGTTTGGCACCCAGGGTGCATTGGGCTGCCGCAGAGACTCATGGGTGGGGTATAAAAGAGAAGGGCAAGGCTAAGCCCGGCCTCTTTGGACACCGCGCAGCTGGCAAGAGGACTTCCTGTGTGAGTGCAAGGCCCGAGGCCTGGGTCTTGCGCACTTCCAGAGAGCCTTCCACCTCGCTGCGGAGTCTGTGACATCTACCTGCTTCAGGAATGTCAGTGGACCGGGGACCAGGCGGAGGCGGATCCTGTGTGCGTGGACACAGTGGTGGGAGTCCCGGACTGGGATCAAGTCCGGAGGGGTGAGAGAGCACCTGCTCACAACTTTGCCTGAGTACTTTGTTAGGCCTATTGACTGCCTTGGCCGTCGGCGTATACTTTCCTTCTTTTCCTGTTAGAAGACTAGTTGGAGGACTGAGTTACATAGTCTCCGGGGAGTTGTCCCATTACCTTAGACCTTGTGGATTACAAATATTGTTCCTGTATGTGCACCATGATCATCTGGCATGCAAAGATTCCTTCAGGAAAGACTAAACTTTAACTGGGTCAGGCCTTAGTGGGAATGATAATATTGCTGGGCGCCATATTGCTAACGGCGGTTCAAGCTACATGTTAGTATGTGTTAGAACTAATTGCGCACTATAGTTAATGAGTGCTAGTATTGTAGCAGGGCTCTGCATGCATGTGTTATATGTGATACTGACTGTTATCCCTTTTTCCTACAAGTAAACCTTTTATAGTTTATCAATCTGGTATTGCAGTCCATTAATATATTCTTTAAATATATATATGAAAGGTATTGGGGGATTGTGCATAAACTGGTATAGAGCTATGCAAAAGTACCACCCCTAGACTAGCTGTGCCAGAAAAGGGCTGAGTAGATTGCCGGGGGTTGGCTGTGCTGTGAACAGGGCCCAAAACAGAACCAGCGGCTCCCTTAGTTTGGGGGTATCGCTACACGTGGGGGCATCGGTCCGGGATCCTGTATATGGCAAGTAAACACGCCAAAAGTACCGGCATGGACCCGCTAGAAGTGAAAGCGTGGTGCGAAGCAGCCAGAACAAACCCAGACACGTCAGTGGTCATTAGTCTCCCGGGAGAAGAATGGTCAGTGAGCGCGGCAGAGCGACTCGCAGTGTCGCTATACCCAAATAATACACCATGGGTGATAGACCTGAAATCAGCCCCAGACACCTCATTTCAGTATGCACTGATAGAGTGGAGATGGATGGAGTACCGGGGAACTTTAAAGGGCAAAGTGTGCAGGCGCTGGATAACAAAACTTATGGTCTGGCGCACGCAACATCTGTGAAGACGGAGTCACCTCCGCCATCCCCAACGGGACCACCACCAGGGATACCTCATGCATCAGAGAGGCAGAGAGGGATGACACCTCCGGTGACACCCATTGCCATCATAGGGCCAGAACTTTAAAATGCTTTGGGAGATCTGCTCACAAAGTGTCAGCAAACAAATACAGTACACATAGAGGCCAGCTACCGGAAGCTGAGAACATTTTCAGGGAGGCTGCCCGTCCCTGTAGGGGAGGAAGACTTTGATACCAGGATCGAACAGGCCTTGTCAGCAGTAGAGGCATGGGAGGTGCCTGAAGCACAGAAGAAGCAGCGCGTGATGGAAAGCCTGAAAGGCGCGGCTGCGGAAGCTGTAAAGAGTCTCCGGTTTGGAAATGCTGCCTGCTTATGACTGCCTAGCCATGCTACAGGAAGAGTTCGGTCAATTAGAGAAAGTAACGGAACTGGTGTATGAGTTCGAACACACCTTCCAGCAGCCAGGAGAAAAGCTGTCAGAGTATGTCAGAAGACTGAACAAGATGTTGTGTCAAATCGTGCTAAAGAAAGGGATGATACCCCAGGCCATAGATGCGGCAAGGATGAAGCAGATTTTAAAGGGAGCGCCACGCTCAGATCCAGTCTGGCTCCACCTGAAAACCTCTGGAGGAGGCATGTCACTGAATTACCCTGATCTGGTAAAAATCATTAGAGATGAAGAGGCTCTACAGAAGGATCAGCAAGCGATCAAGGCGCATACCTCGTCTACACCGGTAATGGTCAGGTCAGCCATGACCCCTGAAAGAGACTCAGAAGTGGATACCCTAAAGTCGCAAATGTCTCAGGTGTTGGAGATGCTGACCTCTTTGATGGCAAAGGATCCAAGGACCGTGGAAAACAGTGGTCTGAAGAAGGAGTTGTTTCCAGATACCTCAGCACCCACTTCCCTACAAGATTGGGGGGATGTGGTCTGTTTTAACTGCAAAGGAGTTGGCCATATTGCAAAAGTATGTTCCAGTCCCAAGAAAAAGAAGATAAATAATCGCAAGCCGGCGGAAAACTCCAGAGGGCCCCAGTGAAGGAGTCAACCGGGTGCCCATCATCTCCAGTGAGCTCCACTGTACCCAAAATGAATGAGAAGCCCAGAAGAAGAGGGGGCAAACCCCCTCAGAAGAAGAACAATGCTCCTCAGCGAGAATACACACCTATAAAGAGAAATAATGTCCCTCGGTGGGAATATACACCTAAACAGAGGAGGGAGATCAATGCATACCGAGCCCAAGAGGGACTAAAGCCAACAACCAAACACAAGCAGGAAAGTTCCAAAGGAAAATGTAGAGATCAACAGAAAAAGACCCCTTTGAAGTCTTATCCTGAAGAACTGGTAGGCCCCTCCCCCGTAGTACCTATTCAAGTGGAGGGAGTCTACACGAGAGCCATCTTAGATACTGGGGCGCAGGTGACCTTGTTATACCGGGACTTTTATGATAAACACCTGAGTCACCTGCCCATCCAGAGAATTGAAGATTTGGAAATATGGGGAATTGGAACACAGAGTTTCCCCTACGATGGTTACTTGCCCATTAAACTGACTTTCAACCCCTCAGTAGCCGGGAAGGCTGAAGTGTTCGATACCCTGGCAGTGGTGTGCCCCCGACCGTCTGGAGCCGACAAGAACTCCTTAATAATAGGGACAAACACGGACCTGGTCCAGAGGCTTCTGGCCCCTCTAGCAGGAGGAAAGAACCCCACAGTCACCAGAATACACCCAATGTTGAAGACAGCCTATCAGCGACTGGTCTTAGAACACAGGGCCCCAGAAGAGGGGGTGGGTAAAGTCTGGAGACTGGCGAAGAAAGGAATAGTATTGCAGCCCGGTGAAGTAATCTGTCTCAGAGCCACTGTGAAGCTTACTTGGGAGCAACCTGGCCCCTTTGTCATGTTGGAACCAGACCCTCTGGAAGAGTACTCAGGCTTAGAAGTAATCCCAGAAATGGTTTTGGTGAGAGCTTTGAAGAAGGCACACTGTAAGGTGCCGGTGAGTGTCAGGAATACCACGAGTGTCCCCATGGAGATCCCCGCCTGGATGTTGCTGGGCCAGATGAGCCTTGCTGCTCCAATTGTCTTATCAGATGTGGAGAAGACAGAGGGAGACAGGACTGTTTGGGAGAAGCTTTGCATGGAGAACCCGAACCTGCCAAGGGCCTGGAAAGAGAGGGCCAAGGCCCAGTTGCCCAGTTGACCAGTTGGAGGAAGATTTTCTCTAAAGATAAGTTTGATGTAGGGTGTGCGAAGAGCGCCACCCATCGAATCCGCCTCCAGGAAGATAAGCCTTTCAGGGAGAGGGTCAGGCGAGTTCCTCTAGCCGACCTTGAAGACCTGAGAGAACAGCTCGCCGAGCTCAAGCAAACCGGTGTTATCCGGGAATCTAGGAGCCCCTATGCCTCCCCAATAGTGGTGGTCAGGAAGAAGAATGGGTCGTTGAGGTTGTGTATAGACTACAGGACTCTCAACAGGAGGACGATACCTGACCAGTAGGGATGAGCTCGGTGTTCGAGTCGAACATACGTTCGACTCGAACATCGGCTGTTCGATCGTTCGCCGAACAACGAACGATTTGGGCCGTTCGCGCCTAATTCGCGGCCCACAATGCACTACGCCATCGCAGTGTCATCCAGGCGCTGTGATTGGCCAAGCATGCACTGTGACCCCGCATGCTTGGCCAATCACAGCGCCGGCAGCGAGGAGAGCAATGATTGGCCACAGGCAGGATGCCTGTGGCCAATTATTGCTGAGGGTGTTTAGTACACGCCCCACACTATAAAAGGCCGCCAGCATGGCGGCCTAGTGTAGTGTGTTCCGGAGCAGGGAAAGAGAAGCATAGGCAGGGACAGTGACATTTTTTTTTTCTTGCTTAACCTGGATTCCTTTAGTTTAGGGAAAGAGAAGGATAGGTAGGGAGAGTGTCAGTCTGTTTTACTGTGCTAAACCTTGTTTGTAGGGACAGGGAAGGACAGTGAGGGAAATTCTCATTGTGCTATACTGTGCTAAAGCATTCATCATCAACCATCTTTAAAAAAACATTTTTTATAGGGACAGAAAACTATAGGTAGGGAGAGTGTCAGTGTGTTTTACTGTGCTAAACCTTGTTTGTAGGGACAGGGAAGGACAGTGAGGGAAATTCTCATTGTGCTATACTGTGCTAAAGCATTCATCATCAACCATCTTTAAAAAAAAAAAAATTATAGGGACAGAAAACTATAGGTAGGGAGAGTGTCAGTGTGTTTTACTGTGCTAAACCTTGTTTGTAGGGACAGGGAAGGACAGTGAGGGAAATTCTCATTGTGCTATACTGTGCTAAAGCATTCATCATCAACCATCTTTAAAAAAACATTTTTTATAGGGACAGAAAACTATAGGTAGGGAGAGTGTCAGTGTGTTTTACTGTGCTAAACCTTGTTTGTAGGGACAGGGAAGGACAGTGAGGGAAATTCTCATTGTGCTATACTGTGCTAAAGCATTCATCATCAACCATCTTTTAAAAAAAATTTTTATAGGGACAGAAAACTATAGGTAGGGAGAGTGTCAGTGTGTTTTACTGTGCTAAACCTTGTTTGTAGGGACAGGGAAGGACAGTGAGGGAAATTCTCATTGTGCTATACTGTGCTAAAGCATTCATCATCAACCATCTTTAAAAAAATTTTTTTATAGGGACAGAAAACTATAGGTAGGGAGAGTGTCAGTGTGTTTTACTGTGCTAAACCTTGTTTGTAGGGACAGGGAAGGACAGTGAGGGAAATTCTAATTGTGCTATACTGTGCTAAAGCATTCATCATTAACCATCTTTAAAAAAACATTTTTTATAGGGACAGAAAACTATAGGTAGGGAGAGTGTCAGTGTGTTTTACTGTGCTAAACCTTGTTTGTAGGGACAGGGAAGGACAGTGAGGGAAATTCTCATTGTGCTATACTGTGCTAAAGCATTCATCATCAACCATCTTTAAAAAAACATTTTTTATAGGGACAGAAAACTATAGGTAGGGAGAGTGTCAGTGTGTTTTACTGTGCTAAACCTTGTTTGTAGGGACAGGGAAGGACAGTGAGGGAAATTCTCATTGTGCTATACTGTGCTAAAGCATTCATCATCAACCATCTTTAAAAAAACATTTTTTATAGGGACAGAAAACTATAGGTAGGGAGAGTGGCAGTGTGTTTTACTGTGCTAAACCTTGTTTGTAGGGACAGGGAAGGACAGTGAGGGAAATTCTCATTGTGCTATACTGTGCTAAAGCATTCATCATCAACCATCTTTAAAAAAAAAAATTTATAGGGACAGAAAACTATAGGTAGGGAGAGTGTCAGTGTGTTTTACTGTGCTAAACCTTGTTTGTAGGGACAGGGAAGGACAGTGAGGGAAATTCTCATTGTGCTATACTGTGCTAAAGCATTCATCATCAACCATCTTTAAAAAAAAAAATTATAGGGACAGAAAACTATAGGTAGGGAGAGTGTCAGTGTGTTTTACTGTGCTAAACCTTGTTTGTAGGGACAGGGAAGGACAGTGAGGGAAATTCTCATTGTGCTATACTGTGCTAAAGCATTCATCATCAACCATCTTTAAAAAAACATTTTTTATAGGGACAGAAAACTATAGGTAGGGAGAGTGTCAGTGTGTTTTACTGTGCTAAACCTTGTTTGTAGGGACAGGGAAGGACAGTGAGGGAAATTCTCATTGTGCTATACTGTGCTAAAGCATTCATCATCAACCATCTTTAAAAAAACATTTTTTATAGGGACAGAAAACTATAGGTAGGGAGAGTGTCAGTGTGTTTTACTGTGCTAAACCTTGTTTGTAGGGACAGGGAAGGACAGTGAGGGAAATTCTCATTGTGCTATACTGTGCTAAAGCATTCATCATCAACCATCTTTAAAAAAACATTTTTTATAGGGACAGAAAACTATAGGTAGGGAGAGTGTCAGTGTGTTTTACTGTGCTAAACCTTGTTTGTAGGGACAGGGAAGGACAGTGAGGGAAATTCTCATTGTGCTATACTGTGCTAAAGCATTCATCATCAACCATCTTTAAAAAAAAAAATTTATAGGGACAGAAAACTATAGGTAGGGAGAGTGTCAGTGTGTTTTACTGTGCTAAACCTTGTTTGTAGGGACAGGGAAGGACAGTGAGGGAAATTCTCATTGTGCTATACTGTGCTAAAGCATTCATCATCAACCATCTTTAAAAAAAAATTTTTATAGGGACAGAAAACTATAGGTAGGGAGAGTGTCAGTGTGTTTTACTGTGCTAAACCTTGTTTGTAGGGACAGGGAAGGACAGTGAGGGAAATTCTCATTGTGCTATACTGTGCTAAAGCATTCATCATTAACCATCTTTAAAAAAACATTTTTTATAGGGACAGAAAACTATAGGTAGGGAGAGTGTCAGTGTGTTTTACTGTGCTAAACCTTGTTTGTAGGGACAGGGAAGGACAGTGAGGGAAATTCTCATTGTGCTATACTGTGCTAAAGCATTCATCATCAACCATCTTTAAAAAAACATTTTTTATAGGGACAGAAAACTATAGGTAGGGAGAGTGTCAGTGTGTTTTACTGTGCTAAACCTTGTTTGTAGGGACAGGGAAGGACAGTGAGGGAAATTCTCATTGTGCTATACTGTGCTAAAGCATTCATCATCAACCATCTTTAAAAAAACATTTTTTATAGGGACAGAAAACTATAGGTAGGGAGAGTGGCAGTGTGTTTTACTGTGCTAAACCTTGTTTGTAGGGACAGGGAAGGACAGTGAGGGAAATTCTCATTGTGCTATACTGTGCTAAAGCATTCATCATCAACCATCTTTAAAAAAAATTTTTTATAGGGACAGAAAACTATAGGTAGGGAGAGTGTCAGTGTGTTTTACTGTGCTAAACCTTGTTTGTAGGGACAGGGAAGGACAGTGAGGGAAATTCTCATTGTGCTATACTGTGCTAAAGCATTCATCATCAACCATCTTTAAAAAAAAAAATTATAGGGACAGAAAACTATAGGTAGGGAGAGTGTCAGTGTGTTTTACTGTGCTAAACCTTGTTTGTAGGGACAGGGAAGGACAGTGAGGGAAATTCTCATTGTGCTATACTGTGCTAAAGCATTCATCATCAACCATCTTTAAAAAAACATTTTTTATAGGGACAGAAAACTATAGGTAGGGAGAGTGTCAGTGTGTTTTACTGTGCTAAACCTTGTTTGTAGGGACAGGGAAGGACAGTGAGGGAAATTCTCATTGTGCTATACTGTGCTAAAGCATTCATCATCAACCATCTTTAAAAAAACATTTTTTATAGGGACAGAAAACTATAGGTAGGGAGAGTGTCAGTGTGTTTTACTGTGCTAAACCTTGTTTGTAGGGACAGGGAAGGACAGTGAGGGAAATTCTCATTGTGCTATACTGTGCTAAAGCATTCATCATCAACCATCTTTAAAAAAACATTTTTTATAGGGACAGAAAACTATAGGTAGGGAGAGTGTCAGTGTGTTTTACTGTGCTAAACCTTGTTTGTAGGGACAGGGAAGGACAGTGAGGGAAATTCTCATTGTGCTATACTGTGCTAAAGCATTCATCATCAACCATCTTTAAAAAAAAATTTTATAGGGACAGAAAACTATAGGTAGGGAGAGTGTCAGTGTGTCTTACTGTGCTAAACCTTGTTTGTAGGGACAGGGAAGGACAGTGAGGGAAATTCTCATTGTGCTATACTGTGCTAAAGCATTCATCATCAACCATCTTTAAAAAAACATTTTTTATAGGGACAGAAAACTATAGGTAGGGAGAGTGTCAGTGTGTTTTACTGTGCTAAACCTTGTTTGTAGGGACAGGGAAGGACAGTGAGGGAAATTCTCATTGTGCTATACTGTGCTAAAGCATTCATCATCAACCATCTTTAAAAAAACATTTTTTATAGGGACAGAAAACTATAGGTAGGGAGAGTGTCAGTGTGTTTTACTGTGCTAAACCTTGTTTGTAGGGACAGGGAAGGACAGTGAGGGAAATTCTCATTGTGCTATACTGTGCTAAAGCATTCATCATCAACCATCTTTAAAAAAAACATTTTTTATAGGGACAGAAAACTATAGGTAGGGAGAGTGTCAGTGTGTTTTACTGTGCTAAACCTTGTTTGTAGGGACAGGGAAGGACAGTGAGGGAAATTCTCATTGTGCTATACTGTGCTAAAGCATTCATCATCAACCATCTTTAAAAAAACATTTTTTATAGGGACAGAAAACTATAGGTAGGGAGAGTGTCAGTGTGTTTTACTGTGCTAAACCTTGTTTGTAGGGACAGGGAAGGACAGTGAGGGAAATTCTCATTGTGCTATACTGTGCTAAAGCATTCATCATCAACCATCTTTAAAAAAACATTTTTTATAGGGACAGAAAACTATAGGTAGGGAGAGTGTCAGTGTGTTTTACTGTGCTAAACCTTGTTTGTAGGGACAGGGAAGGACAGTGAGGGAAATTCTCATTGTGCTATACTGTGCTAAAGCATTCATCATCAACCATCTTTAAAAAAAATTTTTTTATAGGGACAGAAAACTATAGGTAGGGAGAGTGTCAGTGTGTTTTACTGTGCTAAACCTTGTTTGTAGGGACAGGGAAGGACAGTGCGGGAAATTCTCATTGTGCTATACTGTGCTAAAGCATTCATCATCAACCATCTTTAAAAAAACATTTTTATAGGGACAGAAAACTATAGGTAGGGAGAGTGTCAGTGTGTTTTACTGTGCTAAACCTTGTTTGTAGGGACAGGGAAGGACAGTGAGGGAAATTCTCATTGTGCTATACTGTGCTAAAGCATTCATCATCAACCATCTTTAAAAAAAATTTTTTATAGGGACAGAAAACTATAGGTAGGGAGAGTGTCAGTGTGTTTTACTGTGCTAAACCTTGTTTGTAGGGACAGGGAAGGACAGTGATGGAAATTCTCATTGTGCTATACTGTGCTAAAGCATTCCTCATAAACCATCTTTGAAATCCTTGTTTTTTGGACAGTCAGGGAAATTGTCATTGTGCTATTCTGTGCGAAAGCAATCATCCTCAACCATATTTAGAAATCCTTAAGTAAAGGGACAGAGAAGGACACCTGAAGGTAGCCCTTATTGCTTTTTTCCCATCTCCCTGCAGGCCATCCATTAGAATGTCTGGAAGGCAAACAAGGAGAGGCAGACAGTCAGGAGGCAATAAAAGAGGGCAAGCAGGCTCTGTGTCTGGGGGCAACAGTGCTGGTCGTGGACGCGGTGCATTGTCATCAGCACATGGCCATGGGACACGCTTGTCCTTCTTTTCGGCAGCTGGACATGTTGAGCCACATCATGCCGAAGACTTGGTAGAGTGGATGACCAAGCCCTCCTCCTCCTCCTCATCCTCTCTCACCCAGGCTCAGGGTACTGGCAAAGCAGCTGCCAAAGCGTCCTCTTCCCTGGTATCAATGTCAGACTCATCATCAGTCACTCCTTCCCTAGACCCACCATGTCCTCCTCCTGAGGAGTCCCCCGAACTGTTTGAGCACAGTGTTGGGTACATGCTCCAGGAGGATGCCCAGCGTTTCGAAGGGTCTGATGATGAAACCCAGCTAGAGGAAGGCAGTAGCGTGAGAGCAGACAGAGGGGATGCTCAAGAAGGACACCAATCTGGCAGTCATGTTCCAGCAGCTGCAGCATACTGCCAGATTGGCTCCAGTGATGAGGAGGGAGGGGATGATGAGGTCACTGACTCCACGTGGGTGCCTAATAGGAGAGAGGAGGAGGAGGAGGATGAGGAGGAGGCACATCTCCAACGAGGCAGGATGCCCTTTGGTGGCCAGCGTAAGGGCAGTACACCGACGGAATCACACCGCAGAGCTCCGCCTGTGCAGGGCGCTGCCTCTGCCCGTCATTCAAAAAGTTCTTTGGTGTGGGCCTTTTTTGAGGCTAGTGCATCAGATCGCACAGCTGCTGTTTGCAACATATGTCTCAAGCGTATATCGCGTGGCCAAAACATCAGCCGCTTGGGTACCACATGCCTGACCAGACATATGTTGACCTGCCATGCAGCTCGTTGGCAAGCCTACCTCAAAGACCCACACCAAAGAACAAAGCGGACCTCTCCTTGCACCGCATCAGCTGGGATCTTCAACCCCACTATAACTTCAGTCCTCTCTGAAACATGCACTGAGAGGAATGAAGGTGTAGAATTAGGTGTGTCACAGCCAAGTACTTGCGGCCACTCTGCTAGCAGTACACCGACGTCCGATTCTAGCAGGCAAATTTCCCTGCCCCAGCTGCTGGACCGTCGAAAGAAGTTCACTCCCAGCCATCCACATGCCCAGCGGTTGAATGCTAGCTTGGCTAAATTGCTAGCGCTTCAACTGCTGCCTTTTCAGTTGGTAGACTCGGCCCCCTTCCGTGAGTTTGTGCAATGTGCGGTTCCTCAGTGGCAGGTTCCCAAACGCCACTTTTTCTCACGGAAGGCTATTCCGGCTCTCTACCGGCATGTGGAAGGCAATGTCTTGGCCTCGCTGGACAGGGCGGTCAGCGGTAAGGTGCATATTACCGCTGACTCATGGTCCAGCAGGCATGGACAGGGACGTTACCTTTCTTTCACGGCCCATTGGGTCACTCTTTTGGCAGCTGGGAAGGATGCAGGACAAGGTGCAATAGTGTTGGAGGTTGTTCCACCGCCACGCCTCCAAAATGCTACTACTGGTTGTGACACACCTCTCTCCTCCACCCCCTCCTCTTCTTCTTCCTCCATGGCCTCTTCCTGTGCTTTGTCCTCTGAACCAGCGGTGCTCCGTAGCCGTTCAAGGGGCTACGCAAGTACGCAGGCAAAAAGATGCCATGCCGTGCTTGCGCTGGTGTGTTTGGGGGACAGAAGCCACACTGGGGCAGAGGTCCTGTCTGCTCTGCAGGGCCAGGCCGAGAGGTGGTTGACGCCACGCCAGCTTAAGCCAGGAATGGTGGTTTGCGACAATGGCACCAACCTCCTCTCCGCCCTCCGACAGGGACAACTGACCCATGTGCCCTGTGTGGCTCACGTCCTTAACCTGGTGGTGCAGCGGTTCTTGGGCAGGTACCCGGGCTTACAGGATGTCCTGAGGCAGGCCAGGAAAGTCTGTGTGCATTTCCGCAGATCTTATAATGCCAGTGCTCGCCTGGCTGAGCTGCAAAAGGAGTTGAACCTGCCCAAGAACCGCCTTATATGTGACATGCCCACCAGGTGGAACTCAACGTTGGCCATGCTGCAGCGGCTGCACACGCAGCAGAGGGCCATCAATGAGTACCTGTGCGACTACGGCACCAGGACAGGGTCAGGGGAGCTTGGCTTTTTTCCTCCACGCCAGTGGGGCATGATCAGGGATGCATGCACTGTCCTGGCACCATTTGAGGAGGCCACGAGGATGGTGAGCAGTGACAGTGCATGCATCAGTGACACTGTACCTCTTGTCCACCTGTTGGAGCACACGCTGCGTGGAATAATGGACAGGGCACTTGAGGCAGAACAGAGGCAGGAAGAGGAGGACTTCCTTGCCTCTCAAGGCCCCCTTTACCCAGACAGTGTTCCTTCTGTCCCACCCATCGCACAGGAAGAGGAGGAGGAGGAGGAGGAGGAGGAGGAGGATTGTGTCAGCATGGAGGTGGAGGCTGGCACTCAGCATCATCAGCAGCAGTCTTTTAGGGATGATTTACAGTCCCAAGAAACCAGTGGACTTGTACGTGGCTGGGAGGAGGTGGCTGCGGATCATGTCGTCCTTAGTGACCCAGAGGACTCCGGACCGAATGCCTCAGCTAACCTACGCTGCATGGCCTCCCTGATCCTGCAAAGTCTGCGGAAGGATCCTCGTATTCTTCGGATCAAGGAGAGGGACCATTACTGGCTGGCCACTCTCCTTGATCCACGGTACAGGGGTAAGGTTGCGGACCTTATGTTACCGTCGCAGAGGGAGCAGAGGATGAGACAACTCCGGGAGGCCTTGCAGAAAGGTCTGTGCAACGCGTTCCCAGAGACTGGGAGGTTACAAACTCCTGGTCCTGGACAACGAGTTGCTGAGGCTTCGGCCAGTCAAAGAAGGAGCGGTGGGGAAGGTGGCCGTCTGACCGATGCGTTCAGACAATTCTTTAGTCCGCAGCCCCAAAGTATGATCGGTTCCAGCAACCATCGCCAGCGTCTGATAAACATGGTGCAGGAATATCTAGGGGCAAGGTCAGACTTGGACACCTTCCCCTGGCTTACTGGGTCTTGAGGATGGATCACTGGCCAGAGCTTGCACAGTATGCAATTGAGCTACTGGCCTGTCCTGCATCCAGCGTTCTTTCGGAACGCACATTCAGTGCTGCTGGAGGATTTGTCACGGATCACAGGGTGCGCCTGTCCACCGACTCAGTTGATCGACTGACTTTCATCAAGATGAACCAGTCTTGGATCACCACCAGCTACCACACACCTGATGCTGATATAACAGACTAATTGATTTTAACATGTCACATCCCTTCAAGACTGATGCTGATGCTGAGTGCCTGTGCTGTTATGTTGACTGGCTATCCTCCTCCTCCGAGTCCTCAATGATACGATTGATGATGATAGCTTGGAAGATCATTTTTGTTTATGGGTGCCGCCACCAGTGCCTAACGCCCAATTTTTCAGCCCCTGTTTAACAGGGGCGTGTAATTACAATTTTTGAAGCAATACTTTGCAACAGGGCTCATTGCTGTGCTCCAAGTACAGTATCTGTGAGGGGTTGCAGTGTTGTGCCACCAGTGCCTAAGGCCCAATTTTTCAGCCCCTGTTTAACAGGGGCGTGTAATTACAATTTTTGAAGCAATACTTTGCAACAGGGCTCATTGCTGTGCTCCAAGTACAGGATCTGTGAGGGGTTGCAGTGTTGTGCCACCAGTGCCTAAGGCCCAATTTTTCAGCCCCTGTTCAACAGGGGCATGTAATTACAATTCTTGATCTAATAATTCACAGCAGGGCCCATTGCTGCACCCACCAAGAGTAACTCTGAGGGCTTACAGTGTTGTGGCAACGCCACCACCACCACCACCACGAAAGGCCCAATTTTTCAGCCCCTGTTCAAAAGGGGCATGTAATTACAATTCTTGATCTAATAATTCACAGCAGGGCCCATTCCTGCACCCACCAAGAGTAACTCTGAGGGCTTACAGTGTTGTGGCAACACCACCACCACCACCACCACAAAAGGCCCAATTTTTCAGCCCCTGTTCAACAGGGGCATGCAATTACAATTCTTGATCTAATAATTCACAGCAGGGCCCATTGCTGCACCCACCAAGAGTAACTGTCAGGGCTTACAGTGTTGTGGCACCAGCACCACCATCAAAGGCCCAATTTTTACTACCACTGTTCAACAATTATATGTAATTACAATTCCTGATATAATAGTTGACAGCAGGGCGTTCCAGCACCAACCAAGAGTAACTGTGAGTGCTTACAGTGTTGTGCCAACACCAACAACTAAGGGGCCTATTTCTGCAGAGTATATACGGCAGGTCCCTACTTTCAAACATCCAACTTACAAACGACTCCTACTTGCAAACGCAAGAAGACAACAGGAAGTGAGAGGAAATCTACCCCTAGGAAGGAAAATTATCTCCTGTAAGAATTAATATGGGAGAAAGGTGTCTCCTCTGTACTGATGCTTTATCACCAATCCTTGTTTCAAGAAAAACACCACATTTCAAAAACAGTTGTCATTGGGACGGAAAGTGAGGTGAAATGTTCTGAACAGGGGCACAGACAGCAAAACAAATGTTACAGGGGTGATAACCCTTACCTATGTTTTCCAAAAAGTTTAAAAATAGATTTTTGGGCTGGAGCTACACTTAAACAATGTACCTGTTCAAAATTACAAACAGATTCTACATAAGAACAAACCTACAGTCACTGTCTTGTATAAACCCCCTGTATACGGCTGTTCAGAGTATATAGGGCCTTTTTTATTTTATGTGCGGGGTTCCCCTTAATATCCATACAAGACCCAAAGGGGCTGGTAATGGGCTGGGGTAGGGGGGGGGGTCATGGGGTAGCTATGCCATTTTTCTTAAAGATTTTCATCCATATTACCGGGACCAGACATTACATTAAAGCCGCAAGCAGTTTTAAATTGCTTTTTTTTCCTTTAGAAGTGTCATTTTGTGCAGGGACAGTTCTAAACACGGGAAACACGTGGCACTTCACAGGCATACTTTAGACACCCCCCAGGTACGATATTTAAAGGAATATTTGACTTTTTTTTTTTCACTTTATGCATCATTAAAATGACTGCTCCCGAAAAACGACCGTTTTTAAAACTTCTTTTTGCATTGATACATGTCCCCTGGTGCAGAACCCGGGTTCCCAAACCCTTTTTAGGACAATAACATGCATAATAGTCGTTATAATTAGCACTTTAGAATTCGAACGTTCGCATCCATTGTATTTAATAGGGTTCTAATGTTCGTACGAACTTTCGGTCCGTTCGCGGGTTCTGGTGCGAACCGAACCCGGGGGTGTTCGGCTCATCACTACTGACCAGTATACCACCCAGAGGATAGAGGATGCCTGCCCTACAGGGTTTGTCTGGAGCCAGGTGGTTCAGTGTCATGGACCTAAAGAGTGGATACTATCAGATCCCTATGCATCCGGAAGACAGGGAGAAGACAGCTTTCATAACCCCTGTGGGATTCTTCGAATTTGACCGGATGCCCCAAGGTCTGTCTGGAGCCCCTGCCACCTTTCAACGCCTCATGGAGAAAACCGTAGGAGACATGAATCTCATCGAAGTTCTCGTGTACTTGGATGACATTATCGTCTTTGGGAAGACTCTGGAAGAACATGAGGAAAGGCTGGAAAAAGTCCTGAGGAGGCTCAGCGAAGAAGGACTCAAGCTTTCGCCAGAGAAATGCCAGTTCTACCAGTCATCAGTCAAATATCTAGGGCACATAGTGTCTGAAGAAGGGGTAGCCACAGACCCCGAGAAACTGGAGGCAGTCACCTCCTGGCCCAGGCCCACCACTGTGATGGAACTCAGGTCCTTTTTGGGGTTCTGCTCCTACTATAGGAGGTTCGTAGAGGGGTTTGCACTGATTGCCAGATCCTTGAATGAACTTTTAAAAACAGAAGGGGAAGAGGATGACTCGGGTCCCAGGAAGCCGGGAGAGTCAGTCCAAGACCAGTGGAATGGAAAATGCGAAGAAGCATTCAACATGCTGAAGAAGAGCTTAACCACTGCCCCTGTCTTGGCCTATGCGGACCCAAAGAAACCCTATGAACTCCATGTAGATGCCAGTCATGACGGTCTGGGAGGAGTGCTCTACCAGGAGCATGAAGGGCAACCGCGACCTGTCGCATATGTGAGCAGAAGTTTGACCACTTCTGAAAAAAACGACCCCACTCACAAGTTGGAGTTCCTGGCTCTCAAGTGGGCTGTAGTTGACAAAATTAAAGACTATCTGTATGGGGCAGAATTCACTGTGAAAACTGACAACAATCCTCTTACTTATCTTTTCCCCACAGCAAAACTGGATGCCACAGGCCATCGGTGGCTGGCTGCACTGTCTGGATTCAACCTCAGCCTGAAATACAGACCTGGGGCTGGGAATCGAGATGCGGATGCCCTATCCAGGAGGTCTCATGCTCCCACTAGCCGCACAGAAGACTGGACCCAGGTGGCACCGGACGGGGTGCGGGCCCTCTGTCAAGGGGCTGAACTCCAAGCCAAAGGGGGGTCCAGAGCGGAAGAGATAGGGGTCAGAGTAGTGGGGGTCCCCCAGCAGTACTGTGGAGTAACTCAGGTAGAGGAAGACGATTTACCCAAGCTGTCAAAAAAAGAATTGAGGTGTGATCAATTGGAAGACCCTTTGGGGAAATTGGTCCTAGAGGCCCTGGAAAATCAGAATCCAGATAGGCTCTTGCATCACCACTCAAAGGAAGCCCGCCTGCTGCGGAAGGAGTGGGACAGGTTGCAGGTGCATCAAGGGGTGGTCTACCGAAGGGGCCCCTCAGATGACCTGGAAGACAAATGGCAATTGTTCTTACCCGAGAAACACTGGGAGACTGTCCTGGTCGCCTTACATGACCATCATGGTCACTTAGGAGCTGAGAGGACCTTCCAACTTGTCAGAAGTCGGTTCTATTGGCCCTGCATGAGGGCTGAAGTAGAGGAATACTGCCATTCATGCGCACGCTGCATCCAGCGGAAAACCCTACCTTATCAAGCTGTCCCAATGGGCCACCTAGAGAGTCAGGGCCAGATGGATTTGGTATGCATTGATTTCCTCTGCCTCGAACCCGACTTGAGTGGACTAGGAAATGTTCTGGTGATAACCGACCATTTCACCCGGTATGCCCAGGCCTTCCCAACCAAAGACCAGAAGGCCTCCACAGTGGCCAAGGTACTTATGGAAAAGTACTTTGTGCACTATGGGCTACCACAGCGACTCCACTCGGATCAAGGGAGGGGTTTTGAAAGTCGGCTGATCAGGAAGCTCTTGGACTCCTTAGGGATCAAGAAGACGCAAACCACCCCCTACCATCCACAGGGGGATGCCCAGCCGGGGAGGTTCAACCGAACCCTACTGAACATGCTTGGAACTTTAGAAACTGAAAAGAAGCAGCATTGGAGCAGGCACATAGCAGCAATTGTGCATGCTTACAACAGTACAACAAGTGATGCTACAGGGTACTCTCCCTACCGACTCATGTTCAGGAGAGAAGCAAGACTACCCATAGACCTGGCCTTTGGCACCTCCATAGACCATTCCTCAGCCACTTCCCACAAAGGCTATGTGGACCGGCTGAGGCACAGTTTACAGTTGGCCTACGAGCAGGCTCAAGCAGTTTCAGATCAAAGGGGAGCCTGCAACAAGAGAAACTTTGACCTGAGGGTCCAGATTCAGGATCTACAACCCGGGGACAGAGTGTTGTTAAGGAACTTGGGAATACCTGGGAAGCACAAGCTTCCAGACAGATGGAGACCCGAGCCATATGTTATCTGCAAGAAATTGAACGACCTACCAGTATATCAGCTGAAGCCAGAGGGAAAGGTGGGGCCTTTGAAGACTTGGCACCGGAACCACATACTCCCACTTGCCAAAGCAGTTCGGATACCTCCTGTGAAGGATTCCACTGAGTCAACGTCCATCCTGGATACCCCTAGACCAAATACCCGGTCTCAGGCATCTCGGTCTGAAGAAACAGGGGTCTCTGAACCTAGGATGAAAGGGAAGAGCTAGAATGGCTATGGCCCTCCCAGGCCCCAGTGACTTCTGCTATAGATCTCCCACCTTTGGAAGACACCATAGACAGTACACTGAATGCAGAAGATACCGAATTTGTCCCATCCAGCCCCCTATCAGATTCATGGGAAGATGCTCTTGACTCACTTCCAAAGGAGGATCCAGGATGTTCTGTGTATTCTCCTGCTCCTGAGTTGAATGTTCCGGAAACAGTGGAAGCTGCCATGTCTGTTCCAGAAGAGGATCCTACAGTGTCAGAACCAGAAATCCCAAGAGAGCGTAGGGCGAAGAGGGCCATAAGGCCCCCCCGGAAGTTGACTTACCCACAAATGGGGAAAAGTTTGGAGGACACTGTGGCAACTGCCAGGAGGAGTATGGAAAGCCCTGATCCCTCCACTGTTCATTTGGTGGAGGGCAACCCCAACTCGCCCCCTGGCACAGTTAGGCAGGCCACTTATGATAGTGTGACCTGTGGGCAAGGAAGTTCACCATCTCACTTTTGGTGGGAACTTCCTCTGCCGACATCATACGCAGCTTTGTCTAATGTTGTGCGTAGTGTATGTTGACAATTATCTTTGGGAATCAAAGAGTTTAAGTGGGGGGAGTGTGTAGCGGGGTCTCCGTTGAGGCCCCATGGACTACGTTACCCAGAACCCCGTTTGGCACCCAGGGTGCATTGGGCTGCCGCAGAGACTCATGGGTGGGGTATAAAAGAGAAGGGCGAGGCTAAGCCCGGCCTCTTTGGACACCGCACGGCTGGCAAGAGGACTTCCTGTGCGGACCTGCTGTGAGTTCAAGGCCCGAGGCCTTGCGCACTTCCAGAGAGCCTTCCACCTCGCTGCGGAGCTTGTGCGCCTGCAGACATCTACCTGCTTCAGGAACGTCAGTGAACCAGAGACCAGGCGGAGGCGGATCCTGTGTGCGTGGACACAGCGGTGGGAGTCCCGGACTGGGATCGAGTCTGGAGGGGTGAGAGAGCACCTGCTCACAACTTTGCCTGAGTACTTTGTCAGGCCTATTGACTGCCTTGGCCGTCGGAGTATACTTTCCTTCTTTTTCCTTCTTTTCCTGTTAGGAGACTAGTTGGAGGACTGAGTCTCTGGGGAGTTGTCTCATTATTAGACCTTGTGGATTACAAATATTGTTCCTGTATGTGCACCACCGATCATCTGGCATGCAAAGATTCCTTCAGGAAAGACTGAACTTTAACTGGGTCAGGCCTGACTGGGAATGATAATATTGCTGGGCGCCATATTGCTAACGGGGGTTCAAGCTACATGTTAGTATGTGTTAGAACTAATTGCGCACTATAGTTAATGAGTGCTAGTATTGTAGCAGGGCTCTGCATGCATGTTTTATATGTGATACTGACTGTTATCCCTTTTTCCTACAAGTAAACCTTTTATAGTTTATCAATCTGGTATTGCAGTCCATTAATATATTCTTTAAATATATATATATGAAAGGTATTGGGGGATTGTGCATAAACTGGTATATAGCTATACAAATGTACCACCCCTAGACTAGCTGTGCCAGAGAAGGGCTGAGTAGATTACCGGGGGTTGGCTGTGCTGTGAACAGGGCCCAAAACAGAACCAGCGGCTCCCTTAGTTTGGGGGTATCGCTACATTTATAATATTACATTGTAATATAAAATAAAATAGTTCAACTCCATATCGCAGAATAAGTGGGAGCGTGTCACTTGCCATATCACCTTCCACAAGATGCAGCTTGTCACTTGCCACGTCGCCTGCCACAAGATGCAGCTTGTCACTTGCCACATCACCTGCCACCAAATTCAGCTTGTCACTTGTCACCATCGACTGCCTTCAGATGCAGCTTGTCATTTTCCACGTCACCTGCCACCAGATGCAGGTTGTCATTTGCCATGTCGTCTGCCACCAGATGCAGCTTGTCACGTCACCTGCCATCAGATGCAGCTTGTCACTTGCCTTGTCGCCTGCCACCAGATTCAGCTTGTTGCATCACCTACCTTCAGATCAGGCTTGTCACTTGCCACGTCGCCTGCCACCAGATTCAGCTTGTCATGTCACCTGCCTTCAGATGCAGCTTGTCACATGCCACCAGGTGCGGATTGTCACTTGCCAAGTTGCCTGCCACCAGATGCGGATTGTCACTATCCTGCCACCAGATGCAACTTGTCACTGTTGTGGCCGGCCACCAGATGTGGATTGTCTCTATCCTGCCCCCAGCCACAGCTTCCCACTGATGCTTGCCACCAAAAAATACCAGTAGCAGCTTGTCACTAATTTAATTTAAATGTAAAGGCAATTTGTTTGTTTTTTTTAGCAGTGAAAGACTTATGCCGCGTACACACGATAATTTTTCACGTCGGGAAAAATTAAATTTTTTTTTTTAACAAGAAAAACGACCGTGTGTGGGCTTTTTGTCATTTTTCCCGACGGGAAAAACGGCATTAATCACGACGAGAAAAATTAGAACATGCTCTAATTTTTCTCGTCGTGATTCTGGTCGTTTTTTTCCCATAGGGAAACACTGCCACGGAGCCCACACACGGTCGTTTTTCTCGACCAAAAAAAAAAGTCGGGAAAAACGGAAGTGTGTAGGGAATCAAGCCGTTCCCTCGTTTTTCCCGTCGATTTTCTCGACGGTGTTTTCACCGTTGAGAAAATCGATCGTGTGTACGCGGCATTACAGTTATACCGCTTCTGGCAGCCTCTCCCCAGCACCACAGCATCCGAGTGGGTAAACTTGCTTATGCGCCTTTAATGGGTCCTTCCCCATAGTGAGGGTGGGCGGTGAGAGATAATGTAATTATCTTTCTGCTCGCCCGCGGCTGCCTTTGCAGCCTTTGCGGCCCTGCTGTAAGGGCAGAACAGCGGTGAAGTAGGGCAGGCAGTGAGAGATGGTGTCACCTCTCTGCTTGCCAGCCACACCGCTGACAGAGCAGCCTTCGCGGCCCGGCTGCAGAGGCAGTCCGCGGCCCGGGGGTTTGGGATCCCTGTTCTAGGGGCATAAATTATGCTTTTACTTTTCTGACTACCTATTTTTAGAAGCATAAGGACAAGGGAGAAACCCACAAATTACCATATTTTGAAGAGTAAACACCCAAATGTATTTTTTAGGAGGCATGGCAAGTTTTTGAAGACTTTGAGTTTTTTGGTACAAGTTTTTGGATTGTGCAGAAAGAAAAGGTAAATTATATTTTTTTTCACAAAGTTTTCAATTCATTAAGATATTCTCACACACAACATGGGCATACTTAGAATTCCAACCCAAAACACATTCCTCTACTCTTGCTGAGTATAGCGATACCACATGTGTGAGATGTTTTCACTGTCTGGACTGATTATATACAAGACATAGGGGCTGATTTACTAATAACAGTGCGCTGCGCTGGTTCTAACCTTAATTGGTGCGCCGGATAACTCCTTCACTTGGCGCAGGAACCAGCGGCGCACAGCTGCGCACTGTTATAGTAAATACAAATGTCAGCGGCGCTCTATTGAAAATTAATGGTTCCCTATGGGAGCCAATTGATTTGAATAGAGGTCGCTCGCGAAGTCGGATGAAGCGTACCCGACTTGCGGGGCGACTCGTGTGCCGGCTGACACAGGGACAGCGCGACTTTGCGAGGCAACTTGGACACGACCTGAGCGTGAAGCAGCCTAGAGGAGACTAGCTGGCCGAGAATGTCTCCAGCGCGATGGTATCGCGCTGATTCTCGGCAGCCTCGCTGTCCCGTGTTTGGTATGAATCATGAAGGGGAACTCCACGCCAAATTTTAATGAAAAAACCGGCATGGGTTCCCCTCCAGGAGCATACCAGGCCCTTAGGTCTGGTATGGATTATGCCCCCCGTAAGATGTCACAGTCCCGAGGAATGATGGGACTGTGACGTGCTACGGGGTCGGGGTCAGCGGTGGCATCACCCGGTGACCACGCCCATGCCAATATAAGTGGGCGCGCTCTGCTGCCAGAGCATTGTAACGGCGGACAGCGATGAGGCAACATCGGGCGAAAAGAAGAGGGAAGAAGGCACCCGCTAGCAAAAGAGCTGGAAGAAGATAGCGGGGCGCCCGGCAGAAGGCAGAAAGAACCGGAGATCGTGGAGAAGGCACTGGAGAGCGGGAGAAGAACCGGAGATCGTGGAGGAGGCACCGGAGAGTGGGAGAAGAACCGGAGAGCGCGGAGACGACACCGGAGAACAGAACAAGAGACCCCCGAAGTCGGAAGAAGGCGACGACGGAGCCCGGGACCCGGCTAGCAAAAGAGCTGGAAGAAGATAGCGGGGCACCCGGCAGGAAGACCCCCGAAGACGACGCGGAAGCCCGGGACCCCGCTAGCAAAAGAGCTGGAAGAAGATAGCGGGGCGCCCGGCAGGAAGACCCCCGGAGCTGCCTAATAAATTACTTTAAAAACCTGTGTTGTGTTTTTTATTAACTTTATTTTGCCACCAGGTGAATGGGTAGGGGTACAATGTACCCCATACTCATTCAAATAGGGTGGGGGGCCGGTATCTGGGGGCCCCCTTATTAAAGGGGGCTCCCGGATTCCGATAAGCCCCCCGCCCGCAGACCCCGACAACCAACGGCCAGGGTTGTCGGGAAGAGGCCCTTGTCCCCATCAACATGGGAACATCCTCCCCATGTTGAGGGCAAGTGGCCTGGTACGGTTCAGGAGGGAGGGAGGCCGCTCTCTCGTCCCCACCTCTTTCCCTGCGGCCTGCCAGGTTGCGTGCTCGGATAAAGGGTCTGGTGTGGATTTTTAGGGGACCCCACGCAATTTTTTTATTTTATTTGGCGGGGTTCCCCTTAAAATCCATACCAGACCTAAAGGGCCTGGTATGGATTTATGGGGGGACCCCCACGATATATTTTTTTTACGTTTGGCGGGGGTTCTCCTTAAAATCCATACCAGACCTGAAGGGCCTGGTATGGATTTTCGGGGGACCCCCACGCCATTTTTTTTTTCATTTTGGTGGGGGGGGTCCCCTTTGAATCCATACTAGACCCAAGAGCCTGGTATGGACCTGGGGGGGGCCCACGCTGTTTTTTTTTTTTTTTTAGAGCCGGCAATGTTTATTTTTTTTACATTTCCTTTAACAGCCAGCTATAAGCAGGTTAAAAAAAAAATTGCCGCAAATTCGCGGTACTTGCGTTTTGGATGCGGGTCCATTGAATTCTATTACATCCAAAACACTGTTTTTGGCCTTGAAACAAAAAATCTGCAGTTGCGTTTAAACTCGTTTTTCACAAAGCCTAAAAATGCCAAAGATTTCCACGTTTCAGACGCGGTACCGGCGTTTAGACGCATTTGAGTTTAGAAGCGTTTTTAAAGGTGACCTATTTTTTTACATTGATAAACTCAAAAATTAGGGCAAATGAGAAAAAAACATTAAATATATATATATATATATATATATATATATATATATATATACACCGGTATATCAAAAAAATAATGCAACTGCTTCCATTGCATTGTGGACAATCCACAACTTGGGGCAGGTGACGTGGCAAGTGGACAATCCACAACTTGGGGCAGCTGACGTGGCAAGTGGACAATCCACAACTTGGGGCAGCTGACGTGGCAAGTGACACGCTAAATACTACTACACTGCTGCTCTCTCAGCTGCTGATACTCACTCTGGTCTCAAAAAATTGCTGAAATCATTAATAATACTGTTTTTGGAGCTTAGGGCGGCCCCTTATCATGTTTCCTAACTAAACGCTTATAGACGCAAATCTGGTAAAACGCGGCATGCAAACGCCACAAAGCGCGCCTTTCTAAACGCCACTTTCAAACTTAGTTCTGAACACTTTGCACCAGCGTCCCGTGTACATGGGGCCTAAAAACACCTATGCCATTTACAGCTCAAAAACGCCATGGTGGCCATGAGGCCATAGGCTAACATGGAGAGACGTTTTTAAGCTGCAAAAAACGCTCAAACAAGCGGCTGGAAAAACGTCCGTGTGCATGTAGCCTTATATTAACCACTTGCACACTGGCCACTTAAACCCCCTTCCTGCCCAGACCAATTTTCACATTTCAGCGCTGATGCACTTTGAATGACAATTGCGCGCTCATACAACACTGTAACCCAATGAAAATGTATTATTTTTTGACACACAAATAGAGCTTTCTTTTGGTGCTATTTGATCACCTCTGCGTTTTTTTTTCTTCTATAAATACAAAAGACCGAGTTAAAAAATAAAAAAATTGATATTTTAACCACTTCAGCACTGGGCCTATTCTGGCACTTCCCTCCTTCATGTAAAAATCATACATTTATGGCTATAAAATTACTTCAAAACCCCAAACATTATATATGTTTTTTTAGCAGACACCCTAGGGAATAAGATGGCGGTCATTGCAAATTTTTATCTCGCTCGGTATTTGCGCAATAAATTTTCAAACGCCTTTTTTTTTGGAAATAAATGGTTTCATGAATGTAAAAAATTACAAAACAGTAAAGTTAGCCCAATTTTTTGGGATAATGTGAAAGATGTTGTTGTGCTGAGTAAATAGACACCTAACATGTCACGCTTTAACCACTTAAGCCCCGGACCATTTCGGGCCATTAGGACCAGGCCTGTTTTTGGGATTCGGCACTGCGCTGCTTTAACTGTAAATTGTGCGGACATGCAATGTTGTACCCAAATGAAATTTGCGTCCTTTTCTTCCCACAAATAGAGCTTTCTTTTAATGGTATTTGATTGCCTCTGCGATTTTTATTTTTTGCGATATAAACAGAAAAAGACCGAAAATTTTGAAAAAAAATGATATTTTCTACTTTTTGTTATAAGAAAAATCGAATAAACTCAATTTTAGTCATACATTTAGGCCAAAATGTATTCAGCCACATGTCTTTAGTAAAAAAAAATGTCAATAAGCGTATATTTATTGGTTTGCGCAAAAGTTATAGCGTTTACAAACTAGGGTACATTTTCTGAAATTTACACAGCTTTAAATTTATGACTGCCTATCTCATTTCTTGAGGTGCTAAAATGGCAGGGCAGTACAAAACCCCCCCAAATGACCCCATTTTGGAAAGTAGACACCCCAAGGAAATTGCTGAGAGGCATGTTGAGCCCATTGAATATTTTTTTTTTTGTCCCAAGTGATTGAATAATGACAAAAAAAAAAAAAAATTACAAAAAGTTGTCACTAAATGATATATTGCTCACACATGCCATGGTTATATGTGGAATTGCACCCCAAAATACATTCTGCTGCTTCTCCTGAGTACGGGGATACCACATGTGTGGGACTTTTTAGGAGCCTAGCCACGTACGGGACCCCGGAAACCAAGCACCGCCTTCAGGATTTCTAAGGGCGCAAATTTTTGATTTCACTCCTCACTACCTATCACAGTTTCGAAGGCCATAAAATGCCAAAATAGCACAAAACCCCCCCAAATGACCCCATTTTGGAAAGTAGACACCCCAAGCTATTTACTGAGAGGCATGTTCAGTCCATGGAATATTTTATATTTTGCCACAAGTTGCGGGAATATGACAAACTTTTTTTTTTTGCACAAAGTTGTCACTAAATGATATATTGCTCACACATGCCATGGGCATATGTGAAATTACACCCCAAAATACATTCTGCTGCTTCTCCTGAGTACGGGGATACCACATGTGTGGGACTTTTTGGGAGCCTAGCCGCGTACGGGACCCCAAAAACCAAGCACCGCCTTCAAGGTTTCTAAGGGCATAAATTTTTGATTTCACTCCTCACTACCTATCACAGTTTTGAAGGCCATAAAATGCCAAGATGGCACAAAACCCCCCCAAATGACCCCATTTTGGAAAGTAGACACCCCAAGCTATTTGCTGAGAGGCATGTTGACCCCATTGAATATTTTTTTTTTTGTCCCAAATGATTGAATAATGACAAAAAGAAAAAAAAATGTACAAAAAGTTGTCACTAAATGATATATTGCTCACACATGCCATGGTTATATGTGGAATTGCACCCCAAAATACATTCTGCTGCTTTTCCTGAGTACGGGGATACCACATGTGTGGGACTTTTTGGGAGCCTAGCCGCGTACAGGGCCCCAAAAACCAAGCACTGCGAACGCTGCAGTTATGTGTGTTGTGTTTGGTAAGTGACAGTGATCGATCGATACTGCACTTGGGTGGGCTGGGCTGGGCTGGGCTGGGCGGAGGGGCTAAACGCAGGCGCTAGCAGGTATCTGGGCTGATCCCGCTAACACTGCGTTTTTGGGAACCCTAAACCGCTGGGGATGCTAGTATAGATCTGATCAGATCTGATCAGATACTATACCACTAAGGGGGGTGTATGCTTTGCGCGTGGGTGTTAGCGTTACTGTCACTAACCTAACACTGCCTGGGGCGACGCAGACCCTCTCTGGCGCTAAAACCTAATTGATCTCACCCGCCGGGCGATCAGGGGGGTTAAACCTTTATTGGGTTATATACGGCGGGTGCCCTGATGCTATAAAAAGCAAACTAATCAACCAGCGTCACCCGTAACCTTTATATGGTGATCACTGGTGAAAGGGTTAACTAGGGGCAATCAGGGGGTTAAAACCTTTATTAGGTTAAATATGGGGGTACCTGACACTATATAAAAACCTGACGGGTAACCTAAATAACTAAATAACTTACTGGCTAACCAGTGACACCAGTGACGCTTATACGGCGATCACTGGTGAAAGGGTTAACTCTAGGGGCAATCAGGGGGTTAAAATAATATATGGGGGTACCTGACACTAATAAAAACCTGCGGCGAACCTAAAAAAAAATAACTAAAACACCAGCGACACGAATACAGCGATCGGAAAAACAATCGCTTAGTGACGCTGAAGTTAGGGGGTGAAAGGATTACCTGGGGGGTGATCAAGGGGTTAAACCTTTATTAGGGGGGGGGGGGTTAGGGGGCTACCCTGGACCTAAAGGGGCCTAATCCTAACTGCCCTGCAACTTTTTACAATCACAGATGACACCAAATGCAGTGATCAGTAAAATAAATGATCACTGCAATCAGTGACACTGTGATTGGGGGCTTTGGGGTGACCTGGGGGGTGATCTGGGGGTGACTGGGGGGTGATTTGTGTGCCTATGTGTACCTACGTGTCAGTGGACTGTTGGTGCACTAACCTGCTTCTTCTCTGCTCGGCGCCGGGAACGAAAAGACCGCGGCGAGGGAGATGACATCACTTCCTCCAGCCTTGTTTACATCACATGGCGGAGGAAGCATTTTCATTGGCCGGGAGCGATCGTGAGGGGGGGGCGGAATCGAGCGCCCCCCCCCTCATGCCTGATCGCTCCCGAACACTTAACGGCCGCTCACTGCAGTGAAGGGGGGTCCGGATGGACCCCCCAACTGCACAAAGGCGATCACGTAGATCTACGTGATTCTGCCTGTCCATGCCATTCTGCCGACGTAAATCGGCGGTGGGCGGTCGTTAAGTGGTTAAAATTGTGCACATTAATGGAATAACACAAAACTTCAGTACTTAAAAATCTCCCTAGGTGATGCTTTAATTTTTTTTACACGTTACCATTTTGCCATTACAGAGCAGGTCTAGTGCTAGAATTGTTGCACTCGTTCTAACGCACGCAGCAATACCTCACATGTGTGGTTTGAACGGCGTTTACATATGTGGGCGGGACTTACGTGTGTGTTCGCTTATGAGCGCGAGCTACCGGGGACATGGGTGTTTTTTATTTTTTTTTATTTTTTTTATTTTTGTTTTTTCCTTTTTTGTATTTCTTACTCTTTTTTTTACCTTTTTTGATTTTTGGATCACTTTTTTTCCTATTACAAGGAATGTAAACATCCCTTGTAATAGGAATCTATTGTGACAGGTCCTCTTTATGGAGAGATGCAGGGTCAATAAGACCCCACATCTCTCCTCCAGGCTGGAAAGCAGGAGATCGGTCAAAAAAATTCACCAATCTCATGCTGACAGCCGAGATCACGGCTTGGATTACATACGGAAACCCGGCGTGATGTCATAACGTCGCGCCCTGGCCTCCGACGGTCATAGAGATGACTGGTGACCATCTGGTCCCCATTCATCGCTATGCTTCCCATCCGGCGCTGGCCAAATCGTTCTCCGAGCCCAAGATGGCACGGGAGAGCCCGGAGAAGCACCGGATGGCGGCGGGAGGGGGGGGCGTCCCCTCCCGCCGCCTATAAGAACGATCAAGCGGTGGAACTGCCGCTATGATCATTTTTATCGTGCACAGAATCGCTGGCTGAAAATAATGATATCTGAATGATGCCTGCAACTGCAGGCATCATTCAGATGTAAATGAAGAAAAGATGATCCGCACTCCGGTCGTTGCTCTAAAAAATTTGATGTATTTATTGACAAGCCACAGTAGACAAACGCAAATAGGCAAGGTTGACGCGTTTCAGCCTATAAGGCCTTAGTCATAACCACATTACAGACATGAAACGTGTGAAATAAATAGTAGCTCTGAGGATCACTGGCTCCACCCATTAATTGTCTAAATTGACTGCAGGCAATTATCCAAAAGGGGAATCAGCTGAAATACATGTTGGGTGATCCATGTGTAAGCCACTATTTTTCACACACCCTATAGTGATAATATGTACATGTATGCACGCAGCCACGCATGCGCGCACACATATAAATTAAAATACACCATACCATACCATACCATACAATCTGCCTGGCAAAAGGGTTGCTGGGAGAGAACAAAACGTGTTCCTCCCACCAACCCATGTAGAGATTCGCCATGGACGGTGAAAATCTAGCACCCATCGACGCCCCACAGCGATGGACATAATATACGCCATCAAATAAAAAATAATTATGTTTTAATAAAAGCTCAACGCTTAATAAAATAAACTCCTGTAGCTCCTGCGAATAGGAACTGTAGCGTTGAAGATGATATTGGATGGCCTGCAATCCAGCGCTGTGTGGAATGGACGAATAGAGTGCCCTCACGTCCAGTGTAGCCCACACATAGGTGGATGTCCATTTGACAGATATGATATGGGAGAGGACTGTGCTTGTATCCCTGATGTAGCCAGGCAGTCTGTGTACCAAAGTTATCCCTGCAATATAAAAACCTGTAGGTATTGTAATTTGTGTGATCTGGGTAAAACATTTGTTGCCACAGCTACAGATGAAGAGTTCACTATACAGCAATACATCAACTGTGGCGCAAATTATGTAATTTACCTGATCACCTGCATTTCATGCAGCCTCCAATATGTAGGCTGTACCACACGTCCCTTGAGAACCCGTATAGGGGAACACTATTGTGACACAAATAATTTAAACGCTAGAAATATTTCGAATGCAACACGTCACTTTAGGGAATGTCATCAGGGCGATCTTTCCTCTTTTCGTTTTAGAGGAATAGAACGGTTGTCTCACTCGCCCAGAGGAGGTGACAGGGAGAGAAGACTTTTGGGGAGAGAAGCATGGTGGATTTTTAGATTAAAAACTAGATCGACTCGGGGGTTAAACCTGAGGTGGGATTTGGACTTGCACTTACATTAAGAATGCCTCTCCCCAGAGTCTCCCCTCTTTTTCTTTCTTTTTTTCTTTTCCTCCTCTGGTGCCCCCTTTTTTCACATACCTGGATTATTATTTTTATCTTTGTATTTAATGTTTTTTGAATTTAATGGTGTATTTTAATTTATATGTGTGCGCGCATGCGTGGCTGCGTGCATACATGTACATATTATCACTATAGGGTGTGTGAAAAATAGTGGCTTACACATGGATCACCCAACATGTATTTCAGCTGATTCCCCTTTTGGATAATTGCCTGCAGTCAATTTAGACAATTAATGGGTGGAGCCAGTGATCCTCAGAGCTACTATTTATTTCACAAGTTTCATGTCTGTAATGTGGTTATGACTAAGGCCTTATAGGCTGAAACACGTCAACCTTGCCTATTTGCGTTTGTCTACTGTGGCTTGTCAATAAATACATCTAATTTTTTAGAGCAACGACCGGAGTGCGGATCATCTTTTCTTCATTTACTTCTACTCAGCCAGCGACTGTGGATCGAGCACCTGGGAGCTCTGCTTTCTGTCGATGTATGGGTAGTAGCACTGACTTTTTTGTTTATATCATTCAGATGTCACCGCACAAAGCCAAGGACGTCATTTGACGGTGGGCGGTAGGAAAGTGGTTAATATTTCGAAAATTTAGACAAAAGGTAATTTTACTCCTTCATTGATGTACACTGATGAGACTGCACTGATGGGCTGCACCGATGGGCACCGATAAGTTGGCAAGGGTGGGCACTGAGAGGTGGCATTGCTAGTTGGCACTGGTGGGCATTGAGAAGTGGCACTGCTAGGTGGCAATGATAGTTGGCAGTGATGGGCACTGATAGGCAGCACTGCTAGGTGGCACTGATTGGCAGCAGTGGTGGGCATTGATAGGTGGCACTGGCAGGGGCTACTGATTGTCACAGATGACGCAGAATTGCCTCTTCCTCTTCGGGCCCGATGTCCCTTGCACATAAGCCGGTGATTGCCTTTTTTTATGCTCACGCTGTCAGCACAGGGAGAAAACAAAAACCATTACCCAGTTTTTGTTTACATCACGTGATCAGCTGTCATTGGCTGACAGCTGATCACATGGTAAAGGGCAGGGATCGGCCCCTTACTTGGATCTGTCATCACCCGAGTCTCAGTGACTCGGTGACCACAGCGCGCGCGCGAAGGGGATGACGTTTATTGGCGGACTCCCGGCAATTGAGGACCGTGCTGTGGCTGGCGATCAGTTATAGCGCTGATCTCAAGTGATTAAAGAGGGTCTAAATGGGCCATTGACATGCATCACAATTCAACTTAGGAATGTGTCTTTGCAAAGTTAAACTAAATGAAATCCTTTCTTATTTTTGCTTGGGGATAGAGTGCAGAGGGATTACAAGTCTAGACAGTTTTTGGGGATGTCTGCACCCCTGATAGGGTGAAGACAACTCCCAAATTTGGCCACTTTATCCTTCCAAATGATTCACTTCCTGTCACATAGCCACACAGGAAGTGAGGGGAAATCCCTACCAATGTCTTTCCTTGGGGACACACAGGTCAATCTAAATACTTTCCACATTATGTACATTGCACTCCAGCATTTTGCGGGTTACACCCCAAATTATTCGTTTTTTTGGACTTTGGGGTTTATTTAATAAAGGCAAATCTACTTTGCACTACAAGTGCACTTGCTGGATATCCGAAAGGGAAATGCAAGCAAACAAAAAAAACACCATCTTTGCTTTTACATGATTGGATGTTACAATCACCAGTGATCCCTCAGATTTTCAGCAGCTACACTTTTACTGCAGAATGGATTTGTCTTTACTAAACCCCAAACTACCCAATGATTTGGGGTGTACACAACAAAGTCCTAGAGTGCAATTTGCTTAATGGGGACACTAATTAGATTGATCTGTGTGTCCCCAAGAAAAGACATTGGTAGGGTTTTACCTTCACTTCCTGTTTAGCTGTGTGACAGGAAGTGAAGCCAATTTTACTACAAGGGGACACAAAGCCCAACCTTTAAAAAAAAAAAAATCAAAACACAAGCAGGGGTTCTAACACTTACTTTGTTTCCCTCAAAATGCCCACAATTAGAATTGTATTGCCTTGAGCTATTTTTAAGTGCAGTGCTCTAAATCAGTGCTTCTCAAGTACCTCCAACAGGCCATGTTTGCAGGTTTTCCTTCATCTTGCACATGTGCTTTAAATCACAGTCAATGGTTTGGTATTTTGGACAGCAATTCTCCATGAGATAAATTCACAAAACATGTCCTGTTGGGGGTACTTGAGGACTGAGGCTGAGAACCACTGCAGTAAAAACGGAAAATTGTATTCAAATACTTACCGTAATTTTCCTTTCCTGACGAGCTCCATGTCAGCACAGCTGGGTGAGGCTCCGCCCACCCCCACGTGATCAGGACTTAACTATAAATTTTTCACTCACCTCAACCTCAGCGTTTCGTAACTATTACTACTTAACTGGGCAGGTTCTGTGCTGACATGGAGCTCGTCAGGAAAGGAAAATTACGGTAAGTATTTGAATTAAATTTTCAGTTTTCCTGACGGCTCCATGTCAGCACAGCTGGGAATTAACTAGCCAAAACAGGGGAGGGATAATGCTACACACTCCAATTCTGACTAAAACGGTAACAGAAACCATAATGCCTCTGACAAACCCAACTGTCATGAATATGAATATTTTGTATTACGGATAGTTTGAGACATCCGGCCAGCTGTCACCCTCAAGGTCTGGACCTTTCTAGTGAGAATGCCGTGACTCTCCTGGCACAGCCAGCCTTACAACCTGCAGGCCAAGGAGATGAGGTTATCAACCAAGAGATAATGATTTTACAGCTCCCAGCAAGATTAATATGTGTTCCACCTGAAAAGGACAAACAGATTTGCCTTGATTAAATATTTTAGCGCTTATTCCACATCCGATGGGCTAACTTTTTGAGTACTCCCCAAAGGGAACGTAGGAGGGAAACCTCTTGTGTGATATGAACTGTAAAGGTCAGTTCAGGCACATATTAGAGCATTGGCATGAGCACCATTCTGTCTGGGAAGTACGCGAGTATGGGTTCTTTAAACCCAAGGACACCAATGCTGATGTAATTGCCACCAGTAAATCAGTTTCAGCGAGAAAGTACCAAAGGGTGATTGAAGGCATCCGATGAAATAACATCCATCAGCATTGGTATATCTCATTCCGAAAACAAGTTTGGGGTTTCAACCAAATTGAATCTTGAAAAACTGTATAATTAAGCGTTGGAAGCTTGCTGAATGCCGGTGAAGACAGCGATAGCCAAAATGCATTTCTATAGCATGCTTGCATATATAATTAAGTCAAGCCATGCCTGTAGACATCCGAAGCAGGTTTCTGAAGAGTCCAGCGTAAAAGCTTGATCAGCGAATATACTGGGCATATATGTCCTGTTCTACTATAGGCGTTAAAAAAGGAAAAAACTGCGCTATCTATGAACAATACAATAAAAGCAGAAAAAAAGGTGCTTGTGCGCTTACCACTCAGTAAAAATAGAAACACTAAAGTGCAAATATTGCTGAACAAATTAAATATTAAGAGACAACTAGCAGCTAACTTCTATAATGTGACCAACATACAATAAAATAGTTTATATAGTGAAGCAGCGCTAAATGTCAATAGAAAGTGCTAATATTAATAATCTTCTTTTTCTTGAATTTTTGCTCCCTATCCTCCTTTTCTAAAATTTTTAAAAGTGATAATGATCTCTCTTTGTATTCATTACTCTCATTAAAAGTGATGAGTTTTTCTTTCATGATTTTAATTTCCTCATCTAATCGAGTCAATTTGGTATCTTTTCTCTCAATGAGGAACCTGAGGAAATTAATCCCAGCAGTGTTAAAACACTTAAACCACTCTTCTAGTTGGACATCACCCTTTTGTGGACTGACCTCCCACCTGAGACTGCGTGGAACCATCCCATTCTTAACGTATGTTTCTAGATAAGCAATATCCCATTGGGTATGTGTCTCAGAGACCATAAGGTTCTTAAGACGCATAAAAAGCCCTCCAAGATCACCTTCCTCATTTGTGAAGGCTTCAAAAACACCTTCAGTGTTCACCACCCTAGTGGCTCTGAACTCAAAAATGTCCATCCTCCTACTAAAGAAAGGAAATACTTACAAAATGAATAAGTGAACGTGAGGAAGTGATACGTGATAACACAAACCAAATTGTGTGAGAAAGCTGCAGTACTAAATATCAAAAAATACAATAAAAAAGGAAAAAACTGCGCTATGAACAATACAATAAAAGCAGCAACTGTGATATGTGATGGCATATAGGTGACAAAAGGTATAAAATAAACAGATGCGCTAAACAAAATTATATATTATGTGCAACCAGCAGTGATACTGGCAATAAAATCACCACAAAAATACACATGTGATATAAGTCCATAAATGAATAAAATGGTGACAGTGTAACACAGTGTCCTATGAAGGATTGAAGACCAAAGAGGAAGGTAGACCGTGGGGGGATAGGCAGTAGGAAAACCAAATCCACTGGTAAAAACACCCGTGTCCACCACCAGTATATAGGCTGCTTACCAGAGGTAAGAATCAAATGAACTCATCTGCAATTCCAGAAGGTGAAAAACCAGATCATCTCGGAGTCTGACCAGAGACTGAATCTCAGCAGGTATTCCCCAGAAAGAAAAGAGGAAGCTCGATGGTGCATTACCAAATGACAATTTATTTAAAAAGAAAGATTAAAAACACTTACAAAAATGAAGTGGAAATAAGACAAAGCGGCCGGCCGGTCCGCCGATACCTGTCCCGTAGTGATGACGTCAGCACGTACACCTCCCGACGCACGTTTCGTGTTCCTACACGTCGTCAATGGGGATCAGGTGACGTGCTGACGCATCACAAGATATAGTAACAAGGAGCCAAGCCTCACTCTGAGCGGCCCATGGGTGCAGAGCAAAAAGCCAAGCCTCCATATCACCGCGCGAACTTAGCTCCAACCATGATGTGAACCAAGCCTCACTATGAATTCCAGGCAAAGGTTCACATACTGCATAAAAAATATGACATCGGACCAAAATCAAATGGCGAAGGATGACATATATATAAAAAAACCTAGAAAAAAAACACATAATTGTAACATCATGCAGAGCAAACTATTGAGAATAATAATTTAGATGAAATCAACTAATCAAATAGAAATCATCCGTGACCCTGTCATATATAAAGTAATGTGAAATACAATATAAAAATATAGGAGATCATATATAAAAAAAATAATATTATATATAAAAAATGAATGTAAGAATAGGGTGTATATTCATAAAATGAAATGCTGTGACTATCAATACAGGTCCAAAAAGACAAAAAAAAAACTGTATGTACTCAAACCAAGGGTAAAAAGAAGGAAGACACTGGTCAAACAAGATGATATTGTATGACCAGGGACATCGTATAGTAAATCAAACTGTAAATATAACATGTTCACCTATGCATAAATGAACCACTGGGACCGTGGAATCAGTGATGTCATATGCGTGGATGTAAATACACTGAAAACAATCCCAACTAGTCTAAGAGTTATCAATGAAAGCGTTAAGATCTACTTCAACGTTCATTCCATATGGGGCATAACTCTTCAACTTATGGATCCAAGCCATCTCTAATCTGGATATGCTCCGAATCATGGAGTCACCTCTCCATTTCGGGGAATATTTATCTATCCCCAAAAATATAGTATTGGTGGGGTTCTTAGCATGGACCTCCAAATAGTGGCGAGATACTGGATGCTTAGGGAAACCTGTAAGGATGTTCGCGATGTGTTCATTGAGTCTCACACGCAGAGGTCGTTTAGTCCTGCCCACATATTGAAGTCCACAAGGACATTGTAGGAGATAAACGACTCTCTCCGTGGAACAAGTGATGAAAGGAGTGATATCAAATTCAACACCAGTGATAGTAGACCTAAACGTATTGGTACGTCTATGTGAACAACCGCTATATGAACATACTCTACATCGCTTACATTGATAAAATCCCACCAATTGGTCCAGGAAGGTACTTTTAACATGGGGGGGGTCTAAAATGTTTGGCGCTACTCTTCCTTTTAGTGAGGGAGCTCCTTTATATATAACCTGAGGTTGTGTTGGCAATATAGCCTGTAGAACATGGTCATTAGTCAATATATGCCAATGTTTCTTAATCAATTGTTAAACCCCTCTATGCTGAGAAGAAAACGTAGTGATAAAAGGGATAGATGGAGTTCTCAATTGTGATTTGGGCTTGTCCCTAAGAAGGTCATTTCTGTCCAATAAGGCCACATCATTAAGAGTACTGACAAGGGAAGAGTGAGAATATCCCTTCTCCACGAACCGACTAGTCAATATCCCTGCTTGAGTTAGAAATTCATCGTGGTCTGTACAATTTCGTTTAAGTCTGATGAACTGGCTCTTTGGTACAGAATTGAGCCACGATGAATGATGACAACTATTAGTGGGGATATATTGTCATGGACCTTTGAATACTGAAGTATTTCTCCTTTGAATCTGTGACAGACCTAGCCGGGACAGAGGCTTTTGGGGGGGGGTGTTACTTTGGATTCAGGTCCATGTCCCCCCAAGACACACAGACTCTGGGGACCCTGTATATGCCACATTAGAGTGACTGGGTCATACTGTTGGGACGTTCACACATTCACTCTAAGGATATGCGAATGCAATCACCTCCAGCCATCTGTCTGTCCTCTGTGCTAATTTGACCCTGCTAAATTTGTGATATTTACACTTATGATAATGTGTATTGTATAGCAGGTGAGACAGGTAGGAGACGGGATGTCTACCCTGAAAGGTCATATCTAGGAGTCACCTCGGCTGTCTAAAGGATTTAGTTAATTAGCTCATGTTAATTTATGTTCTGGTTACTTCCTCTGTTCTGTATATAAGACTTGTTTTTGGTTCTAATAACGGCTCTCCTGTTGGAACTTACATACAGCCTGCCTGGTGTTTGTTCTGACCGATCACAAATGGATTCGAATGGCACAAATAGCTGTAGTTTGAATCCTGGAGCACCGGATGATCCAATAGAGCAGAGGAGTGTCGGGAGAGTGGAGCCGAGCGAGCAAAGGGGCTCGTTACATTGGTTGGCAGCGGTGGGGTTTGCTCTCCAGTTCCTGGGACACTCCAAACCACCACAGTGAATGACTAGCTATACAGCCTGCAGGAAAGCCACGCTGAAAGACTTACTTGAGAGCCTTGGAGGGACCGGTGGGACAAAGAACAAGGCCACCCTGATCAGGGAGCTAGCCGAGATGGACCAGAGGGATGATGATGCAGGACCCCGGTCAGTTGAAGACCTGTTTCAGCAACGAGTCCGAGAGCGGTTGGCATTATATGGTGCTAACCCATCAGAGACCGCCATACAGAATGCCATTACAGACATCAAGCTGCAGGATGAGCGACAAGAGAAAGAATGAGAGCGACAAGAGAGAGAACGAGAGCGACAAGAGAGAGAACTAGAGCGACAAGAGAGAGAACTAGAGCGGCAACATGAGCAGAGAATGGCGGAAATACGGCAATCGGAGACAACACCTAAAGATGCAGCGCCTTTCCGTAAGTTGCCCTTTCGGGCGTTCAAACTATTTAAGGAAGGAGAGGAGGAAATTGAAGCGTTCCTGCAGGACTTTGAGAGACTATGCCAGATACATGAAGTACTGCCCCAAGATTGGGTTGCCTTACTGGCGAGTAATTTAACTGGCAGAGCGGCGGATGCGTATCGGGCCCTGGAGGACGAGGACGCTAAAGACTATGACCGGGTAAAAGAAGCTCTGCTAGCCCGATTTGCCATTACACCCGAAGCCAACCGGATGAAGTTTCGAGAATCCCGGAAACAAGCCCACATAACATACGTGGAGTGGGCACATCGTCTGCAGCGAAACCTTAAGGGCTGTTCCAGGGAAGCTGCGCTCATACCATAGAGGATATCACCCAGCTAGTACTCTTAGAACAGTTCTTTAACCACACCCCTCCGGTACTACGGGATTGGGTGCGAGATAAGCGACCACGGACTGTACAGCAAGCGGCTACTTTGGCCGATGAATATCTGGACTCTCAAAGGTCAGGCGAAAGCGAACGCTATCCACTATCTCGGCCCAATTTACCAGCCTCTAACCCAACTTCAGTACCTCAGTGGTCTGCCTCTAGACCCCTAGCCTGACCCAACCCTCCTACCGGACCTAAGTGCTATACCTGTAACCAAACCGGTCATCTGCAGCGATATTGCCCTACCCGATCCACGAGGTACCGAGAGACTAATCATCCATCCAGACCAGCGGCTCATTGAGTCCAGAACGAGCCCAACCATCGAGATGTTCAGGAAGAGTGCAGTGAAGCTGCTGCCGGAGATAATCGGCAGCACCATCGCCAGGCAGTATGGGTTAATGGGAAGCCGGCCCAGGGACTCCGCGATTCCGGGGCTACGATTACCCTCATCCAGCCTCACATGATTCCCCAGTCGGCCCGGACCGGCCAGACTGTTGCAGTCAGGGTAGCAGGGGGCAAGGTACTACGTTTATCCACACCCAAGTCCTCTTGGATTGGGGCTCAGGGGAGCGACAAGTGCGAGTGGGATTACTACGCGAGTTACCCGCAGAAGTACTTTTGGGAAACGATTTGGGACATTTAACTTCCTCATATGCCCCAGAGGACGCTATGGCCGTGACCACCAGACGGCAGAGCCAACTTCAAGGCAACTCCACTCCTATGGGGACCCAGGTAAGACCAAATCCTCCTACGTTACCCAGACTTGACAACCCCTTGTCCTGGGATTCTCCCTCCGACGTTAGGCAAGAGACTCAGAGTGACCCAACTTTAGCTGGTTATCGGGACAGGGCGGGCAAGGATCCAGGGGGGTTGGGGGAAGACAGAATAGAGTGGGAGGGGGGGTTTCTTTATCGTTACACTGAGGGAATGGGCACTGGGAAGCGACAGGGTCCCCACAAACAGCTAGTTGTACCCCAGAAATACAGACGGGAGCTATTGCGCCTGGCTCACGACATCCCCTTGGCCGGACATCTAGGGATAGCCAAGACCCGGAGTCGGTTGTCTCATGCTTTCTTCTGGCCCAGGTTACATGCCGAGGTGCGAGAATACTGCCGGACCTGTGAGACTTGTCAGAAAGTAGGGAAGACAGGGGATCACCCAAAAGCCTCGCTGCAACCCCTGCCGATTATTAGAGAACCCTTTAGCCGCATAGCGGTAGATATTATAGGCCCACTGGCCCACCCCAGTGCCACCGGGAAGAAGTATATTCTTTCGGTGGTGGATTACGCCACCCGCTACCCAGAGGCCATTCCCTTATCCAATATCCAGGCTGATACAGTAGCAGATGCCTTGCTGCGGGTATTTACTAGGGTAGGGTTCCCCCAGGAGATATTGTCCGATCAGGGTACCCAGTTCACAGCTGAGCTGACGCAGCAGCTCTGGCGTCTCTGTGGGATTAAACCCCTCCAGAGCGCCCCCTACCATCCTCAGACTAATGGGCTGTGTGAGAGATTTAACGGGACCCTGAAGCAGCTGCTTCGGGCCTTTGTGGAGAGTAGAAAGGATTGGGAGAAATATCTTCCCCATCTACTGTTTGCCTATAGAGAGGTACCCCAGGAGTCCACTGGGTTTTCCCCATTTGAGCTGTTATATGGGCGAAGGGTTAGGGGACCCTTAGACTTAGTGAAGGCCCAGTGGGAGGGGGTAGAGGATCCGGAAGGCCTCCCCATCCTTAGTTATGTCTTGGAACTCAGGGAGCGACTGCGGGAACTTACCGATCTAGTCCATGAGAATATGCAATCGGCCCAGAGTCAGCAGAAGGTTTGGTATGATCGGTCTGCGAGGAATCGCACCTTTTATATCGGACAGAAAGTCCTGGTACTAAAACCCCTGAAGCAAAATAAATTACAGGCCTCCTGGCACGGCCCCTATCAGGTGGTAAAACAGCTGTGCGATACAACCTACGTGGTTGCCAGCTGTGCAGACACAAAAATTAAGAGGACGTTCCACATTAATATGATGAAGGCCTATCATGAGAGGGCTGAGGCAGTAGCCGCCATATGTGCTCCTGCCACTGGGGACACTGAATATCTACCGATGCTGGAGCTTCCCAAAATCAGTAACTGTTCCGGGGGTGTGGAGGATATACGGCTAGGAGATAGATTAGGATCCCAAGAACGAGAACAGGCCAGAGAATTACTCCAAGACCGTCAGGAGATGTTCTCGGCACGCCCTGGGTACACTCACATAGCTGTGCACAAGGTAGAGACCCCCGGGCAGAAGCCCCTGAGACAACCAGCCTATAGGATCCCTAGAGCAGTGCAAGAAGGGATGAGAGTGGAGATTAGGGAGATGCTCGAGTTAGGGGTGATCGAGCCATCAGCAAGCCCCTGGGCTTCCCCTGTAGTATTAGTCCCAAAACGGGATGGCACGACCAGATTTTGCGTGGACTATAGGCGACTGAATGACTGTACTGTGACAGATGCCTACCCTATGCCTCGAGTGGACGAATTGCTGGGCAAAATAGCTCAGGGACATTATCTGACGACTATTGACTTGTGTAAGGGCTACTGGCAGATTCCCTTGGAAGCGGAAGCAATTCCGAAGTCGGCCTTCATCACCCCGTTCGGCCTTTACCAGTTTCGGGTAATGCCATTCGGGATGAAGAATGCGCCGGCTACCTTCCAGCGGATGATAGATGAACTCCTTGATGGTCTGCAAGATTTTGCATGCGCATATCTTGACGACATCGCAATCTATAGCCAGACCTGGGAGGAACATCTTAGACACCTGGGAATAGTGCTAGATAGGATCCGAGCCGCAGACCTGACCCTGAAGCCAGACAAATGTAATATTGGGATGTCTGAGGTACAATATCTGGGACATAGAGTAGGATGTGGGAAGCAGAGGCCAGAACCTGCAAAAATAGAGGCCGTCCTAAACTGGCCGGTTCCCAGAACCAAGACCCAGGTACTTGCATTTTTAGGGACAGCAGGGTACTATAGGAAGTTTGTACCCCACTATAGTGACATAGCCAAACCCCTGACGGACCTGACCAAAAAGACTCTCCCTAGACAGGTCCTGTGGTCCCCGGAGTGCGAGATAGCATTTCATCAGTTAAAAACCGCCCTAACGCAAGCTCCCATACTGGCGGCCCCTGATCCTAACAAACGCTTTGTCATTCATACAGATGCCTCCATGTTCGGACTGGGAGCCCTACTAAGCCAAGTTGGCGATGACGGGAAAGAGCACCCCGTGGCATATCTCAGCCGCAAATTGTTACCCCGTGAAGTTGGATATGCTGCCGTGGAAAAAGAGTGTTTGGCCTTAGTCTGGGCTTTAAAGAAATTGCAGCCCTACGTGTATGGACGCTCTTTTACCATCATGACGGACCACAATCCCTTGATATGGCTTAACCGGGTGGAGGGAGAGAACGGGCGATTACTAAGGTGGAGCCTGGCTTTGCAACCGTACAATATCGGCCAGGGCCTCAAAACGGGAATGCGGATGGGTTATCCCGGCAGACAGACCTGGAACCTTAAGACTACTTTTCCACCATCCTCGAGTTGACCCGTTTGGGGTCCCACTGTGGCTGTTGGACTGTTTCCCAGGGGGGAGTATTGTCATGGACCTTTGAATACTGAAGTATTTCTCCTTTGAATCTGTGACAGACCTAGCCGGGACAGAGGCTTTTGGAGGGGGTGTTACTTTGGATTCAGGTCCATGTCCCCCCAAGACACACAGACTCTGGGGACCCTGTATATGCCACATTAGAGTGACTGGGTCATACTGTTGGGACGTTCACACATTCACTCTAAGGATATGCGAATGCAATCACCTCCAGCCATCTGTCTGTCCTCTGTGCTAATTTGACCCTGCTAAATGTGTGATGTTTACACTTATGATAATGTGTATTGTATAGCGGGTGAGACAGGTAGGAGACGGGATGTCTACCCTGAAAGGTCATATCTAGGAGTCACCTCGGCTGTCTAAAGGATTTAGTTAATTAGCTCATGTTAATTTATGTTCTGGTTACTTCCTCTGTTCTGTATATAAGACTTGTTTTTGGTTCTAATAAAGGCTCTCCTGTTGGAACTTACATACAGCCTGCCTGGTGTTTGTTCTGACTGATCACAAATGGATTCGAATGGCACATAGCTGTAGTTTTGAATCCTGGAGCACCGGATGATCCAATAGAGCAGAGGAGTGTCGGGAGAGTGGAGCCGAGCGAGCAAAGGGGCTCGTTACATATATGAGTTCCTATCAGTACTCTTAAAATGAGTGGAAGTGGTAAAAGAGTTGTTTCTAATGGATATTTTCAAATCCAAGAAATGAATCTCTTCTTGACTCGCCTCAAAATTAAAAATAATGCCCCTTGTATTGGTGTTCAAACCCTCCATATAGATATCCAAATCATGGCGGCTACCATCCCAAAGGAGGAGGACGTCGTCAATGTATCTGGCCCACAGCATAAGCTGAGATGGACGTTGGGCATACACGACGTCCTCCTCCCATAGGGCCATAAAAAGGTTAGCCAAACTAGGGGCGTATTTAGCCCCCATAGCAACTCCCTTGTCTTGTCTATAAAACTGGCCATTAAACCAAAAATAGCTTCTAGAGGCTGCAAAAGAGAGCAACTCCAAGATGTAAGAGATCTGTTCATCAAACAGCTTGGAATCACGTCTCAGAAAGTACTCCACTGCAAATAGACCCAAATTGTGTGGAATGATTGTATATAAAGACGTGACGTCAGCCGTCACCAGCCACATATTTGCTTTGGGGGTAAGCCCAGCAAGAATGTTAATGACCTGACGAGAGTCTTTAAGATGCGAAGGCATCATGGAGACCAATGGTTGTAAAAAATGGTCAATGTAACGTCCCACCCGGGAAGTGATCGAGTCTATGCCACTAATTATAGGGCGTCCCGGGGGGTGGGTGGAGTTTTTGTGTATCTTTGGAAGATAGTAAATTACAGGTGTACGAGGTGCCCTAGGCACTAGAAATTCACTTTCTTTTTTATTGAGTATCCCAAGATCAAAACCTCTTTGAACCAATAATGACAGTTCCTTAATATAAAGAGTCTTGGGATCGGAGGGAAGGGGGGTATATGTAACCCTGTCACTCAAAATGTGGTGCATCTCAGCAAGGTAATCAGCCTTATCCAAAATTAAGATACCTCCCCCTTTATCTGCGGGCCTAATGATAAGACCCTTGTTTTTACACAAGGAATCAAGGCCTTCAACCAAGGTCTTATCAGAATATACCTTTTTAACGGGTAAGAGGTCGAGATCCCTGAGGACTACATCCCTAAACACCTTTAAAGGGGGGGGGCCAAAGCTCCAGGTGGATTAAACAAAGAAGCATTGGACAACCCTGAATGAGTAAAATCAGGTGAAGAATTACTATTCATCTGTATGGGATTAGACATAAAATGTCGTTTAATGTTAACTCTCCTAATAAATTTGTGGACGTCCGTGTAGGTTTGAAATGTATTTAACCTACGTGGAGGGGCATATTTTAATCCCTTATCCAATACTGTAGTTTCTGCATCGGTTAAAATAACAGAACTTAAATTAAAAATCCCTGCTCCCATCATGGTCTTTGTCTTTTTGTTTCGAGCCCGTTTGCCCCCTCTAGTTCCTCTCTTGTGTCGCACGACCTTTTGGTACCCTGACCTAGTTTGTGAAAACCCCAATGGGGTCCATCCTGTCCTGATGGACCAGGGCTCTCACAAATCTCATGATGGGCAGCACTAGCATGTTGCACCTGACTATAATAGCCATTTCCATAGTCAGTCATGGGTCCATAACGGTCACTAAGAGGGAAGAAATTATTAGAGACGTCTATGTTGTAATCATAATCGTCTCTATAATTGGATGGACCTGGGGGTTCAAAATGATGCGATGTTGCGCCTCCTTTGTCCATGTGATTATGTCCATGTCCAAAGTAGGGGCCATAATTGTGTCCCTGAGTCCATCCCTGATTGGAGTTCTGTGAATGGGGTGGACTATTTTTATATGAACTCCCTGTATGGCCCTGATAGGGTGGCCTAGATTGATTAAATCATGGGTTGCCCTGACCGTAACCACGACCTCGTTGGCCATTAGGCAAAGGTCCAGGTTTTCGAAAAGGACGTGGTGGTTTAGGTGTCTGAGAGGTTGGAGGTAAACCCTTACCACCCCCTCCCTGTCTAGAGGGCGATTGATATGAACCCTGTCTCCCCTTAGGCAGAGGAGGCGGTCGACCCCCTGTCAGGTGTTTGTTAATCGGCTGGAAATTGGAGACAGATGGTCCACCAGTTCCACTCATGGGAGCTGCTACCTCCATCTCTTGACTAACAGGATTGTTCGGCTAAAAGTTTATTTTGCCATTCAAATACAATGCTACTCTGGTAATCAGCCAGGTCGCGATTGTATTTCTTCTTTTTCTTGAATTCTTGCTCCCTATCCTCCTTTTCTAAAATTTTTAAAAGTGATAATGATCTCTCTTTGTATTCATTACTCTCATTAAAAGTGATGAGTTTTTCTTTCATGATTTTAATTTCCTCATCTAATCGAGTCAATTTGGTATCTTTTCTCTCAATGAGGAACCTGAGGAAATTAATCCCAGCAGTGTTAAAACACTTAAACCACTCTTCTAGTTGGACATCACCCTTTTGTGGACTGACCTCCCACCTGAGACTGCGTGGAACCATCCCATTCTTAACGTATGTTTCTAGATAAGCAATATCCCATTGGGTATGTGTCTCAGAGACCATAAGGTTCTTAAGACGCATAAAAAGATATCCAAGATCACCTTCCTCATTTGTGAAGGCTTCAAAAACACCTTCAGTGTTCACCACCCTAGTGGCTCTGAACTCAAAAATGTCCATCCTCCTACTAAAGAAAGGAAATACTTACAAAATGAATAAGTGAACGTGAGGAAGTGATACGTGATAACACAAACCAAATTGTGTGAGAAAGCTGCAGTACTAAATATCAAAAAATACAATAAAAAAGGAAAAAACTGCGCTATGAACAATACAATAAAAGCAGCAACTGTGATATGTGATGGCATATAGGTGACAAAAGGTATAAAATAAACAGATACGCTAAACAAAATTATATATTATGTGCAACCAGCAGTGATACTGGCAATAAAATCACCACAAAAATACACATGTGATATAAGTTCATAAATGAATAAAATGGTGACAGTGTAACACAGTGTCCTATGAAGGATTGAAGACCAAAGAGGAAGGTAGACCGTGGGGGGATAGGCAGTAGGAAAACCAAATCCACTGGTAAAAACACCCGTGTCCACCACCAGTATATAGGCTGCTTACCAGAGGTAAGAATCAAATGAACTCATCTGCAATTCCAGAAGGTGAAAAACCAGATCATCTCGGAGTCTGACCAGAGACTGAATCTCAGCAGGTATTCCCCAGAAAGAAAAGAGGAAGCTCGATGGTGCATTACCAAATGACAATTTATTTAAAAAGAAAGATTAAAAACACTTACAAAAATGAAGTGGAAATAAGACAAAGCGGCCGGCCGGTCCGCCGATACCTGTCCCGTAGTGATGACGTCAGCACGTACACCTCCCGACGCACGTTTCGTGTTCCTACACGTCGTCAATGGGGATCAGGTGACGTGCTGACGCATCACAAGATATAGTAACAAGGAGCCAAGCCTCACTCTGAGCGGCCCATGGGTGCAGAGCAAAAAGCCAAGCCTCCATATCACCGCGCGGACTTAGCTCCAACCATGATGTGAACCAAGCCTCACTATGAATTCCAGGCAAAGGTTCACATACTGCATAGCGTGCTTAGCGCTGACCTTTCTCGTTTCGTAGAACTGTTCAAATCTTCACAGAGCATTCGACATCCATTAGGCTCTGCCTCTCTCGACCCAGGCCATCAGCCTGAGCCTGTCGGATGCTGGATGAATGGGACTGGAGAAGATTTGATCTACCAGGCAGAGGGCGTCACTCCTTGACACTCATCAGGATGAGTAGCGGGTACCAAAACTGTCACCTTCCCTCGCCCCAGCCTTAGCTGGAAGCTGAGAATCAGAGGGAGCAGCTGAAAAAGGCATCAGCAGTCTTGGCGATCCATTCTGCGGTCAGCACCTCCACTCCGAGCGCTTGCGGCTCCTGGGCCCTGGAATGGAACTTCAGCTACTCAGTGCCGACTGGGAATGTAAGCGGTCTACCTCTGGCAGACAAAACACCAATCTCTGTTAGTTCTCGAAAGACTCGCAGTAGTCTGGATCATCCATTGTCGTCAGACTTGACCTGGACAAATAGATCGTCTGAAGATTCTTCCGACCAGGCACCTAGGTGGCAAATCATTGGGAGGATTGACTTCTAGAATTAGAGAAAACTTCAGAAGTGAGAGACTGAGCCTTGTTTCCAGATGTAGGCCACAGTCGTTGTGCTGTCCAACTTTCCCAGGACAGGCTTATATGGATGGACTGAAGGCTAAGAGCCTGAAAAGGTTGCCTTCAACTCCAAGACGGAGTCTTGGATCCTTGACAAAAGACCATTGGTCCTGAGCTCATTGTTACTGAAGAAGGGCTCCCCTAAACTGGCTGGTATCTGCCTGTACCACCAGATCGTCTGAGCTGCTGGGGCGAGGCGATTTCTATGGCTCAATCTGAGACGTGAAGGATGAAAGATCTCCAAATATGGCCCAAAATGCTTTCCTTAGGGGGACCACGTGTCCATCCACAAGCCATCCCTATGTTCACAGACATGCCCCTAGGGCATGTATGGGTGGCCCAACCCAAAATAACAGAGAGCATCCTGACATGGAAGTTCTTATTGACTTCTTGGACTAAGCATTTGCTTCCTTGTCTTTCCTGGATTCCCATCCAGAAAAGCGCAGGAGCTACGCTCTCTGGCGTGAGCGTGGACAATAACTCTTGAGTTTTTGGTCTTCTTTAACTCAGTAGACCTTCATCTTGAGGCAGGAGGCTAGACTGGCCACTTTTTAATTTAGGCTTGCTCTTCTGCGATTAAGAAAAAAAAATGCAGTGAGCGCGTTTGTCCTTGAGGGTCGCACCTTCCGATGGTAAGGTCATGTGAATGGCCGATCCTACAAGGGACACATACTAACCAGCGGGGTGGTCCCAACCCTTGGACCTCTATTCGTTCCAAAGGGCGTAACTTTGACATCCTGCTGTGACAATATCCTCCAATCTTGACGAACAAGCACTTGATCCATTCAACATCCAGCTGTCTTTTGGAGGTATTTAAAATACTTCCAAAGTTTCACCTCTATACACAGGCATTTCACCAACCTTAGCAATCTGGACACAGGTCGTCCTCTTTCTCCTGTTCAGAAGAGACTGGAGAGAGTTGATTGGACCAAGAAGGCCCTGAAACAAGGCTGGACATTGCCAAACAGATGGTCCCCATATGAGAAGAATCTAGTCATTCCTTCAGAGTGTCTGCTTAATTGTGACAACTGGTTAGGTGTCGTCATCTTTTTCCTAGGTTGCTTGAACTAGGTAGCATCCTTGCCGTCTGTTTCTTTATGGAAAGATCTGAAGCGGATTGTTTGCTTGAGAAGGCTTGGAGAATTCACAGGGTGAGTGGAAACACTCCTTTAGAGCGTATTGACCACATGTTTCATTAGTGCGACCACCTGTTAGGCGCCATCATCCATATCCTTGGTTGCTTGATAAAGCAGACTGTGTGCAGTCATGTCCATCCGGAAGTTTGGAGAATGGGCTGCTTCACCTGGTATGGACAGGCGGCTTCTCATTATCAGAGCAGATAACCCTTTCATATGGTGAGCCGAAAACACCCCTTTAGAGAGTGTATTGGCAATTTGTTTATTGGGTGCAACACCTTTTAGGTGTCACCCTCCTCCCTGGCTGTTTAAGCCAGTGGGATACATACTGTCATGCTCATCCGGAAATTTGGAACATGCGCAGCTTCCCCTGGTGTGGACAGGCAGCTTCTCATTGTCAGAGCAGATGACCCCTTTTACAGGGTGAGCCGAAAACACCCCTTTAGAGCGTATTGGCAATTTGTTTATTGGGTGTATCACCTTTTAGGTGTCACTCTCCTCCCTGGCTGTTCCAGCCAGTGGGATACATACTGTCATGCTCATCCGGAAATTCTGAAGATTGGCTGTTCCACCTGGTGTGGACAGGCAGCTTCTCATTGTCAGAGCAGATGACCCTTTCACAGGGTAAGCCAGGAACACTCCTTTAGAGCGTATTGGCAATTTGTTCATTGGGTGTAACACCTTTTAGGTGTCACCCTCCTCTCCGGCTGTTTAAGCCAGTGAGGTACATACTGTCATGCTCATCTGGAAATTCTGAAGATTGGCTGTTTCACCTGGTGTGGACAGGCAGCTTCTCATTGTCAGAGCAGATGACCCTTTCACAGGGTAAGCCAGGAACACCCTTTTAGAGCGTATTGGCAATTTGTTCATTGGGTGTAACACCTTTTAGGTGTCACCCTCCTCTCCGGCTGTTTAAGCCAGTGGGATAAATACTGTCATGCCCATCCGTGTATTCCTCTTATAGAGCTTGAGGAGGGATGTTTGCTTGGGAAAGTCATGAGACTGCTCCTTCATGTTCATCCATGTCTTCATATTGAAGGGCCTGAAGCATATTCGTTCTGAGATTGGTAAACACTAATAGATAACCTCACCACAGGGCTTGTACACCATTCAGCAAACCAACCCATAGACCCGGGTCACATTGGTGCATTTTTAACATGCGACCCGACAAGACAAATCGCATGAAAATAATATGCGGCAATCGCACCACCCTAATCGGTGCAACGCTGCATCAGCGGCGCCAAGCCAACTTCATCAAAAGGCAGTTTTGTACTACCTTGCGATTTCGGGTTGCGACCTATATTGACATCCGCACAGAGGTCTCTGAAAATTGCGACCGGAACCGAGACTGACCAGCGGGAGACAAAGCTGAATAGCACAGCTTTATTCCCGCAACCCAGTGCGACCCTGGACCAGGGAAAAAAATGGTTAAATGTAGTAAATAGATTGCTTAGTAACAAACCCTGAGGGGTTAAACACAGCTAGAGGGAGGCAGTAGCTTCCATCTACAGCCCTGTTAACCAGATGGAGGCTAATTTGGCTAGGATCTAATCCTGGGAATCAGGTTATGATGAAAATGTTTGTTTCAGAACAGCAACACAAAGGTAGGAATTTGTAACAAAATTACAACCATCTGCAGTGTACACAAACCCAGGGAATTGTAGACATCATAGACATGCTTCTCCAAACTCTTTTTTCTTCTTTTTTTTTTTTTTTTTTTAAAGGAAGACCAAGATCACATAGAAAAAATACAAGGATATCCCATGTCTCCAAAGGCCATGGCTGGATTCAGTCGACATTATTCAGGTGTGCTCCACATACTTTCTCTGCAAAATGCTGGTCTTTGGAGGGGTTTGGCATAGTGGCATGACAGTAAGCAAAACATGAGCAGCCTCCAACAGATTATATCCATGTGTGAACAGACAAAGTGTTACTTTGTGTATCTGTTATGCAGAGTACTCCCTGTCCAGTAATGCAGCATACATTGGATACAAAGCATTTAGCTCACCTAACCTCCGTCATCCGACCGTCGTCGTTGGCACAGCGCGGGTGCGCGTGCATGGGGGAGTACTCTGCCACAACCGCTGTCCATCTTGTTTGGACCAAGCGGACCCCAGACACGGCTGTTAGCCATGATAAAGCCGCCCCGAGGACCAGCAGCGGGGCTCCCTGGATTATGGTCATTTAGACTAGACACCAGGGACTTCGTCCAGCTTCATCCACACGTATGGACGGCTAGGTAGAGGAGCACACCTCCATCCTGCACGTAGGAGGAAAAGAGAAGAACGCTGAGGTTGAGGTGAGTGAAAAATGTATAGTTAAGTCCTGATCACGTGGGGGTGGGCGGAGCCTCACCCGGCTGTGCTGACATGGAGCCGTCAGGAAGAGAAAAATTGAATACTTACCGGTCTGTATTTTTCATTTCCTGGTGACTCTCCATGGCAGCACACAATTCATGCATATGCTAGCATGAAGGCACCAGGGTAGACAAATCACACCTGTTTTGACATGCCAATCAGCTGTCACATTTGTTGCAAAGAAAACGCAAAACAAACCTCAAAATTTTGCATCAAATTTTATTGGTCAACAAAACAAAGAATAATAAAAAATTAAAAATTAAAAAACAGGGTCAATTTGAAACAGTTACAGACTCACGACATCTTGATAAAGATTTGGCTAAATAGTGCAGCACAGACAATTAAATCAAAGTGAACAAACGACAAATTATTTCAGGGGAACATTTCCCCCACACAAAAAAATACAATCCACAAAATAAACCAAACACCTGTTTTGCAAAGACATAACAAATAAAATGCATGTGTTACAAACTCGATAAAGACACCAAAATGTACATTTTGCCGGACACACACACTTGCCTCTTCTCAGGGAAAGGGAGGGAATCCTAACTGTGAGCTTTATATAACCTATGTTTGTGAGCTAATGAGGCAATTGAAAACACATGCACAGTCCATGAAACACCCAAAATGTAAGTTCACCCAATGTAGAGACTGAACTTCAAAGTGGCTACACCTGTTAAGGATGTCCTTCAATTACTAACCCATAAGGCTGGGTTCACACTAGTGCGACACGACATCTGTCCTACTTTGGATCCGACTTTGCCCTGCGACATGAAGCCGACATATGTCCGACTTTCAATGAACGGGGATCCGACTTGGATCCCCGCCAATATCAGGCACTGTGTTTGGTATGAATCTTGAAGGGGAACTCCAGGCCAAATTTTAAATAAAAAACGGCGCGGGTTCCCCTCCAGGGGCATACCAGGCCCTTGGGTCTGGTCTGGATTTGAACAGGCGCCCCTACGCCAAAAAACGGCGTGGGGGGTCCCCCCAAAATCCAAACCAGACCCTTATCCGAGCACACAACCTGGCAGGCCGCAGGGGAAGAGGGGGGACGAGAGAGCGGCCCCCCCTCCCTCCTGAACCGTACCAGGCCGCATGCCCTCAACATGGGGGGTTTGGTGCTTTGGGGCAGGGGGGCGACCTGCGGCCCCCCCACCCCAGAGCACCCTGCCCCCATGTTGATGAGGACAGGGCCTCTTCCCGACAACCCTGGCCGTTGGTTGTCGGGGTCTGCGGGCGGGGGGCTTATCGGAATCCGGGAGACCCCTTCAATAAGGGGGCCCCCCGGATCCCGGCCCCCCCACCCTATGTGAATGAGTATGGGGTACATCGTACCCCTACCCATTCACCTGGTGGAAAAAAATTACAATAAAAAAACACTACACAGGTTTTCAAAGTAATTTATTGCACAGCTCCGGGGGTCTTCTTCCGACTTCCGGGGGTCTTCTTCCGACTTCCGGGGGTCTTTTCCGACTTCGAGGGTCTCCGGTGTCGTCTCCCGCTCTCCGGTTCTTTCTTCCGCCGGGCCTCCGCTAACTTCTTTTTAGCTCTCTTGCTAACAGAGGCCCGGTCTTCCCGTTGTCTCGTCCGGCTCTCCGTTGTCCTTCTGCCGGCCCCTCCACTAACTTCTTTTTAGCTCTTTCGCTAGTGGAGGAGCCGGGCTTCCCGTCGCTTTCGCCGTCGGCTTCTTCTTCCCTCTTCTCCTCCTCGATGTTGACGCGTCGCTTCTTCCCGCTGTAATACTGGCTCTCCGCTCCGCTCCGCATTAATATAGGCTTCTCATGACGTCACAATCACATGTTCCCATGACGTCACAGTCACATGCTCCGGGGCCATGTGCCCTGGAACATGTGACTGTGACGTCATGAGAAGCCTATATTAATGCGGAGCGGAGCGGAGAGCCAGTATTACAGCGGGAAGAAGCGACGCGTCAACATCGAGGAGGAGAAGAGGGAAGAAGAAGCCGACGGGAAGACCGGCCCCTCCACTAGCGAAAGAGCTACGAAGAAGTTAGTGGAGGGGCCGGCAGAAGGACAACGGAGAGCCGGACGAGACAACGGGAAGACCGGGCCTCTGTTAGCAAGAGAGCTAAAAAGAAGTTAGCGGAGGCCCGGCGGAAGAAAGAACCGGAGAGCGGGAGACGACACCGGAGACCCTCGAAGTCGGAAAAGACCCCCGGAAGTCGGAAGAAGACCCCCGGAAGTCGGAAGAAGACCCCCGGAGCTGTGCAATAAATTACTTTAAAAACCTGTGTAGTGTTTTTTTATTGCAATTTTTTTCCACCAGGTGAATGGGTAGGGGTACGATGTACCCCATACTCATTCACATAGGGTGGGGGGGCCAAGATCCGGGGGGCCCCCTTATTGAAGGGGGCTCCCGGATTCCGATAAGCCCCCCGCCCGCAGACCCTGACAACCAACGGCCAGGGTTGTCGGGAAGAGGCCCTGTCCTCATCAACATGGGGGCAGGGTGCTCTGGGGCAGGGGGGGGCCGCAGGTCGCCCCCCTGCCCCAGAGCACCAAACCCCCCATGTTGAGGGCATGCGGCCTGGTACGGTTCAGGAGGGAGGGGGGCCGCTCTCTCGTCCCCCCCTCTTCCCCTGCAGGTTGTGTGCTCGGATAAGGGTCTGGTTTGGATTTTGGGGGGACCCCCACGCCGTTTTTTCGGCGTAGGGGCGCCCGTTCAAATCCAGACCAGACCCAAGGGCCTGGTATGCCTCTGGAGGGGGAACCCACACCGGTTTTTTATTTAAAATTTGGCCTGGAGTTCCCCCTCAAGAGCAGTACAACATAAGTCGCATGCCAAAGTCGGACCATGCAAGACTGCGGTCCGACTTTGATCCGACTTCAATGATAGTCAATGGGCTGAAGTCGGATCAAAGTCGGACCAAAGTAGTACAGGGAGCATTTTCAAAGTCGGACCGACATGTGTCGGACCAGTTAGGACGGCTCCCATAGGGAAACATTGATTTTCACACGTCATGCGACATGAGCTCCCAATGTCGGAGCGTTTGTCACCCCAGTGTGAACCCGGCCTCAAAACAACCTCTGAACATGCCCCGAAATATCCAGGTGCTGTTCACACACAAAAATCACCCAAAAAAAACGAAGTCCCTGGGCATGCGCATAACAACACAAATGCAGCTATCAGAAAATAACTCCCCCTCCTGTCCAAAATTAAGCACATCATCCAGCATGCTACAAAATTAGGGATGGGACAATCACCACCCCCCCCCCCCCCTTACCAACAAATACCATTGCAGTCTATGGGAACTGACTTGGGAACTGACTTGTTAATTTTGCTAGTCCCCACTTGGCTGGTTTTCTTCTAGTTATTGGCCCTAAAATGGGGGCCCAGGTCCCACCCTAAGGGACATATATCAATGTCACCAATTTGGACAACACCAAAAACAAAACAAAGAGAAGTGCCTTTAAATATGCCAAATTGCTTAAGGGCCATTTCACACCACATGCAGTCCATTGCGTTTTTATGCATCAAAAATGCATGGAAAGTTGGTTATATGGTTCTAAATGGCAGTGTTTGTTCCAGTGCGTTCCAGTTCCCCCAAAAAAGTAGAACATGCTGCATTTTACCTGCACTGGACTGTACTGGAATGCAGCAAAACGCATCATAAACGCACTGGAACGCACCGGAACACACCTAAATGCACCAAAAACGCACTGGTCCTTCTCTTTGGTTAATAAAAAAGAGGGGTGAAAAAAAAGCACTGGACTGCATCAAAAACATAACAAAAATGCACTGGAACGCATCAAAAACGTGCATGCAGAAAAGCACCTGGAACGCATCAAAAACGTGCATGCAGAAAAGCACCTGGAACGCATCCGGATTGCGTTTCTATGGTGTGAACTGGCCCTAGTTCACACCATAGAAACGCAGTCTGGATGCGTTCCAGGTGCTTTTCTGCATGCGCGTCTTTGACACGTTCCAGTGCATTTTTGTTACGTTTTTGATGCAGTCCAGTGCTTTTTTTCACCCCTTTTTTTATTAACCAAAGAGAAGGACAAGTGTGTTCCAGTGCATTTTTGATGCGTTTTTGATGCAGTCCAGTGTTTTTTCCCCCCTCTTTTCACTTAGGACAAGTGTGTTGCAGTGTGTCTTTGGTGCATTTAGGTGCGGTCCAGTGCGTTTTTGCTACGTTCCGTCGCGTTTTTGATGTGTTTTACTGCGGTCCAGTACAGTTCTGTACCTAAAAAATGCAGCATGACCATTTTTTTTTCCTTTATGAAACGGACTGCAGTGGTGTGACCTATGCCATTGGCATTAATGTGATCAACTTTCTTTGCGTTTTTCATGCATCAAAAAAACGCACTGCACTGCATCCGGTGTGAACTGGCCCTAAATATCATACCTGGGGGGTGTCTATAGTATGCCTGTAAAGTAGTGCATGTTTTCCATGTTTATAACAGTTCGAGAGCAAAATGAAATTTCTAAAGTAAAATAATAGTCATTTAAAAGTCCTCGCAGCTGTAATGAATTGCTGGTTCCCGTCAATACAGATAAAAGTCATTGAAAGTCTTTGATAACACAAAAAAAAAAGCGTGGGGGTCCCCCAAATTCAATTACCAGGCCCTTCAGGTCTGGTATAGATATTAAGGGGAACTCTGCCACAAATAAAAAAAAAATGTGTGCGGTTCCCCCCAAATATCCATACCAGGCCCTTCAGATCTGGCATGGATTTTAAGGGGAACTCCACCCCAAATTTTAAAAAAAATGTCGTGGAGTCCCCCCAAAAATCCATACCAGACCCTTTATCCGAGCACGCAACCTGGCAGGCTGCAGGAAAAGAGGGGGGACGAGAGAGCGGCCCCCCTGCTTCCTGAACCGTACCAGACCACATGCCCTCAACATGGGGAGGATGTCCCCATGTTGATGGGGACAAGGGCCTCATCCCCACAACCCTTGCCCGGTGGTTGTGGGGGTCTGCGGGCGGGGGGCTTATCGGAATCTGGAAGACCCCTTTAACAAAGGGGACCCCCAGATCCCGCCTCCCCCTGTGTGAAATGGTAATGGGGTACAAATGTACCCCTACTATTTCACAAAGAAAGTGACAAAAATTTTAAAAATGACAAGAGCCGGTTTTTGACAATTCCTTTATTAATGTCTTTTCCTTTCTTCCATCTTCTTCTTCCATCTTCTTCTGTTCTCCATTCGGGTTTCTTCCTCCATCTTGTTCTTCATCTTCATCTTCTACTTTATCTTCATCTTCCTTCTTCCTTCGGTCTTCTCGTCCGCATCTTGCTCCGGCGTCTTCCCATCTTCTTTCTTCGGCCGCTCCGTTTGAATTGGAGGTTCCCGCTGTGCGACGCTTCAGTTCTTCAGTTCTCCTCTGGGTCCGCTGCCACCCGGTGACCCCGCCCCCCCCTTCTGACGCACATGGATTTCACAGGGACTTTCCCCGTGGTGTCAGAGGGGGGTGGAGCCACCGGGTGGCAGCGGACCAAGAGGAGAACTGAAGCGTCGCACAGCAGGAACCTCCAATTTAAACGGAGCGGCCGAAGAAGAAAGAAGAAGCTGGAGCAAGATGCCGGACTAGAAGACCGAAGGAAGAAGGAAGATGGAAGATGAAGATAAAGATGAAGATGAAGAGGAAGATGGAGGAAGAAACCCGAATGGAGAAAAGAAGAAGATGGAAGAAGAAGATGGAAGAAGATGAAAGAGAAGTCATAAAGGAATTGTCTAAAACCGGCTCTTGTCATTTTTTACATTTTGACACTTTCTTTGTGAAATGGTAGGGGTACATTTGTACCCCATTACCATTTCACACAGGGGGGGCCGGGATCTGGGGGTCCCCTTTGTTAAAGGGGTCTTCCAGATTCCGATAAGCCCCCCGCCCGCAGACCCCCACAACCACCGGGCAAGGGTTGTGGGGATGAGGCCCTTGTCCCCATCAACATGGGGACATCCTCCCCATGTTGAGGGCATATGGCCTGGTATGGTTCAGGAGAGAGGGGGGCCGCTCTCTCGTCCCCCCTCTTCCCCTGCGGCCTGCCAGGTTGTGTGCTCGGATAAGGGTCTGGTGTGGATTTTTGGGGGGACTCCACGCCATTTTAAAAAAAATTTGGGGTGGAGTTCCCCTTAAAATCCACACCAGATCTGAAGGGTCTGGTATGGATATTTGGGGGAACCCCACGCATTTTTTTAAAAAATTTGCGGCGGGGTTCCCCTTAATATCTATACCAGACCTGAAGGGCCTGGTAATGGAATTTAGGGGGACCCCCACGCTTTTTTTTTTGTTTTTATCAATGACTTTCAATGACTTTTCTCTATATTGCCGGGAGCCGACAATTCATTAACAGCTGCGGGTGCTTTTAAATGCCTTTTTCTTCCTTTAGAAATTACATTTTGCTGGCGCACTGGGAAGTTCAGAGCTGCGCCTGTTCAACTTATGCAAATTAAGTTACATGACTTGACATTTACTAAGATTTTGCCGGCTCAGTGTCTTGGCGCAAGAAAACAAGGAAAATTGCCGCGCTGAGCTAAAAAAAAACTCTTGCAGCTCGAATCGTACTTGCCGGCGCAGCGGGCTATTTTTGAAAAAGTTACTTTCTCACTCTATTTTGGGCATATTAGTTATTTGGGCAGGTGTCCCTACACTTCCTCACATCACCCCATGTCACCCCCATTATATTCTCACTTACAGCTTCTTTATATTTAGATTTTAACATGCTGTGCGCCAGGTCCATAGTGAGCACTGAGCGCCTCCTCCCGTCCGCCGACAACACTATAGTAAATGGCAAATAGGGCTGCGCTACAGGCGCTAATGTTTTGTAAATACCAAAACAGCCATTGCGCACGCAGATGCGCCGATACTCATGGCGCAAACGTTTTGTGAATCAGCCCCATAGTATCTCATGAGTTACACAAAACCATAGTACTGTAATGGCCACATCTGTATGAGTGGTCAAGGAATATAGCTTAGTGTAGCATCACCTATAGCAGTCCTGGTTCCTATGGGCCAAGCAAGCCCATCCTACTGGTATGTGGCTTTCCCTAGGAATGCCATGTTCACTGACCAGGAAGTGCAGGAGGCTGAAGAAAGAACAAAAGAGTTCCTGTGGTTCAGGAGTGCAGCTCTCCACAGGGAATGGCTGGGACTGGTGTATCACAGGAATCAGTGATACATCTGCACATCAGTGATGTGCAGATGGGTCAGCTCAAGCGGTTCGGTTCGCACCAGAACATGCAAACAGGCAAAAAATTTGTTTGAACACGCGAACACCGTTAAAGTCTATGGGACACGAACATGAAAAATCAAAAGTGCTAATTTTAAAGGTTAATATGTCATAAAAAGTGTTTGGGGACCCGGGTCCTGCCCCAGGGGACATGTATCAATGCAAAAAAAAGTTTAAAAAAACTACAGTTTTTTCGGGAGCAGTGATTTTAATAATGCTTAAAGTGAAACAATAAAAGTGAAATATTCCTTTAAATTTCGTACCTGGGGGTGTGTATAGTATGCCTGTAAAGTAGCGCAGGTTTCCCGTGCTTAGAACTGTCCCTGCACAAAATGTTAATTTCTAAAGGAAAAAAAGTAATTTAAAACTACTCGCGGCTATAATGAATTGTCGGGTCCAGGCAATACAGATCAAAGTCATTGAAAAAAACGGCAGGGGTCCCCCCCACAGTCCATTACCAAGCCCTTAGGGTCTGGTATGAATATTAAGGGGAACCCCAAACAAAAAAAAAAGCGTGGGGGTCCCCCTCAAATTCCATATCAGGCCCTTCAGGTCTGGTATGGATTTTAAGGGGAACCCTGCACCAAAAAAAAAATGGTGTGGGGTCCCCCCAAAAATCCATACCAGACCCTTATCTGAGCACGCAACCTGGCAGGCCGCAGGAAAAGAGGGGGGATGAGAGAGCGCCCCCCATCCTAAACTGTACCAGGCCACATGCCCTCAACATGGGGCGGATGTCCCCATGTTGATGGGATCTGCAGGCGAGGGGCTTATCGGAATCTGGAAGCCCCTTTAACAAAGGGGACCCCAGATTCCGCCCCCCCATGTGAATTTGTAAAGGGGTACATTGTACCTCTACCATTTCACAAAAGAAAGTGTCAAAAATTTAAAAAAACCACACAGACACAGTTGTGAAAAGTCCTAAAAAATAAAAATAAAAAAAAGCCATTCCAGCGTTGTAATGCAGTCTGTCCAGCGATGATCCATGAATCTCCAGCGATGCGAGTCTCCAGCGAGAAACGACGCACATCTTCCCTGCACCGGAGCCTCCCGGGCTAATGACGCGCAAGCAGTGTTTGACAGTTCTTTTATAACCGAGGTCGGGGCCACACGTGACGTGCGGATAACCCCGCCCCCTCTAACGCGTCACGGGGGTTTACGTAACGCGTTAGAGGGGGCGGGATGGGTAGCCCCACATCCTCTAAAGCGGCACGGAGGTTTCCCATGACGCGTTAGAGGGGGCGAGGTTACCCGTCACGTCACGGGGGGCCCCGACCTTGGTTATAAAAGAACTGTCAAACACTGCTTGCGCGTCATTATCCGGGAGGCTCCGGTGCAGGGAAGATGTGTGTCGATTGTTAAAGGGGGGATTGTTAAAGGGGGATTGTTAAAGGGGGCTTCCAGATTCCGATAAGCCCCTCACCCGCAGACCCCCACAACCACCGGGCAAGGGTTGTGGGGATGAGGCCCTTGTCCCTATCAACATGGGGACAGCCCCCCCATGTTGAGGGCATGTGGCCTGGTACGCTTCAGGAGGGGGGCGCTCTTTCGTCCCCCCCTCTTTTCCTGCGGCCTGCCAGGTTGCGCGCTCGGATAAGGGTCTGGTATGGATTTTTGGGGGGACCGTTTTTAAAACTTTTTTTTGCATTGATACATGTCCCAGATCCCCAAACACTTTTTATGACAATAACTTGCATATTAACCACTTCCATACCGGGTCATTGTAAAATGACGCCGGCAGGAACCCTCTCTCCCTCCGGGTGGTTTGTGGGGGGATATCTGAATGATGCCTGCAGCTAGAGGCATCATTCAGATATCCTTCTCTTCTGCTGGCAATTCTGCGCACCATAAAAATGATCATAGCGGCGGTTCCCCCCTCCTGCTGCCATCCGGTGCTTCTCCGGGCTCTCCCGTGCCATCGGGGGCACGGAGAAAGAATCGTCCGGCTCCGGTGGTCACATGACGAGCATAGAGATGACTGGTGACCGTCGGAGGCCCGGGCGCGATGTGATGACGTCACGCCCGGGTTCCCAAAGGTAAACAAAGCCGAGGCTGAAAGCATGAGATCAGTGATTTCTTTTTCCCGATCTAATGCTTTCCAGCCTGGAGGAGAGATGTGGGGTCTTATTGACCCCGCAATTCTCCATAAAGAGGACCTGTCACACACCATTCCTATTACAAGGGATGTTTACATTCCTTGTAATAGGAATAAAAGTGATCAAAAAAAGTGTAAAAATAAAAAAAAATTGGTAAAATAAAAAAAATAATAATACATTTTTTTTTAAAACGCCCCTGTCCCCAATAGCTTGCACTCAGAAGCGAACGCACACGTAAGTCCCGTCCACATATGTAAATGCTGTTCAAACCACATATGTGAGGTATCGCCACGTGCGTTAGCGTGCGTGCAACAATTCTACCACTAGACCTGTACAGTGGGGATCGAAAGTTTGGGCACCCCAGGTAAAAATGTGTATTAATGTGCATAACGAAGCCAAGGAAAGATGGAAAAATCTCCAAATGGCATCAAATTACAGATTAGACATTCTTATAATATGTCAAAAAAAGTTAGATTTTATTTCCATCATTTACACTTTCAAAATTACAGAAAACAAAAAAATGGCGTCTGCAAAAGTTTGGGCACCCTGCAGAATTTATAGCATGCCCCCTTTGCAAAGCTAAGACCTGCCAGTGTCATGGATTGTTCTCAATCATCGTCTGGGAAGACCAGGTGATGTCAATCTCAAAGGTTTTAAATGGCCAGACTCATCTGACCTTGCCCCAACAATCAGCACCATGGGTTCTTCTAAGCAGTTGTCTAGAAAACTGAAACTGAAAATAGTTGACGCTCACAAAGCTGGAGAAGGCTATAAGAAGATAGCAAAGCGTATTCAGATGTCAGTATCCTCTGTTCGGAATGTAATTAAGAAATGGCAGTCATCAGGAACAGTGGAAGTTAAAGCAAGATCTGGAAGACCAAGAAAAATATCAGACAGAACAGCTCGCAGGATTGTGAGAAAAGCAATTCAAAACCCACGTTTGACTGCACGATCCCTCCAGAAAGATCTGGCAGACACTGGAGTTGTGGTACACTATTCCACTATAAAGAGATACTTGTACAAATATGGTCTTCATGGAAGAGTCATCAGAAGAAAACCTCTTCTGCGTCCTCACCACAAAAATCAGCGTTTGAACTTTGCAAATGAACATATAGACAAGCCTGAGGCATTTTGAAACAAGTTCTGTGGACCGATGAGGTTAAAATAGAACTTTTTGGCCGGAATGAGCAAAGGTACGTTTGGAGAAGAAAGGGCACAGAATTTAATGAAAAGAACCTCTGTCCAACTGTTAAGCATGGGGGTGGATCAATCATGCTTTGGGGTTGTATTGCAGCCAGTGGCACAGAGAACATTTCACGAGTAGAAGGAAAAATGGATTCAATAAAATTTCAGCAAATTTTGGATGGTTACTTGATGCCATCTGTGAAAAAGCTGAAGTTAAAGAGAGGATGGCTTCTACAAATGGATAATGATCCTAAACACACCTCAAAATCCACGGGGGATTACATCAAGAGGCGTAAACTGAAGGTTTTGCCATGGCCTTCACAATCTCCTGACCTCAACATTATTGAAAACCTATGGATAGACCTTAAAAGAGCAGTGCGTGACAGACAGCCAAGAAATCTCAAAGAACTGGAAGACTTTTGTAAGGAAGAATGGGCAAAGATACCTCAAACAAGAATTGAAAGACTCTTGACTGGCTACAAAAAGCGTTTACAAGCTGTGATACTTGCCAAAGGGGGCAGTACAAGATATTAACTCTGCAGGGTGCCCAAACTTTTGCAGACGCCATTTTTTTGTTTTCTGTAATTTTGAAAGTGTAAATGATGGAAATAAAATCTAACTTTTTTTGACATATTATAAGAATGTTAAACTGTAATTTGATGCCATTTGGAGATTTTTCCATCTTTCCTTGGCTTCGTTATGCACATTAATACACATTTTTACCTGGGGTGCCCAAACTTTCGATCCCCACTGTAACTCTAACCTGGTAACCTGTAAAAGTGTCGCCTATGGAGATTTTTAAGTACCGAAGTTTGGCACCATTCCATGAGTGTGCGCAATTTTAAAGCATGACATGTTAAGTATATATTTACTCGGCGTAACATAATCTTTCATGTTTTACAAAAAAATTGGGCTAACTTTACTGTTTTGTTATTTTTTAATTCATGAAACCATTTTTTTTCCCAAAAAAAGGCGGTTGAAAAATTATTGCACAAATACCGTGCAAGATAAAAAGTTGCAACGACCGTCATTTTATTCCCTAGGGTGTCTGCTAAAAAAACATATATAATGTTTGGGGGTTCTGAGTAATTTTCTAGCAAAAGAATGATGATTTGTACATGTAGGAGAGAAGTGCCAGAATAGGCCCGGTATGGAAGTGGTATAAAAAGCCCTGTATTGGTTGTGGTTAAACTTTAAAATTAGAACTTTTGATTTCTCCCATAGACTTTTAAAGGGTGTTCCGCGGCTTTTCGAATTTGCTGAGAATACCCCAAATTGTTTGCTGTTGGCCGAGCGGGTGAACAGCCAATGTTCGAGTCAAACTCATGTTCGACTCGAACCTAAAGCTCATCCCTAATGGTTAGTAAAGTGGCAAAGGATCAGTCCAAGCAGCAGGCAGGAACGTGGTAAATAAACTGGCCAGGGTCAGTACAGGTGGCAGGCAGAGGAAAAACTGTTGTGTAGGTTATCTGAACACTGTTGCTTGCTGCACTGGTCTGGTAAAAGTGGGACTTGTGTAGCCATGATCAGGAAAACTGTTGCTGGCTTACACTTGTCTGGTGACCCTGGAGACTAGTGTGGCAGCAATCAGTAACACTAATGCTGATCTAGTGTGGTGACAATCGGGGGACTGTTGCTGGCTTACGTTGGTGTGGTGACACTGCGACTGATGTGGTGGTGATAAGGAACACTTTTGCTGGCATACACTGGACTGGTGACACTGGGACTGGTGTGGCAGTGATCAGGAAAACTGTTGCTTGCTGCACTGGTCTGGTGTGATGGCAATCAGAAACACTGATTCTAGCTACACTGGTCTGGTGACACTGTGGCTGGTATGGTGGTGATTGGAGAAATGGCTGCATTATTAGAGCTCATTCACATGTGAGGTTGGGGGGTGGTAAAAACTTCAAGGTGCCATATATACCAGCATGAGGCCCTGGATCCCAGGAAGGGTAAGCAATTCCCTTAAAGATTCATGACCATTGTCCATGGCCTCTATATACTTGCCTTCACCCGGGGACCAGGACAGACAGGCCGGAGTATAAAGGTGCAATCTATGTCTATATTCTGTTGACAGTAACTGCTTATCAAGCCTTGAGATCTATACATACTCTAAGATGTAAATTTGAACCCACTATGCAACTGTGTGACGCACCACTTGACTTTTTTTTTTTTTTTTTTTAGTTTTTTATTGAACAATTTACAGTTTAAACATATTTCTGCAGGTTATAAGGCAATACTGTAGAAATGCATACAACAAGGATATGTGGCTTATGTACATGTAAATACAACAAGTCAGGAACCCATACAGGTTTAACCATGTGCTCAGCGAATCTCAATTGGGTGGAAACCTTCTGTCTACGCTAATCATGTGGTTCCACGCTGGGAGGGGTTGTGGCTTTATGAACCACCAGTACATGTGTCTGCGGATGCAAGCCACCTGTCCCAGATTTTGTTGTACTTATCTGGACAACCTCTGTTAATGTATATGAACTTCTTGTAGGGCAGTGTGTTATTTATATCTATTTTCCAGTCATTGAAGCCGGGGGGAATGGGTCTCATCCACTGTCTGGCTATAATTTTTCTTGCAGAAAACAGTGTTTCATGTAGGAATGTTTTAGTGAATTTGTCTATCTCAGAATCAGGGAATATCCCTAGTAGACATTGTTTGGGGTCTAGGGTCAAAGGGGATCCCATGTCATCATGGAGGAAGTCCACAATCTGCTTCCATAGACTCTGAAGGACCGGGCACGCCCAATTTAAATGGAAAAATGTGCCCGTCGCCTGTTTACACATTGTGCACGAGGTAGAAGACTGTTGCCTAAAGCGGGCTATTCTCAGGGGGGTAAGATATGCTCGGTGCACAATATACAACTGGGTCAGCCTGTCAGAGAGTTTGGGGGATACAGTCCTACATGAGTCAAGCGCTTCACTCCACTCCTCATCCTCCAGCGGACCCACCTCTCTTTCCCATCTTGGTTTAAGGTTATAGGCTAGCACGGTGGATGATGGGGTTAGGAGCATGACATAGAAATCAGAAATCAGCCTCCGTGGATCCTCACCCTTAACTACTGCCATAATGACATTAGGAGCAGACTGTGGCAAGGGTTGGGTGAACTGAGCTTGAGCTGCATGGTGTACCTGAAAGAATCTAAAGAGTAGTGAATTGGGTAGTAGGAACTCGTTTTGGAGTCTCTCAAAGTTTTTAAGTGTGCCATCTGAGAATATGTGGTGCAAGTAATATATCCCATGTTCACTCCATATCTCTGTGTCAGGGATCAAGAGAAACTCTGGGAGTAATTTATTGTGCCATAGAGGGGTATAATCGTTGTGCTTAGGGGTCTTCAACATTTTGGTGGTAATGTCCCATATTTGCCTATATTGGTAGAGGAGAGACCCCCGGTCTCTTTTGGAGTCATTCCCACTGTGACCCACTGCGATTGCAGTAAGTGGATCCGTGGTTAGTTGTGCCCACTGTGGGCAAAGGAGCGTGAGGAATCTGAGTCTGTCGGTTTTGTCAATGTGATATAGCTGAGACAGTTGGGATGCAAGGTAATAAAGATTCAGGTCCGGGAAGGCCGTTCCACCCAGGTCAGTAGGGTTCTTAAGGACTCTCCAGGCCAGCTTGTGTCTGTTGGTGCCCCAGATAAATGTCCTGAGTATGGCCTCCATTGATTTAAAAAGTTTTAAGGGCAAGTACACGGGCGTATGCCAGAGTATATACAATATTTTGGGAAATAGTATCATTTTAATGATATTAATGCGTCCCCATACACCGAGGGGCAGTCTCGCCCACACCTGAGTTTTAGACTTGATGAGATTGAAAAGGGGCTCTATGTTCAGGGATATATAGTCAGCCGGTGTCCTATTCACCAATACTCCAAGATATTTAATAGTGTTTACTCGTTGAAGTGGTAACTGTTCCTGTAGCTTGGGAGAGGGGAAACTGTCCATGGGCAGTATTTGGGATTTTTCCCAATTAATTTTGAGGCCGGAGAACTGGCCAAAGTGTTCAATTGTATGCAGTGCCTTCTGAAGGGACGTGGCAGAGTCAGCTAGATATAGTAGTGTGTCGTCTGCGCATAGACTAATTTTTTCAGTCAGGGATCCAAGGCAAAGACCTTGGATCTCAGGGTCCTCTCTAATGGAGATTGTAAGTGGCTCCGCTGCCAGAGCGTAAAGGAGCGGAGACAGTGGGCAGCCCTGTCTAGTGCCCCTGGACAGGTCAAACGTCTGGGAAGCCCTCCCGTTGGCCACTACCTTACCCTTGGGCTCTAGATATAGCAGTTGTACCCACTTAATAAAATTGGCTCCAAAGCCAAAATTGCGTAAGCATCCCCAAAGGTATCTCCACTCCACCAAATCAAAGGCCTTGGCAGTGTCCAGGGCTACCACCACCCGGGACCCAACATTAGTGTGTGTCGCTTGTAGGTTAATATATAATTTTCTAAGGTTGAATGAGGTGTTACGCCCTGGCATAAATCCAGCTTGGTCTGTATGTATCAGGGTTAGTATCACTTGGTTAAGGCGGAGGGCAAGTACTTTGGCCAAAATCTTTATGTCTACCTGGAGGAGCGATATGGGTCTATAAGATTCCGGGAGGCCTGGGTCCTTGCCCGGTTTGGGTATAAGGATAATAACCGCCTCGCTCATCGATGGAGGTAGGGTGGAGTTGTCAAACAAGTGGTTATAGAGGGATAACAACTTGGGAGTAAGTATCTCGCTGTATTGAGTGTAGAATTCTATTGGTAACCCGTCTGAACCCGGGGCCTTGGATCTAGCGAAGCTCGCAATCGCTGTATTTATTTCATCTTGTGTAAGAGGCGCATCTAGCATAGCCATTTGGGTATCATTTAGCTGTGGGAAAGTAATTCCCGCTAGCAGATCCTCCAATTGGGCTTCGGTGGTGGAGACCTGGGTTGTGTAAAGCTGTGTGCAGAAGTCCCTAAACCTGGTGGCCACAGCCTGGGGCTCCGTGATCTTTTCCCCATTAGGGCCAGTAAGTGAAATGACTGTGGGGGATCTATCCTCGCTATGTGCTAGATAGGCCAACAGTTTACCCGCTCTCTCCCCGTGCTCAAACAATTTTTGCCTGGCAAAGAAGAGTTTTTTCCTGGCCGACTCATGCTGTAGCTGGTTGACCACCCTTGTTTGTAACTTAAGTTGGGCAGCCCCAGCAGGAGAGGGGTCTGACATAAAGTTTTGTTCAGAGGAGGACAGGTCCCGCATTGCCTCGTCCAGAGCGGCTGCTGAGTTAGCCTTCAGCCTGTTGATATGAGAGGTCAAAGTCAGGCGTGCGTGTAGTTTAAAGGTTTCCCATACTATGTCCGGGGATGCGGATCCGTCATTCTCTAGAAAGTAGGTCCTCCAACTGTTACAAAGCTCGTCATCCTCCGACAGCAGGGTGAGCCAGAACGGATTCAGGCGCCACGTGCGAGGTGGTTTGTCTAGCGGGACGGAGAGGCTAATCCAATATGGGCTGTGGTCTGAAAGTAGCCTAGGGGAAAACTCAGCTCTCAGCAACCTTGGAGTAAGGGTGTTGGAGATTAGTATGAAGTCTATGCGGGACATAGTGTTATGGGTGGCTGAGAAACAGGAGTAAGCTCGGTCAAGCGGGAATTTAAAGCGCCAGGTATCAGTGAGATTAAAGGAGGTGATGAGTCGGGAGAATCTAGTGTGAGTTGGAGCTGTAGTAGGCAATGGTGAGGGTGAGAGTTTGTCTAGTGCTGGGTTCAACGTAATATTGAAATCCCCCAGCCACACCACCTGAGTCGAAGGATGACGAGTCATATACAGCAAGCCCTCTGTAACTAGCAGAGCAAAATGGGGGAGGGACATATAATGCCATCAAAAGAAAAGGTTCATCATATAATTTAACAGAAAGAAAAACATATCGCCCCTGAGGGTCAGACTGGACATCACATAGCTCAAAATGTACCGACTTGGCCACCAAAATTGAGACTCCGCGTGCATGGGAGGAGTGGGATGAATGATAGGCCCACCCGATCTATGGCCGGCGGAGTGCCATTTGGAGCCGACCCTCCACATGCGTCTCCACCAACACCACAATGTCAGCACATTGTTTTTTGAGAAATGAGAAGACTGCAGATCTCTTTAACTTGTCTCCAAGCCCACGTACATTCCAAGTGAGCAGTTTTATCAAGGCCATAGGTCAGACATCAAGACATATCGTAGGGCAGTAGTGGCCCGCCCCTCCCCTAATTGAACATATGGCCCACATTTCCGGTCTAGTATAAAGATATTGTGCATATCACATAAGCAAAAGGTTTGCCATCTATGCAGTATCATCTTGCATTTCGTTGTATTGCATTCCGTCAAATAAAAACTAACCTCCCCCTCCCCCTCCCCACCCTGCATCTTCCCCAACTGATGCGGGTATGTGCCCAAAACCAAAAGTAAGTGACAACTGGAAGCAGGTAAAAACAAAATGTCCTGCTGTTATGTAAAAAATCTGCAGCGATCAGTCCGCAGGAATGGTGCGGGTGACATAGGGCCCACAAATAGAGAGCAACAGGCTCGTCATGTACTGTGAACAAAAAGTACAATGTGGGGATAATGGGAGCCAAAGTGCTGCAGTCATAGAATAAAGGGATGCATGTTCCGGTTGCTGGGGGGCGAAAATTCGCTGTTTTATGCATAAGGGGTGTAGGACTGATTGAGCTCCGCAATGATAGTCTCCAGGGTATGTCTAGGGATTGACCTTTTAATATGAGGCCTTGAGTGTAGGAAACTCTCCTTGCAAGTTACAGTGAGGTAGGATAAAGGCAGGGGAAGGCAAGGAGTGGTCTCAGGAGATTTCATAGGTGAGGAGCGAGGGGGTATTGGCAGCGGGCCGCCAAGGGGGGGACAACTGTGAGGTAACATACCAGGATACGATGCATTTGCAGAGTCCCTTGGCGGTGCGGTATATGTGAGTGATGGTGACAGACGATCAGCAGTGTCAGACTTATACGTACCAGATCGGTGAGCCCAATGGAGCAGAGGAAGGTCTCCCTTACGTGTCCTAATCACGGCCCCTGATAGTATGAACAGAAGGCACGGGAGTGCCTGGCGGGTAGTTGCAGGGATGCGGTTCTGGATCCAGGTGCAGAGGAGTAGGTGTCCGGCCGGACAGGCAACAGAAAACAGGAGCACAGGCAGAGGATGCTGAGCAGGAGCAGAGCGGGATGGTCGGGTCACAGGCAGGATCGGCAACAGGCAGGCAGCGAAGTACAGAGGAACAGGCAGGTTCATGGTCAAGGCTAGCTGAGGTCAGGTGCAGGCAGGAGACAAGGGTAATCCGATGGACAGGCCGGGTAATCAAGAGGTAAGTGTTCAGACAGGTATCAGGAGCAAAAGGTCACAGGTAACTGCAGATCAGACAGCACCGGTCTGAAGTATTCCAGGGGTTTAAATGGACTGCTTGGCGCGTATCGGCGCACGCAATGGCGCGCATCGGTGCACGCAATGGCGCGCGCGCACATGCACCCGCAGTCCAGGATGGGAACCAGCGCACACAGGAGTATACACAACACGTCCAGCAAGGTGAGTTCTCTGACAGTGCCCCCCCTTAAGGGCAGCCTCCGGATGCCCAATTGGTCAATTTTCGTGGCATGGGACCTTTTGAAGGCCTGCATAAGTTCTTCAGCATGTATGCTGCTTCCGGGTTCCCAGGAGTTATCCTCTGGTCCATAGCCCTTCCATTTTATCAAATATTGCATCTGATTGTATCTTCTCCTACAATCCAAGATAGCCTCCACCTCAAATTCTTCCTCATTGTTGACTATTATGGGTTCTGGTGGACCGGTACTTCGGCCAGAAAAGGGGTTAGGAACAACAGGCTTCAGCAGCGTCACATGGAAGACTGGGTGGACCTTCAGAGAGTCAGGTAAGTCAAGTTCATAGGTCACGTCATTAATCTTTCTCTTAACAGAAAAAGGCCCCATAAATCTGGGACCCAGTTTCCTGGAGGGGCAGGCCATCTTTAGGTTAACTGTAGACAACCATACTTGGTTGCCAGGTTCCAGAATAAGCTCTCCTTGCTTCTTCCTGTCGAACATCTTTTTATTATATTCCTGAGTCTTGGACATGGTTTCCTGTAAAAGTTTATTGTTAGTGAGGAAGAAGTCCATTGTTTCATAAACTGCAGGAATAGCACATTCAGATATAGTACTGGGCAGGAAGGATGGGTGGAAGCCGTAGTTAGCAAAAAATGGCGTCTGCTTGATAGCAGAATGCAGAGAATTATTATACGCAAACTCGGCAATAGGCAGTAAGGAGGCCCAGTCATCCTGTGAGAAAGAGGAGAAGCAACGGAGGTACTGCTCTAAAGTCTGGTTGGTCCTTTCCGTTTGCCTGTTCGACTGGGGATGATAAGCAGAAGAAAAAGCCAACTCGATCTCCAAAGAACCTCAAAGAGCCTTCCAGAACCTGGAGGTGAACTGAACACCTCGATCGGACACAATGCTGGCTGGAACTCCGTGCAACCTCACTATCTCTTTGATAAAGATCTTCGCTGTTTCCATAGCTGAAGGTGTGCCTTTCATAGGCAGAAAGTGGGCCATTTTGGACAATCTGTCCACTACAACAAAAATAGTAGAAAACCCCTCAGCCAGGGGAAGTTCCACGATGAAATCCATCGAGATCATCTGCCAAGGTCTTTCTGGGACAGGTAGAGGCTTTAATAAGCCCCAGGCTCTTGCCCGGCTACTCTTGCTTCAGGAACAGGTATTGCATGACTCCACATAGCTTTTACAGTCGCTCATAAGTTGAGGCCACCAAAACGTGCGCTGTATCAATTCAGCTGTCTTCAGCGCACCAAAGTGTCCAGCCAATTTATGGTCGTGGCAAAGCTCTAGCACTGCTACCCTTAAGTTCTCTGGGACCACAATCTTGTCTTTATGCCACATCAGCCCATCTTGTGCCCTTACACAGGTATCAGGAAACGAGGTTAGTCCGGCAGAGGCTTGTTTAATTCGGGAAATGAGATCCCCTTGAAGCAACAGAAAGTTCCCCGAAGGGAGGATGGTGTCTGGAGATATAGACTTCTCGGAATCGTTAAACATGCGGGAGAGAGCATCAGGCTTGGTATTTTTTGACCCAGGTCTGTACGTAATGTGAAACAGGAATCTTGAAAAAAAAAAGTGCCCACCTTGCCTGCCGTGGTTTCAATCTCTTGGCCGTTTTTAGATACTCTAAGTTTTTATGGTCGGTGTAGACCAAGATGGGATGTGCAGCACCCTCAAGTAGGTAACGCCACTCTTCTAATGCAGCCTTGATGGCCAGAAGCTCCCGATCTCCCACGTCATAATTCTTTTCCGCTGTGGAGAGCTTACGAGAAAAGAAGGCCACTGGATAGAGGAGAGATTTGGCTCCTTGCCGTTGGGATAGCACAGCCCCTACCGCGATTTCTGAAGCGTCAACTTCGAGGACAAACGGTAAAGCAGGGTCAGGGTGTTTCAAGATGGAGGCAGAGGTGAACAATTCCTTGAGCTTTTCAAAGGCGGTTTGAGCCTTGGACGACCAGAAGAATCGGGTTCCTTGCTTGGTTAGTTCAGTAAGGGGAGCGATTATCGCAGAAAAGTTCCTGATAAACTTCCGGTAAAAATTTGAAAAACTGATAAAGCGCTGAACCCCCTTTTTATCTGTAGGAGCTGGCCAGTCCAGGATGGCAGAAACCTTCTGAGGATCCATTTTGATGCCCTCAACAGAAATAATTAATCCCCAAAACTGGATGCATTGCAGTTCAAATGCGCATTTCTCTGGTTTAGCATAAAGTCCATGCTGCCTGAGCCGGGTTAGAACATTTTGGACATGCCTGCGGTGGTCACTTACTGAGGGAGAGAAGATCAGGATGTCATCCAGGTAAACTATAACGTACAAATCCAGATAGTCACGGAAGATGTCGTTAACAAAATGTTGGAATGTTGCCGGTGCATTACACAGCCCGAAGGGCATAACAAGATACTCGAAGTGCCCGAATCGGGTACGAAAAGCCGTTTTCCACTCGTCCCCCTCTCGAATACGGATTAAATTGTAGGCTCTTCGGAGGTCAAGTTTAGTAAAGATGACCGCAGATCCCAACCTTTGGAAAAGTTCAGGCACAAGAGGCAGTGGGTAACGGTTCTTAATTGTAATTTTGTTTAATTCCCGATAGTCAATGCAGGGTCGTAATGAATGGTCTTTTTTTTCGACAAAAAAGATGCCAGCACTGGCCGGAGGGGTAGAGGGGCGAATAAACCCCTTCTTTAGGTTTTCGTTGATATAGACCTTCAGAGTGCCCAGCTCCTGCTCAGTCAAAGGGAAGATTCTTCCAAACGGGACTTCAGTTCCTGGTAATAACTCTATAGGGCAGTCATAAGGCCTATGAGGAGGGAGAGTCTCTGCCCCCTTCTTGCTGAACACGTCCAGAAAGTCATGATAGGGTGCAGGGACTGACTGCCGTAGCTCAGAGTCAGTATCAAGGCAGAGCAGTTGTTGGGAGTTAACTGAGGTTTGTTGCAAACAGTGCTGCTGGCAGTAGCTGGACAAGAACTTGATCTCCCCCGTGGCCCAATCAATAGTGGGGTTATGGGCTTGCAGCCAGGGCATCCCCAAGATGATAGGGAACAGGGGTGAGGAGATAGCATCAAGGCGTAGAAATTCCTGATGATGGGTGGCCATGGTGGCCAGCAATGGAACAGTTTCCTGTGTAACAGGGCCGGATTTAATGGTGGACCCATCGGCAAGGTGCACAGCAAGTCCCCAGGTCTTAGGCTGAAGAGGAATGTGGAGGTTGGCAGCAAATGATAGGTCAATGAAGCAACTGCATGCCCCAGAGTCAATTATGACGGAGACTGGAATCGGAGTATCTTTTCCTGGTAGCTGCAACAGGATGGGAAGAGCAAGATGAGAAGCTGCTTTAGGTAGAACAGATGTGCACAAGGAAGAGGTCGGGAGGATTTTACGCATCTTGGTAGGGCAAGACCTCACATAGTGCCCTGGTTCTCCGCAGTACATACAAAGGTTGTGGATCCGTCCGCGCTGTCGTTCTTCCAGGGTGAGGGAAGGACGAAGTAGACCCAGCTGCCTGGACTCAGGAGCGTCAGAGACTAGGACGGCTGGAGACAAAGGGGCATGGCTGGGAAAGCTGGGGACCTTGGGAAGCATCCAGGTGGGTCGAAGTTGGCTGGTGGACTTCTTGGAGTGGCGCTCCCGTAAGCGTCGGTCGATTTGGATAGACAGATTAATGAGACCATCCAAAGTTGGAGTACCGACCCGTGCCAGTTCGTCCTTAAGTGCATCAGATAGTCCCATCCGGAATTGATAACGCAGGGCAGCGGTGTTCCAATTGGTGTCGGAACTCCACCGTCTGAACTCTGCCACATAATCTTCCGCTGCTCGGTGACCTTGCTGTAGAGCATATAGTGCAGACTCGGCAGTGACAGTCCGCTGGGGGTCCTCATAAAGCTGAGACATAGCGGCAAAAAATGTGGTTAGATGATTCAGGGATTCTGCTTTTTGCTCCAAGAGACGATGGGCCCAGGTTTGAGGTTCACCAGACAGGAGGGAGATTACGAAGCCTACTTTAGTTACTTCCAAAGAAAAGGTGCGAGGTTGTAGAGCGAAGTAGAGTTCGCAGGCATTGTGAAAAGTACGAAATTGACTGCGTTCACCCGAAAACCTGTCAGGCGTGGGTACTCTGGGCTCGGGAGTTAGCATCTCTACAGAGGGTGCAGCTGCGGCAGTGCCTTGTGGACTGGTGGGCAAAGACAGGACGTGTACCCGTTCTTCCAATCTTGTGTAGCCTTGTTGAAGATCCTTCACAGCTTGCGTTAGACCCGCCAGGTGTCTACAAAGTTCCTCTACGGGAGTGGTTCCTTGCTCGGGCTCGGGCATGGCTGTCTGATACTGTCAGACTTATACGTACCAGACCGGTGAGCCCAATGGAGCAGAGGAAGGTCTCCCTTACGTGTCCGACTCATGGCCCCTGATAGTATGAACAGGAGGCATGGGAGTGCGGAGTGGTATGAGAGCCTGGCGGGTAGTTGCAGGGGATGCGGTTCTGGATCCAGGTGCAGAGGAGTAGGTGTCCGGCCGGACAGGCAACAGAAAACAGGAGCACAGGCAGAGGATGCTGAGCAGGAGCAGAGCGGGATGGTCGGGTCACAGGCAGGATCGGCAACAGGCAGGCAGCGAAGTACAGAGGAACAGGCAGGTTCATGGTCAAGGCTAGCTGAGGTCAGGTGCAGGCAGGAGACAAGGGTAATCCGATGGACAGGCCGGGTAATCAAGAGGTAAGTGTTCAGACAGGTATCAGGAGCAAAAGGTCACAGGTAACTGCAGATCAGACAGCACCGGTCTGAAGTATTCCAGGGGTTTAAATGGACTGTTTGGCGCGCATCAGTGCACGCAATGGTGCACGCGCATCAGCACACGCGCGCGCGCACATGCACCAGCGCGCACAGGCACACCATTGCGCACAGGCGCGCGCACCCACAGTCCAGGATGTGAACCAGTGCGCAAAGGAGTATGCACAACACGTCCAGCAAGGTGAGTTCTCTGACAAGCAGTGCCGATGGACATGGTCGGCTCTGGGCGCTCCAACCAAGTTAGGACTTCCTCAGGATTCTCAAAGAAGAACACTCGACCATCTCTCTCGACTCGAAGACGAGCTGAAAATAGCATAGAGTATTTAAGGTGTTGTGCCCGGAGCCTCCTCTTCGCCTCCATAAAGCCCTGGCGGCGGCGCTGTACCTCGGCAGAGAAGTCAGGGAAGATGGCGATCCTGGAGTTTCCAAGGTGGATGTTGCCTTTTTCTCTGGCCATGCGTAGCGCTGCATCCCTGTCCTTATAGTTCAAGAATTTCGCTATGAACGTGCGGGGGGGAGCCCCCTGGGGGGGAGGTTTGGCAGGCATACGGTGGGCTCTCTCCACCGCCAAGGTAGGGGAGAAGGCCTCACGGCCATAGGTGTCGACAAGTAGGTGCTCCAGGAAGGTGGTGGGATCTTTGCCCTCAGCTCCCTCAGGGAGCCCGATGAATCAGAGGTTGCACCTCCTGAGCCGATTCTCCATATCATCTTGCTTGCTCAGGATCTGGTTGATTTGGAGCTGCATATTATCCGAGCTGTTCTGGAGCTGCGTAATGGCGTCCTCCACCTCTCCTATGCGGGTTTCGGCTGTTGTGACCCTCTCACGGAGTTTTTGGAAGTCCTGTCGTATAAGCGAGATGTCCACCTTGACCTCCTCTATTTGGGCTGTCAAAGACGTCTGGTAGAATGTGATCGCCTCGAGCTATTTTGCTGTGTCATTTCCCGGAGTGTCCGGCTCGCTGCACGTGGCGCCGCTATCTTCCCCAGCACTTTCTTTCTCCTGGCGGCGATATTGATCTAGTTTAGCCAGGGTGGCCTTCGGTGTTTTCGGTGGGGACATGGCCAAGATCTGCGGCGGTCTTCACCCCCACTCTGTCTGGCTAATCAGGCTGTCCCTGGGGGTATAGAGCTGTGAGCCAGCAAGGTCTGGTTGTAATACTGGTCAGTAGGCTGGGTGAAGCAAGATGGCCGCCGTCCTACAGTACTAGGTCGAAGCCGTGGCCCTTGCTAAATGTGGCAGCCACGTTCGGGTAGTATAGTCAGAGGTTAGTGGAACTGCGGCTACTGGTGTGCAGGGCCCTCAGGGGATCAGCAGGCCGGATGAAGCAGGAATCATTAGTCAGCAGGCCAGGTGAAGCAAGATGGCCGCTGACTTCCAGCAGTAGGCTAAAGCCGGGGCCTTTCCTGAATGTGGCAGCAGCGTGGCCGCCGTGCAGACAGAGGATCCGCCCCAGCAGGCCTGCGGGGTCTTGGTGAGCCGTTTCAGGGTGTTCCCAGGAGAGCAATAGTACAGGCGACAGGTCGGGTGGAGCAAGATGGCCGCCGACTTCCAGAGCTAGGCCGAAGCCGCGGTCTTTCCTAAATGCGACACCCGCGATCGGGATCTTGGCTCCGCGGAAGCCGCCGTACAAACGGAGAACGGCGGATTTGCGGCCACAGGTGTGCAGGGTCCTCAGGGGTTCCCGCTGGGCTGGTGCAGGATTATTCTGGAGATCAGGATAGTAAGTAAAGGAGTATTGGATGGAGCTCAAAGCATGCACGTCCTACTCCATGCTAAGTCAGGCCACGCCCCCCACCACTTGACTTTTAGTGTCACTATTATCACTGGAATTACAAGTTTGGTTCTCTGAAATCTACAGTGCTTTGTTTGTTTGGTTTACATCCTCGATTCCTCCTGGTGCTACACTGCCATATTAGAACATTGTCTTCAGGCCACAGTTATTCCCTAGTGGAATCACACAGTGTATAGCCCCATCTCAGGATATGAACAATATTAGCACTCCAGTGTTCAGCAAACTGAATTGTTGTTTTCACCATCACATTTGATGACTAAGGCCTCGTACACACGAACGAGTTTCTCGGCAAAAACCAGCAAGAAACTTGCTGGCAGAGATTTCTTGCCGAGAAATTCGTTCGTGTGTATGGTTTCTCGTCAAGAAAAGCGACAAGAATCTCGACGAGAAAATAGAGAACCTGCTCTCTATTTTCTCGTCGAGATTCTCGTCAGCCTGTTTCTCGACGAGAAAAGTGAGTGTGTGTACACTTACCTGTCCTCCGGGAAGCCCGCGCATGTTCGAAATGAATTCGATGCATGTGCGGTAGCTTCCTAGGCATACGTAGGGTATACCAAGATGGCGGCGACGGCATCGAATGTGACGAGCGCATGCTCGTCGTAGTCGATGACGTCACCGCGTACGCTCCATTCAAAGAACCGCGGGTTCTTTGAATCGAGCGTGTGTACACTCGGCCGGGACAAGTTTCTTGTCCAAGAATCTCGTCGAAAAAAACGACGTGTGTACGAGGCTTTATTTTTGTCCGGACAATTAGGGGCTAACTATTTCATTCAGTTCTAGTGGGAGTTCCACCCTATTCCCATTTTTTATACACAATGTTGTACTTGTCTCTATGTATACAGTGTATTTTATACTGATTTTGATACTCTGGAGGAACATTCCCCTCTGGGAGATTTTGTATATCACCCCAGGGGAATCTTTCTGATTTCTTGTGTATTCATTAATAAAGTCTTAGTTACATAGTTACATAGTTAGTCAGGTTGAAAAAAGATACAAGTCCATCCAGTTCAACCATAAAAAAAAAAAAAAATATTGTACAATCCCATATACCCAATTCTATACCCACAGTTGATCCAGAGGAAGGCAAAAAAAACAGCAGAGCATGATCCAATTTGCTACAGCAGGGGAAAAAATCCTTCCTGATCCCCCGAGAGGCAATCGGATTTACCCTGGATCAACTTTACCTATAAATGTTAGTACTCAGTTATATTATGTACATTTAGGAAAGTATCCAGGCCTTTCTTAAAGCAATCTACTGAGCTGGCCAGATCCACCTCTGGAGGGAGTCTGTTCCACATTTTCACAACTCTTATTACCTTACTGATGGTACCACGTGTTTGATTCACCGCTAGACTATACCTTGGGACCTCCCTGTGTCCCAAACCCCTCCCTTCTTTCTAAAAACTTGCAGTTAAGACACAGTTTACCACCTCTCAACCGATACCCCCTTTAGCTGCGATACTTTTCTTTGCAACTGTGGCAGGAATTATACTCCCATAGGCTCACCGATTACAACCAATCCAGGTGAAAGGGGTGTGTGTGTGTGTGTTTATTTGTGTGCATGTGCGGTCCAAGCAGATGGTGAGAAGGCGATGTCAAATGCTCTCTGAAGAGTGATCCAAACACAGATAGCTCTTTAGAGAGCATTGAGCTGTGCATGAGGGCCCAAACTGGGAGGACGTATCCTCTGAGAATGATGCTCGTCCCTATTGGCTGTATATATGCAGTGGCCGGGTAGGAACTAGGAAGCCGTAAAGCTAGCTAGTTATGAGAGTGTAGCGGGTATTTGAATTATGTGAGGACTCTGGTGGTGTGAGGTTCCTTGGGGCCCCTGGGTGGCGCTGTTGCCTGGGGCCGGAGTTGAACTCACACCTCGAACCGTGCCTTTTTGTCCTCCCCTGGAGCTGGTACAGCAGGGCGGGGAACCCGCTGGGACGCAAAGGGAGAGGTCATAAAAGGAGCGGACGTCCTGTTTTGGGAAGAGAGTCGGAGGACGCGGCCGCACTCAGGCACCTTTAGCTTGGGTGCTGGCGTTCCGGTGTTCCAGGCCTAGGCGCCCTTGGCCTAGCTGGAGTAGGGATGGAGTCCATCTCAGGCACCTTTAGCCTGGGGTGAGGTACTATGGCGGATGCCTGGGGCTCAGTACCTTCGACTGAGTTCCGCGAGCGTGGAGGAATCCGAGGGGGCCCTAACTCCTTGGTTGCCCGTGTCTGAGTTCGTGAGGACTGGTGCGCAGTAACTTCTCTGAAGAGCCCGGCGCAGCATCGCTGGTGACAGAGAGGCCTCCACTTCTCCCTTGGACGGATTTCTTCCTCTGACAGGGGCAAAGTGAGTGAAGGTAAATTCACGTTCTATATTACCTAGTCAGTGGCAGTGACTATTCACCACTGGTGACAGCACAGTGGGCAGCAGCAAGAAGGGAAAGGATTGTGCCTCGATCTGTCCCCTCATTTTCCAAAGGAGAAAGATTGTTTTATTGCTTGGCAAGAAGAATAAAACTGAGTTGTACCTATTCACTGTGTGGAACTTGGGTTACTCAAGCAAAGGAGTCAGGAACGAAGGACTGGACTTGACTCTAGGACACCTACACAAAAGCCCAATCTCTGGCCTTCACCTCCCAGTTACGGAGGACATGGGCCGTGGTGTGTTTCTCTCTCTCTCTCTCCCAGGTACCCCTAGACAACAGCCATATAACCACCAAAGAAAGAGAGAGAGGTGAGGCCGCTACACGAGTATGCTTAATGTGTAGAGATGAGTGGGATCCATAGAGTTTTTGTGTTGTCTGAGTTAACTGTATTAATGTTGCTAAAGTGCTGTATGAGCAAAATATGTGGCAATACGGATACGCAATATCAGTTGCATATTTATTTTTCTGTTTCTGTTTGTAACTTATGTTTTAAAATTATATGAGACTTTGCAATGATCACACAGAGGTAAAAATGACAAATTACCTTTGCCATGGTGATCATGGAAACATCTAGAAACTAAAAAATAATATTTTGTGTATAAATTGTGACCTTAAAATTACTAAATTGATTAGAAACATTTGAACATACTGAACTACAGTGCAATCTATAGGGCATTTTGCACATTTCAGTTGGGGAATGGGGGGGAGATTTTTCCGGGGAAGGAGTAAAATCAAGGAAAACGGTAAGTTGAAAACTGTCCAATGTGGTGCCTATATTTAAAAAGGGAACAACGTCTTTACCAAGTGTAGCGACCTGGCCCCTCTCTCCCCTTCTCGTTCTCGGCTTGTCTTTCTTCGTCTAGGGGTCTCAGTGCTGGGGAGAGGGATGAGATACACCACAAGCCATGTCCTCAATAGCTAAGAGGTGAAGGCCAGAAAGATTGGGCCTTGTGTAGGTGTCCTAGAGTCAAGTCCAGTACTTCGTCCCTGACTCCTTTGCTCCTAGTAACCAGAGTTCCACACAGTGAATAGGTCCAACTCAGTTTTATTCTTCTTGGCGTACAAACATACAGTTTCTTTACTGAGTAATAATGGGGATAGATCGAGGCACAATCCTTTCCCTTCTGTTGCTAACCACTGTGGTATCACCAATGGTAAATAGTCACTGCCACTGACTATATGAGGTAGAGACTGAATTACCTTCGCTAGCACGGCCCCTGTCAGGGGAAGGAAATCCGTCCAAGGGAGAAACCGGAGGCCTCTCTGTCACCAGCGATGCTGCGCCGGACTCTTCACAGAAGTTCCGCACACCAGTTCTCACGAACTCAGACACGGGCACCCAAGGAGTTAGGGCCCCCTCGGATTCCTCCACTCTCGCGGAACTCTGTCGAAGGTACTGAGCCCCAGGTGTCCACCATAGTACCTCACCCCAGGCTAAAGGTGCCTGAGATGGACTCCATCTCCGCTCCGGCTAGGTCAAGGGCACCTAGGCCTGGAACACTGGAACGTCAGCACCCAAGTTGAAGGTGCCTGGGTGCGGCCGAGTCCTCCGACTTCCACTCCGAACTCTGAACCCCGTGGTAAGGGCGTCCGCCCCTTTTATCCCCTCTCCCTTTGCGTCACATTGGGTTCCCCGCAACGCTGTACCAGCTCCAGGGGAGGACAAAAAGGCACAGTCTTGCGGTGTGAGTTCAGCCCCGGCCCAGGGCAACAGTGCCACCTGTGGACCGCAAGGAACCTCACACCACCAGAGTCCTCCAAGAACCATAAAAGGGTCTCGGATCCCCTAGCAATTAGTGCATCTGGGTTACACTACCACCCAGATGCTTCCCCTAAATTCAAATACCCGCTACACTCTCCCCCTGGTGATTTGACACTGGTCCCCAGTGTCTGGTGCAAACCCATGTCTCCAAAAGAGTGGTAACCTAAGTTCAACCCAGAGACAAACTACACAATCTAACCCTGAATTGTGCCAAGACCTAAATGGGAAAGGGAAAACATAAAACAGTACAACTATAAAACTTTCCAATAAAACACTTTAAACATCTCACACATTTACATTCTTCCCTCCCCCCTGGCTATCTAAGGACCACCCATTCTCAGCAGCCTTGACAGACGAGTCTCCTGCAGAGGGAAGAAAAGAAACACACATTCTAACATCATAAATGTGTTTGTTTGTGTAGCGGGGTCCCCTTTAAGACTCCCAGGACTACCTTACCCAGAACCCCTTTCGGCAATGTTTCCACCCCAGAGACTCATGGGGGGGTTATATAAGGAGGAGGTGAGGCGGAGCTCGGCCTCTTTGGGACACGAGACGTCAGTGGAAAGATCTTCCTGTGCGGATCCGCTGTGGTGCAAGGCCTGAAGCCTGGGGCCTTGCGCTGCTACCCAAAAGAGCCTTCCACCCCATCTCGAGCCTGGGTGGCATCTGACTCGGTTTCTTCAACCGCTGCTGAGCCGGAGACCCGACCGCTGCAGACGCTGTGTGTGGAGACACAGCAGGTGGAAGTTCCCGGACTGAGATCGCGTCCGGAGGGGTGAGCGAGCACATGCTCAATCCACAAATACTGTATACCACTGTTAGGCCTACAGACTGCCGTGGCCCACCAGTTCCTATCTAAGTTATTTTCCCCCACTGGAGATCCATAGCAGAACTGAGTCAAACGGATCTCTAGTGGAGTGTACTGTGTCGGCATTTTTACCCCCCCCCTTGGATTACAAATGTGTTCCTGAAATGTGCACCACCGTTTAAAGACTTGCATGCGAAGAATTTTACCCCCCTAGAGACTGAGTTATATGGTCAGGCCTGGCCATCTAGATAGTTTATTTAGTTGCTGCGCCATAGGGTGCATAGTGAGGTACTGTTACACGTGGCGCGTGTGCGCAATATCTTACTAGTTATAGTGTGACTATTGCTGCAGGGCTCTGCAGATAGATTCATGTGATCTGTTACAACTGTTGATTTTATTGCCAGTAGAAAGTAAATTCGTTATTCTTCTATCACTGCATTGGTGTCTGAATTTAACCATAGAGCATAAGATTATATATATATTACCCTAGACTAACTGTGCCAGAAGGGGGTCGAGTAAATTGCCGGGGGTTGGCGGAGCTGTCTTCAGGGCCCAAACTAAATCTGCGGCCCTCTTAATTGAGGGTATCGCTACACGTGGGGGCTCGTCCGGGATCCTGATACAGCAAGAGAAGACCCCAGAGGTACCGGCATGGACCCGCTAACGGTAAAAGCGTGGTGTGAAACATCCAGAGCAGACCCGGACACGTCGGTAGTCATCAGCCTCCCGGGAGAGGAGTGGTCGACAGAGACGGTAGAGCAGCTAATGGTGTCTGTGTCCCCAGATTATACACCAAGGGTGACGGAGATAAAACCAGACCCAGATACTTCGTATCAGTATGCACTAGTGGAGTACTGGGGCGGGATGCCAGAGACTTTCAAGCACAACTGTGTGCGGACGCCAGACAACAAAACCTATAGGTTAACGCACGCCATGACTATAAAGAAGGAGCCATCACCAACGGGATCACCACAAGGGGCAACCCGTGTCTCACCTGAAAGAAGAGACAGGGTGACGCCTCCGGCGGCACCTGCACCTGCCACTGCTATATCACCAGAATTGATAAAGGCAATAGGGGATCTGCTAACCAAATGTCAGAAGACAAGCACGGTGCATGTAGAGACTAGCTACCAGAGACTAAAGACATTCTCAGGGAAGCTCCCTGTCCCTGCAGGGGAGGAAGACTTCGATACTTGGGTGGAACAGGCATTACAAGCAGTGGAGGCATGGGAGGTGCCTGAAGCGCAGAAGAGGCAACGAGTGATAGAAAGCCTCAAAAGCGCAGCAGCAGAAGCAGTGAAAAGTTTTCGGTTTGGGAATGCAGACTGCACGGCTCAAGACTGTCTAGCTATGCTACAGGAAGAGTTTGGTCAGCTAGAAAAGGTGACAGAGATGGTCTACCAATTTGAACATACTTTCCAACAGCCGAATGAAAAGCTTTCAGAGTATGTCAGAAGACTGAACAGGTTGCTGTGTAAGATTGTCTTGAAGAAGGGAATGATGCCCCAAGATACAGATGCGGCACGAATGAAGCAAGTCTTAAAGGGAGCGTTACGCTCGGATCCAGTCTGGTTGCACTTGAAAACCTCAGGAGGAGGAATGTCTCTGACTTACTCTGATTTGATAAAAATCATCAGAGATGAGAAGGCACTGCAGAAGGATCAGGCAATGATAAAGACAAGTCATGCCCCTACACCAGTGATGGTCAACTCGCTCATGACTCCAGAAAGGGACTCAGAAGTGGACACTTTGAAATCACAAATGTCTCAGGTGTTAGAGATGCTAACCTCTCTGATGGCGAAAGACACACAGGGTCCAGAGAAAGAGGTAGCGAGAAAGGAACTGTTCCCAGCTGTTTCGGCACCCGCATCTCTGCAAGACTGGGGGGACATAATCTGTTTTAACTGTGGGGGAGTTGGCCACATTGCAGCTACATGTTCCAGTCCCAAGAAGAAGAAAACAGATAACCGCAAGCCGGCGGGAAACTCCAGAGGGCCCCGGTGAAGGAGTCAACCGGGTGCCCATCATCTTCAGTGAGCTCCAAGCTGAATGCGAAGCAGAAGAAAAGAGGAGAAAAAACCCCTCAGAAGAAACACAACATTCCTCAACAGAGATACACCCCAGAGAAAGGGGGCAAGACCCCTCAGAAGGGGCACAGCATTCCCCAGAGGGGATGCACACCTAAGAAAAACAATAATATCCCTCAGCGGGTCTGTACACGGAGGGAAATCAATGCATACCAGGCTCAAGAAAGACGGAAGGCCAAAGGGAGTGGGACGAGAGAGAGTCCGAAGGGAAAGGACCAGAAGAAGGCGACCCCTGCCAGGCCATATCCGGAGAAGCTGGTAGGCTCATCTCCTATAGTGCCCATTCAAGTGGAGGGAGTCTACACCAGAGCCATCTTGGATACTGGGGCACAAGTGACCCTATTATACCGGGATTTCTACGATAAGCATTTGAGTCACCTGCCCATCCAGAAGATAGAGGAACTGCAAATATGGGGGATTGGAACCCAGAGCTTCCCCTACGATGGCTATCTGCCCGTCAAGATGACCTTTGACCCATCTGTGGCTGGGAAGGCCGAAGTGTTTGATACCCTGGCAGTTGTGTGTCCTCGGCCGCCAGGAGCCAACAAGAGTTCCCTTATAATAGGGACGAACACGGACCTGGTCCGAAGACTCCTAACCCCTCTAGTGAAAGAGAAGGGGCCAGCGGCCACCAAGATCCACCCCATGCTGAAGACGGCCTACCAACGGCTGGTCCTAGAGCAGAAGACCCCTGGGGAGGGGATAGGGAAGGTGTGGAGACTTGGAAGAGAAGGGGTAGTGTTGCAGCCCGGCGAAGTAACCTGTCTCAGAGCCACTGTGAAGCTTACTTGGGAGCAACCTGGACCCTTTGTCATGCTGGAGTCCGACCCAAGGAAAGAGTCCTCCGGTCTGGAAGTGATACCAGAAGTGATTCCGCTGAAGGCCCTGAAGAAGGCCCATTGTAGAGTTCCGGTGAGTGTTAGGAATACTACAGGTGGCCCCATGGAAATCCCAGCCAGGATGCTGCTGGGCCATGTGAGCCCTGCTGCCCCGGTTACCCTGTCAGAGGTCAAGGGGACGGGTGAAGGAGGAGACGTTTGGGAGAAGCTGTCCATGGAAAACCCGAATCTGCCCAGGGCTTGGAAAGAGAGAGCCAAAGCCCAGTTGACCAGATGGGAGAAGATCTTCTCCAAAGATGAGTTCGATGTGGGGTGTGCAAGGAGTGCCACCCATCGAATCCGCCTCCAAGAAGACAAGCCCTTCAGAGAGAGGGTCAGGCAGGTCCCACTAGCAGATCTGGAGGATCTAAGGGAACAACTCGCAGAACTCAAGAGGACTGGTGTGATCTGGGAGTCTAGAAGCCCCTATGCCTCCCCGATAGTGGTGGTCAGGAAGAAGAATGGGTCGTTGAGGCTCTGTATAGACTACAGGACTCTCAACAGGAGAACCATCCCCGACCAGTACACCACTCCGAGGATAGAGGACGCTTTACAGAGTTTGTCTGGAGCCAAGTGGTTCAGCGTTATGGATCTCAAGAGTGGAAACTACCAGATCCCTATGCATCCAGAAGACATCCAGAAGACAAGGAGAAGACAGCCTTCCTAACCCCAGTGGGGTTTTTCGAGTTTGATCGAATGCCTCAGGGACTGTCTGGAGCTCCTGCTACCTTCCAACGTCTCATGGAGAAGACTGTAGGAGACATGAACCTTATTGAAGTCCTTGTATACCTGGACGATGTCATTGTCTTTGGGAGAACCCTGGAAGAACACGAAGAGAGGCTGGAAAAAGTGTTGAGAAGACTCAGTGAGGAGGGACTCAAGCTTTCGCCTGAGAAGTGTTGGTTCTACCAGTCTTCTGTGAACTATCTGGGACACATAGTGTCTGAAGTAGGGGTGGCCACAGACCCTGAGAAATTGGAGGCAGTTACCTCCTGGCCAAGACCCACCACAGTAACAGAACTCAGATCCTTCTTGGGGTTCTGCTCCTATTACAGGAGGTTTATGGAAGGATTCGCCCGAATTGCCAGACCATTGAATGAACTACTCAAGACCGAGGGGGAAGAGGACAACTCAGGGCCCAGGAAGCCGGGAGAGTCAGTCAGAGATCAGTGGAACCAAAAGTGTGAAGAGGCCTTCCAGGCGCTGAAGAAGAGCCTAACCACTGTCCCAGTCTTGGCCTACGCAGACCCAACCAAACCCTATAAACTACATGTAGATGCTAGTCATGACGGTCTGGGAGGAGTACTTTACCAAGAACACGAAGGACAACTTCAGCCTGTCGCCTACGTGAGCAGGAGCCTAACCCCCTCTGAGAAGAACTACCCCACTCACAAGCTGGAGTTCCTGGCCCTTAAGTGGGCGGTGGTAGACAAGCTCAACGACTACCTGTAAGGGGCGGGGTTCACTGTGAAGACCGACAACAACCCCCTTACCTACCTTATCACCACAGCAAAGCTGGCCGCACTGTCTGGATTCGATTTCAGCCTAAAGTACAGGCCAGGGGCTGGAAATCGAGATGCAGACGCTCTGTTACAAGCCAGAGGAGGCTCAAGGGCGGAAGAGATAGGGGTTACCATGGTAGGAGTCCCCAAACAATACTGTGGAGTAACCCAACTGGAGGAAGACTATCTGCTGAAACTGTCAAAGAAGGAACTGAGATGCGACCAATTAGAAGATCCCATGGGGAAATTGGTTCTGGAAGCCCTGAAGAATCAGGATCCAAATAGACTCCTGTGCCACTCCTCAAAGGAAGCCTGCCTGTTGAGGAAAGAGTGGGACAGGTTGCAGGTGCATCAGGGAGTGGTCTACCGAAGGGGCCCCTCTGATGACCTGGAAGATAAATGGCAATTGTTCCTTCCGGAAAAACATCGAGAGACTGTTCTGATTGCCCTACATGACAATCACGGCCACCTAGGGGCGGAAAGGACCTTTCAACTCGTCAGAAGTCGGTTCTATTGGCCCTGCATGAGGGTAGAAGTGGAAGAGTACTGCCATTCATGTGCACGCTGCATCCAGAGGAAGACTTTACCCCATCAAGCTGCCCCAATGGGCCATCTACAAAGTCAAGGCCCAATGGATCTGGTATGCATTGATTTTCTCTGCCTCGAACCCGACCTGAGTGGACTAGGAAATGTTCTGGTGATAACCGATCATTTCACCCGGTATGCCCAAGCTTTCCCAACCAAAGACCAGAAGGCTTCCACAGTAGCCAAGGTACTTATGGAGAAGTATTTTGTCCATTATGGGCTGCCACAGCGACTCCATTCAGATCAAGGAAGGGACTTTGAGAATCGGCTGATCCGGAAACTCCTGGATTCGTTAGGAATCAAGAAAACCCAAACCACACCTTACCACCCACAGGGAGATGTTCAGCCGGAGAGGTTTAACCGAACCCTGCTCAACATGTTGGGAACTCTGGATAGTGAGAAGAAACAACATTCGAGCAAACACATAGCAGCTATAGTACACGCTTACAACTGCACCACCAGTGATGCTACAGGCTACTCCCCATATCGACTCATGTTTGGGAGAGAAGCAAGGTTACCCGTGGACCTGGCCTTTGGCACCTCTTTAGACCATTCCTCAGCCACATCCCACAAAGGATATGTGGACAGGCTCAGACACAGCCTGAAAGTAGCCTATGAACAAGCTCAAGCTGCCTCAGATCAAAGGGGAGCTCGAAACAAAAGAAACTTCAACTTGAAGGTCCGGGTGCAAGATCTGCAGCCCGGGGACCGAGTACTGCTATGCAATCTGGGGGTCCCTGGAAAACACAAACTTGCAGACAGATTGAGATCTGAACCCTATGTCATCTGTAGGAAGCTGCCGGGCCTACCTGTCTACAAGTTGAAGCCAGAAGGAAAGGTAGGACCACTGAAGACGTGGCATCGAAACCACCTGCTCCCACTTGTTGAAGCAGTCAGGATACCTCCAGTGAGGGACTCCCCTGAACCAGTCTCTATTCTGGGTACCCCCAGGCCAAACACTCGGTCCCAGACCTCTCGGGCTGAAGATGGAGAGGCCTTTGATCTTACTGGAGATGAAGGAAGAGAACTTGACTGGCTGTGGCCTTCCCCATCTCCAGGAACTTCTGCTATAGATCTTACAACCACTGAAGACACTATAGATGGAAAACTGAATGCAGAAGCCACTGAGTTCATCCCATCTAGTCCTTCATCAGATTACTGGGAAGATGCCTGTGATACTTACTCTGAAAAGGACCCTAGAGACTCTATGTATCCCTCGGCTCCTGAAGCAGATGTTCCAGAGCCCGCCGTGTTGCCCGAACCTGCTACAGAAGAAGAGCCTGTGGCACCAGAGCCAGAAACCCCAAGAGAGAAAAGGGCTCGAAGGGTCATAAGGCCTCCCAAAAAGTTGACTTACCCACAAATGGGGAAGAGCTCAGAAGATTCTGTGGTCACTGCCAGGAGGAGTGTAGAGAATCCGGATCCCTCCACTGTTCATTTGGTGGAGGGCAACCCCCACTCACTCTCTGGCACAGTTAGGCAGGCCACTCATGATAGTGTGAACTGTGGGCAAGGGAATTCAACCCCTCGGTTTTGGTGGGAATTCCCTATGCCAACATCTTACGCAATGTTGTCTAGGGTTGTACGCAATGTATGCTAGAATTATCTTTGGGGACCAAAGAGTTTAAGTGGGGGGAGTGTGTAGCGGGGTCCCCTTTAAGACTCCCAGGACTACCTTACCCAGAACCCCTTTCGGCAATGTTTCCACCCCAGAGACTCATGGGAGGGGTTATATAAGGAGGAGGCGAGGTGGAGCTCGGCCTCTTTGGGACACGAGACTTCAGTGGAGAGATCTTCCTGTGCGGATCCGCTGTGGTGCAAGGCCTGAAGCCTGGGGCCTTGCGCTGCTACCCAAAAGAGCCTTCCACCCCATCTCGAGCCTGGGTGGCATCTGACTCAGTTTCTTCAACCGCTGCTGAGCCGGAGACCCGACCGCTGCAGACGCTGTGTGTGGAGACACAGCAGGTGGAAGTTCCCGGACTGGGATCGCGTCCGGAGGGGTGAGCGAGCACATGCTCAATCCACAAATACTGTATACCACTGTTAGGCCTACAGACTGCCGTGGCCCACCAGTTCCTATCTAAGTTCTTTTCCCCCACTAGAGATCCATAGCAGAACTGAGTCAAACTGATCTCTAGTGGAGTGTACTGTGTTGGCATTTTTACCCCCCCCCCTGCATTACAAATGTGTTCCTGAAATGTGCACCACCGTTTAAAGACTTGCATGCAAAGAATTTTACCCCCCTAGAGACTGAGTTATATGGTCAGGCCTGGCCATCTAGATAGTTTATTTAGTTGCTGCGCCATAGGGTGCATAGTGAGGTACTGTTACACGTGGCGCGTGTGCGCCATATCTTACTAGTTATAGTGTGACTATTGCTGCAGGGCTCTGCAGATAGATTCATGTGATCTGTTACAACTGTTGATTTTATTGCCAGTAGAAAGTAAATTCGTTATTCTTCTATCACTGCATTGGTGTCTGAATTTAACCATAGAGCATAAGATATATATATATTTCCCTAGACTAACTGTGCCAGAAGGGGGTCGAGTAAATTGCCGGGGGTTGGCGGAGCTGTCTTCAGGGCCCAAACTAAATCTGCGGCCCTCTTAATTGAGGGTATCGCTACATTTGGAATGAATGAGTCTATCCGAGAAGAAACCCATTCACTCCAATAAGTACTGCATAATGTAAAAAAAAAAAAAACAATCGTTGCACAACACCGCCACCTGCTGACAATGCCGCAGTCAAGACACTTATCACTTCCAGATTAATTTTTCTCTTTATCATTTCTGTGTGACACTACACTGACTAAAAAAACAAAACAAAGTCACTGTTTTCTCTGAAGTGCAAGGAGAAGGAGGGAGAACAAAACAATAAAAGCTCCCATTTTCTCCAAAAAGTAGAACGCTCAAATACAAAAAAAAAACTAGGGCACAGTCCTTGTGTTCCGGCAAAGACACTCCGGAAAGTTCAGCAAGAAAGGACACACACAGGAGTCTTTTTCTCCTAAAGGTAAAACTTCGGATGCGGCAGGGACACAGGCTTCAAACGATTGTCAAAAACCTCCACGTTGTACTCAACACTTCTTCCTTCCTTGCGGCAAATCATCACTCTGTCCGCATGAATATGCCTTCCCAGCATCCACTTAGCTTTACAGTCCTGGAACTTCTTGGTGACCGTTGGTGAACAAGAAAGGTATCGCCGTGCTTGCGGTACTTTAAGTTTGTCCCACACAAAGGTATCATCTTTGGCAAAAAAATTCCACCTCATAAAGCAGTTCTCGAGGCAGGTATGGGTACTCCCACCCATACTCCTGGGCAACCTTCTGGCCAAAGAGACGCTGCAGTCTTGACAGAGGTGGCATGGTGACCCGGTCTCCTTCTCCAGGCGGAACAATCGCTTCTGGGTGGCGAGGTGCGTTCACCACCTCAGTAGATCTGGGCCTAGGACCCCGCAGTGACTTGCGTTGCACTCCCGCAACAGGAGCAGGTGAAACAGATGTTGAATCCAGAACAGGAATTTCAGACAGGGGACCAGATTCTTACCTAGGCGCCGAGGCCTCCACCCGAGGTGTACTATCTCCAGTAGACATGGGCAGGTCCCTTGTAACACGGGACGAGGGTAGCTTCATCTTGTCCCATCCCTTCTGGTGGAAGATTTTGTCTATCTCCCCATCATCGCCATTGTCAGACAATGAGTCCAAGTCAGAGGTGTCATAGTACTCAGCAGGCAGATAATTCCCAGTCACAGAACTATCCCCCTTGACGGCCTCTACCGACTGTGGGCTTCCGCCACTTTTAACCACACAGACAGTCCCAACCCCTGGCTCACCTGGGCCTTCAGAAGAACAGGGATGTCCAGGACTATTCCTCCTGGATCCATCCAGGCCAGGCAAGCAGTCGGGCGAAGCTCTTCCACGACCACACAAGGCCATCACTAGGCCGACTTTCCTCTTCGGCGGTCGGAGCAGGGAGCTGCTGGTGACCGAGGCAGCATCCTCGGATTTTTCTCTCTTCATCTCCGCTTGGGCAGTCACTTCGCCCGGATCAGTGCGCACGGGAAACGCACAGGCATCGATCGCTTCCTCCGGAGTGGCAGTCCCTGTGAGGTAGTTGAGGTGAAAAGCACGAGGCTTTTCTGTGGATGGTTCCACCTCGAAGAGAAACTCCTTGCAGACCTCACATCGCCCGAATGGCTTCAGCTGGACCACCAGTCCCGAACAGCCGGGACAGATCACACCGATGGCCTCCATGTCTCTGCAGGTGTACAGAACCAATCGCCCCCGGGGCCTTAGTCTTATCCCCGTATCCATGATCGTCATGTCCGTGAAAGAAGAAGCTGAAATCTATGGAGTGGTTGAAGTCATTTTCTCTCTTCGCTGCTCCATTGCGCACTGACCCACTCGCGCCGCAATCTCCACGTGCGTACGTCCACATGGCCAGACTCCTCCCACACTCTGCACTTGTTTGCAGGCTTTTCCTTCTCCCCGCCCACGAACTACGCAGCCATGGGTTGCCTCGTGGCGCGTTGGCCAATATGGCCAACCTACTCGGAACTCCTCCGGGCAGCAAAGTTCAAGTTCAGACACCATACACATCCCGGATGAGCCCCCACGTGTAGCGACCTGGCCCCTCTCTCCCCTTCTCGTTCTCGGCTTGTCTTTCTTCGTCTAGGGGTCTCAGTGCTGGGGAGAGGGATGAGATACACCACGGCCCATGTTCTCCATAGCTAAGAGGTGAAGGCCAGAAAGATTGGGCCTTGTGTAGGTGTCCTAGAGTCAAGTCCAGTACTTCGTCCCTGACTCCTTTGCTCCTAGTAACCAGAGTTCCACACAGTGAATAGGTCCAACTCAGTTTTATTCTTCTTGGCGTACAAACATACAGTTTCTTTACTGAGTAATAATGGGGATAGATCTAGGCACAATCCTTTCCCTTCTGTTGCTAACCACTGTGGTATCACCAGTGGTAAATAGTCACTGCCACTGACTATATGAGGTAGAGACTGAATTACCTTCGCTAGCACGGCCCCTGTCAGGGGAAGGAAATCCGTCCAAGGGAGAAACCGGAGGCCTCTCTGTCACCAGCGATGCTGCGCCGGACTCTTCAGAGAAGTTCCGCACACCAGTTCTCACGAACTCAGACACGGGCACCCAAGGAGTTAGGGCCCCCTGGGATTCCTCCACCCTCGCGGAACTCAGTCGAAGGTACTGCGCCCCAGGCGTCCGCCATAGTACCTCACCCCAGGCTAAAGGTGCCTGAGATGGACTCCATCTCCGCTCCGGCTAGGTCAAGGGCACCTAGGCCTGGAACACTGGAACGCCAGCACCCAAGCTGAAGGTGCCTGGGTGCGGCCGAGTCCTCCGACTTCCACTCCGAACTCTGAACCCCGTGGTAAGGGCGTCCGCCCCTTTTATCCCCTCTCCCTTTGCGTCACAGCGGGTTCCCCGCCCCGCTGTACCAGCTCCAGGGGAGGACAAAAGGGCACAGTCTTGCGGTGTGAGTTCAGCCCCGGCCCAGGGCAACAGTGCCAACTGTGGACCGCAAGGAACCTCACACCACCAGAGTCCTCCAAGAACCATAAAAGGGTCTCGGATCCCCTAGCCTAATTAGTGCATCTGGGTTACACTACCACCCAGATGCTTCCCCTAAATTCAAATACCCGCTACACAAGTAAATATAGACCTGTTAGTTTAAATTCTATAGTTGGGAAGATACTGGAGCATTTAATAAAAGACCACATAGACGAGTTCTTGTTGGAAAAAAACTATTTAAGCAACAGACAGCATAGAATCATGAAAGACAGAAGTTGTCAGACAAACCTGATTTCTTTTTATGAAGAGGTAAGTAAAATCGTGGATAGGGGGTGTGGCGGTGGAAGTGGTATACTTGGATTTTGCAAAAGCATTTGATACAGTTCCGCACACACAGCTCATGTGTAAGATAAAGTCTACAGGATTGGAAAAATCAGTTTGTAAATAGATAGGAAATTGACTAAAAGACAGAATTCAGAGAGTAGTGGTTAATGAATCTTACTCTGAATGGTCTAAGGTTATCAGTGGTGTACCCCAAGGTTCAGTGTTGGGACCCTTACTTTTTAATTTCTTTATAAATGATATTGGGTCTTGGATCAAAAGTAACATTTCTGTCTATGCAGATGACACCAAGCTATGCAGTGGAATAACGTCCTTACAGGATATCTCCAATTTACAAGCCGACCTCAATGCACTGTCTAATTGGGTGACAATGTGGCAGATGAGGTTTAATGTTAATAAATGTAAAGTTATGCACTTGGGGGCTAAGAATATGCATGCATCATACATGCTAGGGGGAGTACAACTGGGGGAATCCGTAGTGGAGAAGGATCTGGGGGTTTTAGTAGATCATAAGCTCAATATAAGCATGCAATGCCAAGCTGCGGTTTCCAAAGCGAGCAAAGTCCTTTCTTGTATTAAGAGAGGTATGGACATCAGAGAGAGAGGTATAATTTGCCCCTGTTCAAATCATTAGTAAGACCTCATCTGGAATATGTAGTTCAGTTTTGGGCACCAGTTCTCAAAAAGGATATCGGGGAACTGGAGAAAGTGCAGAGAAGGGCAACCAAACTGATAAGAAGCATGGAGGAGCTCAGCTATGAGGAAAGATTAGAGGAACTGAATTTATTCACTCTTGAGAAGAGGAGAATAAGGGGGGATATGATCAACATTTACAAATATATAAGGGTCCATATAGTGAACTTGGTGTTGAGTTATTCACATTATTCACATTACGGTCAACACAAAAGACAAGGGGGCACTCTTTACGGAAAGGTTTCTTCACAGTAAGAGCTGTGAAAATGTGGAATAGACTCCCTCCAGAGGTGGTTCTGGCCAGCTCAGTAGATTGCTTTAAGAAAGGTCTGGATACTTTCCTAAATGTACATACCGGTAATATAACATTTATAGGTATTATAAAAGGATACCTATGCGCCTACCAATAGGTAAAACTAAACTAATTTAAGAAGTGCTAATATAAAGTGCTAGTATAAAGTGCTAGTATATATGTATATATATGACAAACAGGCTTTATAGATAAAGTTGATCCAGGGAAAATCCGATTGCTTCTCGGGGGATCAGGAAGGAATTTTTTCCCCTGCTGTAGCAAATTGGAGCATGCTCTGCTGGGGTTTTTTGCCTTCCTCTGGATCAACTGTGGGTATAGAATTGGGTATATGGGATTGTACGATATTTTTTATTTTATTTGTTTATTTTTTTATGGTTGAAATAGATGGACTTGTCAGGTCTTTTTTCAACTTGACTAACTATGTAACTATGTAACTATGTATGTCAATATAAAACATTTTTTGGGAATGTGTTTGGATATTTTGTCATTGTAACCACACCCAGAGCAGTTATTAAAACTTATAAAAAAAAAAGTAATGTGAAACAGTATAATGTAAGTGGCATGTAAAAAGCACTTTCACCGATGTTGTTTAAAGTTTTAAAAGTCAGAAGTGCTGTCTCATAGTTTACTCCTGTCTCCCGGCCCTTTAAGGGTACTAAAAACTGGGAAGCGGAGGCGGGCATTCGGGTCATGTGACCGCTGTGATTGAGCTGTCACAGCGGTCACATGATCGGAATGTTCCTGATTGCTAGCATGCATTGGGAGCTTTCCGGTACCTGTTGTTTTAACAGGGCCGCATATATGCGTCCTCTCTGCGTTAATGCCCACCAGATGACTGGCCACATATATGCGTGCAGCCGGCATCAAGGGGTTGAGCTGCTATCAGTCCATCGAGTACTGACCCCCCTTAATACAAGTTTTATTGCAAGTCCTGTGAACATAACCAGGTGTTTTTGATGCAGGTTGCTGAGCTGAATGAACTTTAAGAAGAAAGTAAAATACCTGCAAGCAGTACATTGATGTATTTACTGTAATTCATTTTTTTGAGACAATTTTGGAGAGGTACCAATTTTTCAGTATGATGAAGTAAAACATTCTTACAAACAAATGGCAACATACCACAAGTCTCTGAACCTCATACACTATGCACGTGTAGCGATACCCCCAGTTAAGAGGGCTGCCTGTTTTTTTTTTTTGGGCCTTGTAGTGCACCGCTGTCAACCCCTGGCAATAGGCTCTAACCTCTCGTGGCACAGTTAGGAAAGGGGATGATACAATTGCACGCTCTCTCTAATTGCATGGCACAATCCCCTTTATAACACAGCACAGTAATTGACCCTGACAACCAATATACTTAACTATAAGTTCTTTACTATCGGTAAAAGTAATAAGGGTAAACAGTATACAGTGTCTCGTGCAGATCCCTGCAATATAAGTATACTCATAAAAAAAGATATAACATTCAGCAATGCAATGACAGTTTAATAAATCCCGCTGCAGCTATCCTCCCTCGTGAGCAAATATGGCGCCCAGCAATGTCCTATACTACCCAGTCAGGCCTAACTATAACTTGGGGTATAGTTTGTTGAAGAAATCTTCGCTAGCAAAACACGGTGGTGCACATAAAGAATAAAACTGTAATCCAATGGGGTAGCGATAACCGCTAACTTTGTAAAGCTGGAGAGATTAGTAAACTCAGTTCAGCAGACAGTCTCCCCAGAATGTAACTGTAATCACTGATGGGCCTGAATAGAGTTAATAGGCAACAAAGGTAACAAGATGTGGTTCCGAGCTGGCGCTCTCTCACCCGACCGGACCGATTCCTGTCCGGTACCTCCGCTACTGTGAGTCGCTTCACAGTGCCCACGATGCCCGGGTCTTCGGTCCTCCTGATGGTGGCACTTCACAGCAGGATCGGACGCTTCGCAGGCTCCTTGGTGGAGCGGAGGGCTCCCTGGAAGAAAGTACAAGGCCCAGGCTTCAGGCCTTGCACACACAGCAGGTCAGCACAGGGAACCTCTTGCTGGGAGGGCGGTGTCCAAAGAGAAAGAACTGGGGCCCGCCTCTCCCTTTTAAAGTCCACCCCAGAAGTCCTTGCGCGGGGAAATGCACCCTGGGTGCCTCAAAGCGTGCTGGGAACTGTAGTCTGTGGGTGAAAACGATACCCCGCTACACACTCCCCCCACTTAGAATCTTTTGTCCCCAAAGACAGTATCAACAGTAAGAAAATACAAACTCATTGAGGTCTGCTAGAGAAGCTGGCAGAGGAAACTCCCACCAAAACGGGTCACATCAATGGGGTTGACCTGCCTAACTGTGCCAGAAAGTGAGCTGGGGTTGCCTTCCACCAAATGCACAGTGGAGGGACCAGGTGTTGGTTTTGTCCTTCTAGCAGTAGTTACTATATCCTAAGAACTTTCCCCCATTTGGGCATAGGTTAACTTCTGAGGAGGACGAATGGTTCTCTTGGCTCTCTGTTCTTTCGGGGTGAATGTCTCATCCATTACAGGCTCTTCTTCTGGAGTAGGTGTATTGGGTTCCAATACTTCCGGAGCATCCAGATCAGGTGCAGGAAGGTGCTGAGAGTCCTCTTGATGATCAGCAGAAGGTGACCATATGGCATCTTCTCACTCCTCAGACAGAGGGCTGGACGGAACAAACTCAGTGGCTTCCACATTCAATGTACTATCCACGGTACCTTCGGAGGGTGGAAGATCTATAGACATAGGCTCAGGGGCCTGAGAGGGCCACAACCATCCAAGCTCTTCTTCTTCGCTTTGATCAGAGACATCCATTCCTCCAGACTGAGATACCTGAAAGTTCCTCTTGTTCCGGGCTCCTCTTTGCTCTGATGCTACTTGGGCCTGCTCAAAAGCTAGCTTCAAACTCTTCCTCAGTCTATCCACATATCTCTTATGTGAGGTGGCCAAAGTGTGATCCATTGATATGCCGAAGGCCAGATCCACAGGCAGTCTTTCTTCCCTGCCAAAAATTAGTCTGTATGGAGAGTATCCGGTGGCATCACTAGTTGTACTGTTGTAAGCATGCACTATTGCTGCTATGTGCTTGCTCCAATGCTGCTTCTGCTCGCTGCTCAGGGTCCCCAACATATTTAACAGAGTCCTGTTGAATCTCTCTGGCTGAGCATCACCCTGGGGGTGATAAGGGGTAGTACGGGTTTTCTTGATACCCAAAGAGTCCAGCAATTTCTTAATTAACCACTTCCCTACCCAGCCATAGACAAATGACGTCCACAGATGGGATCTCCCATCCTGGGTGGACGTCATATGACGTCCTCGGCTTTGTAGGGGGATATCTGAATGATGCCTGCAGCTAGAGGCATCATTCAGATATCCTTTTGAAGTGCCAGCGATTCTGTGCACCATAAGAATGATCATAGCGGCGGTTCCGCTGCTTGATCGTTCTTATAGGCGGCGGGAGGGGACACCCCCCCCCCTCCCGCCGCCATCCGGTGCTTCTCCGGGCTCCCCCGTGCGATCGGGGACCCGGAGCGAATCTTCCGGCATCGTTGGTGGAGTCACGTGATGAGCATAGAGATGACTGGTGACCAGATGGTCACCAGTCATCTCTATGATCGTCGGAGGCCCGGGCGCGATGTGATGACGTCACGCCCGGGTCTCAAAAATGTAAACAAAGCCGCCGTTGCGGCTGTAAGTATGAAATCAGTGAAAAAATTTTCACTGATCTCATGCTTTCCAGCCTGGAGGAGAGATGTGGAGTCTTATTGACCCCGCATCTCTCAATAAAGAGAACCTGTCACACACATTCCTATTACAAGGGATGTTTACATTCCTTGTAATAGGAATAAAAGTGATCAAAAAAAAAAAAAAGTTAAATCATTGTAAAAAAATAAATAAATAAGTAAAATAAATAAATAAATAATAAAAAAAAAAATTAAAACGCCCCTGTCCCCGGTAGCTCGCGATCAGAAGCGAATGCACACGTAAGTCGCCCACATATGTAAACGCCGTTCAAACCACGCATGTGAGGTATCGCCGCGTGCGTTAGAGCGCGTGCAACAATTCTAGCACTAGACCTCCTCTGTAATTCTAACCTGGTAACCTGTAAAAAAAAATTAAGCGTCGCCTATGGAGATTTTTAAGTACCGAAGTTTGGCGCCATTCCATGAGTGTGCGCAATTTTAAAGCGTGACATGTTAGGTATCTATTTACTCGGCGTAACATTATCTTTCATATGTTCCCAAAAAATTGGGCTAACTTTACTGTTTTGTTATTTTTTAATTCATGAAACCATTTTTTTAAAAAAAAAAAGGCGTTTGAAAAATTATTGCGCAAATATTGTGCAAGAAAAAATGTTGCAATGACCGTCATTTTATTCCCTAGGGTGTCTGCTAAAAAAACATATATAATGTTTGGGGGTTCTGAGTAATTTTCTAGCAAAAGAATGATGATTTGTACATGTAGGAGAGAAGTGCCAAAATAGGCCCGGTATTGAATAGGTACAAAAAGCCCTGTATTGAAGTGGTTAATCGACTCTCAAAGTCTCTCCCTTGGTCTGTGTGCAGGCGCTGTGGCAGCCCGTAATGCACAAAGTATTTTTCCACCAAGATTTTGGCTACGGTGGAGGCCTTCTGGTCTTTGGCTGGAAAGGCCTGAGCATAACAGGTGAAATGGTCGGTTATCACCAGAACATTTCCTTGTCCGCTTAAGTCAGGTTCTAGACAGAGAAAGTCAATGCACACCAAGTCCAAGGGTCCCTGGCTCTGCAGATGGCCCATTGGGGCAGCTTGACGTGGCAATGTCTTCCTTTGAATACAGCGAGCACAGGAGTGACAGTACTCCTCCACTTCAGCCCACATACAAGACCAGTAGAACCTATTCCTTACAAGCTGAAATGTTCGTTCGGCCCCCAAGTGGCCATGATTATCATGTAGGGCAACCAAGACAGTTCTTCTGTGTTTCTCCGGCAAGAACAGTTGCCACTTCTCTTCCAGGTCATCAGAGGGGCCCCTTCGGTAGACCACCCCTTGATGCACCTGTAACTTGTCCCATTCTTTGTGGACAAATCGAGACACCTTTGAGGGGTCCTTCAGAAGCCTGCCTGGATCCTGGTCATCCAATGCCCTCAATGCTAATCTTCCCCAGGGATCTTCCAACTGGTCTCTTTTGGACAGCTTTGGCATGTCATCCTCTCCAACCTGGGTCACATCGCAGTAACACTTGGGCACCCCCACCACCAAAACACCGATCTCTTCAGCCCCTGACCCACCACTAGCTTGAAGTTGTGCTCCTTGACACAAGGCCCATATCCCATCCGGGGTTACCTGGGTCCAACCTTCTGGACGGTGGGTGGGTGCATGAGCTCTTCTGGACAATGCATCTGCATCACAGTTTCCAGCTCCGGGCCTATACTTCAGGCTGAAGTTGAATCCGGCTAGGGCTGCTAACCAACGGTGACCAGTGGCATCCAGCTTGGCCGTGGTGAAGAGATAGGTGAGTGGATTATTATCAGTATTTACTGTGAAATAAGCTCCATACAGGTAATCTCTGAGTTTATCCACGACTGCCCACTTTAGGGCCAGGAACTCCAACTTGTGGGTGAGGGAGTTCTTTTCTGCTGGTGCCAGACTTCTACTAACGTAGGCAACTGGGCGCAACTGTCCTTCATATTCTTGGTACAGCACACCTCCTAGTCCGTCATGGCTGGCATCTACATGCAGTTCATATGGCTTCTTGGGATCAGCATAGGCCAGGACTGGTGCAGTGGTCAGATTCTTCTTCAACATTTGGAAGGCTGCTTCACACTCCCCTGTCCACTGGTCTTCCACAGACTCTCCAGGCTTCCTGGGGCCAGTATCATCTTCCTCCCCTTCCGTCTTCAGTAGCTCATTCAGGGGTTTGGCAATCTTTGCAAACCCTTCCACAAATCTACGGTAGTAAGAGCAGAACCCCAGGAAGGATCTGAGCTCAGTCACTGTAGTTGGTCTGGGCCAGGAGGTGACTGCGTCCAGTTTATCGGGATCTGTAGACACTCCTTCTGCAGATACTGTGTGACCCAGATAGTGGACCGAGGACTGGTAGAACTGGCATTTTTCCCTGGAGAGTTTTAGTCCCTCTTCACGGAGTCTCTTCAGGACTTTCTCCAACCTTTCTTCATGCTCCTCCAGAGTCTTCCCGAAGGCAATGATGTCATCTTGGTACACCAGGACTTCGATAAGGTTCATGTCCCCAACTGTCTTCTCCATCAACCTCTGGAAAGTAGCGGGGGCTCCAGCCAGGCCTTGAGGCATCCTATTGAATTCATAGAATCCCACTGGGGTGATGAAGGCCGTCTTCTCTCTATCTGCAGGGTGCATTGGGATTTGATAATACCCACTCTTCAGGTCCATGACACTGAACCACTTGGCCCCAGACAGACTCTGCAAAGCATCTTCTATCCTGGGGGTAGTGTACTGGTCGGGTATGGTCCTCCTATTGAGATTCCTGTAGTCTATGCAGAGTCTCAGCGACCCGTTTTTCTTCCTTACTACCACGATGGGGGAGGCATATGGACTTCTGGACTCTCGAATGACCCCTGTCCTCTTGAGCTCTGTCAACTGCTCACGCAAATCTTTCAAGTCAGCCAGGGGAACTCATCGGACCCTCTCCCGGAAGGGTTTGTCTTCCTGAAGACGGATTTTATGGGTGGCACTCCTCGCACACCCCACGTCAAACTCATCTTCCGAGAATATTTTTCTCCATCTGGTCAGCTGAGCCTTGGCTCTCTCTCTTTCCACTTCATTGGCAAGGTGGTATCTTCCAGACAGAGTTCCTCCAGGGTGGCTTCTCCTCCCTCCGTCTTTAATTCAGACAGGGTCACTGGGGTGGCAGGATTCACTTTGCCCAGTAGTACCCAGGCTGGGATCTTCACAGGAGAATTAGTGACATTTCTGACACTCACTGGAATCTGGCCCTTCGCCTTCTTCAATGCCTTCAACGGGACCACTTCAGTGATCACTTCCAATCCTTGATGAGTGTTGAAGGGGTCTGGCTCCACGACCACAAAGGGACCCGGCTGCTCCCAGGAGAGTTTTACCGTAGCCTGAAGACAGGTCACCTCACCAGGCTGCAGTATCTTCTCTCTTCTGGACAGTCTCCAGACTCTTCCCACCCCCTCTTCCAGGCCTTTTGCTCCAGGATCAACTTCTGGAAGACCTGTTGCAGCATGGGGTGAATCTTCTGTTTGGGAGAACTCCGCTCCTTCACTAGAGGGGTCAGCAGTCTCCTGACCAGGCCAGGTCAGTGTTGGTCCCTATAAACATGCAACTGGTGCTGGCCCCTGATGGGCAAGGACAAAGTACCGCCAGGGTGTCCTCCGCCTTTCTCGTCACTGATGGATCAAAAGCCAGCCTGATTGAGACATACCCGTCGTAGGGAAAGCTACGAGTGCCAATTCCCCCTATCTGTAGGTCTTCCAGCTTCTGCAAAGGCACGTGACTCAAATGCTTCCGATAAAAGTCTCTGTATAAGAGAGTCACTTGGGCTCCTGTATCTAGGAGAGCCTTAGTGTAGACTCCCTCCACTTGAACGGGGACTAGAGGGGAAAGTCCAATTAATTTATCTGGGAACTTCTTTTGGGGTATTTCCTCCTTTTGGATTCCTTGATTTCCCTAGTGGTATTTTCTTCTTCTTCCATTTTTCTCTGGACCTCAACCCTTTTTGGACCTGGTATGCATTGATCTTTTTCCGGTTGTCAAATTTCAACTCCCGACAGGCGGTATGGGGGGGTTTTAGGAGGGGCATTGTTTCCCTTCTCTTTTTGCTCTGCTTGATTTTGGATCTTCTTGGAGCTTTCTGTAAGTAGCGGGCGCCCAGCTGACTCCTTCACCGGGGCCCTCTGAAGTTTTCCGCCTGCTGGTATTGAGTGCCTCGGTTCCTCCTTGGACTGGGGCACACTTTCCCAGTGTGGCCGGCTCCTCCACAATTGAAGCAGACAATTTCTTTCCTTATTTTTGGGGATGTTGGAATGGGAACATTTTGGTCCGGTTCCCTCTTGATCTTCTTTCTCCTTAGCTCCTGAGTCCTTGGCCAATAAAGAGGTCAATAAATTCAGTACTTGGGCCATTTGAGACTTCAAGGTTTCTACTTCTGAGTCACGTTCGGTAGCTACTGCCGTTCTGACTCCCACCAAAACAGGTGGATTTGTCTTCTCAACCCCCTCTTGATCCTTCAGCAAGGCCTCTTCGTCCCTTATGATCCGCACAAGGTCTGGGTAACTCAGAGCCATGACTCCGTCAGAGGTCTTCAGGTGAAGCCAAACTGGATCCGAGCGCAAGGCTCCCTTCAGGATCTGCTTCATCCTGGCAGCGTCTATTACCTGTGGTTGCATTCCCTTTCTCAGTACAATCTGGCACAGCATTCTATTCAGTCTCCGGACATACTCAGACAACTTTTCCCTCGGCTGCTGGAGGGTATGTTCAAATTGATACACCAGCTCCGACACCCTCTCCAGCTGGCCAAATTCCTCCTGCAACATAGACAGATAGTCCATCGCAGTACACACAATATTGCTGCACCTAAGATTTTTCACAGCCTCAGCAGCACTACCCTTCAAGCTTTCATTGATGCGCTGCTTATTCTGTGCTTCTGGAACTTCCCAACCTTCTACTGCCTGCATTGCCTGCTCAATCCAGGTGTCGAAGTCTTCCTCCCCGGGTGGCACAGGTTGTGTTCCTGAAAACACCCATAGTTTCCGGTACCCGGCTTCCACATGTACCGTGCTGGTTTTCTGGAACTTGGTAACAAAGTCTTCCAAAGCAGTCAGCAGTTCCGGCCCTATGGCGGTCAGGGGTGATTCCGGAGCTCTCGTGTCGCTACTGCCTCCCATTTTGGAGAAGAGTGACGGAGATAACGGTGGGGAGGTTCGTGGAGACTCTCTCTTCACAGCCCCAGTATGCACTAAGCGATATGTTCTGTCATGTCCTTTACACTCTGCCCTTTGAACTCTTCTGGGATTCCTCTTGTCCATTCTACTAGTGCATATGCCCCTGAGGTATCTGACTTTACATCCACCGCCCATGCTTTCCATCTTGGGGATATTGACATTATTAGCTGCTTTACCTCTTCTTTTTGCTGGATCCCTCCCGGGAGTTCAATAGCTACCGCCCGGACTGGATCCACAGCCTCCATCTGCGCACCATTGTGTCACTGTCTGTGGGTCCATGCTGGTACTTCTGGCCGGCTTGATTGCAGCGTGCAATATACAAGGATCCCGGACGAGCCCCCACGTGTAGCGATACCCCCAGTTAAGAGGGCTGCCTGTTTTGTTTTTTTGGGCCTTGTAGTGCACCGCTGTCAACCCCTGGCAATAGGCTCTAACCTCTCGTGGCACAGTTAGGAAAGGGGATGATATAATTTCATGCTCTCTCTAATTGCATGGCACAATCCCCTTTATAACACAGCACAGTAATTGACACTGACAACCAATATACCTAACTATAAGTTCTTTACTATTGGTAAAAGTAATAAGGGTAAACAGTATACAGTGTCTCATGCAGATCCCTGCAATATAAGTATACTCATAAAAAAAGATATAACATTCAGCAATGCAATGACAGTTTAATAAATCCTGCTGCAGCTATCCTCCCTCGTGAGCAAATATGGCGCCCAGCAATGTCCTATACTACCCAGTCAGGCCTGACTATATCTTGGGGTATAGTTTGTTGAAGAAATCTTCGCTAGCAAAACACGGTGGTGCACATAAAGAATAAAACTGTAATCCAATGGGGTAGCGATAACCGCTAACTTTGTAAAGCTGGAGAGACTAGTAAACTCAGTTCAGCAGACAGTCTCCCCAGAATGTAACTGTAATCACTGATGGGCCTGAATTGAGTTAATAGGCAACAAAGGTAACAAGATGCGGTTCCGAGCTGGGGCTCTCTCACCCGACCGGACCGATTCCTGTCCGGTACCTCCGCTACTGTGAGTCGCTTCACAGTGCCCATGATGCCCGGGTCTTCGGTCCTCCTGATGGTGGCACTTCACAGCAGGATCGGACGCTCCGCAGGCTCCTCAGGGGAGCGGAGGGCTCTCTGGAAGAAAGTACAAGGCCCAGGCTTCAGGCCTTGCACACACAGCAGGTCAGCACAGGGATCCTCTTGCTGGGAGGGCGGTGTCCAAAGAGAAAGAACTGGGGCCCGCCTCTCCCTTTTAAAGTCCACCCCAGCAGTCCTTGCGCGGGGAAATGCACCCTGGGTGCCTCAAAGCATGCTGGGAACTGTAGTCTGTGGGTGAAAACGATGCCCCGCTACACACGTAACTCGAAACACGAGGGCCTTCTCCTGTCTACGGACGCGGAGAAGGCCTTCGACAGAGTTTCATGGGATTATATGATGGCCACCTGCTTCCACATAGGATTGGGAGGGAATATGCAAAACTGGATTACGGCCCTTTACTACAACCCACAAGCTAAAATTAAAATCAATAATATATTATCAGACCCAATACAAAGTCGTAACGGCACACATCAGGGGTGCCCCCTCTCCCCCTTACTCTTTATTCTATCACTTGAACCCCTCATTAGAACTATCAATCTATCACCAGAAATTAATGGTTTCACTATTCACAAAAGAGAATATAAAATAGCTGCTTACGCAGGTGACCTTCTTTTCTTTATAACCCAACCCCACATATCGATCCCTAATCTCACTAAAATATTTGGTTTCATCTCCAACTTCAAAGTAAATTAAACTAAATCTGAAGCACTCAACCTCAACCTGCCTCCCGACAAATACAACCTACTTAAAAGCAACCACAATTTTAAATGGGAACAGAGCACCCTCAAATACCTGGGAATTAAATTAACTCCATCCATTGACACACTATTTTCTGCCAACTTTACCCACTTACTAAAATCTATCACTAATGACTTGCAATAATGGACCCCTAAGCTCTTTTCATGGTTTGGAAGAGCTTCAATACTAAAAATGACGATCCTCCCGAGACTGTTGTATTTTTTCCATGCACTGCCAATCACAATACCTAATTCCTATTTCTCAAACCTACAAAAAATACACAGAAGATTTCTATGGGCAGGCAAGAAACCTAGGATAAACCTACGCCTTCTCACACTCTCTAAAAGCAAAGGTGGGATTGGTCTCCCAGACTTTAAAAAATATTACTATGCCTCCCATATTACCAGGTTAATTGACTGGCACTGTCACAGCCAGAACAAAGACTGGGTACAATTAGAGCATGATCACAATAAACAACACATTCTATACTATCCTTGGACCATTCACTCTAAACTTACCAAAAAAATAACACTAAATATATGGCACAGGATAGCTATCCCATATAAACTTGCCACTATACCGGGCCCCCTATCCCCGATTGCCAATAATCCTGACTTCCCACCGGGTATGAACCAGAGGAGGCTCCCGTCACCTGATCTTACTACCAAATTTTTGGTCTCACACTGTATCTCAGGGAACAGAGTTAAACGGTTAGAAACACTAAAATCGGAATTTGGGGATTTGTTCTCAGGCCCTTGGTTCTACATGCAGTTGAAAGAATTCCTAGTAAACAGTAAGCACAAATTCTCATACTGCAGACAATTGACTCCACTGGAGCAAATTTGTTATAACAGAACCCAGGTCCTGAAGACAACCTCCTTAGCCTACACATGGTTGAACCAGCCATCAACAGCCGCACACAACAAACACAGAGAAAAGTGGGAAAATTATCTAGGCTTCACACTTAGCGATGCTCAATGGGAAAGAGCCTGCATACTAGCACATAAATGCACATGTATGCTAAGCACAAATTACCAGGAAATTTCCTATAAAATCATAACACAGTGGTACATAACTCCACAAAAAGCTAATAAATGATCATCCACTGAGTCAGATATCTGTTGGCGCTGTGGCAGGGATACAGGTTCTTTTATGCACATCTGGTGGGAGTGTCCCATAATCCTTGACTACTGGGAGCAGATCTCAAAATGGATTAAGCATATTACTGAAACTAAGATAAACCTGACTGCGGCTGCATGCCTATTACATATTAATCATTTTACACTTAGTAAGTACAAAAAGTCGTTATCAAGGCATCTCTTAACTGCAGCATAAAACCCTAATTCCACTTCATTGGAAAACCACTAGATCCCCGACGGTCAGGGATTGGTTGGACAGAGCCCAATATATGTATGAGATGGAAAAGATTGTGGCAATGAAAAAAGAAAACAGTGAGAATTGTAATAAAACATGGCAACCTTGGGTATTATTTAGATACTCGAACGAATATCAATCTCTTCACGCATAGGATTCCCAATAATCTGTCTTTTGCAATATAGAAATTTGGTTCAACCCAATATAAATGTAATATGGTGCCTAACTCCTGATTCGGTATGCATGAAAGAAATATGACTCTATGTACATTCAAATACTTGGTACAATCACCTTATCTATCCACCTCCTCTCCCTCTACTCTTTATCCAACCCTTTACTATCCCTCTCCCTTTCCACCCTAATTTCTCCCTTAACTTTACAATCCTGTTTTAAACTACTGTATACTCATGAATTCAATCCAATAATTGTTTAAACACTATCTATATGTGATTTCAATTCCACTGTTAACGGACATTGTTATATCAGAACATGTTATTTTGTAATTACATTGTAATATGTATGCTTTCATTTTCATTCAATAAATACCTTTGATTGTGAAAAAAAAAAAAACATACCAATAGCACCTTTAAAATACACTATATTCCCAAAAGTACTGGGATGCCTGTTTTTACACGCACATGAACTTTAATGGCATCCCAGTGTTAGTTCATAGGGTTCTATATTGAGTTGGCCCACCCTTTGCAGCTATAAAGCCTCGTACACACGGCCGAGATTCTCGTCAGGAAAAACCCGTCGTTTTCCCTGACGAGAATCTTTACAAGAAACTTGTCCCGGCCGAGTGTACACACGTACGATTCAAAAGAACCGCCGTTCTTTTGAATGGCACGCACGCGGTGATGTCATCGACTACAACGAGCGTGCGCTCATCACATTTGATGCCGTCGCCACCATCTTGCTACATCCTATGCCTATGCGTAGGAAGCGTCAGTCATTTCGAGCATGCGCGGGTTTCCACGGCGACAGGTAAGTGTACGAGAAACAGGCCAACGAGATTCTCGACAAGAAAAAAGACCGCAGGTCGTCTTTTTTCTCGTCGGGGAATCTGGGCATTTTTCTCGACGAGAAAACTGAAACCCACGTACACACAGCCAGTTTTCTCGGCAAGAAATCTCTCCCGGCAGTTTGTCTTGTAGTTTTTTGCCGAGAAAACCGGTCGTGTGTACGCGGCCTAACAGCTTTAACTCTTCTAGGAAGCTGTCCACTAGGTTTAGGAGTGTGTCTATGGGTATGTTTGACCATTCTTCCAGAAGCGCATTTGTTAAGTCAGGCACTGATGTGAACTCAGGATGGTCCTGATGTTCAAGTCGAACATAAGTTCAACTCGAACATCGGGTGTTCGTTTGCTTGCAACCCGAACATATGGGGCGTTCGCGACAAATTAGAGAGCCGCAGAGCGCCCCATAATGCACTGCGAGATCCGAGTGCATTGACAGCTGCTGATTGGCCAAAACATGCACCTGACCTGCATGCTTTGGCCAATTACAGCACGATCTGCTGTGAGAGTCATGATTGGCCAAAGGCAGGGTGTCTTTGGCCAATCATGGCTCAGGGGGCTAAGTTCACGCCCCACACTATATAAGGCTGCCTACATGGTGGCCGTGTATAGTGTGATAATAACATGGAGAGGAGAACTTGAGCTAGATTAGGCAGGTTAGTTAGTGGCATGCAGGCAGTTTAAAATACGTGTAGCGATACCCCCTAGAGGGCTGCTGAATTAAATTTTGGGTCCTGCCATTACTCTACCTTTCACTGTCCCAGTACTATGAGTCTATGATAGGAAATGTCAAACAGATGTGAGCTCCAGTCACTTGCAGTAGTAGAAGGATAGAGGGTTAGGGGAGGTTTCAGATTCCTGTAGCAGATCACTGATGAATTCCTTCAGATCCAAAAGACAAACAGCTCCTTTCAAACGATCTTGAACACTGGATAGGCCTCTCAAACAGACCTAGCAGCTGGTATGATTTCTCTGGATAAGTCCCTCACACAGACTTAGCAACCAGTGGAACTTCTGGATAATCCTCTCTCACAGGACTTTGTAGCCAGACAGTTAGTCAATTGTAGAACAGCTTCACAGTACCAGAACCTTTAAGCCATCCGGCAGTACTGTGAAGGTAGATTAACTTAGGTGCGCCCTCCAACGGAGTCACCAGGCCCTTTCTGAGAGACCAGCCTTCAGCCTGGCTCTCTCCAGCAAAGGGTCCTCCCCTGGATCTCCTCAGCTTGGCTTGTCCTCTTTCGCACAGGCAAGACAGCACAGGACCACCTCCGGATAATTAGGCCCCAGACAGGCTTCTGGGCCTACTTGCAGCAACACGGCCTCAGGCCAGAAGGCCCGAGGTAGAAGAGAATGACACAGCCTTAGGCCAGGAGGGCCATGAGGTCAGAGAGCGAGAGACTGTGAGTACAGCCTCAGGCCTGGAGGGCCATGAGGCAGAGAGCGCGAAAAAACATGGCGTCTGCCCCTTAAATACCCTCTCCCAGAATACACAGCAGCAAGAACACTCCCACTGGTCTTTTTCTGGAGAAAAGAATATTCAATACACTTTAGTTGGCTGTATTTATCATCCTGGCCTGTGGTACCAGTGACACCTACTGGCAACAGTGAGAAATGCACAACATAACCAAAATTGGAACAGAAGCTAATTTAATTGTACAATAATTCTGAGCTGTGTACAGCTCAGGCAAAAACTAAATTTACATTATAGCCCCTATTCTTTAGGAACAAGGCGCTACATATATACAGTGGGTACGGAAAGTATTCAGACCCCCTTAAATTTTTCACTCTTTGTTATATTGCAGCCATTTGCTAAAATCCTTTAAGTTCATTTTTTTCCTCAGCCCATATTGACAGAAAAACACAGAATTGTTGAAATTTTTGCAGATTGACAATTCTCCCAAAACTACTTTACCTTTTTAGCGTTTTGCCAATCTCAATCCCATCTTATTACCTTAGACTACTTCAAAAAAGGACAACAACCTTTGTGTGGGGCACCACTAAACCCCGTATTTCACTTCACACGTTACATTTACCAAAACTCAGAGGAGGTCTTGGTTTTCCGAACTTTGCAAATTATTATAGAGCTGAACACATTGCCAGCCTTTCTAAATATCATGCTACTCATGAAATACCCTTAAGGGTTATAATAGAAGCCGCAGAATGTGACCCACTCTCCATCTCCAATTTGCGTAACCCCATCACCAAATATTTTCTATCTTTATGGGACAAACTCAAATTCAAACACCAACTACAATCTCCCCACAACCCTTTATTATCATTCTCCAAAAAACCCTCGTTCTACCCAGCATGGGTCTTTCCCAAATCATTCAAGGCTTGGACCTCTCTGAACATTACACGGCTTAGTAACCTAATATCTTCTACATCCTTCCTCACATTTCCTGCCCTTTGCGACACCTATAATTTACCAAATTCCGAACTCTTTAGATATCTCCAGATCAAAAATTTCTACGCACCATTACTAAGTACTACTACCTCCCCGCCACATACCACACACTTTGAATCAGCCTGTCTGAAGGATCCCCACTCAAGAGGTATGATATCTTCTTTATACTCCCAAATTTCAACTTACCCTGGTCTTGATAAACCCCCATATGCCCGTAAATGGGAGGAGGACCTGGATAGAACATTTCATATGGCTGACTGGTCTAAAATTTGGTCCGCAACGAAATCTTCCTCTCCAAATATCCTGGCGGTAGAAACCAACTATAAGGTTTTAACTCGTTGGTACCTCGTCCCTTCCAGGTTGGCCAAATTTACGCCAAACCAAACGGCGCAATGCTTTCGAGGCTGCCTTGACCCGGGCACCCACTTGCACATATGGTGGTCCTGCCCTTTGGCACAGAAATATTGGAAGAAAATATTTGGAGTTGCCTCCAGAATGTTTAATCTCAATGTGCAACCTGACCCAGCCACAGCCTTGCTCAATCTAAAACCGGACTGTATTACTTATAGACAATTTAAACTCCTTAACCAACTCGCAGCTAAGCAAACAATCGCAAAGGCGTGGAGGACTCCCGACCTAGAGGTACCCGAGACTGAATCCAGACTAAACGTTTTCATGTCTCATGCCAAAATGCTAGCAATAGAAAGGGATCAAATTCCAGCTTTCGAAAAAAACTGAAATCCTTGGATCAAATACCACTTATCACCACTCTGTGATAACACAATTCTCATCAGGGCCGTCTTTACCGCAGGGCAAATGGGGGCAGCTGCCCAGGGCCCTGTCACTGTTAGGGGCCCAAAGCAGAGCCGCCCATTAAGCCTGCTTGCTGCCCACAAATCGGCGCTGAAAATCATCAGCGGCCGCAGCCAGGGCCAGTACTGCTTCCCTTTCCAAGTGTTATAAAATGTACAGCACCCCTGGCTTCCCTCTGGACGTGCACTTCTCTCTTCCTGCCACTGGGTGCTGCTTGTAAATAAAGGTGAATTAGAATGCGCATCCCCAGTTGCTGTACCCGAGGTTGACTTCCTCTTCATGTCCTACACCCCAAGGTATACCACTGTTTGCTAATGTTTATTGCAAATAGAAGTTTTCAGTAGACTATTTCCAAAGTCTTTATAATATTTGATGTTACAATGGCAGTCCTAGCATATTCCTCTGGGGATATGGCAGGAGAACTTGCCATAATATGACATTATACATTTTATTGCAAATTTAACTTGAAGTTTCCATGTTCCAGCACTCACAGTTTTGCACTCTCCTTCTCTCTGAAGCAGACAGTACTCATTCAAAAAACATTTACTAGTAAAAAAAAATAAGAGACACAGAATGCCTATGTATGTCAAAAACTGCAAACATTAAAGGGGTTGTAAAAGAAAATGTTTTTTCACCTTAATGCATCCTATGCATTAAGGTGAAAAAATATCCGACAATACCGCCCCCCGAGCCCCCGTTTTACTTACCTAAAGCCCTGCACACACGGTCGGACTTTTCCGTGTTTTTTTGTCCGAACGGAGTTGGTTGGGAACACCCATAGCATACACACGCTCTGACTTTTTTTGCAAACTTTCCCAAAACTTTTTCCTACATCACGTGGTTTTTCTGCTCTTTTCTGCTCTTTACTGCCACCCTTTGGTCAAGTTCTGCTATTGTTGGTTGATTTTAACATTAGTTGTTTTGTCCATCGGACTAAAGTTCGATGGTTTTCTGTACACACGGTCGGACTTTGCTCCATCGGACTTTTGTTGGGCAAAAGTTTGTCCGTTTGCAGACCGAAACTTTTGTCCGATGAAAACAAAACCAAACGAAAAAAAGTTTGTACGATGGAGCGTACACACGGTCGGATTGTTGGTCCAACTTGCTTAAAACTAAGTTTGTTGGGCAAAAGTCTGACCGTGTGTACGGGCCTTAAGCCCTCGAAAGTCCCGTGCTCGGCCCCCGACATCCTCGCCGTTCATTGGCTACAGTGGATGGATTGAAAGCAGCGCAGCCATTGGCTGGCGCTGCTGTCAATCACATCCTATGACGTAGCGCACCAGGGGGCGGGGCCGAGTGATACAGCCAGCGGCAATAGCCGCTGGCTGTATCACTGGAGCGCGCCCGCAATCCCTCACCACCATGCTTGCTCACATATAGGTGGTGAGTTATTGCGGGCAGGAGCCGAGACAGCCACCGAGGGACCCCAGAAGACCAGGTTCGGGGCCACTCTGTGCAAAACAAGCTGCACAGTGGAGGTAAGTATAACATGTTTGTTGTTTTTTTTTTTTTTTCCCTTTACAAACCCTTTAATTGCCACTGATCAGGCTGCAATTAATTGGAGGGATGTCGGCGCCGGCGTGGATAGTCACCGCCCTGAAATGAGTTTGCCACCTCCCTGAAACGAGTTTTTGCAGGTTGGGATGTCTGTATTTTACACATGGCATGCGGTCTGGTCAGTTTTTTAAAAAGTTCTTCTATTTTACACATGCCATGCCATGTGTAAAATAGAGGAACTTTTTAAAACACTGACCAGACGTGCAGTCCAGGCTGAGTTAGGCCTCAGAGGACACGGCATAATTTACAGCACATGGCATTACTGTCTATTTAACTGCTTGTAGGGCTTATTTTGGGCCTGGCTGGTTCACATGTATGTGTTTTGGCGGCCCACATTTGCTCAGGCACAGCAGCCCATTCATTTGAATGGGCTGCCATGCCTGCGTTTCCTGCAAAAAATAAAAGCGCATGCATCATGTAATAGGCTGCACACACGGCACACCTCTGCCCATCAAGCAATGAAATACAGCACTGTCTGTCCATTCTGCTTTAGCACCATGTGACTTATCTGCAGTTCCTGCACCGGCAAACTTGCTGCATTTTTAGATGTTTAGGTCACGCTTTTAAAAACAGTGTGTTTGTGTGTGCAGGAACTGCAGGTAAGTTGCACGGGGGAAAAAGCAGAATGGATTTCAAGGCAACTGCATTTTTAAAATGATGCATGCACCTTTTTTTCTGCAGGAAACGCAGGCATGGCAGCCCATTCAAATTAATGGACTGCTGTGCCTGCGTAAATGAGGGCCGCAAAAACACATACATGTGAACCAGCCAGGCCCAAAATAAGCTAGAGGGGGGGCCCCAAAAAATTTTTTGCCCAGGGCCCAAACCATATTAAAGACGGCCCTGATTCTCATGCCATGGTAGCTGACAACCCTACTCAGATAAACGTGATTTGCAATCCCAAACCCAAACTTTCAGAGCCTTGGTGCTACCCTACCTTCTGTTGTGAATATTATAATGCTTTCTACACCCTCAGACAGGAAGCCATAGGATCTGAGCTAATCCAGTGGACTTCTGCACTTTTTTCTCTATTCTCCTCACTATTCTATTCTTCCTTTTCTTGTGTATCCCTTTTTCTGTGTGTTCTTTTCTTTTATATATATATATATATTTTTTTTTTCTTTTCGGCTCTATTTTTTATTCTTTTACTGAACAGTAATGAAGTATTATTCTATTTAACAAATTTTAACAGCTCTGGTCCAAGCTAATACTCTATATGGTAGCATTATTTCAATCGTAGTTAATTATTCTTAGTTATATTAACTAATTTACTTTTCTTTTCTGTAATGGTCAAATAACCTACCTAACAGTAGCTACTTAGTGGACCTTAAAATTCTACCATTTATGTTAAACATGATTTGTTTACTGTTGTATTATTTATTACAACTGCTTGTATTTACTTGTTGATCCAATCAATAAAATATTTTGACAAGGAAATTTTTGCAGATTTATTAAAAAAGAAAAACTGAAATATCACATGGTCCTAATTATTCAGACCCTTTGATCAGTATTTAGTAGGAGCACCCTTTTGCTCTAATACAGCCATGAGTCCTTTTGGGAAAGTTGCAACAAGTTTTTCACACCTGGATTTGGGGATCCTCTGCCATTCCTCCTTGCAGATCCTCACCAGTTCTGTCAGGTTGAATGGTAAACGTTGATGGACAGCCATTTTTAGGTCTCTCCAGAGATGCTCAATTGGGTTTAAGTCAAGGCCCTGGCTAAGCCATTCAAGAACAGTCACGGAGTTGTGGTGAAGCCACTCCTTCGTTATTTTAGCTGTGTGCTTAGGGTCATTGTCTTGTTGGAAGGAAAACTTTTGGCGCAGTCAAAGGTCATGAGCACTCTGGAGAAGGTTTTCATCAAGGATATCCCTGTACTTGGCCGCATTCATCTTTCCCTCGATTGCAACCAGTCGTCCTGTGCCTGCAGCTGAAAAACACCCCCACAGCCTGATGCTGCCACCACCATGCTTCATTGTTGGGACAGTATTGGACAGGTGATGAGCAGTGCCAGGTTTTCTCCACACATTCCGCTTAGAATTAAGGCCAAAAAGTTCTATCTTGGTCTCATCAGACCAGATAATCTTATTTCTCACCATCTTGGAGTCCTTCAGGTGTTTTTTTAGCAAACTCCATGCGGGCTTTCATGTGTCTTGCACTGAGGAGAGGCTTCCGTCGGGCCACTCTGCCATAAACCCCCGACTGGTGGAGGGCTGCAGTGATGGTTGACTTTCTAAAACTTTCTCCCATCTCCCGACTGCATCTCTGGAGCTCAGCCACAGTGATCTTTGGGTTCTTCTTTACCTCTCTCACCAAGGCTCTTCTCCCCCGATAGCTCAGTTTGGCCGGACGGCCAGCTCTAGGAAGGGTTCTGGTCGTCCCAAATATCTTCCATTTAAGTGTAGCACACAAACCTTTTCCTCGCCTGGCTCACTTGCGAGTCAAGGCACACCGTGCTATATGCCCGTACCCTCCTGTTTGAAGAGGTTAAGCCGTGTTCACAAATTTTGGGTCTTTCAGCGAGTTACCCTCTTCCACTGGTTCTCTTCCCCAGAGTATGGGGTCAAGTCTCTATTTCTTCCCCCAAAGAAAACAATGTCCAGAAGTACTTTAACTCCAACAGAGAGTTTATTTTATATTTGCTGCATAGTAGATAGAGACAGACGGATAAAAGAAGGAATAGTGTGAAGAATAGATCCTGGCACAACCAGTAATCTCGTCGCCACTCGATCCCAAGTGGATTTAGCTCACCCGGATAGTCCTCTCTCACAGTCCTAGCAGCCGGTGTCGAGCTCAAACAGTTCTGCCACCCTATCCTCTCCTGAATAACGAATCCTTCCCTCTGACAGGTCACCAGGCCTCTCCCAAGACAGCAATCTTCCATTACTCATCTCCTCAATGGGACCGATCCTCCCCTGGCTTCCTCTCGGTCAGAGCGGATACCCTCCCCCGGGCACCCTGGGACTCTTCTTTCGGGGGTAGGCCCTAGCCAAAGGTGCTAGGCCCACTAGTAGAGTTGCAGGCCCCAGGCTAAAGGTGCCTGGGCCTGATCGCACCCACATGTACCACCGAAGATGGGGTATGTGTCTCACTCCTACTCCTCCGACTCTGACGGGGCATCCCCCTCCTCCTCCGACTCTTAACCAATGGCGTCTGCCCCTTAAGTACCCTCTCCCGGTATGCACAGCAGGTTGACCACGCCCACTGTACCGCTGCCGAGAGAGGACACCCCAAGGCGTAGCAATGCCACCCCTGGCTCAACCCGGACCTGATATGACAGCGCCACCTACAGGCCGCAGGGAACCATACACCAGGCAGCATCACATAGGCAGAAGCAAATACCTAGCAATCAGAATGGTCTGAGCCTGGCTAATAGCTCAGACCAGCCCCTAAATTTAGGCACATAACACCCCTAAAAGCAAAGGGGCGCTACATACACCCCCTCCTAAAATAGACACTGTCCCCAGTGTCTGCAATAAATGCACAACCCCTCAAGCCTGAACAAGCGTGAATTTATTCCAGAAATCTATGTACAATTTGTTGTGTTATTGTGCCTAAACCAACATAAAGAGCATGGGACGGGAGAAAAGAAATAGAGAAGGAAAATATAGAAACAAAACCCAAACATTGACATCCATTCTCAATGTCACATTTTCACATTACACTGTACATATTCCACCCCCTCCTAAATAACTACTCCACCCATTCTCCGGCAGAATTGCTTGTAGTTCATCTGCAGAGGGAGAGAAAAAAACACACAAAAATTAAACATCCTAACTTCTAGAAACAGAAGCAAAGCATTCCCCCTGGAAGGAATGACCGGTTTCTGTAGCATAATTTCCTGCAGATCACTACCACCTAATGGCAGCACATATTACTACACAAGCCTTGGTGCGCATAGGCACGGATCCATACACAAGAACACCCCTTTGATCATGACGGCTTCCTGCTTTGGCCCTGACTAAATCTACCCAGTGTTCAGTTATTTTCTTGAGAAGGAAAAAAAAACGTTCTCCTCTGCGGGACTGAAAAGGGAGAAAAACACAAACAGTCCTCCGATTCCTCAACCGAGTAAATTCCCTCTTAAGCAGAGTCAGATCAGCAGTTCAAGGCAAGTTCCCTGAAGTGGAAATAATAATAAAAAAAAAACAAGTTCCCACTTCAAAGATAGTACTTGGGATCAGGGAGAACAAGGGTTTTCCACTGCTTGTCCAGTGTCTCTATGTAATAAACAGCATCGTCTCTGTCCTTGCTGCAGACGACCACACGGTCCGCGTAAATGTGCCGACCATAAGTCCAGTCCTTGCGGCAGCCTTTGTACCGATCAGACATTACAGCAGAACACTTCAAATATCGGTAGCCTCTTGGTACCTTCACATGGTCCCATACAAAGTCAGCATACCAACGTTCATGAGAGATCTCAATCTCGTAAAGCAGTTCTTTAGGAATATAAGGATATTCCCAACCATAGTCAGCGGCGACCTTTTTGTGCAGGAGCCGTTGCAACCGGGCTAGGGGTGGCATGGTGGCCCAGTCTCCTGCTCCTGGGAAGACAATAGCATCCGGAGACCCTTTCAATGGTACAGGCTCCAGCAGCGGCAAAGGTGGCCGTAATGGTGCCCAGGCATCCGCAACAGCAGGCACAGAAGACGCCGGAGCTGGCAAAGCGGGCGTAGGATCAGTCTCTTCCCTTGCAGTAGGGACTTCCACTCGGGGTGTAGTTTCCCCAGAGTCCATCAATGAAACTCTACCTAAACTGCGGGGTGAAGCTGCCGGAATTCTATCCCAACCCTTTCTTTCAAATACTTCATCCACATCACGATCATCTCCCACATCTGAAGATGAGTCCAACTCAGAAGTATTATACTCCTCCGCCGGTAGATAGCTGGCGGTGGAGACAGACACAACGTCCCTGAAAATGGAGGGTCTTTGTGGGCTGTTTGTCCACACATCCCCTGTAGCGTGGGGTGTGGGCTTCCCTTCCCTCTCCAACAAAGTCAATGTCCCTCTTCTCCCAGCCTCCATACCTTCCCCCGACGCAAATCTCCTGGAGGTCCCTCCGGCTGGAAGATCCAGTTCAGGCAGGCGCTGGAGCAGGCTTCGACCGCGGCCGCGGGAGGCCTTTACGCATCCCACCTTCCGCTTGGCAGGTGGGAGAGAGTTCTCTGTTGTAACGGAGACAGCATCCGCGATGACCTCCGTTGCAAGCTCCGCAATGGTCTGAACTCCATCCTCCACATCCGTGGCAGTCGGAGTGGTGTGCGTGGGCTCTGCCTTTGGAGTGCTGGTTTCCTCCTCAAGAGTGGCGACACCTGTAAGGCAGTTGGCCCGGTAACCCTTTGGCTTCTCCGTCGGCTAATCCACCTAGAAAAGGAACTCTCCACATGTAGCACACCTTCCAAAAGGCTGAAATTGCAGCGCCAGTCCTTGGCACTTAGGACAGAGCATGCCTAGGCCCTCCGCATCCCTACACGTATATAGCGCAAAGCGGCCCCTAGGCTTGAGCCGAATCCCTGTATCCGTCAGGGGGGCAGCGAAAGAAACAACGTCCATGGCTGTGGTAGGTGGGAACATCCGTGGTCCCAGTGAAACAGATATCCATGGGGCGGCAGATATGTTGCTTCTTCACCAGTTCAGCTATACTATCCCTTGGCGCCAAACTGCCACGTGCAACACAAGTTGGCGGGGGCTCCTCCCCTTTTCTTCTCTTTCTGCACGTAGCTCGCGGGCTTCTCTTAACTTGCCCACTAACTACGCAGCATAGGTTGTGGCCTGTGCCTCCATTTCTTTTACAAGTGACGCAGTTCACCTTTCCCGAAATGGCCGGCCTCCACAGAATCACACCAGGGAAAAAACATAAAGTCCAGCTTCGGGGCAGCTGAATCCCGGACTCGAGCCCCCACGTGTAGCACACAAACCTTTTTCTCGCCTGGCTTACTTGCGAGTCAAGGCGCACCGTGCTATATGCCCGTACCCTCCTGTTTGAAGAGGTTAAGCAGTGTTCACAAATTTGGGGTCTTTCAGCGAGTTACCCTCTTCCACTGGTTCTCTTTCCCAGAGTATGGGGTCAAGTCTCTATTTCTTTTTTTTTTTTTGAGAAGTTTTTATTGTAAGCGTACACAGAAGTACATAAGGATAATAAATGCGGACGCAGCCACCACATAAAATACAGATGTAATTTTTTACAGCCTCAAAGATAAGTTCAAATGTGAGGAAGTAGAAAAATAAAATAACTTCACATCTAAGAAAACTAAACCACATAAACAGGTACATCAATAAGATAGTGATAAAATATCAGTGAGAATTGTACCCTATAGGACTTAATCCCTAGAATTAAAAGAATCTCAAATATATAACAAAACTATAGGAATATTAAGATAAAAAAAAAAAAAAAATTTGTGTCGAGATGAAAAAGAAGGAATCACCTTCTAACTGGGATTAGAAGAACAACTTAAGTATATATAGCTAGAAGAGTCATATAGATACAATAAAAGTGTTCAGATATTGCAGCATAAAGGAAAAGGGAAATGGAGTATCAGTAAAAGCAAGAGGGGTTAAAAAGGTGAGGGAGGGGAGTTACCAGTCATAAATGTCTCTTTATCAATCATAATGATCTATCGTGCAATAACCCGTTTGTATTCATCTGTATTAGTGAAATGTATCCAGCAAGACCAAATATGGGTGAATTTGGAAGGCGTATCTCTTGCCTGGTGGATGAGATCTTCCATTTCTGCAATTTTACCAATACGTTGGAACCACTCTGCCATGGACGGTGGGTTAGGGGAGCGCCATTTAGTAGGAATACACATTTTAGCAGCGTTCACCATATGCATAGGCAAAGAGCGAAAATACACCTTTTTTGGGATCGAGGGGAGATGCAACAGAAATTGAACTGGTGTATATTCTAAATTGTAGGTGGTTATTCTCTTAATGTATCTATGGACCTCCAACCAAAAGGGTTTGATTCTAGGGCACGTCCACCAAATATGTAAAAGCGAACCAGTCTCCAAACCACATCTCCAGCATAGCGGAGAAAGAGTTGGGTACATATGGTGAAGCTTGAGGGGGGTTCTGTACCACCTCGAAGCTATTTTAAAAGCATTTTCTTGTGCATAGGTGTTCAGAGTACCCTTATGAATATGATTATAAATGGTTTCCCAATCACCCTCAGTGAGTTTTTTAGAAATGTCTTCTTCCCACCTACGACAAGTCCAATTATCTTCAGAAGTATGTTCTGAGAATAATAGAGCATATGTGCAAGAAATAAGATGTCGTTGTGGTTCAGTTTTCAAACACAGAGTTTCAAATGGTGTATGTTGTCTTGCCCAATCCGGTGTAGGTTTTAGAGCCTGAAAAAAGTGTCGAACTTGTACATATGACCGAAACGGGAACGTACCCGTCAACATTTTAGCAGCTAAATTATTGTAAGAGATAAATTGGTCACCTTCAAAGAAGTGCTCAGCTCTTACATGTGAATGTGGCCAAACATCCCCCAAGAAGTTCCTTTGCATTCCAGGAGTAAAGGCAGGATTCAGTCGTAGCGGGGTCATAGGACCTAGGATCGACGAAATTTTGTGCTTGGTACACGCATCTCTGAAGGAGGTTAGTGTAGGTTGTATTAAAGGATTAGAACGGACTGTCAAGGGAATAAGATGTTGAGCCATCCATGGAGAATGTGCCAAAGGGACAGGAGCCATTGAAGACTCCAATTGGACCCAATCCTTAGTATCATAGTGGACGTTCCAATCAATGATTCTAGTCAAATGGCAAGCTTGTTGGTATTTTTTTAGATCTGGCAAGCCCACACCCCCTTTGAGTTTAGGGGCAGTGAGTCTGGAATAACTAATTCTAGGTCTCAATGCACCCCAAATAAAATCAGTACACGCTTTTCTATAAGCTGAAAAAAAAGATGGAGGAAGTTTAACAGGGACTGTTTGTAGTAAGTACAACAATTTAGGCAGAATGTTCATTTTGATGATGGCTGCCCTTCCAAACCAAGAAAAAAGTCCTACGGACCACTTCTTCAAGTCCAGTATTACTTTTTGTAGCAAAGGTAAGTGATTAGTAGAGTACAGATCAGATAGGGAAACAGGTATTTGTATACCCAGATATGTAAGTGCTTTGCTGTTCCAATGAAATGGGAAATTATGTTGACATTGTGTACACAATTCTTGAGGCAGTGAAATGTTTAGGGCGTTTGATTTTGAAAAGTTTATTTGGAGGTTTGATAGCAATTTAAAATGGTCGAGGTCCTTAAGTAAGTTTGGAATAGTCGTCAATGGATTCGTTAAAAAAAGGAGTATGTCGTCCGCGTAGGCCGCAACTTTGTAAGTGCGTTGATTAACTTCTACGCCTCTTATATCAGGATTAGCTCTAAGACATCTAAGTAATGGTTCTAACGTAAGTACAAAGATTAAAGGGGATAGTGGGCAACCTTGGCGGGTACCGTTTGAGACAGAGAAGGCATCCAACAGATGGCCATTGACCCTGACCCTCGCAGAGGGAGTCGAGTAGAGTGTGAGGATATAATTTATCAAACGGGGAGGAAAGCCCATACAATTCAAAGTTTCAGTCATATAATCCCAAGCCACTCTGTCGAATGCCTTCTCGGCATCGAGGGACAGCAGAAAACCCTGGCGATCGGTAGACGTAAGCCAATGGTGATTGAGGTCTACGTTCAACAACGAGATGGGCCTGTAGTTCGAAACAAGTGATAAATCTTTACCAGGTTTAGGGATCACGGCAATGTGGGCTGTCAATAAATCTCGTGGGGGCCTGACTGGCGACGCACAGGCATCAAAGGCCGATATAAAAATAGGGGTTAGAATATCCGAGTATGTTTTATAATAACCTGCAGTCAGTCCGTCAGGTCCCGGGCTTTTACCTGTCTTCATTTGCTTCAGAGCAATATCGGCTTCTTCTTTAGTCAGGGGCTTGTCTAGATCACGAAAAGAGGATTCCGAGATAGGAGTGGGACCATGTAAGTTCAGGAAGTCTTTGATCAGTTGTTTCCTCCTAATGTCATTGGTACTCGTAGTAATGTGGGGTAGATTATATAGTTGTGAATAATACAAGACAAACTGATTTGCTATGTCAGGTGTCGATGTTAGTTTATGACCCGCAGAATCTGTCAGCGAATGTACCGTTGTAGAAGCTTTCCTGACCTGTAGCGCTCTAGCAAGTAACTTACTTGCTTTGTTACCGTATTCGTAGAAAGTCTTTCGAGAGAGAATATATCTGCGTCTCACTTGTTTGCCCAATAAATCTAGCATCTCATTTCTGTATTGAATCAGAGAGTTCAAGGTGTCTATGGCTTGAGTTTGTTTATGTACTCTTTCAAGTTGACGGATCTTGCAAGCTAGGCCATTAAAGTGTTTCTGTCTTTCTTTTTTTCTTTTAACCGCCGCTGCAATAAGAACACCACGTATCACACATTTGTGTGCTTCCCAATTAATAAGCGGCGAAGTATCAATGGGATTGTTTTCCATAAAATATTGTTTGATGTGAAGTTCAACTTCAGCAGAAATGGATGGGTCCGTGAGCAGAGACGGGTCTAATCTCCATGACTGTGAACGGGTAGGCACATCAGGGAATGATATAGTTATAGAGACAGGGTGATGATCTGAGAGGAACATGGACTCTATAGAGGTACGTTGTAGAATGGGAAGATCATTCTGTGAAATGAAAAAATAGTAAATTCTTGAATATTTATTATGTGGGGCAGAGAAAAAGGTGAAGTCTTTAACGTTAGGGTTCAACGTACGCCATGTGTCATGTAATAACAGTATTTGGAGCTGAGCCTTAATAGCTCGGAGAGCCGCATATGGAAGGATAGACTTACCATTAGAGGTATCAAGAAGCGGATTTAGAGGGACGTTAAAGTCACCCCCCAAAATAAGAGTACCCTCCTGAAACGTTGCTAGGGTCTTCACAATATTACGGAAGAAGGTAACTTGTCCCGAATTTGGGGCATATACATTCGCTAGGGTAAATGTTTTACCCATGTAGGTGCCTTTTAAGAAAATAAATCTACCTTCGTCATCTGTGAGAGTGTCAATGAGGTGGAAAGGACATTGCTTAGCTAATAAAATAGAAACCCCCTTAGATTTGGAGAGCGGGTTAGTAGAATGGTGAGCAGTCGGAAAGTAGTAATTGTGTAATTTCGGCGTTGCATCTGTACGGAAATGTGTTTCCTGTAAAAACAATATATCTATCTTATGTCTATGCATATAAAGAAGTAATTGGGAACGTTTCTCCGGTACATTAAGTCCCTTTGCATTTAGAGAAAGGAGCTTAAGGTGGTGTGTGCCAGTCTTTGGTGGTGTAGAGGACATTATTGCTACAGTAGAATGGGTCTTTTAAAACTGAGAAGGGTCTTGAATCCTTGATATATATGTCAGAACGATGAAGCAGATACTGGTAAACAGGGGAAGAAAGGGTGTACAGGAAAGTGGAGAGGAAATGATAAATATATAAGGGGCAAAGGTGAGAGTGTACAAAAACGGGTTAAGGGAAAGAAAGGGGGATTCCGGAGACAATAGAGAACCCGCTCACCTGTCCAAATAGGAAGGTGAGCAAAAACCGGACGGTATTCAGTGGCAACTGAAAAAATTTGTCCAAGTCTCTATTTCTTCCCCCAAAGAAAACAATGTCCAGAAGTACTTTAACTCCAACAGAGAGTTTATTTTCTATTTTCTGCGTAGTAGATAGAAGAATAGATTCGGGCACAACCAGTAATCTCGTCGCCACTCAATCCCGAGTGGGTTTAGCTCACCCGGATAGTCCTCTCTCACAGTCCTAACAGCCAGTGTGGAGCTCGAACAGTTCTTCCACCCTATCCCCTCCAGGGACAGGTATAAGAAATCCTCTAACCTCTGTAGACTTTAAGAACAGGACAATGCCATGGGCACTCTACAGGTTAGCTTCCCTGAATAGCGAATCCTTCCCTCTGACAGGTCACCAGGCCTCTCCTGAGACAGCAATCTTCCATTACTCATCTCCTCAATGGGACCGATCCTCCCCTGGCTTGCTCTCAGTCAGAGCGGATACCCTCCTCCGGGCTGTCAGGGTCACCTGTGGCCAGGTGACAGATGCACACCGTAGGGGGACAGGAGTGCACCGCGAGGTAGTGAACCCTATGGCTGGCTTCTGCGGATAGGAAACTGGGTGGTTGTGGAAAGCGGGACCAGAGGAGCACAACCGGGATCCCAACGGAAGCGAGAGCCAAGATTCCCCAGGGCGCGGAGTCTAAGACCCAGCTGGTCTTCTCCAGGGCCTCTAGTGGTGAGGATGTTACGCTGCAGGCTGGGACCAGGTCGCGGCCCCTGGAGTTTCCTAGCTCACGCCCCGTAGGATAAGGGGAAAAGAGGGGAAGCAGCAGCACACGATAGAGAGAACCGAATAACAAGCTAAAGGTCAGGGGCCACAAGCAGACAAGGATAACGAAGAACGAGCCGAAGGTCAAGGGTCACGAGCAGACAGGGATAGTCGGGGACAAGCCAATAACGTAACAGAGAGACAGACGTAGCACACGGCAGGCAGGAACCCAAACACACAATGCCTAACAAACACGTTGATCAGCAAAGCAGGCTTGCAGTGCACAGGTTAATATAGTGTTCAGTGATAGGGCCTGGGGTGGAGTCAGGCTGGGAGGAGATTATAAAGGAAGCCAGGTGAAGGAGGTCTGGTCTCTAGATGAACACATGAGGAGGAAGGTAAGATGGCAGACAGACATTAATGCATATCCATGACAGTACCCTCCCTCTTACGAGGCCTCCCCCTTCCCCGCCTGGGCCCAGGTTTAGAGGGAAACTTCAGATGAAACTCCTTTAACAGACGAGGTGCAAAGACCTCAGATGCAGTGATCCAAGACCTCTCCTCAGGACCAAACCCTTTCCAATGAACGAGGTACTGAAGAACGCCTTTACAGAGTCGGGAGTCCAGAATTTGACTGATCTCATACTCCTGATTATCCTCAGAGACAGGCGCCACGGTAGGGAGAGGACGAGAGAATTTATTGAGGACTAAAGGCTTTAGAAGAGCAACATGAAAGGAGTTAGTGATTTTAAGGCTCTTAGGAATCTGGAGTTTGAAACAAACCGGATTCAGTTTAGCAGTTACCGTGTATGGACCGATGAATCGTGGAGCAAACTTCAGAGAAGGAACTCGGAGCTTGATGTTCCTGGTAGAGAGCCAGACTTTGTCCCCTGGCTGAAGAGAAGGCGGTTTACGCCTGCGGCGGTCGGCAAAGCCTTTGAATTTTTCAGCAGCTGCCCGGAGGGAATCATGAACGTGACCCCAAACGGAATTGAGAGACTCCTGAACCGAAGCCAAAGCTGGAATGTCTGGAGAACAGATCATGGGAAGAGGAAGTTGAGGGTGTTTTCCATTAACTGTGAAAAAGGGTGTCTTCTGCGAACTGGTATTCACATGATTGTTATGGGAGAATTCTGCCCACGGGAGTAGAGAGGACCAATCGTCATGGTGAGAAGACACAAAGGTGCGAAGAAAGACCTCTAACTCCTGATTAACCCTCTCAGTCTGTCCATTGGATTGGGGATGGTAAGAAGAAGAAAAATCCAAGACAATATTGAGGGATTTGCAAAAGGCTCTCCAAAAACGAGACGTGAATTGGACTCCCCTGTCGGAAACAATATGAGAAGGGACCCCATGTAGGCGGAGAATTTCCCGAATGAAAATGGGAACCAAGGCAGGGGCAGAAGGAAGGCCAGGAAGAGGAACAAAATGAGCCATCTTGGAGAATCGATCGATTACCACCCAAATGACTGTATTATTCTCAGACAGTGGGAGATCGGTGATAAAATCCATGGCAATATGGGCCCAGGGTTCCTTAGGAATGGGCAAGGGCATGAGGAGACCAGCAGGAGCTTGTGTGGAGGATTTGGACTGAGCACAGACATGACAAGCTTTAACGTAGTCTTTGACGTCTGAGCGGAGATTAGGCCACCAGTAGTGACGACTGATGAGTAGGAAGGATCGGAGGAATCCAGAATGCCCTGCCACCTTGGAATCATGTCCCCAACGAAGGATCTTAGCTCTTAGCTCAGTGGGGACAAAGGTCTTACCAGGCGGAATTTTAGACTTCAGGGTGGTAGAGTGGGCAACAATGCATGAGGTGGGAATGATCGGCTCAGGTTCAGGTGCGGACTCCTCGTCCAAAGTGTCAAATGACCTAGAGAGCGCATCAGCCCGACCGTTGCAGGAACCAGGTTTGTAGGTAATCGTGAAATTAAAACGGGCAAAGAAGAGACTCCACCTGGCCTGTCTAGGATTCAGACGTTTAGCATTCTGTAGATACTGTAAATTCTTGTGATCGGTAAAGATCGTTATGGAGTGAGGGGAACCCTCCAAGAGATGACGCCACTCCTCTAACGCCAATTTAATTGCGAGAAGTTCCCGATCACCGATGGCATAATTCCTCTCTGCCTGAGAATTTTTTTTGGAGAAGAACGCACATGGTTGGCGTCTCTTCTCAAAGATTTGAAGAAGCACAGCTCCCACCCCCATTGAAGAAGCGTCCACTTCAATAAAAAATGCATTCCCAGGATTTGGTCTCCTCAAGAGGGGGCCAGAAACAAAGGCCTGTTTCAGGTTGTGAAATGCAGAGACAGCTTCGGGAGGCCAGTCTCTGGCATTCACACCCTTCTTGGTCAAAGCGATAATAGGCGCGGCAATGGAAGAGTAATTCCTTATGAACTGCCTATAATAATTAGTGAAGCCAAGAAAGCGCTGTGTGGCCTTGAGGCTAGCAGGAAGAGGCCAGTTGGTGATAGCCAAGACCTTCCCAGGGTCCATACGAAGCCCCGAACATGAGACGAAGCACCCCAAAAACAGGACCTCAGAACATTCAAAGGAACATTTCTCCAGCTTGGCATAGAGATTGTTCTCTCTAAGACGTTGAAGTACAGTGCGGACATGGTTTCTGTGGACGAGCAGATTCTCAGAAAAGATCAGAATGTCATCCAGATAGATGACAACAAACTGGTACAGCAGATCTCTGAAGATTTCATTGACAAAGTTTTGAAACACGGCTGGAGCATTACACAGACCAAAAGGCATCACCAGATATTCGTAATGCCCGTCTCTAGTGTTGAATGCAGTCTTCCATTCGTCACCCTCCCGTATTCAAATGAGATTGTACGCGCCTCTGAGATCCAACTTGGTGAAAATGGAGGCACCCTTCAACCTATCGAATAGCTCAGATATTAAGGGTAAGGGGTATCGATTTTTAATAGTAACCGCATTTAAACCCCGATAATCGATGCAGGGTCTTAAGGTACCATCCTTTTTGGCAACAAAAAAGAACCCTGCCCCTGCAGGCGATGAGGATTTCCAGATGAAACCTCTCTCCAGATTCTCTGCTACATACTCCGACATGGCCTGGGTCTCTGGGATGGACAGAGGGTAGGTACGACCCCTGGGTAGAGTTGCTCCGGGGACAAGATCAATAGCACAGTCAAAAGACCTGTGGGGAGGAAGCACCTCAGCTGATTTTTTACAGAACACATCCCGGTAATCGCTGTATGCGGCGGGAAGATCAGAAGAAACAGAAGTGGCAGCAACCGGAAGACTCTCCTTGGGGGTCACCTTGAGAAGACACGACAAGAAACATGAGGAACCCCAGGCCAGGATCTGCCCAGAGACCCAGTCCACATGTGGAGAGTGGAGCTGTAGCCAAGGGAGGCCCAATACAACTGGGGTAGAGGCCTTGGGTAGAATAAGAAAGGATATCCACTCCTGGTGGAGAATCCCTACCGACATCCTAATGGGTAGCGTCTGGAAGCGAATAGGGCCCCCTGGGAGAACAGTGCCATCAATTGCCGAGACTACCAATGGGGTAGTGAGAGGTGAAAGGGTAAGCTTCATAGAAGAAGCAGTTCTCCAATCCATAAAATTGCCGGCAGCCCCGGAATCCAGGTATGCAAGGGTTGACTGAGGAGAAGTGCCTACATGAAGGAACACCGGCAAGAGCAGGCGAGAAGGTGATGTTTCTGGGTCCAATACTCCACCTTCCAAATGTATTAGACCCGAGCGTTTCTCGGACGAAGCGAGCAGGAGTCACGAAAATGACCCTTGCCCCCACAATAGAGGCACAAGCCCAGAGTTCTGCGCCTAGCACGTTCTTCGGGGGTTAGTCTGGTCCGGCCCAGCTGCATAGGTTCTTCAGCAGGTAGAGGATGCTCCACGGAATGAAGGGAGGGGAGCTCAGACTGGCTAGGACCCAGAGAGTGCTGGCGTCTTTTTTCTAAGGACCTCTCTTGAAAACGAATGTCGATCTGGTTGCATAATGAAATTACATCGTCCAGACCGACGGGAATGGCTCTTCCCGCTAATTCGTCTTTCACTCGGTCAGAGAGGCCATGTAAAAAGGTAGCGACCAGGGCCTCATTATTCCAGCTCAATTCAGCTGTGTGGATACGGAACTGAAGAGCATATTGCCCCACTGAACTAGATTCTTGGCGAAGACGTAAGACAGCACTAGCCGCTGAAGAAGCCCGAGCCGGCTCTTCGAAGATATTACGAAAGAGCTTCAAGAATTCGGACAGACTGGAAACCACCGGATCGTTCCTCTCCCACAGGGGGGCAGCCCAGGCCAAAGCTTCACCGGAGAGGAGGGAAATGATATAGGCTACCTTAGCCTGGTCAGACAGGAAGCTTTGAGGCTGAAGCTCAAAATGAATAGTGCATTGGCTGAGAAACCCCCTGCAGGCCTTGGAGTCCCCAGAGAAACGGAACGGAGCTGGCAATCTTAGTGAGTGTGAGGCTGCGACTGGTGCGATAGGTACAGCCGCTAGTTGTACTTGGGGTTGCGGATCCGGGGTTCCCAAGGAGACCTGAAGCTGCTCGAATCGAGAAGCCAGATCCTGGAGGAATCGCATCACCTGGGTCTGATTTGATTCCTGGGTCTCAAGTCTGCGAACTATGCCCTGCAATAGATCATCCGCGGGAAGCGGGATGTCAGCCGGGTTCATGGCTGATCAAACTGTCAGGGTCACCTGTGGCCAGGTGACAGATGCACACCGTAGGGGGACAGGAGTGCACCGCGAGGTAGTGAACCCTATGGCTGGCTTCTGCGGATAGGAAACTGGGTGGTTGTGGAAAGCGGGACCAGAGGAGCACAACCGGGATCCCAACGGAAGCGAGAGCCAAGATTCCCCAGGGCGCGGAGTCTAAGACCCAGCTGGTCTTCTCCAGGGCCTCTAGTGGTGAGGATGTTACGCTGCAGGCTGGGACCAGGTTGCGGCCCCTGGAGTTTCCTAGCTCACGCCCCGTAGGATAAGGGGAAAAGAGGGGAAGCAGCAGCACACGATAGAGAGAACCGAATAACAAGCTGAAGGTCAGGGGCCACAAGCAGACAAGGATAACGAAGAACGAGCCGAAGGTCAAGGGTCACGAGCAGACAGGGATAGTCGGGGACAAGCCAATAACGTAACAGAGAGACAGACGTAGCACACGGCAGGCAGGAACCCAAACACACAATGCCTAACAAACACGTTGATCAGCAAAGCAGGCTTGCAGTGCACAGGTTAATATAGTGTTCAGTGATAGGGCCTGGGGTGGAGTCAGGCTGGGAGGAGATTATAAAGGAAGCCAGGTGAAGGAGGTCTGGTCTCTAGATGAACACATGAGGAGGAAGGTAAGATGGCAGACAGACATTAATGCATAACCATGACACGGGCACCCCGGGACTCTTCTTTCGGGGGTAGGCCCACTAGTAGAGTTGCAGGCCCCAGGCTAAAGGTGCCTGGGCCTGATCACACCCACATGTACCCCTGGCAATGAGGGCCACCGAAGGTGTGGTACGTGTCTCACTCCTACTCCTCCGATTCTGACGGGGCATCCCCCTCCTCCTCCGACTCTTAACCAATGGCGTCTGCCCTTAAGTACCCTCTCCAGGCATGCACAGCAGGTTGACCATGCCCACTGTACCGCTGCCGTGAGAGAGGACACCCCAAGGCATAGCAATGCCACCCCTGGCTCAACCCTGACCTGATATGACAGCACCACCTACAAGCCGCAGGGAACCATACACCAGGCAGCATCACATAGGCAGAAGCAAATACCTAGCAATCAGATTGGTCTGAGCCTGGCTAATAGCTCAGACCAGCCCCTAAATTTAGGCACATAACATCCCTAAAAGAAAAGGGGCGCTACATAAGGATTATGGAGGCCACTGTGCTCTTAGGAACTTTAAGTGCAGCAGAATTTTTTTTGTAACCTTGGCCAGATCTGTGCTTTGCCACAATTTTGTCTCTGAGCTCTTCAGGCAGTTCCTTTGACCTCATGATTCTCATTTGCTCTGACATGCACTGTGAGCTGTAAGGTCTTATATAGACAGGTGTGTGGCTTTCCTAATCAAGTCCAATCAGTATAATCAAACACAGCTGGACTCAAATGAAGGTGTAGAACCATCTCAAGGATGATCAGAAGAAATGGACAGCACCTGAGTTAAATATATGAGTGTCACAGCAGAGAGTCTGAATACTTAGGACCATGTGATATTTACATTTTTCTTTTTTAATAAATCTGCAAAAATGTCAACAATTCTGTGTTTTTCTGTCAATATGGGGTGCTGTGTGTACATTAATGAGGAAAAGAAATTAACTTAAATGATTTTAGCAAATGGCTGCAATATAACAAAGAGTGAAAACTTTAAGGGGGTCTGAATACTTTCCGTACCCACTGTATATATATATATATATATATATATATATATATATATATATATATACTGTATACTGCATTCAGTGTAGACCAGTGGTTCTAAACCTCAGTCCTCAAGTACCCCCAACAGGCCATGTTTGCAGGTTTTCCTATATCTTGCACAGTTGCTTTAAATCAGAGTCAATGGCTTGCTATTTTGGATAGCTATTTTATCTTAGAGAAATTCCCAAAACATGGCCTGTTAGGGGTACTTGAGGACAGGGTTGAGAACCACTGGTGTAGACTTTATATACAGTGAAGGAAGTCTAATATATATATATATATATATATATATATATATATATATATATATATATATACAGTGCAGTCAATGCAGAGTATATAATAGTGCATTGAAGTGGTTAAGGGGAACCCTATGGCAGGATTAAGAAAAAAAAAACATCATGGGTCCGTCCGCCCCCCACCCCCCCCAGTCCATACCAGGCCCTTTGGGTCTGGTATAGATTTTAAGGGGAACTACCCGCCAAAATGTAAAAAAATAACAGCGTGGGGTCACCCCCAAAGTCCATACCAGGCCCTTTGGGTCTGGCATAGATTTTAAGGGGAACTCCACGTCAAAATGTTAAAAAATTTACGTGGGGTCCCAACCAAAATCCACATCAGACCCTTTTCCGAGCAAGCAGCCTGGCAGGCCAGGAAAGGGGGGGACAAGCGAGCGTCTCCCCCCTCCTGAACCAGGCCACTTGCCCTCAACTTGGGGAGGGTGCTTTGGGGGGGCTGTTGTGTTTTGCTGCCGTCGGCAATCCCACGGTGGGGCATGGCAGTCACTTTGAGCTGTCCGGCAGGATCACGGTCTCACGGCTGTGCCCAGCGGTGGGGTGGCCTGTCGGTACCGATGGGCCTGCAAATATCTTTTATGACATACGGTTGACGATTGGGTTGGTGTAATAGACACCTGCATTATGACCACCACACAAAGAGCAATACAGTTTTGTTGACTAGCACCATATATAGATTACAGCTGTCCGTATTCTACCCATACACCTTATGAGATAAATGCCTGGTAGGGCACAAGCCATCCATTGCACGTTCATTAATACCCTTGTCATAATTGTACAATGCCTTCCTGTCACGTAAGACATGTTACCGCAACATAAGGTGACGTTTCTACCTTCGGACACAACAAATGAAGTGGACATAATCGCCATGGCTCTGGAGAGGCTGTTGTGGAAGCTCATTTAGTAATGTTTCAACTGTTTTATAGAAATGTTTAATGACCCATATTTATCCTTACCTTTTACTGCAATTTGATGTTTACATTTCCACCACCCTTGTTAATCTTTTCAATGCCTGATATTAACCCATTGATTTTTGAAACTCGCTGGAAGGGTCAGGACACTGCCTACCCTCTGTTTCCTCACACCCCCCCCCCCCCCCCCTCCCAGGCCTGCATTCACTAGCGCGGTGTTCCCGCAGTGAGTGCCTTAAAAATAGTTTTGTCACCCAGAGCCACTTGGAATCTTACAACTTCTGTGTCCTTCCTTTACTTTGTTTATTTCTCCATCTGCACACCCTCTTTCCTTTCAATTTCTCCCTCTCCTGCCCTAACCGTCCTTTTCGGTCCCCCCCCCCCCTTTTTATTTTTTTCTTGCTGCTCAACGGCAGAATAATTCTAGTGACCGTCACATCTCTTAATGCCAAAGGACTCAACATCTCAGAGAAAAGAAGGATGCTTCTACATGACTTAAAACACTCTCGCTCTGACGTAGCGTTCATACAAGAAACGTATTTCAAAAAAGGCAAACTTCCCTTCCTTCAGAACAGGTTCTTCCCATTTGTCTACCATGCCTAAAACCATTCAGCCAAATCCAAAGGAGTCTCTATCCTAATTTCAAACCGCGTTCCTTGGTCCATTATAAATATCTGTGCGGATGACGAGGGGCGGTTCTTGTTCCTGAAGGGCCACATTGGCAGTGTGAAGGTGAGAATGGTTACTGTATACTCCCCAAATCAGCATCAAGATACCTTCCTCTCCAGTACCCTATCCTCCCTGGTGGAGTTCACAGAGGGAAAGCTAATACTAGGGGGAGATCTTAATATTCCCCTGGACCTGACGGCTGATACATCTACGGGCACCTCCGCCACTCTCCCCAACACTCGCAGACGCATTCTCCAAACCCTGCATAGACACCAACTGATCGATGTGTGGGGTCTACACCATGCCGGCAAACAGGACTACACGTTTTTTTCCACCCTGCACCACTCATATTCCCGAATAGACCTGTTCTTGGCTCCCCATCAACATCTTTTGGTTGTCATTGACGTGACGATCGGCAACATCACTTGGTCAGATCATTCACCTATCACATTACAGTACAGACTCACGGAGCCTGTAAACAAGAGTCTGTTACAAGACCCTATTGTCCTGGCAGATGTTATCAGAAAACTTACCACATATTTTAAATTCAAAGATATCCCAGAGAGCGATCCTGGGATCGTATGGGAGGCACACAAAACTGTCATCCGAGGGGTGTTGATCAATCACGGCTGTGCCCAGCGGTGGGGTGGCCTGTCGGTACCGATGGGCCTGCAAATATCTTTTATGACATACGGTTGACGATTGAGTTGGTGTAATAGACACCTGCATTATGACCACCACACAAAGTGCAATACAGTTTTGTTGACTAGCACCATATATAGATTACGGCTGTCCGTATTCTACCCATACACCTGTAGCGATACCTTCAATTAAGAGGGCCGCAGATTTAGTTTGGGCCCTGAAAACAGCTCCGCCAACCCCCGGCAATGTACTCGACCCCCTACTGGCACAGTTAGTATTGGCAGCAATATATATTTCTTATACTGTATGAGTAAACCCAGACACCAAGACAATAATGAAAGGGGTATAAAATTTACTTTAAGCTTTTGGTAAGAAAGGTTAACAGTGGTAACAGTTCACAGGTAATAAATTGCAGAGCCCTGCAGCAATAAACATACTATACAGTAAAATGAACAATAAAGGTGCGCCGCGTGGGCGACCGTTAACTAGGCGTCCTCTGACGCAGTAACTAAATGAACTAACTAGCTGGCCAGGCCTGGCTCAGATATCTACAACTCAGTCTATAGGGGATGATGGTTTCTTCACCGGCAATTCTTTAAAGGTGGTGCACATAACAGAATACCATTTGTAATCCAATGGGAAGGTTGTGATGAAATAAACACTTTACTGTATGAACTCTGAGTTCAACTCTGATAAAGTTCTCCAGTGAGAGTATCAGAAATAACTTGTGGGCCACGGCAGTCTATAGGTACATTAACAGCAACAGTATATGGTCTGAGCATACGCTCGCTCACCCCTCCGGACGCGATCCCAGTCCGGGAACTTCCACCGACTGTGTCCTCACACACACAGTGTCTCCAGCGATCGGGTCCCCGATCCAACCAAGGCTGTAGACAAGCGAAGTCAGATTCCACCCAGGCTCGCAGTGAGGTGGAAGGCTCTTTGGTGCTGCGCAAGGCCTCAGGCTTCAGGCCTTGCACTCCGACACATCCGCACAGGAGGATCAGTCACTGAAGTCTCGTGTCCCAAAGAGGCCGAGCCCAGCCTCGCCTCCTCCTTTTATAACCCCTCCCATGAGTCTCTGGGGTGGAAACATGCCGAAAGGGATTCTGGACAAGGTAGTCCCAAGAGTCTTAAAGGGGACCCCGCTACACACTCCCCCCACTTAAATTCTTTGGTCCCCAAAGAAACCTTAGCATACACTGCGTACAACCCCAGACAACGTTGCATAAGAGGTTGGCATAGGGAATTCCCACCAAAACCGAGGGGCTGGGTTCCCTTTCCCACAGGTCATACTATCCTGAGTGACCTGCCTAACTGTGCCAGAGAGTGAGTGGGGGTTGCCCTCTACCAAATGTACAGTGGAGGGGTCCGGATTCTCTACACTCCTCCTAGCAGTAATCACAGAATCTTCTGAGCTCTTCCCCATTTGTGGGTAGGTCAACTTTCTGGGAGGCCTTATGACTCTGCGGGCCCTTTGTTCCCTTGGGGTTTCTGGCTCTGGCGCCACATGCTCTTCTTCTGTAACAGGCTCAGGCAACATGGCAGGCTCTGTAACATCTGCTTCAGGAGCCGAGGGATACATAGAGTCTCTAGGGTCCTGTTCAGGGTAAACATCACGGGCATCTTCCCAGTAATCAAATGAAGGACTATAGGGGATGAATTCAACGGCTTCTGCATTCAGTTGTGTATCTGTAGTGTCTTCAGTAGTTGGAAGATCTATAGCAGAAGTCCCTTGAGTTGGGGAAGGCCACAGCCAGTCAAGCTCTCCCTCCTCATCTCCACTGAGATCAGAAGCTTTTATATCTTCAGCCCGAGAGGTCTGGGACCGAGTGTTTGGCCTGGGGGTATCCAGAATAGACACTGGTTCAGGGCAGTCTCTCACTGGGGGTATCCTGACTGCTTCAGCAAGTGGGAGCAGGTGGTTTCGATGCCATGTCTTCAGTGGGCCTACCTTTCCTTCTGGCTTCAACTTGTAGACAGGTAGGCCCGGCAACTTCCTACAGATGACATAGGGTTCAGATCTCCATCTGTCTGCAAGTTTATGTTTTCCAGGGACCCCCAGATTGCGTAGCAGTGCTCGGTCCCCAGGCTGCAGGTCTTGTACCCGGACCTTCAAGTCGAAGTTTCTTTTGTTTCGGGCTCCCCTTTGATCTGAGGCCGCTTGAGCTTGTTCATTAGCTACTTTCAGGCTGTGTCTGAGCCTGTCCACATATCCTTTGTGGGATGTGGCTGAGGAATGGTCTAAAGAGGTGCCAAAGGCCAAGTCTACAGGTAGTCTCGCTTCTCTCCCAAACATGAGTCGATATGGGGAGTAGCCCGTAGCATCACTGGTGGTGCAGTTGTAAGCATGTACTATGGCTGCTATGTGTTTGCTCCAATGTTGTTTCTTCTCACTTTCCAGAGTCCCCAACATGTTGAGCAAGGTTCGGTTAAACCTCTCCGGCTGAGCATCTCCCTGTGGGTGGTAAGGTGTAGTTTGAGTCTTCTTGATTCCCAACGAATCCAGAAGTTTCCGGATCATTCGACTCTTAAAGTCCCTTCCTTGATCTGAATGAAGTCGCTGGGGCAGCCCATAATGGACAAAGTACTTCTCCATAAATACCTTGGCTACTGTGGAAGCCTTCTGGTCTTTGGTTGGGAAATCTTGGGCATACCGGGAGAAATGATCGGTTATCACCAGAACATTTCCTAGTCCACTCAGATCGGGTTCGAGGCAGAGGAAATCAATGCATACCAGATCCATTGGACCTTGACTCTGTAGATGGGCAGCTTGATGTGGTAAAGTCTTCCTCTGGATGCAGTGTGCACACGAATGGCAGTACTCTTCTACTTCTGCCCTCATACAGGGCCAATAGAACCGACTTCTGACAAGTTGAAAGGTCCTTTCCGCCCCTAAGTGGCCATGATTGTCTTGTAGGGCCATCAGAACAGTCTCTCTGTGTTTTTCCGGAAGAAACAATTGTCATTTATCTTCCAGGTCTTCAGAGGGGCCCCTTTGGTAGACCACTCCCTGATGCACCTGTAACCTGTCCCACTCTTTCCTCAACAGGCGAGCTTCCTTTGAGGAGTGACTCAGAAGTCTGTTTGGATCCTGATTCTCCAGGGCTTCCAGAACCAATTTCCCCATGGGGTCTTCTAATTGGTCACATCTTAGCTCCTTTGTCGACAGTTTTGGCAGATGGTCTTCCTCCAGTTGAGTTACCCCACAGTATTGTTTGGGGACTCCTACCATGGTAACTCCTATCTCTTCCGCCCTTGAGCCCCCTCTAGCTTGCAATTCAGCCCCCTGACATAGGGCCCGCACCCCGTCTGGTGCCACTTGAGTCCAGTCTTCCATGTCATGGGTGGAACCATGAGATCTTCTGGACAAAGCGTCTGCATCTTGATTCCCAATCCCTGGCCTGTACTTTAGGCTGAAATTGAATCCAGACAATGCGGCCAGCCACCTGTGTCCGGTTGCGCCCAGCTTTGCTGTAGTGAATAGATAGGTCAGGGGGTTGTTGTCGGTCTTCACAGTGAACTCCGCCCCATACAGGTAGTCTTTGAGCTTGTCTACTACCGCCCACTTAAGGGCCAGGAACTCCAGCTTATGAGTGGGGTAGTTTTTCTCAGAGGGGGTCAGGCTCCTGCTCACGTAGGCAACAGGCCATAGTTGCCCTTCGTGCTCTTGATAAAGTACTCCTCCCAGACCGTCATGACTAGCATCTACGTGTAGTTCATAGGGTTTGGTTGGGTCTGCGTAGGCCAAGACTGGAGCAGTGGTTAGGCTCTTCTTCAATGCCTGGAACGCCTCTTCACATTTCTGGTTCCACTGATCTTTGACTGACTCTCCCGGCTTCCTGGGCCCTGAGTCGTCCTCTTCTACCTCAGTCTTGAGCAGTTCATTCAATGGTCTAGCAATTTGGGCGAATCCTTCCACAAACCTCCTGTAATAGGAGCAGAACCCTAAGAAGGATCTGAGTTCTGTTACTGTGGTGGGTCGTGGCCAGGAGGTAACTGCCTCCAATTTCTCAGGGTCTGTGGCCACCCCTTCTTCAGACACTATGTGCCCCAGGTAGTTCACAGAAGACTGGTAGAACCGACACTTCTCAGGCGAAAGTTTGAGTCCCTCCTCACTGAGTCTCCTCAAGACTTTTTCCAGCCTCTCCTCGTGTTCCTCCAGGGTTCTTCCAAAGACAATAACATCGTCCAGGTATACAAGGACTTCAATAAGGTTCATGTCTCCTACAGTCTTCTCCATGAGACGTTGGAAAGTAGCTGGGGCTCCAGACAGACCTTGGGGCATTCGGTCAAATTCAAAGAACCCCACTGGGGTTATGAAAGCTGTCTTCTTCTTGTCTTCTAGGTGCATAGGGATCTGATAGTACCCACTCTTGAGATCCATAACGCTGAACCACTTGACTCCAGACAAGCTCTGTAGGGCATCCTCTATCCTCGGAGTGGTGTACTGGTCGGGTATAGTTCTCCTGTTAAGAGTCCTGTAGTCGATACAGAGCCTCAACGATCCATTCTTCTTCCTGACCACCACTATCGGGGAGGCATAGGGGCTTCTAGACTCCCGTATCACACCAGTCCTTTTGAGTTCTGCAAGTTGTTCCCTTAGATCCTCCAGATCCGCTAGTAGGACCCGCCTGACCCTCTCTCTGAAGGGCTTATCTTCTTGGAGGCGGATCCGATGGGTGGCACTCCTTGCACACCCCACATCGAACTCATCTTTGGAGAAGATCTTCTCCCATCTGGTCAACTGGGCCTTGGCTCTCTCCTTCCAAGCCCTGGGCAGATTCGGGTTTTCCATGGATAGCTTCTCCCAAGCATCTCCTCCTTCGCCCGCCCCCTTTACTTCTGACAAGTTGACAGGGGCAGCAGGGCTCACCTGACCCAGCAGCATCCTGGCTGGGATTTCCATGGGGCCATCTGTATTGTTCCTAACACTCACTGGAACTCTACAATGGGCCTTCTTCAGGGCCTTCAGCGGAATCACTTCTGGTATCACTTCCAGACCGGGGGACTCTTCCCTTGGGTCGGACTCCAACATGACAAAGGGTCCAGGCTGCTCCCAAGTAAGCTTCACAGTGGCTCTGAGACAGGTTACTTCGCCGGGCTGCAACACTATCCCTTCTCTTCCAAGTCTCCACACCTTCCCTATCCCCTCTCCAGGGGTCTTCTGCTCTAGGACCAGCCGTTGGTAAGTCGTCTTCAGCATGGGGTGGATCTTGGTGGCCGCTGACCCCTTCTCTTTCACTAGAGGGGTCAGAAGTCTTTGGACCAGGTCCGTGTTCGTCCCTATTATAAGGGAACTCTTGTTGGCTCCTGACGGCTGAGGGCACACAACGGCCAGAGTGTCAAACACTTCGGCTTTTCCAGCCAAAGATAGGTCAAAGATCATCTTGACAGGCAGATAGCCATCGTAAGGGAAATTCTGGGTTCCAATCCCACATATCTCTAGTCCCTCTATCTTCTGGATGGGCAGGTGACTCAAGTGCTTATCGTAGAAATCTCGGTATAACAGGGTCACTTGTGCCCCAGTATCCAAGATGGCTCTGGTGTAGACTCCCTCCACTTGAATGGGCACTATAGGAGATGGGCCTACCAGCTTCTCCGGATATGGCCTGGCAGGGGTCGCCTTCTTCTGACCCTTTCCTTTCGGACTCTATCTCATCCAATTCCCTTTGGACTTTAATCTTTCTTGAGCCTGGTATGCATTGATTTCTCTCCTTTCAATGGGTGTACGGTCCCGCTGAGGGATACTATTATTCTTCTTAGGTGTGTACCCCCTCTGGGGAGTGCTGTGTCCCTTCTGAGGGGTCTTGCCCCCTTTTTCTGGGGTGTATCTCTGTTGAGGAATGTTGTGTTTCCTCTGAGGGGGTTTATCTCCTCTTTTCTTCTGCTTCGCATTCAGCTTGGAGCTCACTGAAAGTGATGGGCACCCGGTTGACTCCTTTACCGGGGCCCTCTGGAGTTTCCCGCCGGCTTGCGGATGTCTGGTTTCTTCTTCTTGGGACTGGAACGTGTAGCTGCAATATGGCCAATTCCTCCACAGTTAAAGCAGACTATATCTCCCCATTCCTGTAAAGATGCAGGTGCTGAGGCAATTGGGAATAATTCCTTCCTTGGCACTTCTCTCTTGGGACCCTCTGTGTCTTTTGCCATCAGAGAGGTCAACATCTCTAACACCTTGGACATTTGAGCTTTTAGAGTGTCTACCTCTGAGTCTCTTTCAGGGGTCATCACTGGATTGACTAGCACCTGTGCGGGTACAACATTTGCCTTAATCATTTGCTGGTCCTGTTGTAGCGCCTCCTCATCTCTGATGATTTTTATCAAGTCAGCATAAGTCAGTAGCGTTCCTCCTCCCGAGGTCTTCAGGTGCAGCCAGACTGGATCCGAGCGTAATGCTCCTTTTAAAACTTGTTTCATTCTTGCCACATAAGTATCTTGGGGCTTCATTCCCTTCTTTAACACAATCTTGCACAGCAACCTGTTCAGTCTTCTAACATACTCTGAAAGTTTCTCCTTCGGTTGTTGGAAAGTATGTTCAAATTGGTAGACCATCTCTGTCACCTTTTCCAATTGACCAAACTCCTCCTGTAGCATGGCTAGACAGTCTTGAGCCGTGCAATCTGCATTCCCAAACCGAAAACTTTTTACTGCTTCTGCTGCTGCACCTTTAAGGCTTTCTATCACTCGTTGCCTCTTCTGCGCTTCAGGCACCTCCCATGCCTCTACTGCCTGCAATGCCTGCTCCACCCAGGTGTCAAAATCTTCTTCCCCTGCCGGGACAGGGAGCTTCCCCGAGAATGTCTTTAGTCTCCGGTACCTAGTCTCTACATGGACCGTGCTTGTCTTCTGACACTTGGTTAGCAGATCCCCTATTGCATTTATTAGTTCTGGTGATATAGCAGTGACAGGTGTAGGCGCCACCGGAGGCGTCGCCCTGTCTCCTCTTTCAGGTGGGGTACGGGCCGCAGCCTGCGGTGATCCCGTTGGTGATGGCTCCTTCTTAATTGCGTGCGCCAACCTATAGGATCTATTATCTGGCGTCTGTACACAGTTGCGCTTACAAGCCTCTGGCATCCCATCCAAGTATTCCACTAGTGCATACTGGTATGAGATGTCTGAGTCTGGCTTTATTCCCATCACCCACGGTGTGTGATCTGGGGTCACTGACTTCATTAACTCCTCTATCGTTTCGATTGACCATTCCTCCCCTGGTAGGTTGATGACCACAGACTGGTTTGGGTCTGTCTTAGCCACTTCGCACCACGCTCTTATTCCTTGCGGGTCCATGACGGCACCTCTGGCGTTTAATTGCTGTATCAGGATCCCGGACGAGAACCCCCACGTGTAGCGATACCTTCAGTTAAGAGGGCCGCAGATTTAGTTTGGGCCCTGAAAACAGCTCCGCCAACCCCCGGCAATGTACTCGACCCCCTACTGGCACAGTTAGTATTGGCAGCAATATATATTTCTTATACTGTATGAGTAAACCCAGACACCAAGACAATAATGAAAGGGGTATAAAATTTACTTTAAGCTTTTGGTAAGAAAGGTTAACAGTGGTAACAGTTCACAGGTAATAAATTGCAGAGCCCTGCAGCAATAAACATACTATACAGTAAAATGAACAATAAAGGTGCGCCGCGTGGGCGACCGTTAACTAGGCGTCCTGTGACGCAGTAACTAAATGAACTAACTAGCTGGCCAGGCCTGGCTCAGATATCTACAACTCAGTCTATAGGGGATGATGGTTTCTTCACCGGCAATTCTTTAACCACTTAACGACCGCTCACTGTATATATACGTCGGCAGAATGGCACCGACAGGCACAATCACGTACAGTGTACGTGATTGCCTTTGTACAGTTGGGGGGTCCGATCGGACCCCCCTCCTATACAGTGAGCGGTCGTTATTCGTTGGGGAGCGATCCGACATGAGGGGGCGGCCATTCGATTCCGGCCACCCCCCCGCGATCGCTCCCGGCGAATGGAAATGCTCCCTCTGCTGTGTAATGTTTACACAGGCAGAGGAAGCAGGAGGAAGTGATGTCATCTCTCATGCGGCGCTCACATATACCGAGCGCCGTACAAGAGAAGACACACAGGTCAGTACACTAACACTACACTGACACCAGGACACATAGGCACACAAATCACCCCCCCAGGTCCCCCAGATCACCCCCCAGCCCCCAGTCACAGTGTCACTGATTGCAGTGACCATTTATTTACTGATCACTGCAATCAGTGACATTTGTGACTGTAAAAGTGTCACTAAAGTTAGTTTTAGGTCCAGTGTAGCCCCCTAACCCCCCCTAATAAAGGTTTAACCCCCTGATCACCCCCCAGATAACCCTTTCACCCCCTAGCACCGCCGTCGCTAAGCGATCATTTTTCTGATCGCTGTCTTAGCGTCGGTGATGCAGATCGGTAGCCAGTAATTTTTTTTAGGTTCGCCGCAGGTTTTTATAGCGTCGGGTACCCCCATAAATGATCTAATAAAGGTTTAACCCCCTTGATCGCCCCCCAGGTAACCCTTTCACCCCCTATCACCACTGTCGCTAAGCGATCATTTTTCTGATCGCTGTCTTAGCGTCGGTGATGCAAATCGGTAGCCAGTTATTTTTTTTAGGTTCGCCGCAGGTTTTTATAGCGTCGGGTACCCCCATATATTACCTAATAAAGGTTTAACCCCCTTAATCGCCCCCAGGTAACCCTTTCACCCCTATCACGACTGTCGCTAAGCGATCATTTTTCTGATCGCTGTCTTAGCGTCGGTGATGCAGATCGGTAGCCAGTAATTTTTTTTAGGTTCGCCGCAGGTTTTTATAGCGTCAGGTACCCCCATAAATTATCGAATACAGGTTTAACCCCTTGATCGCCCCCCAGGTAACCCTTTCACCCCCTATCACCACTGTCGCTAAGCGATCATTTTTCTGATCGCTGTCTTAGTGTCGATGATGCAGATCGGTAGCCAGTAATTTTTTTTAGGTTCGCCGCAAGTTTTTATAGCGTCAGGTACCTCCATAAATTATCTAATAAAGGTTTAACCCCCTTGATCGCCCCCCAGGTAATCCTTTCACCCCCTATCACCACTGTCGCTAAGCGATAATTTTTCTGATCGCTGTCTTAGCGTCGGTGATGCAGATCGGTAGCCAGTAATTTTTTTTAGGTTCGCTGCAGGTTTTTATAGCGTCAGGTACCCCCATATATTATCTAATAAAGGTTTTAACCCCCTAATTGCCCCTAGTTAACCCTTTCACCAGTGATCACCATATAAGTGTTGCGGGTGACGCTGGTTAGTTAGTTTGCTTTTTATAGTGTCAGGGCACCCGCCGTATATATAACCCAATAAAGGTTTAACCCCCTGATCGCCCTTCGGGTGATATCAATTAGGTTTTAGCGTCAGAGAGGGTCTGCGTCACACCCCAGGCAGCGTCAGGTTAGTGCCAGTAATGCTAACACCCACGCGTGAAGCATACATCTCCCTTAGTGTTATAGTATCTGATCAGATCAATATTTGATCTGATCAGATCTATACTAGCGTCCCCAGCAGTTTAGGGTTCCCAAAAACGCAGTGTTAGCGGGATCAGCCCAGATACCTGCTAGCACCTACGTTTTGCCCCTCCGTCCAGCCCAGGCCACCCAAGTGCAGTATCGATCGATCACTGTCACTTACAAAACACAACACACATAACTGCAGCGGTCGCAGAGACAGGCCTGATCCCTGCGACTCCAGTGCTGTAGGAGGTGATTTCACCACCACAGTTAAAAAAAAAAAGCATATATGCCGAAGCATTGGGGCAGCAGGGGCGGAGGAGCAATTTTGCTCCTAATGCCGCGTACATACGGTCGAAATTCCGACGGAGGCTTGCCCGTGGAAAAGTCCGACCATGTGTGTGCGGCATAACTTTTTTGCGGGAGGATGCCCCCATGCTTCGGCATATATAAATGGTGCGTGTATGCCCATCATTAGAAGTGGGTGGATGAAGGGCGGTATTCTAATGGTGGGCATACCCACCGATCAATCTCTTTTTTCATTCAGCCAACTGGCTGCATGAAAAAAAAAGATTACAATACATGTCCAACAAGGACCAGCAACGTACTGGTATGTTGCTGGACTTTGAATGTTTATACCAGAATGATGCCTGCGGGTTTAGGTATCATCTTGGTATCATTCTTTTCAGCCAGCGGCCGGCTTTCATGTAAAAGCAATCCTAGTGGCTAATTAGCCTCTGGAGTGCTTTGACAAGCACTGGGAGGGAATGACCCCCCCCCCCCGGATATAAAAAGCGCCATTGGGAAATTGGGAAAGCATTTTATCACACCGATCTTGGTGTGGTCAGATGCTTTGAGGGCAGAGGAAAGATCTAGGGTCTAGAAGACCCCAGTTTTTTCAAAAAAGAGTACCTGTCACTACCTATTGCTATCATAGGGGATATTTACATTCCCTGAGATAACAATAAAAATGATAAAAAAAAAAATATATGGAAGGAACAATTTAAAAATAAAATTAAAAAAGCAAAATTTATAATAATAAAAAAAAAAAAAGCACCCCTGTCCTGCCCTGCTCTTGCCCAATGGCGAACGCAAGTGTCCGTCTGGCGTCATATGTAAACAGCAATTGCACCATGCATGTGAGGTATCACCGTGAAGGTCAGATCGAGGGCAGTAATTTTAGCAGTAGACCTCCTCTGTAAATCTAACGGGGTAACCTGTAAAGGCTTTTATAGGCTTTTAAAAATGTATGTAGTTTGTCGCCAATGCGCGTTTGTGCGAAATTTTAAAGCATGTCGTGTTTGGTATCTATGTACTCGGCCTAAGATCATCTTTTTTATTTCATCAAACATTTGGGCAATATAGTTTGTTTTAGTGCATTAAAATTAAAAAAAGTGTATTTTTCCCCCAAAAAATGTGTTTGAAAAATCGCTGCGCAAATACTGTGTAGAAAAAAAAATGCAACACCCACCATTTTGATCTGTAGGGCCTTTGCTTTAAAAATATATATAATGTTTGGGGGTTCAACATAATTTTCTTGCAAAAAAAAATATGTTTTCATGTAAACAAAAAGTGTCAAAAAGGGCTTTGTCTTCAAGTGGTTAGAAGAGTGGATGTAAGCTTCCTAATGTTGTGTATAAAATGCCAGAACAGTTCAAAACCCCCCCAAATTACCCCATTTTGGAAAGTAGACACCCCAAGCTATATACTGAGAGGCATGTCGAGTCCATGGAATATTTTATATGTTGACACAAGTTGCGGAAAAAAGACAATTTATTTTTTATTTTTTTGCACAAAGTTGTCACTAAATGATATATTGCTCAAACATGCCATGGGCATATGTGGAATTACACCCCAAAATACATTCTGCTGCTTCTCCTGAGTATGGGGATACCACATGTGTGAGACTTTTTGGGAGCCTAGCCGCGTACGGGACCCCAAAAACCAAGCACCGCCTTCAGGCTTTCTAAGGGTGTAAATTTTTGATTTCACTTCTCACTGCCTATCACAGTTTCGGAGGCCATGGAATGCCCAGATGGCACAAAACCCCCCCCCCCCCCAAATTACCCCATTTTGGAAAGTAGACACCCCAAGCTATTTGCTGAGAGGTATTGTGAGTATTTTGCAGATCTCGCTTTTTGTCACAAAGTTTTGAAAATTGAAAAAAAAAAAATATATATATATATTTTCTTTCTTCATTTTCAAAAACAAATGAGAGCTGTAAAATACTCACCATGCCTCTCAGCAAATAGCTTGGGGTGTCTACTTTCCAAAATGGGGTCATTTGGGGGGGTTTTGTGCTATTTTGGCATTTTATGGCCTTCGAAACTGTGATAGGTAGTGAGGAGTGAAATCAAAAATTTGTGCCTAGAAATCCTGAAGACGGTGCTTGGTTTTCGGGGGCCCGTACGTGGCTAGGCTCCTAAAAAGTCCCACACATGTGGTATCCCCGTACTCAGGAGAAGCAGCAAAATGTATTTTGGGGTGTAATTCCACATATAACCATGGCATGTGTGAGCAATATATCATTTAGTGACAACTTTTTGTAATTTTTTATATTTTTTTGTCATTATTCAATCACTTGGGACAAAAAAAAAAAATATTCAATGGGCTCAACAGGCCTCTCAGCAATTTCCTTGGGGTGTCTACTTTCTAAAATGGGGTCATTTGGGGGGGGGTTTTGTGCTATTTTGGCATTTTATGGCCTTCAAAACTGTGATAGGTAGTGAGGAGTGAAATCAAAAATTTGCGCCCTTAGAAATCCTGAAGGCGGTGCTTGGTTTCCGGGGGCCCGTACGCGGCTAGGCTCCCAAAAAGTCCCACACATGTGGTATCCCCGTACTCAGGAGAAGCAGCAAAATGTATTTTGGGGTGCAATTCCACATATAACCATGGCATGTGTGAGCAATATATCATTTAGTGACAACTTTTTGTAATTTTTTTTTTTTTTTTTTTAGTCATTATTCAATCACTTGAGACAAAAAAAAAAATACTCAATGGGCTCAACATGCCTCTCAGCAATTTCCTTGGGATATGGAAAAATACAATATTTGTATGGACCAATCAGAGGTCTGGATCATACATATAAATAATAAAACCGTCTAATAACAATAATACTAAAAATAAAATAAAATCCGTCCCAGATTGCCCAAGAAATAGTGTAGCAGCGCTCTTGTCATAAATGACAAGCTTCTTTAAGTGTCTCTATACACATAAAGGTATGAATAATAGCAGATGAAGAACTGCAGACAGCCTGATCCTTATTAGTGCAGCGATACAGGGAAACTTCATCCGTGAGATGTTGTAGAAAAAATCCCCTTTTGGGGATGCACTCACCACAAAATAGATAAAGATGTGCCTTGTCAGCAAACACAGGATCACTCTCTCCTTCTCTCGGCTATTCCACCGGGTCACAGTGTTGGTACGCTCAAGGGTACAGATGTAGAAAGGAAACAAAGGTGGCCAATAGTGTAATATTGTATGCACAATTTATTCCCAAAAAAATACCCCTTACAAGTTAATACGTACACAATGGTTATACAAATGAGGCACATATGGTGCTAACAGCTTGGCAGCACAGTACACCTAAGACCCCAGTAGATGGAGATGCACACTATCGCTGACAGCGTGTATTGGTTACCACTTCCTGGATCCTGGATTCGGTGGAGCGCAAGCGTCACTTCCGGTACGGCCAAACGAGACCACGACCCTGACGCGTTTCGTCACTTCCGGACTTCGTCCGGACTTCGTCTTAGTATATTGGTGTTTTAATATTTTTTGGCATTTTATTCATATTTTATCAGTGTGCCTAATGTTTATGTTTCCTCTGTACTTTGCTGCTACCTATCAGTTGTGGAATATGGCCGGTGTGTGACTAAAGCAGGATGTTGTTTGCAGACACCTTGCAATTCCCATACAACTGACGGGTCAATCCGCCCACTTTCTGTGTCGATTCATTGTCAGCCTATAAGCAGATTCGACACAACACGGTAACAGGGCGCCTGACATCCCGACCGCTGTGATTGGTCATAGCGGCGGGGGATGTGCTCATACTTCCACTATAAACATCCGGTACTTGCGCCACGAGACCACGCCCTCAGACGAAGTCCGGAAGTGACGAAACGCGTCAGGGTCGTGGTCTCGTTTGGCCGTACCGGAAGTGACGCTTGCGCTCCACCGAATCCAGGATCCAGGAAGTGGTAACCAATACACGCTGTCAGCGATAGTGTGCATCTCCATCTACTGGGGTCTTAGGTGTACTGTACTGCCAAGCTGTTAGCACCATATGTGCCTCATTTGTATAACCATTGTGTACGTATTAACTTGTAAGGGGTATTTTTTTGGGAATAAATTGTGCATACAATATTACACTACTGGCCACCTTTGTTTCCTTTCTACATCTGTACCCTTGAGCGTACCAACACTGTGACCCGGTGGAATAGCCGAGAGAAGGAGAGAGTGATCCTGTGTTTGCTGACAAGGCACATCTTTATCTATTTTGTGGTGAGTGCATCCCCAAAAGGGGATTTTTTCTACAACATCTCACGGATGAAGTTTCCCTGTATCGCTGCACTAATAAGGATCAGGCTGTCTGCAGTTCTTCATCTGCTATTATTCATACCTTTATGTGTATAGAGACACTTAAAGAAGCTTGTCATTTATGACAAGAGCGCTGCTACACTATTTCTTGGACAATCTGGGACGGATTTTATTTTATTTTTAGTATTATTGTTATTAGACGGTTTTATTATTTATATGTATGATCCAGACCTCTGATTGGTCCATACAAATATTGTATTTTTCCATATCTGTTTCTCATTTTTCAGCAGCTGCTCAGTACATAATAGACTCATTTCTATATTGTATTTACTCATTCATGTATTAGTATTTTTCCCTGCTCACAACTCACACCAATAATTGCTACATATCCACAAGCGCTGAGCGGTGCTTACTTAGGTAGGGCCCAGTTTTCTTTAGCACCTTTTCATACATATTTACTTCCTTTTTCTCGGCCGCTATGGATGCATTATGGTTCCTGAGTAGCAGAAATATAGATTTGAATGTTTTTACCACCAACGAACCCACCACCACCCAGGTTAACTATAATGGGGCCATGTCAGCATTAGGCAATGTACTGGAAAAACAAGTCAGAACCTGGTGGGATATATTCACTTTAGAACAATACATCAAGGATAAAATCATCATTAGAAGTCTACGGTGGGAAGTAACCCCACAGGATGGACTAGAGGATCCAGGCTCCATCCAAGAGTGGCTGGACTTTTTTAATGGAGTAGGGTATAAATTACAAGAACTAATCCTGCAAAGGAAGAAAAGGAAAATGGCGATTTTAGAATCTCGCATTAACGATTTGCAACAACAATTAGATCCGGTAAAAGACACCCAACAAATGACGGACTTTAACAACAGGATAATTAAAAGACTGGAAAAAGTCGATAAGGACACACAAAAAAAGAAAGTTAAAAAATTCCACAGGGACATGGAAGATTTTAAATCCAATTTTATATATGCTTGGCAACAATTAATACCAGAAAACAAAAACTTAATAGAGAAACTACCACTCCGAGAACCCCTGATAAAACAGGCCCCTGCCCCACTCCCAAGAAGAGTTCATGAGTTGGCAGAAGGTGACGGAAATGAAAAAACTATATGGGACTCCCCAGCACACTCTTCCACTCCAATCAGAAAAGGAAGGTCGAAATCAAGGGGCCCTAAAGGTAGAAATGACCACACGGTTAACTACCAGCAGAATTATCAGCAAAACTACCAACAACCACAATATCAAGTACCAACACAGAATAAATTCCAACCCCTTTGGAATCATCAGGATGGGTATGATTTTGCACCCCCACCCCCGCGCCCTTTTCCATTAAGGGGGAGAGGAGGCCAAAGAAGAGGTCGGGGATATCCACCACGCAGAGGAAAACCACAAGCATACCCACCGTACAAAGATCAGATGTGGAGGGACCAACCACACTTTGCCCAATGGGAAAAAGATCGAGCACAATATCATCAACAAGCCCCCCGCCCCCCCAGACATCCATCACCAGAGGAACGAGGGGCTGCAGGGGAGGCCGTCGAGTCCAAAAAAAGAAGGCTCGAAGAGGACTAGGAGGTATTTTCAACCTTAGCCCGGTTGAATTGACACATAAAGAAATAAACATATTAAATTTAGGGTTAAAGTGCGGCATGAAAAAACCAATGAATCGTTTTAGTGTGTACATTGATGTGCACAAGTATATCAGAAAATTGAATATAAAGAAATATTTCTTAGAAAAGGAGACTAATGGAATCACTGCAGTTATAGACCCACAGAAACCAATTAACAGTGGTTTGAAGAACAAATCCCTGTTCAATCCCCTGAATAATGCAAATCATCAGGTGGAGGTTTTCAAGGGACTCGTTATACGAGATTTGGAACACATTAAACCCAAAAAGGAAGTCAACTATCGACACATTGAAGAAGGTATCGAGATGCTTGAGAAAAGAAAAGATGTGATCATCAGACCAGCTGACAAAGGGGGAGGAGTTGTAATATTGTCCAAGGAATTCTATACCAAGCAGCTATCAGAAATGTTATCTGACAAAGAAACGTATATAACATTGAACAAAGACCCGACTCGGTCATATCGGGATCAACTTGAAATCCTGGTAGGCATTGGTATCAATTCTGGAGTACTATCTCCAAAAGAACAAACTTTTTTGATTCCTACAAGTAGTAGAATCCCCACAATATACACCTTACCAAAGGTGCATAAGGACCCAACTAACCCTCCAGCTAGACCTATTGTTAATAGTATTGGATCCATCTCTTCCAGATTAGGACAATATCTGGACTTCTTTTTGCAGAAAAGCGTTACAAGAACACGCTCGTACCTTAGAGACACAAAGAATTTCCTTAACTGCATAAAACAAATAGATTTAAATGGCATAAATGATGTCCTACTGGTCACAGCAGATGTCTCATCACTTTATTCCATCATCCAACATGATGATGCCCTTTTGGCACTCAATTGGGCACTCAGCCAAAGAGACGACCTCCCACACAACCAGAAATGTTTTATCAGACATGCTTTAGATTATTGCCTGACGCATAATTATTTCTGGTATGCCGATGTATTTTATTCCCAACGAAAAGGCGTTGCAATGGGGGCCAAGTTTGCACCAAGTATTGCAAACTTATTCATGGCAGAGTGGGAAGACAAAGAGATTTTTAAGGATATGAGAGGAGAACTATTATTTTACAAACGCTACATAGATGATCTGTTTTTTATTTGGGCAGGATCAACAGATTCACTACGGGACTTTTTAAACATTTTAAACAACAATAATAACAATATTAAGTTATCCTCGCAATTCCATCATGAAGAAATCAATTTTCTAGATGTGACAGTATACAGAAAAAGCGATAAATTGGAAACAAAGGTGTATTTTAAACAAACAGACCGAAACAGTTATTTACCAACTTCAAGCGGCCATCATCCTCTGTGGCTTAAAAACATTCCAAAAGGTCAACTGATGAGAGTGAAGCGGAACTGCTCAGAAGACCATAACTTCTTCTCACAATCCAAAATTTTAACCAATAGGTTTGCAGCAAGAGGATATGACCCCAAAAAATTGGACAAATTAGTAACTAATGTGGGGGCAATCCCCAGAGACACCTGCCTCAAAGAGAAAAATCTCCAGGATTCGCAACCTCAGAGTAGAACAAAAGAGTGGGGATTCATTTCAGATTTCCACACACAATATAAAGAAGTGGAATCTATTCTTAGCCAACATTGGCACGTTCTCCTCCTGGACAAGAAATTAGGCGCAGTCCTACCAACCACCCCACAGTTTATATATAGAAAAGCAACGAACTATGGTGACAAAGTGGTAAAAAAGGTTCTTGATCCCCCTGCTCGTCCACCGACTTTCTGGAACCAGAACGGCTTTTTTGCTTGTAGAAGATGTAAGGCCTGCAGGGAAGTCTCCAGACCACTTAGAGGCTTGGAAAATTTTACATCACCCTCTAATAACTGTCAGTTTGACATAAAGCAATTTATAACGTGCAATAGCACACATGTAGTCTATGCCCTTAAATGTCCCTGTAACCTTCTTTACATCGGTCGAACCAAAAGAATGCTAAGAGTAAGAATAGCAGAACATATACATAATATCAAAATAGGGTTCAAGGACCACAATGTATCGCTACATTTTAAATTAAAACATAACCAAGATGCATCTGGGCTAGAGTTCTGGGGTGTAGAACATCTTGAACAACATTGGAGGGGTTCACATCTCGTACGAGAACTGTCAAAACGAGAAACACAGTGGATTTATTTAACCGATGTTTTAACCCCCAAAGGACTCAATATTGAACTTGACATTAACTGTTTTATTAGCGACACTTGAAGTCCGAATAGTATATTATCTTACCATTCATCCATGCGGAAGTCCTCCTCGGTAGTTCTTCCTTAAACACATATATGAATTTACATACTTTTATAGTTTTTATGTAATTTATTCATATTTTTATTCAGTCATAATCGACCATGTCCTATCCCTTTCCCCTCCCCTAAGTTTGTGTCTTATCATCTTTTAGTGGATTTTGATTATTTTTAATATATCAGTGCAGATTTATACCTGTTATTAATATATTTATTTTATATGTCTACATACACATCTTGCACAGTCTTAATTCAAGGGGGGACCCTCAATTCCCATATTGTTATCCCCCATTTATTAGCTCGTGAGTAGATGTTACCTATCACACGGGCTTTATAGTTGAGCCATTAATAATGGGTCATTCTCTTCTATGCCCCGCCCTTTCTGTGTCTATTCTTTATACACACAGTTTATAGTTCTAAATAATCATGTGTATCCATTACAGTTCTAGATTATATTTTATATATATATCCCATATGTATATATATTTAGTTTTATGATACCAGCTGGGTTTTGATCACTAAACCATCAGAAGCACACATACGTTATAACCAGGATATATGTGCATTGATGTATATAACAGCATGATATGGGTTTTAAAATCATATAAAATAAAAACATTACACACTGAATATCGTTCCGTGAATGGTGAGTCACTTGCCAGTGGACGATATATCACATTGTGCAATTAGTAATTATACAGCATACCGCTGCATTTACTCGGATCCACGGATCCAGTCTGTGGCTGTTATATGCAAACGATATTTTAAACCACTTGTGCAGAATATGTTTTTATTGGGATTTTATTATATTTTGATGTATTGATATATTAACATTTTAATATTTTAGTATATTGGTGTTTTAATATTTTAATATTTTTTGGCATTTTATTCATATTTTATCAGTGTGCCTAATGTTTATGTTTCCTCTGTACTTTGCTGCTACCTATCAGTTGTGGAATATGGCTGGTGTGTGACTAAAGCAGGATGTTGTTGTTTGCAGACACCTTGCAATTCCCATACAACTGACGGGTCAATCCGCCCACTTTCTGTGTCGATTCATTGTCAGCCTATAAGCAGATTCGACACAACACGGTAACAGGGCGCCTGACATCCCGACCGCTGTGATTGGTCATAGCGGCGGGGGATGTGCTCATACTTCCACTATAAACATCCGGTACTTGCGCCACGAGACCACGCCCTCAGACGAAATCCGGAAGTGACGAAACGCGTCAGGGTCGTGGTCTCGTTTGGCCGTACCGGAAGTGACACTTGCGCTCCACCGAATCCAGGATCCAGGAAGTGGTAACCAATACACGCTGTCAGCGATAGTGTGTATCTCCATCTACTGGGGTCTTAGGTGTACTGTGCTGCCAAGCTGTTAGCACCATATGTGCCTCATTTGTATAACCATTGTGTACGTATTAACTTGTAAGGGGTATTTTTTTGGGAATAAATTGTGCATACAATATTACACTATTGGCCACCTTTGTTTTCTTTCTACATCTGTACCCTTGAGCGTACCAACACTGTGACCCGGTGGAATAGCCGAGAGAAGGAGAGAGTGATCCTGTGTTTGCTGACAAGGCACATCTTTATCTATTTTGTGGTGAGTGCATCCCCAAAAGGGGATTTTTTCTACAACATCTCACGGATGAAGTTTCCCTGTATCGCTGCACTAATAAGGATCAGGCTGTCTGCAGTTCTTCATCTGCTATTATTCATACCTTTATGTGTATAGAGACACTTAAAGAAGCTTGTCATTTATGACAAGAGCGCTGCTACACTATTTCTTGGACAATCTGGGACGGATTTTATTTTATTTTTAGTATTATTGTTATTAGACGGTTTTATTATTTATATGTATGATCCAGACCTCTGATTGGTCCATACAAATATTGTATTTTTCCATATCTGTTTCTCATTTTTCAGCAGCTGCTCAGTACATAATAGACTCATTTCTATATTGTATTTACTCATTCATGTATTAGTATTTTTCCCTGCTCACAACTCACACCAATAATTGCTACATATCCATAAGCGCTGAGCGGTGCTTACTTAGGTAGGGCCCAGTTTTCTTTAGCACCTTTTCATACATAATTTCCTTGGGATGTCTACTTTCCAAAATGCGGTCATTTGGGGGGGTTTTGTACTGTCCTGCCATTTTAGCACCTCAAGAAATGTACCCTAGTTTGTAGACGCTATAACTTTTGCGCAAACCAATAAATATACGCTTATTGACATTTTTTTTTACTAAAGACATGTGGCTGAATACATTTTGGCCTAAATGTATGACTAAAATTGAGTTTATTCAATTTTTCTTATAACAAAAAGTAGAAAATATCATTTTTTTTCAAAATTTTCGTTTATATCGCAAAAAATAAAAATCGCAGAGGCAATCAAATACCATTAAAAGAAAGCTCTATTTGTGGGAAGAAAAGGACGCAAATTTCGTTTGGGTACAACATTGCATGTCCGCACAATTTACAGTTAAAACAGCGCAGTGCAAAATTCTGAAATCACCTCTGGTCCTCTAGCTACCAAATGGTCCGGGGCTTAAGTGGTTAAAGGTGGTGCACATAACAGAATACCATTTGTAATCCAATGGGAAGGTTGTGATGAAATAAACACTTTACTGTATGAACTCTGAGTTCAACTCTGATAAAGTTCTCCAGTGAGAGTATCAGAAATAACTTGTGGGCCACGGCAGTCTATAGGCACATTAACAGCAACAGTATATGGTCTGAGCATATGCTCGCTCACCCCTCCGGACGCGATCCCAGTCCGGGAACTTCCACCGACTGTGTCCTCACACACACAGTGTCTCCAGCGATCGGGTCCCTGATCCAACCAAGGCTGTAGACAAGCAAAGTCAGATGCCTCCCAGGCTCGCAGTGTGGTGGAAGGCTCTTTGGTGCTGCGCAAGGCCTCAGGCTTCAGGCCTTGCACTCCGACACATCCGCACAGGAGGATGAGTCACTGAAGTCTCGTGTCCCAAAGAGGCTGAGCCCAGCCTCGCCTCCTCCTTTTATAACCCCTCCCATGAGTCTCTGGGGTGGAAACATGCCGAAAGGGATTCTGGGCAAGGTAGTCCAGAGAGTCTTAAAGGGGACCCCGCTACACACCTTATGAGATAAATGCCTGGTAGGGCACAAGCCATCCATTGCACATTCATTAATACCCTTGTCATAATTGTACAATGCCTTCCTGTCACGTAAGACATGTTACCGCAACATAAGGTGACGTTTCTACCTTCGGACACAACAAATGAAGTGGACATAATCGCCACGGCTCTGGAGAGGCTGTTGTGGAAGCTCATTTAGTAATGTTTCAACTGTTTTATAGAAATGTTTAATGACCCATATTTATCCTTACCTTTTACTGCAATTTGATGTTTACATTTCCACCACCCTTGTTAATCTTTTCAATGCCTGATATTAACCCATTGATTTTTGAAACTCACTGGAAGGGTCAGGACACTGCCTACCCTCTGTTTCCTCACACCCCCCCCCCCCCCAGGCCTGCATTCACTAGCGCGGTGTTCCCGCAGTGAGTGCCTTAAAAATTGTTTAGCTACCTATTGGGCTCTAGGGTGTGTCACCCAGAGCCACTTGGAATCTTACAACTTCTGTGTCCTTCCTTTACTTTGTTTATTTCTCCATCTGCACACCCTCTTTCCTTTCAATTTCTCCCTCTCCTGCCCTTTTCAGTCCCCCCCCTTTTTATTTTTTTCTTGCTGCTCAATGGCAGAATAATTCTACTGACCGTCACATCTCTTAATGCCAAAGGACTCAACATCCCAGAGAAAAGAAGAATGCTTCTACATGACTTAAAACACTCTCGCTCTGACGTAGCGTTCATACAAGAAACGTATTTCAAAAAAGGCAAACTTCCCTTCCTTCAGAACAGGTTCTTCCCATTTGTCTACCATGCCTAAAACCATTCAGCCAAATCCAAAGGAGTCTCTATCCTAATTTCAAACCGCGTTCCTTGGTCTATTATAAATATCTGTGCGGATGACGAGGGGCGGTTCTTGTTCCTGAAGGGCCACATTGGCAGTGTGAAGGTGAGAATGGTTACTGTATACTCCCCAAATCAGCATCAAGATACCTTCCTCTCCAGTACCCTATCCTCCCTGGTGGAGTTCACAGAGGGAAAGCTAATACTAGGGGGAGATCTTGATATTCCCCTGGACCTGACGGCTGATACATCTACGGGCACCTCCGCCACTCTCCCCAACACTCGCAGACGCATTCTCCAAACCCTGCATAGACACCAACTGATCGATGAGTGGGGTCTACACCATGCCGGCAAACAAGACTACACGTTTTTTTCCACCCTGCACCACTCATATTCCCGAATAGACCTGTTCTTGGCTCCCCATCAACATCTTTTGGTTGTCATTGACGTGACGATCGGCAACATCACTTGGTCAGATCATTCACCTATCACATTACAGTACAGACTCACGGAGCCTGTAAACAAGAGTCTGTTACAAGACCCTATTGTCCTGGCAGATGTTACCAGAAAACTTACCACATATTTTAAATTCAAAGATATCCCAGAGAGCGATCCTGGGATTGTATGGGAGGCACACAAAACTGTCATCCGAGGGGTGTTGATCAATCACGGCTGTGCCCAGCGGTGGGGTGGCCTGTCGGTACCGATGGGTCTGCAAATATCTTTTATGACATACGGTTGACGATTGGGTTGGTGTAATAGACACCTGCATTATGACCACCACACAAAGTGCAATACAGTTTTGTTGACTAGCACCATATATAGATTACGGCTGTCCGTATTCTACCCATACACCTGTAGCGATACCTTCAATTAAGAGGGCCGCAGATTTAGTTTGGGCCCTGAAAACAGCTCCGCCAACCCCCGGCAATGTACTCGACCCCCTACTGGCACAGTTAGTATTGGCAGCAATATATATTTCTTATACTGTATGAGTAAACCCAGACAACAAGACAATAATGAAAGGGGTATAAAATTTACTTTAAGCTTTTGGTAAGAAAGGTTAACAGTGGTAACAGTTCACAGGTAATAAATTGCAGAGCCCTGCAGCAATAAACATACTATACAGTAAAATGAACAATAAAGGTGCACCGCGTGGGCGACCGTTAACTAGGTGTCCTGTGACGCAGTAACTAAATGAACTAACTAGCTGGCCAGGCCTGGCTCAGATATCTACAACTCAGTCTATAGGGGATGATGGTTTCTTCACCGGCAATTCTTTAAAGGTGGTGCACATAACAGAATACCATTTGTAATCCAATGGGAAGGTTGTGATGAAATAAACACTTTACTGTATGAACTCTGAGTTCAACTCTGATAAAGTTCTCCAGTGAGAGTATCAGAAATAACTTGTGGGCCACGGCAGTCTATAGGTACATTAACAGCAACAGTATATGGTCTGAGCATACGCTCGCTCACCCCTCCGGACGCGATCCCAGTCCGGGAACTTCCACCGACTGTGTCCTCACACACACAGTGTCTCCAGCGATCAGGTCCCCGATCCAACCAAGGCTGTAGACAAGCGAAGTCAGATGCCACCCAGGCTCGCAGTGAGGTGGAAGTTTCTTTGGTGCTGCGCAAGGCCTCAGGCTTCAGGCCTTGCACTCCGACACATCCGCACAGGAGGATCAGTCACTGAAGTCTCGTGTCCCAAAGAGGCTGAGCCCAGCCTCGCCTCCTCCTTTTATAACCCCTCCCATGAGTCTCTGGGGTGGAAACATGCCGAAAGGGATTCTGGGCAAGGTAGTCCCGAGAGTCTTAAAGGGGACCCCGCTACACACTCCCCCCACTTAAATTCTTTGCTCCCCAAAGAAACCTTAGCATACACTGCGTACAACCCCAGACAACGTTGCATAAGAGGTTGGCATAGGGAATTCCCACCAAAACCGAGGGGCTGGGTTCCCTTTCCCACAGGTCATACTATCCTGAGTGACCTGCCTAACTGTGCCAGAGAGTGAGTGGGGGTTGCCCTCTACCAAATGTACAGTGGAGGGGTCCGGATTCTCTACACTCCTCCTATTAGTAATCACAGAATCTTCTGAGCTCTTCCCCATTTGTGGGTAGGTCAACTTTCTGGGAGGCCTTATGACTCTGCGGGCCCTTTGTTCCCTTGGGGTTTCTGGCTCTGGCGCCACATGCTCTTCTTCTGTAACAGGCTCAGACAACATGGCAGGCTCTGTAACATCTGCTTCAGGAGCCGAGGGATACATAGAGTCTCTAGGGTCCTGTTCTGGGTAAACATCACGGGTATCTTCCCAGTAATCAAATGAAGGACTATAGGGGATGAATTCAACGGCTTCTGCATTCAGTTGTGTATCTGTAGTGTCTTCAGTAGTTAGAAGATCTATAGCAGAAGTCCCTTGAGTTGGGGAAGGCCACAGCCAGTCAAGCTCTCCCTCCTCATCTCCACTGAGTTCAGAAGCTTTTATATCTTCAGCCCGAGAGGTCTGGGACCGAGTGTTTGGCCTGGGGGTATCCAGAATAGACACTGGTTCAGGGGAGTCTCTCACTGGGGGTATCCTGACTGCTTCATCAAGTGGGAGCAGGTGGTTTCGATGCCACGTCTTCAGTGGGCCTACCTTTCCTTCTGGCTTCAACTTGTAGACAGGTAGGCCCGGCAACTTCCTACAGATGATATAGGGTTCAGATCTCCATCTGTCTGCAAGTTTATGTTTTCCAGGGACCCCCAGATTGCGTAGCAGTGCTCGGTCCCCAGGCTGCAGGTCTTGTACCCGGACCTTCAAGTCAAAGTTTATTTTGTTTCGGGCTCCCCTTTGATCTGAGGCCGCTTGAGCTTGTTCATAAGCTACTTTCAGGCTGTGTCTGAGCCTGTCCACATATCCTTTGTGGGATGTGGCTGAGAAATGGTCTAAAGAGGTGCCAAAGGCCAAGTCTACAGGTAGTCTCGCTTCTCTCCCAAACATGAGTCGATATGGGGAGTAGCCCGTAGCATCACTGGTGGTGCAGTTGTAAGCATGTACTATGGCTGCTATGTGTTTGCTCCAATGTTGTTTCTTCTCACTTTCCAGAGTCCCCAACATGTTGAGCAAGGTTCGGTTAAACCTCTCCGGCTGAGCATCTCCCTGTGGGTGGTAAGGTGTAGTTCGAGTCTTCTTGATTCCCAACGAATCCAAGAGTTTCCGGATCAGTCGACTCTCAAAGTCCCTTCCTTGATCTGAATGAAGTCGCTGGGGCAGCCCATAATGGACAAAGTACTTCTCCATAAATACCTTGGCTACTGTGGAAGCCTTCTGGTCTTTGGTTGGGAAAGCTTGGGCATACCGGGTGAAATGATCGGTTATCACCAGAACATTTCCTAGTCCACTCAGATCGGGTTCGAGGCAGAGGAAATCAATGCATACCAGATCCATTGGACCTTGACTCTGTAGATGGCCCATTGGGGCAGCTTGATGTGGTAAAGTCTTCCTCTGGATGCAGCGTGCACACGAATGGCAGTACTCTTCTACTTCTGCCCTCATACAGGGCCAATAGAACCGACTTCTGACAAGTTGAAAGGTCCTTTCCGCCCCTAAGTGGCCATGATTGTCATGTAGGGCCATCAGAACAGTCTCTCTGTGTTTTTCCGGAAGAAACAATTGCCATTTATCTTCCAGGTCTTCAGAGGGGCCCCTTCGGTAGACCACTCCCTGAGGCACCTGTAACCTGTCCCACTCTTTCCTCAACAGGCGAGCTTCCTTTGAGGAGTGACTCAGAAGTCTGTTTGGATCCTGATTCTCCAGGGCTTCCAGAACCAATTTCCCCATGGGGTCTTCTAATTGGTCACATCTTAGCTCCTTTGTCGACAGTTTTGGCAGATGGTCTTCCTCCAGTTGAGTTACCCCACAGTATTGTTTGGGGACTCCTACCATGGTAACTCCTATCTCTTCCGCCCTTGAGCCCCCTCTAGCTTGCAATTCAGCCCCCTGACATAGGGCCCGCACCCCGTCTGGTGCCACTTGAGTCCAGTCTTCCATGTCATGGGTGGAACCATGAGATCTTCTGGACAAAGCGTCTGCATCTCGATTCCCAATCCCTGGCCTGTACTTTAGGCTGAAATTGAATCCAGGCAATGCGGCCAGCCACCTGTGTCCGGTGGCGGCCAGCTTTGCTGTAGTGAATAGATAGGTCAGGGGGTTGTTGTCGGTCTTCACAGTGAACTCCGCCCCATACAGGTAGTCTTTGAGCTTGTCTACTACCGCCCACTTAAGGGCCAGGAACTCCAGCTTATGAGTGGGGTAGTTTTTCTCAGAGGGGGTCAGGCTCCTGCTCACGTAGGCAACAGGCCGTAGTTGCCCTTCGTGCTCTTGATAAAGTACTCCTCCCAGACCGTCATGACTAGCATCTACGTGTAGTTCATAGGGTTTGGTTGGATCTGCGTAGGCCAAGACTGGAGCAGTGATTAGGCTCTTCTTCAATGCCTGGAAGGCCTCTTCACATTTCTGGTTCCACTGATCTTTGACTGACTCTCCCGGCTTCCTGGGCCCTGAGTCGTCCTCTTCTCCCTCAGTCTTGAGCAGTTCATTCAATGGTCTAGCAATTCGGGCGAATCCTTCCACAAACCTCCTGTAATAGGAGCAGAACCCTAAGAAGAATCTGAGTTCTGTTACTGTGGTGGGTCGTGGCCAGGAGGTAACTGCCTCCAATTTCTCAGGGTCTGTGGCCACCCCTTCTTCAGACACTATGTGCCCCAGGTAGTTCACAGAAGACTGGTAGAACCGACACTTCTCAGGCGAAAGTTTGAGTCCCTCCTCACTGAGTCTCCTCAAGACTTTTTCCAGCCTCTCCTCGTGTTCCTCCAGGGTTCTTCCAAAGACAATAACATCGTCCAGGTATACAAGGACTTCAATAAGGTTCATGTCTCCTACAGTCTTCTCCATGAGACGTTGGAAAGTAGCTGGGGCTCCAGACAGACCTTGGGGCATTCGGTCGAATTCAAAGAACCCCACTGGGGTTATGAAAGCTGTCTTCTCCTTGTCTTCTGGGTGCATAGGGATCTGATAGTACCCACTCTTGAGATCCATAACGCTGAACCACTTGGCTCCAGACAAGCTCTGTAGGGCATCCTCTATCCTCGGAGTGGTGTACTGGTCGGGTATGGTTCTCCTGTTAAGAGTCCTGTAGTCGATACAGAGCCTCAACGATCCATTCTTCTTCCTGACCACCACTATCGGGGAGGCATAGGGGCTTCTAGACTCCCGTATCACACCAGTCCTTTTGAGTTCTGCAAGTTGTTCCCTTAGATCCTCCAGATCCGCTAGTGGGACCCGCCTGACCCTCTCTCTGAAGGGCTTATCTTCTTGGAGGCGGATCCGATGGGTGGCACTCCTTGCACACCCCACATCGAACTCATCTTTGGAGAAGATCTTCTCCCATCTGGTCAACTGGGCCTTGGCTCTCTCCTTCCAAGCCCTGGGCAGATTCGGGTTTTCCCAAGCATCTCCTCCTTCGCCCGCCCCCTTTACTTCTGACAAGTTGACAGGGGCAGCAGGGCTCACCTGACCCAGCAGCATCCTGGCTGGGATTTCCATGGGGCCATCTGTATTGTTCCTAACACTCACTGGAACTCTACAATGGGCCTTCTTCAGGGCCTTCAGCGGAATCACTTCTGGTATCACTTCCAGACCGGGGGACTCTTCCCTTGGGTCGGACTCCAACATGACAAAGGGTCCAAGCTGCTCCCAAGTAAGCTTCACAGTGGCTCTGAGACAGGTTACTTCGCCGGGCTGCAACACTATCCCTTCTCTTCTAAGTCTCCACACCTTCCCTATCCCCTCTCCAGGGGTCTTCTGCTCTAGGACCAGCCGTTGGTAAGTCGTCTTTAGCATGGGGTGGATCTTGGTGGCCGCTGACCCCTTCTCTTTCACTAGAGGGGTCAGAAGTCTTCGGACCAGGTCCGTGTTCGTCCCTATTATAAGGGAACTCTTGTTGGCTCCTGACGGCTGAGGGCACACAACCGCCAGGGTGTCAAACACTTCGGCTTTTCCAGCCACAGATGGGTCAAAGATCATCTTGACAGGCAGATAGCCATCCTAAGGGAAATTCTGGGTTCCAATCCCACATATCTCTAGTCCCTCTATCTTCTGGATGGGCAGGTGACTCAAGTGCTTATCGTAGAAATCTCGGTATAACAGGGTCACTTGTGCCCCAGTATCCAAGATGGCTCTGGTGTAGACTCCCTCCACTTGAATGGGCACTATAGGAGATGGGCCTACCAGCTTCTCCGGATATGGCCTGGCAGGGGTCGCCTTCTTCTGACCCTTTCCTTTCGGACTCTCTCTCATCCAATTCCCTTTGGACTTTAATCTTTCTTGAGCCTGGTATGCATTGATTTCCCTCCTTTCAATGGGTGTACGGTCCCGCTGAGGGATACTATTATTCTTCTTAGGTGTGTACCCCCTCTGGGGAGTGCTGTGTCCCTTCTGAGGGGTCTTGCCCCCTTTTTCTGGGGTGTATCTCTGTTGAGGAATGTTGTGTTTCCTCTGAGGGGGTTTATCTCCTCTTTTCTTCTGCTTCTCATTCAGCTTGAAGCTCACTGAAAGTGATGGGCACCCGGTTGACTCCTTTACCGGGGCCCTCTGGAGTTTCCCGCCGGCTTGCGGTTGTCTGGTTTCTTGTTCTTGGGACTGGAACGTGTAGCTGCAATATGGCCAATTCCTCCACAGTTAAAGCAGACTATATCTCCCCATTCCTGTAAAGATGCAGGTGCTGAGGCAATTGGGAATAATTCCTTCCTTGGCACTTCTCTCTTGGGACCCTCTGTGTCTTTTGCCATCAGAGAAGTCAACATCTTTAACACCTTGGACATTTGAGCTTTTAGAGTGTCTACCTCTGAGTCTCTTTCAGGGGTCATCACTGGATTGACTAGCACCTGTGCGGGTACAACATTTGCCTTAATCATTTGCTGGTCCTGTTGTAGCGCCTCCTCATCTCTGATGATTTTTATCAAGTCAGCATAAGTCAGTAGCGTTCCTCCTCCCGAGGTCTTCAGGTGCAGCCAGACTGGATCCGAGCGTAATGCTCCTTTTAAAACTTGTTTCATTCTTGCCACATCCGTATCTTGGGGCTTCATTCCCTTCTTTAACACAATCTTGCACAGCAACCTGTTCAGTCTTCTAACATACTCTGAAAGTTTCTCCTTCGGTTGTTGGAAAGTATGTTCAAATTGGTAGACCATCTCTGTCACCTTTTCCAATTGACCAAACTCCTCCTGTAGCATGGCTAGACAGTCTTGAGCCGTGCAATCTGCATTCCCAAACCGAAAACTTTTTACTGCTTCTGCTGCTGCGCCTTTAAGGCTTTCTATCACTCGTTGCCTCTTCTGCGCTTCAGACACCTCCCATGCCTCTACTGCCTGCAATGCCTGCTCCACCCAGGTGTCAAAATCTTCTTCCCCTGCCGGGACAGGGAGCTTCCCCGAGAATGTCTTTAGTCTCCGGTACCTAGTCTCTACATGGACCGTGCTTGTCTTCTGACACTTGGTTAGCAGATCCCCTATTGCATTTATTAGTTCTGGTGATATAGCAGTGACAGGTGTAGGCGCCACCGGAGGCGTCGCCCTGTCTCCTCTTTCAGGTGGGGTACGGGCCGCAGCCTGCGGTGATTCCGTTGGTGATGGCTCCTTCTTAATTGCGTGCGCCAACCTATAGGATCTATTATCTGGCGTCTGTACACAGTTGTGCTTACAAGCCTCTGGCATCCCGTCCAAGTATTCCACTAGTGCATACTGGTATGAGATGTCTGGGTCTGACTTTATTCCCATCACCCACGGTGTGTGATCTGGGGTCACTGACTTCATTAACTCCTCTATCATTTCGATTGACCATTCCTCCCCTGGTAGGTTGATGACCACAGACTGGTTTGGGTCTGTCTTAGCCACTTCGCACCACGCTCTTATTCCTTGCGGGTCCATGACGGCACCTCTGGCGTTCAATTGCTGTATCAGGATCCCGGACGAGAACCCCCACGTGTAGTGATACCTTCAATTAAGAGGGCCGCAGATTTAGTTTGGGCCCTGAAAACAGCTCCGCCAACCCCCGGCAATGTACTCGACCCCCTACTGGCACAGTTAGTATTGGCAGCAATATATATTTCTTATACTGTATGAGTAAACCCAGACACCAAGACACTTAACGACCGCTCACTGTATATATACGTCGGCAGAATGGCACCGACAGGCACAATCACGTACAGTGTACGTGATTGCCTTTGTACAGTTGGGGGGTCCGATCGGACCCCCCTCCTATACAGTGAGCGGTCGTTATTCGTTGGGGAGCGATCCGACATGAGGGGGCGGCCATTCGATTCCGGCCACCCCCCGCGATCGCTCCCGGCGAATGGAAATGCTCCCTCTGCTGTGTAATGTTTACACAGGCAGAGGAAGCAGGAGGAAGTGATGTCATCTCTCATGCGGCGCTCACATATACCGAGCGCCGTACAAGAGAAGACACACAGGTCAGTACACTAACACTACACTGACACCAGGACACATAGGCACACAAATCGCCCCCCCCAGATCACCCCCCAGCCCCCAGTCACAGTGTCACTGATTGCAGTGACCATTTATTTACTGATCACTGCAATCAGTGACATTTGTGACTGCAAAAGTGTCACTAAAGTTAGTTTTAGGTCCAGTGTAGCCCCCTAACCCCCCCCCTAATAAAGGCTTAACCCCCTGATCACCCCCCAGATAACCCTTTCACCCCCTAGCACCGCCGTCGCTAAGCGATCATTTTTCTGATCGCTGTCTTAGCGTCGGTGATGCAGATCGGTAGGCAGTAATTTTTTTTAGGTTCGCCGCAGGTTTTTATAGCGTCGGGTACCCCCATAAATGATCTAATAAAGGTTTAACCCCCTTGATCGCCCCCCAGGTAACCCTTTCACCCCCTATCACCACTGTCGCTAAGCGATCATTTTTCTGATCGCTGTCTTAGCGTCGGTGATGCAGATCGGTAGCCAGTTATTTTTTTAGGTTCGCCGCAGGTTTTTATAGCGTCGGGTACCCCCATATATTACCTAATAAAGGTTTAACCCCCTTAATCGCCCCCAGGTAACCCTTTCACCCCCTATCACGACTGTCGCTAAGCAATCATTTTTCTGATCGCTGTCTTAGCTTCGGTGATGCAGATCGGTAGCCAGTAATTTTTTTTAGGTTCGCCGCAGGTTTTTATAGCGTCAGGTACCCCCATAAATTATTGAATAAAGGTTTAACCCCTTGATTGCCCCCCAGGTAACCCTTTCACCCCCTATCACCACTGTCGCTAAGCGATCATTTTTCTGATCGCTGTCTTAGTGTCGGTGATGCAGATCGGTAGCTAGTAATTTTTTATAGGTTCGCCGCAGGTTTTTATAGCGTCAGGTACCCCCATAAATTATCTAACAAAGGTTTAACCCCCTTGATCGCCCCCCAGGTAACCCTTTCACCCCCTATCACCACTGTCGCTAAGCGATCAATTTTCTGATCGCTGTCTTAGTGTCGGTGATGCAGATCGGTAGCCAGTAATTTTTTTTAGGTTCGCCGCAGGTTTTTATAGCGTCAGGTACCTCCATAAATTATCTAATAAAGGTTTAACCCCCTTGATCGCCCCCCAGGTAATCCTTTCACCCCCTATCACCACTGTCGCTAAGCGATCATTTTTCTGATCGCTGTCTTAGCGTCGGTGATGCAGATCGGTAGCCAGTAATTTTTTTTAGGTTTGCCGCAGGTTTTTATAGCGTCAGGTACCCCTCATAAATTATCGAATAAAGGTTTAACCCCTTGATCGCCCCCCAGGTAACCCTTTCACCCCCTATCACCACTGTCGCTAAGCGATCATTTTTCTGATCGCTGTCTTAGCGTCGGTGATGCAGATCGGTAGCCAGTAATTTTTTTTAGGTTTGCCGCAGGTTTTTATAGCGTCAGGTACCCCCATAAATTATCGAATAAAGGTTTAACCCCTTGATCGCCCCCCAGGTAACCCTTTCACCCCCTATCACCACTGTCGCTAAGCAATCATTTTTCTGATCGCTGTCTTAGTGTCGGTGATGCAGATCGGTAGCCAGTAATTTTTTTTAGGTTCGCCGCAGGTTTTTATAGCGTCAGGTACCCCCATAAATTATCTAATAAAGGTTTAACCCCCTTGATCGCCCCCCAGGTAACCCTTTCACCCCCTATCACCACTGTCGCTAAGCGATCAATTTTCTGATCGCTGTCTTAGTGTCGGTGATGCAGATCGGTAGCCAGTAATTTTTTTTAGGTTCGCCGCAGATTTTTATACCGTCAGGTACCTCCATAAATTATCTAATAAAGGTTTAACCCCCTTGATCGCCCCCCAGGTAATCCTTTCACCCCCTATCACCACTGTCGCTAAGCGATCATTTTTCTGATCGCTGTCTTAGCGTCGGTGATGCAGATTGGTAGCCAGTAATTTTTTTTAGGTTCGCCGCAGGTTTTTATATCGTCAGGTACCCCCATATATTATCTAATAAAGGTTTAACCCCCTTAATCGCCCCCCAGGTAACCCTTTCACCCCCTATCACCACTGTCGCTAAGCGATCAATTTTCTGATCGCTGTCTTAGAGTCGGTGATGCAGATCGGTAGCCAGTAATTTTTTTTAGGTTCGCCGCAGGTTTTTATAGCGTCAGGTACCTCCATAAATTATCTAATAAAGGTTTAACCCCCTTGATCGCCCCCCAGGTAATCCTTTCACCCCCTATCACCACTGTCACTAAGCGATCATTTTTCTGATCGCTGTCTTAGCGTCGGTGATGCAGATCGGTAGCCAGTAATTTTTTTTAGGTTTGCCGCAGGTTTTTATAGAGTCAGGTACCCCCATAAATTATCGAATAAAGGTTTAACCCCTTGATCGCCCCCCAGGTAACCCTTTCACCCCCTATCACCACTGTCGCTAAGCGATCATTTTTCTGATCGCTGTCTTAGTGTCGGTGATGCAGATCGGTAGCCAGTAATTTTTTTTAGGTTCGCCGCAGGTTTTTATAGCGTCAGGTACCCCCATAAATTATCTAATAAAGGTTTAACCCCCTTGATCACCCCCCAGGTAACCCTTTCACCCCCTATCACCACTGTCGCTAAGCGATCAATTTTCTGATCGCTGTCTTAGTGTCGGTGATGCAGATCGGTAGCCAGTAATTTTTTTTAGGTTCGCCGCAGGTTTTTATAGCGTCAGGTACCTCCATAAATTATCTAATAAAGGTTTAACCCCCTTGATCGCCCCCCAGGTAATCCTTTCACCCCCTATCACCACTGTCGCTAAGCGATCATTTTTCTGATCGCTGTCTTAGCGTCGGTGATGCAGATTGGTAGCCAGTAATTTTTTTTAGGTTCGCCGCAGGTTTTTATATCGTCAGGTACCCCCATATATTATCTAATAAAGGTTTAACCCCCTTAATCGCCCCCAGGTAACCCTTTCACCCCCTATCACGACTGTCGCTAAGCGATAATTTTTCTGATCGCTGTCTTAGCGTCGGTGATGCAGATCGGTAGCCAGTATTTTTTTTTAGGTTCGCCGCAGGTTTTTATAGCGTCAGGTACCCCCATAAATGATCTAATAAAGGTTTAACCCCCTTGATCGCCCCCCAGGTAACCCTTTCACCCCCTATCACCACTGTCGCTAAGCGATCAATTTTCTGATCGCTGTCTTAGTGTCGGTGATGCAGATCGGTAGCCAGTAATTTTTTTTAGGTTCGCCACAGGTTTTTATAGCGTCAGGTACCTCCATAAATTATCTAATAAAGGTTTAACCCCCTTGATCGCCCCCCAGGTAATCCTTTCACCCCCTATCACCACTGTCACTAAGCGATAATTTTTCTGATCGCTGTCTTAGTGTCGGTGATGCAGATCGGTAGCCAGTAATTTTTTTTAGGTTCGCCGCAGGTTTTTTTAGCGTCAGGTACCCCCATAAATTATCGAATAAAGGTTTAACCCCTTGATCGCCCCCCAGGTAACCCTTTCACCCCCTATCACCACTGTCGCTAAGCGATCATTTTTCTGATCGCTGTCTTAGTGTCGGTGATGCAGATCGGTAGCCAGTAATTGTTTTTTAGGTTCGCCGCAGGTTTTTATAGCGTCAGGTACCCCCATAAATTATCTAATAAAGGTTTAACCCCCTTGATCGCCCCCCAGGTAACCCTTTCACCCCCTATCACCACTGTCGCTAAGCGATCAATTTTCTGATCGCTGTCTTAGTGTCGGTGATGCAGATCGGTAGCCAGTAATTTTTTTTAGGTTCGCCGCAGGTTTTTATAGCGTCAGGTACCTCCATAAATTATCTAATAAAGGTTTAACCCCCTTGATCGCCCCCCAGGTAATCCTTTCACCCCCTATCACCACTGTCGCTAAGCGATCATTTTTCTGATCGCTGTCTTAGCGTCGGTGATGCAGATCGGTAGCCAGTAATTTTTTTTAGGTTCGCCGCAGGTTTTTATAGCGTCAGGTACCCCCATATATTATCTAATAAAGGTTTTAACCCCTTAATTGCCCCTTGTTAACCCTTTCACCAGTGATCACCATATAAGTGTTGCGGGTGACGCTGGTTAGTTAGTTTGCTTTTTATAGTGTCAGGGCACCCGCCGTATATATAACCCAATAAAGGTTTAACCCCCTGATCGCCCGGCGGGTGATATCAATTAGGTTTTAGCGTCAGAGAGGGTCTGCGTCACACCCCAGGCAGCGTCAGGTTAGTGCCAGTAACGCTAACACCCACGCGTGAAGCATACACCCCCCTTAGTGGTATAGTATCTGATCAGATCAATATCTGATCTGATCAGATCTATACTAGCGTCCCCAGCAGTTTAGGGTTCCCAAAAAGTCCCACACATGTGGTATCCCCGTACTCAGGAGAAGCAGCAAAATGTATTTTGGGGTGCAATTCCACATATAACCATGGCATGTGTGAGCAATATATCATTTAGTGACAACTTTTTGTAATTTTTTTTTTTTTTTTTTCTTTAGTCATTATTCAATCACTTGAGACAAAAAAAAAAAATATTCAATGGGCTCAACATGCCTCTCAGCAATTTCCTTGGGATGTCTACTTTCCAAAATGGTGTCATTTGTGGGGGTTTTGTACTGTCCTGCCTTTTAGCACCTCAAGAAATGAGATAGGCAGTCATAAACTAAGAGCTGTGTAAATTCCAGAAAATGTACCCTAGTTTGTAGACGCTATAACTTTTGCGCAAACCAATAAATATACGCTTATTGACATTTTTTTTACTAAAGACATGTGGCTGAATACATTTTGGCCTAAATGTATGACTAAAATTGAGTTTATTCAATTTTTCTTATAACAAAAAGTAGAAAATATCATTTTTTTTCAAAATTTTTGTTTATATCGCAAAAAATAAAAATCGCAGAGGCAATCAAATACCATTAAAAGAAAGCTCTATTTGTGGGAAGAAAAGGACGCAAATTTCGTTTGGGTACAACATTGCATGTCCGCACCATTTACAGTTAAAGCTGCGCAGTGAAAAATTCTGAAATCACCTCTGGTCCTCTAGCTACCAAATGGTCTGGGGCTTAAGTGGTTAAAGGTGGTGCACATAACAGAATACCATTTGTAATCCAATGGGAAGGTTGTGATGAAATAAACACTTTACTGTATGAACTCTGAGTTCAACTCTGATAAAGTTCTCCAGTGAGAGTATCAGAAATAACTTGTGGGCCACGGCAGTCTATAGGCACATTAACAGCAACAGTATATGGTCTGAGCATATGCTCGCTCACCCCTCCAGACGCGATCCCAGTCCGGGAACTTCCACCGACTGTGTCCTCACACACACTGTGTCTCCAGCGATCGGGTCCCTGATCCAACCAAGGCTGTAGACAAGCGAAGTCAGATGCCTCCCAGGCTCGCAGTGTGGTGGAAGGCTCTTTGGTGCTGCGCAAGGCCTCAGGCTTCAGGCCTTGCACTCCGACACATCCGCACAGGAGGATCAGTCACTGAAGTCTCGTGTCCCAAAGAGGCGGAGCCCAGCCTCGCCTCCTCCTTTTATAACCCCTCCCATGAGTCTCTGGGGTGGAAACATGCCGAAAGGGATTCTGGGCAAGGTAGTCCCGAGAGTCTTAAAGGGGACCCCGCTACACACCTTATGAGATAAATGCCTGGTAGGGCACAAGCCATCCATTGCACGTTCATTAATACCCTTGTCATAATTGTACAATGCCTTCCTGTAACGTAAGACATGTTACCGCAACATAACGTGACGTTTCTACCTTTGGACACAACAAATGAAGTGGACATAATCGCCATGGCTCTGGAGAGGCTGTTGTGGAAGCTCATTTAGTAATGTTTCAACTGTTTTATAGAAATGTTTAATGACCCATATTTATCCTTACCTTTTACTGCAATTTGATGCTTACATTTCCACCACCCTTGTTAATCTTTTCAATGCCTGATATTAACCCATTGATTTTTGAAACTAGCTGGAAGGGTCAGGACACGGCCTACCCTCTGTTTCCTTACACACACCCCCCCCCCCTAGGCCTGCATTCACTAGCGCGGTGTTCCCGCAATCTTACAACTTCTGTGTCCTTCCTTTACTTTGTTTATTTCTCCATCTGCACACCCTCTTTCCTTTCAATTTCTCCCTCTCCTGCCCTAACCGTCCTTTTCAGTCCCCCCCCCCCCTTTTTATTTTTTTCTTGCTGCTCAACGGCAGAATAATTCTAGTGACTGTCACATCTCTTAATGCCAAAGGACTCAACATCCCAGAGAAAAGAAGGATGCTTCTACATGACTTAAAACACTCTCGCTCTGACGTAGCGTTCATACAAGAAACGTATTTCAAAAAAGGCAAACTTCCCTTCCTTCAGAACAGGTTCTTCCCATTTGTCTACCATGCCTAAAACCATTCAGCCAAATCCAAAGGAGTCTTTATCCTAATTTCAAACCGCGTTCCTTGGTCTATTATAAATATCTGTGCGGATGACGAGGGGCGGTTCTTGTTCCTGAAGGGCAACATTGGCAGTGTGAAGGTGAGAATGGTTACTGTATACTCCCCAAATCAGCATCAAGATACCTTCCTCTCCAGTACCCTATCCTCCCTGGTGGAGTTCACAGAGGGAAAGCTAATACTAGGGGGAGATCTTAATATTCCCCTGGACCTGACAGCTGATACATCTACGGGCACCTCCGCCACTCTCCCCAACACTCGCAGACGCATTCTCCAAACCCTGCATAGACACCAACTGATCGATGTGTGGCGTCTACACCATGCCGGCAAACAGGACTACATGTTTTTTTCCACCCTGCACCACTCATATTCCCGAATAGACCTGTTCTTGGCTCCCCATCAACATCTTTTGGGTGTCATTGACGTGACGATCGGCAACATCACTTGGTCAGATCATTCACCTATCACATTACAGTACAGACTCACAGAGCCTGTAAACAAGAGTCTGTTACAAGACCCTATTGTCCTGGCAGATGTTACCAGAAAACTTACCACATATTTTAAATTCAAAGATATCCCAGAGAGCGATCCTGGGATCGTATGGGAGGCACACAAAACTGTCATCCGAGGGGTGTTGATCCAGCACGGCGCCCGTATCAAGCGTGTCCGGGACGCCAAACTCAATACGTTAATTACAGATATACGGGCCGTGGAGTTGCGTCATAAGCAGACCCCTGAAGCCTCTCTGGAACATGACCTCACACATTTACGCCACCAGGTGTCAGAATTACTACAATATCGCACTAAGGCAGTGATTCAGACCTGCAGGAGGCTTCACTATGAATCCGGCGACAAATGTGGAAAACAACTAGCAAAGAACCTAAGGGACCAAAGAATAGCTTCCTATATTCCCCACATACTGGGCCCGACGGGTCAGAAGATGACGCTACCGAAACACATAGCACAGTGCTTTGGACAATACTACTCCTCGTTATATAACCTTCCGACCAGCCCACCAGAACAGACGCAACTAGAAGATTTTCTCTCCTCAGCCCACCTCCCCAGGCTGTCGTCTCCACAACGAAATTATTTGGAGGCTCCTATATCCTTGGAGGAGTTACAGACCGCGGTGGGCTCAGCCAAACCCGGCAAAGCCCCCGGCCCGGATGGTTACACCATCCAATACTATAAGACCCTCTTACCCATCTTAGGACCCTAAATGGTAAAAACATTTAACGCGCTAGGACAAGCTTCCTCCTTCCCACCTGCAATATTTCTAGCTCATATCTCAGTCATACACAAGGAGGGTAAAGATCCCTCCTTGGGCGGCAGCTATAGACCCATATCACTACTTAATGTGTCTAGGCTCACGCCTCCAACTTTTTCTTCCTCAACTGGTCCATTTAGACCAAGTAGGCTTTATTATTCAAGACTTTTGTGGTGTTATCACGTGCTTTATGGGTGGGGACCCGTGAAGCACGTGATAACACCACAAAAGTCTTTAATTTGTTACACTTAGCCAACCATACCAAAACACCATGGGGCTGATTTACCAAACGTTTGCGCCATGAGTATTGGCGCATCTGCATGCGCAATTGCTGTTTTGGTATTTACAAAACATTAGCGCCTGTAGCGCAGCCCTATTTCCCATTTACTATAGTGTTCTCTGCGCCCGGGAGGAGGCGCTCAGTGCGCTACTATGGACCTGGCGCACAGCATGTTAAAATCTAAATATAAAGAAGTTGGAAGTGAGAATATAATGGGGGTGATGTGGGGTGATGTGAGGAAGTGTAGTGACACCTGCCCAAATAACAAACATGCCCAAAATAGAGTGGGAAAGTAACTTTTTCAAAACCAGCCCGCTGCGCCCGCAATTCCGATTCGAGCTGCGGGAGGTTTTTTTGAGCTCTGCGCGGGAATTTCAATGGTTCAAATGCGCCGGGACACTGCGCCGGCAAAATCTTAGTAAATGTCAAGTCACCTAAGTCAATTTGCATAAGTTGAACCGGCGCAGCTCTGAACTTGCCAGTGCGCCTGCAAAATGTCATTTCTAAAGGAAAAAAAAAAAACATTTAAAAGCAGCCGCGGCTGTAATGAATTGTCGGCTCCCGGCAATATAGAGAAAAGTCTTTGAAAGTCTTTGCTAACCAAAAAAAAAAAGCGTGGCCCTTCAGGTCTGGAATGGATATTAAGGGGAACCCCGCTGCAAATTTAAAAAAAAAATTACGTGCGGGTTCCCCCCAAATATCCAAACCAGGCCCTTCAGATCTGGCATGGATTTTAAGGGGAACTCCACCCCAAATTTTATAAAAAAATGGCGTGGAGTTCCCCCAAAAATCCACACCAGACCCTTATCCGAGCACGCAACCTGGTCGGCCGCAGGGGAAAAGGGTGGGACGAGAGCGGCCCCCCCTCCCTCCTGAACCGTACCAGGCCACATGCCCTCAACATGGGGAGGATGTCCCCATGTTGATGGGGACAAGGGCCTCATCCCCACGGGTCACGGGTGTAAGCGGACCCAGAGGCGAACTGAAGCGTCGCACAGCGGGAACCTCCAATTCAAACGGAGCGGCCGGAGAAGAAAGAAGAAGGGAAGACGCCGGGGCAAGATGCGGACGAGAACACCGAAGGAAGAAGGAAGATGAAGATGAAGATAAAGATGAAGAGGAAGATGAAGATGGAGGAAGAAACCCAAATGGAGAAAAGAAGAAGATGGAAGAAGAAGATGGAAGAAGAAGAAGGAAGAAGATGGAAGAAAAGAAAAGACATTACTAAAGGAATTGTCAAAAACCGGCTCTTGTCATTTTTTAAATTTTTGACACTTTCCTTGTGAAATGGTAGGGGTACATTTGTACCCCATTACCATTTCACACAGGGGGGGCCAGGATCTGGGGGTCCCCTTTGTTAAAGGGGTCTTCCAGATTCCGATAAGCCCCCCGCCCGCAGACCCCCACAACCACCGGGCAAGGGTTGTGGGGATGAGGCCCTTGTCCCCATCAACATGGGGACATCCTCCCCATGTTGAGGGCATGTGGCCTGGTACGGTTCAGGAGGGAGGGGGGCCGCTCTCTCGTCCCCCCCTCTTCCCCTGCGGCCGGCCAGGTTACGTGCTCGGATAAAGGGTCTGGTGTGGATTTTTAGGGGGACTCCACGCCATTTTTTTTTTAAATTTGGGGTGGAGTTCCCCTTAAAATCCATGCCAGATCTGAAGGGCCTGGTTTGGATAATTGGGGGGAACCCCACGTCATTTTTTTTTTAAATTTGCAGCGGGGTTCCCCTTAATATCCATTCCAGACCTGAAGGGCCTGGTTATGGAATTTGGGGGAACCCCCACGCATTTTTTTTTGGTTAGCAATGACTTTCAATGACTTTTATCTGTATTGACGGGAACCAGCAATTCATTACAGCCGCAAGGACTTTTAAATGACTATTATTTTACTTTAGAAATGTCATTTTGCTCTCCAACTGTTATAAACATGGAAAACATGTGCTACTTTACAGGCATACTATAGACACCCCCCGGGGATGATATTTAGGGCCAGTTCACACCGGATGCAGTGCAGTGCGTTTTTTTGATGCCTGAAAAACGCAAAGAAAGTTGATCACATTAATGCCAATGGCATAGTTCACACCACTGCAGTCCGTTCCAGTGCATTTCAGAAAGCCAAAAAATAATTGGTCATGCTGCATTTTTTAGGTACAAAACTGTACTGGACCCCAGTAAAACACATCAAAAACGCAACGGAACGTACCAAAAATGCACTGGAATGCACCGCAACGCACCTAAATGCACCAAAGACGCACTGCAACACACTTGTCCTAAGTGAAAAGAGGCGGAAAAAAACACTGGACTGCATCAAAAACGCCTCAAAAATGCACTGGAATGTGTCAAAAACGCGCATGCAGAAAAGCACCTGGAACGCACCCAGACTGCGTTTCTATAGTGTGACCTAGGGCCAGTTCACACCATAGAAACACAATCCGGATGCGTTCCAGGTGCTTTTCTGCATGCACTTTTTTCATGCGTTCCGGTGCATTTTTTGTAAGTTTTTGATGCAGTCTAGTGCTTTTTTTTCACCCCTCTTTTTTATTAACCATAGATAAGGACAAGTGTGTTCCAGTGCGTTTTTGGTGCATTTAGGTGTGTTCCTGTGCCTTCCAGTGCGTTTATGATGTGTTTTGATGCGTTCCAGTGCAGGTAAAATGCAGCATGTTCTACTTTTTTGGTGGAACTGGAACGCACTGGAACAAACACTGCCATTTAGAACCATATAACCAACTTTCCATGCATTTTGGATTCATATAAAACGCAATGGACTGTATGTGGTGTGAAATGGCCCTTAAGCAATTTGGCATATTTAAAGGCACTTCTCCTTGTTTTGTTTTTGGTGTTTTCCAAATTGGTGACATTGATATATGTCCCTTAGGGTGGGACCTGGGCCCCCATTTTAAGGCCAATAACTAGATGATAAGCCAGCCAAGTGGGGACTAGCAAAATTAACAAGTCAGTTCCCATAGACTGCAATAGTATTTGTTGGTGGGGGGAGGGGTGATTGTCCCATCTCTAATTTTGTAGCATGCTGGATGATGTGCTTAATTTTGGACGGGGGGAGGGGGGGGTTATTTTTTGCTAGCTGCATTGGTGTTGTTCTGCACATGCCCAGCCAGTTATTTTTTTTTGGCGTGCTTTTTGTGTGTGAACAGCACCTGGATATTTCTGGGCATGCTCACTCAGAGAGTGTTTTTATTGGTTAGAAATTGAAGGACATCTTAACAGGTGTGCCCACTTTGAATTTCAGTCTCTACATTGGGAGAACTTGCATTCTGGGTGTTTCATGGACTGTGCATGTGTTTTCAATTGCCTCATTAGCACACAAACATATGTTATATAAAGCTCACAGAGCATTCGGTCGATTGCCTTAAGAAGAGGCAAGTGTGTGTGTGGGGCAAAATGTACATGGTGTCCTTATCGTGTTTGTAACACATGTATTTTATTTGTTATGTCTTTGCAAAACAAGTGATTGGTTAACTTATGTGGATTGTATATTTTTTGTGTGGGGGAAATGTTCCCCTGAAATAATTCTGATGTTGTTAATGTGTGTTGTTTGTTCACTTTGATTTAATTGTCTGCTGCATTTTTTTGGCCAAAAATTGCTCAAGATGTTGAGTCTGTAACTGTTTCAAATTGACCATGTTTTTTATTTTGCCTTCCCTTTTGTTTAGTTGAACAATAAAATGAGATGGAAAGTTTTGATGTTTGTTTTGTGTTTTCTTTGCAACAAATGTGACAGCTGATTGGCATGTCAAAACAAAACAGGTGTGATTTGTCTACCCTGGTGCCTTCATGGTAGTATATGCATGGATTGTGTGCTGCCATGGAGCGTCACCAGGAAATGAAATACAGAGCGGTAAGTATTCAATTTTCCTTTTTTTACTGCAGTGGTTCTCAGCCTCAGTCCTAAAGTACCCCCAACAGGACATGTTTTGTGAATTTATCTTATCGAGAATTGCTGTCCAAAAATCAAAACCATTGACTGTGATTTAAAGCACATGTGCAAGATGAAGGAAACCCTGCAAACATGGCCTGTTGGGGGTACTTGAGAAGCACTGATTTAGAGCACTGCACTTAAAAATAGCTCAAGGCCATACAATTCTAATTGTGGGCATTTCGAGGGAAACAAAGTAAGTGTTAGAACCCCTGCGTGTGTGTTTTTTTTTATTTATTTATTTTTATATTTTTTTCTGTAGTTTGGCCTTTGTCTCCTTTTCTTAACATTGGCTTCACTTTCTGTCACACAGCTAAACAGGAAGTGAAGGTAAAACCCTACCAATGGCTTTTCTTGGGGACACACAGATCAATCTAACTCAGGGGTCTCAAAGTACCGGCCCGCGGACCGGTTATAAATGGCCCGCAGGCAGCGCGGGGGTGTCGCGGAAGGGGGGGCGCAAATTGTCAGTGTTCTACTGCCAGGCATGTACTGGCCGGAGATCCGCAGCGATTTACCCGTCAATCGCCTACTGCTGGCGCCTGACGGTAGATCAAGATGCATGCAGAGTAGCGCAGGAAGCGTCTGTCATAAGTTCACTTCTCTCTCATGTCACGCTGTTGCTCCCCGGCGGCCCCTCCTCTCTTCGTCCATCCCTATTTGCTTGTGACATCATCTGGGATGGACGAAGAGAGGAGGGGCCGCCGGGGAGCAACAGTGTGACATGAGAGAGAAGTGAACTTATGACAGACGCTTCCTGCGCTACTCTGCATTTGAAGAAAACGACAACAAGTAAATGCTGACCTGTTCCCCATGTACCCTGATTGTGCCCTGATGTGCCCCATGTACCCTAAATGTGCCCCATGTACCCTGATTGTGCCCTGATGTGCCCCATGTACCCTGATTGTGCCCTGATGGGCCCCATGTACCCTAAATGTGCCCTGATGTGCCCCATGTACCCTGATTGTGCCCTGATGTGCTGGGCTCTGTGCCCTGATGTGCTGTGCCCTAATGGTGAGTGGTCAGTGTGCAGTGTAATGTGAAGTGCAGTGTAGTGGTCAGTGTGCAGTGTAGTGGTCAGTGTGCAGTGTTGTGGTCAGTGTGTATTGTTCAGTGTGTAGTGGTCAGTGTGTAGTGGTCAGTATGCAGTGCTCAGTGTGTGTGCAGTGTAGTGGTCAGTGTGTTGTGGTCAGTGTGCAGTGTAGTGGTCAGTGGTCAGTGTGCTGTGTAGTGGTCATTGTGCAGTGTAGTGGTCAGTGTGCAGTGTAGTGGTCAGTGTGTAGTGTAGTGGTCAGTGTGTATTGTTCAGTGTGCAGTGTAGTGGTCAGTGTGTAGTGTAGTGGTCAGTGTGTATTGTTCAGTGTGTAGTGGTCAGTGTGTAGTGTAGTGGTCAGTGTGTAGTGTATTGTTCAGTGTGTAGTGTAGTGGTCAGTGTGTAGTGTAGTGGTCAGTGTTCAGTGTGCAGTGTAGTGGTCAGTGTGTATTGTTCTGTGTGCAGTGTAGTGGTCAGTGTGCAGTGCAGTGGTCAGTGTGTATTGGTCAGTGTGTTATTGGTCAGTGTGTATTGTTCAGTGGTCAGTGTGTTATTGGTCAGTGTGTATTGGTCAGTGCGCAGTGGTCAGTGTGCAGTGGTCAGTGTGTATTGTTCAGTGTGCAGTGTAGTGGTCAGGTTTAATAATGCGTTTGCTGACACCAGTGCTGGGGGTTAATAGTGCGTCTGCTGACACCAGTGCTGCTGTTTTTGAAGTTTGAATGTTTGCATGCGGCCCCCCATGGGATATGAAAACTTGTCTTGTGGCCCTCAGGTAATTCGAGTTTGAGACCCCTGATCTAACTAGTGTCCCCATTAAGCAAATTGCACTCTAGCACTTTGTTGTGTACACCCCAAATCCTTGGGTAGTTTGGGGTTTAGTAAAGACAAATCCACTCTGCAGTAAAAGTGTAGCTGCTGAAAATCTGAGGGAAAGTACTGGTGATTGGATGTTACAATCATGTAAAAGCAAAGATGTTGTTTTTTTTTGGCTTGCATGTCCCCCCTCAGATATACAGCAAGTGCACTTGTAGTGCAAAGTAGATTTGCCTTTAGTAAATAAACCCCACAGTCCAAACTGCCTAATAATAATTTGTGGTGTACCCCGCAATATGCTCGAGTGCAATGTGCATAATGGGGAAAGTATTTAGACTGACCTGTGTGTCCCCAAGGAAAGACATTGTTAGGGATTTTCCCTCACTTCCTGTGTGGCTTTGTGACAGGAAGTGAATTATTTGGAAAGATAAAGTGGCCAAATTATTTAGTTTAACTTTTCAAAGACTCATTCCTAAGTTGAATTGTGATGCATGTCAATGGCCCATTTTGACCCTCTTTAATCACTTGAGATCAGCGCTATAACTGATCGACGGCCACAGCATGGTCCTCAATTGCCGGGAGTCCGTCAATAAACGTCCTCCCCTTTGCGCGCGCTGTGGTCACAGAGTCACTGTGACTCGGGTGATGACAGATCCGAGTAAGGGGCCGATCCCTGCCCTTTACCATGTGATCAGCTGTCAGCAAATGACAGCTGATCACGTGATGTAAACAAAAGCTGGGTAATGGTTTTTGTTTTCTCCTTGTGCTGACAGCGTGAGCATAAAAAAAAGGCAATCACCGGCTTATGTGCAAGGGACATCGGGCCTGAAGAGGAAGAGGCAATTCTGCATCATCTGTGACAATTAGTAGCCCCTGCCAGTGCCACTTATCAATGCCCACCACTGGTGCCAATCAGTGGCACCTAGCAGTGCTGCCAGTGCCTATCAGTGCCCATCACTGCCAACTATCATTGCCACCTAGCAGTGCCACTTCTCACTGCCCACCAGTGCCAAATAGCAATGCCACCTCTCAGTGCCCACCCTTGCCACCTTATCGGTGCCCATCAGTGCAGTCTCATCAGTGTACATCAATGAAGAAGAAAAATTACCTTTTTTAAAAATATTAACCAGTTTCCTACCGCCCACCGTCAAATGACATCCTTGGCTTTGGGCGGTGACATCTGAATGATGCCTGCAGTTGCAGGCATCATTCAGATATCATTCTTTTCAGCCGGCGATTCTGTGCACAATAAAAATGATCATAGTGGCAGTTCCGCCACTTGATCATTCTTGTAGGCGGGGGAAGGGGACGTCCCCCCCCTCTTGCCGCCATCCGGTGCTTCTCCGGGCTCTCCCGTGCCATCTGGGGCTCGGAGAACGATTTGGAGATGACTGGTGACCAGATGGTCATCAGTCATCTCTATGACCATTGGAGGCGCGGGTACGACGTTATGACATCATGCCGTGTTCCCGTATGTTAACCAAGCCGTGATCTTGGCTGTCAGCATGAGATTGGTGATTTTTTGGGAACAATATCATGCTTTCCAGCCTGGAGGAGAGATGCGGGGTCTTATTGACCCTGCATCTCTCCATAAAGAGGACCTGTCACACACATTCCTGTTACAAGGGATGTTTACATTCCTTGTAATAGGAATAAAAGAGATCCCAAAAATTTTAAAAAATTTAAAAGGAGTAAGAAATACAAAAAAGTCGAAAAACAAAAACAAAAACAAAAAAAAAATAAGAAAAAACGCCCATGTCCCCGGTAGCTCGCGCTCAGAAGCGAACACACACGTAAGTCCCGCCCACATATGTAAACGCCGTTCAAACCACACATGTGAGTTATTGCTGCGTGCGTTAGAACGAGTGCAGAAATTCTAGCACTAGACCTCCTCTGTAATGCCAAAATGGTAACGTGTAAAAAAAAATTAAGCATCGCCTAGGGAGATTTTTAATTACTGAAGTTTCGTGTCATGCCATGTGTGTGCGCAATTTTAAAGCGTGACGTGTTAGGTATCTATTTACTCAGCATAACAACATCTTTCACATTATACCAAAAAATTGTCCGTAACTTTACTGTTTTGTAATATTTTTAGCAAACAAAAGGTGTTTGAAAATTTATTGCGCAAATACCGAGCAAGATTTTTCCTTCTTTGCCCCCCCTTGACCTTTTCTCTCGCTCGTTTCCTGCTTTTAGCTTTCCTCTCTTTTCTATATCTTTCTTCTTTCTTTTGGGCTTTACCCAACTCACTTCACAGGAGGCACTATGCCTCCAAGTTCTGTTTCCTTTTAGATAAACGGGAAAATAAAGGGGGAGCTGTGTCCACGGGACCCGGGCACTCTGGCATCTGCAAATCCCTGACGGATATATCCCGAAGGTAGATGAGTAGCTATATTGGAGCCCCGGGGGACCTCACCCCCCCCCCTGAGGAGTGTACACATACCAAAGGGGCATGGGTGGGAGGAGGATTCCACCCTATGCTTCCCACGAGAATTGCCAGCTGTATAATTTACTGTATGTGTATGTAAGATATGTACTGCCGGGGTCCATGTGGGCCGGCTTCCCTGATGAAAAATAAAAAAATTTGAAAAAAAAAAAAATTAGCATGGACCGCCATCTTGTTCCCTAGGGTGTCTGCTCCAAAAAAATATATAATGTTTGGTGTTTTGAAGTAATTTTATAGCCATAAATTTATGATTTTTACATGAAGGAGAGAAGTGCCAGAATAGGCCCAGTGCTGAAGTGGGTAAAATATCCATTTTTTTTTTTTTTTTAAACTCGGTCTTTTGTATTTATAGAAAAAAAATAAAAATAAAACACAAAGGTGATCAAATAGCACCAAAAGCAAGCTCTATTTGTGTGCCAACAAATAAAACATTTTCATTGGGTTACAGTGTTGTATGAGCGCGCAATTGTCATTAAAAGTGCATCAGCGCTGAAATGTGAAACTTGGTCTGGGCAGCGCGCAAGTGGTTAATATAAGGCTACATGCACACGGACGTTTTTCCAACCGCTTGTTTGAGCATTTTTTGCAGCTTAAAAACATCTCTCCATGTTAGCCTATGGCCTCATGGCCACCATGGTGTTTTGGAGCTGTAAATGGCATAGGCGTTTTTAGGCCCCATGTAGACGGGACGCTGGTGCAAAGTGTTCTGAACTAAGGTTGAAAGTGGCGTTTAGAAAGGCGCGCTTTGTGGCGTTTGCATGCCGTGTTTTACCACATTTGCATGTATATGATAAGGAGCCGCCCTAAGCTCCGAAAACAGTATTATTTACGATTTTAGCTATTTAGTGAGACCAGAGTGATATGAGCAGCTGAGAGCAGCAGTGTAGTTGTATTTAGGCTGGGTTCACACTAGTGCGACACGACATCTGTCCTACTTTGGATCCGACTTTGCCCTGCGACATGAAGCCGACACATGTCCGACTTTCAATGAACGGGGATCCGACTTGGATCCCCGCCAATAGCAGGCACTGTGTTTGGTATGAATCTTGAGGGGGAACTCCAGGCCAAATTTTAAATAAAAAACCGGCATGGGTTCCCCCTCCAGGAGCATACCAGGCCCTTGGGTCTGGTCTGGATTTGAAGAGGAACCCCTACGCCGAAAAAACGGCGTGGGGGTCCCCCCAAAGTCCAAACCAGACCCTTATCCGAGCACACAACCTGGCCGGCCGCAGGGGAAGAGGGGGGGACGAGAGAGCGGCCCCCCTCCCTCCTGAACCGTACCAGGCCGCATGCCCTCAACATGGGGGGTTTGGTGCTCTGGGGCAGGGGGGCGACCTGCGGCCCCCCCGCCCCAGAGCACCCTGCCCCCATGTTGATGAGGACAAGGGCCTCTTCCCGACAACCCTGGCCGTTGGTTGTCGGGGTCTGCGGGCGGGGGGCTTATCGGAATCCGGGAGCCCCCTTTAATAAAGGGGCCCCCGGATCCCGGCCCCCCACCCTATGTGAATGAGTATGGGGTACATCGTACCCCTACCCATTCACCTGGTGGAAAAAAATTGCAATAAAAAAACCACACAGCTTTTTAAAGTATTTTATTGCACAGCTCGGGGGTCTTCTTCCGACTTCAGGGGTCTCCGGTGTCGTCGCCGCGCTCTCCGGTTTTCTTCTGCCGGGCCACCGCTAACTTCTTTAGCTCTTTTGCTAGCGGAGGCCCGGTCTTCTCCGTCGCCTTCTCCCCTTTTCTCCTCTCCGGTTCTTCCTTTCTTCTGCCGGGCCTCCGCTAACTTATTTTAGCTCTTTTGCTATCGGAGGCCCGGTCTTCTCCATCGCCTTCTTCTTCTCCCGCTATCCAGTTCTTCTCCCGGTTCTTCTCCCGCTTCTTTCTTCTGCCGGCCCCTCCACTAACTTCTTTAGCTCTTTTGCTAGTGGAGGGGCCGGTCTTCTCCGTCATCACCGTCAGCGTCTTCTTCTCTCTTCTCCTCCTCAATGTTGACTCGTCGCTTCCTCTCGCAGTAATGCAAAATTTTCGGTCCGCAGAGATTAATATAGGCTTCTCATGACGTCAAAGTCATGAGCCTCCACTAGCAAAAGAGCTAAAAGAAGTTAGCGGAGGCCCGGCAGAAGAAAGGAAGAACCAGAGAGGAGAAGAGGGGAGAAGGCGACGGAGAAGACCGGGCCTCCGCTAGCAAAAGAGCTAAAGAAGTTAGCGGTGGCCCGGCAGAAGAAAACCGGAGAGCGGCGGCGACGACACCGGAGACCCCCGAAGTCGGAAGAAGACCCCCGGAGCTGTGCAATAAAATACTTTAAAAAGCTGTGTGTTTTTTTTTATTGCAATTTTTTTCCACCAGGTGAATGGGTAGGGGTACGATGTACCCCATACTCATTCACATAGGGTGGGGGGCTGGCATCTGGGGGCCCCCTTTTTAAAGGGGGCACCCTGATTCCGAAAAGCCCCCCACCCGCATACCCCGACAACAAACGGCCAGGGTTGTCGGGAAGAGGCCCTTGTCCCCATCAACATGGGGGCAGGGTGCTTTGGGGTGGGGGGGCCGCAGGTTGCCCCCCTGCCCCGAAGCACCAAACCCCCCATGTTGAGGGCATGCGGCCTGGTACGGTTCAGGAGAGAGGGGGGGCCGCTCTCGTCCCCCCTTTTCCCCTGCGGCCTGCCAGGTTGCGTGCTCGGATAAGGGTCTGGTTTGGATTTTGGGGGGACCCCCACGCCGTTTTTCAGCTTGAGGGGTTCACCTTAAAATCCAGACCAGACCTAAGGGTCTGGTTTGGATTTTGGGGGGACCCCCATGCCGTTTTTCGGCTTAGGGGGTTCACCTTAGAATCCAGACCAGACCTAAGGGTCTGGTATGCTCCTGAAGGGGACCCATGCCGTTTTTTTCATTAAAATTTGGCCTGGAGTTCCCCTTCATAATTCATACCAAACATGGGACAGCGAGGCTGCCGAGGACCAGCGCGATGACATCGCGCTGGACACATTCTCGGCCGGCTAGTCGCCTCTAGGACACGACTTGAGCGGCTGCTGCACGCTCAGGTCGTGTCCAGATCGCCTCGCAAAGTGGCGCTGTCCCTGTGTCAGCCGACACACGAGTCGCCCGCAAGTCGGATCCGACTTCCCGGGCGACCTCTATTCAAATCAATGGGCTCCCATAGGGAACCATTCATTTTCAATAGAGCGCCGCTGACATTTCTATTTACTATAACAGTGTGCCGCTGCTTCCTGCGCTCAGTGAAGGAGTTATCAGGCGCACCAATTAAGGTTAGAAGCAGCGCAGCGCACTGTTATTAGTAAATCAGCCCCCATGTGTCTTCATGTGCATGGACGCCGAGAAGGCGTTTGATAGGGTGAGTTGGAGTGTTATGTTTGCGACCCTTCAAATACTCGGTGTGGGGGACAAGATGATTCAGTGGATCTCCAATGTATATACTACTCCAAAGGCCTCAGTCAAGGTTAACAGTGTGTTCTCAGACCAGATCGAGATATCGAACCGGACTCGGCAGGGTTGTCCTCTGTCACCACTATTATTCACGCTCATCCTGGAACCGTTCCTGTGTAGAGTCAGATTAAACAATGACATCAAATGCCTGCAGATTGGCAACTCCCATTATAAAATCTCGGCTTATGCAGGCCACCTCCTATTTACACTATCTAACCCCATTATTTCTTTGCCTAATCTACTACGGGAACTCGAGCAATATGGCGACCTATCGAATATGAAAATTAACTTTTCGAAATCTGAGGCTATGGGCTATGGGCTTGGGGATGACTCCCACACTTACATCACTTACAAAATAATTTTAAATTTAAGTGGACCTCCTCGGCACTAAAATATTTAGAAACGCAAATCCCCCCAGCTGTGTCCAATGTCTTTAAATTGAATTCCCCACCTCTCTTGGGCCTGGTGTGGAAGCTTCAGGATAAATGGAGTCATGGGCTACACTCATGGTTCGGGCAATGTAACATTATTAAAGATGAGTTTTACCCAAATTACTGTACATCTTTCAGGCCCTCCCTATCCATATTCCACCGACCTACTTCAAACAAGTGAACGCCCTCTTTACTAACTTCATCTGGGCTAACAAAAGGCCCAGGATAAGGGGACATCTATTGACTCTCCCCAAAATATTTGGGGGATCACCATCCTGGATGTCCAAAAATATCACCAGGCTGTTCACCTCACGCGGGTGATTGATTTGTGCAGGCACGGTGCTCAAAAATTATGGACCCAACTAAAACAACAACTCTGCACCATCCCTCTCCATAGAGGTCCCTGGTGCTTTCGGGATTTGCCTTCGATACCCAAAGCTCACTCTGTCATAGGCCCAACCCTTCAGGTTTGCAACGCTCTGGCTATTACCCCCTCTAAGTCGCCATTATATCCGGTATTGGGTAATACCAATTTTGCCCTAGGTCTTCGGGGAGACCCGTCTCAGCACTTGCTAGATACGGACTGTTTCCAGGGATCACACTTTCTCAATTTGACCGGATGGCCGTCTCTCTCGACTCTAATGCAATCTGATGGGAGATTTGCCTTGGATTTCTGGAGGGTACTCCAACTCCATCATTTTCTTCAAGAATTGGGGTCTCCGACAGAATACAGAAGGCCACTGACCACTTTTGAATCCCATTGCATGGGGGAAGGCACTCTACCACGCACCCTTTCCACAATGTACTCTATTTTGATCTCACCACCTGCAGAATTCAGACATCCTGGCCTTATCAAATGGGAAGCAGACCTGGGATGATCCTTTACGTCCGATCAGGATAGCAAAATTGTGTGGTTTGCCCTCAAGTCCTCCGTCTGTTCACGCGTCCAAGAACTATAAGGTAATCAACAGATGGTACTATACTCCATCTGTTTTACACCGCTTCTTTCCTGAGGCCTCTGATCGATGCTGGGCTTGCCCGTCCCTGGAGACCTTCTGGAAAGAGGTGCGCAGACTCACACAAAAGATCACGGACCACATTGCTCTGACATCCCATCTACAACATACAAAAAGTCAGTGCGACATCACTTACTTGACACTGCCAAGCATTGCATCACTTTACGATGGAAAGAACCTGACCCTCCGACTATCCAAATGTGGCTAAAAATGGTTGCGGTTACCAGCAAAATGGAAGACTTGTTGTTAACTGCACAAAACAAGCATGAGCGTTAGAAGAACACGGTATGGTATGGTATGATATTCATAAAGGAAGGACAATCTTTGCTAGATGGCCTTCCACAACTGCCTTAATAGATCCACCCTGTCTAGCGAGTTTGCCTCTTTCTGCCCCCTCACCTTCCCCCCCATCCACGCACACACCTTTACCCTTTCTAGATTTTTCTGTCCTCTTCTCTCTCTTTCTCCCGCTCTAAAAAATCTGGGTACCCATTTTTGTTTTTGTTCTTAGTAGTCTTATCCTGAATATGATAGTGGTTCTATTGTTATGCCCACGTTCTGGGTTTAGAACCTATATACTTGATGCATTGATATACCTGACTACTTTACCAATGTTCTGATTTGATTTATTGTCTTGGCTACCTTTTGAATCTTAAATAAAGAATTTGAAAAAGAATTAGAGCAGAGACTGTGAGCCAGGCCTACATCAGTTCCTGAATTCACAAATTAACTTCTGGAAGAATGGTCAAACATTTCCATAGACACACTCCTAAACCTTGTGGACAGCTTTCCTAGATGAGTTGAAGCTGTTATAGCTGCAAAGGGTGGGCCAACTCAATATTGAACCCTACGGATGAAGACTGGGATGCCATTAAAGTTCACGTGCGTGTAAAGGTACAGTAGGTGTCCCAATACTTTTGGCAATATAGTGTATATTTACCTAGAAAAATGTTCAATACATGTTATATACAGCAGATAAAATAAGTACTGAACACGTCATAATAACCGGTTGTGCCACCCTTGGCAGCAATAACTGCAGTCAGCGTTTGCGATAACTGACAATGAGCCTTTCATATCACTGTGGTGGAATGTTGGCCGACTTCTTTGCAGAATTGTTTTAATTCAGCCACATTAGATGGGTTTTCAAGCATAAATGGCCTATTTAAGATCATGCCACTGCATCTCTATCGGATTTAAATCCAGATTTTGACTAGGTCGCTCCAAACCTTTAATTTAGTTTTTTTGAGCCATTCAGAGGTGGACTTGCTGGTGTGTTTTCGGATCATTTTCCTACTGCAAACCCCAAGTGCGCTTGAGCTTGAGGTCACAAACTGATGGCCGAATATTCTCCTTCAGGATTTTCTTGTAGAGTGCAGATTTCATGGTTCCATAAATTATGGGAAGTCGTCCAGGTCCCGAAGCTGCAAAGCAGCCCCAGACCATCACACTACCACCAGCATGTTTGACTTTTGGTATGATGTTCTTTTTATGAAATGCTGTGTTAGTTTTATGCCAGATGTAACGGGATACACACCTTCCAAAACGTTAATCTTGTGTCTCATCAGTCCACAGAATATTTGCCCAAAATTCTTGGGGATAATCTAGATATTTTTTGGCAAATGTGAGACGAGCCTTTGTCTTTTCTTTTTGGTCAGCAGTGGCTTTCGCCTTGGAACTCTCCCATGGATGCAATTTTTGCCCAGTCACTTTCTTATTGTTAAATCATGAACACTGACCTTAACTGAGGTAAATGAGGCCTGCAGCTTCTTAGATGGTGCTCTGGTTTCTCTTGAGCACTCTTGAGTAGGTTTACCACTGTTTCAAGTTTTCTCCATATGTGGATAATGGCTCTAACTGTGGTTCACTGGAGTGCCAAAGCCGTAGAAATTGATTTGTAACCCTTCCCAGACTGATACATGTCAATTACTTTGTTTCTCATCTGCTCCTGAATTTCTTTAGATTGCAGCATGATGTGTTGCTTTTTGAGATCTTTTAGCATGCTTCACTTTGTCAGACAGCTTCTATTTAAGTGATTTCTTGATTCAACAGGTCTGACAGTAATTAGGCCTGGGTGTGGCAAGTTTTAACTGAGCTTTCCAAAAAATGTGGTTAATCACAGTTAATTCATGATGTAGCAGGGGGTGGGCAATTACTTTTTCACATGGGGTTAGGCAGGTTTGGACAGCTTTTTCCCTTAATAAATGAAATCATCATTTAAAAACTGCATTTTGTATTTGCTTGGGTTGACTTTGTGTAATATTAAAATTTGTTTTATGACCTGAATCATTTAAGTGTGACAAATATACAAAAAAAAATTTTTAAATCAGGAAGGGAGCAAATACTTTTTCACAGCACTATAGGTCTATTGTTAATGATAGATATTTTACTTGGATTCAGAATACTGTAGGCAGTTTAGTTTGGGAGACTAGTAACGCATTATACAAAATAAGAATTGTTTCTTCTTTAAAAATACATTTGAGTTTTTCTTTACTTTAAGGTTACATTACCACTATAAGATAGATTTACTGCAGCTGAAAAACTCAAAGGTTTTATAAGTGTAGCAGACCCCTCAATAATTGGGGGTCTCTATGCTTAAATTTAGGGGGTAGCCTGAGACCATAGTTGGCTGTTGAATTCTTCAAAAACTGGCTTCTGCTCTGAGGTAATGTTGCCTGGCAGTACAGTTCCCTGTGGCCTTTGGGTGGCACTGTCGGCCCAGGCTCAGGTTGAACCACAGGTAGCATTGCAACACCATTGGGTGTCCTCTCTCGGCAGCCGTGCAGTGGGCGTGGTCTACCCGCTGTGCATGCTGGGAGAGGATACATAGGGGGCAGACGCCATTGGGCATGAGGCGTAGGAGAGAACTCCTCTGTCCGAGAAGAACAGGCACGTACCCCACCTTCGGTGGCCCTCATGGCCAGGGGTACATGTGTGTGTGTTCGGTGTCGGGCACCTTTAGCCCGAGGCTGTATCGTTCCAGGTAGGCCCAGCACCTTTAGCTGAGGCCTACACCATAAGAGGAGTCCCAGGGCGCCCAAGTGAGGGTGGCCCGCTCTGAAGGAGAGGCAACCAGGTGAGGATCTACCCAAGGGGATCGGTGAGAGAAGCCACTGTCTCGGGAGAGGCCTGGTTACCTATCAGAGGGAAGGATTCCATAGTTCGCCACAAGCCTAGTAACGTGCCCCATTGGCACCTATGGGCTCAATTGTTACAAGACTGGGAAGTTCGGGACTTAGAGATTATCTCCTGATCATATCCCTAGGAAACCACAAGGAAATGTTCCGTGCTCCACACCGGCTGCTAGGACCGCTCTTAGGGGGACTATCCGGGTGAGCAAGACCCACTCAGGCCTGAGTGGCGACGAGTGATAACTGCTGCGCGCCTGAACCTGCCTCCCTGTTCATTTCTCTTTATCTCCAATTTTCCTGTCAAGTTCTCAAGCAAAGCAAAATAAAGCTTTTTATTGGGTTTCAATACTGTCTGGACATTGGCCTTCCTTTAAAGAGAGAGAATAGACTTCTTCTTACACTCTAGGGTGAAGAACCAACGGAAGGAGGTAACTAGCTGCAGGACCCAAATTAGATAACACCGCTCACCCTCTTCAACAAGGAGGATACTGGGCATGTGGCATGGTGTGTCCCACTTGCTAGCGGAGGTAAGCAAGGAAGGGATCTGTGTGCTACATAAGCAATGTTGTTAATTATCTAATGCTGGACTAGAAACCAGAGTGATGCCATCCTCAGGAAAATCCTTCTCATTCCTCTGCTTTGTGACATCCATCACTTCATTGGTGGAAGAGTGCTTTCAATAACATCTAAATATCTAAAGAGTATATCTAAGGTATTATCATTCCAGCTGTCTGTGCAAATAAGTCAAAACTCTATTTGCTATGATTGTACGAACATTGTATGAGTTCTAAAGTTTTGCAGTACAGTGAAAGTATCTACCTATGGAGGACTAGCTGTTAAAGATACTTCAGAGGCGTCAAATAAAAGACTTGGCCCAACACATCGTTTTTAGACTTTTTGATTTTATCCTTTTGTCACATGTATTGTTTAATATTTTGTATTTTTCAGCCTTGACAAGGCAAAACAGAATTTTCCACAGAAGTAAATTGGATGCATAAATCAGGAAAAATATAGACTAGAAAGAGAAATGTTTAAATAAGTTTAGCCAGTTTGAGGGGGAGCCAAAAAATATATATCCTGCGCTATGTGAACATGAAGTAAATTACATCAGATGTGATCAAAATATAAAAAATAAAGTGTGCTGTCCCTTTAAGTGTAAAACATCTAAAAACTTCAAAAATAAATACACTCAGCAAGGGGCGTTCAAGTCAAACCGGGACTTGTTTTACCTGTAAATTTTACAGGTATAAAAATGGATGCTAGCATGGCAGTACTACATGCAGTAGTAATAGGTGTGTCCTATTACTGATAGGCAGCACACATGTCACGGGCCAGTCCAGAGACCTGTAACCAAGATGGCAGACAACAGTATTAGTGCGTGCATGGAACAGCATGTGGTGATGAAGTTTTTTTGTGAACGAAGGCGTAAACCCCACTGATTTCAACAGAAGACTTCAAGTATAGTACGGTGATGAGAGGCTCAGCTGCAGTAAGAAATTTGAATGGCGTAAATATTTCAAAGATGGCCGTATGTCCATCAGTGAAGATCCCGGCTGTGGTGGTTCCCAGCCCACAGCAGTCATTCCTTCACAGGAATGACTGTTGTGGGCTGGGAACCACCACGGCTGGGATCATTCAGCACGTGGAAAGCCTGATCCTGGATAATCGACCATAACCTGTCATGAAATTGCACAAGAGACACATCTTTCTGTGATGCACTGACTAAGTGAAAAAGGCTGTCCAAGGATGGTTCAAACATACTGACAAATCTTTCTATGCCAAAGCTTTCCAGGCATTATTTTAATGCTGTGACAAGTGTATAAATGTAGCAGGGGAGTATGTTGAAAAATAAATGCAGCTTCCACTCCTTGAATATTTTTCTTTTAATATATAAACTCAAAAGTCCTGGTTTTACTTGAACGCCCCTCGTACATGCAAATAATGATGAATTCATACACATCAAATGTGAACAAATGTGAAAAAAATATATACACTGTAAAAAAAAAGGAACTATTTTTAATCAGAGTATAGCACCAAGTCAATTAAACTCCTGGGATATTGATCTGATCAGTTAAGTAGCAGAGGGGGTTGTTAAGCAGTTTCAGCTGCTTTGGTGTTAATGAAATTAACAACTAGTGCACCAGATGGGCTACAATGAGATGACCTATGTTGTTATTTGTAGTCAGAGTCTTCACTAGTGAATAGTCAGAGTCTTCACTTGAGAACGTGATACCCTAACTACCCAAGGCTTGAGTTGTGCCATAGCCTGCTGGTCAGTATGCCTAAAAGTGGGCATACCCTGAGTATGACTGAAGAAATGAAATAAGTAAATGATTGTATGCAAAGGGGGAACGGGTGGGTGGGGACCCAGAAACCCCGCCGACACAGGAGAGGAGAGAGGAGGGGGGATAAATAGCCCCCAGACTCCTCCTACAAATTCAGGCTAGCCTGCGGCCAGCCTTCTAACTTGTAGTCAGAGTCTTCACTAGTGAATAGTCAGAGTCTTCACTTGAGAACGTGATACCCTAACTACCCAAGGCTTGAGTTGTGCCATAGCCTGCTGGTCAGTATGCCTAAAAGTGGGCAAAAAGACCCGGACTAGGTGAGTTTGGAAAAGAAGAAGGGCAGGTAACAAACCGGCGGGATGACGTCAATGATTGGGACTGGTAAGTATCCGTTACGATAGCAGAACCAGCGACCTAAGAACGAAGACTAGAAGGGCCCCATCCGACAGAACTTGAAAACCTGCCCAGAAACCAACCGACTCTCCCGTACCTGACTGGATAAGCCTACACCAGAAAACACGGACATGGGAACGAACCGCTAGTGGCGAGCGGACACTTGGGAGAAACGAAACAAGGGCTGTCCCGAGGGGCCCCAGGGAATAATGCAAGGGTTGTGCCCAGCCACCAGGATGAAAGATGATTATCTCCGTGAATACCTACAACCCCTGGCCTAACCGTCCATAGATGGTAAGGGGACGTGAGAGGGAGAGAGGCCAAAAAGGACAAACTGACTGGAGTGAAGGGGGGTCTAAGAGCCGGATACCTGCAAGAAGTGTTGCAGGAGTGGATGGACGATGTCAACACGCTGAAACTCTACGCCCCAATGACCGCACAGAACCAGACATGGCATGACCCAACCTACCCGAGTGACAGTGAGCTCTCCTCGGAACCAGCTGGGCCTGTAGAACCGAAGGCTTGCCAAACCCAGAACCAAGGAGATGCTGAACTGCCTGCCGAAACGCAGGAGCTGGGGTGTGCTGACACCCTGCCCAAGAGAGTTAGAACACATACAACCTGGTCGGTGAACATGAGAGGCCGTGGGGAGCCTGATTGGCCCGCATCCAACTGCGCTTGAAAATACAGCCCAGAGCATGCATCGTGCTGGTATCTAGGACAGAACAGGAAACAACTGAAATGTACCGCCTACCCGGTAGTGGCTGGAAAAAGGAAACCCCTGAGATGACTCACCACCATGCAGAGCCAAGAACGACCAACTCCCCACCGGCGGAGTACCACCCTGGTCAGAAACCCCCACATGGAGTAGAAGGGATGAACCTGCCTGTGATGCCACCGAAACATGCAGCCTGCTCCAACCCTAACAACAAAGAAAAGACAACAGACAACAGACAACCAGACACAAGACACCACCCCTCTGTACCTGCCTGGGACAAAGATGTGAGCAGAAATAACCAGACCTCAGCGCGTGAATGAACCTGACGCCAGAACCCACCCTAGAGTATGTAGTAAGTGTGTGTAGTAAGTAAGCCCGAGTAACCTGCCGCACAGAGACAGGTAATTAAAAACGAAACACTCAGGGCCGATGTACCCACGGACCGTGGTGGGTAGTGGTATAGGCGTAAGAATGAACGTGCACGTATGACGTATGGTATACAGGCGAGAAGATTGTGGTCAACAACCAATTAAAAACGAAACCTCAGCCCGTATGGATCTGTAGACGTGACAGATCCTGAGATGCGCACCCTGGCTAACTACCCCCGGTATGCAAGAACCTGAACGAAAAGTGTGACAAGACAAGGAAAACAAACAACGCTGCAACGGCTGTGGGTGCGAGCGGTGACTGCACGGCACCGCCAAGTTACGACAGAACATGCTAGGACTGGCTGACCTGCTATACAGAAACACGCTGGGGTAAAATATGCTAAGACAGAACCCAACCCCCGAGTGAAGACATGAGCAGTGAAGGTGGGACCATAGTATAAATGAACCTGAAAAACGTCCCCCCCCCGGCGTGTGACGTGAGTGGGCACAAGGCAACTATTTCGCAATGACAGATCGTAGAAACTGGACCCTCAGGACCTGAGTACCCACAGACCATGGTGGGTAGTCCTGCAGATGAAATGAAACGAATGCAAATGTATGACATAACGTAACGGGCGAGAAGATTGTGGTCAAAGAACAAGACCAACGAAAAAACCTGAGCCCGTAAGGATCCGTAGACGTGACAGAACCGAGATGTGAAACCTAGCCAACTGAACCAGGAATGCAAGAACCTACCAAAGTACGAAGAAACCTACGGAAGTAAGATGATACAGAACTGAAGAAAACAGCTACCGGTGTAAGCTGAACCCTCAGGACCTGAGTACCCACAGACCGTGGTGGGTAGTCCTGCCGATGAAATGAAACGAATGCAAATGTATGACATGGCGTGACGGGCGAGAAGATTGAGGTCAAAGAACAAGACCAACGAAAAAACCTGAGCCCGTAAGGAACTGTAGATGTGACAGAAAACCGAAATGTGAAACCTAGCCAACTGAACCAGGAAAGCAAGAACCTACAAAAGTACAATGAAACCTACGGAAGTAAGATGATACGGAACTGAACGAAGCAGAAAACAGCTACCGGTGTAAGCTGAAACCTGCACAAGCTGACAGGAAACGCCATGACAGGAAAAACGCTACGACAGGAACACGCCATGACCGGAAAAGCCATGACAGCAAAACGCTCACAGGCCGCTGAAAGCAACATGCTGCCGCCAGAACCGCTAAGACAGAAACTACGTGATGCACGAATACCCGAACGACCGTGGAAGTGAAGCTACTCCACCAAACAGCCCCCCTTACCTGAACAGCATCCCCCCACCCCTGGCTCAGAGACCCCAAGGTAGACTGGATACATGAGCAAGATATGGCTGGCTAGCCCCCCCGGCTCGCAGAGCTAAGTCAGGACACCCCCAGAATAACGCACGGAAAACTGCCAGACGTGACCTGTGGAGACGTGGGTGGACAACCCCTCCCAAGCTGCTAGGGCGACCCCGGAGAAATGGTGGACAGCCCCCCCCATGCTGCCAGTGTACCCCTGGAGAGGTGGGTGGACAGACGCCCCCCGTAAGCCAACACAGCCCAGCAAACTGACAATAACACCAATGACCCCCAAGGTAGACTGGGTCCGAGCCAAGATTCGGCTGGCTAGCACCCCTGGCTCCCAGAGCCATGCCAGGACACACCCAGCCAAGCCTATCCTCACTGGCATAGCTGAGGATTCGGGGATGGGATAACCTGGACCGAGGTCTGGATGCCAAGGACACCTGCCGTGCAGCAAGCAGTCCCCCGCCCCCCCTCTTCCAACCAAACCAGTAACTACAGCTGCAGCCGCCACCCCCGCCTCCCTGCTGCCCGGTGAGCACCGGGAGGAATAAGCAGGGCAGGAGGATGGTCCACCTCCCATATTGCCCTGCCTCACGGCGGCCGCCAGCCAGAGCGAGCCCGGAGGAGTGAGCACCCGGAGGTATGGGAAGGGTGAACTGGTGCCCCTCCCCATGCTGCCTGGCGAACACGATAAGCCGAAGGAGTCCCGTGAGCGAGGGGACAGACTCCCCTTCCACAGCCGCCCCCCCCCTGCATAACATGTACAGTGATAGATACGTGAAAACGTATGAGGATGCAGAAGATGAACACAATGACACTCCCTGTGACAAAACATGAGGTAATGTCAGTGGGGTGCGACCTACCTGTGCGATACGACCCGAACAATGCACCATGTGGAATACTCACCATCTGACAGGTGTCCCCCTCCACTGTTGCCGTGAACCACCACTAGACTCCCGGCCGACCTAGCTGGGAAGTTAAGTAGGTGGAAGGAAGGATGGACCCCCTCCCCCGGCATGAGCCCCAGAGAAGCAGACGGGCGGCCTCCATGATGCCAGAAGGAAAGCTGGATGCTGGACACCACCCCACCGCGAGCACCCAGGTGGGGCCTCGGCGGAGAGGGAGGGTGGATGGATGGATGCCCCCCCCTAAGCTGCCCGCAACAACCTGGGAGGAGTGGATGGATGGATTCTCCCCATGAAGCAGGGTGAGCCCGGAAGGAGGAGTGGACGAGTGGGCAGCCCTGCAGATGCCCGTGTGAGCTTGGAGGAGGAGTGGGTGGACGGCAGGTGGCCCCCCCCGACCATGCGGGATGAAACTGGATGGAGCCTCGTGGGGACAAGGAACATTCCCCCAGCACCCGTGCCGGAAACAACAGCAGGCTGGGGGTAACTAAGGCCCCAAGGCGGAGAAAAAACGGCGCACGCGAGCAGCAAGGCAGATTCCGGAGACAAAGCTAGGAACAGCCGAGGTGTTCCCCCCCCATGAGCAAGATAAGGTAGGTGGCGGGCGGCCCCCCCTCAACGATGCCCGGTGTGTACCCCGGGAGAAGCGGGCGGCCCCCTGATACAGGCGGCATGAGCACCAAAGAGGAAGGAAGGTAGGTAGCTGGCGAGCGCCCCCACCCCACCCACGATGTGCAGCGTGAGCCCGGGAGAGGAAACCATCCGGAGATACCCTGACAACCACCAATACCCCCCCTCTCCCTGACACCTAGCGTGCGCACCAGGAGAATAAGCAAATAAGCAGGCGAGCGGGAGGTATGCGTAGAAGGAGTGCAGGAGAAGGAGTCACCCCCCCCCCCTGACGCCCGGCCTGAGTGTGGAAGAAAGAGCGGGGGTCCTTCCACCGATGCTGGGTGCCCCCAATGATGCCCGGCGTGAGCCAAAGCAGTGGCGGCCGGCGGGCGGGCGGCCCCCCTGAATGAAAAACCTGGCATGCATCCTGGAAGAGGGCTTGGCCCCGACTCCTGCAGCCGACCGCCGCACAGTGCCGAAAAGCGGAAGTGACGCGAAATCCGGAAGTGACGTCATGGCTGGACCCAGAAACCCCGCCGACGCAGGAGAGGAGAGAGGAGGGGGGATAAATAGCCCCCAGACTCCTCCTACAAATTCAGGCTAGCCTGCGGCCAGCCTTCTAACATGTTGGTCGATTTATGTAGGATATTATATTATTATATACAGTATATGTATACATACACGCACATGCAAAGTACTGACATATTGACCAGGCCTACTCTATTTTATCATATCAAAAGGACAGCTGATGACCCTTTGCTTTGTTACTCTTATACACCTAGGTATGTGAGGAATAGACTGTTTATCTAATTAGGTATTTCAAAGGAAGAGACTGACCAAACCAGGTATTCTCTACATGTCAAAGGGGCAGATAATGACTCTGTGCTATGTTAATGTTAATAAAAGACCACCTCGGCCTATCAGGGTCAACATAATTAGTATTAAGAGAATGCAAATAAGGACAGTTTATTAATAAGGGTCATTATCTGTCACTCAGAAGGACAAAAGCAGATCAATGGCCTAAAAGATAAATATAACAAATATTTTTCCACGCCAAAATAATTAATATATCAGTGAAAACTAGAAAACATATAAAAAAAACAGCTGCTCCTCTCCAACGTGAAAGTGATACTTCCAAAATGATCAAGTGTTATATAATTATTGTATAAATAATAGAGGGCGCTACCATAATGGTCACCTAAGAGAATCCCATTGCAGGAATCGTCTGTGCACTTTCATGCACGCTGCTACGGAGGAAACAGCGGAGCGGTGTTTACAGACAAGCTTACAGTCCCAGTGCCGGGTGGGCACTTTTTAAAGTAAGAGGCCATTTGGCACCCTATGTCTTTTTGATTTTTAATAAACAGTATTATGCGATGGGATTCTCTGTTTCTGTTTGCATATCTCATCTTTAACCCCTGGAGGAGGCATTTGGAATTTTCCTGTCTGACTGCTGTATGTGTGCAGGCACAATCCTGCAAAAGCTTGAGTGACCATCTTTTTAATTAAAGTGGTCCTAAAAATCTGGTAAGCGCATCCTATTTCTGAGCACTTCGGGTGACTTATGATATATGGTGGAGGAACTTTTCACAGTTAAGGAAGAATTGTGTGATTTTCTACTAGCAACGTGTGTTATTGTATGCAATTGCTTGGATACATTGGAGAAGTTGCGTCCTCCGAGTATACACATATTGGGACTTCTTTTGGATTCTATTTTGGATTATATTTTTTGATTACAATTTGTCACAAACCATATCTTGGTAATGTGTATCAAATAAGTTTTGGTATTCAGATAAGGTACACTATTGTGTTACTACACCATATTTGATATTTAATTTATTCTACACCAGGGATATGCAATTCTACAAGTTGCTGTTGCTGTTGCAAAACTACAAGTCCCATCATGCCTCTGCTTCTGGGTGTCATGCTTGCTGCTATCAGAGTCTCGCTATGCCTCATGGGACTTGTAGTTTGGCAACAGCTGGAGGTCCGCTAATTGCATATCCCTGTTCTACACCATATATATCCACTTAGGTGACCATTATGGTAGCACCCTCTATTATTTATACAATGGCCTAAAAGAACTGGCCAATCGAATTGCTTGTCCATGTCACCCATGGGATAAAAGGTGTATAAGAGTGAAAGTTCAAAAGACTGTGCCGTGTACCAGAAAACCTGAACAAGAAGCTGGAGAAGTAACTTCAAGGTGGAGCCTCAAATGCAGTAGAATATTTCCTTTGTTGTAATTATTAGTAATATAGCCAAAATACTTACTCAGTATGAAGCTAGTGTCAGTTCTGATAAAGTTAACAGATGGGTGTTAAAATGTATTAATCGTCATGGCGGTCCTTATGAAATTCCAGAAAATCGTAAGCAGATGTGGACTTTGATAAAGGACTTTTAAGAGAAAAACCCCTCAAAGTTCTTAGAGGGGTAAGGTTGAGGAAATTGTCCAGTTACAGATTTCAGTTGATAATAGCAACAAGGTTTGTGAGAGGTTACAAAACCATTCAGAAACTCAGACTGTAAATTTAAAATTGCATGCAGTTACAATTTGCAATTGCGGGAAGCTTTGATTGAGAAACGTTGTGATGAATTACCAGAGGAAAATGAGAGATGGAAATGAAGAATTATGGAATTTGAGAAGAGAGCTACAAACTAAAATTTTCAGTTAAATGAAACAGAATCTCATATTAAATCTGATAATTCATTGCCAGCCGCACCCACTGTGACTACCACAGTTTATAACAATAATAATAATACAGGTGAGGTTCAGCTTGTAATGAAGCCTTTGAAACCAAAATAATTGGATGCAATTCTTAAAGAAATAGGAATGGTTCCCTGCCATGATTTGAACAGATTTTAAAATGGTTTTGTGACTTGCAGCAGGTCAGAGATATGTATAATCTAAACCCATGTGACTTAGAAAGAGTTTTGCAACAGTCTATAGGAAATGGTCTTTGGATGAGAATTAAACAGATCTGTATTCAGCCTCTTAGGACAAGTGATATATTACTGGAATTATTGTGTGTTTTGTATGGCGTTCATTCTGATGTTACTATTCATGGGAAGATCCAACAAATGCAGGGTGAATCTCCCTATGAATTGTCACACAGGATAGCTACTATTGTGTTTTTTTGGTCAATAAAAATCTTGCATTTGAGGGTGGAGGCTTGATAAATATGAATATGGTCCTAGATTCTTTGCATGAGCATATCAAACAACATATTTGGCACTTCTTCTAACAAGACCACCTTGTTATCTCCACCATCTTCTTACCATGCCTAGTCTGCTCTACTCTTTCAGGTAACTGTACTGATCTTACCTGCAACACAAAAAGTCTCTCTACCTGTCTGCGATTTCCCACCTGACTCTTCATACCCTCTGGTAACTGCACTGATCTTCCCTGCAACACAAAAAGTTGCTCTACCTGTCTGCGATTTCCCACCTGACTCTTCATACCCTCTGGTAACTGCACTGATCTTCCTGCAACACAAAAAGTCGCTCTACCTGTCTGCGATTTCCCACCTAACTCTTCATACCCTCTGGTAACTGCACAGACTCCACTTCTCTCTTAAACACTGGACTACATTGCCCAACTGAACTATAATTCTGCCTTACTTAGAATTTGAAACTGCTATCTATACCTGCTTGTTTGTTTATTTTTGAAAGTGTCATTTACTTTGTATTATGCTGCCATGAACAAGATCAAACATTTAACCATATTCTGTTGCCCCCTCTTGCATTGCACTCTGTCCAGGTCAGTTGTAAAATCCCACCCCCCCCACAAGCCTGGTTTTATCAGCTCCTAATTGAATAATTTTGAAACTTTCCCCCACAGCATCCCAGTATATACCTGTATGTAGTTAATTTCTTGGGATGGCTAGCAAGGGTTTGGGCTGGCCACTCCTTGCGCAAAGTGTCACGCCGGCAACAAGTGTTTGGCACTTGTACATGGGCACTTTGACTAATGCCGCGTACACACGACCGTTTTTAATGTCATTGACAAAACTAAATTTTTCTCGACGCGATTCTTCTCAAGCCTGCCTTGCCTACATTCAATCGTGAAAAAAAATGCTCGAACAAAGCACAGTGACGTACGAAACGTTCAACGGCACTATAAAGGGGAAGTTTCATTCGGATGGCGCCACCCTTTGGGCTGCTTTTGCTAATCCTCGTGTTAGTAAAGTTTGGTGAGAGACGATTCACGCTTTTCAGCCTCGTGCTTTTCAGTCCGTTACAGCGTGATGAATGTGCTATCTCCATTATGAACGCTAGTTTTACGATGAGATGAACACATGAGGAGGAAAGCTGGTGTCTCAAGAAAACCAATGTGTTTGTGCTGATTTGCGGAGAGAGCTGCCTGATTAATGCATTCATTGATCCTCTGTCATGGGAGATCATGACTAGCTGGTAAGGAGGAATTCCTGCTGATTGGTGGTGGAACTTCACAACTTGTTTGGATGCAACTTTCACTTTTTGGAACTTTTGATTTACACAGAGCACCGGTGTTATTTAATGGACACTATTTAGGATACTTATACATATAAAACTGTATCCTAAGAAATTTTATGAAATCCTTTAAGAGATTTAAAAAAAAATAGTGCACTGTCTACTACAGGATGGTGTCCTTTGCACCTGGTTAATAAGGTTGGCTTGTATTCAGTGTAAAACTGTAGCAACCCCAGCTTTTGAACTTGTACCTACAGGTAAGCCTATAATAAGGCATACATGTAGGTACTGTGAATATTTCCTAAACATGTGGTGTTTAGGAGATATTCACATGGGAAACAGCCATCACTAGCGCATACACGCTGAAGAGACGGCATACCGTTTGGTTGTACTTCTCCTGGAAATCACAGGAGTGCAGTTCGTTCTGCACTTCTGTGACCCATTTTTAGCCGACAGCTGGCTAAAGGCCACTGTCAGTTGATGTCATTCAGCAGGTCCAGGCTGGGGAAAGTTTACATCTTTTAGGTTGGGATTCACCCAGATTCCTGGACTGGCAGCTTACTCAGCCTCTCATTGAGCCGCTGAGAGCCCTAGTCAGACGTTCCCACCCCCCCACAGCCTAGCACTCCAGTGAGCATGGGGGGGCAGAGCAGAGAGCAGTGACTGACAGTCACCCCTCTTTGCTCACTGAAAGCTGATCAGTAGCCTTTAATTGCTCAGTTCTCGGTCTTAGAAGCAGCGGGGGACAAATGTAATATCAGCATATCTATGCTGCATCCACGTAATCCAAGTAATTATTATGAAAAAGAAAAAAAAAACATCCCTTTTAAAGTAAAAAAAAAAACCCCTCTTCCTCCTAAGAAACCCCCCTCCCCAAGCAAAAATTCCTGCTGCAAAATATCTCCCTCCATTAAATATTTCCCCAAAAATTTAATCCCTTGTCTCTAAACCAAGTAATTGGAGGCCCTCCAGCTGTTGCGAAACTACAAGTCCCATCTTGCATTTGCCTGTGGGAGTCATACTTGTACCTGTCAGCCTTGCAATGCTCATAGGACTTGTAGTTTTGCAACAGCTGGAGGGCCGTCAGCAAAAATATCTCCCTCAGTCAACACTCTCCCCCCAGCAAGATTCCTTATTATTATTCATTCAATCAAACTCCCCTCCCAGAAGCAAATCCCTGCCATTAACGACCCCCTGTATACTTCTCTACAAGAACCCCCCTTCTCCAAAAGCAAACCCACCCCTTTTCCATGAGCCACCACCAAAAAAAAGTCCCCCAGGCAGGAATTCTCACCCCCTTCTTCCCCCAAACAGAAAGTATAGGCATACTCTTTACTTACTAGGCCTTGGATTCAGCATGGCACAGAAGCAGGAAAACCTTCTGCAGCCCCGGCCTCCTGGCTGTGTCGTATGATACCTCCAGGAGTCTAGGAGTTCCCTCAGCCATGCACTGTCAATTTCCGGCATCCAAGACCTGTGCGGGGGTACTGCAAGCATTGGGACCACGCAGGAATTTGTTACCTTTTGGGGGGACCCCTTATTAAACTGATAACAATTGGACACAATAAGAAGGGGGGCTGGCTGCTGCACTCCGAAACTCTGATTGATCTACTGTGCTGAGGCTGAGCAGTACGGCAGGATGCTCTGGGGGGGTTTGAACACCCCTGACCCCCCTTATCTACGCCCCTGCATGTTTTCTCTCTTCATTTGTCTTTAAACTATTATTGTTTATATGTTTATGTTTTTCCTTTCTCCATTTTGATCATATTTGTATGTTTTTAGTAACTATGAAATGGTTTTATATGGTCGGTAAAGTTTTTCTATTGACTGCTCTCAAGTCACAGGTGTTCCAGGTTGGTTCCTGATTTGATACATGTCTTTAAATAGCCTGTACTGGGAGCATTTCAACTGTTGTGAACAAGCACGGTTTACTCGTGTGAAAGTTTGTCTTGCTCATGACAATAAAGAGAACTTCAGCAGCATCCTTTGGATTTAAGTGTGCAATCAATTATTTTTTTTCTTTACAATCGTCTGTCATCTCTTCCCGTGATAAAATCATTCAAACCAAATCATTATACAGGTCCCACTTTACCCCTTACTTCATAGACTAAAGAGACTGCCCTCCACAACATGTTCCCGATGTGGCATAGCTGATGGTACATTTTTTCACTTAACCTGGGAGTGCCCGCCAACTAGGAAATTCTGGTCGGGGGTCACGGCCCTTATCAGCTCCCTCACTCAGTTGCCTAACATCTATAATCCCCTGAGATGCCTGCTCGGATATATAGACGATGAAGGTATATCTAAGAATGTACAAACCTTTCTAAGAATTATCCTGTTTTATGCAAAGAAAACGATAACTATGCATTGGTAATCCCAATCCTCACCTACTATAGCCTTTTGGCTCACAATAGTCAATCAAGCTATACCTCTATACAAATTGACGTATGAGGCCAGAGGATGCCCAAAAAAGTTTTTATAAGACCCGGAATCCATGGGTTAGTTTAGAAAGCACTATACCACCTGCTCCTTGAGTTCCCTGAAAATGTTAGTTGACTTCTATTCGTCATACTGGGATTTAGAACTCCTCTATTGATCTGTACTCACTGACTGGATGCCATGTAATTGTACCTTATTGCTGAGTGAGCACTGTTTGCTCCTTTATTGCTATATACGTATTTGTGTATTTGTCTGTTTGTTTGTATGTAAACAATAAAAAATTGTATTCCTTTAAAAATAAATATCCAGAGTAAGGTTACATGAAAACCAGGGGATTCCAATGGTTGTTAGACCTTACCGTTATGAATGGATCACAGAGACAAGCAGCATAGTGGGTGAGATCTTTATAAGGGACGCTGAAGTCCCGCCACTACAGTGTTTCATTTCTGCATCGCATTTATAAGTTCTTACGATAACCAACTGTTGCAACTTTATCTACAAGAGACACTTCCAGCTCACCCAATATATCTCCCCATGGTGAATCTATTTGTTTCCAACATCTAGACTTTATATCCACCCGCAATCGCATATGCTATTCGATTGGTTGCTACACCTCACCGTTATGAATGGATTACGGAGACAAGCAGCATAGTGGGTGAGATCTTGACAAGGGATGCTGAAGTCCTGCTACTACAGTGTTTCATTTTTGTATCGCATTTATAAATTCTCACGGTAATCAACTGTTGTAACTTTATCTACAAGAGACACTTTTCAGCTCACCCCATATATCTCCCCATGGTGAATCTATCTGTTTCTAACATCTAGACTCTATATACACCCGCAATTGCACATGCGATTATCTCTGGATAGCACATATCCTCTCTTCCAATGTAGCTAAATATCATAGTTTCCTCAGGTCAATATAACCCCGCTTCCAATGTTTGACACCGCTGTGTGTCATAGAATTCAAGGGATCCTTGAACAAAATATTTCTTGCGATTTGGTGCTACTGGATACCTTATTTCAGGCTTTGAATTATTAGCCATTCCCCATATATGTGGAGTGACTGTGAGTGTGCTGATGAACCCTGGCTGTTTTTTAATCATGACAACGTTGTCATTAAGTTTTAATCATTCTATTGGTGAAGGTTCTGATTAATTGTTCTGGCTATTTTGCCATATGATATGTTGAGATTTCAATTTTTTTTATCAATAACATTTTGTACCTATTCCGCAAGTGTGTGTTCCATTTGAAGCCCCTTATTAAACCCTCTCTGGTTTAATTCTCTCTGTATGCATTCTATTAAGGCTTCAGGAACCCCAGTTATAATTGAGTCGGTAACGTACTTAATATATTCTTTTTATTTTTATTTAAACTCTCAGCATTGAATTTCCCCTTTCCATATCTGTTATTAATCTGTGCAATATACATTTCTGAATATATTGTGTATATGTTTTTTTTTCACGTGTAGCGATACCCCCAGTTAAGAGAGCCGCTTGGTTTTATTTCGGGCCCTGTATACAGTACCGCCAACCCCCAGTAATCTTACTCGACCTACTCTGGCACAGTTAGTCTAGGGTTATATTTGTATCACATTCAATAGTATTGCAAGGGGTAATCTCTTAGCAGTAAGACAACACACTGAGGCGAGAGATTAAATATAACAGTTTACTCTTATATTAAAGGTAGCATAGGCAGAACACAACACATGCAATTGGCTTGCAGAGCCCTGCAGAAATCAATACAGCACACAATAATGGCGCTGCGCGGTACTTCACCACGCGTAGCTACTATGGTATGCGTGCCCTATGGCGCACTAAACAATATCTTAACTCCCCACCTCGGTTAGGCCTGACATGGAGTAAATCTCAGTCACCTCCTTTAGGGATTTCTTCGCATGCCAGCTTTCGGTGGTGCACTTGATGAGTAGTACTTTGTAATCCACAACCAGGCAATAACTTGGAACACTATACTGGGGGGGACACTTCAACTCTGTCCTGCTACCGGTCCCCCCGGGGAACAGCAGATAAACAAAACTGTGGGCCTTTGCAGTCTATAGGCCTGAACACGGCACAGTCTATTGGTCTGGGTAGGTGCCGGCTCACCACTCCGGACGCGATTCCAGTCCGGAACGTCCACCCTGCTGTGTATCCGCACACAGCGTCTGCAACAATCGGGTCCCCGATCCAACTGATGTCCTCACTCGACAAGTCAGATGCCACCCAGGCTCCGCAGTGGGGTGGAAGGCTCTTTGGAAGTTGCGCAAGGCCCAGGCTTCAGGCCTTGCACTGCAGCAGATCCGCACAGGAAGAAACTCTTGCTTGCAGCGCGGTATCCAAAGAGGCCGAGCGCTGCCTCGCCTCCTCCTTAAATAACCCCTCCCATGAGTCTCTGCGGTGGCTAACTGCACCCTGGGTGCCGAACAGGGTTCTGGGTAACGTAGTCCCGGGGCCTTAAAGGAGACCCCGCTACACACTCCCCCCAGTGGGAGGATCAGGGTCTTCCATACTCCTTCTGGCAGTAACCACAGTGTCTTCCGCACTTCTCCCCATCTGTGGGTAAGTTAATCTTCTGGGAGGCTTTATGGCTCTTCGCTTCCTCTGTCCTCTTGGACTTTCTGTTGAAACGGGCTGCTCCTCCGGAATCGACTTGGGAATCTCCTCTGTTTCGGGAACACTGGACTCCGGAGCAGGAAGATACATGGAATCCCTTGGATCTTCCTCTGGGGGTAAGTCACAGACACTCGCCCAAGCATCTGATCAAGGACTAGACGGGATGAACTCAGTGGCTTCTGCATTCAGTGTCTGGTCCTCAGCATCTTCTTCAGGTGGAAGATCAATAGCAGAAGTTTCTGGAGCCTGGGAAGGCCAAAGCCAACCAAGTTCTTCTCCCTCATCTTCACTTGTTTCTGAGGTCTCTGTATCCCCGATCCGGGGGGTCTGGGACCGAGTGTTTGGTCGGGGAGTATCCAGAATGGACGTTAGCTCAGGGGAACTCATCAAAGGGGGGATCCGAACTGCCTCAGCCAGTGGGAGTAGGTGGTTCCGGTGCCAGGTCTTCAAGGGCCCCACCTTCCCTTCTGGTTTAAGTCTGTAAACGAGTAGGCCGGCAGTCTTTTGCAAGCAACATAAGGTTCAGGTCTCCATCTGTCTGCAAGCTTGTGTTTTCCAGGGATCCCCAAATTCCGCAACAACACTCTGTCTCCAGGTTGTAGATCTTGGATCCTAACTTTTAAGTCAAAATTTTTCTTGTTGCTGGCCCCCTTTGCTCCGAGGCCGCCTGGGCCTGTTCATAGGCCAATTTCAAATTACGTCTGAGCCTATCGACATATCCCTTGTGGGAAGTAGCAGAACAATGGTCTATGGAAGTGCCAAAGGCCAGATCTACGGGTAGTCTTGCTTCTCTCCCGAACATAAGTCGATAGGGTGATTACCCTGTAGCATCACTGGTGGTGCTGTTGTATACATGCACAACTGCCGCTATGTGATTGCTCCAATGATGCTTCTTTTCACTACTTAGGGTCCCCAGCATGTTGAGCAGGGTTCGGTTGTACCTCTCCGGCTGAGCATCACCTTGTGGATGATAGGGGGTAGTTCTTGTCCTCTTGATCCCCAAAGAATCCAGGAGTCTCCGGATCAATCGACTTTCAAAATCCCTTCCCTGATCTGAATGGAGCCGTTGTGGTAGCCCATAATGTACAAAGTATTTCTCCATCAGTACTTTGGCCACGGTGGAAGCCTTCTGGTCCTTGGTTGGAAAGGCCTGGGCATACCGGGTGAAATGGTCGGTTACTACCAGAACATTTACTAGTCCAATCAGGTCGGGTTCGAGGCAGAGGAAATCAATGCATACCAGATCAAGTGGGCTTTGACTTTGCAGATGGCCCATTGGGGCAGCTTGATGAGGTAAAGTCTTTCTCTGGATGCATCGTGCACATGAGTGGCAGTATTCTTCAACTTCAGCCCTCATGCAGGGCCAATAGAAATGGTCCCTAACGAGTTGGAAGGTCCTTTCCGCCCCTAGGTGGCCATGGTTGTCGTGTAGGGCAACCAGGAATGTCTCTCGGTGCTTCTCAGGCAAGAACAGTTGCCATTTGTCTTCTAGGTCATCAGAGGGGCCCCTTCGGTAGACCACTCCCTGATGCACCTATAACTTGTCCCACTCTTTCCTCAACAGGCAAGCTTCCTTTGAGGGGTGGCGTGATAGTCTATTCGGGTCCTGATTCTCTAGGGCCTCTAGGACCAATCTCCGGTTGGATCTCAGCTCCTTCTTAGACAGTTTTGGCAAGTTATCTTCCCCCAGTTGGGTTACTCCACAGTATTGCTTGGGAACTCCTACTATGTTAACCCCTATCTCTTCTGCTCTTTAGCCGCCACTGGCCTGGAGTTCAGCCCCTTGGCAGAGGGCCCGTACCCCGTCGGGTGCCACTTGGGTCCAGTCTTCTGTACTGCAAGTGGGGACGTGAGATCTCCTAGACAAAGCGTCTGCGTCTCGGTTTGCAGCCCCAGGTCTGTACTTCAGGCCGAAATTGAAGGCAGACAGCGCCGCCAGCCACCTATGTCCTGTGGCATCCAACTTTGCTGTGGTGAAAAGATAGGTGAGGGGGTTGTTGTCAGTTTTCACTGTGAATTCCGCCCCATACAAATAGTCTCTGAGTTTGTCAACTACCGCCCACTTAAGGGCCAGGAACTCCAACTTATGGGTGGGGTAGTTCTTTTCGGAGGGAGTCAGACTTCTGCTCACATACGCAACAGGCCTCAGTTGCTCTTCATGCTCCTGGTACAGCACTCCTCCCAAAACATCATGGCTGGCATCTACATGGAGTTCATAAGGCTTCTTAGGGTCTGCGTAGGCCAGGACAGGGGCAGTGGTTAATGTCTTCTTCAACATCTGGAAGGCATTCTCACACTTCTCGTTCCACTGGTCCTTGACTGACTCGGAAGAAAAGAAACAAGGGTGTACCAGCCTAGTGTATTATCATTTAGGATAGATTTTATTAAAAGAGCATCAATACTACTCACAAATGTAGCAAGAAAGGTGACAGTACAACGACGTTTCAGGTAGAAGGCAGCTGAAAGTTGAGCTCGAAACCACACTCCACAAAGGCACCGTGGATATGATGAGGGCCACTGCCGGCTTACGCGTTTCGAAGCATTACACTTCTTCCTCAGAGCCCAGCAGTGCTTTCACCCTATGTACCACTCTATTTATAGACACATGGACATGTGAGCTCAAGCACAAGCAGAGGGCGGACCAGGGAAACAAACTCCTCCCACCCCACTACAGATATCTAAAACAGCTGATAGACAACACCCACAGGGTGGCAGCAAAGGAACTGTCCAGACACGATGCTCCCACACTGGGCGTTGTTAAACCCATCAACAACTAAACACTGGGGCCAAGGCACACACACTGGGTGCCACCACAAACACTCACAGATCATCAACTCAAGCCAGAGCCATCACATAAGCCATACAGCCACATATCTGCACAGCTCCAATCAGCACTTAGGGCCACCACATAGCAGACACATAGAGAGCACAAGCACAGAATGCGAGCACAGGGTGCAACCAGGGTGTAACCAGCATACAATGTGGCCATAATGCAAAGGGTCACCTCCAAACACTTGAACACCAGGGAGCCGGTGTTAGCATCGTGCAAGATTGACTGCTGGATGATCCACTTGTGCGCAGGAGTGTTGGTGTGCTGTTTCCTTGACTGACTCCCCTGGCTTTCTGGGGCCTGTGTCATCCTCTTCCCCCTCCGTCTTTAGCAGCTCATTCAGAGGCCTGGCTATCCGAGCAAACCCCTCCACAAACCTCCTGTAATAGGAACAGAACCCCAGAAAGGATCTGAGCTCTGTCACAGTGGTGGGTCTGGGCCAGGAGGTGACTGCCTCCAATTTTTCGGGGTCTGTGGCTACCCCATCTTCGGACACTATGTGCCCCAGATAGTTAACTGATGACTGATAGAATTGGCATTTTTCAGGTGAGAGCTTGAGTCCTTCCTCACTCAGTCTCTTCAAAACTTTCTCCAGCCTCTTTTCATGCTCTTCCAAGGTTCTTCCGAAGACAATGATGTCATCCAAGTATACGAGGACTTTGATGAGGTTCATATCTCCCATAGTCTTCTCCATGAGACGTTGGAAGGTGGCTGGAGCTCCAGACAGACCTTGAGGCATCCGGTTGAATTCAAAGAACCCTACCGGGGTTATGAAAGCCGTCTTCTCTTTGTCTTCTGGATGCATCGGAATCTGATAGTACCCGCTCTTGAGATCCATAACACTGAACCACTTGGCTCCAGACAAGCTCTGTAGGGCATCCTCTATCCTTGGAGTGGTATACTGGTCCGGTATGGTTCTCCTGTTGAGGGTCCTATAGTCTATGCAGAGCCTCAGTGACCCATTCTTCTTCCGGACCACCACTATAGGGGAGGCATAGGGACTTCTAGATTCTCGAATCACCCCTGTTCGCTTGAGCTCGGCGAGCTGCTCCCTCAAGTCTTCGAGGTCTGCTAACGGAACCTGCCTAACCCTCTCCCTGAAGGGCTTGTCTTCCTGGAGGCGGATTCGATGGGTGGCACTCCTAGCACACCCCACATCAAATTCATCTTGAGAAAAGATCCTTTCCCATCTGGTCAACAACTGGGCCTTGGCTCTCTCTTTCCAAGCCCTGGGCAGGTTTGGATTCTCCATGGAAAGTTTCTCCCACACAGTACTTTCTCCATCTGTCTTCTCCACTTCTGATGAAGCAACTGGGGTAGCTGGGCTCACCCGGCCCAGTAACAGCCTGGCTGGGATTTCCATGGGACCATCCGTGGTGTTTCTGATGCTCACAGGCACTTTACAATGAGCCTTCTTCAGGGCACTCACCGGGACCACTTCTGGGACTACTTCTAAACCCGAATGTTCTTCCCTTGGGTCGGGTTCCAACATGACAAAAGGGCCAGGCTGCTCCCAAGTGAGTTTCACTGTGGCCTTCAAGCAGGTTACTTCCCCGGGCTGCAGCACTATTCCCCTTCTTCCCAGCCTCCAGACCTTCCCTACCCCCTCTTCCGGGGCCTTCTGTTCCAAGATCAGCTGTTGGTAGGCTGTCTTCAACATTGGGTGGATCTCAGTGACTGTGGGGTCTTTCCTTCTTGTCAGAGGGGCCAGAAGTCTTCGGACCAGAACCGTGTTCGTCCCTATTATCAGGGAACTCTTGTTAGCTCCAGGTGGTCGGGGGCACACCACAGCTAAGGTGTCGAACACTTCAGCCTTTCCGGCTATGGACGGGTCAAAAGTCAGTTTTATAGGCAGATAGCCATCATAAGGGAAACTCTCTGTCCTAATTCCCCATATCTCCAACTCTTCAATCTTCTGGATGGGTAGGTGTCTTAAATGCTTGTCATAAAAGTCCCGGTACAACAGAGCCACTTGCGCCCCAGTATCCAATATGGCTCTTGTGTAGACTCCCTCCACTTGAACTGGTACTATCGGGGAGGGACCCACCAGCTTCTCTGGATATCGCTTCAAGGGGGTCTCTTTCTTTTGATCTTTGCACTTTCCCTTTTGACTTTCTTTCTTCCATTTCTTTTTGGACTCAAGTCTCTCTTGGGCCTGGTATGCATTGATCTCCCTCCTTTTGGTGGGTGTAACTACCCGATGAGGGACACTACTCTCTTTCTTTGGGGTGCGTTCCTTCTGAGGAACCTTGCGTTTCTTCTGAGGGGTCTTCTCCACTCTTTTCATGTGCTTCTCATTCAATTTGGAGCTCACTGGAGATGATGGGCACCCGGTTGACTCCTTCAACGGGGCCCGCTGAAGTTTTCCGGCGGCTTGCTGTTATTCATCTTTTTTTTCTTTGGGCTGTCACACAGTTTGGCAAAATGGCCAGCTCCTCCACAATTGAAACAAATCACATCCCCCCAATCTTCCAGGGATGCAGGCGCTGAGGTGTTGGGAAACAGCTCCTTCCTCGGACTTTCCCTCTCTGGTTCCCTTGACTTCTTTTCCATCAGGGAGGTCAGCATCCCCAATACTTGGGACATCTGTGACTTCAAGGTATCCACCTCTGAGTCTCTTTCCAGGGTCATGGCCGTCCTGACCATCACTGGAGGAGGATTCACAGACTAAACTGGTAGGCTCCTCTTCTTCTCCTCCAGCATAGCTTCTTCCTCTCTGACCACTCGGATCAAGTCAGGGTACTCCAGGCTCTTCCCGTCCTGTCTTGTGCGTAGCGCCAATGCGATGGGGTCCAGGGGCTGAGATCCTCTTATCACCTGCTGAACACGGGCCTCATCCACCTTCCGTGGGTCAATCCCCTTCTTAAGAATCATCTTATGCAGGATCTTATCCAGGCGCCTCATGAACTCTGACAGCTTCTCTCCTGTCTTCTGGTAGCAGTGCTCCAGCTGATAAGTGAGCTCAGTGATTTTCTCTGTTCCACCGAACACATTCTGCAGAATGTCCAGATAGTCCTGAGCATTACAGTCTGTCTTACTCATCTTGAGGTTGCGTATGGCCTCTAGAGCAGGCCCCTTCAAGCTCTCAGCAATTCTCTGCTTCTTTCTGTGATCTGGGACTTCCCATTCTTCTAGGGCCTGAGTGGCACCGTCTAACCACTCCTCGAACCCCTCTTCACCCGAGGGTACAGGTTTCCTTCCTGAGAATATTCTAAGTTTTCTGTATCCTGACATCTGGTAATCTGTAGGATCTTTCTTACACTGTGCCACAAGTTCCCCCAGGACCGCGCACAACTCTGCGCCGAGAGTGGCAGATGGCGACCCGGGTCTTTCTCTTTTCACCTGTCTTTCTACTTTTGGGGTGGGTGATGGAGATAGTTTCGGTGTCTGAGACCGTCCTCCTGGCTTAAGCGGCAGCGTGTGTATTAGGCTATAAGTCTGATCATCTATAGCTTCTACACTTGGATTCTTGAAATGTTCTGGAACTCCGTCCTTCCATTCTACTAATGCGTGGGTAAGTGAGGAATTCGTCCTGACATCCACCACCCATGCTTTCTGATATGGTGACAGTGACATCACTAGCTGCTTCACCGCTTCTTCTTGCCAGATCCCTGGAAGTTCTATGACTGGATCTGTGCCGACCGTTTTACACCACTGTCCTACTTCTAGTGGGTCCATGCTGGTACTTTTGGCGCGTTACTTGCTGCAACAGGATCCCGGACTCGAGAGCCCCCACGTGTAGCGCTACCCCCAGTTAAGAGAGCCGCTTGGTTTTATTTCGGCCCTGTATACAGTAACGCCAACTCCCGGCAATCTTACTCAACCCACTCTGGCACAGTTAGTCTAGGGTTATATTTGTATCACATTCAATAGTATTGCAAGGGGTAATCTCTTAGCAGTAAGACAACACACTGAGGCGAGAGATTAAATATAACAGTTTGCTCTTATATTAAAGGTAGCATAGGCAGAACACAACACATACAATTGACTTGCAGAGCCCTGCAGAAATCAATACAGCACACAATAATGGCGCTGCGTGGTACTTCACCACGCGTAGCTATTATGGTATGCGCGCCCTATAGCGCACTAAACAATATCTTAACTCCCCACCCCGGTCAGGCCTGACATGGAGTAAATCTCAGTCACCTCCTATAGGGATTTCTTCGCATGCCAGCTTTCGGTGGTGCACTTGATGAGTAGTACTTTGTAATCCACAACCAGGCAATAACTTGGAACACTATACTGGGGGGGGACACTTCAACTCTGTCCTGCTACAGGTCCCCCCGGGGAACAGCAGATAAACGAAACTGTGGGCCTATGCAGTCTATAGGTCTGGGCAGGTGCCCGCTCACCACTCCGGACGCGATCCCAGTCCGGAACGTCCACCCTGCTGTGTATCTGCACACAGCGTCTGCAACGATCGGGTCCCTGATCCAACTGATGTCCTCACTCGACAAGTCAGATGCCACCCAGGCTCCGCAGTGGGGTGGAAGGCTCTTTGGAAGTTGCGCAAGGCCCAGGCTTCAGGCCTTGCACTGCAGCAGATCCTCACAGGAAGAAACTCTTGCTTGCAGCGCAGTATCCAAAGAGGCCGAGCTCCGCCTCGCCTCCTCCTTAAATAACCCCTCCCATGAGTCTCTGCGGTGGCTAACTGCACCCTGGGTGCCGAACAGGGTTCTGGGTAACGTAGTCCCGGGGCCTTAGAGGAGACCCCGCTACACACGTATTTACATTTCAAATGTTGTTTAAGTTTTTATTTGAATAAGCGCACTATTACCCAATTAATTAATTGATTTTTGCAAGTCTACAAAAATTTTAAAGGGATAGTGCACTTCCTTTAAATCGTTATGCATCACCCACTTTTACAGGATTAGTGAGGCAGTAGGCCCTGCAGCCACTACTTCGCATTTTATGGTTTAATACAATCTTGCTTTTGGTGAACTATGGAATATTATTGTGGTTATATCATGAGATACCAATGTCATTACCATGTTTACTGTCACTACCATTTTCACCAATTTACTCTATTGCAGCCACATGCTTCATGTAAAGTCCCACTCTCTTGCTCTCCCCCTTATTTGTGACTTCAACAGGGATGAAAATACATGACCTTACCAGGCCATGGTTTCATTCAAGGTCCCCAGGGATGGAAATTAGGGATGAGCTGAACACCCCCCCGGTTCAGTTCGCATCCAGAACATGCGAACGGACCGAAAGTTTGCTCAAACTTTTGAACACCGTTAAAGTCTATGGGACTAGAAAGTGAGAAATAAAAAGTGCAAATTTTAAAGGCTAATATGCAAGTTATTGTCCTAAAAAGGGTTTGGGGACCCGGGTCCTGCCCCAGAGGACATGTATCAATGCAAAAAAAAGTTTTAAAAACTGCAGTTTTTTTGGGAGCAGTGATTTTAATGATGCTTAAAGTGAAAAAATAAAAGTAAAATATTCCTTTAAATATCGTACCTGGGGGGTGTATATAGTATGCCTGTGAAGTGGTGTGTGTTTCCCATGTTTAGAACAGTCCCTGCACAAAATGACTTTCTAAAGGAATAAAAGTAATTTAAAACTGCTTGCGGCTGTAATGTAATGTCGGGTCCTGGCAATATGGATGAAAATCATTGAGAAAAACTGCATGGGTACCCCCCTCCCGCCAGCCCATTACCAGGCCCCTTGGGTCTTGTGTGGATATTAAGGGGAACCCCGCACCCAAATTAAAAAAAGAAAAGGCGTGGGGCCTCCAGGCCCTATATACTCTGAACAGCAGTATACAGGCGGTGCAAACAAGACATGGACTGTAGGTCTGTTCATAATTTGAATCTGTTTGTAATTTGGAACAGGTACATTTTGTAAGTGTAGCTCCAGCCAAAAAATCAATTTTTAAGCTTTTTGGATAACCTAGGGAAGGGTTATCATCACCCCTGTAACATTTGTTTTGCTGTCTGTGCCCCTGTTGACAAGATTTCACCTCACTTTCTGGCCCAATGACAATTGGATTTTGAAAATTTGGGGTTTTTAGGGAAACAAGGATTGGTGATAAAGCATCGGTGGAGACACCTTTTTCCCATATTAATTATTACAGGAGAGAATTTCCCTTCCCAGGGGTAGATTTCCTCTCACTTCCTGTTGTCTCTCTCCCTTTGTAAGTAGGAGTCGTTTGTAAGGCGGATGTTTGAAAGTAGGGGACCACCTGTATATATATACTATACGGCCTGCCCTATATACTCTGCATAAAATTGGGCCTTAGGTGTTGGTGGTACCAGAACACTTTAAGCCCTCACAGTTACTCTTGGTGGGCACTGGAATAGGCCCTGCTGTGAACTATTATATCAAGAATTGTAATTACATGCCCCTGTTGAACAGTGGCAGAAAAATTGGGCCTTTGGTGGTGGTGCTGGTGGTGGTGGTGCTGGTGCCACAACACTGTAAGTCCTCACAGTTACTCTTGGTTGGCGCTGGAACGGGCCCTGCTGTGAATAATATATCAAGAATTGTAATTACATGCCCCTGTTGACCAGGGGCAGAAAAATTTGGCCTTTGGTAGTGGTGGTGGTGGTGGTGGTGCCACAACACTGTAAGCCCTCACAGTTACTCTTTGTGGGCGCAGGAACGGGCCCTGCTGTCAAATATTAGATCAAAAATTGTAATTACACGCCCTTGTTAAACAGGGGCAGAAAAATTGGGCCTTAGGCACTGGTGCTGGTGCTACAACACTGCAACTCCTCACAGATACTCTAGTTGAGCGCAGGAACGAGCCCTGCTGCAAAATATTACAGCAAAAATGTAAATTATACATGCCCCTGTTAAACAGGGGCAGAAAAATTGAGCTTTAGGCACTGGTGCTGGTGCCACAACACTGCAACCCCTCACAGATACTCTATTTGAGAGCAGGAATGAGCCCTGCTGCAAAATATTACAGCAAACATTTTAATTATACACCCCCCTGTTAAACAGGGGCAGACAAATTGGGTTTCAGGCACTGGTGCTGGTGCCCAGAGCCAAAAATATCAACATGAACATTGAGGAGGAATAGGATAGTCACTCAGCATAACAGGATAGTCACTCAGCAATCAGCATCAGCATAGGCAGTCTTGAAGGGATCTCATTCATAAAAAAATTAATCTGTTACATCAGCATCAGGTGCTTGGTAGCTGGTGATCCAAGACTGATTCATTTTTATGAAGGTGAGACGATCAACCGAGTCGTTGGACAGGTGCACTCTGTGATCGGGTTACAAAGCCACCAGCAGCACTGAATGTGCGTTCCGAATGAACGCTGGATGCAGGACAGGCCAGTAGACCAATTGCATACTGTGCAAGCTCTGGCCAGTCATCCATCCTCAAGACCCAGTAACCCAGTGGATTTTTGGTTGGAAACGTGTCCAAGTCTGATCTTGCCCCTAGGTATTCCTGCACCATGTAAATCAGACGCTGGCGATGGTTGCTGGAACCGATCAGACCTTGGGGCTGCGGACTGAAAAATTGTCTGAACACATCGGTCAGACGGCCACCTTCTTTACCGCTCCTTCTGTGACTGACCGAAGCCTCAGCAACACGTTGTCCAGGACCAGGAAATTGTAACCTCCCATTCTCTGGAAACGCGTTGCACAAACCTTTCTGCAAGGCCTCCCAAAGATGTTTCATCCTCTGCTCCCTCTGCGACAGCAGGATAAGTTCCGCAACCTCATCCTTGTAACGTGGATCAAGAAGGGTTGCCAGCCAGTAATTATACCTCTCCTTGATCACATGAATCTGAGGGTCCTTTCGCAGGCTTTGCAGGATCAGGGAGGCCATGCAGCGTAGGTTTGCTGAGGCGCTCGGTTCGGAGTCCTCTGGGTCACTAAGGACGACATAATCTGCAGCCACCTCCTCCCAGCCACGTACAAGTTCATGGGTTTCTGGGCACTGTAAACAATCCCTTGAAGACTGCTGCTGATGCTGAGTGCTAGGCTCCACCTCCATGCTGACACAATCCTCCTCCTCCTCCTCTTCCTGTGTGATCGGCGGGCCCGCAGGAACACTGTCTGGATAAAGGGGGCCTTGAGAGGTAAGTAAGTCCTCCTCTTCCTCCCTCTGTTCTGCCTCAAGTGCCCTGTCCATTAATCCACGCAGCGTGTGCTCCAACAGGTATACAAGGAGGACAGTATCACTGATGCATGCACTGTCACTGCTCACCATCCTCATGGCCTCCTCAAATGGTGTCATGACAGTGCATGCATTCTTGATCATGAGCCACTGGCGTGACGAAAAAAAGCCAAGCTCCCCTGACCCTGTCCTGGTGCCATAGTCGCACAGGTACTCACTGATGGCTCTCTGCTGCATGTGCAGCCGCTGCAGCATGGCCAACATTAAGTTCCATCTGGTGGGCATGTCACAGATTAGGCGGTTCTTGGGCAGGCTGTATTCCTTTTGGAGGTCAGCCAGCCGAGCACTGGCATTATATGACCGGCAGAAATGCACACAGACTTTCCTGGCCTGCCTCAGGAGATCCTGTAAGCCTGGGTACCTGCATCAGAAACGGTGCACCACCAAATTAAGGACGTGAGCCAAACAGGGCACATGGGTCAGGTGTCCCTGTCGGAGGGCGAAGAGGAGGTTGATGCCATTGTCGCAAACCACCATTCCTGACTGAAGCTGACGTGGTGTTAACCACCTCTGAGCCTGCCCCTGCAGAGCTGACAGAATCTCTGCCCCAGTGTGGCTCCTGTCCCCTATGCACACCAGCTCAAGCACCGCATGGCATCTTTTTGCCTGAGTGCTTGCGTAGCCCCTTGAACGCCTACAGAGCACCACTGGTTCAGAGGACAAATCTATAGAGGAAGAGGCCATGGAGGAAGAAGAAGAGAAGGGGGTGGAGGAGAGAGCATTTTGGAGGCGTGGTGGCAGAACAAGCTCCAACAATACTGCACCCTGTCCTGCATCCTTCCCAGCTGCCAGCAGAGTCACCCAGTGTGCCGTGAAAGATAGGTAACATCCCTGTCCATGCCTTGCTGGACCATGAGTCAGTGGTAAAATGCACCTTACCGCTGACCGCCCTGTCCAGCGAGGCCAAGACATTGCCTTCCACATGCCGGTAGAGAGCCGGAATTGCCTTCCGTTTGTGAACCTGCCACTGAGGTACCGCACATTCCACAAATTCACGAAAGGGGGGCAGAGTCTACCAGCTGAAAAGGCAGCAGTTGGAGTATTAGCAATTTAGCGAAGCTAGCATTCAAACGCTGCGCATGTTGATGGCTGGGAGCAAATTTCTTTCGCCGGTTTAGCAACTGGGGTAGGGAAATTTTCTTGCACTTTTTGAAAAACCGTGCAGAGTCAGCAGTGCCCTGCCCTGCCCATGCGGAGCTCTGCGGTGTGATGCAGTCGGTTGGCTGCCCTTAAGCTGGCCGCTGGAGGGCATCCTGCCTCATTGGAGATGTGCCTCCACCTCCTCTCTCCTATCAGGCACCCACGTAGAGTCAGTGACCTCATCATCCCCTCCCTCCTCGTCACTGGAGCAAACCTGGCAGTATGCTGCAGCTGGGGGAACCTGACTGCCAGTTTGTTGTCCTTTTTGGGCACCCCCTCTCTTTGGGCTCACATTACTGCCTTCCTCAAGCTGGGTACCATCATCGCATCCTCCTACAGCATGTACCCAACACTGTGGTCGAACAGTTCGGGGCACTCCTCCATGCATGATGGTGGGGCTAGGGAAGGAGTAACTGATGACCTTGAGCCGATGGAATAGGCCGCTTTGGCACCTGCATTGGCAGCCAAGGTACTCTAAGCCTGGGTGACAGAGGATGAAGAAGATGAGGATGGCTTGGTCATCCACTCTACCAACTGCCAGAAAAAAGGACAAGCGTGCCCCACGGCCACGTGCTGAGGATGCACCATGTCCACGACCAGCACTGTTGGCTCTAGACACAGAGCCTGCTTGCCCTCTTTTAGTGGCATGTGAGTGTCTGTCTCTCCTTGTTGGACTTCCAGACATACTGTATTTGATGTATTTGAATTGGTACACCAGGAATGGCCTGCAGTGAGATGTAGCTGCACAAAGCTGGAATGTATATATATACTGAATATACTGCAGCTTACTGAATAAACTGCCTGCCTGTAGGAAGAGAACAACAGGAAAGGTCTGCAGTGAGATCTAGCTGCACACTGTGCACAGGATACAGTACTGAATATACTGCAGCTAACTGAATCAACTGCCTGCCTGTAGTATATTAGGAAGAGAACAACAGGAATAGTCTGCAGTGAGATCTAGCTGCACACTGTGCACAGGATACAGTAATTTATATACTGCAGCTGACTGAATCAACTGCCTGCCTGTAGTATATTAGGAGGAGAAAAACAGGAATGGTCTGCAGTGAGATCTAGCTGCACACTGTGCACAGGATACAGTACTTGATATACTGCAGCTAACAAAATCAACTGCCTGCCTGTAGTATATTAGGAGGAGAACAACAGGAATGGTCTGCAGTGAGATCTAGCTGCACACTATGCACAGGATACAGTACTCTGGATACTGCAGCTAACTGAATCAACTGCCTGCCTGTAGTATAATAGGACGAGAGTCAGAACTCCCTAGGTCACACTTAACCCCTTCAGCGCCCCTACAGTTTAACCCCTTCACTGCCAGTGTCATTTTTACAGTAATCAGTGCATTTTTATATCACTGATCGCTGTAAAAATTACAAAAATGGTCCCAAAATGGTGTCAAAAGTGTCCGATGTGTCCGCCATAATGTCGCAGTCACGATAAAAATTGCTGATTGCCGCCATTACTAGTAAAAAAAAATTATTAATAAAAATGCCATGAAAATACCCCCTATTTTGTAGACGCTATAACTTTTGCGCAAACCAATCAATAAATGCGTATCGCGATTTTTTTACCAAAAATATGTAGAAGAATACGTATCGGCCTAAACGGAGGAATTTTTTTTTATGGGAAGGCTGGACGGAGGCTGGCCTGAGTTTGTAGGAGGAGTCGGGGGTTTTTTAAACCCGCCCTCCTCCTCCTTCTGCTGTCGGCCTGACGTTCTTGTTTACCTACGTCATTTCCGGGCGGCTCCTGTGTTCGTCACTTCCAGTTCTGGCTCCACGAGGCTTTGGTGGCTGTCGGCTCTTTGTTTGGCCCGGCAGCCTTTCGGCTCCTCGCGGCGACCTGCGGCAGGTTCAGCTCTGCTTGGTGGCTTTCAGCTTGCAGACGCCCCCTCTCTCGGCTCCACTGGCGGCCCGCACCAGTCTCTCACCTTTTCAGCGTATGTTGTACAGGTATCGTGCGGGGGGCTCAGGCCATTTTTCCGATGCCATTCATAGGTGGTCGGGAGTATCATTGGTGTGGGCTAGGGGTTGTTGCCTGTGTGGGGAGGTTGGTGACAGGGGTAGGAGCGGGTCTTAGGATTGTGTCTTTATTTTGTCAGCTCAGGTGGGTTTGGAGGGGGGGTTTTATGTTCTCATCACGCTGGTGTTGCTGCTGGGCATCCGTTTAGTCGTCGCATGGTTTTCCCCACATGCTTTCCCTGGATCACAGATCTGCTGGTAGGGCCTTGTGGGGGAGGAAGAAGGGGGGGGGGTTCATACGTGTATTCCACAGCTCTTCATTTCCTCATGTACGAGCATACCTGTCGTTTTCTCTGCAAATGTTTGATGCATGTCTGACATTTTCCTTTTCAGGACATTATTCAAGGTTTACGCTTTCGTCAAAACTGTGTTTCCTTTTCAGGTTGCTTCAGTATGTGTCACATGTTTCATCCACGTTTCAGGGTGCTGGGTTCACCATGTGATGGGGGCACCTTAGGGGGGGGACGGCTCCTTGGGTTGGGGCAGGTCAGTTTTGCTCAGGTGTTGTTCTTCCTTCCCAGGCCTTGAGTTTCTAGGGTAGTGCTTCCACTGCGGGGTCACCCACCACGTTTGTGGGTGTTAACGGTTTGAGATGTTTCGTTTTTAATTGACTTGGTCAGTGGCATGTTTCCTCAACCGTTGGTATTTCACGTTTCAAATCTCATTCGTGCTTCACGTGACACGCTCGGACGGTTGCCTGGCACGTTTTCAGGTCTCGTAGGATGGGGGGGGGGGATTTCTTGGCGTCATCTTTTGTACTTTGGTTCTCGTCCTGGGGGTCTGACTCGTTTTCAGTCCCCGTTCATACATTTTATTTCAGGGCTTACTTCGGGCGCCAGACGCAAGGTTTCCGGTTAGGGTCAAAGGTTACGATCAAGGTAAGTCTGGGTACTGGTGCGTTATTCTCTCATCATTTTGGTTTTACTTAGGGTTTGTTCGCCACTGTGGTTTACCTATTTTGTTTAGGTCTTAGCGGGTTGAGATGTTTTGTTTTTAATTGACTTGGGCAGTGGCAAGTCTCCTCACCCTTTGGCTCAATCCTTCGTTCTTTAAGTTCTGTCATTTATCATGTCCGTTACGTTTTAATTTGTTGGACCTGTCACGTTTTCAGGTTCAGGAGGGCCTGAGTGTTCGTTTTTAATTTGTCTGCGGCCGCAGGTGGCTCGGCCCTCCTAGTTGGCAGGGGGGGGCGTTCTGGGCCAGTCAGGTTTTTTGTTGTTTAGGGTTAGGGGGCAGTGGGGGAATTGAGGGTTGTTTTAGTTTTTCTTGGTCTGGAGTTAGTTTCTGTCATGGTGTTTTCGTTCGTTTCTATTGTTTTTAGGGCATGTCTCAAGCAGCGGACATCGATGACTTTGCCTCCATTTCCCCTTCTCCAGCGAGGGGGTCGGATCGGGGCGGCACGCCTTCTCTTGAGGTCCTGGACTGTCCCAAGATTAGTGGCGGAGTTACGTCTCAGGGGTATCTCTTACCCGGCGTCAGCCCGTAAAGCTGAACTATTCAGACTTTTGTTTCCCTCCTCTTCAAGTTCCGATGCGGAGCAGGTCACCCTGCGTTCGGTGGCTTTGTCCCTGACACAAATCCATTTCACCCTTAGCTCTCTGGCGGGCTCATTCCAGGAGTTACGGGCCAGGGTGGAGGTTCTGGAAACCAGTCCGTTTGAGGCCCCGGCGGTTCTGGCTGTTCCTGTGGTTGCAGCAGGGTCTGAGTTCCCCGTGGTTCTCGGGCCATTGGTTGCAGGTACTAGTTCTAGTGTTCCTTCCATCACCCTGGCCCAGTTCATCCCAGGGAACATCAGGAAGGATATTCTTGATGGCAAGAATGTCAATCTGGCATCCTTGATAGCCGCCCATGATGTGGCTGACAACAAGTCCTATGCCTGTGGCGACGTGTCAGTCATTATCAAGTCCAGGGACCACAGTTTGAATCGCAAACTCTCTATCCCCGAGTTTGTGCTAGCTTTCAGCATGTTTAGGGACATTGTGTGCTCAGCTAGTCCCCAGAGGGGAGAGGAACTGGACCATTATCTTTATGCAGTTGTTTCACGTTTCAATCTCTTTCATGCTTCACGTGACATGCTCGGTCAGTTGCCTGACACGTTTTCAGGTCTCGCAGAGGGAGGTTTTCTTGGCGTCATCTGTTGTACTTTGGTTTCTCATCCTGGGGGTCTGACTCATTTTCAGTCCCGTTCGTACATTTTATTTTAGGGCATACTTCAGTCGCCAGACGCAAGGTTCTCGGTTATGGTCGAAGGTTACGGTCAAGGTCAGGGGGGGGCGGCTCTTTGGGTTAGGGCAGGTCGAGTTGCACGAGTGTTATTCCGTCTCAGGTCTTGTGGGTTGTTAGGGGTAATGGTTCCATGGTTTGAGATGTTTCGTTTTTAATTGACTTGGTCAGAGATCTACAAGTTACTGTCTGTTTTTTTTTTTTTTCTCGCGACTCTCGATGTGCCGTTGGCTACTAATAAGTTGGAGGGCACGGCATCGGCGCTCACCTTTTTGGGGATCATTCTGGACACCAGGGCCATGCAAGCCAGTCTGCCGGCTGACAAGCCCTCCAGGATCAGAGATTGCATCCATTCCTTTTCCGTATCTCAGGCTTGTACCAGAGTCGAGTTGTTATCCTTATTAGGCACGTTGAACTTTGTCATGAGGATCATTCCTCAGGGTAGATTTTCATATCTAGGTTGTTAGCTCTGTTACCATCAGCTCCGGGTTCGGACTCACGAGTCAAACTGAACGCTGCGGCCTTGGCTGACCTTCAAATGTGAGACGAGTTCCTCCGGCATTGGTACGGGATTGCCATGTTCATTCCCGCAGAGTCCAGTTCCTCTCTGCAGGTGGTGTCAGATGCGGCGGCCACTGTGGGTTTTGCTGCCATTTTTGGCACCCACTGGTTGGCAGGGCCTTGGTCAGAGGAGATGTTGGCCATCCCGGGGTTTACAGATTCGTCTGCGTTATTTGGAATCTTCCCTGTAGTGGCAGCAGCCCGGGTGTGGGGTAGCTCTTGGTCAGGACAGACGGTGGTTTTCTCCACGGACAATCAAGCGGCCGTGGAGATCATCAACAAGGGTAGATCCCGGTCTTTGGTCATCATGTCCTTTGTATGCAGACTAATTGGTTATCCCTTCAGTATCATTTTCACATACATTGCAAATTCATCAGTGGTGTGGAGAATGTTGCTACGGATGCTCTGTCTCGGCTAAATTATACAACTTTTCCATCAGGTCCCGCATGCCGACGCATGCGCCACAACATCCCCGCAGGCCTCTCTTCTGATGTTGGACTAGACTCCCATTTGCTTGGTGCAGCAACCCTGATCAATGCATCTTTGTCAATCAACACCAAGAAGGCTTACGCCTCGGCCTGGAAAACCTTTCAGGATTTCCAGTCCCAATATCCATGCTTCGAGGGCCATGATGTCCGTTATCTTTTGGCTTTTGTAGCTTTCTGCCATGCTCAACTTAGGTCGTCTCGTGGTACTGTAGCGGGGTCTCCTTTAAGGCCCCGCGACTACGTTACCCAGAACCCCGTTCGGCACCCAGGGTGCATTTAGCCACCGCAGAGACTCATGGGAGGGGCGATATAAGAAAAGGGACGAGGCTGGGCTCGGTCTCTTTTTGGACACCGCGCTGCAATCAACAGGTCTTCCTGTGCGGATCTGCTGCAGTGCAGGGCCTGAAGCCAGGGCCTTGCACAACTTTCAGAGAGCCTTTCACCCCACTGCGGAGCCTGGGTGGCACCTGACTTTGTCGAGTTTGGACATCAGTTGGACCAGAGACCCGGCCGTTGCAGACACTGTGTGCAGAGACAGTAGGTGGAAGTCCCGGACTGGGATCGCGTCCGGAGTGGTGAGCGAGCACCTGCTCATTCATATAGACCGTACATTGATTAGGCCTAGAGACTGCCTTGACCCTCCTGGTTCTATTTTACTGTCCCTCAGGAGACTAGTGGCGGAACTGAGTTGAGTAGTCTCCTGTGAGTGGTTCATTCTGCCCTTTTTATTTTTCTACCCCTTGGATTACAAATTACTGTTCCTATTGTGCACCACCAGTCAAGTTGCATGCGAAGAAACTGTTCTTCTAGAGACTGAGTTTAAAATCTGGATCAGGCCTGATCCGTAGGTAGAATTTGTTGCTGCGCCATAAGGGCGCATAGATAGAGATAGCTGCGCTTGGCGGACAATCTTTATTATACTTTCTGCTGCAGGGCTCTGCAGACATATATGTGTTATGTGTTAACCTTGTGCCTTTTATTCAAAGTACTTGTGCCTTTTATTCAAAGTAAAGAAACGTTATACTTTATCACTTGCTATCAGTGTGTTATATTCATGCAAAGAGGTTACCCTTGCAATACAGATAGATTGTGTGCAAATACTGTTAGATAGTGATACCAGAACAATCCCTAGACTAGCTGTGCCAGAGTGGGTCGAGTAGATTGCCGGGGGTTGGAGGTGCTGTACACAGGGCCCGAAACAAATCCAGCGGCTCTCTTAACTGGGGGTAGCGCTACAGTACCATTAAGACATATCTTGCCGGGTTTCAGCACCATCTATCTTCACAGGATCCGAACAGACCTTACGTCTTTGCTGCTCATACGATCAAGGCTATTCGGAGAGGCATCCAAAGGAGTTGTCCTCCTGCTTTGGTCTGTAGTCTTCCAGGTTCGGGGCATATCTTCTGGGGTATGTCTGGTTTGCTGGACGGGCGGCTCCTCAGCTTGGTCCTTAAAGCTGCTATTTATTTGGCCTTCTTTGGTTTTCTCAGACCAGGCGAGTTTACCTGTACTAGCCCTAGACTAGACTTCCAGATTATTACAGGTTACATCTGTCTGCATGTAAGACTCAGCAGTTTGGGGCTGGCACGGACATCTTGTTCTTCAAGACTGGTAGTGCATGGTGTCCCGTGGCAATATTGGACCAGCTCATGGCGCTGGTCGGCAACAAACCCAGGGATAGTACCTTGTTGCCCTTCCCTCTGGCTCCCCTCTCATGGCACAGTTCTCCAAACATTGCCGTACGCTGTGGTCCAACTCAGGTTTGAACCCGGCAGGTCTGTCTGGCCTTTCATTCAGGAATGGGGCAGCCTCTGCAGCTTCTCGCCAGGGTATCCCGGCTCATGTCATCAGGAAATTGGGGAGGTGGACCTCCACTTGTTTCGCCAGATATGTCCCGGATCCTCATGTCGGAATGGCTCGGGCCTTCATGCTTGTGGCTGATTGATTACTGTTACTGATTTTCCCTATTGTCTTCTTTTTGGCCCATTTTAGGCGTACTGACCACGTGACCTTTGGCACACACCAGGTCTTGTTCATTTGTTCGTTACCACGTTCTTACTCTATCTCGCATGGAGACTCTGAGTACAAATGGGAAGGCCGGCCAGAGGCTGGCCTGAGTTTGTAGGAGGAGCCGAGGGGTTTTTAAACCCGATCTCCTCCTCCTTCTCCTGTCGGCCTGACGTTCTTGTTTCCCACCCTCCCGGCCCTTTTCATTTTGCTTTCTTTTTTGTTATCTCTTGTTTGAGTATGCCCTCTTTTAGGCGTACTGACCACGTGACCTTTGGCACACTCCAGGTCTTGTTCATTTGTTCGTTACCACGTTCTTACTCTATCTCGCATGGAGACTCTGAGTACAAATATATTTTTTGGGGATATTTATTATAGTAAAAAGTAAAAAATATTGCATTTCTTTCAAAATTGTGGCTCTATTTTTGTTTATAGCGCAAAAGAAAAAACGCAGAGGTGATCAAATACCACCAAAAGAAAGGTCTATTTGTGGGAAAAAAAGGACGTCAGTTTTGTTTGGGAGCCACGACCGCGCAATTGTCAGTTAAAGCGACGCAGTACCGAATCGCAAAAAGTGGCCTGGTCTTCGGCCAGCAAAATGGTCCGGGGCTAAAGTGGTTAAAAAAGGCTTGCACATTCTCAGCACTACACTTTTTACTTACATATCGGACAAGGAATCCCTGATTGATATATACAAATGATATATTATAAAGAGAGAGGAAGGGGGGAGAAGAGGAAAATGACCACGCACACAAGTTTACAACACTTTCATAAACAGAGTACATTAACCCCTTGCCAAACAGCCGCCGCAGTTATACTGCGGCAGGTTGGCTCGGCTGTGCGAATTGCGGTAGCTGTACATCAGGCTCGTTCACGACTTATTGTGGGCGTTTGCGTGCCAACTGGCCAGTGGGGTATGTTCTATAGCAGAAAATAAAAAATAGGATTTTTATAACAGCTTACCTGTAAAATCCTTTTCTTGAAGGTACATCACGGGACACAGAGCACCAGTAATTACTACATTGGAGGTCCCAAAGCAACGCCATCTGAGGGGAGGGAGACACCAACAAATAAAGCAGACCTCCGTCAGACATGAGGAGCTATACTGCCGCCTGCAAAACACTCCGCCCAAAGGCGGCATCCTCCTGTTGACCCACATCCACCTGGTAAAAATTTTTGTAAATGTATGAACAGATGATCAAGTTGCGGCCTTGCACACTTGAGCTATGGAGGCCTGGTGACGCACTGCCCAAGAAGTGCTAACTGCCCTGGTGGAGTGCGCTCTCAGACGAAAAGGCGGAACTTTTCCTTGTAAATCATAAGCTTGAGTAATAATCTGGCGAACCCATCTAGAGATGGTCGACTTGGATGCTTCCTGTCCCCTCCTGGGGCCTCCTGGCAACACGAACAACGCATCCGTTTTCTGAATATGAGCAGTTGCTTCCAGATAGAAGCTAACTGCTCTCACTACATCGAGAGAATGTAATGACTCTTCCACTGCCGAATTTGGCTCTGGAAAAAATGAAGGCAGAAAAATACGCCAGCCAAACCCGGAAGTAAGGACAGTTCCTGGTTTTTCGTTCGGGAATCAAGTTACTCACGGACGGCGGTGTGGTGATAGAATTCTTTTGCTCTGATGTTATTGAAGAAATGTACGTTTAATGTAATAAGGGGGTATGTGTGATCTGCGGGGAAGTTGATTAATAAACAGAGTTACGCTATTTTTGCTTTCTTCTGTTTTGTACATTCTCTTTGGGAGTCCCCACTGGTCAGACATCTCCTTGGCTGATGCTGAGTGCTGAGACGCAATAAGGTTCCAATTTACCCCCCTGTTCAAGGCGTTTTTTGAGCTTTGCTCTGGTGAGTTTAAACCCCTGAGGGGGAGTGTGTTCCCACTGGGTGGATCAGGATTTCACGGTGAAGGTGCACGCTGTCTGTATCTAGGACCACCAATGAACACTCTTGGACACTTTGCATATCTGTTTCATCTGCCATAAACTGTTAATAACTTTTGGAGGTGGAGTTGGCCACCTAAATCTTACCCAACACAAGCGCTGTTTCTAGTATATTTCTGACACAGTTTCTCTGTTTTATGTTTGTTTATACTATTTTTAGAAAAATATCCTGGTTCAAATGAAAACTGGATACTACTTTAGGCAGAAAAGACGGCCGGGGACGTAACACTACCTTGACTTTATGAACCACCAGAAATGGTTCTCTGCAAGATAACGCTTCCAACTCCGAGACTCTTCTTGCGGAAGTTACCGCAACCAAAAATACTAGCTTCCTTGTGACCATGGGTCATCACACATCGGCTCAAAGGGAGGCCCCTGAAGGACTGACAAGACCAGATTCAGATCTCATGGGCAGATCGGTGACTTAATCGGTGGATTCATGTGTGTTACACCTTGCATAAAGGCCTGTACTAGGGCGTGAGAATCAAGAGGTTTTGGGAAAAAAACGCATAAAGCCGAGACTGGACCTTTAATAGTACTCAAGGCTAGCTTCATCTCTACTCCCAATTGTAGAAAGTCTAGAATCCTGCTTATGCTATACTTGCGAGGATGCCATCCCTTGTTTTCACACCAAGAAACATAGGCCTTCCAGACCCTATAGTAGATAGCTCTAGAAGCCGGCTTTCTAGCATTAATCAGGGTGGTTACCACTGGGCCTGAAAGCCCCTGATCTTTTAGAACGAGGGCCTCAACAGCCAAACCATCAAATTCAGCGTTTGTAAGGCAGGGTGGAATACTGGCCCTTGTGACAGCAGATCCCGGCGGCCTGATAGAACCCAAGGATCTGTCACTGCCATCTTTACGATCTCCGCATACCAGGACCTCCTGGGACACGCCAGGGTCACTAGGATCACCCGTTTCCGTTCCCCTTTGATCCTGCGCAGCAGACGCAGGAGCAACTGAACTGGAGGGAATGCATAAATCAGAGAAAACTGATCTCAAGGGGTTACCAATTCATCTGTCCCGCAATCGAGGAGGTCCCTTGTTCGGGACACAAACTTGCCTAGTTTCACGTTGAACCTGGACGCAAAAAGATCCACGTCCGGAGTACCCCATCTCCGGCAAATGGCCAGAAAGACATCTGGCTGTATGGACCATTCCCCTGGGAGCAATGGCTGGCGGCTTAAGAAGTCTGCCTGCCAATAGGGATGAGCTTTGAGTTTGAGTCAAACTCATGTTTGACTCGAACATTGCCTGTTCGCCCGTTCGCCGAACAGCGAACAATTTGGGGTGTTCGCGGCAAATTCGAAAAGCCGCGGAACAACCTGTAAAAGTCTATGGGAGAAATCTAAAGTGCTAATTTTAAAGGCTTATATGCAAGTTATTGTCATAGAAAGTGTTTGGGGACCCGGGTCCTGCCCCAGGGGACATGTATCAATGCAAAAAAAGTTTTAAAAACTACCGTTTTTTCGGGAGCAGTGATTTTAATAATGCTTAAAGTGAAACAATAAAAGTGAACTATTCCTTTAAATTTCATACCTAGGGAGTGTGTATAGTATGCCTGTAAAGCAGCGTGTGTTTCCTGTGTTTAGAACTGTCCCTGCACAAAGTGTCATTTCTGAAGGAAAAAAAGTAATTTAAAAGCACTCGTGGCTATAATGAATTGTCAGCTCCCGGCAATACAGAGAACAGTCATTGATTAAAAAAAAAAAAAAAATGCGTGGGGGTCCCCCCAAATTCAATTAACAGGCCCTTCAGGTCTGGTATGGATATTTAGGGGAACCCTGCGTCAAATTAAAAAAAAATGATGTGGGGTTCCCCCCAAATATCCATACCAGACCCTTCAGGTCTGGTATGTATTTTAAGGGGAACTCCACGCCAAATTTAAAAGAAAAATGGCGTGGAGTTCCCCCCAAAAATCCATACCAGACCTTTTATCCGAGCACGCAACCTGGCAGGCCATGGGAAAAGAGGGGGGGACGAGAGAGCACCCCCCCTCCTGAACCGTACCAGGCCACATGCCCTCAACATGGACCCCAAAGCACCATGTCCCCATGTTGATGGGGACAAGGGCCTCATCCCCACAACCCTTGCCGGTGGTTGTGGGGGTCTGCGGGCGGGGGCTTATCGGAATCTGGAAGCCCCCTATAACAAAGGGGAACCCCAGATTCCGCCCCCCCCTCTATGTGAATTGGTAACGGGTACATTGCACCCCTACCATTTCACAAACAAAGTGTAAAAAATTGTAAAAAAACACACAAACACAGTTGGGAAAGTCCTTTATTAAAAAAAACAACCCATTCCAGCAATGTAATCCAGTCTGTCCAGCCTTGTTCCCTATGTCCCGCGGTGATCCGATGTCCAGCGCTGCAGTCTCCTCCAGTCTCCACTCCACACGAAACCCCCATGACGTACGAGGGGGCGGGGTCACCCGTCACATCATAGGGTAAGCCCTAGCTTTCCCCGCTTGCTGGAGAATAGCCGATGATGTAGGCGGGACCCCGCCTACGTCATTGGCTATTCCCCGGCAAGCGGGGAAACCCGGGCTTTCCCAGTGATGTGCGGGTGACCCCGCCCCCCTCTGATGCAACGGAAAACCTGTGTTACATCAGAGGGGGGCGGGGTCACCCACACGTCACTGGGAAAGCCCGGGTTTCCCCACTTGCCGGGGAATAGCCAATGACGTAGGCGGGGTCTGACGTACGAGGGGTCCCGCCTACGTCATTGGCTATTCCCCGGCAAGCGGGGAAAGCCGGGGCTTACCCTATGATGTGACGGGTGACCCCGCCCCCTTGTACGTCATGGGGGTTTCGTGTGGAGTGGAGACTGGAGCGCTGGACATCGGATCACCGCGGGACATAGAGAACAACGCAACGCCTAATAAAGGACTTTCCCAACGGTGTCTGTCTGTTTTTTTTATTTTTTTTACACTTTCTTTGTGAAATGGTAGGGGTACAATGTACCCCTTACCAATTCACATAGGGGGGGCGGGATCTGGGTGTCCCCTTTGTTAAAGGGGTCTTCCAGATTCCGATAAGCCCCCCCGCAGACCCCTACAACCACCGGGCAAGGGTTGTGGGGATGAGGCCCTTGTCCCCATCAACATGGGGACATGGTGCTTTGAGGGGTCAGAGACCCCCAAAGCATCCTCCCCATGTTGAGGGCACGTGGCCTGGTACGCAGGAGGGGGGGGGCGTTCTCTCGTCCCCCCCTCTTTTCCTGCGGCCTGCCAGGTTGCGTGCTCAGATAAAGGGTCTGGTCAGTGGCGGCTGGTGCTTAAAAATTTTTGGGGGGCTCAAACTGAAAAGTTTAACTTTTAGTAATGCAGGGCTGTAAATAGCCATTTATCAGGTGATTATGTTTCATTACTGCTAGGTAAAACTGTGCCCGTCAATTGCAGCCTCACTGTGCCCATTATGAGGGGTTAATTTTGTTTATTGAAAATCTTACAAATTACAACTTATATACAATAAAACCATAATAAATAAGTAAATAAAACATGTTTACAAAATAATTAAATATGACTATACAAAACAGAACAAAATAAACGGTGCAAACCAAATTGCGCACAACATAATCCCTATGAGAGAGCCAGACTAAGGAACATCACTGTCACCATGCATATAGCCTTTTATCAAAAATATATTTGATCTGAAAATCTAGGGGAGTGAAGCAAGGACAGAAAGAAGAGCCGCACACCCCGAGATCAACAGGCAGGAGCTACAGAGTCCTGAAATTCCTCCATGCCCTTATCCAGGCCTCCTGCTGCCACCTGTCTTTCTCAAGACCCCGAATCTTCCCAACCTTGCCCAGAATGTCCTGCACCACCACTTCGACAGGGAGGATTTTACTCCGTAAGGATACTTGACACCGTGCACTCCACATGAAATAACGGACTACTAGACTAACTAGAAAAAGTGTTTCCAAATCATAATCCCGACGAGTCTGGAATGCCCCATACACCCACTCTGCATAACTCATATGGGGAGGAAGGGTATACTCAGAGCCCTCCCCACCCTCTTGTACACCTCTACATTAATATGGCACTGCAGTAGAAATTGATCCATGGACTCCACCGCTCCTTCACACTCCACTCTCGGGCAGCCCCGATCACTCGTGGTAAGAAACTTCAAGTTGCCCCTCACATATAGTTTTCCATGAAAGGCAAGCCAAGCCTGATCCCTAAACTTCATTGGGATTCTCTCCAAATTAATCAATCGCAAACCCGCCCCCAAAACCAGGCTTGGGCAATCCCTTAAGGCCAGTGGCTCGCAAAAAGAAAAGCTCATGATCCGCTTCTCAAGAAGTTTCCTTGGAAGAGATCTGACTTCTCCTGCTGTTACTTGCCACTGCCGAAGCATTTTCAAACACGGGGCAACATAAGCCGGGAGCTTATCATGCTTGACCCTCAGGCTTTTCACTGGCCCACCATTTTCCCAGTCTTGCAGAAAGGGCTTAAACCAGGACTGGAAAATACCAACCCACCCAGGCGGTCTCTCTGCCAACATGTTACCAAGATTGTACTTCAAAAACATCAGAGAGAAAAAGACTACAGGGTTGATCATCCCTAGACCACCCTCCCGCCTAGGAAGGTAAGTCACATTCCTTTTGATGAGGTTTATTCTGTTCCCCTATAACAGTTGGAAGAAACAACTATAGGCCCTGGTATAGAGAGAAACTGGCAAAACGCAAACAAAACTGACATACAGAAAAATCGGAATCAGGTAAGTCTTGATCAGATCAACCTTTTCCCTCAAGGAAAGCCGCCAAACTTTCCAGCTTGCCACCTTGGCATCGGCATTCTCCAGCCTGTTCACCCAATTTGCATGGCCATAGTCACCTGGGCCGAATTAAATGCCCAGGACTCTAATTTTTGGAGCTCCGGGAAGTCATCCGGGAGAACAAAGCTCTCACCTTCCACACCCATCCAGAAAGCTTCACACTTGTCCTGGTTGACCTTTGAACCCGATGCCTCTGTATACTGCCTTATCACTGAGACCACCTCCTGCGCCTCCCCAGTCCCAGAGACAAAAACAGAAACATCATGAGCATAGGCCACAACCTTCAAAGGAGGCTCACCAGCGATGCCCAAAGGTACCCCACACAATGGTCCACTCTCTAGCCTTCTGATGAAGGGGTCAATTGCAAACACATATAGCAGAGGACTCAAAGGGCACCCCTGAGGCACACCCGAGCCGACCACAAAGGGCTGCCCGACCAAACCATTAACCAGAGGAAATCTTTCAGCCCCTTTGTACAAAATCTTGAGCTAATCAATGAAACCCCCCTCCAGGCCATGTTTGCCAAGAAGGAGCCATAAGTACTCATGATTAAACCGATCAATGGTCTTAGCCTGATCCAATGTCAGCAAAAGTTTACCCCAACCAGCAGCCCTACAACGCTCCAAGACCTCCCGGACAGCTAACACTGCTGAGAAAGTGCTTCTACCTTGGACCGAGCAGTGCTGGTGGTGGGATAACAAACTGCCTGCCACTGGTAATAATCGCCAGAAAAAAATCTTTGCCAGTATCTTTCTATCGACGTTAAGAAGGCTAATGGGGCGCCAATTCCCAATCATCGAAGGATCTTTACCCTTTGACAGAAGGATCACTGCAGACTGCCTCATGGAGGGAGGGAGAGAACCCTCTTGCAAACAGCCATTAAAAACATCCGCAAGGTAGGGAGCCAGGATCAATAAAAGATACTAAAATAGCCTGGCCCTCCTTCCTAGTATCACTCTGCGCTTGTGGATAAAACACCGTAAAGATATAAACAATAGTAAAAAATGTATAAATAAATAAATAAACAGCAGCTGCTTAAAATAAAATGCACATATAAAATACAGTGTTTAAAAAACTCGCTTTAAAAGAGTTCAGACTAAAACTGCAGCAGCGCTACGGACAAAAGTTCGTATGTACGTCTTCTATATCAATAGCTTGTATAGGTGATGAAGTAGTGGATGGTGAGTCTAGTTATATTTAATCCAAATCTTATTCTTAGTGCTCCTTTCACCAAAGTGTATTTCACCGCGTGGGGGGATTTTTGAAAGTCCCCTTCAGGGGGCGCACTCACCAGATATAAGAAAAAAGCAAGCCTAGATACACAATCCTCCTTCAGCAATATTACAATAACTTTCTCTTCTTCGTAGTTTATGCTCTGAAATGTCCGTGTGGACTCCTTTATATTGGACGCACTAAAAGACTACTACGCATCCGTATAGCTGAACACGTCAACAATATAAAGATTGGCTATAAAGACCATAACGTGTCACTACACTTCAAACTCAAACATAACCAGGACCCCTCAGGCCTCCAGTTCTGGGGCATTGAAAGCTTGGAACCACACTGGAGGGATTCACATAGAGTTCGTGAATTGTCCAAGAAAGAAACAAAATGGATTTTTCTAACTGAAGTTTTAGCGCCCAAAGGTTTAAACATAGAGCTTGACATCAATTGCTTTATAAGTGACTCATAATAATAGTACGACACACTACCAAAGTGCCAGTTACAAGGTTCATAAATATACACGTATGGCTCCTACCCTGTATATTTAGTCGGTTGGCCGAACTCTTATCTCATCTGATTAACCACTTAAGCCCCGGACCATTTGGTAGCTAGAGGACCAGAGGTGAATTCAGAATTTTACACTGCGCTGCTTTAACTGTAAATTGTGCAGACATGCAATGTTGTACCCAAACGAAATTTGCGTCCTTTTCTTCCCACAAATAGAGCTTTCTTTTAATGGTATTTGATTGCCTTTGCGATTTTTATTTTTTGCGATATAAACGGAAAAAGACCGAAAATTTTGAAAAAAAATGATATTTTCTACTTTTTGTTATAAGAAAAATCGAATAAACTCAATTTTAGTCATACATTTAGGCCAAAATGTATTCAGCCACATGTCTTTAGTAAAAAAAATGTCAATAAGCGTATATTTATCGGTTTGCGCAAAAGTTATAGCGTTTACAAACTAGGGTACATTTTCTGGAATTTACACAGCTTTTAATTTATGACTGCCTATCTCATTTCTTGAGGTGCTAAAATGACAGGGCAGTACAAAACCCCCCCAAATGACCCCATTTTAGAAAGTAGACACCCCAAGGAAATTGCTGAGAGGCATGTTGAGCCCATTGAATATTTTTTTTTTGTCCCAAGTGATTGAATAATGACAAAAAAAAAAAAAAATTACAAAAAGTTGTCACCAAATGATATATTGCTCACACATGCCATGGTTATATGTGGAATTGCACCCCAAAATACATTCTGCTGCTTCTCCTGAGTACGGGGATACCACATGTGTGGGACTTTTTAGGAGCCTAGCCACGTACGGGACCCCGGAAACCAAGCACCGCCTTCAGGATTTCTAAGGGCGCAAATTTTTGATTTCACTCCTCACTACCTATCACAGTTTTGAAGGCCATAAAATGCCAAAATAGCACAAACCCCCCCCAAATGACCCCATTTTAGAAAGTAGACACCCCAAGGAAATTGCTGAGAGGCCTGTTGAGCCCATTGAATATTTTTTTTTGTCCCAAGTGATTGAATAATGACAAAAAAAAATTACAAAAAGTTGTCACTAAATGATATATTGCTCACACATGCCATGGTTATATGTGGAATTGCACCCCAAAATACATTCTGCTGCTTCTCCTGAGTACGGGGATACCACATGTGTGGGACTTTTTAGGAGCCTAGCCACGTACGGGACCCCGGAAACCAAGCACCGCCTCCAGGATTTCTAAGGGCGCAAATTTTTGATTTCACTCCTCACTACCTATCACAGTTTTGAAGGCCATAAAATGCCAAAATAGCACAAAACCCCCCCAAATGACCCCATTTTGGAAAGTAGACACCCCAAGCTGTTTGCTTAGAGGCATGGTGAGTATTTTACAGCTCTCATTTGTTTTTGAAAATGAAGAAAGAACATTTTTTTTTTTTCTTTTTTTTTTTCAATTTTCAAAACTTTGTGACAAAAAGCGAGATCTGCAAAATACTCACAATACCTCTCAGCAAATAGCTTGGGGTGTCTACTTTCCAAAATGGGGTCATTTGGGGGGGTTTTGTGCCATCTGGGCATTCCATGGCCTCCGAAACTGTGATAGGCAGTGAGAAGTGAAATCAAAAATTGACACCCTTAGAAAGCCTGAAGGCGGTGCTTGGTTTTTGGGGTCCCGTACGCGGCTAGGCTCCCAAAAAGTCCCACACATGTGGTATCCCCGTACTCAGGAGAAGCAACAGAATGTATTTTGGGGTGTAATTCCACATATGCCCATGGCATGTTTGAGCAATATATCATTTAGTGACAACTTTGTGCAAAAAAAAAAAAAAAAAAAAAAAAAATTATTTTTTCCGCAACTTGTGTCAACATATAAAATATTCCATGGACTCGACATGCCTCTCAGTATATAGCTTGGGGTGTCTACTTTCCAAAATGGGGTCATTTGGGGGGGTTTTGAACTGTTCTGGCATTTTATACACAACATTAGGAAGCTTACATCCACTCTTCTAACCACTTGAAGACAAAGCCCTTTTTGACACTTTTTGTTTACATGAAACATATTTTTTTTTGCAAGAAAATTATGTTGAACCCCCAAACATTATATATATTTTTAAAGCAAAGGCCCTACAGAATAAAATGGTGGGTGTTGCATTTTTTTTTCTACACAGTATTTGCGCAGCGATTTTTCAAACGCATTTTTGGGGGAAAAAATACACTTTTTTTAATTTTAATGCACTAAAACACACTATATTGCCCAAATGTTTGATGAAATAAAAAAGATGATCTTAGGCCGAGTACATAGATACCAAACACGACATGCTTTAAAATTTCGCACAAACGCGCATTGGCGACAAACTACATACATTTTTAAAAGCCTTTAAAAGCATTTACAGGTTACCCCGTTAGATTTACAGAGGAGGTCTACTGCTAAAATTACTGCCCTCGATCTGACCTTTGCGGTGATACCTCACATGCATGGTGCAATTGCTGTTTACATATGACGCCAGACCGACGCTTGCGTTCGCCATTGGGCAAGAGCAGGGCAGGACAGGGGTGCTTTTTTTTTTTTTATTATTAATTTTGCTTTTTTATTTTATTTTTAAACTGCTGCTTCCATATTTATTTATTTTTATCACTTTTATTGTTATCTCAGGGAATGTAAATATCCCCTATGATAGCAATAGGTAATGACAGGTACTCTTTTTTGAAAAAACTGGGGTCTATTGGACCCTAGATCTGTGTGATAAAATGCTTTCCCAATTTCCCAATGGCGCTTTTTATATCCGGGGGGGGACATTCCCTCCCACTGCTTGTAAAAGCAGTCCAGAGGCTAATTAGCCACTAGGATTGCTTTTACATGAAAGCCGGACGCTGGCTGAAAAGAATGATACCAAGATGATACCTAAACCCGCAGGCATCATTCTGGTATAAACATTCAAAGTCCAGCAACATACCAGTACGTTGCTGGTCCTTGTTGGACATGTATTGTAATCTTTTTTTTCATGCAGCCTGTTGGCTGAACGAAAAAAAAAGATTGATCGGTGGGTATGCCCACCATTAGAATACCGCCCTTCATCCACCCACTTCTAATGATGGGCATACATGCACCATTTATATATGCCGAAGCATGGGGGCATCTTCTCGCAAAAGTTATGCCGCGTACACATGGTCAGACTTTTCCACGGGCAAGCCTCCGTCGGAATTTCGACCGTATGTACGCGGCATTAGGAGCAAAATCGCTCCTCCGCTCCTGCTGCCCCAATGCTTCGGCATATATGCTTTTTTTTTTTTAACTGTGGTGGTGAAATTACCTCCTACAGCACTGGAGTTGCAGGGATCAGGCCTGTCTCTGCGAACGCTGCAGTTATGTGTGTTGTGTTTTGCAAGTGACAGTGATCGATCGATACTGCACTTCGGTGGCCTGGGCTGGACGGAGGGGCAAAACGCAGGTGCTAGCAGGTATCTGGGCTGATCCCGCTAACACTGCGTTTTTGGGAACCCTAAACTGCTGGGGACGCTAGTATAGATCTGATCAGATCAGATATTGAGCTGATCAGATACTATACCACTAAGGGGGATGTATGCTTCACGCGTGGGTGTTAGCGCTACTGGCACTAACCTGACGCTGCCTGGGGTGTGACGCAGACCCTCTCTGACGCTAAAACCTAACTGATATCACCCGCCGGGCGATCAGGGGGTTAAACCTTTATTGGGTTATATACGGCGGGTGCCCTGACACTATAAAAAGCAAACTAACTAACCAGCGTCACCCGTAACACTTATATGATGATCACTGGTGAAAGGGTTAACTAGGGGCAATTAGGGGGTTAAAACCTTTATTAGGGTAATATATGGGGGTACCTGACGCTATATAAAAACCTGACGGCGAACCTAAAAAAAAATTACTGGCTACCTATCGGCATCACCGACACTAAGACAACGATCATAAAAACGATTGCTTAGCGACAGTGGTGATAGGGGGTGAAAGGGTTACCTGGGGGGCGATCAGGGGGTTAAACCTTTATTAGATAATATATGGGGGTACCTGACGCTATAAAAACCTGCGGCGAACCTAAAAAAAATTACTGCCTACCGATCAGCATCTCCGACGCTAAGACATCGATCAGAAAAATGATCGCATAGTGACGGCGGTGCTAGGGGGTGAAAGGGTTACCTGGGGGGTGATCAAGGGGGTTACACCTTTATTAGGTAATATATTGGGGTACCCGACGCTATAAAAACCTGCGGCGAACCTAAAAAAAATTACTGGCTACCGATCAGCATCGCCGACGCTAAGACATCGATCAGAAAAATTATCGCTTAGTGACAGTGGTGATAGGGGGTGAAAGGGTTACCTGGGGGGGCGATCAAGGGGGTTAAACCTTTATTAGGTAAAATATGGGGGTACCCGACGCTATAAAAACCTGCGGCGAACCTAAAAAAAATTACTGGCTACCGATCAGCATCACCAACGCTAAGACATCGATCAGAAAAATGATCGCATAGCCACGGCGGTGCTAGGGGGTGAAAGGGTTACCTGGGGGGTGATCAAGGGGGTTAAACCTTTATTAGGTAATATATGGGGGTACCCGACGCTATAAAAACCTGCGGCGAACCTAAAAAAAATTACTGGCTACCGATCAACATCGCCGACGCTAAGACATCGATCAGAAAAATTATAACTTAGTGACAGTGGTGATAGGGGGTGAAAGGGTTACCTGGGGGGCGATCAAGGGGGTTAAACCTTTATTAGGTAATATATGGGGGTACCCGACGCTATAAAAACCTGCGGCGAACCTAAAAAAAATTACTGGCTACCGATCAGCATCACCGACGCTAAGACATCGATCAGAAAAATGATTGCTTAGTGACAGTGGTGATAGGGGGTGAAAGGGTTATCTGGGGGTGATCAGGGGGTTAAACCTTTATTAGGGGGGGTTAGGGGGCTACACTGGACCTAAGACTAAACTTTGGTGACACTTTTACAGTCACAAATGTCACTGATTGCAGTGATCACTAAATAAATGGTCACTGCAATCAGTGACACTGTGACTGGGGGCTGGGGGGGGCTGGGGGGTGATCTGGGGGTGTCTGGGGGGGCCTGGGGGGGCGATTTATGTGCCTATGTGTCCTGGTGTCAGTGTAGTGTTGTGTGTACTAACCTGGCATCTTCTCCTGTACGGCGCTCGGTATATGTGAGCGCCCCAGGAGAGATGACATCACTTCCTCCTTCCTGGCAGGCAGGGGAAGCTCTCTCATTCGCCGGGAGCGATCGAGAGGGGGTGGCCGGAATCGAACGGCCGTCCCCTCATGCCGGATCGCTCCCGAAGGTAAAACCACCGCTCACTGTAAAGAAGGGGGGTCCGATCGGACCCCCCAACTATACAAAGGCAATCACGTATATATACGTGATTGTGCCTGTCGGTGCCATTCTGCTGACGTATATTTACAGTGGGCAGTCGTTAAGTGGTTAAGAAAACATTACCTACAGAATATACTATGAGTGAGGGGCCCATTATGAAAGGTGGATTAACACTAAGTTACCCTACATAACCCAAAACCCCAACATCATAAAGCATTTTCAGAGTCAGGGTTTTATGTATTAGGTACTCAGATTCAGGGGTTCTGTTTATTAATGTTTTTTTATTGGTAAAATTTATTAATGGATTTTATTGATGAAGTTTATCGATGTATTTTTATTAATGAATTTTTATCAATATATATTTTTGTATTAATATATTTCAATAACGAATTTTTATCAATGGATTTTATAGCCAGTGTTTTTATAGACAGAACATGTATATTTATATCGATTTTAATTTATTGATATATTTATTTCTCAGTTTTTTATTTCTCAGTTTTTTGATGTTGGATCGCTGGTTTATTGCTGTTTTATTAGTAAGAGGTTACATGCACTATAACCAATTTGAATATGTTGGCTGCATAGATTTTTACACTTTATATTGTGTTTATCACAAACCCCGGATGGTGTAATATAAACATCAACATGCAAGTCTGCCACCGGGGCACTGCGGACTTTTGCATGCAAACGAAACAGGCCCATATAGTTCCTGTTCACACATGTCAGCTGCGGGGGTGACATCAGTATGGGGTTGTTGTTTGGGATCATCCCTGACAATCAGCACATAGATGTCCCCTCGAGTTTGGCATTTGCATATGTCCAGCTGGTCCCGAAATGTAAACACACAGTGACCAATCAAGGCGCAGCCCGAACACAAACGCCAATCAGAGGGAGGCATACCGGGCTGCGCCTTGAAACACTTCCGCCCACACTAGGTCATGGACGCACACTGACTCAGTGCGCATGCGCGACGACGCAGGTGCGCAGAGCGTGGTCTGACGTCCAGCCGGAGGGCGGGATGTGGCACTGTATTTAATCCGGTTGCTATGACGGTTGGTCACGCCCTCAGAAGAAGTCAGGAAGTGACGAAACGTCAGGGCGTGACCAACACATCTAGCAAACCGGAAGTGACGCGGATGCGTTCCAGGACCTGCCTCACATGAAACGTTAAACAGGATTTTACATCCAGCGTGCATCAGGGGCAAGTTCCAAGCGCAGAAGCGCTCGTTTATTTCATTACATTGCCTGTATATTATACCATTATGGTACGCACATTATGTAAGGGGGGAAACTAAAGGGTTTTATTTTCAATAAATTGTCTGTACAATATTACCCTATGTGGACACATTCTTTACCCTTACATATACCTGGGATACCGTGTGGAGTTTATGGTGGAGAAGAAGAGAAAGTTATTGTAATATTGCTGAAGGAGGATTGTGTATCTAGGCTTGCTTTTTTCTTATATCTGGTGAGTGCGCCCCCTGAAGGGGACTTTCAAAAATCCCCCCACGCGGTGAAATACACTTTGGTGAAAGGAGCACTAAGAATAAGATTTGGATTAAATATAACTAGACTCACCATCCACTACTTCATCACCTATACAAGCTATTGATATAGAAGACATACATACAAACTTTTGTCCGTAGCGCTGCTGCAGTTTTAGTCTGAACTCTTTTAAAGCGAGTTTTTTAAACACTGTATTTTATAAGGGAGCCAGGATCGTCTTAAAAAATTTATAAAATTTGGCTGTCAAACCATCTGGCCCTGGAGTTTTCTTGATGGCCAGTTTATCAATGGCCTGGATTACCTCATCTGCAGTGATTTCATCTGTCAAATTCATCAAAGGAACATTACTTTCCAGTCCTGGTGTAGAGTCCAAAAAACCCAACACCCTTGTCCGATCAAAGTTCCTTCCTCCCAGGAGATTGGCATAGTATGACCTGACAACCTCCAGGATCACTGACCTAGACTTCGTCAGAAAGCCCGTACTGTCCTTCAGGCCATTGACCGTCTTAACTGCTACGCTCTGTTTACAGTTCTGGTAAGGGTCAGGCGAATGGTATTTCCTGTAATCCCTCTCCTGAACCAAAGAGGCATGCTGGTCATATTGATGTCTCCTAAGAAGGAGCTTCACCTCAGAGATTGCCCCAGAATCTCCTCCATTCGAAACAAGGCGGTCAAGTTTCCTCCGCAAATGCTGGTAGGTGATATATTTATCTTCCTGCTTCCTTCTTCCTATGGCCTTGAAAAGCCCAACAGTCCGCTGTTTTACAAGCTCCCACCATTCTGACTTGCTGTTGCAAAAGTCTAGGATCGTTACCTGTGCTTGAAAAAAATCCTCAAAGGATTGTCTTACTCTCTCGTCTTCCAGGAGGGCCGAATTCAATCTCCAGATACCCCTCCCCTAGGTGGCATGTCTGAGGCATTCAGAGTAACAGATAGAATACAGTGATCAGAAAACTCCACTGCCCGACACACAGGTGCCGAAAAAGCAGAGTCTCCCTTTAAAAAAAAACTATCTATCCTACTCTGACTACTATCTCGCTGAAAAGTGAACCCTGTGCTGTCTGGGCAGCGCTTAATGTGCGCATCTACCAGACCTGCTTCCCTAACTATTGCATTGAGAAAAAGGGTGTCATAACCTAGCTTACCTCTGAAACCTCTCCTGTCTTTAGACCTAGTAATGGTGTTGAAATCACCTCCAAAGATAACATGCTGGGCCGTAAAAAGAAAAGGCTTAATCTTTGTAAAGAGGTATTTCCTGTCCCACTTCGTCTGGGGACCATAGATGTTTATCAGGCGCAGGTCCTGCCCCCTCACAGAGACGTCCAAGACCATGCATCTCCCTATCTCTACCTCAATTACCCTCCGGCACGTTAGCATACCAGAAAAAAGGACTGCAACCCAGCTGTAAGGCTCGGCCGCAAGAGACCAAAATGAGGGACCACGCGTCCACTCCTTCTTTGCCAGATGTATATCGGCCAGACTACTCATATGGGTCTCTTGCAAAAACAAAATGTCAGCATCAAACTCGCTGAGCAAAAATAAGGCCATATGACGAGCACTTACTGATCTTAAGCTGGCAACATTAATGGTTGCCACTTTTGCCATTAGGGTTGTTGAGGCAGTTGTTTCTTAATCTGACTACTCCCTCTACCTGGAGATCCATAGAAGATCCATAGAGGATGCTGAACTGAACGAGTCCCATTCATCATCATCATCATCTTCATCATCATCAGACAGTACCTTAAATTTATTCGCCAAAGGAAAAACCTTAGGACTAAAGGTAACTGTACCACCTTTTTTTCTTCCTTTTGCCCCTCCTCCTTTTATCCTCCAACCACTCCATATCATCCTTAGACAAACCGGAGTCAACAGCCTCCCCACACCTATCCTCCCCTTATCTACCACTAGGCCAGCCTGTTCACCATCCTCCCCACTCCTCTGCACCCCACGATCCTTAACAGGAACCCTGCAGCGTCGAGGGAGGGGGACTGGCACCGCACTTGATGCACCTGCCTTAGCACCTCTTGCTGCCTCTGCAATTTTAGAAGACACAGACACAGAAGGATTGGACACATTCTCTGCAACTGACACCTTACCTATAGACAGGGAAGACATGGGCACACTAGGTAAACGCACAGACTGGGGCACCACAGATTGGGAAGACACGGGCACACTAGGTAAATGCACAGACTGTGGCACCACAGTCTGGGGAGACACAGACACATTGGGTACTTGCACAGACTCAGATGGACTCACAGGCACTCCAGCTGCTGAGCTCTGAGCATCCTCCATGTCCAGGCGGAAGAACTCTCTCATGGGCTCAGGCTTGTTGTGCATTGCCTCAGGACACTGACTGTAAGGATGTCCCACCACATTGCACAGATTACACCTTATAATATTACAGTCCTTAGCCAAATGTCCTACACCCTGACACAGAGAGCACTTCATCACTGGACAAGAGGTTGCAAGATGCCCTTTGTCTCCACATTTGTTGCACAGCTTTGGCTGGCCCGGATAAAAGATGGTCAGTCTGTCCCTCCCCAGGAAAGCTGAGGATGGCAGATGCTGAACAACATTATCAATGACCTTTAATTTTAGCTGTACAGACCATCCCCCCATCCATATTCCCTGATCGTCCAAAATCTTTTTTAGGGGGCTCAGGACGTCTCCATTCCTCCTCAACCAAACACATAAATCCCCCTATGGTATGGACTCATTACGGACCAGAATTGTCACCATTTTAATGAGGGGTTGGCGTGAAACAAGCTTGGGGATGAGCCCTTTCCAGTCCGGCAGGCCCCTACACACATGCTCATATTTTTCCCAAAATATGTCCAAAGACTCCGGAGGGATAAAGGACAAATCATATTCATAGGAACCTGCTGGACTGATCAGGGCGAAGATATCTGCGGGCGTAAACCCCATCTGCAGGATTTTATCCACCACTGCCCTCCTATGTGGGGGGATTCCACCACCCTCCCATTTCAACTGGACAACATTCCTCCTTTTAAACAGGGAGGAAGACAAAACATTCCCATATTCCTTCCCTGCTTGCTCCCCCTTCCCAGATCCTGTAGCAGCAACACCGGCATAAGTTTTTTTAACACCCCCAGTATTTGCAGTCTTGTCCTTAGACACATTCAAAGCTGCTGGCAGAGAGTCTAATTCAGCTGGGATAGCAGTCTTCTGATTAGCAGAGGAAGGACCCGCCCTCTCCCCCTGCTCTAAACACACAGGTCCAATCCTGTACACTGCAGACTCCTGGAGAGTTGTGGCACTACTGCACCCAGCATCTCCTCCATCATTCACAGGTACAGCCCCTGTGCCTGGTCCAGGCAAAGTCTGTGTATGGTCCATGGACCTCTCTACAGACTGAAGCTGACAGTTATTAGCAGATGTATGCTGTTCATTGTCTATAGGTCTTGGCTGACTACCTGCAGCACTACAACCCTCAGCAAGCCCATTGTCATTAAAGTTCACACTATCTTGCACACACACTGTACCTGCTTGCTGTGTTGTCACTTCTGCGATTTTATGGCTGATGGTGGGGTCAGATTTCTTCCCAGTTGTTGCAGACGTAATGGTGGAACTTGCTCTCTCCACATGTCTTTCTTCCACAGGGCTAGGAACGGTGTCCATCTTCTCATCACCATCCGGGGAAGCCGCATCTGGAGGGGATTCTAACTTATTGATAAACTCCAGCATGCCAGAACCTTCAACCTCCTGCTCAGATGTAACATATTGCTGCTGGGGAGTGAAGGGGACAGAGGCCTCCGCCATTGAGGGCTCAGCAGATGTCTGAGGTGTTGAACAGATGGGCTCATCCTCCGGGCCCACTTTCTCACTCTCTGCTGAGTCTGTCTGTTCCTGCATCTCCTCACTGGTCTCCTCACCCTCCATGCAGGAAGCGGCTCCTCTCCTCGTGCGATTAAATCGCTCCTCATTTTTATATTTCTCCTTAAAAATTCCACTATTCTCCTTCAGAGAACACACCAATTCCTTCTGTTTCCTCACAGCTTGTTCCAGGTCCTTCAACTCAGGCCTCAGAGCCGGTCTTTTCTTACTGTACACTTTAGCACAGATCTGCTTTTTCTTTCTGAATTCAGCCATCAAAGCCATCAATTTCTCCTCTTCCTTCTCAATCTTCTTTAGCTTGCTGACAGTGCTCTGTCTAAAGGCAGAAAAGGACTCATCTCTCCTTTGACTAGGCCCAGAATCTTCCACAGGCCTATCCAGGGGGCCCCCGCCAGGGTCCTCCCCAGGATCCAGCATCCCTCCTGGGGCAGAGAAGCAACTCTAGCCCCTGGTCTCTGGAAGCACAGGAGCAAGGAATCAGCAATCTCACACCTCACTGTCAAGGAGTAGAATGGCAGTTTCCCATCATCCCTGTGCTGAGTTCCTGGGTCTGTACACCTGCTGTGCCCATTGTGAGGGGTTCCCATCATCCCTGTGCTGAGTTCCTTGGTCTGTACACCTACTGTGCCCATTATGAGGGGTTCCCACCATCCCTGTGCCAAGTTCCCAGGTCTGTAACCTGATGTGCCCATTATGAGGGGTTCCCACCATCCCTGTGGCAAGTTCCCGGGTCTGTAACATGATGTGCCCACAGTGATAATAGCCCCTTCTGCCCCCTCCCACCTCCACTCTTGGCATGTAGTGTACCTGGAGATTTCTGTGTGCACTGCTGGATGCCGAGTCTGTGTCACAGGAAGATGAATGGCAGCTGCCTCTGCACATCGCTCCCTGTCTGCCCTGAGCAGTTCTTCTTCTGCTGGTGATTTCCCCCTCACTTACTGAAGGAGACAGGCAGCCTGTGAGCCAATGACACTGCAGGTCTGATTAAAGCCCCACCCTATGGACCCAATCAATTACAAGCACTGGAAACCTAATGCTAAAGGTGGAGTTTTCGGGGCTACAAGCTTTGCGCCCTGAACACACTCTAAACTACGCCAATAGAGTTTCTTAGCCCCAATCATGTGTTTACACATGGGTCATGCCTCCAATAGCACCCCGTGTCCGGCGCCCTTAACACACCCACTTAAAGGGACACTTTAAAAAAAAAAAAAAATAATAATTTTATCTGGTATGGATTTTTGGGGGGAACTCCACAACATTTTTCCTCTTAATATCCATACCAGACCTGAAGGGCCTGGTAATTGAATTTGGGGCGACCCCTACGCATTTTTTTTTTATCAATGACTTTTCTCTGTATTGCCGGGAGCCGACAATTCATTATAGCCGCGAGTGCTTTTAAATGACTTTTTTGTTCTTCAGAAATGACACTTTGTGCAGGGACAGTTCTAAGCACAGGAAACAAGCGCTACTTTACAGGCATACTATACACACTCCCTAGGTACGAAATTTAAAGGAATATTTCACTTTTATTGTTTCACTTTAAGCATTATTAAAATCACTTCTCCTGAAAAAACGGCCTTGCATTGATACATGTCCCCTGGGTCAGAACCCGGGTCCCCAAACACTTTTTATGACAATAACTTGCATATAAGCCTTTAAAATTAGCACTTTAGATTTTTCAAGTTCGAGTCCCATAGACTTTAACGGTGTTCGGATGTTCGAACAAATTTATTGCCTGTTCGCAAGTGCTGGTGCGAACCGAACTGTGGGGGTGTTCGGCTCATCCCTACCTGCCAATTTTCTACCCCTGGGATGAACACAGCAGATAGGCAAGGAACATGTTCCTCTGCCCAAACCAGAATATGGTCTACCTCTTTCTGGGCCGCCCGACTCTTGGTGCTGCCCTGGTAATTGATATAGGCCACTGCCATGGCATTGTCAGACTGGATCCTGACAGGGTATCCCCGCAGTCTGCTCGACCAAGCCCTTAGGGCCAGGCGTACTGCCCCTATTTCTAAAATTATGATGGGCAAGATCTTCCCGGACTGTGACCCTTCCTCCTGAACAGCATTCTCTTCTAGTATTGCTCCCCAGCCTACAAGGCTGGCATCGGTTGTCACTATTTTCCAAGTGATCGGTATGAAGGTTTTCTTTCCCCGTCTGTAAATTCTCGGTTAGTAACCAACAATTGAGACTTTGGCGTACGCTTGGAGTCAAACGCATTGGACAATCCAAATCCTGGCTTCTCCTGCTCCAGGCAGACAGGATAATGTTTTGCAACAGTCTTGAATGGAACTGAGCATAAGGGACTGCTTCGATTGAAGCTACCATCTTCCCTAACCGTCTCATACAGAGACGGATGGGAGGCTCTTCCCTTGTCCTGACCGTGTGCACCAAATCTCTTATCGCGCAGACTTTTGCCTGGGGTAAGAACACCTTCTTGTGGACTGTGTCTACCACCAGACCCAAGTACTCCAGTCTTTTTACTGGCCGTAAGGATGATTTTTCTAGGTTGATAATCCAACCCAGATGCTCCAGATAACCAACCGTGCTGGCTACACTCAGATCCAGACCCTTTATGGACTGATCGATCAGTAATAGGTCGTCTAGGTATGCCTTTACCACTATACCCTGGGCTCTTAGTCTTGCTAACAGCGGAGCCAGGACCTTTGTAAACACTTGTGGTGCGGTGGCCAACCCGAAGGGCAAGGCTACAAACTGAAAGTGTCGCTGCTCTACCGCGAATCGCAGGAATTTCTGGTTAGCAGGGAAAATTGGAACATGGAGATATGCGTCCTTGATGTCTATTGACGCTAAGAACTCTCCTCCCCGAAGGGAGGACACCACTGACCGAATTGATTCCATGCGAAAGGAGCGGATGTTTTGAAATTGGTTCAGACCCTTGAGATCCAAAATGGGCCATTTGGTTTGGGTACTGTAAAGAGATTTGAGAAAAATCCCATTCCTTGTTCTCTTGAGGGGGTCTCTACGATCACCCCTTGAGACATCAACCGGTCTAGTGCCTGAAACAATGAAGCCCTTTTTACCGGATCCTTGGAAACGCTCGAATTTAAGAAAACAAGGCGGACGAAATTCCCGACACTCTAGCTTGTAACCTAGAGAAACTATGGAGATAACCCATCTGTCTTGGATCTCCTCCTGCCAGGCTCCTGCAAACTGCAGGAGCCTTTCCCCCACTCGTGCTGCGGGTCGCCTGAGCCTGGCTTTGGGGCCTTCCTCTTGGGGCTGATGATGGAGGCCGTCGTGACTGCCTGGAGGCTGATGCTCCAGGCGACGGAGAGGCAGAACATTTAAATGAAGGACGCTTACTTCTTCTCTTTACAGGAAGAATAGTACTCTTTCCACCTGAGATCTTCTGGATGTATTTATCAAAGTCATCCCCAAATAAACGCTCTCCATGAAAAGGAAACCCAGTCAACAGTTTTTTACAAGGCAACTCTGCTGACCAATGCTTAAGCCATAGCACTCTTCGCATGTGTACCAGCAGAAGAGCGAGACGTGACATCTGATGGATGGAATCCTTAATGGCGTCAACTGCAAAACAAAGGGCCTTAAGAAGCTACAGTAGGACCAACATGTTGACTAATGGGGGTTTCCATTTTCTGCTTCTTAATAGGGGAGATAGGATCTCTAACTCGCTATCAGGGAAATAGGTTAATTCCCAGGCACAATAGTGAACCGGCATAGATAGAGGCATGCCGGCGAAAATTAATGCACAAGGACGCGCAGTGAACAGGTGAACTCGCATGCCCCATGTGTCACCTCCAGGATTTTGCTGCACTCGGCTGCAAGAGGAGCCCTCCCAGCATCTTGGCCTCATACAATCCTGACAGTATAAACCAGCCATGTCATAGGCCGACAGAGGTGTCTCCCCGTTGGAAGCCTTATGTCAACAAGTCACGGCCTTCATCCAGGCTGTCCAAAGACTTCAGGAAGGTTGCTTCCAATTAGAGGGCCATCTGCAACACCTGTCAGTGACACCTTCTTCCACAGATCAGGGCCCATTCTCCACCAGCTCTTCCGCTGCCGCTCCTCCTGCCCAAGAACACACCGTGGCTACTCCTACTGTCGTGGTACCCCCTCCAGAACCAACACCAGAACGATTTTCTGGAGATCAAAAGAAATTCAGATCCTTTAAAAACACTTATCTCCTGTACTTGGCTCTGCAACCGCAGACTTTTTCTATTGAAACAGTGAAAGTAGGGTTCATCGTTTCCTTACTGACAGATGAACTTCAAGCATGGGCCCATGACCTATTCGAGCAGAAGAGTTCAGTCATTAATTCTGTTTTTTGAAACCATGGCACAATTATATGATGATCCCCATCGTGTGGCCACTGCTGAAGCTACTCTACATACTCTACAGCAGGGTCGGCGCCCTGTTGAAGATTACACAGCGGAATTCTGCAAATGGCCTGCAGACACAGGATGGAATGAGGCAACCTTGTGATACCAGTATCGGCTGGGATTGTCTGAACCCCTCAAAGATGAGTTGGCCAGAGTGGAAACCCCTTCAACTCTGGAAGGTCTCGACTCTCATCCAATTGGCTACCCAGCTAGACAGACACCTTTTGTCCCACCTGGGTACTGCCTAAAGCTCCGCCTACATCAGCACCCATGCCTCCTATTGTTCCCATACCGGAAGACGAACCATGTAGATTGGCTTGGTCCGTCCAGCATTTACTCCAGATGAGAAACTTTGTCGTCAGCAGGCGAACATTTGCCTGTATTGCGGGGGAACTGGACATTTCATACGCAATTGCCCCATAAGACCTAGTAAGTCAATCCCACGCACTCCAGTCTACTTCCAGGTTTCAAGGTCTTCCCCAACTCATATTGTTCTCCCTGTCTCATTACAGGTGATGGGATATGAAGTCCAGCTTCAGGCAATACTTGACTCAGGGGCATGTAGCTGTTTCTTGGGTCTGATCCTCTCCAGCGCAAAAGGCAAAGACTGACAGTACATCTGTCTGATGGCTCAATGCCTAGTTCCGGGCCTGTTACGCAAGAAACGGCACCTATCTTTACCTCCACCGACTCAGGCCCCCGGGAGTTTATACGTTTTGATGTCCTAAACTCTCCTATGTTCCCTATCTTCCTGGGGATCCCATGGCTACAGGTGCCCAGCCCTCAGATTAAGTGGTCCAAGAAGGAAGTACTCTTTACTTCTTCCTACTGCCAGCAGCATTGCCTTGTTCCTGAATCCAGAGACTTTACTATCTGTCCGATAGTTCTACCAACACCCAGTGTGGACCACAATATACCAGCAGCCTACCTGAAATTCCTAGACGTCTTCGAATTCCAAGTAGGCTGCTGGTCCAATTGAGCTGCTCCCGGGGGCTGAGATACCTTTCGGCCCTTTCTGATGAGAAGCTAGAAAAAGGATTTATCCACCCTTCCTCCACTCCTGCCGGGCTTCCTCCAGTTTTTGTTGAAAAGAAAGATAAGACATTAAGACCATGTGTGGACTATAGGGAACTAAATAAAATCACCCTTAAGAAACACTACCCACTCCCTGCGGTCCCCAAACTCTTCCAGAGGTTTCGTACGGCTCATATCTTCACTAAACTAGACCTACGCGGAGCCTACAATCTTGTTCACACCTGGAAGGGGGACGAGTGGAAAACAGCGCTCAGAACAAGGTTCGGACATTTTGAATACCTAGTAATGCCATTCGGATTGTGCAACACTCCAGCCACGTTCCAACACTTTATGAATTACATTTTTCGGGAGCATCTAAGACATTCTGTCATCGTCTATCTCGACGATATTCTTGTCAAGGTCACCTGTGGCCAGGTGACAGATGCACACCGTAGGGGGACAGGAGTGCACCGCAAGGTAGTGAACCCTATGGCTGGCTTCTGCGGATAGGAAACTGGGTGGTTGTGGAAAGCGGGACCAGAGGAGCACAACCGGGATCCTAACGGAAGCTAGAGCCAAGATTCCCCAGGGCGCGGAGTCTAAGACCCAGCAGGTCTTCTCCAGAGCCTCTAGTGGTGAGGATGTTATGCTGCAGGCTGGGACCAGGTCGCGACCGCTGGAGTTTCCTAGCTCACGCCCCGTAGGATAAGGGGACAAGAGGGGAAGCAGCAGCACAAGATATGAGAGAAACGAATAACAAGCTGAAGGTCAGGGGCCACAAGCAGACAAGGATAACGAAAGAACAAGCCGAAGGTCAAGGGTCACGAGCAGACAGGGATAGTCGGGGACAAGCCAATAACGTAACAGAGAGACAGGCGTAGCACACGGCAGGCAGGAACCCAAACACACAATGCCTAACAAACACGTTGATCAGCAAAGCAGGCTTGCAGTGCACAGGTTAATATAGTGTTCTGTGATAGGGCCTGGGGTGGAGTCAGGCTGGGAGGAGATTATAAAGGAAGCCAGGTGAAAGGGCTCAGGCCTCTAAGATGAACACATGGGAAGGAAGGTAAGCTGACAGACAAACACTACTGCATATCCATGACAGTACCCTCCCTCTTATGGGCCCTCCCCCGCCTGGGCCCAGGCTTAAAGGGAAATCTCTGATGAAACCTCCTCAACAGATGAGGTGCAGCGACATCAGATGCAGCGATCCAAGACGCCTCCTCAGGACCAAAACCTCTCCAATGCACAAGGTACTGAAGAATACCTCTGCAGAGCCGAGAATCCAGAACTTGTCTAACCTCGTACTTTAGATTATCCTCAGAGACCAGAACCGAGGTAGGGAGATGACAAGAAGATCTATTGAGGACCAAAGGCTCTCTAGGAATAAGCAAGGGCATGAGGGGATCAACAGGAATCTGAGGAGGGTCCCCTAGACCCTTAAAGGGGAACTGGTCATCTTGCACAGGACCATCAGACTGGGCAGATGTCAGTGGAACCCTGAAGTCAGGTTGGTTAGAAGGTGACATGTCGCCGGAGTCAAGCTGAATAGCTGAAGGACAAGCAGAATGTCCTGAACAAGAAAAAGTAGGAGGCTCACTGGGCATGGGCTGGACTGGCATAACTAGTACAGAGGCAGAGTGAATAGCTGAGTCAGGTGTAGCGACTACCTGAATCGCATCGCAAGACGTAGCGACTGCAGGACTTGTAGACAAGCTAGCCTGGCTGTGCGTCCAAGGGTGATTAGGGACAGAGAAATGTAAATGGTTATGCAACCTGGAATGAATGACCGGCTCAGATTCACAGGGGGCAACCTTGGGTAGGCAGGACGAGGAACAGGAGGAACCCCAAGCCAGGATCTGTCCAGTAGTCCAGTCCACATGAGGAGAATGGAGCTGCAACCATGGGAGACCCAAAATTATAGGCGTTGAGGCCTTGGGTAAGATAAGGAAGGATATCCACTCCTGGTGGAGTGTCCCTACCGACATCTTAACAGGGAGGGTCTGGAAGCGGATAGGTCCCCCTGGGAGAACAGTACCATCAATCGCCAAGACCACCAATGGTGTGGTGAGGGGCAAAAGAGTAAGTCTCATGGACGATGCGATTTCCCAGTCCATGAAATTACCAGCGGCTCCGGAATCCAGATATGCTGAGACCGAATGAGAAGAAGCACCAACATGAAGGAACACAGAAAGCAGAAGACGAGAAGGGGAAGGTGATATTTCTGGGTTCAATACTCCACTTTCCAGATGAAGTGGACCCGAACGTTTTTCTGGACAAAGAGAGCAAGTGTCACGAAAATGACCTTTGCCCCCACAGTAAAGACACAGACCAAGAGTTCTGCGCTTAGCACGTTCCTCGGGGGATAGCCTGGTCCGACCCAGCTGCATGGGTTCCTCAGCTGGTAGGAGATGCTCTACGGGTCGAAGAGAGGGGAGCTCAGGCTGACTAAGAACCAAGGAGTGCTGGCGTTGCTTTTCTAAGGTCCTCTCCTGAAAGCGAATATCGATCTGGTTACACAAGGAGATAACGCCGGCCAGATCAGTGGGGATGGTTCTTCCTGCTAATTCATCCTTCACTCTATCAGACAGGCCATGCAAAAAGGTTGCGACTAAGGCCTCATTGTTCCAGCTCAACTCAGCCGACAGTATGCGGAAATGAAGGGCATACTGTCCCACAGAAGCAGACTCTTGGCGGAGACGTAAAAGGGCGCTGGCCGCTGAAGAGACACGAGCCGGTTCTTCGAAGATATTCCGAAAAAGTTTCAAGAAGCCAGACAGGCTAGAAACCACTGGATCATTCAGTTCCCACAGAGGGGCTGCCCAGGCTAAAGCTTCACCAGAGAGGAGGGAAATGATATAGGCTACCTTAGCCCGATCAGACAGGAAGTTTTGGGGCTGGAGCTCAAAATGAATCGTGCATTGGCTAAGGAACCCCCTGCAGGCCTTGGAGTCCCCAGAGAAACGGGACGGAGCTGGCAGTTGTAGTGAGTGTGTGGCTGCGACTGGTGCAATAGGTGCAGCCGCTGGTTGTATTTGAGGTTGCGGATTCAGGGTTCCCAAGGAGGCCTGAAGCTGCTCAAAGCGAGAAGCCAGATCCTGGAGGAATCGCATCACCTGAGTCTGATTCGATTCCTGGGTTTCAAGTCTGCAAACTATGACCTGCAATGGATCATCTGCGGATAGCGGGATGTCAGCCGGGTTCATGGCTGATCAAACTGTCAAGGTCACCTGTGGCCAGGTGACAGATGCACACCGTAGGGGGACAGGAGTGCACCGCAAGGCAGTGAACCCTATGGCTGGCTTCTGCGGATAGGAAACTGGGTGGTTGTGGAAAGCGGGACCAGAGGAGCACAACCGGGATCCTAACGGAAGCTAGAGCCAAGATTCCCCAGGGCGCGGAGTCTAAGACCCAGCAGGTCTTCTCCAGAGCCTCTAGTGGTGAGGATGTTATGCTGCAGGCTGGGACCAGGTCGCGACCCCTGGAGTTTCCTAGCTCACGCCCCGTAGGATAAGGGGACAAGAGGGGAAGCAGCAGCACAAGATATGAGAGAAACGAATAACAAGCTGAAGGTCAGGGGCCACAAGCAGACAAGGATAACGAAAGAACGAGCCGAAGGTCAAGGGTCACGAGCAGACAGGGATAGTCGGGGACAAGCCAATAACGTAACAGAGAGACAGACGTAGCACACGGCAGGCAGGAACCCAAACACACAATGCCTAGCAAACACGTTGATCAGCAAAGCAGGCTTGCAGTGCACAGGTTAATATAGCGTTCTGTGATAGGGCCTGGGGTGGAGTCAGGCTGGGAGGAGATTATAAAGGAAGCCAGGTGAAAGGGCTCAGGCCTCTAAGATGAACACATGGGAAGGAAGGTAATCTGACAGACAAACACTACTGCATATCCATGACAATTCTCATATTTTCAGTCACCCTGGAGCTTCACAGAATGCACATAAAAAAGGTGCTGTACATCCTCAGAACGCACGGATTGTACGTTAAGGCCAAGAAATGTGATTTCGAAAAAATGTCAATCCAGTTTTTAGGGCTCATCATCACTACCGATGGAATGGCTATGGATCCTCAAAAGGTGAAAGCTATCATTGAGTGTCCAGCTCCATCCGATAAAAGGGGCGCTCAGAGGTTTGTAGGCTTCGCGAACTTCTACAGGAGGTTCGTAAAGAATGTCTCTGCCATTGTATCACCTATTACTCAAATAACCCACCAACATACCAAATTCTGTAGCAGCACAAGCCCCCTTTGACAAGCTAAAATCCTTCTTTACCTCTGCACCGATCTTACAGCATCCTGATCCTGCTTTGCCCTATGTCCTGGAAGTCGACGCTTTGGAAGTAGCCACAGGAGCAATATCATCCCAAGGCCAGGGCCCCAAAGCATTACTTCATACCGTGGCCTTCTCATCATGGAAGATGAGCCAGCTGGAGAAAAACTACGATGTAGGGGATCGGGAACTCCTAGCAAGTAAAACTGGAGGAATGGAGATATATCCTGGAAGGTGCCATTCACCCTATCTTAATTTTCACAGACCACAAAAACCTAGAGTATCTTCACACTGCCAAATGGTTGAGAGACCCTGACAGGCTCAATGGGCTCTATTCTTTTCTAGGTTTAATTTCCATATCACCTACCGCACAGGGTCCAAAAATAGAAAAGCTGACGCCATGCCCTGAGTGTTCCCTGATACCCCTGAAGAGATCAAACCCAGTACGAATTTGTCTCCTCAAAATTTGATCCAACACGATTTAAGGGCTTCAATTGAGCAGGCATCCACCCAGTGCCCAGAGGCAGAAATCTCTTCCCTAAGAAGTCAGGCATCAAGACATAATTTTTGTCCCACAACAAGCCAGGCTTTAAGTTCTGAAAACTTTTCATGACCATCAGCTTGCTGGCCACTTCGGGGTCTAAAAAAAAACAACTTGTCCAATGGTCCTTATGGTGGCCCCCCCTGAGATCCGACTGCAGGAAATATGTCAACTCCTGTATGACATGCCAGCATAACAAGGAGTCCAACGCTAAATTATGGGGCCTGTTAAGACCACTGCTAGTCCCGGAACAACCTTGGAAAAAGATATCCATGGACTTTATAGTAGACTTACCCCCCCTCAGAAGAATTTACAACCACCTTGGTAGTAGTGGACCGACTGTCCAAGATGGCACACTTCTTGCCAATGATAGGCACACCTTCCGCCATGGACACAGAAAAGATCTTTATAAAAGAGATAGTCAGATTGCATGGCTATACCAGACAACATAGTGTCGAATAGAGGTGTGCAATTTACCTCTAGATTCTTGAGGAATCTCTGCAAATTACTGTCAATTGAGATATGTTTGTCTACGGAGTAACGGTCAAACTGAAAGGACCAACCAAACACTAGAGCAATACCTACAGTGTTTTTGATCTTTTTCTCAGGACAACTGTATTTCCCTATTGCCATGTGTGGAATTCACATATAACAACTCTGTGTACCCTGCTACAAACCAGTCACCCTTCTGGGCGAATTATGGGTTGCATCCCTCATTTCTACCCAATATCATTGCCGAGACCTCAGTTCCGGCAGTCCAGGACAGAATAAATTTCATTCAAACAAATTACCAGGAGACAATGCAAAAAGCTCAAGAAGAGTACAAAAAAACAATATGACAAGAAGAAAAGAGGAAACCATACTTTTTAAATTTGGGATAAAGTGTGGTTTTCATCAGCAAACCTCAAACTGCCATGTCTGTCCTGGAAACTGGGACCAAAATTTGTTGGTCTATTTGAAATAAGACGTGAAATGAATCCAGTAGCTTTTGAACTTGCTTTGCCAGAGTCTTATAGAATTCACCCTGTATTTCATGTCTCTTTTCTTAAACCTGCTGTTTCTAGTCCTTTTAGAGGGAGAGAAGAGATACATACCACCACCTCCGGTCCTGGTAGGGGATGAAACAGAAAGTGAAGTCCATTCTCGACTGTCGACGGAGAGGTAAGACAATTCAGTTCTTAATTAAGTGGAAGTGATACTCTGCACAGGAGAACTCATGGGAGCCTGCGAGCAATGTACATGCTCCTAGGCTTTTGCAGAAGTTCCGCAACAGTCATTCCGAAAAATGGGCACAACTAGGCATCTGGAGGCTGAGCCTTGGGAGGGGGCACTATCAGGGAAATAGGCGCATTCCCAGGCACAATAGTGCGGGAATCACGAACCGTGAATCAACGCACAATGACGCGCAGCGCCATGAACAGGCTTCTGTGGGCACCACACCCCCTGTCACTTCCAGGTGTGTGCTGCACTCGGCCGCAAGGGGAGCCCTCCCAGCATCTCGGTCTCATACCAAGTTGCTGACACTCGCTTAAAAAAATGCTGTTTAGTTTTCCCAACATAGAAGCAATTGCATGTACATTTCATCAAATATAAAATGCCTGAGGTCTGATGGGTTACCCTATGTTTAATTAGATGGATTAAGGGGACATGGTAGAATTTTTAGAAACCGTATAGTGACTAGTCCTTTAAAGATTTAGATCATCTATATGTAATTTGTGGTTGTTTTTTAATATATTTGCTCACTATGGGATCAGCTACTAATAGATGTCTATGTTGTTTAGAGTAAGTTGTAATAATTCTAACAGGTTAAATTTGTGATTGAGTTTTATTTTTGTAAATTAGATTTTCTCGCACATGGGCTTTGGCCCCTATTAAATTTCAAATTGCTGTAACCTCTTTGACGTAACCGTGAGCAGAGGTGATGAGCCTCAACTTGTAAGTCCTCATCTCTACTACAGTTCCTTCTAAATCTGAGATACTGACTATATGAAATGCTCTTTACAAGAGACTGAGGATAGGAGCTGGAAGCGTGTAAAATGGTATTGCTGGCAGATGGCTTCCTGAATAACAAAGTACTCAGGGAGCCATCTGGTTCAACATAAAATTGTAACATCTATGAAGGTAATTGAGTGTTGATCACATGACATAGGGGGTTATTTACGAAAGGCAAATCCACTTTGCACTACAAGTGCAAACTACAAGTACAAAGTGCACTTGAAATTGCACTGAAAGTGCACTTGGAAGTGCAGTCGCTGTAGATCCGAGGGGTAAAAAACAGCATTTTAGCTTGCACATGATTGGATGATAAAATCAGCAGAGCCTCCCCTCATTTCAGATCTACCCCTCAGATTTACAGCGACTGCACTTCCAAGTGCACTTTCAGTGCAATTTCAAGTGCACTTTGCACTTGTAGTTTGCACTTGAAGTGCAAAGTGTATTTGCCTTTCGTAAATAACCCCCATAGTAAATTTTAAATTATACTCATTCAGATTCAGGATGTCCATAAACTGGAGTAGTTCATGATGGGTGCCCGACCATACCATCAAAATGTAATCAATATATTGATGGAAGGTAACTATACGTTCCAGATGGCAACCAATGTCTTCTCGTGCAAAGAGATCCCTCTCCCATTCCCCTGGTACAGGTTGGAATACGATGGGGCACAACATGTCCCTATCGCAATCCCCTGCACCTGGAGGTAATGGAAAGATCCTAACACAAAAACATTTATGGTAAGTATAAATCAGGGATTGTGCAGTCAGGGGAGGGAGGGCTCTGCCTCACCTGCCATGAACATAAAAAAAAAAAAACAAGCTTCGAGGGTCGTAGCTCAGCGACCTGAGGTCACAGAGACCCCAGCCTAAGTCGTAGAAGAAGAAATCATGGACACTAGACAAATAGACAAACTACCCACTAAGGGGGAAATAGCGGAGATGTTCGCTAGAATGGAAACAGTCATGTACAGAATGGAGAAATCGATCAAAGGGGAAATATCGATAATACAGGAGGACTTGAATCACTTACTGAGGCGAGTGGAGGAAACTGAAGAAAAAATAGATGCGCAAGCAGCGGAAGTCATGGATTTAAAAGGGCAAGTGGAAGAGGTACAGAAAGAGCAATGGTATTTGAAATACAGACTTGAAGATCAGGAAAATCGAAACAGGAGAAAAAACCTGAGGATACGTGGGCTACCAGATCAACAAATAGAAGACCTACAGGAAAAAAATTGATAAAATCTTTGGACAAATGCTAAATAAAAACGCTACAGAGAGGATAAAATTTGAAAGAATCCATAGGATCAGGAAACCGGCGGGTCTAAAGGAAGAAATCCCAAGAGATATAATTGCACGATTTCATAACTATCAGGATAAAGAACAGATACAACAACGTTTAAAAGCCAAAGTTCCCGCAAAGTATGAGGACACTACGTTGCAGATATTCCCAGATCTAGCAGGAGAGACATTGAATAGAAGAAGAACTCTAAAACCACTCTTAGATCAACTTAAGAGTCAGGAGATTCAATACTCTTGGGGTTTCCCAGCGTGTCTAGTAGGCCGAAAGGATGGACCCTCAGCTACTCTGAGATTCCCTGACGATACCCCTAATTTTTGTAAAAGATTGGATATTGCGGAAATTGACATCCCAGGATGGTGGGAAAGAGAGCATAGACAGAAGACTTTAGAAAATCAATTTCGGCCCTCAAAAGCGAGGAAAAAATTATCTCTAGTAAAAGGAGGAAGGGAGGAAGGAAAAAAAATTAAAAAAATAAAAAATAAAAATAAAAGGGGACAAAAAGGGAGAGGATTGGAGGGGAGGGAGAGGGGAGAGGGGAGAAGGGAGGAGGGGGGGAGGTTCGGGGAGGAGACAATAAACGAAGAATAATTGTAAGTAAGGGAGCAGAACGGGCTAAGGTGCTTTTCCCATAGCAGGGAGTGGCTGACCTGGATCCTGTTCCCGCTACCAGGGCTCAACCTCAAGGGGAAGACATCCGTAGGAGTAGAAGGAGGGCTACGGATGACGGGGCCTCAATGAGGTTCATACCCCAAACAGGGAGGGAAGAGGGATGGGGGGAGGGAGGGGGTGCTTGGGGGGATGGGGGGGTGGGAAGGTGGGGGAGGGGGTATTGGGGGGAGGGAGGGGGGGAGGAAGAGGGGGGACCTCGTGCCAAGAACCCAGAGAGAATTAGATGATATCCGTCTAGTTCGCCCACCCTAGGAACATCAAATGCCCAAAATAAGTATAATTTCATATAACATAAGAGGACTGAATGCGTCCATTAAGAGGGCAAACATAATTAGAGAATTAATCACACTGAAGGTGGATGTAGTTTTCTTACAGGAGACGCATTTCTGCGTCAGTTCCAACCGTCAAATTGTCTCCAAGGAATTTCCCCTGTGGTACTATGGGGACTCACCTATTAGTAGGGCTAAAGGCGTGGCTATAGGGTTTGCCAGAGGGACCAGGTTCACTCTAGAAATGAAGAAGGAGGACCCAGAGGGGAGATTTCTGTTTTTAAAAGGAGAATTAAATGGAACCGAGGTCTCACTGGCAAACGTATATGGACCAAATAAAAAATCAACCCAATTCCTAATGAAAATCATATCTGAATTTATGGATTTTAGGAAGGGGGGGCCATAATAGCTGGAGATTTCAATGTATGCCTCGAGCCAACAATCGACAGTACGTCCCAGGCTAAGGGGACAGGAAATACCCAGAAGATCAAATAAAATAAAAAATGCACCAATATCAATTGGTAGACGTGTGGAGGGCACAACACCCAAAGCAACGGGAATTCACTTTCCGCTCCCCCGTGCATGGGACGTACTCGAGAATAGATTACTTCTTAGTAGACCACAGGCTATTAAAGACAGTAGAAACAGAGATAGGTATTGCAACATTTTCTGATCATGCACCAATCACACTCCGATGGAATCTTGGAGAAGCACAAAAAAGTAATAATATCTGGAGGTTGAATGAAGAACTATTACTGGATAAAAATATAAACCAGAGAATAAAAGTAGAATTGGGACAATTTTTTAAGGAGAATAGCACTGAGGGTATGTCGGAGGCCATAGTCTGGGAAACCCACAAAATATATATTAGAGGGATTCTAATAAAAGAGGGGGTGGTTAAAAAGAGAAGGAGCTATGAAAAAAAACCATTATTGATGAAAGATCTCTCCGAACTAGAACAGCAACATCAAAAAACCAAGGGGAAAGGGACATTATTACACCTCAATTTTAAAAGAGAGGAACTAAGAGAGGTCTATGAACAAGAAAATCGGATACTCTATAACCAAATTAAGAAAGAGAGATATATTTGGGGTAACAAACCAGGGAAGTATTTGGCGAAAATATTAAAAAAGAAAAAAAAACACCAACTTTATAGAAAAAATCCAAAATAAAGCTGGGGAAATTAGATATAACACCTCGGAAATATCTAATTCTTTTCAAGAATATTTCAGTCAATTATATGCACTTAATGCCCAGGAAACAAAAGTAGAGATTAAAAGAAGAATAGACAAAATTAAAACCTATATTGAGGAGATTGTTCTAGATAAAATCCCTATGGATAAATTAGACTTCTTAGAAGCACCCATAAAAGAAGAGGAGATCAGAAAAATTATCCTAGAATTACCAAATGGGAAAAGCCCAGGACCAGATGGTCTGACGATACTTTATTATAAAAAATATATAGATTTTCTAACCCCGAAACTGTGTTCTTATTTTAATGGGATAGGTGTAAAATGGGACATGAGGAAGGAGGCATTAGAAGCCATAATAACTATAATTCCCAAGGAGGGCAAAGATTCTACACTATGCTCCAGCTACAGGCCAATCTCACTCCTAAATATAGACACTAAGATTTTTTCAAAGATTTTAGCAAATAGGCTGAAAACCATTATGACAGATGTCATACACTCAGACCAAATGGGTTTTATCCCAGGAAGGGAGTGTAAAGACAATGGAATAAGATCACTCCTGGCTATTAAAGAACTGAAAGAGAGTGGGGCCCCAGGACTACTCCTGTCAATTGATGCCGAGAAGGCCTTTGACAGGTTAGACTGGGGCTTCATGTATTCCACACTGGAGGCAATCGGTCTAAGTCCCAGAATGAGAACGTGGATCCAATCCTTGTACAAATACCCAACAGCGAGGGTTAAAGTTAACGGGGTGCTATCTGCACCGCTCCAGATGAAAAATGGAACCCGACAGGGTTGTCCTCTGTCACTGTTACTATTTGTGCTAGCATTGGAACCCTTACTGAGGAAAATCAGGCAGGATCCAGAAATAAGTGGGATAGGGGTGGGCGACGAGCATAAGCTGGCAGCATATGCAGACGATATCCTGTTGTTCATCACTCACCCCAAAGTAACCTTACCTAAAATCCTAAAAACCCTTAATGAGTTCGGGGAGGTGTCTAATTTAAAAATAAATCGCACCAAATCCGAAACACTGAGCATTAATATTAAGAAAATAGATATGAATAATTATCAAAAAGATTACTCATTTAAATGGGGGAACAGCTCAATCTCATACCTTGGAGTAAAATTGGCCATTGAAATGGAGACAATCTACAGAGAGAATTACATCTCACTAATGAACGAAATTAGGGCAGAACTAAATAAAATCTCACGGGGTCAACTTTCTTGGATAGGGAGAATAGGAATTTTGAAGATGATTATCCTTCCAAAAATAGTCTACAAGATGCAGATGCTTCCGATCCCACTTTCTCGGGTCTTTTTAGATAAATTAGAATCACTGCTCTCGGTTTTCACATGGCGAGGGAAAAAAACACGTATTAAGTGGACGACACTCACAAAAGAGAAAGGCCAGGGAGGATTAGGGGCACCCAATATCAGAAATTATTACAATGCGATAGTAATAGCGCGGATTATGGACTGGGCTAAAGATAGTACGGAAAAGAGATGGGTGAAAATGGAGAGTAGAATTAGTAATGTAACATTAGGGAGGGTAATATGGATACCGTCACAACATCGAGATCTGAGCACAAACACACACGAGATCACCAGAAACACACTAAAAATTTGGGACCGATTGCACAAAAAAGAAAACTGGCTGTATAATTCACCTCTTATACCACTAAAAGATACCAGCTATTTTACACCAGGTAGGGAAAATATTTCGGGAAAATGGATCTTAAAAGAAAACGCACAACTAAAAGATGTAATGGTCCAAAACAATTTAATTACATATCAGGAATTAAAGAAGACCAAGGAGTGGAGATTGATTGACGAGTGGTGGTATACTCAGTTAAGACATTTTTTTGATAGCCTCCCTAAACCTATTAGAGCTAAAAATAATCTAAGGCCTTTGGAGAAAATTTGTGAGGATAAGAAGACGAAAGGTGTTATTTCTAAGATCTATAGGGTTTTAAATAATACACAAAGAAATTCAGAGAAACCGACATGTATTAAGAAGTGGGAAGAGGAACTGGGAACACAAAAGAGAGAGTACGAGATTAAACAAATAATTAATAGGGTGCACTCAACATCTGTGAACTGTAAGATAGTGGAAACTAACTATAAATGTCTAACTAGATGGTATATGACGCCAGATAGAGTACATAAATTCACAACGGAAAAATCACAGTTATGTTGGCGAGGATGCCAGGAAATAGGGACAATGGCCCACATATGGTGGACCTGTCCAAAAATTAAAAAATACTGGACAGAGATCAGGAGAACTATTAGAGACATCACTAAAACAGAAATACCAGATGATCCGTGGGGATGCTTACTGCACGGAATCCGGATGTCGAATAAATTATACCTTAAAAGTTTGATTCCACACTTATTGGACGCAGCTAAGAGTCAAATTCCTAAATACTGGCAAGAACAGGACAGTCCTACCCTGAAGGGTTGGTGTAACAGAGTGGACGAAAATTTTAATTTGGAATATTTAAGATTCGGTGATATGAATTCAATGGAAGAATTCGAAAAAAAATGGAAGGGGTGGATGGCATTTAAAAACACTCTGGGATATGCAGAAATAATAGGTGAACAAACTTAACTTAAGAAGGTGAAGTAAGAAGCAGATAGGGCAATAAAGAGAGGTCAGGGGACTGGGGGGCGGGGGAGGGGATAATGGGGGGGGGGAGGATCACAGGAAGGGAATGGTACTAATTTCATGTTGATACGGATTGTAATAAAGAAATACATTTACTGTATATACTCGAGTATAAGCCGACCCGAATATAAGCCGAGGCACTTAATTTTACCACAAAAACTGGGAAAACGTATTGACTCGAGTATAAGCCTAGGGTGTGCCTCACTTTGCCTCATTGTGTCCATGCCTCACTGTGTCCATGACTAGTCTGACGTTTAACATGGGAGTCTATGGTGGGGGTGCCCGGCTTTGAAAAATCGGTGCTCCCGGGCTGTAAGTCCCCCGGACAAGAAACTTTGCACACTTGTAGAGGAAGAGTGGGGCTATATGTGTGCCAAGCTTGGGGTCCAGGGGACCTACGGCCGGCCGGTACCGGCTCCACAAAGTCCGGGAGATCAGGCGCAAAAAGGTGACTCGAGTATAAGCCGAGGGGGGCATTTTCAGCACAAAAAATTGTGCTTAAAAACTCGGCTTATACTCGAGTATATACGGTATTCTTTTTGAAAAATTTGGAGAACCACATATGATGCGAATCCAAAGTAGAGACGACATTAAGGATTAACACCATGAGAAAGTCTCTCAATGTGATAAAGTCTGAGTGGTCAAAAAAAAAAAAGTCGTAGCCCACCACTGGTCTAAATTTTGGGCTCCTAAAACCTATGGTTCTGGAGATACAGGGCTCCTGTCAGAAGCTACATACAGAGCGGCCAGTTTAAAAACAAGCTGGCACACTCTGCAGCAGACTGAGAGGTTGAGCTCACAGTGCCTCTCTTCACTTCTTGTCAGAGGCACCAAGCTCAATTAGCAGCTTGGAGTCTTGGACCAATGGTAAAGTACCATTATCCCCAGCTGTCAAATAAAAATGCTGCAGTGGAGGCACGCCTCTCACTGCAGTGTCATAGAAGGGGCATGTGTCTAAAAGACACATGCTCCCTTCTAGATCAGCCCTCTTAACTACAAGGAAATGGGTTTATGGGTATAAGATTTACCCACAATCCCATGTTTTTCTCACACAGTTAAGAGGGAGAATGAGAATCTGCTGCTGTTGAAAAGGTACTGTTATAATCAAGTGTAGCGGGGGTCTGGATTCAGGGGGATACACCTGGGTGGTAGTATGACCCAGGTGTGTGTAAGTCAGAGGGGATTTGGACCACTTTCAGTCGTGGAGGATTTTGGTGGTGTACTATTCACCTTGGCCTGGGGTGGCGGTGTTCGCACAGGTCGAGGTAGAATCACTGCCGCAGCGGTCCTTTTTGTCCCGTTCCGGCGGTGGTACAGCGGGGCGGAGAACCTGCTGTGGCGTCACGGGAGGGGATAAAGGGGAGAGACGCCCTCGCCACGAGGTCGTCTTCTGCACCTTAGGCCTGGGTGCAGTCGGTCCGGAGTTCCAGCCCAGGCGCCCATGGCCTGGTCGGAGCAGTGTTGGCATCCATCTCAGACACCTTAAGCCTGGGGTGAGGTACTACACCGGAGGCCTGGGGCCCAGTAACTTCGACTGGGCTCCGCAAGGGTGGATGAGTCCGAGGGACCCTGAGGTGGATGGGGCCCATGTCTGAGGTGAGGAGGCCGGAGAGGTTACCCGTCTGAAGAGTCCGGAGCAGCATCAACCCGGTGACGGAGGGGCCTCTGGTAACTCCCTTGGAGGGACATCTTCCCCCTGACAGGGGCCACAACGCAGCGAAGGTACTCCATTCATGTTCTTCCGAGTCGCTGGTAGAGACTTATACATTCCAAGTTTCTCTCTCTAGCCAACGGCTATAGCAACCGCTGGTGAAACCACAGTGGTTTAGTTTATCATTAGGACAGTGCCTCGACCTGCTCACCCCACCGTATTGAACTGTTTTGGATCTCAACTAATTGGCTAACAAAGAACTGTTTATTGTGTGTTACAATAAAAGAAGTGTTGGATCCTTATCGGTGTGTGGAACTCTGGTTGATGGGAGTAAAGGGGAGTGTCAGCACAGAAAGACTTGGTTGTGAATAGAAACACACAGGCCCGAGAAGAATACTTGGTACTGGCCTTCACCTCACCTGCTGCAATGGGGAGGACATGGGCCGTAGCGCATCTCACCCTCACGTACAACATACCCCTAGACAAAGAAGAGGGGGTGAGGCCGCTACACGTGGGGGCTCGTGAGTCCGGGATGATGTGTGTTTTAACCATGGAACTGAAAACGGCTGTGTTTGAACTTTGCTGCCCGGAGGAGTTCCGAGTGGTTCGGCCATGTGATCGGCCAGAGTGCATCCCTGCTCAGAGTCGTGGACATGACCCTAAGACGGGAAAGGCCCATGCAGAAGAGCGAGAAGAGGGAGAAGTCCAGCCGTGTGACGTATTACATGTGGGGGCTTTTACTGCACTGCGCCATGAGGCACCCCATAACTGCGCAGTTCGTGGGCGGAGACTGATGGAAGCCCGTGAAAACGTGCAAGTGGTGGGAGGAGTCTGGCCATGTGAGGAGATACACGTGGAGACTTCGGCGCGTGGTCAGTGCGTGATGGAGCAGCAGAAAGTCGGGATGGCCTCAAGCTCCCCGTGGATTCCGGTTCCCTACCCCACGAAGATGACTGCTTTTGCTGCTCCCCTTACAGACACGGGGATAAGAGTTAGACCCCGAGGGCAGTTGGCTCTGTACACTTGCAGAGACACGGAGGCCCTCAGCGTGATCTGTCCCGGGTGCTCGGGACTGGTGGTCAACCTGAAGCCATTCGGGCGTTGCGAGGCATGCAAGCAGTTCCTATTCGAGGTGGAACCATCCACAGTAAGGCCCCGGGCCCTTCGCCTCAACTGCCTCACAGGTACCGCTACTCCGGAAGGGGAGATCCAGGCCTTTGCGGAGGTCCCCGTACGCACTGACCAGGGCGACGTGACTGCCCAACAAGAGACTGAGAAAGAAAAATCCAAGGATGCTGCTTCGGTCACCACAAATTCTCTGCTCCCACCTCCGAAGAGGAAAGTCGGCCTGGTACAGGCATCCTATGGTCGTGGTCGAGCTTCACCCCGTCGCTTGCCGGGCCTAGATGGATCCAGTTGGAAGAGTCCTGGACATCCCAGTTCTACGAAAGGTCAAGGTGAGCCAGGGGCTGGGACTGTGGTGGTGGTTGGAGGTGTCGGGGGTCCACAGCCGGTGGAGCCCCCTAGGGAGGGTAGTTCCACGTCTACTAGGGACTACCTCCCCGCAGAGATGTATGACACCTCCGACCTAGAATCGCTGTCGGACTGTGGAGAGGACGGTGAAATAGATTAACTTTTTCACCGCAAAGGCTGGGACAAAATGCCATTACCTGTGTCACGTACACCACGGGATTCGCCTATGTCCACGGGAGACAGCACGCCCCGGGTGGAAGCCCCGGAGCTCACAAGGAAGCCTGGTCCTTCGCTTGTCATTCCACCACCTGCAGCATCATCCGTTCCGGTGGCGGGGACACAACGCGCATCATTACGGGCACCAAGATTTAAGCCAACGGAGGTAGTGAAAGTACCTCGGCATCCAGAGGCCCTTGTTCCGCCAGGAGAAGGTGAGCGGGCCACAATGCCTCCTTTGGCCCGACTGCAGCGGCTCTTCTGCCAGAGGGTCGCCCGTGAGAACGGATGGGAATATCCTTACTTGCCTCGGGACTTACTTTTTGAGGTCGAAGTCCTGAGACAGAGATGGTACGATGAGTTTGTTTGGGAGAAGCTTAAAGTGCCGCATGCCCACCGGTACTTGTCCTGTTCACCATCAGTGTCTAAACAGTTCAGAGACTGTAGAGCAGAATGGATGTGGGGCCGCCATATCCACGCAGACAAGGTGCTTATCTGCCGGAAGGATGGAGAGGACATTGATTATTCAGTGGAAGTCTTTAATAAGCACCTGAAGCCCCTGTTCTTGCCGCACCCGAAATTCTATTTGTAAGAAGAAAAAAAACTCCCCTGTATGTTCTTCTGCTGCTGAACTTTCTGGAAGTGTTTTACCAGAATATCAGAACTGGGCCCTAGTTTTTTATTTGGGCTTTTCTACTCTTTGGAGGAATGAGAGCCTTTTGGTTTGTTCTCTCTTTCTTCATACATCAGAGACACAGACTTTGGGGTAGAATCAGAGTAGGGACGCAGGAAGAGGGAAGGTTGCCTGGAGGATTTCACCAAGTGTCATTACCGCGGCACTGTCACCAGGTGGCAGTGTTGCGCAACGGCTGTTTGTTTGTTTTTTACATTTGCATCACCTTACTCATTGGAGCGAATGGGTCCCTCGGCTGATGGACCCATTCATTCCAAATTAACACAAATGTGTCAGGATGTTGTGTTTTTGTTTCCCTTCTGCAGGAGCTTCATCTGTCAAGACTGCTGAGTGTGGGGTGGTTCTTAGACAGTAATGGGAGGGTTTGTAAATGTGTATACGGTCAAATGGTTTTATTGAAAAGTTTTATTATTTCATGTTCCCTTTCCCTTGAGCAGGTCTTGGCACAATCAGGATCTAAATTTTGAGGGATGGCCTCTGGGGTCAGGCTTATGTTACCACTTTTTGGAAGGCATGGGTCTGCACCAGACGCTGGGGACCAGCGTTAAATCACTAGGGGGAGAGTATAGTGGGGGTCTGGATTCAGGGGGATACACCTGGGTGGTAGTATGACCCAGGTGTGTGTAAGTCAGAGGGGATTTGGACCACTTTCAGTCGTGGAGGACTTTGGTGGTGTACTTTTCTCCTTGGCCTGGGGTGGCGGTGTTCCCACAGGTCGAGGTAGAATCACTGCTGCAGTGCTGTCCTTTTTGTCCCGTTCCTGCGGTGGTACAGCGGGGGCGGAGAACCTGCTGTGGCGTCACGGGAGGGGATAAAGGGGAGAGATGCCCTTGCCACGAGGTTGTCTTCTACATCTGGCGCCCAGGCACCTTAGGCCTGGGTGCGGTCAGTCCGGAGTTCCAGCCCAGGCGCCCATGGCCTGGTCGGAGCATTGTTGGCGTCCATCTAAGGCACCTTAAGCCTGGGGTGAGGTACTACACCGGAGGCCTGGGGCCCAGTAACTTCGACTGGGCTCCGCAAGGGTGGATGAGTCCGAGGGACCCTGAGGTGGATGGGGCCCATGTCTGAGGTGAGGAGGCCGGAGAGGTTACCCGTCTAAAGAGTCCGGAGCAGCATCAACCCGGTGACGGAGGGGCCTCTGGTAACTCCCTTGGAGGGACATCTTCCCCCTGACAGGGGCCACAACGCAGCGAAGGTACTCCATTCATGTTCTTCCGAGTCGCTGGTAGAGACTCATACATTCCAAGTTTCTCTCTCTAGCCAATGGCTATAGCAACCGCTGGTGAAACCACAGTGGTTTAGTTTATCATTAGGACAGTGCTCACCCCACCGTATTGAACTGTTTTGGATCTCAACTAATTGGCTAACAAAGAACTGTTTATTGTGTGTTACAATAAAAGAAGTGTTGGATTCTTATCGGTGTGTGGAAATCTGGTTGATGGGAGTAAAGGGGAGTGTCAGCACAGAAAGACTTGGTTGTGAATAGAAACACACAGGCCCGAGAAGAATACTTGGTACTGGCCTTCACCTCACCTGCTGCAATGGGGAGGACATGGGCCGTAGCGCATCTCACCCTCACGTACAACATACCCCTAGACAAAGAAGAGGGGGTGAGGCCGCTACACAAGTAAAATCATATATTATTTGTGTAGCTGGGTGTTCCCCTTTAATGCAGAGAGACTACATTACCCAGAACCCCATTTGGCAATGTTTCCACCGCAGAGACTCATGGGAGGGGTTATAAGAGGAGGAGGCGAGGCTGGGCTCGGCCTCTTTGGGACACGAGACTTCAGAGACTGATCCTCCTGTGCGGATGTGTCGGAGTGCAAGGCCTGGAGCCTGAGGCCCTGCGCAACACCAAAGAGCCTTCCACCCCTCTGCGAGCCGGGGTGGCATCTGACTTCGCTTAACTACAGCATTCGTTGGATCGGGAGCCCGATCGCTGGAGACACTGTGTGTGTGTGTGTGTGTGACACAGTTGGTGGAAGTTCCCAGACTGAGACCGCAGTCCGGGCGGGTGAGAGGGTGTATGCCCAAACCATATACTGTTATTTCTAATAGGCCTATAGACTGCCGTGGCCCACAAGTTGTTCCTGATACTCTCACTGAAGAACCTTATCAGAGCTGAACTCAGAGTTCACATAGCAAAGTGTTTACCCCATCTTTACCTTTCCCACTGGATTACAAATCATACTCTGTTAATGTGCACCACCGTTAAAGACCTGCCGGTGAAGAAAAGAACATCATCCCCTATAGACTAAGTTGTAGATATCTGAACCAGGCCTGGTCAGCTTTCTATTTTGTTTGGTTACTGCGCCACAGGACGCCTAGTTAACGGTCGCCCATGTGGCGCACTTGTTGCTGTTAACTCCATATGCATAGTGTGTTAGTGTTGCAGGGCTCTGCAATATATATATATACTCTGTGAACTGTGATAAGTGTTAACCCCTTTCTTATCAAAAGTTTAAGTAAATCATATACCCCTTTTATACTATTATTGTCTCGATGTTTAATTACTCTCATACAGTATAAGAGTTTATTGCTGCCGTAACTAACTGTGCCAGTAGGGGGTCGAGTACCTTGCCGGGGGTTGGCGGAGCTGTCTTTCAGGGCCCAAACTAATCTGCGGCCTTATTAAGTGAAGGTAACGCTACATTATATATTATTATGCTGTATAAGATAATCATTTATTATTTATCTATTTACTGTGAAATTACTGGTTTGAAGTTATAACTTCAAACTTCAGTAATTTGTCTGTTAAGCCACCTGCTTGAGTACAGTTTTTGAAAATATAGTAAATTACCATAGAAACAATATATAATAATTATTTGTGTAGTGGGCATACACTTTCTTTGTGTATTTAAAACTGGCAGAGACACCAGTAATGTGCAGTTCCCTGCAGCCCAGCGGGTGGCGCTGTCGCCTTGGGCTGGGGTTGAACCATTGCTATGTGCCGTGCCGTACCCCCTTTTTGTCCTCCCTCGGCAGCGGTATGGTGGGGCGGGGAACCCGCCATGCTTGCTGGGAGAGGGTATAAAGGGGCCGGCCATCTTTGTCATGAGGTCGAGTCCCAGGCACCTTCAGCCTGAGGACGGTGGTAGGATGGAGGTCCTAGGCGGTCTAGGCCCAGAGGACGTTCGGAGGTCGTGTTCCATCCCAGGCACCTTTAGCCTAGGGTGAGGTACTCAGATGGAGGTCTGGAGCTCAGTGCCCACCACTGAGTTCCGCGAGGGAAGGAGATCCTAGGGAACCCTGGGAGTGGGTACCCAAATCCAGAGGCGTAATGGACCGGTAGGGGGTACTTGCTTGTAGACCTGGTGCAGCATATTGCCAGTGACAGGTGAGCCTCCACCGGAGACCGCCTGGAAGGATATTCCCCCTCGCTCGGAGACCGCAACCCACTTTCAGGAAGGAAAGTGGAGAGTTCATTTTGTCTGGGCCTACTCGTATCCACACCCCTCTGTCTGTTCTACTCCTTGAGGGAGTCCAACTGTCGGTGTATTACTCTGTTATCGGAAGAATAAAGGAGTGTTGGACTTTAATGGTGTGGGGCTCATTTTCTGGCAAACATTGTTCAAGGTAACCATCAGGAGGAGGCTCCAGGTGCAGAACACTGACCCGAAGGAAAAACAGGAACTTTGCTCACATCACACAACTATCTGCGGTGAAGGCTTTGCGTGGTGACCCCGCTCTCTCTCCTCTAAGGTACCCCCTAGACAAGAGACAGACGAGCTGATAATAGAGTGAGAGAGGGGAGGCCGCTACACGTGGGGGCTCGTCCGGGATGGTGTTCGTGCTACTACGGAGTTTGAACGTGTCTGCCCGGAGGAGTTCCGAGTAGGTCGGCCATATTATTGGCCAAAGTGCATCCCTGCTCAAAGTCGTGGACATGACCCAGTGAAGGGAAAGGCCCGCGCAGCGGAGCGAGAAAAGGGGGGAGCTCAGCCGTGTGAAGGACTACACGTGGGGGCTTCTATTTGCACTGCGCCACCAGGCACACCCCCACTGCTTAGTTCGTGGGTGTGACCCAGGAAAGAAGAAAAGCCCGCGAACTGGAGTGCAGAGAGGAGGAGTCCAATACGTGTGAAGGACTACACGTGGGACGTTGGTGCAAAAACTTGCAGTGCGCAATGGACCAGCAGCAAGTCACCATGTTCGGACATACATCGTGGATTCCGGTTCACCCTTCTACCACGACCTTGACTGCTGCTGCTCCGGTGACTGATACAGGGATTCGGCTAAAGCCCCGGGGGCGATTCGCCTTGTATTCGTGCATGGACGTTAAGGCCCTGGGTGTGATTTGTCCCGGCTGTTCGGGACTGGTGTGCCAACTGAAGTCGTTCGGGCGATGCGAGGCCTGCGGGGAGTTCCTATTTGAAGTGGATCCAGCGGTTGAGAAGCCCAGAACCATTTACCCCGGCCGTGCTGTAGGCAACAGCACTCAGAAAGGAGGAATCACTGCTTTGACAGCCATCCCTGTGCGCACTGCAGCGACCGCGGAGGAGGTCGCGGGTACTCAACGGGAGAAATCCGAGGATGCTGACTCAGTCACCACTGTCTCACAGCGTCCACCACCGAAGAGAAAGACCGGTATGGTAGCCCCGACCAGCGGTTGTGGTGGACCATCCCGCCCGCCTACGTCCGGCCCGGATGGATCCGTCGACAGGAGTTCCGGACGTCCCGCCTCAAGTAAAGGCCGAGGTAAGCCAGGCGGAGAGATTTAGTGTGTGGGAGGAGGTGGTAATTCAGTCTCCACTACAGGCTACCTGCCCGCGGAGGAGTGTGACACCTCCGACCTGGAGTCGCTCTCGGATGTGGGAGACGATGTTGCTATCGATGAACTGTTTGCTCAAAAGGGCTGGGACAAAGTACCTCTCGCCTCGTCCCGCAGGACCAGGGACCCACCCATGTCTACAGGGGATAGTACACCCCGGGTGAAGGCACCAGCGCCTGAAGAGGGGTCCCGTCCCCAGCCTGCTCTTGTCTCCCCGGTGCCACCTGCACCTAGTGCTGGGGAAAAGAAACTGTTGTTGCGGGCACCTATGCCCAGATCAGATGTGATCAAGGTCCCTTGCCACCCGGACTCAATAGTTTTGCCTGGCGAAGGGGACAAGGCCACTATGCCTCCTCTGGCGAGACTACAACGCCTATTTGGCCAGAAAGTTGCTGCTGAGTATGGATAGGAGTACCCATACTTGTCCAAGGAGTTGTTGTATGAAGAGGAAGTGTGCCGGGAGCGTTGGTACAATGACTTTGTGTGGACCCACCTTCAGGTTCCACATGCCCGCAGGTACCTTGCATGTTCCCCCAAGGCCTCTCAGCGCTTTAAAGACTGCAAGGCAGAATAGATGTTGGGACGGCACATCCACGCGGACAAGGTGCTGATCCGGCGCAAAGAAGGGGAGGATGTCGAGTACCATCTGGAGACCATGGATCAGCACTTGAAACCACTTGTTTTGCCACAGCCCCGTTTCTATCTGTAGGAGGAAAGAGACTCCGTTCTTGTTCTTTATGCTGCTTAACTTTCTGGGGTTTGTTGACCTTGTTACCCAGAGGAATGAAGGACTGTTCCTGTTTGTTCTTCAATTTTCCAGCAAGTAATCATGGACTCTGGGGTAGATAGGGCCCAAAGAAGAAGGAAAGTTCCACGAGTGCAGTTACCGCGATGCTGTCACCAGGTGGCAGTGTTGCGCATCGATAACACTTTTCACACACTCACTCTATGAAGGAAGGGATTTCTTTACGGAGAGGTTTCTTCATTCTCACACAAATACATGTGTCAGGGTTTATGTGTGTTAACTTTCTTTTCTCCTTTGCAGGAGAGCATCCCATCAAGACCACTGAGTATGGGGTGGGTCTTAGTCAGGATGGGTGGGGAAAAGTGTAATGTGAAAATGTGATTTTCAATGTTATGGTTAAATGTTGTTGTTTCCCTTCCCTTTCATTTAAGGCTGACACATTTGCTCTAGTTAGTTAAGTTTTCCAAAAGTTTTATTTTTTTGTACAATTTATAGTTGGTTTCTGGACTGGGCTATGCCAGCCGTTGAGGGCATAGTTTATTCCAGACACTTGGGACCAGTGTCAAACTACCAGGGGGAGAGTGTAGCGGGCATACACTTTCTTTGTGTATTTAAAACTAGCAGAGACACCAGTAATGTGCAGTTCCCTGCAGCCCAGCGGGTGGCGCTGTCGCCTTGGGCTGGGGTTGAACTATTGCTATGTGCCGTACCCCCTTTTTGTCCTCCCTTGGCAGCGGTATGGTGGGGCGGGGAACCCGCCGTGCTTGCTGGGAGAGGGTATAAAGGGGCCGGCCATCTTTGTCACGAGGTCGAGACCCAGGCACCTTCAGCCTGAGGGCGGTGGTCGGATGGAGGTCCTAGGCAGTCTAGGCCCAGAGGACGTTCGGAGGTCGTGTTCCATCCCAGGCACCTTAAGCCTGGGGTGAGGTACTCGGATGGAGGTCTGGAGCTCAGTGCCCACCACTGAGTTCCGCGAGGGAAGGAGATCCTAGGGAACCCCGGGAGTGGGTACCCAAATCCAGAGGCGTAATGGACCGGTAGGGGGTACTTGCTTGAAGACCTGGTGCAGCATATTGCCAGTGACAGGTGAGCCTCCAACGGAGACCGCCTGGAAGGATATTTCCCCTCGCTCGGAGACCGCAACCCACTTTCAGGAAGGAAAGTGGAGAGTTCATTGTGTCTGGGCCTACTCGTATCCACATCCCTCTGTCTTTTCTACTCCTTGAGGGAGTCCAACTGTCGGTGTATTACTCTGTTATCGGAAGAATAAAGGAGTGTTGGACTTTAATGGTGTGGGGCTCATTTTCTGGCAGACATTGTTCAAGGTAACCATCAAGAGGAGGCTCCAGGTGCAGAACACCGACCCGAAGGTAAAACAGGAACTTTGCTCACACCACACAACTATCTGCGGTGAAGGCTTGGCGTGGTGACCCCGCTCTCTCTCCTCTAAGGTACCCCCTAGACAAGAGACAGACGAGCTGATAATAGAGTGAGAGAGGGGAGGCCGCTACATTTGTATATTACTTATGGTAATTAACCCCTTGCTACCCAGGCCAATTCTGACACTTCTCTCCTACAATAACCGCTTAACGACCGCTCACGGCATATATATACGTCGGGCAGAATGGCTCGTATAGGCACAATCACGTACCTGTACGTGGCCCTTTAACTGCCTGCCGTGTGGTCGCGCACGCGCCACCGGCAGCGCGCTCGCGACCCTGCAATCATCCCCGTGATCGTCTCACGGAGGGATGGAGCGGGGAGATGTTAGTGTAAACACAACATCTCCCCGCTCGCCTACTGATACTGTCACCGATCTCCGATCTGTGTAATCAGAGCGGAGATCGGAGACGTGTCACTTGTAGGGGCAGTTAGAATCACGCCCTTAGGCACACTTAACCCCTTCAGCGCCCCTAGTGGTTAACCCCTTCACTGCCAGTGTAATTTTTACAGTAACCAGTGCATTTTTATTGCACTGATCGCTGTAAAAATGACAATGGTCCTAAAAATGTGTCAAAAGTGTCCGATGTGTCCGCCATAATGTTGCAGTCACGAAAAAAATCGCTGATCGCCGCCATTATTAGTAAAAAAAAAAAAAGTTAATAAAAATGCCATAAAACGACCCCCTATTTTGTAAACGCTATTACTTTTGCGCAAACCAATCAATAAACGCCGATTGTGAATTTGTTTACCAAAAATATGTAGAAGAATACCTATAGGCCTAAACTGAGGGAAAAAAAAGTTTTTTTATATATTTTTTGGGGATATTTATTATAGCAAAAAGTAAAAAATATTGCATTTTTTTCAAAATTGTCGCTCTACTTTTGTTTATAGTGCAAAAAATAAAAACCGCAGAGGTGATCAAATACCACCAAAAGAAAGCTCTATTTGTGGGAAAAAAAGGACGTCAATTTTGTTTGGGAGCCACGTCGCACAACCGCGCAATTGTCAGTTAAAGCGACGCAGTGCCGAATCGCAAAAAGGGGACTGGTCTTTATGCTGCGTATTGGTCCGGGGCTTAAGTGGTTAATAATAATCATAATTTTTTGCTAGAAAATGACTCAGAACCCCCAAACATTATATACAGTGGGTACGGAAAGTATTCAGACCCCCTTAAATTTTTCACTCTTTGTTATATTGCAGCCATTTGCTAAAATAATTTAAGTTCATTTTTTTCCTCATTAATGTACACACAGCACCCCATATTGACAGAAAAACACAGAATTGTTGAAATTTTTGCAGATTTATTAAAAAAGAAAAACTGAAATATCACATGGTCCTAAGTATTCAGACCCTTTGCTCAGTATTTAGTAGAAGCATCCTTTTGATCTAATACAGCCATGAGTCTTTTTGGGAAAGATGCAACAAGTTTTTCACACCTGGATTTAGGAATCCTCTGCCATTCCTCCTTGCAGATCCTCTCCAGTTCTGTCAGGTTGGATGGTAAACGTTGGTGGACAGACATTTTTAGGTCTCTCCAGAGATGCTCAATTGGGTTTAAGTCAGGGCTCTGGCTGGGCCATTCAAGAACAGTCACGGAGTTGTTGTGAAGCCATTCCTTCGTTATTTTAGCTGTGTGCTTAGGGTCATTGTCTTGTTGGAAGGTAAACCTTCGGCCCAGTCTGAGGTCCTGAGCACTCTGGAGAAGGTTTTCGTCCAGGATTTCCCTGTACTTGGCCGCATTCTTCTTTCCCTTGATTCCAACCAGTTGTCCTGTCCCTGCAGCTGGAAAACACCCCCACAGCATGATGCTGCCACCACCATGCTTCACTGTTGGGACTGTATTGGACAGGTGATGAGCAGTGCCTGGTTTTCTCCACACATACCGCTTAGAATTAAGGCCAAAAAGTTCTATCTTGGTCTCATCAGACCAGAGAATATTATTTCTTACCATCTTGGAGTCCTTCGGGTGTCTTGCACTGAGGAGAGGCGTCCGTCGGGCCTCTCTGTCATAAAACCCCGACTGGTGGAGGGCTGCAGTGATGGTTAACTTTCTAAAACTTTCTCCCATCTCCTGACTGCATCTCTGGAGCTCAGCCACAGTGATCTTTGGGTTCTTCTTTACCTCTCTCACCAAGGTTCTTCTCCCCCGATAGCTCAGTTTGGCCGGACGGCCAGCTCTAGGAAGGGTTCTGGTCATCCCAAACGTCTTCCATTTAAGGATTATAGAGGCCACTGTGCTCTTAGGAACCTTAAGTGCAGCAGAAATGTTTTCGTAACCATGGCCAGATCTGTGCCTTGCCACAATTCTGTCTCTGAACTCTTCAGGCAGTTCCTTTTGACCTTATGATTCTCATTTGCTCTGACATGCACTGTGAGCTGTAAAGGTTTTTTATAGACAGGTGTGTGGATTTCCTAATCAAGTCCGATCAGTATAATCAAACACAGCTGGACTCAAATGAAAGTGTAGAACCATCTCAAGAATGATCAGAAGAAATGGACAGCACCTGAGTTAAATATATGAGTGTCACAGGAAAGGGTCTGAATACTTAGGACCATGTGATATTTCAGTTTTTCTTTTTTAATAAATCTGCAAAAATGTCAACAATTCTGTGTTTTTCTGATTTTAGCAAATGGCTGCAATATAACAAAGAGTGAAAAATTTAAGGGGGGTCTGAATACTTTCCGTACCCACTGTATATTGTTTTAGCAGACACCCTAGTGAATAAAATGGTGGTTGTTGCAACTTTTTATGTTACACTGTATTTGCGCAGCCATTTTTCAGACGTGTTTCATGAATATAAAAAAAAACACTAAAGATAACTCGATTTTTTTGTATAATGTGAAAGATACCAAGTAAAATAGATACCTAAAATTTCACGCTTTAAAATTGCGCACACTTATGGAATGGCACCAAACTTCAGTACTTAAAAATCTACACCTTTACCTTTTTTTACAGATCACGTTTATAGTTACGGAGGAGGTCTAGTGCTAGAATTATTGCTCTCGCTCTAACAATCGCGGCGTATGTAACCTGTGTGTATCTGGCTCTGATACTAACCAGTGCCTCACCAGCCACTGACCTCGCTGCACGTCCCGGACTCCCTGGTATAAATCTAAGGAGATTCAGTACAAACTCATTGTATTGGTAGGTGGGATGGCCAGGCTCCCGTAATTGATCTGCTATAACACGAAGCCCCAACTCATGTGGGATTGTGTTATAGAGACTTTCCACATCAATGGCTACCAGCCATGCCTGCTTGGGAATGACAAGTCCCTCAATGATTTTTTGGAAGGTCAATAGTATCCTTCATATTTGAGAACAGAGATTTCACATGAGGATTTAAAAAGGTATCTATCAAACTGCTAGCATTTCCTGTTAAATATCCGCACCCAGATATAATTGGGCAGCCCGGTGGGTGAGTGGTAGATTTGTGGACTTTAGGTAGAGCGCAGAAAGTAGGAATTTTAGGGTCCTTAATATTTAGAAAGTTCCAAGTCTGTTTCTATACTCATAGCAGTAATGATCAATAACTGTTTGGGAGATAGGTTTGTACCATTCCTGATTTTTTAAAATCTGTAGACACATAAGTTCATAATGAGTGTGATCCATAACCCCTAGGTTCCCACCCTTATCAGCTGGTTTAATTACTATATCAACATTCTCCTGCAATGTCGTTAAGGCCTTCCTAAAGGTTAAGGGGAGATTGCTGGGGCCAAGTTGGGACTAGGCAATCTCCTCAACCTCCTTGGTGGCTTGCTGTACAAATGCCAAGATATTGGGATTGCTACCAAGTGTTGGGAAATGTTTTGATTTATTTTTAAACAGTTGAGGAGGAAAACATTGACCTGAAGTTGTTGGACCCTGTGTTCCTGAGGTTGAGAGGTCCTTAAGGTCTTGAATAGCTCTAATCTCTCTGATGGAGAGACTGTTGTCATCAACAGAGAGACCTGGGCTGTGCTTATTTTGAGATTTGTCATAAAGAACCTTGTACATAAGCCGCCTGGCAAAGTGGTGAATATCCTTAATAATTGTAGCACTCCCCTCACTCCTCCCCGCTTACCTTCTCCTGCGGGGAAGAAGAGACAACATGCCACAAGCCCGTGTCCTCTGTATTGGAGGTCAGGCGGTGTTTATGTATTTGGGTCCCGCAGCGAGTTACCTCCTTCCACTGGTTCCTGTCTCCAGAATGAAGAGACGAGTCTGTACTTTTCCCTTTTAAGAAAGTCAATGTCCAAACCACTTAAACTCCAACGCTGAGTTTATTTTTATATCGTTGCTTGATAGGTAAGAGAGAGTTGATAGGATAGTTGAACTAAGAGCAGATTCAGGCACAGAACTCCTAGATTTATCACCACTCGATCCCGAATGGGTACAGCTCACCCGGATAGTCCCTCAATGGTCCTAGCAGCCGATGTGGAGCTCGAACAGTCAATTTATCCCCTCCAAGGACAAGTTCAGTATGTCCTTAAAAAGCAGCAGCAGGGTCAGTTCTGCGGAGCATAGGATCCTTCCCTCTGACAGGTCACCAGGCTTTTCCCGAGACAGCAATCTACTATCACTCATCTCCTTTTATGGGACCAATCCTCCCCTGGCTTCCTCTTGGTCAGAGCGGATACCCTTACCCGGGCATCCTAGGACTCCAAAGTTCTGCCTGTAGACCCAGTTGAAGGTACCGGGCCTACCTGGAATGTTGCAGCCCTGGGCTGAAGGTGCCCGAGACTCCTCAATCAGTGTACGCACCCCCCCTTTCAGGGGGCACACTCCTCCGGGTACTTGTCCCCGGGTTCTCCTCCTGACTAATGGCGTCTGCCCTTTATATATCCTCTCCCAGCATGCACAGCAGGCAGAACCAGCCCACTGTAAGGTAGCCGAGAGAGAACATCCAATTGCCACCACGCCGTCTGCGGTTCAACCCCAGACCTGGATGACAGCACCACCCACAGGCCAAAGGGGAACTTCACACCAGACAAAACGCAGCAGAGCAGAGTCCAGCACAATTAGAAGGCCCGAGCCATACTAGTGCTCGGGTCATCCCCCTAAATTTGGGCATAGAGACCCCCCTAAATTTGGGGTACCCACTACATAATGTTAAATTTATCAGCATGGACATTAGGACAGAATGTAAGGCCCAGCTGTAAGACTTGGGTTTCTTCTGGCGATAACTGATAGGAGGATAAATTTAAGATTTGGAGTTGTGTTTCTCCATCACAGATTCTATAGTTGGATCCTCTGGAGTCACTTTGTCTCGTGGCTCCAGGTTTGTTGTGGGTAAAAAAAAAATAGTGGCCATTTTGGGATCAGAATTGATTAGTGAAGGTGCACCAGAATCTCTCACCTTAGTCGGTAAATGTGTCGTGTATACGGAAATGAAAAATAAGTAGGTAAAGAACCCTCTACATTACTGGTTTTGCAACCTAGAGTACCTTGTGAAGTTTTAGAAGACAAGTGGTGAGAAGTATTCAATCGTTGTTGTGAATTTTTTTGGACGAACCACCTGTGGTTTGCGTTCATGTGATAATATAAGTGCACTTTTCAAACTATTAGACAGTGAAGTATTAGTCTCTCCCTTCCGTTTTTTGGAGGACCTTTCATCCGTGATATCATGATAAATAGTGGATTGGCTTGAAGACACAGAAGAAACAGAAGATACATCAGAAATGTGACTAGTATGCTTCCGGTGTGCTTGTTTATTTTGTTTTGGAAAACATCTTGCCTGTGCCTGGTGATCCATTTGTAAGCAAAACCCATATCATGTGCAGATTTATCTCGTGAGTATTGTTTTCTTTATTTTTAATGGTGTTAATAGTGTATTTTTCAATGTGTTCTTTTATTTCCTGTTCCTTACGAACAAAGGACGGTAGTGCTATAACTAAAATGTGTTCAGTGTACCAATTACCGATTTGTTCATCCACCTTGGTGAGTTCAGTCCCATACTGATGGCACAGTAGAGACATCATCTCCGAGTTTTGTCCCCACTTGCTTTTTAGGCTTTCATCTATTTATTTATTTAATTTTTTAAATGTATATTTATTAATGATTTTCAGTTATACAGGGGTATCAAAGCGTTGTCAGTGACAAATATATTAAGATAAACAAAAGCAGAAAAGTTACACTCATACATCCAAATAGTTTGATTGGAGACATCCATCTAACAGGTCTGGAGAGTCAGAGTATAACGTATTATCAAAGAACATTTTAATATATTGTTAACTGCCAATTTGGCAGGCCTGAGTTCATCCAGAGGAATAAGAAAAAAAAAATGAAAGTAAAAAAACAGGAAACCAAAAGTATAAGGATAGGGGAGGGGACACCATGGATCAGTAGGTTATGGGATCAAACAGCTATGTATTATGAGAGAAGAAATGACTATCTATCATTTAGGGAGGGACCCTTCTGGACAATAGATAGAGTCATCCCAGACCTCCCAAAATTTTGTTAAACCGTAACAGGGAATCTTCAATAGATGCAGTCAGATGTTCCATCCTACGAGTGTCAGCTATATTAGATAGCAGCTGAGAGCTGTTAGGAGGGGAGGTGGACAGCCAACAACATGGAATTGCTCTTTTGGCTGCTAGGAGTATAAAAGCCATCAGTTTCTGTGTTGATTTTGAAATACCCGGGAGAGGGAGCCCCAACAGGTAGTGTAGAGGGTTTAAGGGTATATCCACATGTAGAAGGTCTTGTAAAAGGATTTGAACATAAGTCCAGAAGGGTAAGATGAGGCGACATTCCCAAAAAATATGGTAATGGGAGCCCGTCTCCTTGACACATCTCCAGCACATTCAAGATGCCTCTGGATTCCTGGCATGTAAAATATCAGGAGTCCTGTACCAGAACATTATGATTTTGTAGGCTGTTTCCCTCTGCGTCACGCAGCGAGATACCTTACAGGAAGATTCCCAAATTTTACCCCAATCTGACAATAAGATGGTTTGTTGGAGGATACAAGCCAATTTACTCATGTAAAATTGACTAGATTCTGTCAACGTGGTAGCCTCTTGGAGGATTTTGTATAGACAATATTAAGTGGGGCTCGTAAGGGCCTTAGGTGCATAGGAGTTCGAAGCTAGTAGGTTTAGCTAGCGAGAGGCCAGGGGATCTAATGGAAAGGAAATGTTTGACTTGTAAATAGGAGTAGAACAGGGATTTCGAAACCTGGAGTTTAGACTGTAAATCTGAGAAAGACAAAAGTACACATGTAACTGGGTGTACCAAATGACGCAATTGAAAAACTCCAGCCTGAGTCCAGGGGAGCATACGGGTGTAGGAGAGGCTGTCCGGGATATCCGGATTAAATAGTACATTCAAAAGCGGGGGACATGGAGAAGACAGGGAGTATTTTCCAGAGCATCTTTTCCAAATGGACAGTGTGAAGAGCATAGGTGCCAGACAGAGTTTTCGCAGTTGGGGCATATGCCTGTCCGAGGGCGCCCATAACATAAAACAAGGGTGTACAGGGGACGTGATTCCCATTTCAATCTTGGACAATATGTTTGGGGAACAGCGAGATGTCCAAGAGATGACAGCTCGTAAGTGGGTGGCGTAATAATATTTCAATAGGTCCGGGACACTCAACCCCCCCCTCAAAGACTGGACCACCGACCCCGCTATCCTATGGGAGGCATTGTGCCATATGAAGTTGAGAAAGGACCTTTGAAGCATTTTCAATTGGGATAGCGGGAGCGGTACTGGGAGTGTCTCGAACATATACAGCAATTTAGGAAGTATGGACATCTTTAGCACATAGTTACATAGTTAGTCAGGTTGAAAAAAGACACAAGTCCATCCAGTTCAACCATAAAAAAAAAAAATATATATATCGTACAATCCCATATACCCAATTCTATACCCACAGTTGATCCAGAGGAAGGCAAAAAACCCCAGAAGAGCATAATCCAATTTGCTACAGCAGGGGAAATAATTCCTTCCTGATCCCCCGAGAGGCAATCGTATATTCCCCGGATCAACTTTACCTATAAATGTCAGTACCCAGTTATATTATGTACATTTAGGAAAGAATCCAGGCCCTTCTTAAAGCAATCTACTGAGCTGGCCAGAACCACCTCTGCAGGGAGTCTATTCCACATTTTCACAGCTCTTACTGTGAAAAAACATTTCCGTATTTGGAGGTGAAATCTCTTTTCCTCTAGACGCAAAGAGTGCCCCCTTGTCCTTTGTGTTGACCGTAAAGTGAATAACTCAACACCAATTTCACTATATGGACCCCTTATATATTTGTACATGTTGATCATACCCCCCCTTAATCTCCTCTTCTCAAGAGAGAATAAATTCAGTTCCTCTAATCTCTCCTCATAGCTGAGCTCCTCCATGCCTCTTATCAGTTTGGTTGCCCTTCTCTGCACTTTCTCCAGTTCCCCAATATCCTTTTTGAGAACTGGGGCCCAAAACTGAACTGCATATTCCAGATGAGGTCTTACTAATGATTTGTACAGGGGCAAAATGATATCTCTCTCTCTGGAGACCATACCTCTCTTAATACAAGAAAGGACTTTGCTCGCTTTGGAAACCGCAGCTTGGCATTGCATGCCATTATTGAGCTTATGATCTACCAAAACCCCCAGATCCTTCTCCACTACGGATACCCCCAGTTGTACTCCCCCTAGTATGTATGATGCATTCATATTCTTAGCCCCCAAGTGCATAACTTTAAATTTATCAACATTAAACCTCATCTGCCACATAGTCGCCCAATTAGACAGAGCATTGAGGTCGGCTTGTAAATTAGCGACATCCTGTAAGGACGTTATTCCACTGCATAGCTTGGTGTCATCTGCAAAGACAGAAATGTTACTTTTGATCTCAGACCCAATATCATTTATAAACATATTAAAAAGTAAGGGTCCCAGCACTGAACCTTGGGGTACACCACTGATAACCTTGGACCATTCAGAGTAAGAATCATTAACCACTACTCTCTGAATTATGTCTTTTAGCCAGTTTTCTATCCATTTACAAACTGATATTTCCAATCCTGTAGACTTTACCTTCCACATGAGCCGTGTGTGGGGAACTGTATCGAACGCTTTTGCAAAATCCAAGTATACCATGTCCACAGCCACCCCTTTGTCCAAGGTCTTACTTACCTCTTCATAAAAAGAAATCAGGTTTGTTTGACAACTTCTGTCTTTCATGAATCCATGCTGTCTGTTGCTTAAATAGTTTTTTTTTCCAGCAAGAACTCATCTATGTGGTCTTTTATTAATCTCTCCAGTATTTTCCCAACTATAGAAGTTAAACTAACAGGTCTATAGTTACTTGGTAAAGACTTAATTCCTTTTTTAAATATAGGCACCACATTGGCCCTGCGCCAATCCAGTGGTACTATTCCTGTCATTAATGAGTCCCTAAAAATTAAATACAATGGCTTTGAAATTACAGAGCTCAATTCTTTTATGGGTGTATGCCATCTGGTCCAGGTGCTTTATCCACCTTTATTCCATCTAAATATTTCTGGACCATATCACTTTTGAGCCATTGTGTTAATTCTTCCAAAGAGAGAGAGAGGGAGGGTGTCCCAGTGTTTCAGTAAGTGATTAATTTCAGTAAATAGGGGTTGGAAATTAGCCTGGTAAAGGGTGAAATAAGGAGTGATGCAAATTTCCAAGTATTTAAGCGTATGAGAGCACCAGTGATATTTAAAGTTTTGTTGAAGGGTGTCTAGAAGAGGCTGGGGAATGTTTATGGGAAGGGCCTCAGTTTTGGTGGGGTTTACAGGGCGCCAACTGAGTTCAAGTTTTTATGTAGTGAGGGGAGGGAGGTAAGTAGGTGTGTTAATTTTAGCAATATGTTGTCGGCAAAAAGAGAGAGTTTATATTCCTTCTGTCGCAACTGCACTCCCCTTATATCAGGTTGAGAATGGATGGCAGCGGCCAGAGGCTCCAAGCTTAGAATAAAAAGCAAGGGTGAGAGTGGGCACCCCTGCCTGGTGCCATTTCATAAGGGGGACGGCTGCGACAGGTGTGAGGCAAGTTGGACCTGAGAGGTGGGTATAGAATATAATGCCCGTAGGGCGTGGAGGAAAGGACCACAGAAGCCATAATAGTGGGGAGCATGAATGATCAATCCAGACGGTCAAAAGCTTTTTGGGCATCAAGGCTTAGAACTATGGCAGGGCGATTGTTTTTAGTGAGGAGGTTTATGAGATTTTTGGTTCTTCTGGTGTTGTCACCTGCATGTCTGGTAGGGATGAATCCCACTTGGTCTCTATGGATTATGGATGGCAGTAGTAGCGAAAGTCTGTTTGCTAAAAAAATTGTAAAGATTTTATAGTCTGAATTGAATAGTGCAATGGGGCGGTAATTATCAGGGAGGGATAGGTCTTCGCCTGGTTTTCGGGATAACAGTAATATGGGCATGTAAAAATTGGGGGTGGGGGATTGTACCCTTCATCAGAGATCCAAAGAGGTTCAACAGGTGTGGAGCTAAGATTGTGAGAAAGGCCTTGTAATAAGAATATGGCAAGCCGTCCGGGCCTGGGGATTTATGTGATGGAAGATGTCAGATGACTTCAGCTAGCTCTTGGGCTGTAATAGGGAAATTTAGCGCCGATCTATTTGCTGGGGACAGTTTAGGAAGTTGGAAGGAGTCGAAGAAAGCAATCGAATTTCCCGTGATTAAACTGGGAGCCAGGGTCAGCACCCACACTATTGTAAAGTTTGTGATAAAAGTCTCCAAAGACCTTAGACGTAGTATGGGGACAGTAAGTAGGGATGCCATCCGATTGGAGGAGAAAGTCAGGTACGGAAAGTGAAGGTCTGGGTTTAAGTCTTTGTACTAGCATTCTATGAGGTTTGTTAGCAAATTCGTAGAATTTCTGTCTGGCCCAAAACATTGATTTTGAGATCTTACCCAAATTCAAAGATTGAATGCGGTTACGTAAAGAAACTACAGATCTTAAGCGATCAACCGTAGGAGAAAGGAGTAGACTGGCCTCTGCAGATCACAACTGAGCAAGCAGTTGTACTTTCTGGAGGGCAGACTCCCTCTTCAGCCGAGAACCTGCAGAGATGCATTCACCTCTAAAAAAAAGCCTTGTGAGCTTCCCATAGGGTGGATGTTTCAGATACCGTACCCACATTAAGTCGGAAGAATTCTGATAGTTTTTGTAACAAGTGGTTTTTAGTGTTAGGAATCCTCAAAAGCGTTTTATTGAGGCGCCAATGACACAGTTTTGTAGTCGGGGTAGATAGGGTAAGATCTAGGAGAATAGGGGCTTGATCTGACCATGTTATGGGATCAATTTCATCAGCTACTAAGTGTGTCAATAATGGTGCAGATATGAAGAAATGGTCTAGCCCGGAATAAAGTTTATGTGGGGGTGAATAAATGGTATATTGTTTATGGGTTGGGTGTTTGACCCACCAAGAGTCACAGAGGTTATGGGACCTGATAATTTTATGAAAAGATGTGGACAATTTGTGGATGTGGGTTGATGGGTTGGATTGGAAAAGAGTGTGTCTATCTTTAGTTGGGGACATGCACATATTGAAATCACCCCCTATAATCATGAAGGGTTGGGAAAGAGGATATATTTTCTCAAATACCTCCATCAGAAAACCTATCTGTCCCGTATTAGGTGCATATATGTTTATTTTTTCAATTTCTTTGTTTTTCACTTTTTCATTTATACATTTATTCATTTATACAGGGAGCCAAATAACAATGTCATAAAAGGAGCCAGGTGGATAAATCAATCTCATATAAAATAAAATAAGCATATCTCATGTTCTATATATCGCTGAATATAAATTAATGCATTCAATTTACCCATATCCTACTGACTCCCTCTTCCCAAAATAATATCCACTCGAGGAAGGAGGGATCAAATGAGACACCTAGTCAAGTCGCAGTAGTCAATGAGATGGTGACTGGGGGAGGGCATGTAAAAAAAAATACATATCCCTCCCCTCTTGTCTCCTCCCCTCGTATTTTCCCCCATATCTGAGCTAAGGACAACGCTATCCCATAGCCCTTCTTATTGACTATCATCTCATCATGCACCATTTCCTCCTTTTAAGTTACGGTCTATTTCCACTCCCTGTACTATATCCCCCCCCCTCCCCAAAACAAAACATCCCCTACTCTCCATCTGCTGACCTCCTCCCCTCCTCCAAGGCTATGAAACGACTCCATGGTGACCAAATATTTAAATAAATCTCTCCTTTTTTCCTATTAGTCCATATTAGGTCTTCCATTCTGTTCACTTCTTCCACTTTTTGAAGCCACATGTTCACCGTAGGGGGTTGTTTCTGTTTCCATTTTAATGGTATACATGCTTTAGCAGTATTCACTAAATGACACAGAATTGAGTTCCTGTATGTATCCCATGGAATCTCCGATAGATGCAGAAGAAAAAACTCTGGCCCTTCCGGAATCTCTGCCTCGCTAAATTTTTGAATAATTCCATGAACCTCCCTCCAGAATCCCTTAACCCTGGAACAGGACCAGAAACTATGTACCAGAGTACCCTGTTCTGTATGGCATCTTCAGCATATCTCTGCCACATTTGGGAAACATCTATGGAGTCTCTCCGGAGTTTGTGATATTATTTTATAATTTGCTTCGTGTATTTTGGTACATGTAGCTGTCTTAAATATAGATTGTATCATTTAAAATTTTTGAGATTCCTGGAAAGTCCTCCCCAATTCTGTTTCCCATTTATGAAAGAAGGTAACTGATAATTCTCAGGTGGTTTAATCAGTAACGCATACATTTTAGATATTGTATGCTTAATTGGTTCTTTTTCCATACATTGTGTGGGGGGGTTGGCTCGGCAGCGGGTGTGTGTGACCCCCGAGATGGGCTCCCCACACAAAAACAGGCCCAGCAAACGGAGGTTGTGGTTTTCAAAATCAAAAAGGTGCGGTTTATTTTCTATTTACAGTGACAAAACACAGCAAAGAAAAAGAAACATAAACAAAATAAATCCTGGTCAACTTGACCTCTGACTAAACATACAGGTTTCCTAACTAACAACTGGGATCAGCCTAGTGCTGTCCTAGTCCCTAAGTCCCTGGTTTTAAATGTCCAAGCAAATAGCCACACAGGCTTTGTCTCACCGCACAGGGGTTCACTCTCCCTAGACAGTCCACACAGGTCTGGGTCCAGGCATGAGCTAACATCTAATGAAGCTGGGAGTTCTTATAGAGGCCTAAATGAGCTGACAAGCTTCAGCTGGTCTCATCAACTCCCTGTCTGCACGACGCCCCACACTCTCCCTAGAGGTATGAGTCATCCATGAGCCCACTAGCCTTATACAACTCTCCACCTAGTTGTATAAGTCGGCATAAAGCCTGAATCTGGGAGAAATATATCTACCCCCCTGGATGCAACCAGGTGACTTTACCTTCCTGCTGTCACATACCCCCCCTCTTGTTTTAACCTTGGGGTTGGAACACCAGCAATCAGGCATTCATGTACTCGAGACAAAGCATCCACATTCCCCATTTGAACGCCAGGGCGATGCTTTACTGTGAAGTTGAATTCCTGGAGGGCCAGGAACCACCTATTCACTCTTCTATTTGACTCCTTGTTTTGGGCCATCCACTTTAACGGAGCGTGATCCGTAACCATGTCAAAGTGCCTACCTAGCAGGTAGTACCGAAGGGAATCTAGAGCCCACTTCACCGCTAAACACTCCTTTTCAACGGTGGCGTAATTTACCTCATGGGACTTCAACTTCCTGCTGAGGTAAATGACTGGGTGCTCTTCCCCGTTCCAGACCTGGGACAATACTGCTCCTAACCCCACATCTGACGCATCACTTTGTACGACAAAGTCTTTAGAGAAGTCGGGTGAGTACAACACTGGCTGGCTACATAAGGCTTGTTTCAAGAATTGGAATGCTGCCTCAGCCTCGGGGGTCCATTTAATCATGACCGACCCTTTCCCCTTCGTCAGGTTGGTTAGGGGCACAGCCTTAGAAGCAAAGTGGGGAATGAATCGCCGATAATACCCAGCGATTCCCAGAAAGGCTCGTACCTGCTTCTTGCTGTTGGGACGTGGCCAACTCTGGATAGCCTCGACTTTGTTGAGTTGGGGTTTTATTACTCCCCTCCCAATGGTGTACCCAAGATATTTGGCCTCCTCCTGCCCAATGGTACACTTCTTGGGGTTAGCCGTAAACCCCGCTTCCCGAACAGAGTCCAGGACTGCTTGCACTTTTGGCAGATGTGAGGCCCAATCTGTGCTATGGACAATTACGTCATCCAGGTAAGCCGCAGCATACTTCCGATGGGGCCTCAGCATCTGGTCCATTTTCCGCTGGAATGTGGCCGGCGCATTCTGTAACCCGAACGGCATTCTTTTATATTGGAACGCCCCGTCTGGGGTTACAAATGCGGTTTTCTCTTTGGCCGACTTGGCCAGGGGGATTTGCCAATACCCTTTTGTGAGGTCAAGAGTCGTCATGTATCGGGCTGTTCCCAGCCGGTCGATCAACTCATCTATACGTGGCATGGGGTAGGTGTCAAATTTTGTAACTTTGTTCAACTGACGAAAATCGTTACAAAATCGCCAGCTCCCATCCGGTTTAGGCACCAACACAATGGGACTAGACCAATCACTTTGGGACTCCTCTATCACCCCTAAGTTCAGCATTTTCTGTACTTCCTCCCGTATTGCCTCCCGTCGGGCCTCTGGGATCCGATAGGGTTTTAACTTCACCCTTTCACCGGGCGGGGTAATGATGTCATGCTCTACCCCAGATGTTTGTCCCGGCAGCTCAGAGAATACCTCCTTGTTGCGAAGCACAAACTCCTTAACCTCCTGTTGTTGGGGTTGTGACAAGGTGGCTGCTATTCCAACCTCAGGAATCACGCAACCAGTTTGAGCTGGTGACCAAGTGTCTGCGACTAGGGACTCTCTATCCCTCCAGGCTTTCAACAGATTAACGTGATAGATCTGTTCGGGCTTTCGCCTTCCTGGTTGTCTGACCTTGTAATTCACTTCGCTCACTTTTTCCATTATCTCGTAGGGGCCTTGCCATTTGGCAAGGAATTTACTTTCAACCGTAGGGACAAGTACCAGTATCCTATCCCCCGGGGAAAAGGTACGGGTCTTGGCTCCACGGTTGTACACTCTCTGCTGTGCTAACTGCGCTTGGGCCAAATGTTCCTTCACGATGGGCATTACCTGTGCAATTCGGTCTTGCATCAGGGCGACATGCTCAATCACACTCCTGTGGGGAGAACTCTCACTTTCCCAAGTTTCCTTGGCAATATCCAACAGCCCTCTTGGGTGTCTCCTATACAGTAACTCAAAGGGGGAGAATCCCGTAGAGGATTGGGGCACCTCCCTAATAGCAAACATCAGATAAGGAAGTAGACAGTCCCAATCCTTTCCATCTCTATCCACCACTTTCTTCAACATTTGTTTTAGGGTTTTGTTGAATCTTTCAACCAGCCCATCGGTTTGGGGGTGATACACAGATGTACGTAATTGCGTCACTTTGAACAATTTACACAGCTCCTTCATAACCCGGGACATAAAGGGTGTACCTTGGTCCGTAAGCAGTTCTTTACAAATACCCACCCGGCTAAACACAAGAGATAGCTCTTTGGCTATGGTTTTGGCCGAGGTATTTCGGAGAGGGATCGCTTCTGGATAACGGGTGGCATAGTCCATTATAACTAATATGTACTGGTGCCCCCTAGCGGACTTGATTATAGGACCTACCAAATCCATGGCGATCCTCTCAAACGGGATCTCAATGATGGGTAGAGGGACCAGCGGGCTACGGAAATGTGGCATCGGGGCCGACCTCTGACACACAGGGCAGGAGAAACAATAATTTTCTATGTCCTTCATCACCCCCGGCCAATAGAATCTCTGTAATACCCTCTCTCGGGTTTTCTCTGTCCCCAGATGACCTCCAAGAATGTGCCCATGGGCCAACTCCAACACCAACTTCCTGTAAGGTTTGGGCACCACAAGCTGCTCAACGGTTTCTTCTGCCCTTTTTGCCACCCGATACAGTAGGTCCTTCTCTACGCTGAAGTATGGGTAAGTGCAGGTATTATCTGGGTTCACTAACTCGCCATCTATTTTCACTACGTTTTCCCGTGCCTTTATTAGGGTGGGGTCTTTCAACTGTTCTGTGGCAAAGTTTTCCCTGTGAACCTCAAGATCAGAAAACTCCACAGACGGTAGGTTTTCGTCTGAGGAGGTGGGCTCCTCTCCAGTTTCTTGAGTCTCCCCTGCCAATACTGATAAGGGAAATTCCGGAGAGTCCTCACCACTCTCAGGGGAGTTCTGGCTATCACATTCCTGGTACATAGGGGCACCAGTGGGGGGCTCAGGATCATCCCACAGTTCCCAGAACTTCGGAAAATCCCTTCCCACAATGGCGTCATGCGGTAACTGAGATACTAAGCCCACTGGATGAGAGAGGGTACCTTTGGGGGTCTCGAAACACACTGTAGTCACTGGATACTCTCGGGTGTCCCCATGCACACAAATAACAGCTACCTTGCTATTCCCAGAGACCTCTGTTTTAACTAACTCAGCCTTTATCAGGGTCACAAGGCTACCTGAATCCAGCAATACCACAACATTTCTACCATTAACACACATTTTGCATAAATGTTTCTCAGTTCCTCGAATGGCAGTGCATGCGACTGTCGCACACAGCGACTGACGTCTGCCCGTCAGAAAGTCACACTGCATGGGTTCCTCCACAACCGGGCAATTGGCTGCAATATGTCCCGCTTGCCGGCAGCGGTAGCAAACGATCCTTCTTGCGGCCTCTTGAGCCGCTGATTTCCCAGGCTGTTCTCGCCAAACTTGGGGTAGAGCTCCCACCCTCTCACTCTCTCCACCCTCACCCCTTGGAATCCTCTTATCCGCCCCTGGGGATGGTCTGGTCTTAGGGTGGAAAGTCCGAGTGTCTCTGGAAGAGGCCGTCAGGTTCTCTGTAGCCAAGTATTTCTCCACACGATCCACAAGACCATCGGCCGTCTCTGGGTCTCCATGGCTTACCCACTTTTGGATGGCAGTAGGAAGAGCTCTCAAAAACCGATCCATTACAACACGTTCCACAATCTTTGGTGCGGACAAAGTCTCTGGCTGTAGCCACTTTCTGCTCAGGTGAATGAGATCATACATTTGAGACCTGGGGGGTTTTCCAAGCTGGAAAGTCCAGTTATGCACACGCTGAGCCCGGACAGCCTGGGTGACACCCAGCCTTGCCAATATTTCAGCTTTTAGCATCACATAGTCTTTTGCTTGGTTAGGCTCTAGGTCATAGTAAGCTTTCTGCGATTCACCAGTTAACAGAGGAGCCACCAGTCCAGCCCACTGCTCCTCAGGCCACTTTTCTCTTTCAGCGGTCCTTTCAAATGTGGTCAAAAATACCTCTGGATCATCCTCTCCAGTCATTTTTGTCAATAAACGACTCACCCCAAAGGACGCGGTATTAGTGGGACGGCTTTCCTCACTGGTCTGCGGACGTTGCTGCATTACTGCTTCCATCTGTTGTTGTAGTCTCTGCTCTTGCTTCTGCAACAGGTCTATGAAGCGGGCCTCAGATTGCTGCTGGGCTTGTTGCTGAGCCTCCAGACTCTGTTGCAAAGTTGCGTTTGTCTGCTGCTGGGCTGCAAGGCTCTGTTGATGAGCTTGCTGCTGGGCTGCGAAGTTCTTTTGCAAACCTGCATTTGTCTGCTGTTGATTGGCATTTGCTAGAGCCAGCTGCTTCAGTATCTCCTCCATGCTGGCTTAAAAAAAAACTGCCACTGGTTCTCCACCAACTGTGGGGGGGTTGGCTCGGCAGCGGGTGTGTGTGACCCCCGAGATGGGCTCCCCACACAAAAACAGGCCCAGCAAACGGAGGTTGTGGTTTTCAAAATCAAAAAGGTTTATTTTCTATTTACAGTGACAAAACACAGCAAAGAAAAAGAAACATAAACAAAATAAATCCTGGTCAACTTGACCTCTGACTAAACATACAGGTTTCCTAACTAACAACTGGGATCAGCCTAGTGCTGTCCTAGTCCCTAAGTCCCTGGTTTTAAATGTCCAAGCAAATAGCCACACAGGCTTTGTCTCACCGCACAGGGGTTCACTCTCCCTAGACAGTCCACACAGGTCTGGGTCCAGGCATGAGCTAACATCTAATGAAGCTGGGAGTTCTTATAGAGGCCTAAATGAGCTGACAAGCTTCAGCTGGTCTCATCAACTCCCTGTCTGCACAACGCCCCACACTCTCCCTAGAGGTATGAGTCATCCATGAGCCCACTAGCCTTATACAACTCTCCACCTAGTTGTATAAGTCGGCATAAAGCCTGAATCTGGGAGAAATATATCTACCCCCCTGGATGCAACCAGGTGACTTTACCTTCCTGCTGTCACAATTGTTTCTCAAATGGTGTTACGCTACGATCCAGAAGGCATGGTGCAGCTATAGTATTTAAAAAGTGTCTTAATTGTGCAGCTTGCCAGAACTCTAATTGGAAAGGTCCATTCCTATTTATCAGTTCCTGTATTGTTTGCCATTTACCAAGGGTCCTAAAATGTGAGGCCTGAAACAAGCCTCGTTCCAATAATACCGCAAACGGTCCCCTTTGTATGCCCGGTATAAATTGAGGATTACCTAATATAGGCATCAGTGGGGAATTGTATGTAGATATTTTATCCCTAGAAAAAAGATTGTAACACGCTCGCAGTGTAGGCCCTATTGTTGGATGTTTCTTAATATTAGCTGAGATATTTCTATAACACCAAGGGGCTCTAATTAATAATTCCCTGCATTGTACTTGTTCTAAATTCTGACAAATTTTCATATTTCTATGTCGACACCAATCTATAACACGGCCTAGATGGATAGCTTGGTAGTACTTATATACATCAGAGACAGCCAACCCTCCATACTGTTTTGGTAGGAATAATAATGTCCTCTTAATCCTTGGTTTTTTACCTGCCCAAAAAAAATTAATAAATAATGTTTGAATGTTTCTAAAAACGGTTCTTGGAATTTCAATTGGGAGTGCCTGAAGAAGGTACAATATTTTGGGTAAAACATTAAATTTAATTATATTTCTTCTTCCAAACCAGGAAAACATTCCCCTATGCCATTTCTCCAGTATTCCGCGCACTTTACTTAGTATTGGCTGGAAGTTTAATTCATACATTTTGGACGTATTTACTGCAATATTAGTCCCTAAGTACTTCAACCCTTGGTCTGACCATTTAAATTTATAGCTTAGGTTCATTAATTCCATCATTTTCTTCGGATTTGCTACAATCAGAGCCTCTGATTTAGTACGGTTTATTTCAAAATATGAGAGTCTACCATATAATTCGATCTCCTTAAACAGATTCGGAAGCGAAACTGTTGGATTTGTCATGGAGAAAAGCATATCGTCTTGCATATGCTGTGACTTTATGCTGTGTTCCCCCTATTTCAATTCCCCTAATATCCTTATTTAACTGCATTCTACACAAAAAAGGCTCTAAGATTAATGCAAATATCAAAGGGGACAATGGGCAACCTTGCCTTGTCCCATTTGTTATCTGAAAAGATGGAGAGACTACCCCATTCACTTTCACTTGGGCTGTGGGACCCTTATACATGCTAGCAATCCATTTAATCATTCTCTCTCCTACTTTTATATGTCGCAGGACCGCAAACATAAACCTCCATCCCACCCGATCGAAGGCCTTCTCTGCATCTGTTCCAAGGAAGACACAGGGGGTCTGTGTCATGTGCGCTACAGTGGGGATCGAAAGTTTGGGCACCCCAGCTAAAAATGTGTATTAATGTGCATAACGAAGCCAAGGAAAGATGGAAAAATCTCCAAATGGCATCAAATTACAGATTAGACATTCTTATAATATGTCAAAAAAAGTTAGATTTTATTTCCATCATTTACACTTTCAAAATTACAGAAAACAAAAAAATGGCGTCTGCAAAAGTTTGGGCACCCTGCACAGTTAATATCTTGTACTGCCCCCTTTGGCAAGTATCACAGCTTGTAAACGCTTTTTGTAGCCAGCCAAGAGTCTTTCAATTCTTGTTTGAGGTATCTTTGCCCATTCTTCCTTACAAAAGTCTTCCAGTTCTTTGAGATTTCTGGGCTGTCTGTCACGCACTGCTCTTTTAAGGTCTATCCATAGGTTTTCAATAATGTTGAGGTCAGGAGATTGTGAAGGCCATGGAAAAACCTTCAGTTTACGCCTCTTGATGTATTCCCCCGTGGATTTTGAGGTGTGTTTAGGATCATTATCCATTTGTAGAAGCCATCCTCTCTTTAACTTCAGCTTTTTCACAGATGGCATCAAGTTACCATCCAAAATTTGCTGAAATTTTATTGAATCCATTTTTCCTTCTACTCGTGAAATGTTCCCTGTGCCACTGGCTGCAATACAACCCCAAAGCATGATTGAACCACCCCCTGCTTAACAGTTGGACAGATTTTCTTTTCATTAAGTTCTGTGCCCTTTCTTCTCCAAACGTACCTTTGCTCATTCCGGTCAAAAAGTTCTATTTTAACCTCATCGGTCCACAGAACTTGTTTCCAAAATGCCTCAGGCTTGTCTATATGTTCATTTGCAAAGTTCAAACGCTGATTTTTGTGGTGAGGACGTAGAAGAGGTTTTCTTTTGATGACTCTTCCATGAAGACCATATTTGTACAAGTATCTCTTTATAGTGGAATAGTGTACCACAACTCCAGTGTCTGCCAGATCTTTCTGGAGGGATCGTGCAGTCAAACGTGGGTTTTGAATTGCTTTTCTCACAATCCTGCGAGCTGTTCTGTCTGATATTTTTCTTGGTCTTCCAGATCTTGCTTTAACTTCCCCTGTTCCTGATGACTGCCTTTTCTTAATTACATTCCGAACAGAGGATATTGACATCTGAAAATGCTTTGCTATCTTCTTATAGCCTTCTCCAGCTTTGTGAGCGTCAACTATTTTCAGTTTCAGTTTTCTAGACAACTGCTTAGAAGAACCCATGGTGCTGATTGTTGGGGCAAGGTCAGATGAGTCTGGCCATTTAAAACCTTTGAGATTGACATCACCTGGTCTTCCCAGACGATGATTGAGAACAATCCATGACACTGGCAGGTCTCAGATTTGCAAAGGGGCAGTGCATGCTATAAATTCTGCAGGGTGCCCAAACTTTTGCAGACGCCATTTTTTTGTTTTCTGTAATTTTGAAAGTGTAAATGATAGAAATAAAATCTAACTTTTTTTGACATATTATAAGAATGTCTAATCTGTAATTTGATGCCATTTGGAGATTTTTCCATCTTTCCTTGGCTTCGTTATGCACATTAATACACATTTTTACCCGGGGTGCCCAAACTTTCGATCCCCACTGTATATGCATCAAGATCACAGCTTTGATCGTATTTTCTCTTGCTTCCCTTGTAGATATAAATCCCACTTGGTCTTGATGTACCAATAAGGGGAGTTGTTGTTGTAACCTAAGAGCTATTATTTTACTAAATATTTTCAGATCGGCATTGAATAAAGATATTGACCTGTAACTGCTACACTGCTTAGGATCCTTACCCTCTTTTGGTATCACCGATATCATGGCTTTTACTGTCTCTGGATGGAAGTAGCCTGTAGTTCCCATTTAATTAAACATTTTGACCATATAAGGTCCCAGCTCGTCGATAAGTGACTTATAATATTGCACTGTAAGTCAGTCTGGTCCTGGTGCTTTTCCGGCTTTTGCCAGTTTTATTGCGTTCTGGACTTCTTCTAAAGTTATTGGCGATTCCAACTCCTCACCGACTGCTGTCGTCAGACTCGGCATTCCACTTGATTTTAAATATACCTCCATCTCTGCTTGGTCTGGCTCTCCCAATCTCAAATTGTACAGTGAGGAGTAGTAATCGCCAAACTCTTCACAATTTGTCCAGGTAATTGAGCTTCTGTTTCATCTTTTTTTTATCCAAGGGTATATATGTCCTAGTCTGTATGTCCTGTAAGGCTCTTACCAATTGCCTGCCACATTTGTTACCTGATTCATAGCCCTATCTGTGATGCCATTTTTGCCCTATATTGTAATAGCTCCGTTACTTGTCTACGTGTTTTTAACCACTTAAGCCCCGGACCATTTGGTAGCTAAAGGACCAGAGGTGATTTCAGAATTTTGCACTGCGCTGCTTTAACTGTAAATTGTGCGGACATGCAATGTTGTACCCAAACGAAATTTGCGTCCTTTTCTTCCCACAAATAGAGATTTCTTTTAATGGTATTTGATTGCCTCTGCGATTTTTATTTTTTGCGATATAAACGGAAAAAGACCGAAAATTTTGAAAGAAAATGATATTTTCTACTTTTTGTTATAAGAAAAATCGAATAAACTCAATTTTAGTCATACATTTAGGCCAAAATGTATTCAGCCACATGTCTTTAGTAAAAAAAAATGTCAATAAGTGTATATTTATTGGTTTGCGCAAAAGTTATAGCGTTTACAAACTAGGGTACATTTTCTGGAATTTACACAGCTTTTAATTTATGACTGCCTATCTCATTTCTTGAGGTGCTAAAATGGCAGGGCAGTACAAACCCCCCCCCCCAGATGACCCCATTTTGGAAAGTAGACATCCCAAGGAAATTGCTGAGAGGCAATATTTTGAATATTTGAATATTTTTTTTTTTGTCTCAAGTGATTGAATAAGGACTAAAAAAAAAAAAAAAAAAATTACAAAAAGTTGTCACTAAATGATATATTGCTCACACATGCCATGGTTATATGTGGAATTGCACCCCAAAATAAATTTTGCTGCTTCTCCTGAGTACGGAGATACCACATGTGTGGGACTTTTTGGGAGCCTAGCCGAGTACGGGCCCCCGGAAACCAAGCACCGCCTTCAGGATTTCTAAGGGCGCAAATTTTTGATTTCACTCCTCACTACCTATCACAGTTTTGAAGGCCATAAAATGCCAAAATAGCACAAACCCCCCCCCCCAAATGACCCCATTTTAGAAAGTAGACACCCCAAGGAAATTGCTGAGAGGCCTGTTGAGCCCATTGAATATTTTTTTTTTTTCCCAAGTGATTGAATAATGACAAAAAAAAAATTACAAAAAGTTGTCACTAAATGATATATTGCTCACACATGCCATGGTTATATGTGGAATTACACCCCAAAATACATTTTGCTGCTTCTCCTGAGTACGGGGATACCACATGTGTGGGACTTTTTAGGAGCCTAGCCGCGTACGGGACCCCGAAAACCAAGCACCGCCTTCAGGATTTCTAGGCACAAATTTTTGATTTGACTCCTCACTACCTATCACAGTTTCGAAGGCCATAAAATGCCAAAATAGCACAAAACCCCCCCAAATGACCCCATTTTGGAAAGTAGACACCCCAAGCTATTTGCTGAGAGGCATGGTGAGTATTTTACAGCTCTCATTTGTTTTTGAAAATGAAGAAAGAAAATTTTATTTTTTATTTTTTTTCAATTTTCAAAACTTTGTGACAAAAAGCGAGATCTGCAAAATACTCACAATACCTCTCAGCAAATAGCTTGGGGTGTCTACTTTCCAAAATGGGGTCATTTGGGGGGGGTTTGTGCCATCTGGGCATTCCATGGCCTCCGAAACTGTGATAGGCAGTGAGAAGTGAAATCAAAAATTTACACCCTTAGAAAGCCTGAAGGCGGTGCTTGGTTTTTGGGGTCCCGTACGCGGCTAGGCTCCCAAAAAGTCTCACACATGTGGTATCCCCGTACTCAGGAGAAGCAACAGAATGTATTTTGGGGTGTAATTCCACATATGCCCATGGCATGTTTGAGCAATATATCATTTAGTGACAACTTTGTGCAAAAAATAAAAATATATATTTTTTCCGCAACTTGTGTCAACATATAAAATATTCCATGGACTCGACATGCCTCTCAGTATATAGCTTGGGGTGTCTACTTTCCAAAATGGGGTCATTTGGGGGGGTTTTGAACTGTTCTGGCATTTTATACACAACATTAGGAAGCTTACATCCACTCTTCTAACCACTTGAAGACAAAGCCCTTTTTGACACTTTTTGTTTACATAAAAACATTTTTTTTTTTGCAAGAAAATTATGTTGAACCCCCAAACATTATAAATATTTTTAAAGCAAAGGCCCTACAGATTAAAATGGTGGGTGTTGCATTTTTTTTTTCTACACAGTATTTGCGCAGTGATTTTTCAAACGAATTTTTTGGGGAAAAAATACACTTTTTTTAATTTTAATGCACTAAAACACACTATATTGCCCAAATGTTTGATGAAATAAAAAAGATGATCTTAGGCCGAGTACATAGATACCAAACACGACATGCTTTAAAATTTCGCACAAACGCGCATTGGCGACAAACTACATACATTTTTAAAAGCCTTTAAAAGCCTTTACAGGTTACCCCGTTAGATTTACAGAGGAGGTCTACTGCTAAAATTACTGCCCTCGATACCTCACATGCATAGTGCAATTGCTGTTTACATATGACGCCAGACCAACGCTTGCATTCGCCATTGGGCAAGAGCAGGGCAAGACAGGGGTGCTTTTTTTTTTTTTTTTTTTTTATTATTAATTTTGCTTTTTTATTTTATTTTTAAATTGTTCCTTCCATTTTTTTTTTTTTTTATCATTTTTATTGTTATCTCAGGGAATGTAAATATCCCCTATGATAGCAATAGGTAGTGACAGGTACTCTTTTTTTGAAAAAACTGGGGTCTTCTAGACCCTAGATCTTTCCTCTGCCCTCAAAGCATCTGACCACACCAAGATCGGTGTGATAAAATGCTTTCCCAGTTTCCCAATGGCGCTTTTTATATCCGGGGGGGACATTCCCTCCCACTGCTTGTAAAAGCAGTCCAGAGGCTAATTAGCCACTAGTATTGCTTTTACATGAAAGCCGGCCGCTGGCTGAAAAGAATGATACCAAGATGATACCTAAACCCGCAGGCATCATTCTGGTATAAACATTCAAAGTCCAGCAACATACCAGTACGTTGCTGGTCCTTGTTGGACATGTATTGTAATCTTTTTTTTTCATGCAGCCAGTTGGCTGAACGAAAAAAGAGATTGATCGGTGGGTATGCCCACCATTAGAATACCGCCCTTCATCCACCCACTTCTAATGATGGGCATACATGCACCATTTATATATGCCGAAGCATGGGGGCATCCTCCCGCAAAAAAGTTATGCCGCACACACATGGTCGGACTTTTCCACGGGCAAGCCTCCGTCGGAATTTCGACCGTATGTACGCGGCATTAGGAGCAAAATCGCTCCTCCGCCCCTGATGCCCCAATGCTTCGGCATATATGCTTTTTTTTTTAACTGTAGTGGTGAAATCACCTCCTACAGCACTGGAGTCGCAGGGATCAGGCCTGTCTCTGCGAACACTGCAGTTATGTGTGTTGTGTTTTGTAAGTGACAGTGATCGATCGATACTGCACTTGGGTGGCCTGGGCTGGACGGAGGGGCAAAACGCAGGTGCTAGCAGGTATCTGGGCTGATCCCGCTAACACTGCATTTTTGGGAACCCTAAACTGCTGGGGACGCAAGTATAGATCTGATCAGATCAGATCAGATATTGATCTGTTCAGATACTATACCACTAAGGGGGGTGTATGCTTCACGCGTGGGTGTTGGCGTTACTGGCACTAACCTGACGCTGCCTGGGGTGTGACGCAGACCCTCTCTGACGCTAAAACCTAATTGATATCACCTGCCGGGCGATCAGGGGGTTAAATCTTTATTGGGTTATATATAAGGCGGGTGCCCTGACACTATAAAAAGCAAACTAACTAACCAGCGTCACCCGTAACACTTATATGGTGATCACTGGTGAAAGGGTTAACTAGGGGCAATTAGGGGGTTAAACCTTTATTAGATAATATATGGGGGTAACTGACGCTATAAAAACCTGCGGCGAACCTAAAAAAAATTACTGGCTACCGATCGGCATCACCGACACTAAGACAGCCATCAGAAAAATGATCGCTTAGGGACAGTGGTGATAGGGGGTGAAAGGGTTACCTGGGGGGCGATCAAGGGGGTTAAACCTTTATTAGATAAGAAATGGGGGTACCTGACGCTATAAAAACCTGCAGCGAACCTATAAAAAATTACTGGCTACCGATCTGCATCACCGACACTAAGACAGCGATCAGAAAAACGATCGCTTAGCGACAGTGGTGATAGGGGGTGAAAGGCTTACCTGGGGGGCGATCAAGGGGGTTAAACCTTTATTAGATCATTTATGGGGGTACCTGACGCTATAAAAACCTGCGGCAAACCTAAAAAAAATTACTGGCTACCGATCTGCATTACCGACGCTAAGACAGCGATCAGAAAAATGATCGCTTAGCGACAGTGGTGATAGGGGGTGAAAGGGTTACCTGGGGGGCGATCAAGGGGGTTAAACCTTTATTAGATAATTTATGGGGGTACTTGACACTATAAAAACCTGCGGCGAACCTAAAAAAAATTACTGGCTACCGATCTGCATCACCGACGCCAAAACAGCGATCAGAAAAATGATCGCTTAGCGACAGTGGTGATAGGGGGTGAAAGGGTTACCTGGGGGGCGATCAAGGGGGTTAAACCTTTATTAGATCATTTATGGGGGTACCTGACGCAAAAAAAACTGCGGCGATCCTAAAAAAAATTACTGGCTACCGATCTGCATCACCGACGCTAAGGCAGCGATCAGAAAAATGATCGCTTAGCGACGGCGGTGCTAGGGGGTGAAAGGGTTATCTGGGGGGTGATCAGGGGGTTAAACCTTTATTAGGGGGGGTTAGGGGGCTACACTGGACCTAAAACTAAATGTAGTGACACTTTTACAGTCACAAATGTCACTGATTGCAGTGATCAGTAAATAAATTGTCACTGCAATCAGTGACACTGTGACTGGGGGCTGGGGGGTGATCTGGGGGGGCCTGGGGGGGCGATTTGTGTGCCTATATGTCCTGGTGTCAGTGTAGTGTTAGTGCACTGACCTGTGTGTCTTCTCTTGTACGGCGCTCGGTATATGTGAGCGCCGCATGAGAGATGACATCACTTCCTCCTGCTTCCTCTGCCTGTGTTTACATTACACAGCAGAGGAAGCATTTCCATTCGCCGGGAGCGATCGCGGGGGGGTGGCCATCCCCTCATGTCGGATCGCTCCCCAACGAATACCGACCGCTCACTGTATAGGAGGGGGGTCCGATCGGACCCCCCAACTGTACAACTGTACGTGATTGTGCCTGCCGGTGCCATTCTGACGACGTACATATACAGTGAGCGGTCGTTAAGTGGTTAATAATTCTAATTCTACTTCTGTAGTCTGAGAATGCTTATGTCGTGCCTCTAAGTTTTGAATTTTTCCTAATAGCCCTATTAGCTTAGCTTCTCTCTCTTTCTTGATCCTAGCTCCATGTTTGATCATTACTCCTCGTATTACAGCTTTATGTGTTTCCCAAATTACTCCCAGTGTACTTTCTGAATTATCATTTGTCTGAAAGAACCCGGTGCATATATGTTAACCAAAGTAAGGGACGTTTGCATGTAAGCACAGTTCAGGAGAATAAATCAGGCTTGAGGGTCTAATACAGAAGATTTAACCTGCAGTGGGAATGTGCGTTTGATTAAGATAGCAACCCCAGCTTTCCCAGATGGTCCCGAGGCTACAAAAGCTGTGGGGAACAGTTTAGAAGCAAACTTAAAAGAGCCCTGTGAATGAAAGTGAGTCTCTTGAACCATGATCACATCAGCATTAGAAGCCTTGAATTCCTTAAGAGCAAGCTATCTCTTATGAATAGAATTCAAGCTTATACTGTAACATTGCATGAATAAACACGTAAAGCCATATAAGGTAATACATGAGCAAAGGCATTGTAAGCTGGTCATACAAAAGGGAGGATACAGTCCATGGTGTATGGAAAAATAGTCTAAAAGGAGCAAAAAAAAATAATAATAAGAAAAAAACAACAGAAACAGGACTGCGGCTCAAAAAGGGACCCCGTAAAAATAAAAAAAAACAACAACATTGGTAAATGGCCTGAAGGGCGTCCTTCCCTCAGGAATCCAAGGCTTATGCCAAGGATGATGGAGAGGAGCACGGAAGTCCGCAAGACCAGGCTTGTGGGTCACGTCATCTTCCAAAAAGCTTGCAAACTAAACAGATTGAAGAACCAAACAGGTAACAATAGGCACGGTGGTAGTCCCATGGGAAAAAGGACCAGGTCGCTGCAGCGTGAACCAAATGGACAGTGTGAAGAGCATACTGTACTTGGAGCACAGCAATGAGCCCTGTTGCAAAGTATTGCATCAAAAAATTTAATTACACGCCCCTGTTAAACAGGGGCTGAAAAATTGGGCCTTAGGCACTGGTGCCACAACCCCTCACAGATACTGTACTTGGAGCACAGCAATGAGCCCTGTTGCAAAGTATTGCATCAGAAATTTTAATTACACGCCCCTGTTAAACAGGAGCTGAAAAATTGGGCCTTAGGCACTGGTGCTGGTGCCACGACACTGCAACCTCTCCCAGATACTCTAGTTGGAGTGCAGGAATGAGCCCTGCTGCAAAGCATTGCATAAAAAACTGTAATTACATGCCCCTGTTAAACAGGGGCTGAAAAATTGGGCCTTAGCCACTGGTGACGGCACCCAGAAACAAAAATGTTCTTCCAAGCTATCATCATCAATCGGATCATTGAGGAGGAGGAGGATAGTCAGTCAACATAACAGGACAGTCACTCAGCATCAGTCTTGAAGGGATGTGACATTTGAAAATAAATGAGTCTGTTATATCAGCTTCAGGTGCTTGGTAGCTGGTGGTGATCCAAGACTGGTTCATCTTTATGAAGGTCAGTCGATCAACCGAGGTGGTGGACAGGCGCACCCTGTGATCCGTGACAAATCCTCCAGCAGCACTGAATGTGCGTTCTGAAAGAACGCTGGATGCAGGACAGGCCAGTAGCTCAATTGCATACTGTGCAAGCTCTGGCCAGTGATCCATCCTCAAGACCCAGTAAGCCAGAGGATTTTCGGTCGGGAAGGTGTCCAAGTCTGACCTTGCCCCTAGGTATTCCTGCACCATGTATATCAGACGCTGGCGATGGTTGCTGGAACCGATCATACCTTGGGGCTGCGGACTAAAGAATTGTCTGAACGCATCGGTCAGACGGCCACCTTCCCCACCGCTCCTTCTTTGACTGACCGAAGCCTCAGCAACTCGTTGTCCAGGACCAGGAGTTTGTAACCTCCCAGTCTCTGGGAACGCATTGCACAGACCTTTCTGCAAGGCCTCCCGGAGTTGTCTCATCCTCTGCTCCCTCTGCGATGGTAAGATAAGGTCCGTAACCTTACCCTTGTACCGTAGATCAAGGAGAGTGGCCAGCCAGTAATGGTCCCTCTCCTTGATCCGAAGAATACGAGGATCCTTCCGCAGACTTTGCAGGATCAGGGAGGCCATGCAGCGTAGGTTAGCTGAGGCATTCGGCCTGGAGTCCTCTGGGTCACTAAGGATGACATGATCCGCAGCCACCTCCTCCCAGCCACGTACAAGGTTTCTTGGGACTGTAAATAATCCCTAAAAGACTGCTGCTGATGATGCTGAGTGCCAGGCTCCACCTCCATGCTGACACAATCCTCCTCCTCCTCCTCCTCTTCCTGTGCGATGGTTGGGACAGAAGGAACACTGTCTGGGTAAAGGGGGCCTTGAGAGGCAAGGAAGTCCTCCTCTTCCTGCCTCTGTTCTGCCTCAAGTGCCCTGTCCATTATTCCACGCAGCGTATGTTCCAACAGGTGGACAAGAGGTACAGTGTCACTGATGCATGCACTGTCACTGCTCACCATCCTCGTGGCCTGCTCAAATGGTGCCAGGACAGTACATGCATTCCTGATCATGCCCCACTGGCGTGGTGAAAAAAACCTGAGCTCCCCTGACCCTGTCCTGGTGCCGTAGTCACACAGGTACTCATTGATGGCCCTCTGCTGCGTGTGCAGCCGCTGCAGCATGGCCAACGTTGAGTTCCACCTGGTGGGCATGTCACATATAAGGCGGTTCTTGGGCAGGTTCAACTCCTTTTGCAGCTCAGTCAGCCGAGCACTGGCATTATATGATCTGCGGAAATGCACACAGACTTTCCTGGCCTGCCTCAGGACATCCTGTAAGCCCGGGTACCTGCCCAAGAACCGCTGCACCACCAGGTTAAGGACGTGAGCCACACAGGGCACATGGATCAGTTGTCCCTGTCGGAGGGCAGAGAGGAGGTTGGTGCCATTGTCGCAAACTACCATTCCTGCCTTAAGCTGGCGTGGCGTCAACCACCTCTCGGCCTGCCCCTGCAGAGCTGACAGAACCTATGCCCCAGTGTGGCTCCTGTCCCCCAAACACACCAGCGCAAGCACGGCATGGCATCTTTTTGCCTGCGTACTTGCGTAGCCCCTTGAACGCTGGTTCCGAGGACAAAGCACAGGAAGAGGCCATGGAGGAAGAAGAAGAGGAGGGGGTGGAGGAGAGAGGTGTGTCACAACCAGTAGTAGCATTTTGGAGGCGTGGTGGCGGAACAACCTCCAACACTACTGCACCTTGTCCTGCATCCTTCCCAGCTGCCAAAAGAGTGACCCAATGGGCCGTGAAAGGCAACGTCCCTGTCCATGCCTGCTGGACCATGAGTCAGCGGTAATATGCACCTTACCACTGACCGCCCTATCCAGCGAGGCATGGACATTGCCTTCCACATGCCGGTAGAGAGCCGGAATCGCCTTCCGTGAGAAAAAGTGGCGTTTGGGAACCTGCCACTGAGGAACCGCACATTGCACAAACTCACGGAAGGGGGCCGAGTCTACCAACTGAAAAGACAGCAGTTGAAGTGCTAGCAATTTAGCCAAGCTAGCATTCAACCACTGGGCATGTGGATGGCTGGGAGTGAACTTCTTTTGACGGTCCAGCAGCTGGGGCAGGGAAATTTGCCTGCTAGAATCGGACGTCGTTGTACTGCTAGCAGAGTGCCCGCAAGTACTTGGCTGTGACACACCTAATTCTACACCTTCATACCTCTCAGAGGAGATTTCAGAGAGGACTGAAGGTATAGTGGGGTTGGAGATCCCAGCTGATGCGGAGCAAGGAGAGGTCCGCTTTGTTCTTTGGTGTGGGTCTTTAAGATAGGCTTGCCAACGAGCTGCATGGCAGGTCAACATATGTCTGGTCAAGCATGTGGTGCCCAAGCGGCTGATGTTTTGGCTACGCGAGATACGCTTCAGACATATGTTGCAAACAGCAGCGGTGCGATCTGATGCACTCGACTCAAAAAAGGCCCACACCCAAAGAACTTTTGGAATAACGGGCAGAGGCAGCGCCCTGCACAGGCGGAGCTCTGCGGTGTGATTCAGTCGGTGTGCTGCCCTTACGCTGGCCCCCGGAGGGCATCCTGCCTCGTTGGAGATGTGCCTCCTCCTCATCCTCCTCCTCCTCCTCTCTCCTATCAGGCACCCACGTGGAGTCAGTGACCTCATCATCCCCTCCCTCCTCATCACTGGAACCAATCTGGCAGTATGCTGAAGCTGCTGGAACATGACTGCCAGATTGGTGTCCTTCTTGAGCATCCCCTCTATCTGCTCTCACGCTACTGCCTTCCTCTAGCTGGGTATCATCTTCAGACCCTTCGAAACGCTGGGCATCCTCCTGGAGCATGTACCTAACACTGTGCTCAAACAGTTCGGGGGACTCCTCAGGAGGACACGGTGGGTCTAGGGAAGGAGTGACTGATGATGACATTGAGGACGCTTTGGCAGCTGCTTTGCCAGTACCCTGAGCCTGGGTGAGAGAGGATGAGGAGGGCTTGGTCATCCACTCTACCAAGTCTTCGGCATGATGCGGCTCAACACGTCCAGCTGCCGAAAATAAGGACAAGCGCGTCCCATGGCCACGTGCTGATGACGATGCACCGCGTCCACGACCAGCACTGTTGTCTCTAGACACAGAGCCTGCTTGCCCTCTTTTATTGGCTCCTGACTGTCTGCCTCTCCTTGTTTAGCTTCCAGACATTCTAAAGGCCTGCAGGGAGATGGGAAAACCAGCAATAAGGGCTAGCTTCAGGTGTATATTTTGCAGGAATCACACTATGCCTGCTTTAAGTGCTGCAGATGCCTGCCTGTGTTACACAACAGGAAAACACAGCAATAAGGGCTAGCTTCAGGTGTATCTTTTGCAGGAATCACACTATGCCTGCTTTAAGTGCTGCAGATGCCTGCCTGTGTTACACAACAGGAAAACACAGCAATAAGGACTAGCTTCAGGTGTATATTTTGCAGGAATCACACTACGCCTGCTTTAAGTGCTGCAGATGCCTGCCTGTGTTACACAACAGGAAAACACAGCAATAAGGGCTAGCTTCAGGTGTATATTTTTCAGGAATCACACTACGCCTGCTTTAAGTGCTGCAGATGCCTGCCTGTGTTACACAACAGGAAATCACAGCAATAAGGGCTAGCTTCATGTGTATACTGTGCAGGAGGCTTAGCAAAAATATCACTGACACTGTCCCTACCTATCCTTCTCTCTCCCTGCACACAAGGTTTAGCAGAATATCACTGACACTGTCCCTACCTATCCTTCTCCCTCCCTACACACAAGGTTTAGCAGAATATCACTGACACTGTCCCTACCTATCCTTCTCTCTCCCTACACACAAGGTTTAGCAGAATATCACTGACACTGTCCCTACCTATCCTTCTCTCTCCCTACACACAAGGTTTAGCAGAATATCACTGACACTGTCCCTACCTATCCTTCTCTCTCCCTACACACAAGGTAAAAGTACAAATAGCACTGACACTGTTCCTGCCTATGTCACACTTTCCCTGCACGCCGGAACACACTACACAAGGCCGCCGCGCTGGCAGCCTTTTATAGTGTGGGGCGTGTACTAAACCCCCCTGAGCTATAATTGGCCACAGGCATCCTGCCTGTGGCCAATTATGGCTCTCCTCGCTGCCGGCGCTGTGATTGGCCAAGAATGCGGGGTCACAGTGCATGCTTAGCCAATCACAGCGCCGGGATTTTGGGCCGTTCGCGTCACTCGAATTTGGCGCGAACGACCCAAAACGTTCGATCTTCGTCGAACGATCGAACACACGATGTTTCGAGTCGATTGTATGTTCGACTCAAACGCTGAGCTCATCCCTAGTGGGGGTGAGCCTGTCAGTGCTCAGACCATATGATCGCTTACTGCATCAAATTGGTCTGCATGGCTGTGATCCCAGAAGGAAACCTCTTCTAAAGATAATGCAAAAGAAAGCACGCAAACAGTTTGCTAAAGACAAGCAGACTAAGGACATGAATTACTGAAACCATGTCCTGAGGTCTGATGAGTCCAAGATAAACGTATTTGGTTCAGATGGTATCAAGCGTGTGTGGGAGCAACCAGATGAGGAGTACAAAGACAAGTGGGTCTTGCCTACAGTCAAGCATGGTGGTGGGAGTGTCATGGTCTGGGGCTGCATGAGTGCTGCCGGCACTGGGGAGCTACAGTTCATTGAGGGAACCATGAATGCCAACATGTAATGTGACATACTGAAGCAGAGCATGATCCCCTCCCTTCTGAGACTGGGCCTCAGGGCAGTATTCCAACACGATAACGACCCCAAACACGCCTCCAAGACGACAACTGCCTTGCTAAAGAAGCTGAGGGTAAAGGTGATGGACTGGCCAAGCATGTCTCCAGAACTAATCCCTATTGAGCATCTGTGGGGCATCCTCAAACGGAAGGTGGAGGAGCACAAGGTCTCTAACATCTGGGGATGAGCTTAGAGTTTTGAGTCGAACGTAAGTTTCTACTCGAACATCGGGTGTTCGCCCATTCGCCGAACAGCAAATTTTATGGGGCGTTCGCGGCAAATTCAAGCACCCCATGATGCACTGCCAAAGCATACACCTGACCTGCATGCTTTGGCCAATCACAGCACGCTCCATAGTGAGAGCCATAATTGGCAAAAGGCAGGGTGCCTTTGGCCAATCATGGCTCAGAGGGACTAAGTCCACGCCCCACACTATATAAGCGCCCATATAGTGTGTTATAGTGGACGGAGATAGAGAGTACGGCAGGCAGGTTAGCTAGTTAGTGGCAGTGCATTTGATAAATACAGTATATACAGTCAGACTAGTATATATATATATATATATATATATAAAAATACTCTGCATTCAGTGTAGCCTACACAGTGTAAACCCTATATTCAGCCAGTACAGGCAGTGTATTTGATATATATATACAGTCTATTAGTATATATATGTGTAGCAGGGTCCTAAATTTAGGGGAAGTGTTTGAGTGGTAGTTGTGCTCAAACGCCTTAATTGTCAGGATTCTATCAACCATTTTTGTCCGCAGGGAGAGTATCGGTGTATAGTTCCCAGTGGCCTGCAGGTGGCGCTGCCATAGTAGGCCAGGGTTGAACCGCTGATACAGTGCTGTGCCTCGTGTGTCCCCTCTCGGCAGCCGTACGGTGGGTGTGGCAGGCCTGCTCTGCATGCTGGGAGAGGATATAAAAGGGGCAGACGCTGCCTGTTTGGGGGTCTGTCCGAGTTCACCGGGTCTGTGGCAGAGACTGAGTCCACCAAGTCTGTGGCAGAGACTGTGCGGTTAAGTTAGAGTACCATTTGGCTGCTAGTCCCTATCTGGGGACACTATCCATCTGGGCTGAGTCTGCTTGAGAAGCTGAGCAGTGAAGTGATTACGTTTGTGCCTGGACCTCTCCCACACCTTATGCTGTCCTGTTTTCTTGCTCCAACCTTTACTTATCAGAGACTTTGTTATTTATGAGAAAATAAACTCTACGTTGGAGTTGCAGCTGGTGTGGACATTCAAGTCACTGGGGGGAACAAGGACTTATCTCTGTCACTTATAGAGGTGAGAACCATACTCTGGAGGCTTCTGGTTTCTGGCTGTAGAGACCCACTAACAACACCGCTCAACCTCTTCACACAGGAGGGTACGGGCTTGTGGCGTGGTGTGCCCTCTCTACCTGCGAGGAGCCAAAGGCAGGTAAAGGGGGTTTGAGTGCGCTACATGTGGGGGCTCATCCGGGATTTCTACAGCCGGAGGAAAGAAGAAGAAACACCCCCAGAGTTTGAACTTTATTCCCCTGTGAAGTTCCGTGGAGGTCGGCCATATTTGAAAGGAAAGTGACTGTGCCACGAGGAGAGCTCAAGCTGCGTAGTTCGTGGGCATGTTCCAGAGTAAGGAAGCCTGCGAATAATGCAGAAGATGGGAGGAGCCTCACCATGTGATGAGTTACACGTGGTGACTGGTGCAAAAAGGACAGTGCGACATGGATCGGCAAGCAGGTAACATGGCGTCTAATGCCTCATGGATTCCGGCTACTTCCACCATGAATATGACCTCGTTTGCTGCTTCTGTGACTGACACGGGATCCGATTGAAGCCTCGGGGTCGCTTCGCTCTCTATGTCTGCAAGGATGCGGAGGCCCTTGGAGTGGTTTGTCCCGGATGCCAGGGACTGGTGGTGCATCTTAGGCCTTTTGGAAGATGCGAACAGTGCAAAGAATTCCTGTTTGAGGTAGAGCAGCCTACTGAAAAACCTCGGGCCTTCCGTTTGAACTGCCTTACGGGCGCCACCACTTTAGAAGAAGGAACCAGAGCTTCCACAGTCACCCCTAAGCGCACTGTCGGTGCCTCCATTGTCCAGGATGCAGCGGTTGTTCAACCAGAGAGTGGCAAACTAATATGGGTGGGAATACCCATACTTACCTAGAGACTTGCTCTTTGAAGAGCAGGCCTATAGGGATCGGTGGTACGCGGACTTTCTCTGGACTCATCTAAAGATACCCCAGGCCCATAGGTACTACTCCTGTTCCGCCACAGCCACTAAGCGGTACAAGGAATGTAGAGAGTCATGGATGCTTGGCAGGCATATCCACGCTGATAAAGTGGTTATTCATCGGAAGGAAAAGGACAATGTTGAGTACTTTATTGACACTTTCACCGAGGACTGGAAACCACTAGTGTTGCCGCATCCACAGTACTACCTTTAAGAGACTGGACTCTTTATGTTTTGTCCTTTGCTTATTCCGGAGTGTACTCTCCTGGAGCCCAAGAACTTTTGCCCTTGCTGTTGGGGTATTCTGCTTTGCTGGAAGAGCAGGAGCTGTTGTGTTTTTTTCTCCTCTCACAGTGCTACAAAGACAGTGACTTTGGGGTAGAAATAGTTCAGGACCACAGTCAGGTTCAAGAAGAAGAGGATTCATCTTCAAGAGGAAAATAAAGGTGTTTTTTTTTTCAGGACAAGTGTCTTGACGGTGGCGCTTCCACTAGGTGGCGGTGTTGCGTAACTTTAGCATTACATTTCAAATGTGTTTTACTTGTTAGAAGGAAAGGATTTTTTCTCTTCTAATGTACATAAGTTAGGATGTCAGATTTTTGGTTGTGTATGTTTTCTTTCTCCCTCTGCAGGTGGACACCAAGCAAATCACTGAGTATGGGGTGGATTTAGCTATTGCAGCAGGGGAGGGAAATGTAAATGAAAAAAAAGTGTTTGCTTTTAAATATGTGACATTTGAGAATGGGATGTACACATTGGTTTTCTACTACTCTGTTTTTATCTCTTCGTTTAACTCCCTTTTCCCCATGTTCAGGTTCCGGCACAAACAAACATATTTTTCAAATTTGTTCTTTTTGTAGATAGTTTCTGGAATAGGTCTATGTTGACTCAGGCTTGAGAGGCATAGGTTTGCTCCAGACACTGGGGACCAGTGTCTCATTAGTGAGGGGAGTGTGTAGCGGGGTCCTAAATTTAGGGGAAGTGTTTGAGTGGTAGTTGTGCTCAAACACCTTAATTGTCAGGATTCTATCAACCATTTTTGTCTGCAGGGAGAGTATCGGTGTATAGTTCCCAGTGGCCTGCAGGTGGCGCTGCCATAGTAGGCCAGGGTTGAACCGCTGATACAGTGCTGTGCCTCGTGTGTCCCCTCTCGGCAGCCGTACGGTGGGTGTGGCAGGCCTGCTGTGCATGCTGGGAGAGGATATAAAAGGGGCAGACGCTGCCTGTTTGGGGGTCTGTCCGTTCTGTCGTGGTCGGAGGTCTTATCCCAGGAGTGTGTTCCTGTCCGCCGTGGGCACCTTTGGCCCAGGGGCGGAGGTCGGTGGATCAGTCCCAGGCACCTTTAGCCCTGGGACTGCAGCAAAGGCCTTGGGCCCAGCACCTTCGGCTGGGGCCCATCAAGGATCGAGAAATCTCAGGGTGCCGCCTTGTGAGGGGACCCGTATCTTAGATGAGGAGGCCGGGGGAGGAACTGTTCCGAGGGACCGGTGAAAAGTCACAGTGAAGGAAGGGTCCCGGTAACTCTCTGGAGGGATGTCTTCTCCTTAAAAAAAAGGTCCAGCTTTGAAACACCAAGTTCACCAGGTCTGTGGCAGAGACCAAGTTCACCAGGTCTGTGGCAGAGACCGAGTCCACCAAGTCTGTGGCAGAGACTGTGCGGTTAAGTTAGAGTACCATTTGGCTGCTAGTCCGTATCTGGGGAGACTATCCATCTGGGCTGAGTCTGCTTGAGAAGCTGAGCAGTGAAGTGATTACGTTTGTGCCTGGACCTCTCCCATACCTTATGCTGTCCTGTTTTCTTGCGCCAACCTTTACTTATCAGAGACTGTGTTATTTATGAGAAAATAAACTCTACGTTGGATTTGCAGCTGGTGTGGACATTCAAGTCACAGGGGGGAACAAGGACTTATCTCTGTCACTTATAGAGGTGAGAACCATACTCTGGAGGCTTCTGGTTTCTGGCTGTAGAGATCCACCAACAACACCGCTCAACCTCTTCACACAGGAGGGTACGGGCTTGTGGCGTGGTGTGCCTTCTCTACCTGCGAGGAGCCAAAGGCAGGTAAAGGGGGTTTGAGTGCACTACATATATATATATACAGTGCATTCGGCAGTGTACAGTTTCTAATACAGTGCAGGCGGTGTACACAGTATATAATACAGTGTGTACAGTTTCAAATACACTTCAGGCGGTGTACACAGTATATAATACAGTGTAGTACGGTGTTAAAAAAAAAAAAATACCCATCATGTCCGGAAGGCTTCCAAGGAGAGGCAGATGCTCACAGGCCACTAAAAGAGGCCAAGCAGCCTCTGAAATAATATTTAACAGCAGGGACCGTTCCTGCACCCAACAAGAGTAATGCCGCGTACACACGATCGTGATTCACGGCGGTGAAAACACCGCCGTGAATCACGACATGAAATAAAATGAAAAACGAGGGAACGGCATTTTCCCCCACACACGACCGTTTTTCCCGTCATTTTTTTCTTTGTCGAGAAAAACGACCGTCTGTGGGCTCCGCGGCAGTGTCTCCCTATGGGAAAACTGCCGCGGAAAAAAATGATGGAAAAAACGATGAGAAAATTTAGAACATGTTCTAATTTTTCTCGTCGTTTTTTCTGCCGTTTTTCTCAACGAGAAAAACGACATAAAGCCCACAGACGATCGTTTTTCTCGGCGAAAAAAAAAATGTAATTTTTCCCGACGGGAAAAATGATCGTGTGTATGCGGCATAACTGTGAGGGGTTACCGTGTTCTGGCACCACCAACACCTAAGGCCCAATTTTTCAGCAGAGTATATTGTGCAGTCTGTATAGTATATATACTGCAATTCAGAGTATGTAGTGCAGTCCGTATAGTATATATACTGCAGTTAAGAGTATATAGTGCACTCAGTGTATATATATTTAATACAGTGCAGGGTATATAGTGCAGTGTACAATATATAATATAGTGTATTGAAGTGGTTAAGGGGAGCCCTATGACAGAATTAAGAAAAAAATGGCATGGGTTCCCCCCATCCATACGAGGCAGGTCCTTTGGGTCTGGTATGGATTTTGGGGGGACCACCACGCCATTTTAAAAAAATGGCGTGAAGTTCACCTTAATATCCATACCAGACCCGAGGGGTCTGGTACGGACTGGGGGGGGGGACCCACACTGTTTTTTAAAATGATTTTTTATGTATATTGCCGGGATCTGGCAATACATTACAGCCGTGAGCAATTTTAAATGACGTTTTTTCCTTTAGAAATGTCATTTTGCTGCGGTACTTTTCTAAACATGGGAAAAATGCGCTACTTTACAGGCAGACTAAGGGGATGATATTTAAAGGAATATTTCATTTTTATTGTTTCACTTTAAGCATTTTTAAAATCACTGCTCTTGAAAAAAACAGCCGTTTTAAAAACTTTTTTTTTAATTCATACATGTCCCCTGGGGCAGGACCCGGGTCCCCAAACACTTTTTATGGCAATAACATGCATATAAGCCTTTAAAATTAGCACTTTCAATTTTTCACATCCGTGTCCCATTGACTTTAACGGTGTTCGCATGTTCGCACAAATTTGTTCGCATGCTCGCAAGTTCTGGTGCGAACCGAACCGGGGGGGGGGTTCGGCTCATCCCTACTAACATCCACCAGCACCGTGATGTTGTCATGGAGGAGTTGAAGAGGACTCCAGTGGCAATCTGTGAAACACTGGTGAACTCCATGCCCAAGAGGGTTAAGGCAGTGCTGGAAAATAATGGTGGCCACACAAAATATTGTCACTTTGGGCCCAATTTGGACATTTTTACTTAGGGGTGTACTCTCTTTTGTTCTCAGCAGTTTAGACATTAATGGCTGTGTGTTGAGTTATTTTGAGGGGACAGCAAATTTACACTGTTATACAAGCTGTACATTCACTACTTTACATTGTAGCAAAGTGTCATTTATTCAGTGTTGTCACATGAAAAGATATAATAAAATATTTACAAAAATGTGAGGGGTCTACTCACTTTTGTGAGATACTGTATATGATACTGTATATAAATGACTTGTTTTTTCCCCTTTTTATTTGTCTATTGTGAGCATCCTCAACGGGAATCTTCTGTCCACGTGTCTTCTCCTTTCTCCACAAACCAGATTCTGTAAGTGTATATTCTAGACTTGTGCACAACGGAAAAATTCGTTCCGTTTCGGTTCGTTTCTTTCCGGTCCTGTTGATTCGTAATCATTCATAATTTTGCTAGACGGGATTTTTCGTGTTCGGACTCATTCGTATTTTTGCAAGCGACATTTTTCGTTGAATTTTTTGTTGCTTTATAATTCGTACTTTCGGTAGAGTACGTTGTTTTTCGTTGATTCTGGACACAACTCCTACTTTCGTAACTTTTTTTGGGTTCGTACTTTCGGTAGAGTACGTTGTTTTTCGTTGATTCTGGACACAACTCCTACTTTCGTAACTTTTTTTGGGTTCGTTGATTCGTAATTTTCCGTGTCTCTCTCACAACGACGCTGCCTATTATGCCTAATGTGCTTCGAATGGATTTGTACTTTTCTAAATACATTGCGGTTATTTGTAACGATTCGAAATCTCGTATTTTACTTTCGTTTTTAACATGCGGCTATAGGCTCCGCCCCTGTACACCATTTTGAGAGGGTTCAGCACGGTGAGGGAGAAGCAGAGAGCAGAGCAGAGTGAGTGTTATTGTGCTTCGAATGGATTCGAAATCTCGTATTTTACTTTCGTTTTTTACATGCGGCTATAACCTCCGCCCCTGTACACCATTTTGAGAGGGAGTTCAGCACGGTGTGGGAGAAGAAGAGAGCAGAGCAGAGTGAGTGTTATTGTGCTTCGTATGGATTCGTACATTCGTAACTTTTTCATAACGAATTATGCCGAAGACATTCGGGCATTCGCTATTTGCGGTATAATTTATTTCGGATTCGGTCTTATTCGTAATTGCTTTGTTCGGAAATTCGAATGCTTCCGAATGTCCGAAAGTTGCTAAATTCGGACGAATTTCAATTCGTTACGAAACGAATTGCACAAGCCTAGTATATTCTATTGAAAGGTATTTTTGCTGCAATGATAGTGTTTCAGGTACACTTATGCTTTGTTTTTTCTGGTGCATGAGGAGAGCTATGATGTATGAGGTATTGCTGAAACTTGGCTTCATTCCTCACATGACTGGGCTATTAATATTCCTGGCTATGCACTCTTTCGGAAAGACAGGGTAAAAAGGAAAGGTGGAGGGGTCTGCCTCTACGTGAGAAGTGATCTCAAAGCGAGTGTGAAAGAGGACCTGGTGGATGGATAGTGGGATGAGTCTGAAGCATTATGGGTGGAACTGCATACAGATGTGCATAGTTCAAAGTTAATCATTGGAGTTTGTTATAGACCACCCAATGTTAATGAGGAGGTGGAGACTCAGCTCCTTGCACAGATGGGATTTTAACTACCCAGAAATTGACTGGAGTAATGGCACTACTGGGACAGTTAAAGAGCAAAAATGTATAAACCTATTGTAGGACAATTTTATGGTCCAGTTTATTGAGGCCCCAACTAGGAATGATGCTCTGTTGGACCTGGTAATCTCAAACCATGCAGAGCGTATTACTAATGTTCAGATAAAGGAACACCTGGGTAGCAGTGACCATAACAGGATTTCATTTGATATTAGCTGTAAGCAAAAATCACATATGGGAAAGATAAAAACACTTAATTTCAAGAGAGCAAATTTTCCAAGGATGAGGGCTGCTCTCCAGGACTTAGACTGGGAGGGAATATTGGCATCAATGGGCCCAGAACAGAAATGGGAATTCTTCAAAAATACTGTTTGTGAACTCACTGCAAAGTATATTCCCATGGGCAATAAGTTTAAAAGGCTAAAAATAAAACCTATGTGGCTCACGGGCAAAGTTAAAAAAGCTATAAACTACAAGAAAAGAGCTTTTAAAAAATATAATAATGAGGGAACACTAGTGTCATTTAAATGTTACAAAGAATATAACAGGATATGTAAAAAGGAAATCAAGGATGCTAAAATTCAAAACGAACGACAGATTGCAAAAGATAGTAGGACAAACCCCCAAAAAATCTTCAAATATATTAATAGTAAAAAGGTCAACTCTGAGCATGTAGGCCCTTTACAAAATAATCTAGAGTGGGTGACCGGGGACAAAGAGAAGGCTAATTTATTAAATACTTTCTTCAGCTCTGTGTATACAAAGGAGCATGGGGGAGCACCCCCCCCCTCCACAATGGCTCAAAAGTGATATGGTCCAGAAATATTTAGACAGAATAAAGGTGGATAAAGCACCTGGACCAGATGGCATACACCCACGGATCCTAAAAGAATTGAGCTCTGTAATTTCAAAGCCATTGTATCTCATTTTTAGGGACTCATTAATGACAGGAATAGTACCACTGGATTGGTGCAGGGCAAATGTGGTCCCTGTATTTAAAAGAGGAACAAAGTCTTTACCAAGTAACTATAGACCTGTTAGTTTAACTTTTATAGTTGGGAAGATACTGGAGAGATTAATAAAAGACCACATAGATGAGTTCTTGCTGGAAAAAAATATTTTAATCAACAGACAGCATGTATTCATGAAAGACAGAAGTTGTCAAACAAACCTGATTTCATTTTATGAAGAGGTAAGTAAAACCTTGGACAGAGGGGTGGCGTGGACATGGTATACTTGGATTTTGCAAAGCGTTCGATACAGTTCCCCACACGCGGCTCATGTGCAAGGTAAAGTCTACAGGATTGGAAATATCAGTTTGTAAATGGATAGAAAACTGTCTAAAAGACAGAATTCAGAGAGTCGTGGTTAATGATTCTTACTCTGAATGATCTAATGTTATCATTGGTGTACCCCAAGGTTCAGTGTTGGGACCCTTACTTTTTAATATCTTTATAAATGATATTGGGTCTGAGATCAAAAGTAACATTCTTTCTTTGCAGATGACACTAAGCTATGCAGTGGAATAACGTCCTTACAGGATGTTGCCAATTTACAAGCCAACCTCAATGCCCTGTCTAATTGGGTGACTATGTGGCAGATGAGGTTTAATGTTGATAAATGTAAAGTTATGCACTTGGGGGCTAAGAATATGAATGCATCATACATACTAGGGGGAGTACAACTGGGGGGATCCATAGTGGAGAAGGATCTGGGGGTTTTTATAGATCATATGCTCAATAATGGCATGCAATGCCAAGCTGTGGTTTCCAATACGAGCAAAGTCCTTTCTTGTATTAAGAGAGGTATGGACTGCAGAGAGAGAGATATAATTTTGCCCCTATACGAATCATTAGTAAGACCTCATCTGGAATATGAAGTTCAGTTTTGGGCCCCAGTTCTCAAAAAGGATATTGGGGAACTGGAGAAAGTGCAGAGAAGGGCAACCAAACTGATAAGAGGCGTGGAGGAGCTCAGCTATGAGGAAAGATTAGAGGAACTGAATTTATTCACTCTTGAGAAGAGGAGATTAAGGGGGGATATGATCAACATGTACAAATATATAAGATATAAGGGGTCCATATAGTGAACTTGGTGTTGAGTTATTCACTTTACGGTCAACACAAAGGACAATGGGGCACTCTTTTACATCTAGAGGAAAAGAGATTTCACCTCCAAATACGGAAAGGTTTCTTCACAGTAAGAGCTGTGAAAATGTGGAATAGACTCCCTGCAGAGGTGGTTCTGGCTAGCTCAGTAGATTGCTTTAAGAAAGGCCCGGATTTTTTCTTAAATGTACATAATATAACTGGGTACTAACATTTATAGGTAAAGTTGATCCGGGGAATATCCGATTGCCTCTCGGGGGATCAGGAAGGAATTTTTCCCCTGCTGTAGCAAATTGGATCATGCTCTGCTGGGGTTTTTTGCCTTCCTCTGGATCAACTGTGGGTATAGAATTAGGTATATGGGATTGTATGATATTATTATTTTCTTTTTTTATGGTTGAACTGGATGGACTATGTAACTATTGTAGTTAGTCTTTTAATGCCTCCTGTGGTCACCTGCAGTCCATTGTTTAATCCAATGGTATCTATATGACTCCCTGAATTACTACTGATTGTAATCTTATAAAGATTTCACTATAATCCAGGGTGTAAAATAAGGGTGTATAAAAAGGCCTATAATACACTACTCAGCGCTTATGGTGCACAAGTGTTTGCAAATACAAAAGGTTGGACAACCCTCAATACTTATCCACAGATGAGCAGTGGGTTTAACAGAAAATTGGTTTCTCAAAAAATTAAAGAGATATTTAAGCAGCTATTTAAAACATGGCAAATTATATATAAAAAAGTAGTAAAAAAAGAACAGTCATCTGTATCAATCAAAACTACAAACAGCGCTAATGTTGATTTATAACAGTGGTCAACACCACATATAAAGTCTTTAGATAGATGTCAGCTAATTTCAGTGCTTCATAAAAGTGTCCATAGGTGATCCTAAAGAGATTTGTAGAGTGCACCTTCCACCGACCCTTCAGATCCACCACGTGAATACACACACCCCTTCGGGGTTAACACTCACCAGAACGATATGAATAAAGGCATTGAATGAATAATGCTGCATCCAAACCCGACACTAAAAGGCTGCATCAATCAGGAGGATATCAGAGTGTAGTGGGCTCCCAAAAAACAAACAGAAGAAAGCACATAGCGTAATCCTGTTTTATTCTTTTAAAAGGTACCCCTCACAGGTTAAATCCCCTCAAACATTGTACGTACATTAACATGATAACATAAGAGCAAAAAATAAGGTAATGGTTGCACTTCACCGTCTCCGCCGACCGGCGTGTATCAGTAGAACCGCAAGATACGATACTTGCTTCCTCCTTCCTGGTTCTCTGAGCGGTGGAGCGCAAACCAACACTTCCTGCGTGTTGTGTAGGTCACGTCCTGGCGCGTTTCGTCATTGGCTGACTTCAACAGAGGGCGTGCCCACACGACGCACACGCTGACTTATATTGTCTCCCTGTTCTCCGCTCCAGCCAATCGGCGCGCGCCAAGCAAAGAGATAGGCGCACACTACAATGCAGGCACGTCTCACCGAAGGCATCCTACAGGGAGAGGAGTGGGACAAACAAAGTCTGACTACATAACTAGTGCCGATCACCCAGATATAACTTTACAGGGAAATGCACACAGCAAAGTATAATAATACATATAAAACTACAAAATTTAATCTAATAAACAATACATCCAGGAAAACTTTAAATTGTAATGTTCAATATCATATACATTACTAATAAATCTAAAACTTAATCTTATTTAAAAATCAATTAACCTTTTAATCCCTGAAAATATTAAATGCTATTAAAAGCTTTCAGAGAGATCGTACTGTGGGTAAACACATATACATGGTTATATAATAAAAAATGCAAAAAAATTACATATATGCCATGTCACGTTACCCCGATCATTATTAAAAGAGTTAAAATCACTAATAGAATAATGTTTTAAAAATCACTAATAAAACAGTTAATATCCAACTCCACGTTTAACCCCTTGGGCGACAAAGTGTCTGCAGAGAAAATCCATTGGGTTTCTCGTTTAGAGAGGTTTCTAACCAAGTTAGAGCCTCTCCATGGCGGCTTCAAATGATCAATCCCCCAAAATTTGAGACCAGTGGGGTCCTGATTATGAAATTTTTTAAAATGAAGTGACACATTGTGATCTTTATATCCAATAATAATATTTGCAATATGTTCTGCAATTTTGATCTTTAACTGGCGTTTAGTGCGGCCTATGTACATAAGCCCGCACGGACATTGGAGGGCATATACAACGTAGGAGGTATTACACGTAATAAATTCCCTGATAGTAAACTCTCTATTATTTGAAGTTGATGTAAAAGTTTCAATGGCCCTCAATGGCCTATTGACCTCCTTACAAGCACGGCACCTCCTACAGGCAAAAAAGCCATCTCTATCCCAGAAGGTAGGGGGTCTGGATGGAGGATCCAATACCTTCCTTACTATTTTATCGGCAAAGCTCAAGGCCCTTCTGTAAATAAAGCCAGGTTTTTGAGGCAATACTGTAGAAAGTACCTTATCCATACGTAAAACATGCCAATGGGTATAGAAAATCTCTTCGACCTCCTTATATTGAGAATGGAAGCCCGAGATAAAGTTCTACTCTCTTCCACTATCTGCATGAACTGGGGATGAGTCTCTAAGGAAGTCATCCCTAGGTACTTCCGCCAGTTCACATATGATGGAATTTAATACCTCCTCCTTGTAGCCCTTTTCAATAAATTTATCTTTTATAATTTGAGCTTGTAGTAGAAAGTCCACCTCCTCAGAGCAGTTCCTTTTTACTCTGGTAATTTGTCCTTTGGGTATGTTTTTCAACCACATGGGATGGTGTCCACTACAAACAGGCAAATAGCTATTTGAATCTGTAGCTTTAAAAAATACTTTCGTTCCCAACCTGTTCTTTTGTCTATAAATGTGCACATCCAGAAAATGAATATCACTGGAACTATATTCACTAGTCAATTTGATATTATTCTGGTTATTATTCAGTTCATTTAAAAATTCATGCAACACATCTATAGATCCCTCCCAGATAAAAAACAAGTCATCAATGTATCTTTTATACAACAAAAGCTGGGGGCGTGTTACAGAAAAAATAAACTTGTCCTCCCATAAATAAGTTTGCTATACTGGGGGCAAATTTGGCCCCCATAGCAACTCCTCTGGATTGGGAATAAAACTCACCATTAAACCAGAAGAAATTATGACTTAAACAGAAATCAAGAGAGTTCCTTATAAAAATCTTCTGGTTATGTGGTATATCATCGTGTTTGCATAACGCCCACACCTTTTGATGTATAAAAGATACATTGATGACTTGTTTTTTATCTGGGAGGGATCTATAGATACGTTGCATGAATTTTTAAATGAACTGAATAATAACCAGAATAATATCAAATTGACTAGTGAATATAGTTCCAGTGATATTCATTTTCTGGATGTGTACATTTATAGACAAAAGAACAGGTTGGGAACGAAAGTATTTTTTAAAGCTACAGATTCAAATAGCTATTTGCCTGTTTGTAGTGGACACCATCCCATGTGGTTGAAAAACATACCCAAAGGACAAATTACCAGAGTAAAAAGGAACTGCTCTGAGGAGGTGGACTTTCTACTACAAGCTCAAATTATAAAAGATAAATTTATTGAAAAGGGCTACAAGGAGAAGGTATTAAATTCCATCATATGTGAACTGGCGGAAGTACCTAGGGATGACTTCCTTAGTGACTCATCCCCAGTTCATGCAGATAGTGGAAGAGAGTGGAACTTTATCTCGGGCTTCCATTCTCAATATAAGGAGGTCGAAGAGATTTTCTATACCCATTGGCATGTTTTACGTATGGATAAGGTACATTCTACAGTATTGCCTCAAAAACCTGGCTTTATTTACAGAAGGGCCTTGAGCTTTGCCGATAAAATAGTAAGGAAGGTCTTGGATCCTCCATCCAGACCCCCTACCTTCTGGGATAGAGATGACTTTTTTGCCTGTAGGAGGTGCCGTGCTTGTAAGGAGGTCAATAGGCCATTGAGGGCCATTGAAACTTTTACATCAACTTCAAATAATAGAGAGTTTACTATCGGGGAATTTATTACGTGTAATACCTACTACGTTGTATATGCCCTCCAATGTCCGTGCGGGCTTATGTACATAGGCCGCACTAAACGCCAGTTAAAGATCAGAATTGCAGAACATATTGCAAATATTATTATTGGATATAAAGATCACAATGTGTCACTTCATTTTAAAAATTTTCATAATCAGGACCCCACTGGTCTCAAATTTTGGGGGATTGATCATTTGAAGCCGCCATGGAGAGGCTCTAACTTGGTTAGAGACCTCTCTAAACGAGAAACCCAATGGATTTTCTCTGCAGACACTTTGTCGCCCAAGGGGTTAAAAGTGGAGTTGGATATTAACTGTTTTATTAGTGATTTTTAAAACATTATTCTATTAGTGATTTTAACTCTTTTAATAATGATCGGGGTAACGTGACATGGCATATATGTAATTTTTTAGCATTTTTTATTATATAACCATGTATATGTGTTTACCCACAGTACGATCTCTCTGAAAGCTTTTAATAGCATTTAATATTTTCAGGGATTAAAAGGTTAATTGATTTTTAAATAAGATTAAGTTTTAGATTTATTAGTAATGTATATGATATTGAACATTACAATTTAAAGTTTTCCTGGATGTATTGTTTATTAGATGAAATTTTGTAGTTTTATATGTATTATTATACTTTGCTATGTGCATTTCCCTGTGAAGTTATATCCGGGTGATCGGCACTAGTTATGTAGTCAGACTTTGTTTGTCCCACTCCTCTCCCTGTAGGATGCCTTCGGTGAGACGTGCCTGCATTGTAGTGTGCGCCTATCTCTTTGCTTGGCGTGCGCTGATTGGCTGGAGCGGAGAACAGGGAGACAATATAAGTCAGCATGTGCTTCGTGTGGGCACGCCCTCTGTTGAAGTCAGCCAATGACGAAACGCGTCAGGGCGTGACCTACACGACACGCAGGAAGTGTTGATTTGCGCTCCACCGCTCAGAGAACCAGGAAGGAGGAAGCAAGTATCGTATCTTGCAATTCTACTGATACACGCCGGTCAGCGGAGACGGTGAAGTGCAACCATTACCTTATTTTTTGCTCTTATGTTATCATGTTGATGTACGTACAATGTTTGAGGGGATTTAACCTGTGAGGGGTACCTTTTAAAAGAATAAAACAGGATTACGCTATGTGCTTTCTTCTGTTTGTTTTTTGGGAGCCCACTACATTCTGATATCCTCCTGATTGATGCAGCCTTTTAGTGTCGGGTTTGGATGCAGCATTATTCATTCAATGCCTTTATTCATATCGTTCTGGTGAGTGTTAACCCCGAAGGGGTGTGTGTATTCACGTGGTGGATCTGAAGGGTCAGTGGAAGGTGCACTCTACAAATCTCTTTAGGATCACCTATGGACACTTTTATGAAGCACTGAAATTAGCTGACATCTATCTAAAGACTTTATATGTGGTGTTGACCACTGTTATAAATCAACATTAGCGCTGTTTGTAGTTTTGATTGATACAGATGACTGTTCTTTTTTTACTACTTTTTTATATATAATCCAGGGTGAGTAAGGAATTTCAAATACACTTCAGGCGGTGTACACAGTATATAATACAGTGTAGTGCGGTGTTAAAAAAAAAAAATACCAATCATGTCCGGAAGGCTTCCAAGGAGAGGCAGATGCTCACAGGCCACTAAAAGAGGCCAAGCAGCCTCTGAAATAATATTTAACAGCAGGGACCGTTCCTTCTTCTTCCATCCATATGAGGCAGGCCCTTTGGGTCTGGTATGGATTTTGGGGGGACCCCCACGCCATTTAAAAAAAAAATGGCGTGAAGTTCACCTTAATATCCATACCAGACCCGAGGGGTCTGGTACGGACTGGGGGGGGGGAACCCACACTGTTTTTTAAAATGATTTTTTATGTATATTGCCGGGATCTGGCAATACATTACAGCTGTGAGCAATTTCAAATGATGTTTTTTCCTTTAGAAATGTCATTTTGCTGCGGTACTTTTCTAAACATGGGAAAAATGCGCTACTTTACAGGCAGACTAAGGGGACGATATTTAAAGGAATATTTCATTTTTATTGTTTCACTTTAAGCATTTTTAAAATCACTGCTCTTGAAAAAAACAGCCGTTTTAAAAACTTTTTTTTTAATTCATACATGTCCCCTGGGGCAGGACCCGGGTCCCCAAACACTTTTTATGGCAATAACATGCATATAAGCCTTTAAAATTAGCACTTTCAATTTTTCACATCCGTGTCCCATTGACTTTAACGGTGTTCGCATGTTCGCACAAATTTGTTCGCATGTTCGCAAGTTCTGGTGCGAACCGAAACGGGGGGGGGGGTTCGGCTCATCCCTACTAACATCCACCAGCTCCGTGATGTTGTCATGGAGGAGTGGAAGAGGACTCCAGTGGCAATCTGTGAAACACTGGTGAACTCCATGCCCAAGAGGGTTAAGGCAGTGCTGGAAAATAATGGTGGCCACACAAAATATTGACACTTTGGGCCCAATTTGGACATTTTTACTTAGGGGTGTACTCTCTTTTGTTCTCAGCAGTTTAGACATTAATGGCTGTGTGTTGTTATTTTGAGGGGACAGCAAATTTACACTGTTATACAAGCTGTACATTCACTACTTTACATTGTAGCAAAGTGTCATTTATTCAGTGTTGTCACATGAAAAGATATAATAAAATATTTACAAAAATGTGAGGGGTCTACTCACTTTTGTGAGATACTGTATATGATACTGTATATAAATGACTTGTTTTTTCCCCTTTTTATTTGTCTATTGTGAGCATCCTCAACGGGAATCTTCTGTCCACGTGTCTTCTCCTTTCTCCACAAACCAGATTCTGTAAGTGTATATTCTATTGAAAGGTATTTTTGCTGCAATGATAGTGTTTCAGGTACACTTATGCTTTGTTTTTTCTGGTGCATGAGGAGAGCTATGATGTATGAGGTATTGCTGAAACTTGGCTTCATTCCTCACATGACTTGGCTATTAATATTCCTGGCTATGCACTCTTTCGGAAAGACAGGGTAAAAAGGAAAGGTGGAGGGGTCTGCCTCTACGTGAGAAGTGATCTCAAAGCGAGTGTGAAAGAGGACCTGGTGGATGGATAGTGGGATGAGTCTGAAGCATTATGGGTGGAACTGCATACAGATGTGCATAGTTCAAAGTTAATCATTGGAGTTTGTTATAGACCACCCAATGTTAATGAGGAGGTGGAGACTCAGCTCCTTGCACAGATGGGATTTTAACTACCCAGAAATTGACTGGAGTAATGGCATTGCTAGGACAGTTAAAGAGCAAAAATGTATAAACCTATTGCAGGACAATTTTATGGTCCAGTTTATTGAGGCCCCAACTAGGAATGATGCTCTTTTGGACCTGGTAATCTCAAACCATGCAGAGTGTATTACTAATGTTCAGATAAAGGAACACCTGGGTAGCAGTGACCATAACATGATTTCATTTGATGTTAGCTGTAAGCAAAAATCACATACGGGAAAGATAAAAACACTTAATTTCAAGAGAGCAAATTTTCCAAGGATGAGGGCTGCTCTCCAGGACTTAGACTGGGAGGGAATATTGGCATCAATGGGCCCAGAACAGAAATGGGAATTCTTCAAAAATACTGTTTGTGAACTCACTGCAAAGTATATTCCCATGGGCAATAAGTTTAAAAGGCTAAAAATAAAACCTATGTGGCTCACGGGCAAAGTTAAAAAAGCTATAAACTACAAGAAAAGAGCTTTTAAAAAATATAATAATGAGGGAACACTAGTGTCATTTAAATGTTACAACGAGTATAACAGGATATGTAAAAAGGAAATCAAGGATGCTAAAATTCTAAACGAACGACAGATTGCAAAAGATAGTAGGACAAACCCCCAAAAAATCTTCAAATATATTAATGGTAAAATGGTCAAGTCTGAGCATGTAGGCCCTTTACAAAATAATCTAGAGTGGGTGACCGAGGACAAAGAGAAGGCTAATTTATTAAATACTTTCTTCAGCTTTGTGTATACAAAGGAGCATGGGGGAGCACCTCCCCCCCTCCACAATGGCTCAAAAGTGATATGGTCCAGAAATATTTAGACAGAATAAAGGTGGATAAAGCACCTGGACCAGATGGCATACACCAACGGATCCTAAAAGAATTGAGCTCTGTATTTTCAAGGCCATTGTATCTAATTTTTAGGGACTCATTAATGACAGGAATAGTACCACTGGATTGGCGCAGGGCAAATGTGGTCCCTGTATTTAAAAGAGGAACAAAGTCTTTACCAAGTAACTATAGACCTGTTAGTTTAACTTTTATAGTTGGGAAGATACTGGAGAGATTAATAAAAGACCACATAGATGAGTTCTTGCTGGAAAAAAATATTTTAATCAACAGACAGCATGGATTCATGAAAGACAGAAGTTGTCAAACAAACCTGATTTCTTTTTATGAAGAGGTAAGTAAAACCTTGGACAGAGGGGTGGCGTGGACGTGGTATACTTGGATTTTGCAAAGCGTTCGATACAGTTCCCCACACGCGGCTCATGTGCAAGGTAAAGTCTACAGGATTGGAAATATCAGTTTGTAAATGGATAGAAAACTGGCTAAAAGACAGAATTCAGAGAGTCGTGGTTAATGATTCTTACTCTGAATGGTCTAATGTTATCAGTGGTGTACCCCAAGGTTCAGTGTTGGGACCCTTACTTTTTAATATCTTTATAAATGATATTGGGCCTGAGATCAAAAGTAACATTCTGTCTTTGCAGATGACACTAAGCTATGCAGTGGAATAAGGTCCTTACAGGATGTCGCCAATTTACAAGCCAACCTCAATGCCCTGTCTAATTGGGCGACTATGTGGCAGATGAGGTTTAATGTTGATAAATGTAAAGTTATGCACTTGGGGGCTAAGAATATGAATGCATCATACATATTAGGGGGAGTACAACTGGGGGGATCCGTAGTGGAGAAGGATCTGGGGGTTTTGATAGATCATATGCTCAATAATGGCATGCAATGCCAAGCTGCGGTTTCCAATATGAGCAAAGTCCTTTCTTGTATTAAGAGAGGTATGGACTGCAGAGAGAGAGATATCATTTTGCCCCTATACGAATCATTAGTAAGAACTCATCTGGAATATGCAGTTCAGTTTTGGGCCCCAGTTCTCAAAAAGGATATTGGGGAACTGGAGAAAGTGCAGAGAAGGGCAACCAAACTGATAAGAGGCGTGGAGGAGCTCAGCTATGAGGAAAGATTAGAGGAACTGAATTTATTCACTCTTGAGAAGAGGAGATTAAGGGGGGATATGATCAACATGTACAAATATATAAGGGGTCCATATAGTGAAATTGGTGTTGAGTTATTCACTTTACGGTCAACACAAAGGACAAGGGGGCACTCTTTACGTCTAGAGGAAAAGAGATTTCACCTCCAAATACGGAAAGGTTTCTTCACAGTAAGAGCTGTGAAAATGTGGAATAGACTCCCTGCAGAGGTGGTTCTGGCCAGCTCAGTAGATTGCTTTAAGAAAGGCCCGGATTTTTTCTTAAATGTACATAATATAACTGGGTACTAACATTTATAGGTAAAATTGATCCGGGGAATATCCGATTGCCTCTCGGGGGATCAGGAAGGAATTTTTCCCCATCTGTAGCAAATTGGATCAAGCCCTGCTGGGGTTTTTTGCCTTCCTCTGGATCAAATGTGGGTATAGAATTAGGTATATGGGATTGTATGATATTATTATTTTCTTTTTTTATGGTTGAACTGGATGGACTATGTAACTATTGTAGTTAGTCTTTTAATGCCTCCTGTGCCGTCCGCATCTCTGAGTCTGCCCACGTGAGTAGTAGCGTGCTGTCCCTTGGCCAGCCAGGCCAAGAGCCTGCCATTTTTATCCCCAAACTCAAATATTCTTTGAGCACCCTCCAGCATGAACTTCTTTGTGTTGTCTACTCTCATCAAGGATAACTGTGGGTATAGAATTAGGTATATGGGATTGTATGATATTATTATTTTCTTTTTTTATGGTTGAACTGGATGGACTATGTAACTATTGTAGTTAGCCTTTTAATGCCTCCTGTGCCGTCCGCATCTCTGAGTCTGCCCACGTGAGTAGTAGCGTGCTGTCCCTTGGCCAGCCAGGCCAAGAGCCTGCCATTTTTATCCCCAATGGTCACCTGCAGTCCATTGTTTAATCCAATGGTATCTATATGACTCCCTGAATTACTACTGATTGTAATCTTATAAAGATTTCACTATAATCAGGGGTGGGTAGGGAATTTATGAGATGTACACGCACACATGTACATTAGAATTGATGTTAAAAATGTTTGGATTACTGAGACCCTGGTCCCCAGACTTTACGAGCTATTCTCTCATATATTTGAATCCGGCTCCCTGCCATCTTCTATGAGCGAGACCCACATCGTACTCATACCTAAACCTGGCAAGAATTTAGAATTCCCAGAATCATATCGCCCGATATCCCTCCTTCAACTTGATATTAAGATCCTGGCCAAGATCCTGGCGATACGTTTGAATGGTGTGATTCTTTCTTTGATCCACTCTGACCAAACTGGGTTCATGCCTGCTAAAAATACGGCATTCGGGGGGCGTTGCCAGCATAGCAGACTGAGTGGACGTGCTTGCTGAGCTCTGCTGGGACATAATCCGATATTGACTCCGTTCCTGGGTGGTTTTCTTCATAAATCGGTCCCACCGCACCTGTATGCCGTCTAGAACATCCGGAGGCCCGAAAAAGGGCAAAAAGCTGAGGTTTCCTGCAGATACTCCTGCCTTGGTGAGTCCGGCCTGTTTACCGCGCGTGGAGCCTGCGGGCCGACACAGTATGGCGTCGCAGACTGACCAGGAGGAGAGCGCGGCGGTCTCCCCGCCTGGAATCCCGGAGGTGATGGCGGCTATCACGACCTGCCAAGCAGCTATTACTACTTGCCAGACAACACTCACCAACAAGATCGAAGCTGTGCAGATGTGGGCCTGCTGCGCCAGGATCTGGACAAGATTCGCTCCAGAATCACAGAGGCAGAACACCGGGTAGGAGACGTGGAGGACGCGGTGAAAACACACGATGTCTCCATCCGGACTCTGCTGACCAAGGTAAAGGCACTCGAATACCGGGCAGAGGACGCCGAAAATCGTAGTAGGCGCAACAACATACGCATTGTTGGCATCCCGGAGGGGGTGGAGGGGGGTAATCCTACAGCCTTCATGGAAGACCTTCTCAAGACCCTCCTTCCTGCGGCCCAACTATCCCCCTACTTCACGGTGGAAAGGGCGCACCGCGTGCCGCCGAGGCCTGGTCCGGAGGGGGCCCCCCCGCACCTTCATTCTCCGCCTGCTAAATTTCCGGGATAGGGATGAGCTGCTGCGTGCTGCCTGCCTGGCAAGCAATCTCCCCTATCGAAACACCAGGCTGATGTTCTTCCCGGATTACACAATGGAGACACAGAGGCAGCGGCGCTCCTTTGATGGAGTGAAAATGGCTCTCCGAAAGAAGGGAATTAGCTACAGCATTATGTTTCCGGCGAAACTGCGGGTGGTCGATGGTGAGACTGTGAGAATCTTTACTAATCCCAAGGATGCGGGTGCATGGCTGGAGACCCTGCCTCCATAAGGAATTGACTTCTCTGGTTATCTAGGGAGGAGATGGGGTTTTTTTCTCCTTCCTGCTCCTCTGGATGTCTGTTCTCATTAGCTTTTTGCTTGGTCGCTCTCTGGAGGTCGGTGACTTTGCTATATGCTATGTGAGCTGTTATATAGGACAAGACTGATGCTACCCTCCTGTGCTCACATTATACGTTTTCCCAGGTGGGACATTGAGACTCCCACCCTGCCATGCTGGTGGAGTGACCCCTTAGCAGCTGCTTTATGCTCTACCCAGGAGTTCATTTTGACTGCAATGGCATGTTATGATTATTTATTTTTTCTCCCAGCAACTCAGTCCAGGAGACACGAACTTAAGTATTCTTCTCTCTTTAACTTTTTGTTCTATGCAGATCATTAGTATTAACTAAATGAGCCGTTCTGCTGCGGCTCACGCCTCCCAATCTACTTAAGATTTAGTCATTTTACTTTTTTTTGTTAGGGGAAATATGTGCTCCTCCATGTTAGGGGGACACGGGGTGGGGGGTAGGGGTTGGACGACTGTTGTTGTCTGGGCCTCTATGGGTTTATGGGTCACTTTGTTCTTTGTTCATTTGCACAGTTGGTTGGTCTTTAATATATTTAATCCGTTTTATGAGCCCTTGATATGTTGCATGGGTTCCTCTGGGGGGGGGGGCAGCGCTTTATAGCCCTGCTTTTCTTGGCGACTGCGCTGTTGGGTGCGGGGGCGCTGCACCCTCTCAGGGAATCATGGCTAGGAGATGTGAGATGTACTCCTCTGATCATACTACTATTACCTGATGGCTAATTTTAAGGTACTATCGTGGAATGTCAGGGGCCTCAATTCCGCTATTAAGCGGTCGCTGGTGTTCAAATTTATACGACAACATAATCCCCAAATCTGTATACTGCAGGAGACACATTTGGTGGGTTCCAGGGTTCTGGGGCTGAGGCGGGCCTGGGTGGGTGCGCATTACCACGCCTCCTACTCTAACTATGCTAGGGGAGTAAGTATCCTTGTGCACCGATCTTTGCCTTTCAGGCTGCAGGAGGTCCGGACTGACCCTGGTGGTAGGTTTGTTCTCCTACATGCCTCAATAGCGGATGTCCCTTATGTCATTGTCGGACTCTATCTGCCTCCACCTGCGGATCCAACCTTACTCCACTCTGTGATGCAGATGGCGGTTCAGTATGGGGTGGATAGGGTGCTGCTGGTAGGGGACTTCAACATGGTTATGTCGGATGTCCGCGATAGGCTCCGGCCCTCATCTACCCCTAATTCAGGGTTGTCCCTCTGGGCATCCACCTTCAATATGACGGACCTCTGGCGCCATTTCCACCCCTCTGACTCTCAGTATACCTGTCTCTCCTCTACTTACCGCACGTTATCTTGTATAGACCTGGCGTTTGCCTCCGCTGGTCTCCTTGGGGGGGGTGGCCTCGACTGAGATCCTCTCTCGCGGCGTTTCTGATCATGCTCCGTTGTTGGTCTCGGTCGCTGTCGCTCCCTCCCGGGACCGAGGGGTCTGGAGACTTTCTAGATACTGGGTGTCAGATCCAGAGATTCAAGAGGATCTACCCGATGAGATCTGTAGCTTTTGGTTGCAAAATGTTGAGTCCACAGGTCCATTAACACTCTGGGACACATTTAAGGCCTGGTTGCGGGGAACATATATTAAAAAGATTGCTGCTAGACGGAAGGGATCTGTGCAGGCTCTGCGGCAGTTAGAGATAGAGGCCCTCTCGTGTGAGAGGGTATATACTCAGTCACCTAATGCGGACACTTATCATGCCTGGCAACACACCCTGAGGGAGTTATCCTTGATGAGAGTAGACAACACAAAGAAGTCCATGCTGGAGGGTGCTCAAAGAATATTTGAGTTTGGGGATAAAAATGGCAGGCTCTTGGCCTGGCTGGCCAAGGGACAGCACGCTACTACTCACGTGGGCAGACTCAGAGATGCGGACGGCACGCTACTGACAACCCCTGACTCCATTTGCTCTAGGTTCTTCCGTTTCTATCAGGATCTATATTCAACTAGGGTGACGTACACTAGCACTGACCTGTATGACTTTTTAGATAAGATCCCCCTCCCCACGCTTGACCCGATCAGGAGTAGGGATTTGGATAGGGACATTACTCTAGAGGAGGTGCAGGCAGCTATGGGTAGTATGCAGTCGGGGAAGGCCCCTGGGCTGGATGGTATACCCATTGAATTTTATTCGGAGCATCAGGAATTGTTAGCACCTAGGCTAACTACTCTCTTTAAGGAATTCTTAGCGATAGGTTCCCTTCCCGAGTCGATGGCCGATGCCGTGGTGGTGCTGGTGCCCAAGCCTGGTAAGGATCCAAAGGAATATGGTTCGTACAGACCCATCTCTCTTATCAACGCTGACGCCAAGTTGCTGGCCAAAATTCTTGCCTTACGTTTGATCACGGTGTTGGAAGATCTGATCCACCCGGATCAGACAGGATTCATGCCGGGTAAAGGCACGGACATCAACATCCGCAGGCTATTTCTTAACATGGACCACTCTCATGATAATGAAGGCACTCGAGTCATAGCCTCTCTAGATGCAGAGAAGGCTTTTGACTCAGTGGAATGGGGGTACCTGTGGGAAGTGTTGAGGCGCTATGGGTTTGGGCCACAGTTCCTTAAGTGGTTGGGAATGCTATATGGGTCCCCTAGAGCCAGAGTCTGGGCAAATGGGACGCTGTCGGAGTTTTTCCTCCTCCAGAGGGGCACCCGGTAGGGTTGCCCCTTGTCGCCCAGCTTGTTTGCCTTGGCCCTTGAGCCGCTGGCGACCATGATTAGGGAGTCGTCCGCGGTTCGTGGACTCCGAGTGGGTCAGCTGGGGGAGAAAATTTCCCCTTATGCTGACGACACCTTGCTTTACTTACAGGACGCAGATGCTTCTCTGCAGGCAGCTCTGCAGATCTTTGAGGAATTTGGCCGCTTCTCGGGGGTTAGGATTAACTGGTCGAAATCAGTCCTGTTCCCGCTAGACCCTGGGTCCCAGAGTGAGGCCGCTCATACCCCGCTGCTATGGGTCGAGGAGTTCAAATACCTCGGAATTGTGGTGTCGAGGGACTTACGGGACTTTCGCCGCCTCAATTTGGCGCCCCTTGTCGGAAGACTCAAGGAACTTTGTAGCAGATGGAGGGATTTGCCCCTCAACCTGCTCGGTCGCATAAACATATTAAAAATGCTGTTTCTACCCAGATTTACGTATATGTTTAGGAACTGCCCGATTTGGCTCCCTGGCTCATTCTTTAAGGAAATAGACGTCTGTATAGGCTCCTTTATCTGGAGGGGATCTCCACCTTACAGCTTCCAATCCGCTGTGGGGGGCTCGCGCTCCCCAGCCTACTGGTATATTATTGGGCAGCAATTCTGGTCACAGTTCATTGGTGGTTTATGCAATCCAGGTCAAACGCGGCCACCTGTTTGGAGGCCGCTATCTTGGGTTCGCTTCGGGAGTTGGGGAACCTAGTATATCGAGGTGTGGCTGCATACCCATCTCTTCCAGGGCCCACCAAGACTACTCTCAAAATATGGACCATTGCTCGTAAGAGATTTATGCGACCAAACTATTATTCTCCGCTTTGTCCCTTGTGGGGTAACCCCTCCCTCCCCCAATTCCGGACGATTCCTGACCCGCACCTATGGGCTGGTTATGGCATTAAGACCCTCCAGGATGTCTTCCGCTCTGGAGGGCTGATGTCCTTCCAGGAGCTGGTTGTTCGGTATGGGCTACCGGAGCGGATGTTGTTCAGGTATTATCAACTAAGGCATGCAGCTAGGGCCCAGTTTCCCTTGACTATCAGCTTGGCGCCAGATCCTATTGAGCGGTTGTTAGCTCGGGAGGATCTTCGGAAAGCGCTCTCTGCTTTCTACCTTGCCCTATTAGTAGTTGAATCACCTAGGATTGACGCTCTTTGGGGTAAATGGCTGACTGATATACCTAGCCTAGACAGAGCTACGTGGGAGGAGTGTTTTGAGGATGGGTCAAAGCTGATGATATCCTCCAGAGATAAATTACTACAGACCAAATTTATACACCGTATTTACTATACGCCTCAGAGACTGCACGGGGTATACCCGGAGAGATCCCCTAATTGCCCAAAATGTCACACTTCTGTTGGTACGTTCATTCACATGTTCTGGACCTGCCCCTTGGTGGAGTTCTGGGCTAAGGTCTTTGAATGTATCAATGTCCGTCTGGCGTTGTCTGTGCCGATGACGCCTGAACTGGCCCTACTTGGGATACACGATGATGATCAGAGACCCAGATACACAAAGTTATTGGTATCTATGTTGTTATTTTATGCTAAAAAAAGAAATTCTTAAGCAATGGTCCTCCCCTGCCCCCCCCCCCCCAGGGTGGACTCTTGGGACTCCTCTGTTAATGCGATCCTGCCAATGTATAAGCTGACATATATTAGCAGAGGATGTCCCAGGAAATTTGACCGGGTCTGGATTCCCTGGGTTCAGTAGGTTTAGAATGTTATCTTTATTGCTTAAGAGAAAAGTCCGTATTGGATTATGCTTTTCTTGACTTTTTTTTTTTGACATTGATATTTGTATTGCTGAAGACTATTACTTCTCGTCATGTATTGTGTGTGGAAGATGTCTGTATATCTCTTGTTATTTGATATCTTCTAAATAAAGACCAACCTTTCTTGTTAAAAATATGGCATTCAACTTGCGTAGACTGCACATGAACATACAGGCTAGGCATGATCAAATGGGCTCTAGAGTTGTGGTGTCACTCGACGCCGCAAAGGCGTTCGACTCAGCTGAGTGGGAATACCTTTGGGAATGCTTGGCGGGACTTGGTTTTGGACCCAACTTTATAAAATGGATCCGCCTCCTGTATCAGGACCCGTGCGCCAGGATCTTGGTCAATGGTCGAGTCTCTGCCCCCTTTCCCCTTTCTAGAGGCACTAGGCAGGGATGCCCCCTGTCCCCACTACTATACGTCTTGGCGGTGGAGCCCCTGGCCTCCTCCCTTAGAGCTTATCCAGGGATCCAGGGTCTCCGCCACAGGGAGTTGGTGGAAACGATCAGTCTGTATGCAGATGACATGCTCTTGTACTTGGCTGATGCTGGGCAATCCCTGCAGACTGCCCTCGAGGTTAACCAAAACTTTGGTCGCTTCTCTGGTTTGAGGATAAATCCCAGATCCTCCCCATAGATGTGAGTGTCCCTACAGAGCTCCAGGCCTCATCCCTGCTTCTCAGGGTTAGCTCCCTGAAATATCTTGGAATACACATTGAGGATCACCTGAGGACTTTGTTAGATCCAACTTGGAACCTCTGATAGCATTTCTAAAATCTAAAACACAGACGTGGGCCAAGCTACCTCTGGGCGTGATGGGACGAGTAAATTTAATCAAGATGGTTCTTCTCCCCAAGTTTTTGTATGTTCTCTGGCATGCCCCTGGGTACCTGCCTCTCAGAATTTTTAAATCCATTGAAGCTATCCTCAATTCATTTGTGTACGACCAGACACAAATTGTCCTGGCAAGTGTTGAAAAATCCCACTGAGTTGGGGGGTGTAGCGCTACCCGACTTTAACCTATACTACCTGGCGGCGCAAATGTCCCTTTTCTTTTACCTAGACAAACATGACAAGGACCGTTACCTCACACTGATATGCTCCCCTCATGTTCCCGGGCTCACACACGCATTCCAGGTTCTTTTTAAGGACATGGGGGGTGCTTTGGCGATGGGAAGTCGTAAAGGCCTACTATACATCACTGTAAAATTTGGGAAGTGGTAAGATGCAAACTGAAAGCATTACCCACTCACTTTCATACACCCCTGTGGGACAACCCTGGCCTAAGTGAACTGCTTACCGTCCTGGATCAGGTCCTTTGGCTTAACCAGGGGGTGAGGTATTTGTCAGACATTTATTATGGCACTGTTCTGAAATCGTTCCAGCAACTCTAAGATGGATTCAACCTCCCTAATTCCATGCACTTCCAGCTCCGTCATGCCCTCCGGGCCCAGTTCAGGGATACCCCCCCCCCCCAATGTTGAACAATTGGATGTTCTTTATACCATAGCAGGGCAGGACTCCCGAAGGCTCATTTCAGCGTTCTACAACTCTCACCTTCGCCCCCATGCTGCGATTTTAGCCCACAAATTAAAAGAGCGTTGGTCTGGGGATGTGGGGGAGCTGGAGGATGACGAACGGGAAGATGCTTTAGACGCCTGCAAAAAGGTCTCGACCAAACTATTAGACCGCCTTACACATTTATATATTATGCACGGATCGTACCTGACCCCTATTCGTTTGGCCAAATATAAACCTGACTACAACCCACTGTGCCCTAGATGCAATAGCCCCTCCAGTACCTTCTTTCATCTTCTCTGGTCATGCCCGGTAATACAAGCCTATTTGTCACATATTGTGAAATTTATCCATGATGAGATGGGGTCTCCCCTGACGCTATGCCCCAAACAATGCTTACTGGGGGTGTTCCCAGACCCAGATTCGGATAAGTACCATAAAATATTTCTCCAAGAGTCACGCTTCGTAGCCAGGTTACTTATAGTGTGGAAATGGCTTTAGGCCGTACCACCGTCGCTGCAAGAGTGGATCTCCGCAATTACCAGTGTTTTACCGTATAAGAAAGAGATCTATGTCCATAGGGGCTGCCCAGCAAAGTATGGCAAGATTTGGGACACTTGGTTGGGAAATGCTGCCACGTGCAATGAACTGCCTGATTGATCTCGTTAATGCTATCTTTCTTCCTTATATGGACTGGCTTTACGTGTGATCGGATAGTCCAGTGTGCCTCCCCTGTGGTGAACCCAGGGGCTTAGGCCTTCCTTGCTCGCATACTCACCTACTTGGCCTAGGCATGGCGATTTTGTCTGTTATAAGCTGTTAATATGTATTGTCCACCTGGATCCGCTTGTCGTGCTTGCACTACCTATACAAGATGTGTCATTATGTACACTCTGTATGTCTTTACTCTTCCAAATAAAACACCACGTTATTTGTAAAAAAAAAAATAATTTTGGATTATGAAAATCTAATTTGCAAAACTAAAACTTAATCACAATTTCAACCTGTTAGAATTATTACAACTTACTCTAAACAACATAGACAAGTCAAACAAGTGATGAGCAAATATTGGCCTCTATTACTAGCTGATCCCATAGTGAGCAAATACTGTATATTGAAAAACAACCACAAATTACATATACAGTGGAACCTTGGATTGCGAGTAACGCGGTTAATGAGCGTTTCGCAATACAAGCACTGTATTTTTAAAAATCCTGACTCGGTTTGCGAGTGTTGTCCCGCAAAACGAGCAGGATTCAAGCCACAGCGGTGTGCAGTACCGCAGTTGGCCTGAGGTGGGGGGCGCTGGAGGCGAGCGGAGCCGAGCGGCGCTGATCGGAGCCGATTGGCGCCGTTCAGAGCCATTCGGAAATGCTTGGAAAGACTCAGAAATACTCCATTCCCGAGCCTTTCCGAGGTTTGCCGAGGTCAGCCGAGCTGTCCTCGGGCCTTTACGTGTGTTTCCAAAGCTCTCCGGCGCCCCTCCACCTCTGGCCACATGCGGTATTGCATGCCATTGAAGTCAATGCGGAACAAATTATTTTCGTTTCCATTGACTTCAATTGGGAAACTCGCTTTGATATGCGAGTACTTTGGATTACGAGCATTCTCCTGGAACAGATTATGCTCGTAGTCCGAGGTTCCACTGTAGACGATCTAAATCTTTAAAGGACCAACTAGTTCAGAGTCACTATACTGTTTCTAAAAATTCTACCATGTTCCCTGGAACATTTCCATGTAGAATATGCGACTGCTGTCAAAATATGCTTAATAATCGGGAAGTAATACTCCTCAATAACCAAATCCATCTAATTAAATATAGGGTAACCTGTCAGACCCCAGGCATTGTATATTTGATGAAATGAACATGCAATTGCTTCTATGTTGGGAAAACTAAACAGCCTTTTTTAAGCGAGTTAGAGATCATATCTCCGTTATTAAGAAGTAGAAAAATGGAAACCCCCATTAGTCGACAAGTTGGTCTATATCATGGTTTCAGATAACATACAATTAAATTATGGCAATGGAACATATTCCTAATGATGTCCGAGAAGGAATTAATGATCAAAAATGTTTACAACTAGAATTCTGTTGGATTAATTTTCTTAAAGCAACCACATCTCCTGGTCTAAATGAAACAATAAGCTTTAAACCTTTTTTATAACATCAATTTGCTTCGTCCCTTTCTTTCCTTTTTCCCCTTCTTTCTCTCCTCCCCTTTTCCCCTCCCTCCCATCAGCCCCGTAAGTTTTGGTCATTACAATTGGCTTGTAGGTTATATAGCTACCAGCCAACCCTTTCTTATACAAATGTAAATATATTTCTAGATCAATATATGATTATATTACCTTTTTTTTTCAATCCTTAAGGTGTATATTTTTAGTACGGGCAACTTATTGATTCATGTACTCTGTTTATGAAAGTGCTGTAAACTTGTGTGCGTGGTCATTTTCATTTTTCTCTCCTCCCCCTTCCTCTCTCTTTATAATATATAATTTTTAGATATCAATCAGGAATTCCTTGTCCAATGCCTGGCCACTTTGGACACTTGGGAGACCCTACAGGCGTTCCTTCTTTAGGGTTATCCCCCTTTACCCCCGGTGGACACTCGCCCCATCGCACCGCTGTGCGCCTGCATCTCCCCTTAACCCGCTACCTCGTAAGGGTTTTTTCTGCCATCCCCGCTGCTAGTGAGCAGCGGGGATGGCAGAAAAAACCCTTACGAGGTTTACGTCCTGGTCAGCTCTGCTGTTATTGTCCCTTACGTCCTGGTCAGCTCTGCTGTTATTGTCCTCCCGGACACTTGAGGGCTTCCATCTGTCCACTGATGCCATGAGCACTAGGACACTGCGGCGCAGCGGGGATGGTGAAATGGTGACGTGCTTGGCACATGCGCGGCGTGATCTCATTAGCCGCACCTGGCCGTGCTATGCGTCGGCCCGATGGGAACCACGAGGAGGCACACATCCCATACAGGACTTTAAGTAAAGAATGGAAATCCACTTTCTCCTTTTTGTCAATGTTAATATTCGCCAATGTTTGGTATTACCCCATGGCTATTGGCAGTGTGGGGTTGAAGGATGTTGTCCTTGTGAAACATCTTCAGTCAATATATTGCTGGTGCTTGTCTCCAGCATATATGGGAATGACTTGTTTTTTCCCTGTTTGTCTAGCTCCAATTGTGAGCCTCCTCAATGGGAATTGTCTGTCCTTGTGTCTTCTCCTTTCTCCACAAACCAGATTCTGTAAATGTATATTCTATTGAGAGGCATTTTTGCTGCAATGATAATGTTTCAGATACACTTATGCTTTGTTTCTTATGGAAATATTATCATTGTCGTTGGTCCTTTTAATGCCTATGGTCACCTGCAGTCTGTTGTTTGGTCCAATGGTATTGATATGACTCTCTGACCTACTACTGATTGCAATCTTATAAACGTTTCACTATAATCTGAGTAGAGAATTTTTGAGATGTACACGCACACATGTAGTAGTATTAGTATTGATGTTAAAAATGTTTGGATTATGAAATACTTTGTGACAATATATGTACTTTCTATGTCTTTTCTATTAAAAGGCTCTGATTTCAAGTTGACAGCATCCCCCGAGGAAGCCCCGTTTATAGGGCAAAACATGTTGGGAATTACGTAAAAATTGCTGTACCCATAAGGACTGTATTGTATGAGTCTACTACGTTGTATTGATAGAAAAAAATATATAAAACAGCGCTAACAGAATATAATAATCTAAACAATTCACTGTCATGGTGGCTGGTGCCATATAAATCAATATGCTTGTGCCATGCAAATCAATATGCAACAAAAAATATATAATATACACAAAACTATAAAAATCTATAAAGTGCTTGGTGCTCATATGGTAATAAAATAAATTGCAACGGTGCTCCAAACTTGCAAAGCCACCATGACACTGAATTGTTTAGATTAATATATTCTGTTAGCGCTGTTTTATATATATTTTTTCTATCACTTTTTAAAGTTATAGCACCTTTGCACAGCTGCTGCAGTTTTTAATTTAATTTATTTTTTATTCATTATACTTTAGTACCTTAGCACGAGTTTTTGAATAACTTCATTACTATGCTGTATTCTTTTGTTTTTATGGAACGAATATCCTTTTTGATTGTTACTAAACAAATATCTATACATTTTAATGGAATTCCTATGGATTCATTCAGAATGCACCTTAAAAATCCCATAACGACCAGGACCAGATGGCTTACACCCGAGAGTCCTTAAAGAACTCAGTCCTGTTATAGCCAGACCACTATTCCGAATATTTTAAAAAGGGCAGAGATCTATTCCTGGGAACTATAGGCATGTCAGTCTAACGTTGGTAGTTTGTAAATTATTTGAAGGGATGGTAAGGGACCATATGCAAGAATTTGCTGACAAAAACAGTATCATTAGCAGTAATCAGCATGGGTTTACGAAAGGTCGCTCTTGCCAAACCAACCTATTAACATTCTACGAGGAAGTGAGCTGCCATTTGGACAAAGGTAGGCCGGAGGATGTGGTGTATCTGGATTTTGCAAAAGCATTTGATACAGTCCCCCATAAATGCTTATTCTACAAGCTGAGGTCTGTAGGCATGGACCATAAGGTTTGTTCTTGGATAGTAAACTGGCTACGGGGTCGTGTCCAAAGGGTGGTGATAAATAACGTATAATCAGAATAATCTAGAGTTGTTAGTGGGTGTACCCCAAGGCTCTGTCCTGGGACCAATTCTATTTAATTTACTTATAAATGATATAGAGGGTGGGATAAATAGCTTGATCTCAGTGTTTGCTGATGACACAAAAATATGCAGAGCAATAACAGCATGAAATAGAAACTTTACATGAGGACCTGAATAAATTAATGGAGTGAGCTAATGCATGGCAAATTAAGTTTAACATTGAAAAATGTAAAGTAATGCACTTGGGAGGTAAAAATATAAGGGCAAGTTACTCATTAGGGGGAGAAATCTAGGGAATTCCAGGATGGAGAGGGATCTAGAGGTCCTAGTAGAAGACAGACTGAGCAATAGCATGCTGTGTCAAGCTGCGGCTACCAAAGCCAGCAGAATATTTGCATGCATTAAAAAGGGAATTTACTCCAAAGATAAAACGATTATTCTACCACTTTATAAGACTCTGGTTCGGCCGCATCTGGGAGTATTACATCCAGAAGGGATGTGCTGGAGCTACAGAGAGTCCAGAGAAGGGCAACTAAATTAATATGGGGACTGGAGGACCTTAATTTTGAGAAACGACAACAAGCGCTAAATGTCTTCCCTCTGGAGAAGAGACGCTTGAGAGGAGATATGATAGCTTTATACAAATATCTAAATGGTGATCCCAACGAAGTATGAAAGGGAGTGTAAGAGGACATGGGGCCACATGGTGAGAGTGAAAGAGAAGTGGTTTAACCTTAAGCTGCGTAGGGTTTTTTTCACAGTCAGGGCAGTAAGGATGTGGAACTCCGTTCCACAATCGGTGGTGTCGGCAGGAAGTATGTGTAGCCCCCCCCCAATATTTGGGGGCGCTATGTGTAAATTTAGGGGCAGTCTGAGCCAGTAGTTGGGCTCAGACCATTTATGTTTCAATTGTTTGTTCTGCTCTGGGTGTGATACTGACCGGCAGTGTTGTTCTCCTTTGCCTGCAGGTGGCACTGACAGGTCCGAGTCCCAGGCACCTTTAGCCTGAGGGCTGCTGTCCAGCGGTTGGTGTCCAGGCGGCCTAGGCCTGGACACGCAGAGTTCGGGAGTCACCCCAGACACCCTTAGTCTGGGGTGAGGTGCATCATTCAGGCCTGGGGCCCAGCTTCTTCCACTGGGACCCGCCTGGGAGGAATCGTCCTGAGACACCCACAGAATCGGGTGTCTGAATCCAGGCGTAAGGGACCGCGCAGGTGACCTTCCCGTAGATCTGGTGCAGCAGACTGCCAGTGCCGGGACAGGGCCTCCAGAGACCGTCGGGATGGATGTCCTCGCCAAACAGAGGCCATATTCACACGGAAGGTGGTCCATGTTCTAAGGTCGGTGGCAGCGACCGCTACTCACGGTCAGTGGCAAAGACCATTACTTAGGCCTGCGGCAGGGGCCCCCAAATAGTTCACCCGGTAGGTGGCAGCTACCAACTTCACGGTCGGTGGCAGAGACCGTGCGCCAGGCCTATCCGCACGAGAAAGGGATAGGAGAGTTCATTGTGCCTGGGCCTACTCGTATCCACACCCCTGTCTGTCTGTTATGGAAGTTCAACTGAGTATGTTCATTCTGGTATTGAAGAAATAAAGGAGTGTTGAACTTTTGAATGGTATGGGGCTCTATTACTGGCAGACACACCTCCACGGAAGAAGCGGAGGCTCCACATGCAGAATGCAGACCCGAAGGTAATCTAAAGAGACTTTGCTCAAACCTCATATACATGTAAGGGGAGAGCTGGGCGTAGTGTCCTGCACTCTCTCCTTCAGAGTACCCCTAGACAACAGCCGAAAACAACCAATACAAGAGACAGAGAGAGTGAGGCCGATACATATAAAAAAACATTTTTTTTTCCTCAGTTTAGGCCGATATGTATTCTTCTACATATTTTTGGTAAAAAAAAACGCAATAAGCGTATATTTATTGGTTTGCGCAAAAGTTATAGCGTCTACAAAATAGGGAATAGTTTTATGGCATTTTTATTATTTATTTTTTTACTAGTAATGGCGGCGATCAGCAATTTTTATCGTGACTGCAATATTGCGGCGGACACATGGGACACTTTTGATGCTATTTTGAGACCATTGTCACTTATACAGCGATCAGTACTATAAAAATGCACTGATTACTGTGTAAATGACACTGGCAGTAAAGGGGTTAACCAGTCGGGGGCGAGGAAGGGGTTAAGTGTGTCCTAGGGAGTGATTCTAAAGCCCCATACACACAGTAGGACTTTTTGACAACAAACTTCAAATTGAGCAAGTTTTCAAAAAAATCCTACCGTGTGTACGCTTCATCGGACAAACTTTTTCGGTTTTCATCGGACAAAAGTTTGCTCTGCAAACGGACAAACTTTTCGGCAACAAAAGGCCTAGGCTGCAAAGTCCTATCGTGTGTACAGAAATCCATCGGACATTTGTCTGAAGTACAAACACGCATGCCCAGAACCAATGTTAAAATCAACCAACAATAGCAGAAGTTGACCAAAGGGTGGTGGTAAAGAGCAGAAAAGAGCAGAAAAACCACGTGATGTTGGGAAAGTTTTGGGAAAGTTTGCAGAAAAGTCCTGCCGTGTGTATGCTATGGGTGTTCCCGGCTAACTCCCTTCGGACAAAAATCCACGGAAAAGTTTGTTTGAAGTCCGACCATGTGTACGAGGCTTAACTGTGAGGGGGCTGGGCTATCAGTGACATGACATTGATCACTGCTCACAATTACAGGGAGCAGTAGATCAGTGTCCTGCCACTAGGCAGAACAGGGAAATGCCTTGTTTACAAAGGCATCCCCCCGTTCTGCCTCTCTGTGACACGATCGCGGGACACTGGCGAACATCGAGTCTGCGGGTCCTGCAGGCACGGTGACCGCAGTGGGCGCGTGCGCACCCGCTAGGCGGCAGATTTAAAGCAACGTACCTGTACGTTGCTTGCCTGCCTGTGCCATTCTGCCGACGTATATGTACGTGAGGCAGTCGGCAAGCTGTAAATCTGAATAACATATTTAAGAATATACTGTATATGAATGAAACTCCAATACATATAATAAATCAATCAAATATACAGTATAAGTGTGTGCTATTGAGAAAATGAACCATACTAAATCGTTAAGAACAAAGTGCAAATAAAATCATCAAATACAAAATAACAGTGCAAGTCCTAGAAAAAAGTCCACCATAAACTTTGTATCCAGTGAGGCAATGTGCGACAAGAAGACCACCACTGTTATTCCCCCTTTGGGCACACTCTCACCTTGTATGTAATTATGACCCCCACAACAAAGGTCCTATTGTGCTTTGGTATAAAGCACCCAGGTCTGAGTCCCTTGCTGGACTGGACTGTCACAGAGTCTCAAGCCCTGTACACACAATCGGATTTCCTATGGATTCTAGTCCGATGGATTTGTCCATCGGATATCCGATGAAACTATTTTCCATCAGTCTTGCCCACACACCATCAGTCAAAAAACCGACCGTTCCAAACGCGGTGACGTAAAACACTCCGATGAGCCAAGAAAAATGAAGTTTAATGCTTCTGAGCATGCGTCGACTTGATTCTGAGCATGCGTGGGTTTTTTATCCGATGGACTTGCCCATAGACGATCGGAATTTGCTATCGGTTTTGGATCCATCGGAAAAATTTTAAACATGTTCTATTTTTTAAAACCGATGGAAAAAAGACCGATGGGTCCCATACAAGATCGGTTTGTGCGATGAAAAAAATCCATCGGACGGTTTTCATCTGTAAAACTGATCGTGTGTACAGGGCTTCACTCTGCCCCACAGATCCTCCACTTGTTTGCTAAACAAATATATAAATAAAAATGCCACTATGTACACAGTGATGTACCAAGTATCCTGACTGAGAACAGAAAAAATAAAGTTAAAAGACTGCAAAAATATAGTTTGTTTTTCCCAGCAAGATGAAGAAAAGGGCATCCAAAATCCTAGGACACTAGGACTGTTAAGCCCTGTACACACGATCGGTTTTACCGATGAAAACCGCCCGTTGGATTTTTTTCATCGGACAAACCGATCGTGTATGGGACCCATCTGTCTTTTTTCCATCGGTTTTAAAAAATAGAACATGTTTTAAATTTTTCCAATGGATCCAAAATGGATAGCAAATTCCGATCGTCTATGGGCAAGTCCATCGGATAAAAAACCCACGCATGCTCAGAATCAAGTCGACGCATGCTCAGAAGCATTAAACTTCATTTTTCTCGGCTCATCGGAGTGTTTTACGTCACCGCGTTTGGAACGGTCGGTTTTTTGACTAATGGTGTGTGGGCAAGACTGATGGAAAACCGTTTCATCGGATATCCGATGGACAAATCCATCGGACTAGAATGCATAGGAAATCCGATCATGTGTACAGGGCTTTAGGGTCAGGGTTATATGAGGGCTGGCCTTTAATGTTGTTTTCTGTTTGCCAACTAAAACATTAATCAAAATGCCACAATCTGCATGGACATGTTAGCCGAAATAGAGCTGTGTTAAGAGGCATTAAAAAAATGAAAAAAAACTATAAAACCTGGTATTTTTGTGTGCATGAGGCATAAGTGTTCATTGCACATGAACTACTATGGACAAATTTGTAGACTTAGCATAAATCTCCCTGTCCTTTTCTTAAACCCAGGGAGCTGCTAGGAGATTTACACTAGACATAAAAAATTCCTATAATCATCCATGTGCACAAACCCCAAGAAAGCTGAGGCTGATAATCATCTAAATTCACAGTATGTTACTATTGTTCATTGCTAAGACTAACCCACAAACTTATAGGCAGCATGGAAAAACCTGAAAGGAGATCAAGGTCCAACCAAGGCTCCACTAGAATATTGTCCCTCTTCTCCTCCCAGCGAGGGAGGGGGTGAGGCAATAGGGGTGCCTGGGCCATATGGTGACATCACCAGCAGTGGACGTGTTTCGCACTTGATTTGACATCACCCGTGGCTGGAGGTGACAGTGGGATGTATGGGGACAGTATTCTTCCTCTGAAGTCCCGGCAGAAATTTCACCACCAATTTACACACAGACATTTGGACCAATTCAGCACATGATCAGCCATCTGTTTAATGGTGTGACTATATATGGCAGCCAACTTATGGGGAAGGTGAGCTCTTACGTTGCTGGGAGAAACCTCAATCCTGCTGGACTGTACTGGTGTCCAGTGCATTTTTGATGCATTCCAGTTCCTTTCTGGTGCATTTCTGATGCGTTTTACAGCATTCCAGTACAGTCCAGAGCAGGAAAAATACAGCATGTTCTACTTTTTTTTCTGGAAGGGGAAAGCCCTGGAACTGACTACACTGGTATGAACTATGCCATTGGATACCATATTACCTACTTTCCATGTATTTTTGATGCAAAAAAAAAAACGCGCTGGACTGCATGTGATGTGAACTGGCCCTTACAGTATTCAATGTGGGGTGTGCTGGGAGACCATTGTAATAATTCTCTGTGTGCTCATTCTCCAGCTTGAGTCTTTATTAGATGGCCCTTATTAAGGTATTTTTTTTTTTTTTTTATTCGCTTTATTGAAGTTTTCTGAGATACAAAACATGGCCATTGGGGCATACCCCGGCCTAACCTTGCACATTACCACGTGCACATCAAAGAAAGAAGAAAGAACACAACGGGAAAAAAAAAAAAAAGGGGGGGGGGGCGGGTGGAGGAGAAAAAAAAAGGGGGGGGACACCCCCAAAAACACAAGGGGACATAAAGAAAAAGAAAACAAAAAACAGATGACAACTTATCATCTCATCTTAACGCTAAATATATCTAACTAACATAACAGGGACACCTCTCGGGATACACAAGGTAGGATTACAACAGGAGTTGTTATTCCTTGCAGGACCACTACTCGTTCCTAGATGTCTGGGTTGGGCTTATCAGGAGCATGCAGGGGTAGGTGCTTTGAATTTGAGCTATGCTTACACCTCCATTCATTCATTCAGAGTATGGACCTTAGCTCCTATCAGGACTGATGAGTGCGGAGGAGATCTGGTGAATTACTCCTCTTGGGGTCGGTTATCTGTTGTGGACTCCGAATCAGTCCCTTATTAAGGTATTTGATGTGTAGTATGCACTGCTATATTATTTTGTACATCTTTACAGTCACTAGGGTGGACCCTGTATGCATCCTTTGCATGTGCCTATTTCCCCGGATGGTGGTGACTCCCACAGGAGAGACCAATAGTGCATGGATTGGTTTAAATATTTTTGTCTGAATATGCATACAACATTTATTTTCTCTTTATTCATGTGTTACTGTACAAACAATAGTATAAGTACTGTGCATCATTTCTCTGACATATATAGATGAATACACTTAGTTTAAATTGGGTGTAATATCACACATTTGTATATTTCAGATATCCACTGTGGTGTCTGTTTATGAAGCAGTGAAAAATTCTCCGGCATTCACAGAGGAGATCGTTCTCCTCTGGGTGCCTGTTTATGAAGCGGTGTAGATCGCTTCTCTTTTGGAGGAGTGAAGCAATCTAAAAGTGCTTCGAACAGTGGAGAACGGCCCGATACTGGAATCTCGTGAGACATAACGAGATTACAGTACCAGAAATTCACTAAAACACTTGAGGTGTCCTTTATCAAATTTATTTATAAATTATCACTGCTCAGTACACAGACATTCCCGGAGGGGACCGCCCACCTCATTAACAAAATATCTGTCCCCCTACACTATATATACATATATATATATATATATATATATATATATATATATATATATATACATATACACATACACATTATATATATATATATATACATATACACAGTACATACACATACATTATACATATATATATATATACACACACACATTTTATATATACGGTATGTATATATATATGCATAGACATAACTGGGGGACATGGTAGTGGCTTGGGGGGTCTGTATGGGGGTGTCAAAAATCTTCCTCCTTTCCCTGGGATTCTCTCTTTACTCCCCGATTCTCCACCTCTGAGCTGGTGAATTGGAGAGTTCTGACACAGATTGCCAGTGAAGTGCTGAGATCGCAGCTTCATAAACTGGCCATTTCTGTGTCAGTCAATCACAGATTCTCAGTGTGGAGATGAGCGGGGGAGAACATGTTCTCCCCCGCTCATCTGTTTCATAAACCGTTAATGGACTGTGATCAGCATCTCTATCCCCTGAAAAAGAGTTTATCTTGTGGACAAGAGTTTGTCCACAAGAGCCAAGTGATATAGTATACAAGATCTGTTGATACTCATGATCTCAGGTGGAATACAGAGTGATGTTATATATTTAGTCTTTTTAAGGATCAAGCATTATTTTTGACAGCATTTAATTTTTACTCTTATATGTGTGTCATTCTGTGCAATAAAATAATAAAATGTGATGTTTTTATATATATTTATTCTATATGGATACTTGTTGGTTGTTGGTGCACCCAAAAATTTAGCTCCATACACCTATATGATTTGTTCAGTTTGGTTTATTTTAAGTTAGGGGATAATGTTTTTCCACTTTCCTATAAAAATCTGTTGCTGCTGGAGTTTCTCTATAAAACAATTTCATAGCCAATAAATATATAGACAAGGATAGGACAGTGAATAACCTCATCTTTGGACACTGCTGAATTAGAAAAAGGATTAGAAAACACAATGAATGCAAGTACAGTTTTTCAAGCACTCATCAAAAATGAAAGCACTAAAAAAGAATTTGAACTTAGATTTGTTACATTTCACTTATTTTTTTTAGTACTACTACTAATATTGTACTGAATATGCAGCTAAACAAAGGCATTATTCACAAGTCAACATGTTGCACTCAGTTACATATAAATGTAATTACTTACATCCCAATTCTTGGTCCTTCTCTTGTGATTCAAATAATTATCAATACCATCCAAAAGTGTGTAGTGTGTGTTCTGAAGGCAGGCACAGACTCTAAAATCAGCTTTTATAGTAAGGTCTCGGTAATGCACACCCTTAAAATTATATTGAAAAGCTTGAGGTTACACCTTTCCCTGGCTTTGTCAACGCTTTTATAAAGACTTTTAAGACCTTTAATGAGGCTTGTTTTACATGACATGTATACACATGCCAGCACATATTTACATTTATTTTGTGTTTTAAAATGTTTGCAACCTCAAAAAATCATCAGAACACACAAGTCACAGTAAATCACAGTGAATCAAGCAATTCAACCAATCAAGCACCAACCAAAGCAACTTGCCCCTTTAAAGGGTTTGTAAAGGTTTTTTTCTTTTAAATAACGACATGTCATACTTACCTGCTCTGTGCAAAGGTTTTGCACACAGCAGAACCAATACTCCTGTGAAGCTGATTGCTCTGGGGGCACTTGTGTGTGTTTGTTTCTAAGTCCCTCCTCACTGCCTGTGGCTCCCACTGCTGTGTCCCAGCCAATGAGGAAGCAGAGACCAGGGAGAGCTTCTTCTTCTCTCATGCACATTGCTGGATCGGGATCAGGCTCAGGTGAGTATAAGGGATGCAAAGCTGGACACTGACGTTTTTTTACCTTCATGCATATGCATGAAGCCAAAAAAAACTGTAGTCTTTAGGACCACTTTATATTTAAAATAAATATCTAAAAGGAAGAATATCCTTGTACAATATATATTGATATATCATTAATTACCATGAATGTGTAATTTTTCCTGCCTTGTGGCATAGGCCTGGGTCTATGAAAAAGTTTAACCAAAAATTCTAATGCCATTTTCCTACTCATTACTTAACAGTAATAATCAATGTTCCCTCTTTCACTGAACATCAATTTCCCCCCACTGACACCAGGGCATTTTTCTTCCCACTGCCCACAGGTCTCAGGCATTTTTTATCCCACTAACACTGGGCATTTCCTTCTCCTTCCGACCCACCAATATAAGGAGTACTATCTGTCACCCTCTTTTGTTGGGTTTATGAAAAATGGCTCTCCCCAAACAGGATATTGTGCTAAACCTGTAGGTAAATAAGAGAGCCAGAATCTTTGCTAAGTAGAAGAGTGGGTTTTTGTATGGACCGATCGGACTCCCTGGACAGGTAAGTGTCCTTATTAAAAGTCAGCAGCTACAGTGTCTGTAGCTGCTGACTTTTAAAAAAAAAACATTTCGTCTGGAACACCGCTTTAATTTGGAACTTACGATTAAGGTCATCTAGTGGTGACTTGTCAAACTTTTCTAAGACAAAAAGGGAAGTGTTCACTAATAACTTAAGTGTCATTCATTGTAATGCTTTGCGTCTATCTATTAAGTTCTTGTGGTAAAACCAAGGAAGCTTAGACTTCTAAAGTGTATCAATGCTTTACTAAACAGGGAAAAATCTGCACATACAAACTGTAGGATGCACAATACAACACAACTTATAGCTTACAAAATATGCCTACAAATATAAGCATGTACAATATGTACACATTCAGTAAAATTAACAGTTACTCAACTTAGGGGTGTAATGCTTCAGGAAGTGTAACTATAATGGTTGGCGTGGATCACAGCTTCGGAAGTCTATGAATATGATATTCGAAAAAGTTAACTTGAATTTTACAGACATCAGGAAGATAAATTGGAAATACAAGTGGTTTTATTTAGTGTGGTAATACACAGCCATAACGGGGAGCATCAGAGGTAACTTGAGTGTAGTAGCAGTACATAGGAATACAGTTTATAGTAAACAAAAGGATACTTGCTGTGAGTGGACTTCTGGTGTTGGTGTCACCCAGTGGCTTCTGGAGAAATATACTGGTCTCCAAGTGTAGAGGTATAGGTAGGGAGTTCTGCCAGCAGAGTAGGCTGACTGAGGGTAGGTCAGTGGAGAGCCTCTGACTACCAGTGAGGAAGGGGCTCTGACCGGCCCAAAAGATGGAAGATGGAGGGGCTCTGTCCGGCCCAAAAGCGAGGAGGCAGCCGGGGCTCTGTCCGGCCCAAAAAGTGAGATGGCAGTCGGGGCTCTGTCCGGCCCAATAGTGAGATGGAAGTCGGGACTCTAACCGGCCCAATAGTGAGTCTTCTGATGGAGATATTTGCCTGGTGTCAGGTTCCTAGCACGAACGACAAGCAAATGGCGGCGGCTGTTTAAGTAGGGATAAGAGGAGGAGCCGGGTGATGTCGCTGTGATGTCATCGATCTGCGACAGAGTTGGTGGAGATGTCGGAGCCCCAGTGGAGAGATAAGAACATTACAGGATAAGAACATTACAAGGGGTCAAGATGTCCTTCATAGTTCCTTGCTCAGAGTCCAACTCACAAAAGCGTCTCCAAAGTTATCCAGCTTCCGGCAGCCATGTCTTCCTCTTTGTCCTTCCAAAAAAACATCTGTGTTGTCCAAAAACACATGTTTCTTTCCCAAGCTCTCCAAGCCCCTCCCACCCATTTCCTGCTTCCTGCAAAGAACTTCCGCTTTCAGTTATTTACATATCAATGGAGGGGGCAGGGCCTCTGTAAACATATGCCATTACTAAACCTAGCTCTATATTATTGCAATAAAGTCACTATACAAATGGCCATAGCAACACATACCACCTCTTGAATTTATAGGATAATATAGGAAATGTCTTAAAGCCCTTTGTCCAGTAAAGGGCGAAATAAACCCCCCATATTGTAAATGGGAGGAAAAAAAATTCCCTTTCGAACGCCCATCTTGTGGGCGGTCAGATGATTGGTTTGTCCCTGGAAGGCTGCAACATTACTTTTGAGCAGGGTTAACAATGTCTTTTGGCAGTTTGTAAAGAAAGTCCCAGGTGAAAGTCTCTTGTCTTCTTGGTCATAAGGAAATGCTCAGATGAAAGTCCACTCCAATTCAGCCACCTTTAGGAAATCATTTGCATCTTTATCAGGCTCTCTTCTGGTCTGCCTCCTCCCATCCACCATGGTCATCTGCTCTGCCTGCTCCACCTCTCGATGCTCAATACCTGAAAAGAGTTATGCCCTGTGCACACGATCGGATTTCCGATGGAATAAAATCAGATGGAATTTTCCGGCGGAATTCCGATGAAGCTGACTTTCATCAGTTTTGCCTACACACCGTTAGACAAAATTCTGACCGTCCAAAACGGTGTGACGTACAACACGTACGACGGCACTATAAATGGGAAGTTCAAATCCAATGGCGCCACCCTTTGGGCTGCTTTTGCTGATTTCGTGTTACCGCGTGTTAGTAAAAGTTTGGTGTTAGCCAATTCGCGCTTTTCAGTCTCCGTGCTTTTCAGATCGTTCTCTGTTGTTCAGTTTGTGCTTGTGGGTTCGTATCTGTCTTTCAGTGCGTTTAGTCAGGTCGTATCTGTTTTTCAGTGCGTTCTTGTCCGCACGTTTACTGGTATTCAGGTCGTTCTTCATAGGCCTTGCTGTTCCTCAGTGCGTTCTGTTTAAGTTCGTTCTGACCAGGCGACTGGTTTCTAGCCATGTTGGAAGTACGTTCTCATCGTAGAGCTCGTGCTACGTATGCGCTTGGTGTTGCGGTTAATACTTTGACCCAAGCTCAGTCCATGGACAGGGTGAGGAGGAGTTCATTGACCAAGAATTGGTTGCTCCAGAGGGACCAATTCTCTCATATGCCTATGCTGCGGGAAATCCAGGAGAATAATCCTGATTACTACAGGAATTATCTCTGGATGACGGACCCCGTTTTTCACCGTCTGTTGGATTTGGTGTCCCCCTATATCACCAGGCAGGACACTGTGATGCGCCAGGCCATCACTGCCGAGCAGAGGCTCATCGCTACCTTGCGATACCTTGCGACTGGGAGAAGCCTGCAGGACCTCAAGTTCACTACAGGTATCTCCCCCCAGGCTCTGGGGGTCATTATCCCAGAAACCTGTTCTGCTATCATACAAGTTATGCAGAAGGACTATATTAAGGTAAGTTTACCATGATTGTAATATGCTGTGAATGTCCTCATGCATGCTGTAAGCTTTTTTCGGCCTAAATGCATATTTGCCTTCACTAACCTCTCCAGCATGCTATCCTGGGCCCAAACACGCCTAGTCACTTAACAATGTATTTTGTCAGCTCCATTGTATTTCTTTACCTCCCCCCCCCCCCTAAAATGTGTCCAAATGTTTTGCTTCTCATTACAATCAGGCAGAGTGGTAGTGTCTTTTTTTTTGAGGGTCCAAACTCATCTAGGACCCCCCGCCCCCCTAAAATGTGTCCAATTTTTTTTGCTTCTCAGTACAATCAGGCAGAGTGGTAGTGTCTTTTTTTGAGGGCCCAAACTCATCTAGAACCCCTCCCCCCCTAAAATGTATCCAAATCTTTTGCTTCTCATTACAATCAGGCAGAGTGGTAGTGTCTTTTTTTGAGGGCCCAAACTCAGCTAGAACCCCCCCCCCCCCCTAAAATGTGTCCAAATGTTTTGCTTCTCATTACAATCAGGCAGAGTGGTAGTGTATTTTTTTGAAGGCCCAAACTCAGCTAGAACCCCCCCCCCCCCTAAAATTAGTCCAATGAGCCATCAGAGGGGGTGAGGAATGTGATAATTGTGCCTTATATTTGTGTCTATAACTACTCCAAAAAAAAATATGTTATACTGATGTTGGCCAAGAATGTTTTTGTGTAATCTGCTTGCAATGTTATGTGCAAAAGTCCTAAATTATTTTTCTTGTTTGACTCCACAGTTTCCTTCATCGACACAGGAATGGCAGACTGTGGCATCCCATTTTGCCGAGCGGTGGGACTTTCCTAACTGCGGAGAGGCGATAGATGGGAGCACGTCCGCATAGTGCCACCACCCCGTTCGGGGTCATACTATTACAACTACAAGGGGTTTAATAGTATTGTGTTAATGGCGGTGGTGTCGGCACACTATGAGTTCATGTATGTGGATGTGGGGAAGAATGACCGGATGTTGGATGGGGGAGTCTTCGCAGAGACGGAATTTGCCCAATGTCTCCAGAGTGGTGGCCTGGCACTACCACATGATGAGGAGAACATTGGGACCCCACCTGATGAGGCCATTCCCCCAGAGGATCCTCACCCCGGAGAGGAGGGTTTTTAATTACCGGCTGGCCAGAGCCCGAAGGGTTGTTGAGAATGCCTTTGGGATAATGGTCAGCCGGTTCCGCCTGTTCCTTACCTCTATCCATATGGCGGAATACAAAATAAATCATATTGTTTTTTCCTGCTGCATACTGCACAACTATTTACGCAGAAATGCACCCAGTTATCTTACTTCTGTTGGGCCAGAGGCTGGACTTGCTGACAATGCCCTGACGGGCCTGGATACTGGCCGTATTGGCTTGGCCCCCCAAAGTGTCCGTGAAGTGCGGGATAAATATGTGGATTACTCTATGGGTGGGGGGCCATTGCTATGCCAGACAATTTCTGATTTTACTTTTAAAAATAAAAAATAAAAATTTCTGTGAAAAACTGAATTTGTCATTATTGCTTGCGTTTCTTTTTTTTTTTTTTTTATTCTTTTTATTGAAATTTTGACACATAAAACATACATAGCTTGGCACACCACCAAACTAACAGTCAGCCAACATGGCCGGTAGGTCTATCAACCATAACCAAGCCATCCATTTGACAGCTACAACAAGTATGACCCCCCCCTCCCGATACTCAGTTCCCAGCCCCCCACCCCAGATTGGCTCCATCTTTGGGATGCAGGATATAAACATTACCAGTCACCCAAAATACAGTGTTTGTTAATAGGCCTCCTCCGGAGTATATTATTTGTTGACTATACTCCTGACCCTTCTACTCTTATATCCTACTATTAACTCATCACACTGTTAGATCTGACTCGTACCATGCCCTCCAGACTTTGTCAAATTTTGTTTTACACCCACGAGCTCTATACGCGGCCTTGTAGAATGGAAGCATCGCATTTACCAATCCTTTCCAAAAAGTTATCTCAGGGGCTCCCATCTTTTTCCATTTTAGCAATATGGCCTTCTTTCCATAAAATAAAAGTATAGTTAGTAAGGTTCTGAGTGCCTTTGATGGGACCACCTCGTCCACCAAACCAAGAAGACATACCTCTATAGTCATTGGTATTGGAACCTGCAGTATCCCTGCTATACAGGAGGTGACCCCTGACCAGAATTGGCTGATCAGGGGGCAGCCCCAGAACACATGCTGCGCGTCTGCCGATGCCGCAGAGCACCGCCAGCACTCTGAAGAAACGGATGGGTATATTACGGCTAATCTAGCCGGGGTATAGTATATTCTATGTAGGAATTTAAACTGGATAAGCCTATCCCTTGCTGCCACTAAATTCCGAAATGGTTGTTCCCACATATCATCCCATTCCTCTCCCTGTATGCCTGGTACTTCCGCCGCCCATCTTTCTCTACATTTAATTAGAGCCTTGGGACTAGTTTTAAACAGTTCTTTATATGTGACTGATAAAGTCTTTGCTAAGTCCTCCGTCATGAGCGTGTCCTCTAGACTAGAGGGGAAGGATTCCACCCTCCTCTCCCTAAATTGTGTTTGGAAGGCATGTCGTAACTGCAAGTATCTGAAGAACTGGGAGTTGTGGAGGTCATGTCTATCTTTGAGGTCATTGAAGGGCAAGAGTTCACCGTCTCGTGTGATATCTTTCAATAGTCTGATTCCCTTACCCGCCCACCCAGTCGAGTCTTCCATGTTATAGAATTGTTCCAGTTTGGGATTCATCCACAGCGGAGCCATCTGAGAAAATCCCCGAAAACTAGGGCACGCCAGTTTCACCGCCTCCTCCCACGCTTTTATGGTGGCTTTCATAGAATCAGTGAGGGGGAGTTCACTTTTTAGGCCTCTGTGAATGGCTAAACGAAGGGATTCGTATGATCCTAGATGAGCTGCTTCAAAAATTGTTGCAGAGACACCCCCATCCGACACCAACCATCTGTGTACAAAAACCAATTGGCCCGCTATGTAGTACTTGCGCCAATCTGGCAGAGCCAACCCTCCCTGTCCCCATGGCTCCTGTAGCACTTTCAGGCTTATTCTAGGCATTTTAGGGTCCCACAGAAATGAGCTGGTGATCCCTTCCAGTTTCTTGGAATAGGACTTCGGTACCCACACCGGAGCATTTCTCAAGAAATACAAAATGACCGGGAGAATTTTCATTTTTATTAGGCTAATTCTACCCATCAAGGATAACGGAAGCCTTTGCCACGTTTGCGTCTTTTGTTTAAAGAAGGTAATTAGGTGCTCCAGATTCAGGGGCATGTAATCCGACACCTTCGCCGTCACCTTTATTCCAAGATATGTAATCTGATTGACCCATTTCAAAGGCAAGTTCGGATTCGCTCTAGCTCTTGCTCCCTCATCTAAAGGTAAGATAGAGGACTTAGCCCAGTTAACCCTCAGACCCGAGTAGCCAGCAAAGGTGTCCATTAGATCCAGAGCTGCTTCTAGTGAGTCTGCCGGCATACAATGCCAATCCCTCTTCTATATTGTCCACCCTGATCGCTTTGACCCTTGCTGACGCTCGTAGAGCCACCGCCAACGGCTCCATCATGAGCGCAAACAAAAATGGCGATAGAGGGCACCCCTGGCGTGTACCCCTACCTACTGTAAAGTATTCAGATGTGTGCGTGCCCATGCGGATGGCCGTACGTGGTGTACTATACAGGAGAGATACCCATTGACGGAAGCATGGGCCGAAACCCATACGCTCAAGCACTGCGTGCATAAAGCGCCAGTCCACCGAATCAAAGGCTTTTTCAATATCAATCGAGACAATGATTCTATAGGATGAGTCAAAGTTGGGAAGTTGTAAGTGAGTGAACAGCCTCCTCAAGTTGGTATCTGTTGATTTGCCCGGCATGAATCCCGTCTGGTCCACATCAACCAGAGAGGAGACTACCGCTGCCAATCGCTTTGCCAGGACCTTAGTCAGAATTTTAAGGTCCATGTTCAACAGAGCAATGGGTCTGTATGAAAAGCATTCTAACGGGTCTTTACCCGGCTTAAGCAATAGGATCATATAGGCATCTAACATCGAGTCAGGTAACCTCTTTTGTTGTAAACAGTATGCTAGCAGTGTCGTAAGTCTTGGGGCCAGTTGGTCAGCATAGGTCTTGTAAAAATCTGCTGGGAACCCGTCTGGACCGGGGGCTTTATTGGGTGGAAATGCAAAAATGGCTGCTATCACTTCTTTTTTTGTAATTTCAGCTTCTAATGTGTGTCTGTCATCTTCCGAAAGCCTAGGGAGGGACAGGCCGTCTAGCATGTTCTCTAATCCTTTTTTATCATATTGTCCGCCCGGTGCATATAGTGTTGAGAAATATGTTTTAAATTCAGCTAATATGTCCCTCGGGTCTTTTAGCAACTCTCCATTGTGGCCCTTGATGATTGGAATATGAGTACTCTGATTGTCGTCTGCTACCAGCCTAGCCAGTAACTTCCCATTTTTATCCCCTTCTGCAAATAGAGAGTTGGCTAGATTTTTTGTCTCAGTATGTGCCAGATCATTGCAATGCAGGGAAAGGTGCCTCCTGGCCTCCAGCAACATATTGTAGCCGGAATCCGAGGGGGCCGTCGCATGCAACCTTGCACACTCCCTTTCCCTATCCTGCAACCGCTGGATTTCCGCGTTTTGATCCACCCTCACTCTCTTGATGGCCGTTATACATTCTCCCCAGATCACTGCTTTAAAGGCATCCCACACAACTGGAGGGTCCGCTGTCTCAGTATTAGTGGCCCAATATTCAGCAGTCGAAGCAAGAAGGTAAGAAGACACCTGCTCCTCCTGCAACCAGCCCTGGGCCAGCCTCCACCCTCTTGACTCTTTTTTTGACTGTAAACACAGGGAGATACAGAGGGGGTTATGATCAGATAAGCCCCCCGCCATGTAATCTATCCCCCTCACATAGGACAGCATGATGCGACTACCAAAAGCTAGATCAATCCTGGCTGAAGAGCGGTGTGACAGAGACAGATGAGAATAACAAATTTCATCCGGATTCCTCAATCTCCATATCTCAGCCAAATCCGCCACTGCAGCCCAAGACTTCAAATCAATTGATCCCCCTCTCCCAGGATTAGAGGAGTCCCTGGCCTCCAGCGTGGCATTAAAATCCCCCATCAGCAGGAGCGGAAGGTGCATGTGTGGGGCTAGCTTCACCATTAAATCATATAATAATTGTACTGTGAAAGGAGGCGGAACATACACATTCACCAGAAGCAGTGTGCAATTACATATATCTACAATCACAGCCACATACCGTCCCCCCGGATCGGAGATCACCTGTTGGATCGTGCACGGAACTGCTTTACTTATCAATATGGAGACCCCCCTTGCAAAGGTGGAGTACGTAGCATGAAATGCCTTTTGAATCCAGGATCTGCGCAGTGCTAGAATTTTACTACCGTCCAGGTGAGTCTCCTGCAAGAAGACGATATGCGGCCTGACCACCTTCAAATACTGAAACATTGCAGCCCTTTTGTATTTATTATTCAGTCCTCGAATGTTCCAGGACAGCAATTTAATTGTGTTAGCCATAATCCTGTAAAATGATTAGTAGTAGGGTGAATTTGTTATTTAGGGTAACCTTCAACTCTTTAACAAATACCTTCTCCCCCAGGTAAATATGTACCGTCACGGGTTGGAGGATGGGAACTGAGTAAAACCCCCCCCCCCCTCTATAAACATTACAATACCAAACCCCCCCTGCTGTCATACCAGAACTAACTAGCAAAATAGAAAAAGAAAAAAAAAGAACCCATGGAAAAAAAACTTCAAAAAATACCATCGTCCAGTATGCAGCTTGTATTCCCAAACTTGCAAAACAATCAAAAAAGAAAAATTGTTGCTAGAAGGTCTCCCGACGTGAAAAAGTCCAGCAAGACTACTAGTTCTTATCTAAATTGTTCAGAGGAGCTCCAGTTTAAACTGTATTGTTGAAACATGTTGCAATGTAAATTGGGCAAGTATATGCCAAAAAGGATTATAACTGGATTAAGTAGTATTGTGCCGCCATCTAGTGGCGCCAGGTATTAGTGACCATATGCACACCTAACTAAAACATAAAAGCATTGTAAAAGTCAACAGTAAAAATAATGAATAGGCAGCCACTACTCACGACCATCCAGCCATAGAGAGTGCCAGTCCATCCTCTCCGAGCAGACCAGACTAGGAGCAAGCTTCAGGTCTAGTGAGGCACAACCGGTGCAGCAGAAAAACAGAAAAGCAGAAAAACAAAATGCAGCTCACACTTATGTCTGGTTTACAGGTTCCTGTCCAGCCAGTCAGAGGCCTCCTGTGGTGTCTCAATTTTTTTTACTGCGCCCTGATGTTGAATACGCAGCCTGCTAGGGTACAGCATACTATATTGGATATTTTTCTCCCGCAATTTCTTGCGCACTTCAGTGAAAGATCTCCGTTTGCGTTGCGTTTCAGCTGAAAAATCCGGAAACAGCATCACCTTCGTGTTTTCATATCTGAGCTCTGGGATTTTCCTGGAGGCTGCTAAAATCATGTCTCGTTCTCTGAAATTCATGAAACGCACCAGAAACGGCCTAGGGTAGTTACCCGGAGGACGCCCTCCTGTTGGGACCCTGTGCGCACGCTCCACCACGTATGTCGGCGGCCGATCCCCCAGAGATAGCAGATGTTTAAAGAAATCTTCCGCAAAGGTAGTTGTATTGGACCCCTCCGCACCCTCCGGCAATCCCACCACCTGCACATTGTTCCTCCTCTGTCTGTCCTCAGCATCATCCGTGCGGCTCTGCAACGCTTTTACCATAGCATGCAATTCGGACAACTGATTGCCTTGTATATGTGAAACATCTTCTACTTCAGATATTCTTTCTTCCGTCACAGTGAGCCGGCCCCTGATCTTATCTAAATCATGTCTGATGAATGTACATTCGGTTGTTAGATGGTCAATGCTCACCATAACTGCGGCCTTGCTTGCTGCAATTGCTTCCAAGATCGGGCGAGTGATCGCATCTTGCGCGTCGACTGGTACAGGAGAGTTTGATCTGGACTCAGCGGCATCCGCCACAGGTATGTCTTTTTCAGGCGCGGCCATGTTCTTTGCTCGACGCCCCGACCGCTTGGCAGAAGAAGCGGTGGGTAAGATGGCGGCGGCAAGTCCCGCGTCTGGGCCTCTGGAGGAGCGCGTTTGGCGTTGCTTTTTGGCGTTCTGATGACCGGCTCTAGAGGCCCCCTTCCGCATGTCCAGGGGGTCCCCCTGCTCAGGCTGATGCTGCAGCTCCCAGGAGCTCTATTTATGCAACCCACAGTTGTACAAGGGCTTCTTGTGCAATGTCAAATTTACAACAGCACTCCTCCTTTAGTATGAGAGGAGGCACAGGGAAGGCAGGGCAGCGTCTCTGGGCACCGAGGGTGAATCAGGGAGGTTGGTGCCGCTATCCCAGGGGTGCACGGATGAAGATGCCAGTGCACAGAACCTTGATGAGGGGGGGTGGGGGGGTGAGTCAGGCAGGGTTAAGTCTCAGGGTGGCAGCCACAGACTCTCACCAGGGATCCCCCAGCTATACCCCAAACACCCTCAGACCAACCTCCACTCAGGGCCTCCGGGCAATAGGCTAGGATTCACAGACCAGGGAGCTCAGTAATCCAGCCCCAGGCCTGTGGGCATGCAATAGGCCTCAGTACGTGATGTGTCCCTGCAGCAGGAAGCCAGCCGCGGCCCCGAGCAGTGTACCCAGTCACTCACTTCCACCACTGCCACTGAAACAAACGATCCGGACGCTCGGGTGGTCCCAGGGAGAGTCAGGGATCCCTCAGAGTCCCCACAGGTCTCAGCAATGGCTGGACCATTCCGGAGCTTCCGGCCGCAAGATGGCGGCGCGCCGGGGGGAGCCGATCACCTCCCGCAGTCCCCTCTGTCTCCCTCACCTGCCGAGGCTCTCCAGTGGCCGCCACTGCTGGCGGGTAGTGCAGCGCCGCCTGTCCCCCTTCCAGAGCCTTGTTAAAGGTGCAGGCCGCAGGAATCCAAGATGGCGGCGGACCTCCACAGCAAGGAGCCTGTCACGGTCCTGTGCAGCCTTGAACACGCCACCCGGCTCCACAATAATTAGCTGTACGGGTACAGATGATGCCCAGCTTCAAAGTAGGCTAGCCTGAGAATTCTTTAGGCACAGTAATTAGCAGGATGGATGAGGATTGTCAGCCGGATCAATGGAGCTCCTCTAGAACACGTCCTGCTCCTTCTACATCCGGACACGCCCCCCCATTGCTTGTGTTTCTTGAATCTGTCTCCCAGGTTCTCCTAGTGCACTTGTAGTGCCAAGTGTATTTGTCTGTAATAAATAACCACAATTGTCACGGTAAACAAGAACATATTTTTCAAAATGGTATTGAGCATAGAAAGAAGAAGCCACACATTGTTGAGTCAAAAAATATTTTTACTCTGTGCACAAATTTTTTTTTACATTCTAAACAGTGTTTTACACAAAATAAAAATGTTGTTTTTGGTTTTGGTTAAACACGCACGTTTAAAAAAATAAAACATATAAAAACAATGGAACTTACAGAGTTCAACCTTAGAAAAACTGAAGGCAATATCAGACATTATATAGTATTTCAAAAATGTGTTGCTGTTGCCTTCATGAGATGGGGTGATGTCAAAATGGTGATTTCCTTCCTGATCCCATGCCTAATGTCAACATGTGCTATCTCCCATCATGGGGAATGAATGGACTTGTTTTGGGGGTGCAAAACCTTCCTCTCACCTGAGTTGCGAGGAAGGGGTTTCACCCTCAAAACACGTACATTGATTTACCCTGATGGGAGATAGCACATGTTAACACACTGGGGCTGATTTACGAACCGTTTGCGCCATGAGTATCGGCGCATCAGCGGGCGCAACGGCAGTTTTGGTATTTACAAAATATTAGCGCCGGTAACGCTCCGCTATTCTCTATTTACTATAGTGTTCTCGGTGCACGGGAGGAGGCGCTCAGTGCGCTACTATGGACCTGGCGCACGGCATCTTCAAATTAAAATATAAAGAAGCTGGAAGTGCCAATATAATGGGGTGATGTGGGGTGATGTGAGGAAGTATAGTGACAACTGCCCAAGTAACAAATATGCCCAAAATAGAATGAGAAAGTAACTTTTTCTGAACCAGCCTGCTGCGACAGCAATTACGATTATAACTGCGAGAGATCTTTTTATGCACTGCGCAGCACTTTTACTTGTTTAAATGCGCCGGCAAAATCTTAGTAAATGTCAAGTCACGTAAATCAATTTGCATAAGTTGAACAGGCGCACCTCCTAAACTTGCCATTATATAACAGTCCGACAGCAAAATGACATTTCTAAAGGAAAAAAAAGGCATTTAAAAGCACTCGCGGCTATAATGAATTGTTGGCTCCCGCCAATATAGAGCAAAGTCATTGAAAGTCTTTGAAAAAAAAAATGCGCGGGGGTCCCCCAAAATTCAATTACCAGGCCCTTCAGGTCTGGTATGGATATTAAGGGGAACTCCGCGCCAATTTTTTTTTAAAAAATGACGTGCAGATCCCCCTCAAAATCCGTACCAGGCCCTTCAGGTCTGGTATGAATTTTAAAGGGAACCCCTGCGCCAAACTTAAAAAAAAATGGTGTGTGGGTCCCACTAAAAATCCACACCAGACCCTTTATCCGAGCATGCAACCTGGCAGGCCGCAGGAAAAGAGGGGGGACGAGAGAGCGCCCCCTCCCTCCTGAACCGTACCAGGCCACATGCCCTCAACATAAGGAGGGTGCTTTGGGGTCCCCCCCAAAGCACCATGTCCCCATGTTGATGGAGACAAGGGCCTCATCCCCACAACCCTTGCCCGGTGGTTGTGGGGGTCTGCGGGCAGGGGGCTTATCGGAATCTGGAAGCCCCCTTTAACAAAGGGAACCCCCAGATCCCGACCCCCCCTGTGTGAAATGATAATGGGGTACAAATGTACCCCTACTATTTCACAAAGAAAGTGTCAAAAATTTTAAAAATGACAATAGCCGATTTTTGACAATTCCTTTATTAATGTCTTCTCCTTTCTTCCATCTTCTTCCTTCTTCTTCCACCTACTTCTTCCATCTCCTTCTTTTCTCCATTTGGGTTTCTTCCTTCTTGTTCTTCATCTTCATCTTCCTTCTTCCTTCGGTGTTCTCGTCCGCATCTTGTTCCAGCTTCTTGTTCCCCTCTTCTTTCTCCGGCCGATCCTCTTGAATTTGAGGTTCCCGCTGTGTGACGCTTCAGTTCATCAGTTCTGCTCTGGGTCCGCTGCCACCCAGTGACCCCGCCCCCCTCTGACACCACGGGGAAAGTCCCCGTGAAATCCATGTGCATCAGAAAGGAGAAGACATTAATAAAGGAATTGTCAAAAACCGGCTATTGTCATTTTTAACATTTTTGAAACTTTTTTTTGTGAAATGGTAGGGGTTCATTTGTACCCCATTACCATTTCACACAGGGGGGGCGGGATCTGGGGGTCCCCTTTGTTAAAGGTGGCTTCCAGATTCCGATAAGCCCCCCGCCCGCAGACCCCCACAACCACCGGGCAAGGGTTGTGGGGATAAGGCCCTTGTCCCCATCAACATGGGGACAGGGTGCTTTGAGGGGTCACAGACCCCCAAAGCATCCTCCCCGTGTTGAGGGCATGTGGCCTGGTACGGTTCAGGAGGGGGGGCGCTCTCTCATACCCCCTCTTTTCCTGCGGCCTGCCAGGTTGCGTGCTCGGATAAGGGTCTGGTGTGGATGTTTAGGGGGACCCCCACGCCATTTTTTTTTACGTTTGGCGCGGGGGTCCCCTTAAAATCCATACCAGACCTGAAGGGCCTGGTACGGATTTTGAGGGGAACCCCCACGCCATTTTTTTTATTTGCCACGGAGTTCCCCCCACGCATTTAATTTTTTTCAAAGACTTTCATCTGTATTGACGGGAACCAGAAATTCATTATATCCGCGAGTACTTTTAAATGATTATTATTTTACTTTAGAAATGTCATTTTGCTCTCGAACTGTTATAAACATGGAAAACATGCGCTACTTTACAGGCATACTATAGACACCCCCCAGGTATGATATTTAGGGCCAGTTCACACCGGATGCAGTGCAGTGCGTTTTTTTGATGCATGAAAAACGCAAAGAAAGTTGATCACATTAATGCCAATGGCATAGTTCACACCACTGCAGTCCGTTCCAGTGCGTTTCAGAAAGGAAAAAAAAAATTGGTCATGCTGCATTTTTTATGTACAGAACTGTACTGGACCACAGTAAAACACATCAAAAACGCTACGGAATGTACCAAAAACGCACTGGAACGCACCGGAACGCACCTAAATGCACCAAAGACGCACTGCAATACACATGTCCTAAGTGAAAAGAGGGAGAAAAAAGCACTGGACTGCATCAAAAACGCACCAAAAACGCATCAAAAATGCACTGGAACGCGTCAAAAACGTGCATGCAGAAAAGCACCTGGAACGCATCCAAACTGCGTTTCTATGGTATGAACTGGCCCTTAGGCAATCCGGATGCGTTCCAGGTGCTTTTTTGCATGCGCGTTTTTGATGCATTCCAGTGCAGTTTTGGTAAGTTTTTGATGCAGTCCAGTGCTTTTTTTTTTTACCCCTCTTTTTTATTAACCATAGATAAGGACAAGTGTGTTCCAGTGCGTTTTTGGTGCATTTAGGTGTGTTCCGGTGCGTTTTTGATGTGCTTTGCAGCGTTCTGGTACAGTCCAGTGCAGGTAAAATGCAGCATGTTCTACTTTTTTTGTGGAACTGGAACGCACTGGAACAAACACTGCCATTTAGAACCATATAACCAACTTTCCATGCATTTTTGATGCATAAAAAACGCAATGCACTGCATGTGGTGTGAAATGGCCCTTAAGCAATTTGGCATATTTAAAGGCACTTCTCCTTGTTTTTTTTTTGGTGTTGTCCAAATTGGTGACATTAATATATGTCCCTTAGGGTGGGACCTGGGCCCCCATTTTAAGGCCAATAACTAGAAGAAAAGCCAGCCAAGTGGGGACTAGCAAAATTAACAAGTCAGTTCCCATAGACTGCAATGGTATTTGTTGTATACCTTTTGCCCATGTTAGGCTCTTTGTTTGTTTGGGGGTGTTTGTCCGTCTCTAATTTTGTAGCATGCTGGATGATGTGCTTAATTTTGGACGGGGGGGGGGGGGCTTATTTTCTGCTAGCTGCATTTGTGTTGGTCTGAGCATGCTCAGGAACTTAGGGGGGGTTTTTTTGGTGCTTTTTGTGTGTGAACAGCACCTGGATATTTCTGGGCATGCTCAGAGAGAGTGTGTTTTTTTGGGTAAGTAATTGAAGGACATCCTTAACAGGTGTACCCACTTTGAAGTTCAGTCTCTACATTGGGTGAACTTGCATTTTGGGTGTTTCTTGGACTGTGAATGTGTTTTCAATTGCCTCATTAGCACACAAACCTATGTTATATAAAGCTTGCAGATAGCATTCTCTCCCTTGCCCTGAAAAGAGGCAAGATTGTGTGTGTGGCGCCGGCCGGCAAAATGTACATTTTGGTGTCCTTATCGAGTTTGTAACACATGCATTTTATTTGTTATGTCTTTGCAAAACAGATGTTTGTTTTACTTTTGTTGATTGTTTTGTTTTTTTGTGTGGGGGATATGTTCCCCTGAAATATTTTTGATGTTGTTAATGTGTGTCGTTTGTTCACTTTGATTTAATTGTCTGTGCTGCATTATTTTGCTGATGTGACTAATGTTTCAAATTTACCTTCATGTCTTTTTTTTTTTTTTTTGCTTTCCTTTTGTGTTTTCCAAGTCCTGTTTTGTTGACCAATAAAATTTGATGCAAAGTTTGATGTTTGTTTTTTTTGCAACAAATGTGACAGCTGTAGCTTAACTATGCTTATTGGCATGTCAAAACATAACGGGTGTGATTTGTCTACCCTGGTGCCTTCATGGTAGCATATGCATGTATTGTGTGCTGCCATGGATAGTCACCAGGAAATGAAAAATACAGAGCGGTAAGTATTCAATTTTCCTTTTTACTGCAGTGGTTCTCCGCCTCAGTCCTCAAGTACCCCCAACAGGACATGTTTTGTGAATTTATCTTATCGAGAATTGCTGTCCAAAATACCAAACCATTGACTGTGATTTAAAGCACATGTGCAAGATGAAGGAAAACCTGCAAACATGGCCTGTTGGGGGTATTTGAGAAGCACGGATTTAGAGCACTGCACTTAAAAATAGCTCAAGGCAATATGATTCTAATTGTGGGCATTTTGAGGGAAACCAAGTAAGTGTTAGAACCCCTGCTTGTTTTTTTTTGGTTTTTTTAGGTTGACAAAGCTTAGTAAAATTGGCTTCACTTCCTGTCACACAGCTAAACAGGAAGTGAAGGTAAAACCCTACCAATGTCTTTTCTTGGGGACACACATATCAATCTAGTGTCCCCATTAAGCAAATTGCACTCTAGCTCTTTGTTGTGTACACCCCAAATCATTGGGTAGTTTGGGGTTTAGTAAAGTCAAATCCACTCTGCAGTACAAGTGTAGTTGCTGAAAATCTGAGGGGAAGCACTGGTGATTGTAACATCCAATCATGTAAAAGCAAAGATGGTGTTTTTTGGTTTCCTTGCATGTCCCCCTCGGATATCCAGCAAGTGCACTTGTAGTGCAAAGTGGATTTGCCTTTAGTAAATAAACCCCAAAGTCCAAAATACCTAATAATTTGGGGTGTACCCAGCAAAATGCTGGAGTGCAATGTACATAATGGGGAAAGTATTTAGATTGACCTGTGTGTCCCCAAGCAAAGACATTGGTAGGGATTTACCCTCACTTCCTGTGTGGCTATGTGACAGGAAGTGAATCATTTGGAAGGAAAAAGTGGCCAAATTTGGGAGTTGTCTTCACCCTATCAGGGGTGCAGACATCCCCAAAAACTGTCTAGACCTCTAATCCCTCTGCACTCTATCCCCAAGCAAAAATAAGAAAAAGGATTTCATTTAGTTTAACTTTGCAAAGACACATTCCTAAGTTTAATTGTGATGCATGTCAATGGCCCATTTAGACCCTCTTTAATCACTTGAGATCAGCGCTATAGCTGATCGACAGCCACAGCATGGTCCTCAATTGCCGGGAGTCCGTCAATAGACGTCCTCCCCTTCGCGCGCGCGCTGTGGTCACGGAGTCACTGAGACTCGGGTGATGACAGATCCGAGTAAGGGGCCGTTTCCTGCCCCTTACCACGTGATCAGCTGTCAGCCAATGACAGCTGATCACGTGATGTAAACAAAAGCTTGGTAATGGTTTTTGTTTTCTCCTTGTGCTGACAGCGTGAGCATAAAAAAAGGCAATCACCGGCTTATGTGCAAGGGACATCGGGCCCGAAGAGGCAATTCTGCATCATCTGTGACAATCAGTAGCCCCTGCCAGTGCCACCTATCAATGCCCACCACTGGTGCCAATCAGTGCCACCTAGCAGTGCCACTTCTCAATGCCCACCAGTGCCAACTAGCAATGCCACCTCTCAGTGCCCACCCTTGCCACCTTATCGGTGCCCATCAGTGCAGCCTCATCAGTGTACATCAATGAAGGAGAATTTTTTTCGAACTAAATATTAACCACTTCCCTACCGCCCACCGTCAAATGACGTCCTTGACTTTGTGCGGTGACATCTGAATGATGCCTGCAGCTGCAGGCATCATTCAGATATCATTATTTTCAGCCGGCGATTCTGTGCACGATAAAAACAATCATAGCGGCAGTTCCACCGCTTGATCATTCTTATAGGTGGCGGGAGAGGACATTCCCCCCCTTCCGCCGCCATCCGGTGCTTCTCCGGGCTCTCCCGTGCCATCGGGGGCCCAGAGAACTAATTGCCCGGCGCCAGATGGGAAGCATAGAGATGACTGGTGACCAGATGGTCACCAGTCATCTCTATGACCGTCGGAGGCCCGGGCGCGACGTTATGACATCACGCCGGGTTCCCGTATGTAAACAAAGCCGTGATCTTGGCTGTCAGCATGAGATCAGTGAATTTTTTTTACCGATCTCATGCTTTCCAGCCTGGAGGAGAGATGTGGGGTCTTATTGACCCCGCATCTCTCCATAAAGAGGACCTGTCACAATAGATTCCTATTACAAGGGATGTTTACATTCCTTGTAATAGGAATAAAAGTGATCAAAAAAACTAAAAAGTAAAAAAAAGTGTAAAAAATAAAAAGTAAAAAACAAAAAAAATAATAATAAAAAAAGTTTAAAACGCCCCTTTCCCCGGTAGCTCGGCTCAGAAGCAAACACACACATAAGTACCGTCCACATAAAAACCACACGTGAGGTATTGCTGCGTGCGTTAGAACGAGTGCAACAATTCTAGCACTAGAACTCCTCTGTAATGCGAAAATGGTAACGTGTAAAAAAAATTAAAGCATCGCCTATGGAGATTTTTAAGTACTGAATTTTTGTGTCATTCCATGAGTGTGCGCAATTTTAAAGCGTGACATGTTAGGTATCTATTTACTCAGCATAACATCATCTTTCACATTATACAAAAAAATTGGGCTAACTTTACTGTTTTGTAATTTTTTAATTCATGAAACCATTTTTTGGCCAAAAAAAAGGCGTTTGAAAATTTATTGCGCAAATACAGAGCCAAATAAAAATTTGCAATGACTGCCATTTTATTCCCTAGGGTGTCTGATAAAAAAACATATATAATGTTTGGGGGTTCTAAGTAATTTTATAGCCATAAAATTATGATTTTTACATGAAGGAGAGAAGTGCCAGAATAGGCCCGGTGCTGAAGTTGTTAAAATATCCCAATTTTTTTTTTTTTAGTCGGTCTTTTGTATTTATATAAAAAAAAAAAAAAACGCAGAGGTGATCAAATAGCACCAAAAGAAAGCTCTATTTCTGTGCAAAAAATGATTACATTTTCATTGGGTTACAGTGTTGTATGAGCACGCAATTGTCATTCAAAGTGCATCAGCGTTGAAAGTTGAAAATTGGTCTGAGCAGGAAGGGGGTTTAAGTGGCCAGTAAGCAAGTGGTTAATATAAGGCTACATACACACGGACGTTTTTCCAGCCGCTTGTTTGAGCGTTTTTTGCAGGTTAAAAACGCCTCTCCATGTTAGCCTATGGCCACCATGGCGTTTTTGAGCTGTAAATGGCATACCGTTTTTAGACCCCATGTACACGGGACGCTGGTGCAAAGTCTTCAGAACTAAGGTTGGAAGCGGCGTTTCTAGCGTTTGCATGCCGCGTTTTACCGCATTTGCGTCTATAAGCGTTTAGTTTGTTAACATCATAAGGAGCCGCCCTAAGCTCTAAAAAAAAGGATTATTAACCATTTCAGCTATTTTGTGAGACCAGAGTGAGTAGCAGCAGCTGAGAGAGCAGCAGTGTACTTGTATTTAACGTGTCACTTGCCACATCACTTGCCACAAGTTGTGGATTGTCCACTTGCCACGTCACCTGGCACAAATTGTGGGTTGTCCCCTTGCCATGTCACCTGGCACAAGTTGTGGATTGTCCACTTGCCACGTTACCTGGCCACATCACCTGCCACAAGTTGTGGATTGTCCACAATGCAATGGAAGCAATTACATTTTTTTTTGTAAATATTTTTAATGGTTTTTCATCATTTGCCATAATTTTTGAGTTTTTCAATGTAAATGTAGCGACCTCACCCCATCTCTTTCTTCTAGGGGTATCACACACAATAGGGTGAGATGCGCTATGGCCCATGTCCTCCCCATAGCTATGGATGAGGTGAAGGCCAGTACCAGATATTTCCTCGGGCCTGTGTGCTTCTGTAAAGGATTAAGTCCTGCTGTGCCAACACTTCCCTTTGCTCCCATTAACCAGAGTTCCACACACCGATCACAGTCCAACTCTTGTTTTATTGCATATCTCACAATAAACAGTGCTTCAGTAGCCAACTGGTTGCAACTTGATAACATTTTGATACAGGGGATGAGCAGGTCGAGGCACTGTCCTGGTTGTCAGCTAAACCACTGCGATCTCGCCAGCGGTTACTATAGTCATAGCTAGAAAGGACTTAGAACTTGAGAGTCTCTACCAGCGACTCAAGAGAACGTAGATAGGAGTACCTTCGCTGCGTTGTGGCCCCTATCAGGGGAAGATGTCCCTCCAAGGGAGTTACCAGAAGCCCATCCGTCACTGGGTTGATGCTGCTCCAGACTCTCCGAATGGGTAACCTCCCCGGCCTCCTCACCTCAGACACCTCAGGGACCCTCGGACTTCTCCACCCTCGCGGGACCCAGTCGAAGTCACTGGGCCCCAGGCCTCCTGGTTTAGTACCTCACCCCAGGCTGAAGGTGCCTGGGATGGACTCCAACTCCATTCCGGTCAGGCCTAGGGCACCTGAGCTGGAATCCGGAACCGCCCGCACCCAGGCCTAAGGTGCCTGATAGGGATGAGCTCGGTGTTCGAGTCGAACATAGGTTCGACTCGAACATCGGCTGTTCGCGCGTTCGGCGAACAACGAACGATTTGGGCCGTTTGCGCCAAATTCGAGTGACGCGAACGGCCCACAATACACTGCGCCATCGCAGTGTAATCCCGGCGCTGTGATTGGCCAAGCATGCACTGTGACCCTGCATGCTTGGCCAATCACAGCGCCAGCAGCGAGGAGAGCAATGATTGGCCACAGGCAGGATGCCTGTGGCCAATTATAGCTGAGGGGGTTTAGTACACGCCCCACACTATAAAAGGCCGCCAGCGCGGCGGCCTTGTGTAGTGTGTTCCGGAGCAAGGAAAGAAAAGGATAGGCAGGGACAGTGTGATATTCTTTGCTAAACCTTGTGTGTAGGGACAGAGAAGGATAGGCAGGGAGAAAGTCAGTGTCATATTCTTTGCTAAACCTTGTGTGTAGGGAGAGAGAAGGATAGGCAGGGAGAGTGTCAGTGTCATATACTTTGATAAACCTTGTGTGCAGGGAGAGAGAAGGATAGGCAGGGGACAGTGTCAGTGTCATATTCTTTGCTAAACCTTGTGTGCAGGGAGAGAGAAGGATAGGCAGGGAGAGTGTCAGTGTCATATTCTTTGCTAAACCTTGTGTGCAGGGAGAGAGAAGGATAGGCAGGGAGAGTGTCAGTGTCATATACTTTGATAAACCTTGTGTGCAGGGAGAGAGAAGGATAGGCAGGGGACAGTGTCAGTGTCATTGTTGCTAAGCCTCCTGCACATTATACACCTGAAGTTAGCCCGTATTGCTGCTTTTTCCTGGTGTGTTACACCAACAGGATTTTGCGGCACTTACAGCGGGCGGAGTGTGCCTCCTGACCATATTACACCTTAACTTAGCCTGTATTGCTGCTTTTTCCTGGTGTGTTACACCAACAGGATTTTGCGGCACTTACAGCGGGCGGAGTGTGCCTCCTGACCATATTACACCTTAACTTAGCCTGTATTGCTGCTTTTTCCTGGTGTGTTACACCAACAGGATTTTGCGGCACTTACAGCGGGCGGAGTGTACCTCCTGACCATATTACACCTTAACTTAGCCTGTATTGCTGCTTTTTCCTGGTGTGTTACACCAACAGGATTTTGCGGCACTCACAGCGGGCGGAGTGTGCCTCCTGACCATATTACACCTGAACTTAGCCTGTATTGCTGCTTTTTCCTGGTGTGATACACCAACAGGATTTTGCGGCACTTACAGCGGGCGGAGTGTACCTCCTGACCATATTACACCTTAACTTAGCCTGTATTGCTGCTTTTTCCTGGTGTGTTACACCAACAGGATTTTGCTGCACTTACAGCGGGCGGAGTGTGCCTCCTGACCATATTACACCTGAACTTAGCCTGTATTGCTGCTTTTTTCCTGGTGTGTTACACCAACAGGATTTTGCGGCACTTACAGCGGCGGAGTGTGCCTCCTGACCATATTACACCTTAACTTAGCCTGTTTTGCTGCTTTTTCCTGGTGTGTTACACCAACAGGATTTTGCGGCACTTACAGCGGGCGGAGTGTGCCTCCTGACCATATTACACCTTAACTTAGCCTGTATTGCTGCTTTTTCCTGGTGTGTTACACCAACAGGATTTTGTGGCACTTACAGCGGGCGGAGTGTACCTCCTGACCATATTACACCTTAACTTAGCCTGTATTGCTGCTTTTTCCTGGTGTGTTACACCAACAGGATTTTGTGGCACTTACAGCGGGCGGAGTGTGCCTCCTGACCATATTACACCTGAACTTAGCCTGTATTGCTGCTTTTTCCTGGTGTGTTACACCAACAGGATTTTGCGGCACTTACAGCGGGCGGAGTGTGCCTCCTGACCATATTACACCTTAACTTAGCCTGTATTGCTGCTTTTCCCATTTCCCTGCAGGCCATTAGAATGTCTGGAAGGCAAACAAGGAGAGGCAGACAGTCAGGAGCCAATAAAAGAGGGCAAGCAGGCTCTGTGTCTAGAGACAACAGTGCTGGTAGTGGACGCGGTGCATCGCCATCAGCACGTGGCCATGGGACACGCTTGTCCTTCTTTTCGGCAGCTGGACGTGTTGAGCCGCATCATGCCGAAGACTTGGTAGAGTGGATGACCAAGCCCTCCTCATCCTCCTCATCCTCTCTCACCCAGGCTCAGGGTACTGGCAAAGCAGCTGCCAAAGCGTCCTCTTCCCTGGTATCAATGTCATCATCAGTCACTCCTTCCCTAGACCAACCATGTCCTCCTGAGGAGTCCCCCGAACTGTTTGAGCACAGTGTTGGGTACATGCTCCAGGAGGATGCCCAGCGTTTCGAAGGGTCTGATGATGATACCCAGCTAGAGGAAGGCAGTAGCGTGAGAGCAGAGAGAGGGGATGCTCAAGAAGGACACCAATCTGGCAGTCATGTTCCAGCAGCTGCAGCATACTGCCAGATTGGCTCCAGTGATGAGGAGGGAGGGGATGATGAGTTCACTGACTCCACGTGGGTGCCTAATAGGAGAGAGGAGGAGGAGGAGGAGGAGGAGGAGGCACATCTCCAACGAGGCAGGATGCCCTCGGGGGGCCAGCGTAAGGGCAGCACACCAACAGAATCACACCGCAGAGCTCCGCCTGTGCAGGGCGCTGCCTCTGCCCGTTATTCAAAAAGTTCTTTGGTGTGGGCCTTTTTTGAGTCGAGTGCATCAGATCGCACAGCTGCTGTTTGCAACATATGTCTCAAGCGTATATCGCGTGGCCAAAACATCACCCGCTTGGGCACCACATGCTTGACCAGACATATGTTGACCTGCCATGCAGCTCGTTGGCAAGCCTACCTTAAAGACCCACACCAAAGAACAAAGCTGACCTCTTCTTGCACCGCATCAGCTGGGATCTCCAACCCCACTATACCTTCAGTCCTCTCTGAAACCTGCTCTGAGAGGAATGAAGGTGTAGAATTAGGTGTGTCACAGCCAAATACTTGCGGGCACTCTGCTAGCAGTGCACCGACGTCCGATTCTAGCAGGCAAATTTCCCTGCCCCAGCTGCTGGACCGTCGAAAGAAGTTCACTCCCAGCCATCCTCATGCCCAGGGGTTGAATGCTAGCTTGGCTAAATTGCTAGCGCTTCAACTGCTGCCTTTTCAGTTGGTAGACTCGGCCCCCTTCCGTGAGTTTGTGCAATGTGCGGTTCCTCAGTGGCAGGATCCCAAATGCCACTTTTTCTCACGGAAGGCGATTCCGGCTCTACCGGCATGTGGAAGGCAATGTCTTGGCCTCGCTGGACAGGGCGGTCAGCGGTAAGGTGCATATTACCGCTGACTCATGGTCCAGCAGGCATGGACAGGGACGTTACCTTTCTTTCACGGCCCATTGGGTCACTCTTTTGGCAGCTGGGAAGGATGCAGGACAAGGTGCAGTAGTGTTGGAGGTTGTTCCACCGCCACGCCTCCAAAATGCTACTACTGGTTGTGACACACCTCTGTCCTCCACCCCCTCCTCTTCTTCTTCCTCCGTGGCCTCTTCCTGTGCTTTGTCCTAGGAACCAGCGGTGCTCCGTAGGCGTTCAAGGGGCTACGCAAGTACGCAGGCAAAAAGATGCCATGCCGTGCTTGCGCTGGTGTGTTTGGGGGACAGGAGCCACACTGGGGCAGAGGTTCTGTCTGCTCTGCAGGGGCAGGCCGAGAGGTGGTTGACGCCACGCCAGCTTAAGCCAGGAATGGTAGTTTGCGACAATGGCACCAACCTCCTCTCCGCTCTCCGACAGGGACAACTGACCCATGTGCCCTGTGTGGCTCACGTCCTTAACCTGGTGGTGCAGCGGTTCTTGGGCAGGTACCCGGGCTTACAGGATGTCCTGAGGCAGGCCAGGAAAGTCTGTGTGCATTTCCGCAGATCTTATAATGCCAGTACTCGCCTGGCTGAGCTGCAAAAGGAGTTGAACCTGCCCAAGAACCGCCTTATATGTGACATGCCCACCAGGTGGAACTCAACGTTGGCCATGCTGCAGCGGCTGCACACGCAGCAGAGGGCCATCAATGAGTACCTGTGCGACTACGGCACCAGGACAGGGTCAGGGGAGCTCGGGTTTTTTTCACCACGCCAGAGGGGCATGATCAGGGATGCATGCACTGTCCTGGCACCATTTGAGGAGGCCACGAGGATGGTGAGCAGTGACAGTGCATGCATCAGTGACACTGTACCTCTTGTCCACCTGTTGGAACATACGCTGCATGGAATAATGGACAGGGCACTTGAGGCAGAACAGAGGCAGGAAGAGGAGGACTTCCTTGCCTCTCAAGGCCCCCTTTACCCAGACAGTGTTCCTTCTGTCCCACCCATCGCACAGGAAGAAGAGGAGGAGGAGGAGGAGGATTGTGTCAGCATGGAGGTGGAGCCTGGCACTCAGCATCATCAGCAGCAGTCTTTTAGGGATGATTTACAGTCCCAAGAAACCAGTGGACTTGTACGTGGCTGGGAGGAGGTGGCTGCGGATCATGTCGTCCTTAGTGACCCAGAGGACTCCCGACCGAATGCCTCAGCTAACCTACGCTGCATGGCCTCCCTGATCCTGCAAAGTCTGCGGAAGGATCCTCGTATTCTTCGGATCAAGGAGAGGGACCATTACTGGCTGGCCACTCTCCTTGATCCACGGTACAAGGGTAAGGTTACGGACCTTATCTTACCGTCGCAGAGGGAGCAGAGGATGAGACAACTCCGGGAGGCCTTGCAGAAAGGTCTGTGCAACGCGTTCCCAGAGACTGGGAGGTTACAAACTCCTGGTCCTGGACAACGAGTTGCTGAGGCTTCGGTCAGTCAAAGAAGGAGCGGTGGGGAAGGTGGCCGTCTGACCGATGCGTTCAGACAATTCTTTAGTCCGCAGCCCCAAGGTATGATCGGTTCCAGCAACCATCGCCAGCGTCTGATATACATGGTGCAGGAATACCTAGGGGCAAGGTCAGACTTGGACACCTTTCCCACCGAAAATCCTCTGGCTTACTGGGTCTTGAGGATGGATCACTGGCCAGAGCTTGCACAGTATGCAATTGAGCTACTGGCCTGTCCTGCATCCAGCGTTCTTTCAGAACGCACATTCAGTGCTGCTGGAGGATTTGTCATGGATCACAGGGTGCGCCTGTCCACCGACTCTGTTGATCGACTGACCTTCATAAAGATGAACCAGTCTTGGATCACCACCAGCTACCAAACACCTGAAGCTGATATAACAGACTAATTTATTTTCAAATGTCACATCCCTTCAAGACTGATGCTGATGCTGAGTGACTGTCCTGTTATGTTGACTGACTATCCTCCTCCTCCTCAATGATCCGATTGATGATGATAGCTTGGAAGAACATTTTTGTTTCTGGGTGCCGCCACCAGTGGCTAAGGCCCAATTTTTCAGCCCCTGTTTAACAGGGGTGTGTTATTACAATTTTTTATGCAATGCTTTGCAGCAGGGCTCATTCCTGCACTCCAACTAGAGTATCTGGGAGTGGTTGCAGTGTCGTGGCACCAGCACCAGTGGCTAAGGCCCAATTTTTCAGCCCCTGTTTAACAGGGGCGTGTAATTACAATTTTTGATGCAATGCTTTGCAACAGGGCTCATTGCTGTGCTCCAAGTATGGCAGGCGCAGCACTATGAAGTGCCTTTATGCGCTGTGGCATTAGAAGAATTTTGATTTCTCTCTTTTAGTCCAAACAAGACTATCTGTTACTCTATAATTCCTCTAGCGCCGTTCTATGGAAGCAGTAGGTTTAAAGAGCACACCAAACCTTTAAGATAACTTCTTTATTCACTTCAGCTTTTCTTCTTATATAACACTGACAATTTAGCAGCAGAAAGTACATGTACAAACACGTGTAGAATAAAGTATAACAAATGGCGGTTCAACTGTTCAATCTTGTAATTCTACATAAAATGGTAGATATATTTCTCTCTTCAGTATCTGTACTTTCACTTTAAAATACTTTAGACACTTTATGATCTATCTGGGACTTGCTCTATAATGCTGTTTGCTCTGATATTTGCTCTGAAACCTGGTTTGATTCCTGGTTTGTCTGTCTGTTTGAACGTTTGTTTGTCTGGTTTGATTCTTGGTTTGATTGTTTGCAAACCTGGTTTGGTGGAACTACAAGTGAACACATAACTAGTTTCAGTATACAGTTCTAATCACATTATTAACAATAGGAACATATATAACTGTATTAAATACCTATTTTGGCCACTTGCTTCCATAAAACTGGACTCTGATGGATCATGAACTGTTCATATTCACTCTCTCTGGTGTAATGAAATTCTAGACATGCGCTATGAGATTTCCTAGACAGAACATGAGTTAAATGCTGGCTATGATTGGCCAGAGACATTTGCTCAGTGAGATTGGTTGTGATTGGCTAAAACTTCTGATGAGTCACAAAAGCTTAACTCTATGCTTTCTGGTTGCAATTCTGCTGTCATTAAGCTTACCTTTCTGCATATAGAAATGACTCTTAAAGGTATATTTTTTCTTTTCTTCTGTGAACACAATATACAACTGTTATATGACATCCACATATAAAGTCACAGTAAATAACTCTGCTTTTATCTCCCACAAATGAGCATATGCACTGTTTTAACATTATTAGCAGGTCTAGCTGTATATATGCATGTAAGCCCCATTAGCAACCTAGGACAGGTCTTAGCTGGCCAGCTACACTCCCACCAAATTACCTATAATTCTATGTTCTCTATAGTAGGATTTGAACATAAATTTGGGGAATTTTCCATCAGGTTCTCAACTTCCAAGTGTCTTTTATCACTTTCAAGTATGTCATCTTGATTCCAGTACCTCTCTGTTGTTTGAGATGAATTTGTGAAGGCGCAGGTTTCCTCTTGCGCATAACTCTTGGCTTTCTTTCACTAGTTTGATTGCAGATTCTGTAAACTTATAAGACCATCATCTACGTAAAAGTTTTTCTTAAGAAAATTCGCTGCTGATGGACAATCCTTTTCATTTTTATTGGCCAGGTACTTCATACCATAATTGGCGCAACCTGGAGACTACGCTGCTCCAAACAAGTGTACTTTCATTCTGTATTCTGCTGGCTCTGTATCTGTATCACCGTCTTCCCACCATAGGAATCTCAGGAAGTCTCTATCTTCATTCTTCACATGAAACTGGTGGAACATCTTTTCAACGTCACACATGACCGCTACGGGATACTTTCTGAATCTACAGAGTACTCCAGGCAGAGTGTTTGTAAGACCTGGTCCTTTTAGTAGATGATCGTTCAATGCAACACCATCATACTTTGCTGAGCAATCAAATACTACTCTAATCTTATCTGCTTTCTTTGGGTGGTAAACACCTTGATGTGGGATGTACCACACTTCTCCTTCTTTAGGTTGGTTATTAACTTTTTCTGCATGTCCTTCTTCAAGGATGCCTTCCATGAATTTCAAATAGTCCTGCTTGAATTTGAGATCTCTTCCCATCCTTTTCTTCAAACATTTCAATCTCGCTAGGGCAAGATTTTTGTTATTTGGCAGATGAGATCGTTCTCTAAAAGGTAAGGGCATTTCAAGATAACCTCGTTGATTCTGTTGAATACTTTCTTCTAGAATGTGTATGAACTTTATGTCTTCTTGGGATACACTCTTTTCTTTAGAACTTATGTCTGCAAAGTCAGATTCAAGGATCTTGATTACTGCCGCTGAACTTACAGATGGTAACTCTTGGACAGATATTCGATGACACAATCCTGTCACCTGTCTTGAGCTTGCAATCTGCTGTTTTCCTCCAACAACGCCCAATCCTAGATCAGTTTGAACAGCGTAGGGTTCACCCTTTCCTCCTGTGATTACCCTTCGTGGTACCAAAGCTTCGGGACAATCCTAACCTATCAACAGTCCAACACCAAACTCCTTCAGCGGGGACATTTCATGAGATATGACAGATAGGTGCTCCCATTTATTGGCTGTTTCACAGGTAGGTATGCGATCTCGATCTAGAGGTATATCGTCTTTCGTATAAGCTGGAGGTAGATCCAATGTGAGGTTTGAATGAAGTCCTCTAACTCTCAATCCTTTGACCCTTTGACTGTTCACTAATGTGTCTCTCCCTGTCATTGTGGTGAGTTTGAGCTTCACTGGTTCTGAAGCCACTTGTAATTTCTTGCAGATTTCTTGATCGATGAAGGTGACATCGCTTTGGGCATCCAGTAGTGCATAGGCATATACCTTCTTATTCTTCCTTTTAGGATTTGAAATGCACACTGGTACAACCATTGATGTGCCGTTGCTTTCCCTCACTCTGCAAGAGAATACCAATGCTTTCTTTTCTTCCTCAGCATCTTTAGGTATTGAGGATTTATCCTTCTTTGGACGTTCTTCATGTAGTGGTGTAGGATGGCGTCCTTTGCAAATGCTGCATGTGGCCCTTTTCTTACACTCCTTAGTAATATGGCCTTTCCTTAGGCACCCAAAACACAGTTGGCTAACAAGTACAAACTTTTTCTTTTCATTTGGAGATTTCTCCTTTAATTGTTGGCACTTGTGTATAGAGTGGTTCTCTCCACAGAACATACACTTAAAAGTAGTCTGAGGATTTGTCGGTTCTGTCTCTCTACTGATCCCAGTAGTAACTTTGAACTTGCTCTCGTAGGTATCTATACCTTTCTCTGTTGTGTCGGTTGCAAAGCTAGTTGCTCTTGCACGTCTTATATCCCTCGCAGGCCTTTCTTCTAAGGACTTTAAGGCGTAAGATCCTGTTACTGGATTACATACTATTCGTGCTTCCTTATTAACAAACTCAGAGAACTTTTCAAAACTTGGGAAGTCCTTACTTAGATCTAACTGTTCAGTCACATAGCGATTCCATCTAGAAGCCACTTCTTCAGGTAGCTTAGCTAGCATCCTGTGGTTTTCTAGATAGTCGTTCAGTACTTCTAGTCCTCGTATATGTGGGATGGCATTGCTGCATGCTTGCAGGAAGTCACCATACTCTTGGAGTTTGAAATGTTCTTTAGGACCTATTTTAGGCCAGTTATTCAATTTCTCTCTAAAGGCTCTTTGTACTAAGAAAGGATGACCATATCTTGCGTTTTATTTTTCCCAAGCTTGCTTGTAGGCTTCTTCATCTGTTCTGTAGAAGTTACCTTCAAGAGCTTTCTTTGCATCTCCACCAACATATTTCTGAAGGTAGAATAACTTGTCAACTGGCCTGGAGCAATGATGCTCAATGATCATTTCAAAACTTGCCTTCCACTCTATGAACTTCAGTATGTCTCCTGAAAATACAGTAGGTTCTGGAACGGGAAGTCTTGCTGGGACTGTTCTCTGTCGTCTTGCTGGGACAATAGTCGCAACATTCTCCTGATTATTGCAGTGACATCTAGGAACAGAATTATCCTGTTTTATTTTTTCACCTAGTTCTGAATTGGGTGAGTCTCTCTTTTCGTCTTTCTGAGCAGGGATGGAAGGGCAATGACTTTTTTCTTCATTACATACTGGAGATTTCCTTCCATTCTCCTGGGCGTATGAAAGGAAGTAGGAGTCTGCATCTTCAATTAGTACAGATTTGGACTTATGATTACTATTCATGTCCTCTTCGTGTACTCTTAGTCTGACTTCTATAATCTTGACTTCCTTCAGCCTTTCCATTTCTGCTACTCGTAGACGCTGCACCTCGATTGCAGATTCCATCTCAATTTCTGCTCTCTTGACAGCAAGTTGTTCGACAAGTTCCTTTCTTTTGGCTATTAAAGTACTTGAGGACTCTGATATGTTACTGGCACTTCTGCTAGTGGAAGAAGTCCTACTTGTGATTGTGGTTCCTCCTAAGGACCTAGCATAGTCTCTCATAAAAAGCTCATTCATTCTCTTTCTTGCCTTAACTTCATCATAGTTAGCTTCAGATGATAATTCTCTCATGAGCTTTACTAAACCTTTAGTGACTTCAGTACATGTGTCCATGTTCCTTACAATATCCTGGGGAGGTGTTGTAGAAGACCGTAGGTTGACATATGCTGCCATAAGCTCTGCTTCAGATTCTTCTACCGTCTCTATCATATCACTCAAGTTTCCTTTTATACTTTCTTGCTTTAGTTTTCTACGAACATCTTTAATGTAGGATTTCAACTTATCATACATTCTGGTGAACTTTTTTCCTTTCAATACTGCTTCTTGCTCCAAATTTTCCAGCATCTTTAGGGCTGGTTTTCTGATACGTTCTGAACGTCTTAGTTCATCTGTTTGGGGCAAGACTAATGCTGCATCAGACTCTTCTACCTCAGACAGGTTCACTTGCTCTTAGTCTTCACTTTCTATCTTATCTATCTTTGTATCCTCAAACAGTGGCATAGAAATACTAGGCTTAGACATTTTACTTTAAGTGCTATAACAATTAATACGAATATTAAGAAGACTTTCACTTTAAAATACTTTAGAGTTCGTGTACTACAACTGACCCTTGTTCTTTACTTACAGTCCTTTTACTCCTGAACACGAAAATGTCTCTTTCTTGTCAAGCCTATGTGCAATGATAGTAATAAAGGAAAGTTCTGACCTTATTCTGAAGAGCAGGATACTGTGATCTGTAGGTTGCTGGAACAAATAGTCTTAAAGGAGACTTGTCTTTGTTGATCTGATGCTCTAATCTGACTTGCGATGCTTTGCGCTGACGTGCGATGCTTTGCGCTGACATGCGATGCTCTGTGCTGTCTTGCGATGCTTTGCGCTGACGTGCGATGCTTTGTGATACTCTGTGCTGTCTTGCAATGCTTTGCGCTGACTTGCGATGCTTTTCGCTGACGTGCGATGCTTTGCGCTGTCTTGCGATGCTCTGTGCTGACTTGCGATGCTTTGCGCTGACGTGCGATGCTTTGCGCTGACATGCGATGCTTTGCGCTGTCTTGCGAAGCTCTGCGCTGACTTGCGATGCTTTGCGCTGACGTGCGATGCTTTGTGCTGCAGGCTTTGGGCCTAGTGGCGGGGAAATAGCTGGCTGCAGTACGTGGCCTCTTTGTAGGTAGCGGTGCAGGCACTCTAACTCTGGACTTTGGCCTCCCACCATGCGTCTTTTTCTCTCTCTAGGGATTGCAGGAGGGTTGGCGCTCTCTCTGCGACTATCTTGCCTTTGCCGTTCTGCCACTTTAAGAGTCGGCTGCAGTTTGACTAAAACACATGTCCTATGGCCTCTATGGTAGCTCCGCTGCTCAAATGCGCTCTTTACTGTGCAAGTTGAGGAGCACAATCGCTTCACCCTCAATGGGCTAATAGTTCCACTTTGGGCTTAATAGTTCCACTGTGGCAGGCGCAGCACTATGAAGTGCCTTTATGCGCTGTGGCATTAGAAGAATTTTGATTTCTCTCTTTTAGTCCAAACAAGACTATCTGTTACTCTATAATTCCTCTAGCGCCGTTCTATGGAAGCAGTAGGTTTAAAGAGCACACCAAACCTTTAAGATAACTTCTTTATTCACTTCAGCTTTTCTTCTTATATAACACTGACAATTTAGCAGCAGAAACTACATGTACAAACACGTGTAGAATAAAGTATAACAAATGGCGGTTCAACTGTTCAATCTTGTAATTCTACATAAAATGGTAGATATATTTCTCTCTTCAGTATCTGTACTTTCACTTTAAAATACTTTAGACACTTTATGATCTATCTGGGACTTGCTCTATAATGCTGCTTGCTCTGATATTTGCTCTGAAACCTGGTTTGATTCCTGGTTTGTCTGTCTGTTTGAACGTTTGTTTGTCTGGTTTGATTCTTGGTTTGATTGTTTGCAAACCTGGTTTGGTGGAACTACAAGTGAACACATAACTAGTTTCAGTATACAGTTCTAATCACATTATTAACAATAGGAACATATATAACTGTATTAAATACCTATTTTGGCCACTTGCTTCCATAAAACTGGACTCTGATGGATCATGAACTGTTCATATTCACTCTCTCTGGTGTAATGAAATTCTAGACATGTGCTATGAGATTTCCTAGACAGAACATGAGTTAAATGCTGGCTATGATTGGCCAGAGACATTTGCTCAGTGAGATTGGTTGTGATTGGCTAAAACTTCTGATGAGTCACAAAAGCTTAACTCTATGCTTTCTGGTTGCAATTCTGCTGTCATTAAGCTTACCTTTCTGCATATAGAAATGACTCTTAAAGGTATATTTTTTCTTTTCTTCTGTGAACACAATATACAACTGTTATATGACATCCACATATAAAGTCACAGTAAATAACTCTGCTTTTATCTCCCACAAATGAGCATATGCACTGTTTTAACATTATTAGCAGGTCTAGCTGTATATATGCATGTAAGCCCCATTAGCAACCTAGGACAGGTCTTAGCTGGCCAGCTACACCAAGTACAGTATCTGTGAGGGGTTGCAGTGTTGTGGCACCAGTGCCTAAGGCCCAATTTTTCTGCCCCTGTTTAACAGGGGCATGTAATCACAATTCTTGATCTAATAATTCACAGCAGGGCCCATTCCTGCACCCACCAAGACTAACTGTGAGGCCTTACAGTGTTGTGTCAACACCACCACCACCACCACCAAAGGCCCAATTTTTCAGCCCCTGTTCAACAGGGGCATGCAATTACAATTCTTGATCTAATAATTCACAGCAGGGCCCATTCATGCGCCCACCAAGAGTAACTGTGAGGGCTCACAGTGTTGTGGCAACACCAACATGTAAGGGGCAAATTTCAGCTGAGTATATACGGCAGGCCCCTACTTTCAAACATCCAACTTACAAACGACTCCTCCTTGCAAACGGAAGGATACAACAGGAAGTGAGAGGAAATCTACCCCTAGGAAGGCAAATTCTCTCCTGTAAGAGTTAATATGGGAAAAAAAGTGTCTCCTCTCCACTGATGCTTTATCACCAATTCTTGTTTCAATAAAAACCCCACATTTTCAAAAAACATTTGTCATTAGGACGGAAAGTGAGGTGAACTGTTCTGAACAGGTGCACACTGCACAGACAGCAAAACAAATGTTACAGGGGTGATAACCCTTCCCTATGTTTTCCAAAAAGCTTAAAAATAGATTTTTCGCCTGGAGCTACACTTAAACAATGTACCTGTTCAAAATTACAAACAGATTCTACATAAGAACAAACCTACAGTCCCTGTCTTGTATGCACCGCCTGTATACGGCTGTTCAGAGTATATAGGGCCTTTTTTATTTTGTGTGCGGGGTTCCCCTTAATATCCATACAAGACCCAAAGGGGCTGGTAAGGGGCTGGTAATGGGCTGGGGTGGGGGGGTGGTTGATGGGGTAGCTATGCCATTTTTCTTAAAGATTTTCATCCATATTATCGGGACCAGACATTACATTAAAGCCGCAAGCAGTTTTAAATGGCTTTTTTTCCTTTAGAAATGTAATTTTGTGCAGGGACAGTTCTAAACACGGGAAACACGTGGCACTTCACAGGCATACTTTAGACACCCCCCAGGTACGATATTTAAAGGAATATTTGACTTTTTTTTTCACTTTATGCATCATTAAAATGACTACTCCAGAAAAACGGCCGTTTTTAAAACTTCTTTTTGCATTGATACATGTCCCCTGGTGCAGAACCCGGTTTTCCAAACCCTTTTTAGGACAATAACATGCATAATAGTCGTTATAATTAGCACTTTAGATTTCGAACGTTCGCATCCATTGTATTTAATAGGGTTCTAAAGTTCGTGCGAACTTTCGGTCCGTTCGCGGGTTCTGGTGCGAACCGAACCCGGGGGTGTTCGGCTCATCACTAGTGCCTGAGTGCGTGAAGAAGAACCTCCAGCAGAGCAAGACCTCGTGACCAGGGCGTCTCCCCCTTTTATCCCCTACAATGATGCCACGGCAGGTTCCCCGCCCTCGCCGTACCATCTCCGAGAAGGGACAAAAAGGGACAGCACTATGGCAGTGAATCTACCCCGAGCCTGCGGGCACCTACCACCCACAGGCCAAGGAGATTATTACACCGCCCAATCCTCCACGAATACAAATGGTCCATTACTCCCATACTTACACACCTGGACTTCCACCCAGCTGTACCTCACCTAAATTTAGAGACCCCGCTACATAAAAAAATAGGTCACCTTTAAAAACGCTTCTAAACGAAAATGCGGCAAAACGCCGATACCGCGTCTGAAACGTGGAAATCTTTAGCGTCTGAACGCATTTTTTGTCTTTCTGAAAAATGAGGTTAAACGCAACTGCCTAAGGGGCAGTTCACACCTTGGAAACGCAGTCCGGATGCATTCCAGGTGCTTTTCTGCATGCGCGTTTTTGATGCAGTCCAGTGCTTTTTTTCCCCCTCTTTTTTCTTAGGCCTCATGCCCACGGACGGACGTTTTAAAAAACGGTCTGTAAGGCTCAATTCACACTAATGCATTTTTTGGTGCATTTTGTATAAATGCAGGGAATTTTTTTAACATGGGTTCCTATGGAACATGTTCACATCAATGCATTTTTGTGCCTCTGCGTTTTTGGAAAGGGTCGGGGACTTTTTTTTTCCAGCAAAAAACAGCGTTTTGCATGTAATAGAATTCAATGGACCCGCATCCAAAACACAAGTACCGCAATTTTGTGGCGATTTGCGTTTTTTTTAACCTGTTTATAGCTGGCTGTTAAAGGAAATGTAAAAAAAAGAAACATTGGCGGCTATAAAAAAAATTGAGAAAAAAAAGGCGTGGGGTCCCCCCCCCAGGTCCATACCAGGCCCTTGGGTCTAGTATGGATTCAGAGGGGACCCCCCCACACCAAAATGTAAAAAAAATATGGCGTGGGGGTCCCCCCAAAATCCATACCAGACCCTTATCCGAGCACGCAGCCCGGCAGGTCAGGAAAGGGGGGGCGAGCGAGCGCCCCCCTCCTGAACAGTACCAGGCCGCATGCCCTCAACATGGGGGAGTTGGTTGCTTTGGGGCAGGGGGCGCTCCTGCACCCCCCCACCCCAAAGTACCCTGCCCCCATGTTGATGGGGACAAGGGCCTCTTCCTGACAACCCTGGCCGTTGATTGTCGAGGTCTGCGGGTGGGGGGCTTATCGGAATCCAGGCGCCCCCTTTAATAAGGGGGCCCCCATATCCCGGCCCCCCACCCTATGTGAATGAGTATGGGGTACCCCTACCCATTCACCTGGTGGCAAAAAAAGTCAATAAAAAAACACAACACAGGTTTTTAAAGTAATTTATTAGGCAGCTCTGGGGGTCTTCTTCCAACTTCAGGGGTCTTCTTTCAACTTCGGGGTCTTCTTCCGAGTTCGGGGGTCTCTTCTTCTGCTCTCCGGTGTCATCTCTGCGCTCTCTGGTTCTTCTTCCGCTCTCCGGTGCCTTCTCCACGATCTCTGGTTCTTCCTGCCCTCTACCGGGCGCCCCGCTATCTTCTTCCAGCTCTTTTGCTAGCGGGGTCCCGGTCTTCATCGTTGTCTTCTTCCCTCTTCTCTCTGCCTATGTTGCCTCGACGCTGTCTGCTGCTACAATGCTGTGTGCGCGGCGCGCAACGACTTATATTGGCATGGGGCGTGGTCACCGCGTGATGCCACCCGATGACCCCGCCCCGTAAGATGTCACAGTCCCATCATTCCCCGGGACTGTGATGTCATATATATGGGGCGGGGTCACCGAGTGGCATCACACAGTGACCACGCCCCATGCCAATATAAGTCGTTGCTCTCCGCACACACAGCATTGTAGTGACAGACAGCGACGAGCCAACATCGGGCTGAGAGAAGAGGGAAGAAGACGACGATGAAGACCGGGACCCTGCTAGCAAAAGAGCTGGAAGAAGATAGCGGGGCACCCGGCAGAAGGCAGAAAGAACCGGAGATCGTGGAGAAGACACCGGAGAGCGGGAGAAGAACCAGAGAGCGCGGAGACGACACCGGAGAGCAGAAGAAGAGACCCCCGAAGTCGGAAGAAGACCCCCGAAGTTGGAAGAAGACCCCCGAAGTGGGAAGAAGACCCCCGAAGTGGGAAGAATACCCCCGGAGCTGCCTAATAAATTACTTTAAAAACCTGTGTTGTGTTTTTTTATTGACATTTTTTGCCACCAGGTGAATGGGTAGGGGTACGATGTACCCCATACTCATTCACATAGGGTGGGGGAGCCGGGCTCTGGGGGCCCCCTTATTAAAGGGGGCTCCCGGATTCCGATAAGCCCCCCGCCTGAAAACCCCGACAACCAATGGCCAGGGTTGTTGGGAAGAGGCCCTGGTCCCCATCAACATGGGGCAGGGTGCTTTGGGGTGGGGGGGGGCGCATGGCGCCCCTGCCCCAAAACACCCAACCCCATGTTGAGGGCATGCGGCCTGGTATCGTTCAGGAAGGGGGGCACTAGCTCGCCCCCCCTTTCCTGACCTGCTGGGCTGCGTGCTCGGATAAGGGTCTGGTTTGGATTTTGGGGGGACCCCCACGCCGTTTTTTCAGCGTAGGGGGGTTTCCCCTTAAAATCCATACCAGACCTAAGGGCCTGGTATACTCCTGGAGGGGAACCCATGCCGGTTTTTTATTTTAAATTTGGCGTGGAGGAGTTCCCCTTCATGATTCATACCAAACATAGGGGACAGCGAGCGCGAGGCTTGCAGTACCTTGTCGCCGAGAACATTCTGGGGCAGGTACTTCAAGTCGCCTCCAGGACACGACTTGAGCGTCTGCTTCACGCTCAAGTCGTGTCTAAGTTGCCTCACAAAGTCGCGCTGCCCCTGTGTCAGCCGGCACACGAGTCGCCCCGCAAGTCAGATCGTCTTGATCCGACTTCCCATGCGACCTCTATTCAAATCAATGGGCTCCCATAGGGAACCATTCATTTTGAATAGAGATACAAGCGCCGCTGACATTTTTATTTACTATAACAGTGCGCCGCCGGTTCATGCACCCAATTAAGGATTTATCCGGCGCACCAATTAAGGTATGAACCGGCGCAACGCACTGTTGTTAGTAAATCACCCCCACTGTGTGCATCTTCCAAATTTGGCTTGTTAAATTACACAAAAATTTCAAAAAGTAGGCCACAAAAACGTGAAATGGTGGCATTAAAAACATCTTTATACTCTCCCCAAAACATCAATCATGTTTTTAATTTGTTGGTCAAAACGATAGAGTTTGTGCGTTATAACATTGATTTCTCGACTCATAACCATGAGATCCTGGATTATGATTTGTGCGCTCCCACTGGAGAAAGAAGGAGGATGCATGCATCTATTCCCTGAATCTGTGGTGTATGACACTGACCTGTTGTGGTTACAATCTCGCACACTTCCTCCACATTTCCTTTCTCCACCTCTTCTTCCTCCACCTCTCCTTCCTCCACCTCTTCTTCCTCCACATCTCCTTCCTCCACATCCTGAGGTTGGGGTTCTCTCTGGTCCCCTTCTTTCTGAGGTTTGGGTTCCCTCTGTTCTTTCCGAGGTGTGGGGTTCCTGGCCTCCTCAGAGTGGTGTGCTCCAAGTCTCCGCTCCCCTATGAGAATGAAACAAAAGGTATACTTTAGCACACAGATATTTGAGGTCAGAAATAGGAATATGAAACATTGCTTGGAAGTAGGGTACAATTGTCTGTTTTGGCAGAGTTACAAGCTGAAGACATGTTTTAAGAAAAAATTCTAAACTGGAATCCTGATCTTTTTTGTCCAAGTTACACACATGAAGACACCCCCAAAGTATCCACTGTAGCACCTGTGTGGGAAACCCTAAAAAGGTTGTTCTGTTGTCCCACACAGGTGCTCCAGAGTACAGCTGTGGAACCAGCTGCTGAGTGTCCTCTCCTTTACACTGAATCAAGTTTGCATTTCACATTCTAGTTCAAAACACATCATCTAGACAACAATGTTTATAAACGTTGTTTTAATAAAAATAGGCATGACCAAATGTGGTTTACCTGTATCTGCACAAAATATCTAATTTTGTGGAGGGTTGGTATTTACTACGAATGATTATACTTTGGCCACTACCCTAAAAGTTGCCATTTTCAAATATCCAACCAGTCAATCAAAGCACATGGAGCAAAACATGAAAGTTTAATATTTAAATTATTGGATGGCGTGGCCAGGCAGCGTATGTAGTCGGACGCACATTCAGATCTCTCCGCTGAAAATCCGCTATATTATCCTGAACGTTTGCCCTACATCGCTGCAATTAAGGCTTGTCAGAAACCGGAAGCCTCCCCAGGTGTCCCTAGCTCCTTATCTGTTACCTACCTGCCAGATGTCAGCCGTGAGACGGCAAAACGCGGCCCGGACCACAGACAGCATGACCCAAAATGGCGCCCAGGCACAGCGCTCTGCTAAGGAAACACACAAGGAGGCTGCGGCAAAGTTTTTCTCTCTCAATCTGGAGCCAAATACACACTCTGATGCTCCGGGGGATACATCTGGTGGCTCATCTGAGGCTGATGACACCGTGCCATTGGAGGATGCCAGCGGATCGGGACTCGCCTGGGACACAGTGAGTACTCCTGAGGGGGGTGCCACTAGGCCTCATAGGGATACATGTATGTCCGTTTTTCATCCGAAAACGGATGGATGAAAAACGGACATACGGTCCGCCCGTGTAAAAGGGGCCTTAGACAACTTTATACAAAATTGTTTTTCTTTTTCCTGGTTTGTCGGGTTTCACATGTGAACGTATTAGGTTTTCATCGGATATTCCGATCGTGTGTGTGCCCCATTGGACTTTTTTTCCTTCGGAATTTAGTAAGAAAACATGTTCTCTTATTTTCCGATGGATAAAATTCCCATCGGAAATTCCGTTTGTCTGTGTGGAACTTCGACGGAGAAAAAAACACGCATGCTCAGAATCAAGTCGACGCATGCTCGGAAGCATTGAACTTCATTTTTCTCGGCTTGTCGTAGTGTTGTACGTCACTGCGTTCTTGGCGGTCGGAATTTAGTGTGACAGTGTGTATGCAAGACAGCTTGAACGTAATTCCGTCTGAAAAATCAGTCAGAGTTTAACCCGACGGAAAATCCGATCGTGTGTACAAGGCATAAGAAGTGTTATAAATCTCTTTCAGTGGTACTGCACTTAGTAAGAGTGTTTTGGTATCCTCCAGAGTTTGAATTGGATCTGCCATAAATCTGTTACAGCTCTGTTTCCTATTCCCAAAAATCAGCCATGCTTATACTTGTAGTTCCATGGATTTAACTGTTAAGGGTCTGCTATTACAGGTTATCTCACAAGACTTGTGTTTGAGGCCTCGTACACACGACCGATTTTCTCGTCCAAAACAGTCAAGAAAAGTGCCGCAAGAGTTTTTTTGTCTAGAAAAACGTTCGTGTGTATGGTTTTACGACGAGAAACTTGCCGAGAATCTCGACGAGAAAATAGAGAACCTGCTCTCTATTTTCTCGTCAGGATTCCAGATTTCCTCGTCGTGTTTCTCGTCGGCCTGTTTTGTGACGAGAAAATGGTTCGTGTGTATGCTTTTACGACTCTTCCAAAAGCGCGCATGCTCACAAGCAACTATGAGACGGGAGCGCATCTTCTGGTAAAACAAGCCTTCATAATGGAGAGAGCACATTCGTCACGCTCATAAATATTTCATCGTTTAAATGTTCTGCATTGAAATCTTCGTTAGAATGTTACATTAATCAAAACGAGTGACCTTCTTTTGCTGCTGATATTCACACAGAGTTCTGCCTTATTTTTAACCTTTTTCATGCTGCTCTTTATAAGATTTATGTGTATTATATCGTGCAAGTTTTTAGGAATAATTTAAATGGTTATATTTTTCAAAATGATGTTAATTCTAATTTCTCAATGTTTTGATAGCGATCTCCCATTTAATTTTGGAATCTATATTATTTAAATTTCACACCATGTTTTTGTGCTAATCATATTTAGTTATTCTTTTGGGGGGGGGGTGATATCTGTGCCTTTTATTGTCAGTCAAATGTATCTGCTTCCTCCAAAGCTTGATTTTGTTTATTTAAAAATACACATAGTCAAGTATGAACTTAAACAAAAAACACATTTATTCATGTTTATAAATTAAATAAAGAGAAGGCAGCGCTGGAGAAGCTGCTGCCATTTGTGCATCCCAGGGACCCCAGAGCACACAGCAACCCTGTGTGGACACTAAAATTGGGAGCTTGAGAAGGCCCACATTTCTGAACACAATCTGATGCTGGCCTCCCAGAGGTCAGGAACAGCAGCAGGTGAGATATATGTCCCAAGTGTGTGGTACTACAACAGGCTGCCTTCTGTCCGACCACAATGAAGCAAGGCCATCACTTCCTCTTCTTCCTGGCAACCTTCCCTGCAGCCTTTCCTGAAGCCTTTCCTGAAGCCTTTCCTGCAGCCTTCCTTCTTCGTTTGGCTGGAGGCTGGCCCACTGGAGGGGTACTCCTGTCAGGAGGAGGATGTGGAGGTGTAGCAGAAGGGGGTGGGGCAAAAGAAGAAGGTGGAGGTGTAGCAGAAGGGGGTGGGGCAGAAGAAGAAGGTGGAGGTGTAGCAGAAGGGGGTGGGGCAGAAGAAGAAGGTGGAGGTGTAGCAGAAGGGGGTGGGGCAGAAGGTGGAGGTGTAGCAGAAGGGGGTGGGGCAGAAGGTGGAGGTGTAGCAGAAGGGGGTGGGGCAGAAGGTGGAGGTGTAGCAGAAGGGGGTGGGGCAGAAGAGGAAGGTGGAGGTGGAGGTTGAGGTTGGGTCAGTTGGGCCACCTCACATATGGCGGTATTGGGGGTAATTTTCTCCATCACCCCCTTGTTGAGCAAGGTGATGAGCAGGGGCTCGCATAGGAGGCGTTGCTCCATGCTCATCACCTTGAACTTAGCCTCCACTAGGCCGGCAATGGCCTCTTCAGGGGATGTGGGCTCCTTGAGGGTGGCATGGGCCTCTTTAATAAGGGCCATTGCTGCCTCACTGATGGTCCTGTCCCTCCTGCCTCTTTTGTGAAGCCGGATGGGAGGCACCTGGGATCTGGTGCTTCTCCTTTGCCCTGCCACCTCCTGTCTGCCACTGGGCCCTGCCACCTCCTGGCTGCCACTGGGCCCTGCCACCTCCTGGCTGCCACTGGGCCCTGCCACCTCCTGGCTGCCACTGGGCCCTTCCTCCTCCTGCCTGACAGTTTCCAGACCCTCCTCCTGGCTGATTTCATCCTGTGTATGAAAAAGGAACATAGTTTAATATGTTGGTTTAATCTTTGCATCAAACTTTGTAATCCTGATGGAAGCAATTAGAATGTAAATGCATAAATCCTTGCTTTAAATTTACCACTACATCAGCATGACTATTTACCACACAATTAAGTGCAGAATAATGTCTACAGATCCTGATTTCACTTGTGGAATACAAAATAATGTATATTTCTCATCCTGACATATTTGCGAAACATTAATTGTATCCCAATACATTTTCAGTTAATACTATACCTGGCTCCAGATGGACAAATCAGGATCATCCAGGATGGCTGCCTCCTCTTGCTCCAGAGAAGGCTCAGGTTGGCTGCAGGGAAGTCTGGGGGGAAGAGTGGAGAGTGATGGCCTTGTCTCAATGTGGTCATCCAGGAAGGACATCCTGTTGTAGTACCACAAAATCGGGACATAAACATCATCTGCTGCTGCTCCTGACCTCTGAGAAGCCAGCACCTTAGAGCGTTCAGTCCTGTAGGTACCTCTCAAGCTCCCAATTTTAGTGTCCACTTGTTTTGCTGTGGCTGTGGGCACCTTGGTATGCACAAATGGGAGCAGCTTCTCCAGCGCTGCTTTTCTCACCCCTTTTTTTTTATGGATGGGGTTTTTCGTCTCCCACAGAGCCGGCAGCTCCCTTACCCGGTCAATAAATTTCGCCAGGAACTCTTTGTCGCTAATAAAGACATTCATATTGTATCTGCAAGTAAAATAAATTATATTTAAATAATGTGAGGCAAACAGTCTAACCTCCTTCACATCCTAGTCACCATATATATCCTCCAACAATCTCAAGACAGTATAGGCCAACAATTTTTACAAGTCACAAAATCACATACCTTCGTTCGCATGTCCGTCACTTGAACTCCTCTCTCCGCACACCGAACGTACTATAGTCACATGTGTGTTTGCTATATACACACCACGCATGCGTCAAAATTCGAACACGTCGCTCCGCACACGTCGCCCGCCCATGACGTTCTAACTTACATCTTTTCCCCGCCCCTTCTCTTTCGGCGCGCAGACAGATATGGCGGAGTTACAGCAGGTGTCTGATAATTCCGCAACTAGCGAGGAGACAAGCCCGGAGATCGAGGACACGTCACGATCAATTAGGAGATTCAAGGCATCGAATATGTCTTTGGCGGAGATGGCGGAGATGGTGGACATCTTGGTCAAGGCTGATTATGATGCCCATCATGGGCCGTATAGCAAACCAAATAGAAGGAAGGCCAAAATCCTCACTAAAGTTGTGAGGGCGAAGTTCGGGGTGAAACGCTCAAATGAGCAGCTCAGAAAGAGGTGGTCAGACCTCAAACTGAGGGAGCCAGACCAGTTGAGGATCATAAAGAGGATGCTCGCTAAAAGTAAGTAAAATGACGACGTTTCTGCTATTAATATTTTTAGAAACTGACATGTTTTTTTTTTTTTATCATATTGGACTCCCTTCCAAAATGTAATATTTTGAACTAGGTTGGGCACAGTAATCGTTCGTTACGTTACCGACACTTCGTTCGGCCACTATCCGCGGTTTTGGCTTATTTAAGAGCCACAAAAGTAATTAGACATCTGCCATTTTTGATCAAGTATTGTGGATAATTTTTTAGTCTAGATGATGTGTTTGTAAGGAGAATGAAATGCAAACTTTTATCAGTGTAAAGGAGAGGACACTCAGCAGCTGCTTCCACATCTGTACTTTGGAGCACTATAGTGTGGGCCACCAGACCCGCCTTTTTTGGGTGTCCCACACAGGTGCATCAGAGAATTTTTGTGGTGCCTCCATGTCAAAAAAATTACATCCAAATGTGAATACTAAACATATTTGGGGTCATAAATAATGCATTCTTCTTTAAATTCCGCACAAACACACACTTGTACCCCACTTCCAAACAATTTATCCTTTTTTTAGTTTAACAAGGAGATTTACAGTGTGATAAATAGACCTTTGGTTTTATTCTCATAGGGGAGAGAAGACTGGGAGGAGGACACTCCAGGGAGCACATGCACCCCACAACTTCCAAACAACACCAAACTCCCAAAGATCCACAACCGAAAGATGTGCAGGAAGTTGAGGTGGAGGAAGGAGAAGTGCAGGAAGGAGAGGTGGATGACGTTGTGGATCTGGTCACCACAACAGGTCAGTATCTGACACCACAGCTTAAGGTAAGCGAGGTAGGCCTGCCGAGTTTTATTAAATTTTTTTTTTGGTTTTTAGGGGATGTAAATGTTGTGAAGGATAGCACACGGTTCTCTGCTGACAGTGCCCTCCGCCTCATCCAGCAAGTGATGGAATGTAGCACGGAACTGGACCTAATTAAACAAAGAATCCATGTGATGGAACAAACATTTAAAGACATTCTCGATGTTTTGGGGAGAATTCAATAAGCCATCCAAACACATTTGTTTTTACATGTTTGTTTTTATAATTTTTTATAATTTTTTGAGTAACAAACCAGCCAAAAATTGAATATGCACACAGTGTGTGAACATGTGCTATCTGCCATCAGGGGATATCCATGTACGTCTTTTGTGGGTGCAACCCCTTCCTCGTATCAAAAGTCGGTGAACTGAGGAAGGGGATGCACCCCCAAAACACGTCCATTGATCACCCCTGATGGCAGATAGCACATGTTGACAATAGGGATCAGGATTGTAAACTTCCTATATGAAAAAAATAAAAAATGTGTGCATATTCAATTTTTGGCTGGGCAAGGGGTGGCAGGACCCCATATTAGGACGGGCACATAGAGACATAGTTTGTGTAAGTGAATGTCTCCGATTGCTCAGAGGTATCCAATGTTGTAATTTTTGAAATGCAAGTGATATTTTTGTATTTTCATAAGCCAAAATTTGCCGGGTTGTGGCCAGGCCAACCCCAAAGTAAAAAAAAAAAATGAAGAGAATGTGCACAGAGTAAAATATTTGACCACAAACAACGTGTAGCTTCTTTTTATAATACTCTCTAAGCTTATTTGGTTCTTTTGTAAGGTAACATAGTGAAATGGTTGTTATTTACTAAAGTAAAATACACTTGCCACTACAAATGCACAAAGACAAACTAGGAGACAGGAAAGAACAAATAATTAAAGGTTTAAACAAGATTTTTATTGGGATACTTAGACATAGGCTGGCATAGGAATTTCCCCCCTACCCGTGAAATACTCCATGTATTTGTCCCGAACCACACGGGCATTTTGGGGGGGCAAGCCAAGACGGGCAGATTCCAGGCCCGGAAGGGGATTTGCAGGGGAAAGTCCAGCCTCTGGCAAAACTGAGGCCATATAGGAATTTGATTTTTGGCTCAGAAAGTTGTGTAGCACACAGCAGCATAACACTACATAGTTTATTTTGTAGTCCGCCAAGTGGATGGAAGTCATAAAAAGGCGGAACCGGCTGGCCATTATGCCGAAGGCATTTTCAACGACTCTTCGGGCCCTGGCCAGCCGGTAATTGAACACACTGTTCTCTGGGGTCAGGGTCCTCTGTGGAAATGGCCTCATAAGATGCCGTCCGAGTCCGAAGGCTTCATCAGCCAAGAAAACAAAGGGGAGTCCTTCAATATTCCCTGCATCCGGTGGCAATGCAAGGTCGTCACTCTGGAGACGGAGGGCAAACTCCGTCTGGATGAAGGATCCCCCATCGGACATCTGGCCATTCTTCCCTACATCAACATAGAGGAATTCATACCGTGCTGACACCACCGCCATCAGCACAATGCTATGAAACCCCTTGTAGTTGTAGTAGTAGGACCCAGAACGGGGTGGCGGCACGATGCGGACGTGCTTCCCGTCTATGGCACCACCGCAGTTGGGGAAGTCCCACCGCGTGGCAAACTCCGATGCCACAGTCTGCCATTCCTGTGGCGTGGAAGGAAGCTGTGGAGTGAAACAAGATGAAATAATATTAGAAAAACAAAGGCATACATTACAAGGAAATTCTATCCCAAAAAATTAGAGACCAACATCAATCTAATTATACGTTTATTAAGGTGTGTAAAAAAAGTATAATGGAAGGCTCATTTATCATATTCATCACCCCCTCTGATGGGCCATGACTAAATTATTTTGGGGGGGGGGGGGAGATGTGTTTGGCCACAGGATAGCATTGCAGTGGTGGTGCGTCCAGAGTGGGCGCTGGAGCACTGTCCCCTCTCTCCTGTGCCCATCACTCAGAACAATACATAGGTTCATGCGTTGCATGAACCTATGTATTGTCTATGCCGCACACTATTCAGGTGGATGGCCTCTTGTAAAGCGACCGACATATGAATCATTGCGGCATTTAGGGGGTTAAAATTGCAGAGCAGAAACAGGTATTAAAATAGTCTTGCAAATTACAACCTGAGGGATGTAATTGGCTTCCTCAAAGAAAAATCGGGGACGCAAGGAGGGTGGCATTCCTTGTGTAAACACTGACAGGCTGCTCTGCCAATCATGTTCACCAAGTCTGTTTAATGGTAACATGATTGGCTGATGCAACATGAAGGGAAGGAGAAGACATCAAGGACAGAAGAAGGATGGCGCTGACCACAAGAAGGTAAGTGCAGGGCTGGGGGGAAACTGGCTGCATTAGAGGGGACTAAATGGCTGCATTTGAGGGAACAAAATGGCTGCATTGGAGGGGACAACTGGGGGCGTTTATTAGGCAACAGAGCAAAAAAGGAGGAAGTTTATTTCCTAAATTGGGGTTTGAACCCCCCAACATTTGGAGCAACAGGCGCCCCTGCTGGAAAAGTTAGTGAGGGGAAATATTTAGGGAGGAGAAAAAAGGGGCAATCTAAAGCTTCCAACATGCAGGGGGACAAAGGGGACATTCTCAGCATATTACAATCATGGTAATTAGGGAAGGATGAAAGAAATACAATACATTAGCATACATGTAATACCTAAAATGTGATGTTAAGGGAGAAAACTTACCCTAATATAGTCCTCCTGCAGGACTTGTATAATGGCAGAACAGGTGTCTGGGATTATGAGGCCCAGAGCCTGGGGGGAGATGCCTGTGGTGAACTTCAAGTCCTGAAGACTTCTCCCTGTCGCCAGGTAACGCAACGTGGCGATGAGCCTCTGCTCAGCACTGATGGCTTCCCGCATAACGGTGTCCTTCCTGGTAATATAGGGGGACACCAAAGCCAACAGTTCCTGAAAAACGGGGTCAGACATCCGCAGAAAATTCCTGTAGTCCTCAGGATTATTCTCGACGATCTCCCGCAGCAGAGGCATGTGGCAGAATTGGTCCCGCTGGAGCAACCAATTCTTGGTCCATGAACTCCTCCTCACACCATTCATGGACTGGTCTTGGTCCAAAACAAGCAGACCAACACCAAGCGCACGCACAGCACGAACTCGACGACGAGAACGTCCAGGCGACATGGCTAGGAAACGGTCGTCTAATCAGAACGTACAGAACAGAACGCACTTTAGAACAGCAAGGCCTATGAATAACGAACTGAAAATCAGAAACGAACAGGCAAGAACGCACTGTAAAACAGATACGACCTGCCTAGACGCCCTGAAAGTCAAGATACGAACCCACAAGCACAAACTGAACGGCAGAAAACGATCTGAAAAGTACGAAGACTGAAAAGCGCGAATCGTCTCTTCCCAAACTTTTACTTCACACGCGGTAACACGAGATCAGCAAAAGCAGCCCAAGGGGTGGCGCCAAGAAAAAAGATCTTCCCCTTTATAGTGCCGTCGTACGTGCTGGACGTGAGCGCAGAGAACCACGAGGAAATTGGGAAATGACAGTGTGTACGCATAGAAAGCTTGACGAGAAAATCGACAAGCTTAACAAGAATCTCGTCAAAAAAAACGACGTGTTTTTTACGACGAGAAAATCGGTCGTGTGTACGAGGCCTGAGACTGCTTAACCCCCCTGCTGTTATTGTAAATAGTTACAAGCCCAGCCAGTGCTTACTTTTCAAGTTTGGCTCACATGCCTCAGGCTAAGGTATGTTAATCTCCCTAGCAGTCTGTGTGTCCCCAAGTGTATTTCAAGCCTGTTTCCTGCCCAGTGTCACCATGCAACCTTATTTGCTACTAGAGTTTCCTGTTTGTCTGTTTTTATGTGGCTATTTGTTACCAATTGTCTAATGTGTCTTTGGCGTATCTGTCACTAATATCTGTGTGTTTCAACGCACACCGGTCAGCTCGAATTGTACCCCCTACTGATCCCGGAGCCTCAGTGCTGCAAGGGATTTTTCTTTGTCTGTTGGCCAGTTGGGTCTGGTAGCAGCAGTTCCTCGAGCTGGATACACATTATGCAATTTTTATTTTTTCAGTTTCCTTTAGATTTACCTTCAGATGTGTAGTACAAGGGCCTGCCTGATTGCATACAAGTTGAGAGTGTATAGGCCTGGCCTCGTATTGTATAGTTTGGTTGAGTCTGGAGTAGTGATGAGCCGAACACCCCCGGGTTCGGTTCGCACCAGAACTCGCGAACGGACCGAAAGTTCGCACGAACTTTAGAACCCTATTAAATACAATGGATGCGAACGTTCGAAATCTAAAGTGCTAATTATAACGACTATTATGCATGTTATTGTCCTAAAAAGGGTTTGGGAACCAGGGTTCTGCACCAGGGGACATGTATCAATGCAAAAAGAAGTTTTAAAAACGGCCGTTTTTCGGGAGCAGTCATTTTAACCACTTAACGACCGCCCACCCCCGATTTACGTCGGCAGAATGGCACCGACAGGCAGAATCACGTAGATCTACGTGATCGCCTTTGTGCAGTTGGGGGGTCCATCCGGACCCCCCTTCACTGCAGTGAGCGGCCGTTAAGTGTTCGGGAGCGATCAGGCATGAGGGGGCGGCCGCTCGATTCCGCCCCCCCCCCTCGCGATCGCTCCCGGCGAATGAAATTGCTTCCTCCTGCCTGAAATGTAAACACAGGCTGGAGGAAGTGATGTCATCTCCCTCGCCGCGGTCTTTTCGTTCCCGGCGCCGAGTTGAGAAGAAGCAGGTTAGTGCACCAACAGTCCACTGACACGTAGGTACACATAGGCACACAAATCACCCCCCAGTCACCCCCAGATCACCCCCCAGGTCACCCCAAAGCCCCCAATCACAGTGTCACTGATTGCAGTGATCATTTATTTTACTGATCACTGCATTTAGTGTCATCTGTGATTGTAAAAAGTTGCAGGGCAGTTAGGATTAGGCCCCTTTAGGTCCAGGGTAGCCCCCTAACCCCCCCCTAATAAAGGTTTAACCCCTTGATCACCCCCCAGGTAACCCTTTCACCCCCTAACTTCAGCGTCACTAAGCGATTGTTTTTCCGATCGCTGTATTCGTGTCGCTGGTGTTTTAGATAGGCAGTTATTTTTTTTTAGGTTCGCCGCAGGTTTTTATTAGTGTCAGGTACCCCCATATATTATTTTAACCCCCTGATTGCCCTTAGAGTTAACCCTTTCACCAGTGATCGCCGTATAAGCGTCACTGGTGTCACTGGTTAGCCAGTAAGTTATTTAGTTATTTAGGTTACCCGTCAGGTTTTTATATAGTGTCAGGTACCCCCATATTTAACCTAATAAAGGTTTTAACCCCCTGATTGCCCCTAGTTAACCCTTTCACCAGTGATCACCATATAAAGGTTACGGGTGACGCTGGTTGATTAGTTTGCTTTTTATAGCATCAGGGCACCCGCCGTATATAACCCAGTAAAGGTTTAACCCCCCTGATCGCCCGGCGGGTGAGATCAATTAGGTTTTAGCGCCAGAGAGGGTCTGCGTCGCCCCAGGCAGTGTTAGGTTAGTGCCAGTAACGCTAACACCCACGCGCAAAGCATACACCCCCCTTAGTGGTATAGTATCTGATCAGATCTATACTAGCATCCCCAGCGGTTTAGGGTTCCCAAAAACGCAGTGTTAGCGGGATCAGCCCAGATACCTGCTAGCGCCTGCGTTTAGCCCCTCCGCCCAGCCCAGCCCAGCCCAGCCCACCCAAGTGCAGTATCGATCGATCACTGTCACTTACCAAACACAACACACATAACTGCAGCGTTCGCAGAGACAGGCCTGATCCCTGCGATCGCTAACAGTTTTTTTGTAGCGTTTGATATATTTGCTGACGACAGTTTTTTTCAAAACCCCCCCAAATGACCCCATTTTGGAAAGTAGACACCCCAAGCTATTTGCTGAGAGGTATGTTGAGTATTTTGCAGATCTCGCTTTTTGTCACAAAGTTTTGAAAATGTAAAAAAAGAAAAAAAAATGTCTTTCTTAATTTTCAAAAACAAATGAGAGCTGTAAAATACTCACCATGCCTCTCAGCAAATAGCTTGGGGTGTCTACTTTCCAAAATGGGGTCATTTGTGGGGGTTTTGGGCTATTTTGACATTTTATGGCCTTCAAAACTGTGATAGGTAGTGAGGAGTGAAATCAAAAATGTATGCCCTTAGAAACCTTGAAGGCGGTGCTTGGTTTTTGGGGTCCCGTACGCGGCTAGGCTCCCAAAAAGTCCCACACATGTGGTATCCCCGTACTCAGGAGAAGCAGCAGAATGTATTTTGGGGTGTAATTTCACATATAACCATGGCATGTGTGAGCAATATATCATTTAGTGACAACTTTTTGTACATTTTTTTTTTTCTTTTTGTCATTATTCAATCATTTGGGACAAAAAAAAAAAATATTCAATGGGGTCAACATGCCTCTCAGCAAATAGCTTGGGGTGTCTACTTTCCAAAATGGGGTCATTTTGGGGGGTTTTGTGCCATCTTGGCATTTTATGGCCTTCAAAACTGTGATAGGTAGTGAGGAGTGAAATCAAAAATTTATGCCCTTAGAAACCTTGAAGGCGGTGCTTGGTTTTTGGGGTCCCGTACGCGGCTAGGCTCCCAAAAAGTCCCACACATGTGGTATCCCCGTACTCAGGAGAAGCAGCAGAATGTATTTTGGGGTGTAATTTCACATATGCCTATGGCATGTGTGAGCAATATATCATTTAGTGACAACTTTGTGCAAAAAAAAAAAAGTTTGTCATATTCCCGCAACTTGTGGCAAAATATAAAATATTCCATGGACTGAACATGCCTCTCAGTAAATAGCTTGGGGTGTCTACTTTCCAAAATGGGGTCATTTGGGGGGGTTTTGTGCTATTTTGGCATTTTATGGCCTTCGAAACTGTGATAGGTAGTGAGGAGTGAAATCAAAAAATTGCGCCCTTAGAAATCCTGAAGGCGGTGCTTGGTTTCCGGGGTCCCGTACGTGGCTAGGCTCCTAAAAAGTCCCACACATGTGGTATCCCCGTACTCAGGAGAAGCAGCAGAATGTATTTTGGGGTGCAATTCCACATATAACCATGGCATGTGTGAGCAATATATCATTTAGTGACAACTTTTTGTAATTTTTTTTTTTTTTTTTTGTCATTATTCAATCACTTGGGACAAAAAAAAAAATATTCAATGGGCTCAAGATGCCTCTCAGCAATTTCCTTGGGGTGTCTACTTTCCAAAATGGGGTCATTTGGGGGGTTTTGTACTGCCCTGCCATTTTAGCACCTCAAGAAATGAGATAGGCAGTCATAAATTTAAAGCTGTGTAAATTTCAGAAAATGTACCCTAGTTTGTAAACGCTATAACTTTTGCGCAAACCAATAAATATACGCTTATTGACATTTTTTTTACTAAAGACATGTGGCTGAATACATTTTGGCCTAAATGTATGACTAAAATTGAGTTTATTCGATTTTTCTTATAACAAAATGTAGAAAATATCATTTTTTTTCAAAATTTTCGGTCTTTTTCTGTTTATATCGCAAAAAATAAAAATCGCAGAGGCAATCAAATACCATTAAAAGAAAGCTCTATTTGTGGGAAGAAAAGGACGCAAATTTCATTTGGGTACAACATTGCATGTCCGCACAATTTACAGTTAAAGCAGCGCAGTGCCGAATCCCAAAAACAGGCCTGGTCCTAATGGCCCGAAATGGTCCGGGGCTTAAGTGGTTAATGATGCATAAAGTGAAAAAAAAAAAGTCAAATATTCCTTTAAATATCGTACCTGGGGGGTGTCTAAAGTATGCCTGTGAAGTGCCACATGTTTCCCGTGTTTAGAACTGTCCCTGCACAAAATTACATTTCTAAAGGAAAAAAAGCCATTTAAAACTGCTTGCGGCTTTAATGTATGTTCTGGTCCCGGTAATATGGATGAAAATCTTTAAGAAAAATGGCATAGCTACCCCATCACACCCCCCCCCCACCCCAGACCATTACCAGCCCCTTTGGGTCTTGTATGGATATTAAGGGGAACCCCGCACACAAAATAAAAAAGGCCCTATACAGGCGGTGCATACAAGACAGGGACTGTAGTTTTTTTTTATGTAGAATCTGTTTGTAATTTTGAACAGGTACATTGTTTAAGTGTAGCTCCAGCCAAAAAATCAATTTTTAAGCTTTTTGGAAAACATAGGGAAGGGTTATCACCCCTGTAACATTTGTTTTGCTGTCTGTGCAGTGTGCACCTGTTCAGAACAGTTCACCTCACTTTCCGTCCTAATGACAAATGTTTTTGAAAATTTTGGGTTTTTATTGAAACAAGAATTGGTGATAAAGCATCAGTGGAGAGGAGACACTTTTTTTCCCACATTAACTCTTACAGGAGAGAATTTGCCTTCCTAGGGGTAGATTTCCTCTCACTTCCTGTTGTATCCTTCCGTTTGCAAGGAGGAGTCGTTTGTAAGTTGGATGTTTGAAAGTAGGGGCCTGCCGTATATATACTCTGCTGAAATTTGCCCCTTACATGTTGGTGTTGCCACAACACTGTGAGCCCTCACAGTTACTCTTGGTGGGCGCATGAATGGGCCCTGCTGTGAATTATTAGATCAAGAATTGTAATTGCATGCCCCTGTTGAACAGGGGCTGAAAAATTGGGCCTTTGGTGGTGGTGGTGGTGGTGTTGACACAACACTGTAAGGCCTCACAGTTACTCTTGGTGGGCGCAGGAATGGGCCCTGCTGTGAATTATTAGATCAAGAATTGTAATTACATGCCCCTGTTAAACAGGGGCAGAAAAATTGGGCCTTAGGCACTGGTGCCACAACACTGCAACCCCTCACAGATACTGTACTTGGAGCACAGCAATGAGCCCTGTTGCAAAGTATTGCATCAAAAATTGTAATTACACGCCCCTGTTAAACAGGGGCTGAAAAATTGGGCCTTAGGCACTGGTGCTGGTGCCACGACACTGCAACCTCTCCCAGATACTCTAGTTGGAGTGCAGGAATGAGCCCTGCTGAAAAGCATTGCATAAAAAATTGTAATTACATGCCCCTGTTAAACAGGGGCTGAAAAATTGGGCCTTAGCCACTGGTGGCTGCACCCAGAAACAAAAATGTTCTTCCAAGCTATCATCATCAATCGGATCATTGAGGAGAAGGAGGATAGTCAGTCAACATAACAGGACAGTCACTCAGCATCAGCATCAGTCTTGAAGGGATGTGACATTTGAAAATAAATTAGTCTGTTATATCAGCTTCAGGTGTTTGGTAGCTGGTGGTGATCCAAGACTGGTTCATCTTTATGAAGGTCAGTCGATCAACCGAGTCGGTGGACAGGCGCACCCTGTGATCCATGACAAATCCTCCAGCAGCACTGAATGTGCGTTCTGAAAGAACGCTGGATGCAGGACAGGCCAGTAGCTCAATTGCATACTGTGCAAGCTATGGCCAGTGATCCATCCTCAAGACCCAGTAAGCCAGAGGATTTTCGGTGGGGAAGGTGTCCAAGTCTGACCTTGCCCCTAGGTATTCCTGCACCATGTATATCAGACGCTGGCGATGGTTGCTGGAACCGATCATACCTTGGGGCTGCGGACTAAAGAATTGTCTGAACGCATCGGTCAGACGGCCACCTTCCCCACCGCTCCTTCTTTGACTGACCGAAGCCTCAGCAACTCGTTGTCCAGGACCAGGAGTTTGTAACCTCCCAGTCTCTGGGAACGCGTTGCACAGACCTTTCTGCAAGGCCTCCCGGAGTTGTCTCATCCTCTGCTCCCTCTGCGACGGTAAGATAAGGTCCGCAACCTTACCCTTGTACCGTGGATCAAGGAGAGTGGCCAGCCAGTAATGGTCCCTCTCCTTGATCCGAAGAATACGAGGATCCTTCCGCAGACTTTGCAGGATCAGGGAGGCCATGCAGCGTAGGTTAGCTGAGGCATTCGGTCCGGAGTCCTCTGGGTCACTAAGGACGACATGATCCGCAGCAACCTCCTCCCAGCCACGTACAAGTCCACTGGTTTCTTGGGACTGTAAATCATCCCTAAAAGACTGCTGCTGATGATGCTGAGTGCCAGGCTCCACCTCCATGCTGACACAATCCTCCTCCTCCTCCTGTGCGATGGGTGGGACAGAAGGAACACTGTCTGGGTAAAGGGGGCCTTGAGAGGCAAGGAAGTCCTCCTCTTCCTGCCTCTGTTCTGCCTCAAGTGCCCTGTCCATTATTCCACGCAGCGTATGTTCCAACATGTGGACAAGAGGTACAGTGTCACTGATGCATGCACTGTCACTGCTCACCATCCTCGTGGCCTCCTCAAATGGTGCCAGGACAGTGCATGCTTCCCTGATCATGCCCCACTGGCGTGGTGAAAAAAACAGAGCTCCCCTGACCCTGTCCTGGTGCCGTAGTCGCACAGGTACTCATTGATGGCCCTCTGCTGCGTGTGCAGCCGCTGCAGCATGGCCAACGTTGAGTTCCACCTGGTGGGCATGTCACATATAAGGCGGTTCTTGGGCAGGTTCAACTCCTTTTGCAGCTCAGCCAGGCGAGCACTGGCATTATAAGATCTGCGGAAATGCACACAGACTTTCCTGGCCTGCCTCAGGACATCCTGTAAGCCCGGGTACCTGCCCAAGAACCGCTGCAACACCAGGTTAAGGACGTGAGCCACACAGGGCACATGGATCAGTTGTCCCTGTCGGAGGGCGGAGAGGAGGTTGGTGCCATTGTCGCAAACCACCATTCCTGGCTTAAGCTGGCGTGGCGTCAACCACCTCTCGGCCTGCCCCTGCAGAGCAGACAGAACCTCTGCCCCAGTGTGGCTCCTGTCCCCCAAACACACCAGCGCAAGCACGGCATGGCATCTTTTTGCCTGCGTACTTGCGTAGCCCCTTGAACGCCTACGGAGCACCGCTGGTTCCGAGGACAAAGCACAGGAAGAGGCCATGGAGGAAGAAGAAGAGGAGGGGGTGGAGGAGAGAGGTGTGTCACAACCAGTAGTAGCATTTTGGAGGCGTGGGGGCGGAACAACCTCCAACACTACTGCACCTTGTCCTGCATCCTTCCCAGCTGCCAAAAGAGTGACCCAATGGGCCGTGAAAGAAAGGTAACGTCCCTGTCCATGCCTGCTGGACCAAGAGTCAGCTGTAATATGCACCTAACCACTGACCGCCCTGTCCAGCGAGGCCAAGACATTGCCTTCCACATGCCGGAATCGCCTTCCGTGAGAAAAAGTGGCGTTTGGGAACCTGTCACTGAGGAACTGCACATTGCACAAACTCACGAAAACCAACTGAAAAGGCAGCAGTTGAAGCGCTAGCAATTTAGCCAAGCTAGCATTCAACCGCTGGGCACGTGGATGGCTGGGAGTGAACTTCTTTCGACGGTCCAGCAGCTGGGGCAGGGAAATTTGCCTGCTAGAATCGGACGTTGGTGTACTGCTAGCAGAGTGCCCGCAAGTACTTGGCTGTGACACCCCAAATTCTACACCTTCATTCCTCTCAGTGCAGGTTTCAGAGAGGACTGAAGGTATAGTGGGGTTGGAGATCCCAGCTGATGCGGTGCAAGGAGAGGTCCGCTTTGTTCTTTGGTGTGGGTCTTTAAGGTAGGCTTGCCAACGAGCTGCATGGCAGGTCAACATATGTCTGGTCAAGCATGTGGTGCCCAAGCGGGTGATGTTTTGGCCACGCGATATACACTTGAGACATATGTTGCAAACAGCAGCTGTGCGATCTGATGCACTCGACTCAAAAAAGGCCCACACCAAAGAACTTTTTGAATTACGGCGCAGAGGCAGCGCCGTGCACAGGCGGAGCTCTGCGGTGTGATTCCGTCGGTGTGCTGCCCTTACGTGGGCCCCCCGAGGGCATCCTGCCTCGTTGGAGATGTGCCTCCTCCTCATCCTCCTCCTCCTCTCTCCTATTAGGCACCCACGTGGAGTCAGTGACCTCATCATCCCCTCCCTCCTCATCACTGGAGCCAATCTGGCAGTATGCTGCAGCTGCTGGAACATGACTGCCAGCTTGGTGTCCTTCTTGAGCATCCCCTCTCTCTGCTCTCACGCTACTGCCTTCCTCTAGCTGGGTATCATCATCAGACCCTTCGAAACGCTGGGCATCCTCCTGGAGCATGTACCCAACACTGTGCTCAAACAGTTCGGGGGACTCCTCAGGAGGACATGGTTGGTCTAGGGAAGGAGTGACTGATGATGACATTGATACCAGGGAAGAGTACGCTTTGGCAGCTGCTTTGCCAGTACCCTGAGCCTGGGTGAGAGAGGATGAGGAGGATGAGGAGGGCTTGGTCATCCACTCTACCAAGTCTTCGGCATGATGCGGCTCAACACGTCCAGCTGCCGAAAAGAAGGACAAGCGTGTCCCATGGCCACGTGCTGATGGCGATGCACCGCGTCCACGACCAGCACTGTTGTCTCTAGACACAGAGCCTGCTTGCCCTCTTTTATTGGCTCCTGACTGTCTGCCTCTCCTTGTTTGCCTTCCAGACATTCTAATGGCCTGCAGAGAGATGGGAAAACCAGCAATAAGGCCTAGCTTCAGGAGTATATTTTGCAGGAATCACACTACGCCTGCTGTAAGTGCTGCAAATGCCTGTTGGTGTAACACACCAGGAAAACACAGCAATACGGGCTAACTTCAGGTGTATAATGTGCAGGAGGCACACTCCGCCCGCTGTAAGTGCTGCAAATGCCTGTTGGTGTAACACACCAGGAAAACACAGCAATACGGGCTAACTTCAGGTGTAATATGATCAGGAGGCACATTCCGCCCGCTGTAAGTGCTGCAAATGCCTGTTGGTGTAACACACCAGGAAAACGCAGCAATACAGGCTAACTTCAGGTGTATAATGTGCAGGAGGCATACTTCGCCCGCTGTAAGTGCTGCAAATGCCTGTTGGTGTAACACACCAGGAAAACACAGCAATACGGGCTAACTTCAGGTGTAATATGATCAGGAGGCACACTCCGCCCGCTGTAAGTGCTGCAAATGCCTGTTGGTGTAACACACCAGGAAAACGCAGCAATACAGGCTAACTTCAGGTGTATAATGTGCAGGAGGCATACTTCGCCCGCTGTAAGTGCTGCAAATGCCTGTTGGTGTAACACACCAGGAAAACACAGCAATACGGGCTAACTTCAGGTGTAATATGATCAGGAGGCACACTCCGCCCGCTGTAAGTGCTGAAAATGCCTGTTGGTGTAACACATCAGGAAAACACAGCAATACGGGCTAACTTCAGGTGTATAATGTGCAGGAGGCACACTCCGCCCGCTGTAAGTGCTGCAAATGCCTGTTGGTGTAACACACCAGGAAAACACAACAATACGGGCTAACTTCAGGTGTATAATGTGCAGGAGGCACACTCCGCCCGCTGTAAGTGCTGCAAATGCCTGTTGGTGTAACACACCAGGAAAACACAGCAATACGGGCTAACTTCAGGTGTACAATGTGCAGGAGGCACACTCCACCCGCTGTAAGTGCTGCAAATGCCTGTTGGTGTAACACACCAGGAAAACAAAGCAATACGGGCTAACTTCGGGTGGATAATGTGCAGGAGGCACACTCTGCCCGCTGTAAGTGCTGCAAATGCCTGTTGGTGTAACACACCAGGAAAACACAGCAATACGGGCTAACTTCAGGTGTATAATGTGCAGGAGGCACACTCCGCCCGCTGTAAGTGCTGCAAATGCCTGTTGGTGTAACACACCAGGAAAACACAGCAATACGGGCTAACTTCAGGTGTATAATGTGCAGGAGGCACACTCCGCCCGCTGTAAGTACTGCAAATGCCTGTTAGTGTAACACACCAAGAAAAACACAGCAATACGGGCTAACTTCAGGTGTAATATGATCAGGAGGCACACTCCGCCCGCTGTAAGTGCTGCAAATGCCTGTTGGTGTAACACACCAGGAAAACACAGCAATACGGGCTAACTTCAGGTGTATAATGTGCAGGAGGCACACTCCGCCCGCTGTAAGTGCTGCAAATGCCTGTTGGTGTAACACACCAGGAAAACAGCAATACGGGCTAACTTCAGGTGTATAATGTGCAGGAGGCTTAGCAACAATGACACTGACACTGTCCCCTGCCTATCCTTCTCTCTCCCTGCACACAAGGTTTATCAAAGAATATGACACTGACACTCTCCCTGCCTATCCTTCTCTCTCCTTGCACACAAGGTTTAGCAAAGAATGTGACACTGACACTGTCCCCTTCCTATCCTTCTCTCTCCCTGCACACAAGGTTTATCAAAGAATATGACACTGACACTGTCCCCTGCCTATCCTTCTCTCTCCCTGCACACAAGGTTTAGCAAAGAATATGACACTGACACTCTCCCTGCCTATCCTTCTCTCTCCCTGCACACAAGGTTTAGCAAAGAATATGACACTGACACTCTCCCTGCCTATCCTTCTCTCTCCCTGCACACAAGGTTTAGCAAAGAATATGACACTGACACTCTCCCTGCCTATCCTTCTCTCTCCCTGCACACAAGAATAGCACAAAGAATATCACACTGTCCCTGCCTATCCTTCTCTTTCCCTGCGCCGGAACACACTACACAAGGCCTCCGCGCTGGCGGCCTTTTATAGTGTGGGGCGTGTGCTAAACCTGCCTGTGGCCAATTATGGCTCTCCTAGCTGCCGGCGCTGTGATTGGCCAAGCATGCGGGGTCACAGTGCATGCTTGGCCAATCACAGCGCCGGGATTGCACTGCGATGGCGCAGTGTATTGTGGGCCGTTCGCGTCACTCGAATTTGGCGCGAACGGCCCAAATCGTTCGATGTTCGCTGAACGGTCGAACAGCCGATGTTCGAGTCGAACTTATATTCGACTCGAACACCGAGCTCATCCCTAGTCTGGAGAAAAGTTGTGCAGGAAGATTGTATGGGGTGTTACCAGCTCTTGGCTGTTCCAAGGGTCCTCACTTCTGTTATATGTGTGTGCATGCTGTATTCTCCTCAGTTAATACCCATAGGTGTCCTTCCTGTCCTAGACTCCTTAACTAGTTGCCCGTGTCCTGCATGCCAGGAAGACCAGTGCCCCAGTGTTGCACTATGTCCCTGTCGTTCGTGTGAGTCCTGTTTGAATAGTGTAGGCAGTTTATTTTGTATGGGTGAAGGATAACATTGTCTGATTACCGAATTGATAAAGGAGGGAAAAGGTGTGCAGCCTCTATAAAGAATCAAGTGTACCTGGTGGTTTTTAATCTGGGTATTCAGACTATTTCCCATACTTAGGAAAAAGAGAGGCTTAATGGAGACTGCCTTTGGAGCTGGAGGCAGTTCACTGGGTACCTTAAACACTATGGAACTGGAGATAATCAGGAACACATTGGGAGGTCTTGTGCTACATATCAGGGAAGGGGTTAGGAAATCCAACTTGCTCTGTCCAGCATCCAAAACCTCGGAGAAGTGACTGACTCTTTCTCAGTGGGACAATTTCCACTTTGCAAAGACAGGCAGGTGGGGTAGTATCCGAGTTGACTATGAGTCCTATGGATTGGTGGATGACTCAGTTCCAGGGTTGTCAAAATCTAACTTGTACTATTCTCATCCCTAATGGCAGGGACGGAACATTGTGCATATATCAATTTGGGTACTATCCTATCAGACTCTACTGTGTTACACCCTGGAGTCCATCTTGTTCTGATGGTTTGAGTCCAGACAGACAGCCTCAGATGACTGGTACTGATGAGTACTGGAGAAAGGAAGGTGTCGTGCTATGGGAAAAGGACAGAATCATGAGACAGCAATGCTGGCACAGGAGGGGGTCGTGTCTAATGGATGCCGAGGTAGTGTCCCAACTGGTCCTAAACAAAAATACCTGAGGTTAGGGTACTGGTGCTGGTATCACTAATGATGAACGGTTTTCAGCATCAGGTTAAATTGTACTCAGCAGGGTACACTACCTCAGGGAGTCTATTGTACCTATTCTCTTGTCCTTGGAATGGATATAGCGAACCTGACATCCCCTTACACCTACTGAAACTTCCATTGGGATTCGGGGATGAGTTAAAAAGTTGGGTAGTTAAACTTTGGGCAACAGGATTTAAATGGGGCCAACAGTTTGTGAAAGGCGTGAATAGAAAGGCCCTGCTCTAGGGGTTTATAATCTAAGGGGAGGGGGTGGAACAAAAATAATAGCTGCTGGGAATTATGATGAAATGGAGTTGGCTGAGGTAACATATTAGATGGAGGCAGGGTAAGCTTACGGGAATAAAATAGTTTTTAGGGACACCTAGGTGTGAAAAGGGTAGGACCTGGCTGGACATATTGGGGTGGGGAGTTCCAGAGGTTCTGGAGCAGTCCTGAGGTTAAGCATGGGGGAGGTAACAAGAAAGCTGGAAATCAGGATGTCTTAGGAGGAGCGGAGTGGATGATTTGGGTGATATCTCAAGATCGAAGAGGTTAATTCCAAATATCTCAAACTAAGATTTCTTAATGGGAAAAGTTCATTCAGGTACAGTCTTAGGGCCGAAGCTTTAGTAAACTCCACCCTGTTGATGTGCCGATGCGGCAGTGGCGGTGCGTCCATATAGGGCGCCGGAGCGCCGCCCCCTCTCGCTCCCGCACCGCCACTGAAAGACAATACACAGATTCATGCATTGCATGAATCTGTGTATTGTCACCGCTGCCACGCTGCCCTCTATTCATATGGCCGGCCTCCTGGTGAGCGCCGGCCATATGAATTAGAGCGGTGGCCGGCGGTGGGTGTGGCTTGGAAGTGTCTATCAGAGCCAGCGGCTCTGATAGGCTTTCCGAATACAGCTCTCACGCTGTATTCGGCTTCCAAAAACTACTCCCAGGTACGCACGGGGGTGCGTTCCTTGGAGAAGACTGTGAAGGTTTCAGCCAATCAGGTTCACCAGATCTGGTTACCTGTGACCTGATTGGCTGAAGCGACATCGAGGGCGGGAGAAGACATCGAGGACGGCGCGGACCGAGGAAGGTAAGTGCAGGGCTGGGGGGGGCAGGCTGCATTTGGGGACAAACTGGCTGTATATGGGGGACAAACTGGCTGAATATGGGGGACAAACTGGCTGAATATGGGGGGAACTGGCTGTATTATGGGGGACAAACTGGCTGCATTTGGGTGGAACTGGCTGTATATGGGGGCACACTGGCTGCATTTGGGGGGAACTGGCTGCATTTGGGGGGAACTGGCTGAATATGGGGGCACACTGGCTGTATATGGGGGCACACTGGCTGCATTTGGGGGGAACTGGCTGAATATGGGGGCACACTGGCTGTATATGGGGGCACACTGGCTGCATTTGGGGGGAACTGGCTGAATATGGGGGCACACTGGCTGTATATGGGGGCACACTGGCTGCATTTGGGGGGAACTGGCTGTATATGGGGGACAAACTGGCTGCATTTGGGGGGAACTGGCTGTATATGGGGGACAAACTGGCTGAATATGGGGGCACACTGGCTGTATATAGGGGCACACTGGCTATATATATGGGGACAAACTGGCTGTATATGGGGGCACACTGGTTATATATATATGGGGGCACACTGGCTGTATATGGGGACACACTGGCTGTATATGGGGGCACACTGGCTATATATGGGGACAAACTGGTTGTATATGGGGGCACACTGGCTGTATATGGGGGGCACACTGGCTGTATATATGGGGCACACTGGTTATATATATATATACATATATATATATATATATATATATATATATATATAGGGACAAACTGGCTGTATATGGAAACAAACTGGCTATATTTGAGGGGGCAAACTGGTGGCGTCTGGGCACAGTGGCTGCGTTTAATGGGCACAGTGGCGGCAATTTTTTATTTTTTTCAGTTTGTTTGCGCCCCCCCCAAAAATTTTGAGCACCAGCCGCCACTGCGATGCGGGTCACTATTAAGAGACCGATGTAGAGTATTGTGCACATTTAAAAGAGGACCCTAGAACTATATTTTTATTTTTGTTGCTTTGGGAGAAAAGCCTCCAAAAAAATTTGAGTAATAAAGTTTTTTGGCAAACATTGTTTTTCAGGACAGTTATATATTGTTCGGAATGCAGATTCAATGCTCTTTGACAAAGTGAAATGTGTGTGATAAACGGTCTGGGTTGAAGCAGCATTGAACCTGTATGTTTTTTTATTTTTTTTGCTTGTTTTATTTTTTCTCTTCTTTCTCTTTCCTACTTTCTTTGTTTCATATTCTTATCTTTAATTACTTTAAGCGATGGTACCAGTCCATTAGCTGATAATATTCTTCTATATCTTTAAAGCGGTTGTATAGTCTTTTTTTTTACTTTTACCTACAGGTAAGCCTATACTAAGGCTTACCTGTAGGTAAAAGAAATATCTCCTAAACCTACACGGTTTAGGAGATATTTGCAAAAAAAGACATGCACCGATGTCTACGGCGCATGCGCGCCGTAGACAACGGTGCATTCACAGGGTAATCCCATTCAGAATTCCGGCGCTGCCGGAATAGAAAGCTCCAGCGCGCATGCGCGGAGTGACGTCTTCGCTGCTCCGGCCAATCACAGCGCCGGAGCGGCGCTGTGATTGGCTGGAGCGGCGATACCCGGAAGTAACGTTCCGGGTATCTGAGGAGCGATGGCTGCGGTCGGAGCGGGGGACGAGGATGGCTTCGGGGGTCCCGATCTAAGGTAAGTGATTCATAATGAGCTAGTATGCTAGTCATACTAGCTCATTATGGCTTTTTCTTGCAGGTGATTTGAAAAAAAAAAATTTCGTCTGGGTTTATAACCGCTTTAAAAATAAATGTATTCATCTTCTGGAACTTTTGTTTGAATATCAGAGATGAGCTGTGAATTGTAAGGCTTTACCGTTTCTGCCTGACTCCGTTTTTAGGAGTCCAGTGGGTCCTATAGAATGGTTTCCTGAAACATACAAGTACCACATTTCACAAAGTATCCCTGGACATTCCAGTTCTTATGTCTTAATGTAATTCTACCTCCCAAATGTAATTCTACCTCCCCTAGTCTGCCTACTGCTTTAACCTGAGCCCCGTGAGCAGGTGTGGTGAACCCAGGGACCTGGCAATAGCAGGCAGTGTTGACTATCCCCAGGGGCGGGCTGGGCGGGGGGAAGGGTGGAGATTTCCCCCCAGGCCGGTGATGTAAAAAAAGTCTCGACCTATGCAGGGTCTCGACCGCGTTACTTCCGGTGCAGCTACGTCAAAAACACAGCTGATGGCGGGCTCGACTGCGCATGCACGGCTTCAACGGACCTATATCGCGCATGCGCAGACGCCCATTTCGGTCCATGAAAATTCTGGACTCGAGCGGGCGGGCGGAGGCGTTGCGAATTGCTCAACATTGTCGTCAAGCACCGCCTCCAGTCCCGCCCCCAACACGCCCTAGCCTGCTCTGTAGAAGGGGGGCGGACAAGCTAGCCACCGAGGTCGACATAAAATATAGTGCTGCACCGCCTCCAGCCCCTAACACGCCCCTAGCCTGCTCTGCTGAAGTGGGGTGGGCCCCGTGCATAGCACTGTGTATATCACAATGGCAGGTCATGAAAAATATAGAACTTTGCCTGTGGGAGACATTAAGACATAGAAGACATTACTCATCAAACTGACCCCCCCCCCCCCCACTCAATTGCAGCCTCACTGTGCCCGTCAAACGCAGCCGCTGCACCCAGCAAACGCATCTGCTGTGCCCGTCAAATGCAGCCGCTGTGCCCATTAAATGCAGCCGCTGTGCCCGTTAAATGCAGCCGCTGTGCCCGTCAAACGCAGCCGCTGTGCCCGTCAAACGCAGCCGCTGTGCCCGTCAAACGCAGCCTCTGTGCCCGTCAAACGCAGCCGCTGTGCCTGTCAAATGCAGCCACTGCACCCAGCAAACGCAGCCACTGTGCCCGTCAAACGCAGCCGCTGTGCCCGTCAAACGCAGCCACTGTGCCCGTCAAATGCAGCCACTGCACCCAGCAAACGCAGCCACTGTGCCCGTCAAACGCAGCCACTGCGCCCAGCAAACGCAGCCACTGTACCCGTCAAATGCAGCCGCTGTGCCCGTCAAATGCAGCCGCTTTGCCCGTCAAACGCAGCCGCTGTGCCCGTCAAACGCAGCTGCTGTGCCCATCAAACACAGCCCCTGCGCCCAGCAAACGCAGCCACTGTGCCCGTCAAATGTAGCCACTGTGCCCGTCAAACGCAGCCACTGTGCCCGTCAAAAGCCGCTGTGCCCGTCAAACGCAGCCGCTGTGCCCATCAAACGCAGCCACTGTGCCCGTCAAATGCAGCCGCTGTGCCCGTCAAATGCAGCCGCTGTGCCCGTCAAACGCAGCTGCTGTGCCCGTCAAACGCAGCCCCTGCGCCCAGCAAACGCAGCCACTGTGCCCGTCAAATCTAGCCACTGTGCCCGTCAAACGCAGCCGCTGTGCCCGTCAAAAGCCGCTGTGCCCGTCAAACGCAGCCGCTGTGCCCATCAAACGCAGCCACTGTGCCCGTCAAATGCAGCCGCTGTGCCCGTCAAATGCAGTCGCTGTGCCCGTCAAATGCAGCCGCTGTGCCCGTCAAATGCAGCCGCTGTGCCTGTCAAACGCAGCCACTGTGCCCGTCAAATGCAGCCACTGCACCCAGCAAACGCAATGACTGTGTCCGTCAAACGCAGCCACTGTGCCCATCAATTGCTGCCAGATTGTCAAGCCATAGCTGTGCTCCCTGGGGATAAGCTGATCGCCCATCCGTGCTGCTGGAGGGAGCCCAGACGACCATAAATGAAGGACCTGCAGACTTGGTCATGGTAAGTGAGACCATCCCATATCCCACTCCATATTCCCCGAGGACAGGGACCACCCCCGAGGACAGGGACCCCCTCCCCCCCAAGACAGAGACCCCCTTCTCCCCCCTGAGGACAGGGACCCCTTCTCTCCTGGGGACAGGGACTCCCTTCTCTCCTGGGGACAGGGACTCCCTTCTCCTCTGGGTACAGGGACACCTTCTCTCCTGTGGACAGGGACTCCCTTCTCTCCTTTGGACAGGGACTCCCTTCTCTCCTGTGGACAGGGACTCCCTTCTCTCCTGTGGACAGGGACTCCCTTCTCTCCTGTGGACAGGGACCCCCTTCTCTCCTGTGGACAGGGACCCCCTTCTCTCCTGTGGACAGGGACCCCTTCTCTCCTGGGGACAGGGACTCCCTTCTCTCCTGGGGACAGGGACTCCCTTCTCCTCTGGGTACAGGGACACCTTCTCTCCTGTGGACAGGGACTCCCTTCTCTCCTGTGGACAGGGACTCCCTTCTCTCCTGTGGACAGGGACTCCCTTCTCTCCTGTGGACAGGGACTCCCTTCTCTCCTGTGGACAGAGACCCCCTTCTCTCCTGTGGACAGGGACCCCCTTCTCTCCTGTGGACAGGGACCCCCTTCTCTCCTGTGGACAGGGATACCTTCTCTCCTGGGGACAGGGACTCCCTTCTCTCCTGGGGACAGGGACTCCCTTCTCCTCTGGGTACAGGGACACCTTCTCTCCTTTGGACAGGGACCCCCTTCTCCCCTGGAAACAGGGACCCTCTGGGCCACTCACCTGGGAACAGGAACTCCTCCTCTCCTGGGGACAGGGACCCCCTTCTCACTCTGGGGCAGGGATCCTATCTCACCTGGGGGCAGGAATCCTATCTCACCTGGGGGCAGGAACTCCGTCTCACCTGGGGGCAGGAACTCCATCTCCCCTGGCAACAGGGACTTCATCTCACCTAGGGACCCCATCTTCCCTAGGGATCAGGACCCCACCTCCCCTAAGAACAGGAACCTGATCACCCTGTGTGTGCCAGCCTCACTGCCCTGCCTGCCATGTGTCCTGTGTGAGGGCCCTTCTGTGACTGCTCTTTACAGTACTTCATCCCACTGTGTGATCCCCCTACATGACTGATCCCTCTGTGTGCACCCCTTACACGGGGAACCCCTCTGTTTTCTCCCCCTACATGTTTGCATTCTCTGACCATCACCTGTACCATTTCCACATCCTCTGACTGCCTCCTGTATCCTGTCCGCCATCCTCTGACCACCTTCTCTATCCTGTGCACATGTTCTGACCACCTATTGTCTGCAGCCTCTAACCACCTCCTGTATCCTGTCCGCAGCCTCTAACCTGTCTGCAATCTCTGACTATCTCTTGTCTTTTATCGTGTCTGCAGTCTCTTAGGGGGAGTCTGGACAGGAATCAAGAGTAAGAGCGTCGCCGGGATTGGGATTACGGGAGGAGTCAGACGTGTATGGACTGTGGAAAACAGACTACAGAATAAAACCAGAGCCACCAACCTAGAGCCATCTAACTGAGACCTGCACGCTGCACCGGAGAGGAGGTCAGTGACAGCGCCGTCAGGTCAGTCTGATGGGGGGTCACTGATGTAAGGGGGGAGTGAATACAATTATGTAAGGGGGCACTGATATAAAGGTTTCCCCTTATCTCAGTAACACCCCCCCCTCTTACCTTAGTGTATTCACTCTGCGAAAGGTGGTCTCCGGTCACCAGAGTCTCCCTCCCCCCCCCCATCACATTTCCCGGCATTCCCCTTTACATCAGAGTCGGCAGGATTCCCCCTTACAGTGCAAGGGAACTCAGATGTAAAGGAAAATGCTGCAGAGCATAATCTAAGGAGGAACTCTGATGTAAGGAGTGCTCTGGTCACCAGAGACCACCTTATATCAGAGTCCACTGCATTCCCATTTACATCAGAGTTCCCACTTACATCTGGGTCAGCAGAGTTTCCCCTGTAATATTAGAAGGGATGGAGGCCCAGAGACATGTCCAGAGTACACAGAGGATACATGGGTTAGATTAGAAGGGATGGATGTCCAGGGAAAACAGAGGAGGCCTCCATCCCTTCTAATCTAACCCATGTATCCTTACATAATTGTATTCACTCCCCCCTTACATCAGTGACCCCCCCTCAGACTGACCTGACGGCGCTGTCACTGACCTCCTCTCCGGTGCAGCGTGCAGGTCTCAGTTAGATGGCTCCAGGTTGGTGGCTCTGGTTTTATTCTGTAGTCTGTTTTCCACAGTCCATACACGTCTGACTCCTCCCATAATCCCAATCCCGGCGACGCTCTTACTCTTGATTCCTCTCCAGACTCCCCCTAAGAGACTGCAGACACGATAAAAGACAAGAGATAGTCAGAGATTGCAGACAGGTTAGAGGCTGCGGACAGGATACAGGAGGTGGTTAGAGGCTGCAGACAATAGGTGGTCAGAACATGTGCACAGGATAGAGCAGGTGGTCAGAGGATGGCGGACAGGATACAGGAGGCAGTCAGAGGATGTGGAAATGGTACAGGTGGTGGTCAGAGAATACAGACATGTAGGGGGAGAAAACAGAGGGGTTCCCCGTGTAAGGGGTGCACACAGAGGGATCAGTCATGTAGGGGGATCACACAGTGGGATGAAGTACTGATAAGAGCTGTCACAGAAGGGCCCTCACACAGGACACATGGCAGGCAGGGCAGTGAGGTTGGCACACACAGGGTGATCAGGTTCCTGTTCTTAGGGGAGGTGGGGTCCTGATCCCTAGGGAAGATGGGGTCCCTAGGTGAGATGAAGTCCCTGTTGCCAGGGGAGATGGAGTTCCTGCCCCCAGGTGAGACGGAGTTCCTGCCCCCAGGTGAGATAGGATCCCTGCCCCCAGGTGAGATAGGATCCCTGCCCCCAGGTGAGATAGGATCCCTGCCCCAGAGTGAGAAGGGGGTCCCTGTCCTCAGGAGAGGAGGAGTTCCTGTTCCCAGGTGAGTGGCCCAGAGGGTCCCTGTTTCCAAGGGGAGAAGGGGGTCCCTGTCCAAAGGAGAGAAGGTGTCCCTGTACCCAGAGGAGAAGGGAGTCCCTGTCCCCAGGAGAGAAGGGAGTCCCTGTCCACAGGAGAGAAGGGAGTCCCTGTCCACAGGAGAGAAGGTGTCCCTGTACCCAGAGGAGAAGGGAGTCCCTGTCCCCAGGAGAGAAGGGTGTCCCTGTCCCCAGGAGAGAAGGAAGTCCCTGTCCCCAGGAGAGAAGGGGGTCCCTGTCCACAGGAGAGAAGGTGTCCCTGTCCACAGAGGAGAAGGGAGTCCCTGTCCCCAGGAGAGAAGGGAGACCCTGTCCCCAGGAGAGAAGGGAGTCCCTGTCCCCAGGAGAGAAGGGGTCCCTGTCCTCAGGGGGAGAAGGGGGTCTCTGTCTTGGGGGGGAGGGGGTCCCTGTCCTCGGGGGTGGTCCCTGTCCTCGGGGAATATGGAGTGGGATATGGGATGGTCTCACTTACCATGACCAAGTCTGCAGGTCCTTCATTTATGGTCGTCTGGGCTCCCTCCAGCAGCACAGATGGGCGATCAGCTTATCCCCAGGGAGCACAGCTATGGCTTGACAATCTGGCAGCAATTGATGGGCACAGTGGCTGCGTTTGACGGGCACAGTCATTGCGTTTGCTGGGTGCAGTGGCTGCATTTGACGGGCACAGTGGCTGCGTTTGACGGGCACAGCGGCTGCGTTTGACGGGCACAGCGGCTGCATTTGACGGGCACAGCGGCTGCATTTGACGGGCATAGCGGCTGCGTTTGACGGGCACAGTGGCTGCGTTTGACGGGCACAGCGGCTGCATTTGACGGGCACAGCGGCTTTTGACAGGCACAGTGGCTGCGTTTGACGGGCACAGTGGCTAGATTTGACGGGCACAGTGGCTGCGTTTGCTGGGCGCAGGGGCTGCGTTTGCTGGGCACAGCAGCTGCGTTTGACGGGCACAGCGGCTGCATTTGATGGGCACAGCGGCTGCATTTGACGGGCACAGTGGCTGCGTTTGACGGGCACAGCGGCTGCGTTTGACGGGCACAGCGGCTTTTGACGGGCACGGTGGCTGCGTTTGACGGGCACAGCGGCTGCATTTGATGGGCACAGTGGCTGCGTTTGCTGGGCACAGTGGCTGCGTTTGACGGGCACAGTGGCTAGATTTGACGGGCACAGTGGCTGCGTTTGCTGGGCGCAGTGGCTGCGTTTGACGGGCTCAGCGGCTGCGTTTCACGGGCACAGCGGCTGCATTTGATGGGCACAGCGGCTGCATTTGACGGGCACAGTGGCTGCGTTTGACGGGCACAGTGGCTGCGTTTGACGGGCACAGCGGCTTTTGATGGGCACAGTGGCTAGATTTGACGGGCACAGTAGCTGCGTTTGCTGGGCGCAGTGGCTGCATTTGACGGGCTCAGCAGCTCCGTTTCACGGGCACAGCGGCTGCATTTGACGGGCCCAGCGGCTGCATTTGACGGGCACAGTGGCTGCGTTTGACGGGCACAGCGGCTTTTGACGGGCACAGTGGCTATATTTGACGGGCACAGTGGCTGCGTTTGCTGGGCGCAGCGGCTGCGTTTGACGGGCTCAGCAGCTGCGTTTCACGGGCACAGCGGCTGCATTTGACGGGCATAGCGGCTGCATTTGACGGGCACAGTGGCTGCGTTTGACGGGCACAGCGGCTGCGTTTGACGGGCACAGCGGCTTTTGACGGGCACAGTGGCTAGATTTGACGGACACAGTGGCTGCGTTTGCTGGGCGCAGTGGCTGCGTTTGATGGGCTCAGCAGCTGCGTTTCACGGGCACAGCGGCTGCATTTGACGGGCACAGCGGCTGCATTTGACGGGCACAGTGGCTGCGTTTGACGGGCACAGCGGCTTTTGACGGGCACAGTGGCTGCGTTTGCTGGGCACAGTGGCTGCGTTTGCTGGGCGCAGTGGCTGCGTTTGACGGGCACAGCAGCTGCATTTGATGGGCACAGCGGCTGCATTTGACGGGCACAGTGGCTGCGTTTGACGGGCACAGCGGCTGCGTTTGACGGGCACAGCGGCTTTTGACGGGCACAGTGGCTACATTTGACGGGCACAGTGGCTGCGTTTGCTGGGTGCAGTGGCTGCGTTTGACGGGCACAGCGGCTGCATTTGACGGGCACAGCGGCTACATTTGACGGGCACAGCGGCTGCATTTGACAGGCACAGCGGCTACATTTGACGGGCACAGCGGATGCGTTTGACGGGCACAGCGGCTGCATTTGACGGGCACAGCGGCTGCATTTGACGGGTGCAGCGGATGCGTTTGCTGGGCGCAGCGGCTGCGTTTGACAGGCACAGCGGCTACATTTGACGGGCACAGCGGATGCGTTTTCTGGGTGCAGCGGCTGCGTTTGACGGGCACAGCGGCTGCATTTGACGGGCACAGTGAGGCTGCAATTGAGTGGGGGGGGTTCAGTTTGATGAGTAATGTCTTCTATGTCTTAATGTCTCCCACAGGCAAAGTTCTATATTTTTCATGGACCTGCCATTGTGATATACACAGTGCTATACACGGGGCCCGCCCCACTTCAGCAGAGCAGGCTAGGGGCGTGTTAGGGGCTGGAGGCGGTGCAGCACTATATTTTATGTCGACCTCGGTGGCTAGCTTGTCCGCCCCCCTTCTACAGAGCAGGCTAGGGCATGTTGGGGGCGGGACTGGAGTCCGCCCACTCGAGTCCAGAATTTTCATGGACCGAAATGGGCATCTGCGCATGCGCGGTATAGGTGCGGTGAAGCCGCGCATGCGCAGTCGAGCCCGCCATCAGCTGTGTTTTTGACGTAGCTGCACCGGAAGTGACGCGGTCGAGACCCTGCATAGGTCGAGACTTTTTTTACATCACCGGCTACCTTATATTCAAAACGGCCGCGCTGCCTGTTTGCTATTTTTTTCCTGTAAATTGTAAAATTCGGCCGCGGCGGCCGCTGATTGGCTGGCTGGCTGGCTGCTGCAGTGCATTCTGGGTGTTGTAGTCTGCATCTCGTTTTTTCTATCTCCCCCGCGAGTCTCCTGTATGTTCTATCTGTGCCCTCATTTACTGAGATCCTCCCCCTATCTCCAGTGCCGTCTGCCCAGAGAACCCGGAGGCGGGGCACTGCTACTGCCAGGTGCTGCTGACACTGTGCAGGAGCTGATGTTCTAAGAAATGTCAGTCTGGAGAGGTAAGTTGGCAGTTTCACATCAGAACTATTCAGGAGGATTTGTTTGCAGTGTGATGAGAATGATAAAGGATCTGAAGAGCAGAGTGTGTATGGGGGAGTCGGCTGAGCCTTGCTCACAGCAAACAGATATCTTGGGAGCTGGCTCATATCACTATATAAACAACCCCCACCCTCTGTGTATGTCCAGATAATGTGAACAAACTTTATAAGCATTCAGTTTAACCCTGTGTTCTCCAAACTCTGTACAATCAACATGTAAATTCCCCACATACACTAAACACTCTATATACATGTTACCTGTCCTCAATAAACAGAGCAGAGCACAGTGTTCAGTTATTTATATGGTGGTGCAATTGTATGAACGCTGATTATCTAGAGAATTTATTTTTTATTGAGAATTGTTATTTTGCATCTACTTAGTTAGGCTTTTTTCACACACACGTGCACAGGCGTGGTTTTCATGCATTACATGTAGGGCAGCCCATTAATTTCAATGGGCTGCCCTACACACGAGCAACATGGAAAAGAAGTCCTGAATATTTTCAAAAAGTGTGCGGCACCCTGTAGTTTGGTCCACATGTTTGCAGATGCATGGAGGTGTCAATAACAAAAAATGGCACTGCTGCACATCTGCTTAAGGACAGCACATTTCCTTGCATGTTGGGAAGCATGTAATTTTGCATGCGTTACCCACACGCATAGATGTGAACTTAGGCTAGTCGGTTTACACAGAGCGGGGATCTCCATCTCCCACTTACCTGACGCGGCCGAGAGACATATGAAGTCCTGCCTCTTGGACCAGCTTCTGTGATGGACGTCATACTGGTCCAATGCAGGGACGTGTGATGTCCATCTTAGGAGCCAGTCCAGCAGGCAGGACTTAATTTGACAATGGGCAGGTAAGCGAGAGATACCTGCACTGTGTAAACCGGCGGTTCTCCTCTCTCCCCTGTCCCCATGCACTGACAAGGCTGCGCTAATAGGCACTGCTGTCTGATCAGGCTAAATTGATGGTCACAGGTAAAGCTGAGCTGATGGGATGGGCACTGATGAGGCTGCATTTATGGGCACTGGTGAAGCTGCATTTATAGGTACTAGTGAAGCTGCATTTATAGGTACTAGTGAAGCTTCATTGATGGCCACTGGTGAGGCTGCATTGATGGCCACTGGTGAGGCTGAATTGGATGGACACTAAGCAGGCTGCATTGAAAAACCAGGTGGGCATGAATGGTGAGCTGATTCGGTGGTTCAATGGGCCACTTGACTGGACTTGCCCCCCAGGCCTAAGGCTGCCAGCCCTCCCCTGACTATCCCTACCATCAAGGGCAATGGATGATATTGGCTGTGGCTCGGACTCTGTACCCTGTGGGGATCCCACTTTACTCGTTACACCCCTTATAAGTATTTAGTCTTAATGGCCACACCGCTGCTCCTGTCTGGAATTCCTCCAATAACTGTACACTGACATTCTCCTTCTTTCTTTGTATTCATGCACGACTGTCCGGAGGTCCGCCCGACTACCACCTGAAGAAGCAACAACAACCAAGTCATTTCTTGAGACAAATGTGCAACGAATAAGACTCTCCTGAACCATGCTGAAAAGTGCTGTCTCGCGGTTCGATCCAATCGTTACAATCATTACACCATATTCCCAAATTACAGGACTCGATTTGCCAGGATCCCGCCATCGATGTTGGAGTTCCGCTCTTCCAAGGAAGAGGAGCGTGGAAACATCGTAGCACAGGCACTCATGGTCCAGATGTGGAGTCTCAAAGGCACCAGGATTTTTTTTCTTGCTGTATCAAGTCTACCTTCATGGGTTCCGGCAGGTTCAAGAAAGGAAGAGGAGGCCTCAGTGGTGGTGGGGAAGGGTCGGGGCTGGGTACAAAATCATTGAGAGAGTCCATAAGTTCAAGAATGAACTTCAGGGGGAACTGATGTGGAAATTTTGAAATTCATATTTATATCAAGGAGGGTTCAAGGAAACCAGGATTTTCCAATTAAATTACCATTCCCCATTGGATATGTGTGTATATATATATATATATATGTTTTTTACAGGAAGATGATGTACATAGTATATTTTGTGATATCATGATGAGATATGGACGCATCTTAGATTTTAAAAACACTTTTTTTCCTGTTTCTTAAAAGCCGTTTGATGTCTTCAATAGGCAGGTGATAACTAAAACCCTTTCGTTTGTAGAGAGCCTAATCAGACGTTGTGGCACCACCTAGTCAGGGGTCCTTGACATGCTATGTTCTATGTCGGAACTGGTTGTGCTAGGATCAAAGAGGGTTGCTTACTACGTATGGTAGACAGAGGGGCACCAGAAGTTTTGAGTCCTAAGCATGGTGGTCAAAGAGGCTTCAGGCGCAGCCAATCAGAATTTAATGCAACTCTGAACCAATGGAAGTATTTAATTTGTTGATTGGTGGAGAAGGAATATAAAAATAGGTGGGGAGCTCTGTTTTGAGTCCAGACCATCGGGAAGACAGGATGTCTGTGTAATGTATCCGTATTATCTTATTTCTCTTTTCTTTTCTCTAACTTTTTCTATCTTAGGATTTACCTTAAAGTGGAGTTCCACCCAAAAAAAAAAAAGAAATACACGAAAATCATGCAAAAAAATTGAAAAAAATAAATAAAATTTTACTTACCAGAAAAGGCGGTTGCTATGCGGATGTTCCTAATCTGCCTCTTCCTAGTCCTCGGCAGGTCTTTTGGTGAATGGAGCGCGCTGCCTTCTGGGAACTGTGTGTATCCCAGAGAGCAGCCGCCCATTCACAAAGCGCCGCGCGACTCGCGCATGCACATTAGGAAACGGGCAGTGAAGCCGCAGGGCTCCACTGCCTGTTCCCCTTAGTGAGGATGGCGGCGCCGGGACCTGCCAGGATCAAGGGATCGGCCTCGGGGGACCGACATCGCGGGCGACTAGGACAGGTAAGTGTCCTTATTAAAAATCAGCAGCTACAGTGTTTGTAGCTGCTGACTTTGAAAAAAATATAAAAAATTGCGGGTGCAACCCCGCTTTAATATATTGATAGCATGTGTATGTTCTTTGTAACCATATCTGATTTTGGCCTTAATGATCTTTGTAGACTGGCAAAACTGTATTTGTAACATCACTAAGTTATATTTGGTAATTTCTAATTATGCTAACGTTTCTTTTCTGTAAAAATAAATTAGATCTTTGTATTTTAGCACCTTTATCATTCCTTATTGATTTTATGGGCTATAGCTGCAACAGCATTGGTTGATTCTTATATAGACAAGCTTGTAATCACTTATGGTATGTATAATTAACCACTTCAGCCCCGGACCATTTCGCTGGCCAAAGACCAGAGCACTTTTTGAGATTCGACACTGCGTCGCTTTAACTGACAATTGCGCGGTCGTGCGACGTGGCTCCCAAACAAAATTGACGTCCTTTTTTTCACACAAACAGAGCTTTCTTTTTGTGGTATTTGATCACCTCTGTGGTTTTTATTTTTTGCGCTATAAACAAAAATAGAGCGACAATTTTGAAAACAATTAAATATTTTTTACTTTTTGCTATAATAAATATCCCCCAAAAATATATAAAAAAAACTAAATTCTTTCACAGTTTAGGCCGATATGTATTCTTCTACATATTTTTGGTAGAAAAAAATCGCAATAAGCATATATTAATTGTTTTGCGCAAAAGTTATAGCATCTACAAAATAGGGGATAGATTTATGGCATTTTTATTATAATTTTTTTTTCTACTAGTATTGGTGGCGATCAGCGATTTTTATTGTGACTGCGACATTATGGCTGACACATCGGACACTTTTGACACATTTTTGGGACCATTGTCATTTTTACAGCGAGTGCTATAAAAATGCACTGATTACTGTGAAAATGACCCTGGCAGTGAAGGGGTTAACCACTAGGTGGCGCTGTAGGGGTTAAGTGTGTCCTGGGGAGTGCTTCTAACTGTAGGGGAGATGGGCTGTGTGTGACACGACATTGATCACCGCTTCCGATTACAGGAAGCTGTGATCACTGTTCTGTCACTAGGAAGACTGGGGAAATGCTTCTTTACATCAGCATTTCCCCGTTCTTCCTCACCGTGAGACGATTGCGGGTATCCGTGCGGACATCGAGTCTGCGGTACCCGCGGTCGGGCTCACGGATTTCGCGGCAGGCACGCACGTCCACAATGCTGCTTCTTAAAGGGGACGTATATATACGTCCTTCTGCCTGTCCGTTCCATGCTGTCGACGTATATCGTCGTGCGCTGGTCGGCAAGCAGTTAAGCGGATAAGTGAGGTAGGTAAAAATCTCCATGTCAATCCTTCCCAGCTGCCAGCAGTTACCCGTGAAGGAAAGGCAACCTCACTGACCATGCGTGCTGGACCATGAGTCAGCGGTAATATGAACCTTGCTACTGACCGCCCTAACCAACGAACATTGCCTTCCACATGATGGTAAACAACTGTAATGGCCTTACATGAAAATAAATCTCTTTTTGGAACCTGCCACTGTGGTACAGCACATTCCACAAATTCACAAAGGGGGGCAGAGTCTACAAGCTGAAAAGGCAGAAATTTCAGTGCTAGCAATTTGGCCAAGCTAGCATTTAGACGCTGAGCATGTGGATGGGTGGGACAGTATTTTTTTTTTACGGTTCAGCAACTGGGGTAGCAAAATTTGGCTGCTGATATCAACTGGTGGTGTACTGCTAGCAGATTGGCTGCAAGTACTTGTGGCACCTATTGCTATACCTTCAATCCTCTCAGTGCAGGTTTTTGAGAGGACTGGAGGTATAGTAGGGGTTGAGATCACAGAGCAAGGAGAAGTCCGCATTTTTTTATTATATGGGTCTTTCAGGTGCTGTTGCCAACAGACTACATGGCAGGTCATCATATGTCTTGTCAAGCATGTGGTGCCCAAGCGGTGGGCTGTTGTGGCCATGCTTGATCTGCTTCAGACGTAGATTGCAAACAGCAATTGATCTACTGCACGTGTCGAAAAAAGCCCACACCAATGAAATTTTGGAAGTCAGTGGGGAGTCAGCAGTGCCCTGCACCTGTGGAGCTCTGTGGTGTGATGCAATACAGTGGCTGCCCTTAAGCTGGCCCCCGGAAGACATCCTGCCTCAATGGAGTTGTGCCTCCTCCTCCTCACTTTCCTCCTCTCTTCTTTCAGGCACCCATGTACAGTCAGTGACCTCATCATCCCCTCCCTCCTCGTCATTGGAGCTGTAGCTAAGGGAACATGACTGCTAGTTTCTTCTCCTTCTGTGGCACCCCCTCTTTCTAGGCTCACACTTCCTCAACCTGGGAAACAACATTGGAGCCTTCAAATTGCTGCACATCCTCCATCAGCATGTAACCGACACTATGGTCAAATAACCATGTAGTACAAAGTGGATTTGCCTTTAGTAAATAAACCCTGGCATCTTATTTGGGGTAAACACCTCAATTTCTTTAACTTTGCAGATTTTGAGTCAGTATCTGGCTGTTCATTTTCTTATAATAGTTTAATTAGATCCCTAAGGGCTTTAAAATCAGCCATTGTATAGCCTTTGAACTCATCAGTGTCTATTTGATTACTTTCTTTTGGTTCTGTCTTTGTCATATAGGAATTTAAACGTTAATCTTTGAGCAAAGAGATACAAATCTTTCACTAGCTCAAATTTGTCTATGGCCTGATCTCGGCAGTAATTAAAGCCTAAGCCTAAGCCGTGTCTCCTCATGTGATAGGACACAAGATGATAAACTAATAACATCTAATCTTGGGGGTCCGGACTCCGATGGACCACATAGGCCTCTAAATGTATTCGGTTCTAAATAAGAGCTATTCGTTTTGGGAAGACTTCCCATACTTCGTTCATTAGGAAATATGGGAAGTCTTCCCAAACCTAATAGCCCTAATTTAGAACCAAATACTTTTTCGCTCAATACTCCCACGCGTCCCCCAAAGGGAGGAGGACCGATAGAGGCCTATGTGGTCCGACGGAGTCCGGACCCCCAAGATTAGATGTTGATAATTCATCATCTTGTGTCCTAACGGATGATAGGCGGATCATCCCCTGAGAACGTGCACAAGCATGAAACGCGTTGAAAGGGGCCTACGTGCTGACGCTATTGCCAGCGCGTCCCCATGGCATGAGCGGTGGCTGATTATGTAAGTTATTGACCTCTTTTGTACTTGATTTTAAGTTTATTAAACTACTACACTATATGAGCATCATTTGGGCTCCCACGGGTGAGCTTTTTTTGCACAGTGCGTAATCCTATCGGGGACCACCATACTACTTATATACCAGGGTGAGGTGTCTCTTTGCTTCAAAGTAATGACCGAAGGCGCATTATCATTTATTATCTGGTGAGTGTACAAATTGGTGGAGGTGCACGTGTGTAACAAATTGTTTCCAAGCACATTGGGTGATGTTTATCTTATGCCGGATTTTTTCCACTTTCTGGTGAGTGGTTAGACTTATCAAGCACATTGTTGGAATTATTTTGGCTTACACTGAATATTTGGAGAAGTCAAGTCACGGATTCTTATATCGGAACTTTGTTTACATTATATGATTGTTATTTAATAATTTACAATATCACAGGAAGCGCTGCACATCTTTTGTTGTTTTAGGATTATTTGAAGGTTGCATGTTCACCTTCTGTGTGCCAGCTGCTAAACAAATACACAGTGCTCACTTTTTCTTTCTTACTTTTGTAATAAACTTTTGATTTTTATTATAACTCTAGTCGTGCCTTAAAAAGCCTGCCAACGTTATGGGTTTATACCCTATGTAGTCTTTGGATATTCTCTCCCTGCAGAGCTGCACCCTCTCCATTTAGGTGCTATATAGCCGATAACTGACTGAAAAGTCACCCTGATTCTCCAGGAACCCAAAACCCTTCTTCCTGCACCAATTCCTCTGCCACTTGTTAATTTCCATAATCTTCTGCTGCCTCTCTGGTGTAGCCCGAGATACGGACAGTATTTCTGGGAATACCACCTAGGAGGTCCTTTTCTTCAATATAACCACTAAAAATTATTTTTTAGGACGCTCCACCTTCCTCTAACTTTGTCATTGGCACCAATATGTACCATGACCGTTGGGTCCTCCCCAGCCCCACCCAACAATTTTCTATTTGGCTAACCTGGTAAACATTATACTGTTCGGCCATCACGGCACACTTGTGTGCATTTACATATTTACTGTATGTTCGCAAGCTCTACAGCTACCTGTGTTGCTGTGCGCACTTTACAGTGGTTCTATAGCATAAACTTTTTTTTACCTTCATGCATTCCAGGCAGTAAAGTAAAACATGTTTAGGTTAAAGAATCACCCACCCTCCCAAACAGTTACCTGAGTCCTCACTTGATCCAGTGCTGTGCCCATCTGCAGCGGGTCTTTCCCCTTCTCCCTGCTCTCACAGGCTTTGCTGAGAGCAGCGGGAGCCATTGGTTGCCCCTGCTGTGAGTCAAACCCTGTGATGAGGAGTGAGGGTGGGGCCGAGCCAAGCTGCCTGCCTCAATTGACACAGGCAGCATGCCTCAGGATCAAGCACGCAGGTGTGCCACGATAGGAAGCAGCTTCCAATGGTGGAACACCCAGAAGAGGAGGAGGCAGGACCGCCGGTGGGGGACCCAAGAAGAGGAGGCTCAGGGCAGCACAAAGCAGGTAAGTTTAAACTAAAATGTAGGACTTTACAATTACTTTAAATGCTCTGAGCTGGTGCAATAATTAAGGTAATAGCCACAAGTGTGTTTATTTTTTATTTTTGGTGAATTGGTCTTCGTTTGTGTACATACACATATGCATAAAAGTCTGTGCTTTCTCATCTTTTAAACAATATTCTTGTGTCCTTAAAGTGGCTGTAAACGCACAAGGTAAAAAAAAACCTCTGTGTGCAGCAGCCCCCAGCCCAACCTAATACTTACCTGAGCCCACTTTCGATCCAGGGATGTGCACAAGAGCCTTGCCTCTCCAGCGACTTGCACTCCTGATTAGCTTTTGGTAGCAGCGGGTGCCATTGGCTCCCGCTGCTGTCAATCACAGCCAGTAAGCCAATCAGGAGACAGATGGGGTGGGGCTGATTTGGAGACAAAACTTTAGCTTCTACACAAGATATACAAAATTAAGTCAGATTTAGTTAAGCTTTGCTAGTTAGAGAATTTACTAACTTGTTTTTCTGTTCTTAAAGCGGAGGTCCACACAAAAAGTGAACCTCCGCTTTTCGGAACCCTCCCCCCCTTAGGTGTCACATTTGGCACCTTTCAGGGGGGAGGGGGGTGAAGATACCTGTATAATACAGGTACTTGCACCCACTCCCGGGCATAGACTCCGGCGGGAGTCACTCCCCTTCCCGCCCCCCACTGTGTTCTGGGAAACACACAGGTCCCAGAACACAGCGGGGACCAGTCAGAACGCACAGCGTGACTCGCGCATGTGCATTAGGGAACCGGGCAGTGAAGCCGCAACGCTTCACTTCCTGATTACCTCACCGAGGATGACAGGGGCAGCCGAGAGTCGAGCAATTGCTCGGCTTCGGCTGCCGACATCGCGGGCACCCTGGACAGGTAAGTGTCCATTTATTAAAAGTCAGCAGCTGCAGTATTTGTAGCTGCTGGCTTTTAATAATTTTTTTTAGGTGGACCTCCGCTTTAAGTTGCATTCAGCTGTAGTTAGCATTAGCGGTGGGAAAAGTGGATATGTTATTACATAACTGTCATATATAACTCTTTGTCACGCCGCCTCTTTGGTGCGCACTGGGAACTCTTTCCTGTGCGACCATGGCTTCACAGCTACGAGGGGTGTTGGGGAGTATATTCGGCGCCCAACTACCAGGAGGCTCTTCCGCATTGGTGTAGGCGCCTCCCCACCCCCTCGCGTGCACGGCGTTGGCGGTAATTTCTTGACGCTGGAACCCACATAAGGGCGCTACCCATGGCCGGAGCAGGCATCTGATTTACATTCACTTCACAGACCATCATGCTGTTGTTCACACTGTTTCCACAGGTATTGTTCACATTGCACATATCCCCTTTCCTATCCTATTTTTTCACCCCCCTTTGTTTATACCACACATTTCCCCTTCCCCATTCCCCCTCAGCACTTCCTCATTTCCAAATTTCTTATTTCTCCATTTCCACAGGTCCCTCTCATTTTTCATGGATCCTGTATACACCACTCATCTCCAAATGCCTGACCGACCTGGACACGCCCTGTGTGGGGGCCACATGTCCTGCATTTCCCTGCCACAGTCCCCGGCGCGAGTTGTCCCAGCCCATTGGGGCTTGCCTGGGTCCCATTTCCATGCCGGCAGCAATTGGCGGCCTGGTGAGTACCATCTAGGACCCTGTTGTCATCCACGGTCCCTTGTATGTTTGGTGCCCTGTTTTAAGCCCAAGATATTTATGTCATTACAGAAAGAAAACGCATGTCTGCTCCTGATGAGCCCAAGATATTTATGTCATTACAGAAAGAAAATGCATGTCTGCTCCTGATGAGCGACTAAAGTCGCGAAACGCGTAGAGCTATTATTTCATTCTTCATAAATGCATCAATATCATAAACAACATTGTAAAACATTTTTTGTATGTCTGTATAATGTATATACAGACATACAATTCAGTCTGTGTAATGTATTCAGTCTGTGTAATGTATATGTACTTCAATTTAAACTTCAATAATGCAATTTAGTCATGGACGGTGCATTAGGTGAAAGAAATAAAAAAAAAAAAGTATGATACAAGATACTCCAGATGTGTTGTTACCCTCTGTTTACCCGTACCCTTTCCCGCACATGCTTCATTTAAAGTCCAGCTCTCTTCTGTTTTTTTATTAATACAAAATTTAGGGATGTGAGGTAATTGACCCATCGCCTCTGGAAAGTCTCACTCCCCCTCCCCTCTCATTAACTCTTTGTTAATTGATTATCATATGTTCTAATACAGTTCTGGAAAGATAGGATGTTTTTGGAAAGTACAATTTTACAGGTCAAGGATCAACTTGCATCTTGATCATTGGCAGTTAGGGTTTCCTCTTTCCCATGTCTATGTGCCTGAGATATAGCTTAAAGCGGAGTTCCACCCAAAAATGGAACTTCCACTTTTCGGAACCCTCCAGTTTCACATTTGGCACCTTTCAGGGGGAGGGGGTGCAGATACCTGTCTAAGACAGGTATTTGCACCTACTTCCGGGAATACTTTCCTGCGGCAGACACGCTCCTACCCGCTCTCCCCCGCTGTCTTCTGGGAAACGAACTGTTTCCAGGAGAGAGCGGGGACCAGTGACGGCGAGCCGCGCTACTCGCGCATGCGCAGTAGGGAACCGGGCAATGAAGCTTAACTCACTAAAGATGGTGACCCCAAAACGTGTCTCTCTGCTCTTGGCCGGCTGAGCACCTCTGTCCGCATCTGAAGGAAAAAATCTGACTGATCATAATTACAGGTGAGAAAACGTTTTCGAATTCTTCACTTTATTGCGGCTGCGGGATGCTCAGTTGTCCAGGATACAGAAGGTAACCGTCTAGTATATATGTCAGTGCTCAATTGCGGTCTGTGTAAACGTTAAGGATTTTGTTGAAATTAACTGAAATATTGCAGCTGCATTTGTTTCTGCTTTCATTCCAAACGATGATGACGACGAGCTTTAATTTAAAAGGGATGGGCTCACACGAAGTACCATATATATTTCCTAAATTGCATGCATGTGATTTGTTGAATGCTATTAGGTGAGCCATATGTACATCAGGGGAAGTTTAAGGTGGTGATAGTCTGATGCATGCTTCTGCTGAGTGTTCTTTGGGGTAGGTAGATAGCCAAGGCTAGCCTATTACCATTTAGAAGGGGACGCCCTATCTAAGCAGAGAACAGATTTACTGAAGAAATTGTGATAATTAGACTTGCTGACGTCAGAATACAAGGTCCTGCGTCCCTTGGGACCATCACATAATTTTTGTTTGGACTTTGAAATCAGATAACATAATGGGAAACAATTTATCGTCAACTGTGAAATTAATAATGAAGGAATGTGGTTTAAATGAACGCATTGTGAAAGTTTTGCAGAAAGTGGACAAAAAGACAGGTTTGGTATAGTATATAAAGTATAGTATAGTAGAGTTCAAGTGTAGCATGCCTGTTGTTGTGATGCTTAAAAGTGGGGGAAAGAATGCATTAATGTATCATGAAAAATGGTGTAAAATAACATGCAAAGCATATAAAGAAGAGCCGATTAAATGGTGGCCACCTGATGGCTCGTTTGATAATGATAAAATTAATGCATTGTTTAGCATACTAATGAAACAATCTAATTGTGAGGAGATCGAATGTCTGGCTGCATGGGAAGTTATGGCTGATAAGCGTAACAAATTTGTTAAACAACCACCTTCTAGGATTTGCACAGGTAAGATTCCTATAGGTCAACTAGAAAATTATGAATTAGCTAATGATTTAATCTCTCCCTATCTGTGTGCACGGAGACAGTTAGCAATTGCAGCTGCTCCTACGGCTCCCGAAAGGGAGGGGGCAGGGGGTTCTGTGTCTGGGTTCTGTGCAATTATGTGTAGCACACAGACCCCTCTTCCTTACCTTTGGCTCACTCGTAGGAAAAAGGGGCACACCGTGCCACATGCCCGTACCCTCCCGCGTGAAGAGGTTGAGCGGTGTAATGTACCTGGGTCTCTATGGCCGGGTTCTCCAGAGAATGGTTCCTGTCTTCACTGCAATAAAGACAAGTCTCTATCCCCCAATAACTCCAAGGTCCACACCAATTGCAACTCCAACGCAGAGTTTATTTTCTCATATGCATAGTCATTAAATAGGAAAGGATGGATGGAGAACAGGACAGCAAAAGGTGTTGGAGCAGGTCCAGGCACAAACGAATATACATTCACTACCCATATCTTCAGGTAGTCTCAGCTCATCCGGATAGTCTCCCACTAGAGTGGATCCTAGCAGCTGGAGTGATGCTTGAATTAGATTACACACAGTCTCTGCACAAACTCTGCCACAGACCTGGTGAACGTTAGGTCTCTGCCACAGACCTGGTGGATGTTGGTTCTGGTATTAGGCCCCTAACAGGAAAATGACATCCCTCCAGAGAGTTACCGGGCCCCTTCCTTCACTGTGATCTCTCACCAGTCCCTTGGAACATCCTCCCCGGCCTCCTCTTCTAGATACGTATCTCTTTGCAAGGCAGCACCTTGGGATTCCTCCTCCCTCTGTGGGCTCCAGCCGAAGGTGCTGGACCCAAGGCCTTCAGTTGCAGCCCCTGGGCTAAAGGTGCCTGGGACTGATCCGCCAGAGTACCAGGCCAGGAACTCCACCCCAGGGCTAAAGGTGCCTGGGGTGGCCACGAACAGAACAACACACTCCCGGGGTCGGACTCCCGGGAACTCACCACTTACAGACAGGGTCTGCCCCTCTTATATCCTCTCCCAGCATGCACAGCAGGCCGACACGCCCACCACACCACCGTCGAGAGGGGACATCCAAAGCACAGCACTGCACCAGCGGTTCAACCCTAGCCTCCGATGGCAGCGCCATCAACAGGCCACAGGGAACTATACACCAGCATCCCACCTGTAGTATAAGAATGGTTTTACAGAACTCAAATAGTGTGTTTGAGTACAACTACCACTCAAACATTCCCTTAGATTTAAAGACCCTGCTACATATGTAAACGTGTTATACATGTTATATGTCAAGTTAAATTGTTATGCCTAGTTCCTTATGCATGTTAGGAAACAGTTAACTGTTTTAGTCATGTGATCTGGGGGTAGGGAGCTGTGATAGTTGTAAAATGGATGCTGCTGAATAAACACCAGGCTCATGTTTAAGCTCCTTGCTGTCTGCCTATACTTGGTGTTAAAACATCACATGGTACCAGAAGTTGGGTCTGAAGAGTCATGGCAGCAAATAGCAACACAAAGAACATTCCTTCCCTGGATTTGGAATCAGGTATCTGTAAACTGGTCACAATGGAGGGAGCTGATAGAGCTTGTATTTGCAGGACCAGATGCAGACAAATGGACTGATCAGCAGAAAGCAGCTCACTTTCTGATATGTGTGGGACAAAAAGGACGTGATGTGTGCCGAGCCTGGCAAGCAAGTGGGGAGATCACTGCAGAAGACAAAAAGAAAACAGAGGTACTGTTTGCAAAGTTTGAAGCATACTGCAACCCGAGGAGAAACTCCACAGTGCAAAGGAAACTGTTTTATGAGAGGAAGCAGTGTGGAGGTGAGTCTGTGGATGAATGGGTGACACAGCTGCGCTCGCTTGCCAAAGACTGTGCTTTCTATGATGCCCGTGTAGCGCACCAACCCCAGACTTTACCTGCTTTTCTTCTGCTTGGCTCCTCCGCAGGAAAAGAATAAGGGAAAAACCGCACCACAAGCCCGTACCCTCCTGGATAGGGAGGTTGAGCGGTGTTAGTTTCTCAGGCCTGCCTTCAGCCGGTGTCAAAACGCCTCCAGTACTGACCTAGTTTCTGCAGTAGTCAGAAACAAGTCTTTGATTCTCCCCAGTAAGCAGCTGTCCACACCAACTGAAAGGTCCAACACTTATTTATTCCTTCTTGCACAATAAACAGTCTCTTTAAGAGCAGACGGGTTGGGACAAGACACAGGTCAGATAAGGTGGGAGGAGGTCCAGGCACAAACTTGAATTTGGGTTTCTCCTGTTCTGATCAGCACGAACAGGCTTGGCGCACAGTCTCTGCCACAGACCATGAGGTTGGTCACTGCCACTGACCGGGTGAAAAAAAGATGAAAGTCACTGCTACTGACCTTGGGTGTGTAGCATCACTGCCACTGTGATTTAAAGAACACGCACTTCCTTCCGTTAGTGAACTAGCCCTTATAGGACAAAAACATCCCTCCGGAGAGTTACCAGAGGCCCCATCTGTCACCACGACTCTGCGCTGGGTCTTCAGAAAGGGTCACCTCCCTGGCCTCCTCATCCTGGATACGGGTCCCTTCGCAAGGCAGATCCCTGGGAGTCTCGGTCCCCGGCGGATCCCAGCCAAAGGCTGCTGGGCTCCGGGCCTTTTCCCAAAGTACCTCACCCCAGACTGAAGGTGTCCGTGATGGAACAGCAACTCCGTCTCTGGGCCTAGGGTACCCAGAGACAACCCGACCAGGCCTCCGGGCCTAGGGCACCCGGAGGCGACACACACGCACCCAGGCCTAAGGTGCCTGAGCGTGGAACCAACGACCCCTCTGGAAGATGGCCGTCCCCTTTTATATCCTCTCCCGACAGGCACAGCAGGTTCCCCGCCCCGCCGTACTGCTGCCGAGAGGGGACAAAAAGGACACAACCTTGTACTGCGGTTCAACCCAGACCCATGGCAACAGCGCCACCCATAGGCCCCAGTGAACTTACACACCAGTACCATCTCCCAGGGATAGAAATGGTCCATGAGACCTAACAATTCGTGCATCTGAGCCTAGTTACCACTCAGATGCTTCCCCCTAAATGTAACCACCCGCTACACCGGAGATATGATAAAAGACCGCATTCTGATGGGCAGTAAGTTTAAGGAAGTTCAGGAAAAGCTGCTGCAGGAAGAAGACTTAAATCTTGAGAAAGCCATAAGGATTGCCAGAGCATATGAAATGTCAAGAAAGGACATGCGGGTACAGGAAGGAACACAGCTCCCGATTAATGCTATAGAACAGTGATGGCGAACCCGTGGCGCGTGTGCCACTGCCGGCACGTCGAGCCCTCTCTGTGGGCACGCCAGGAGAAATGGAGAAACAGACTTAAAGACTGAAATCGGTCCACACCACACCGCAAACTACATCTCCCACAGGTCCCTTGGTTTGCAGCGATGTGTCCGAGTGAACGTGACAAAGTAGAAACGGCCAGGGGTGACGTGTGTGCTTGCGCACGCACACAAATCCAAACATAGATGCTGTTTTGTCCACACCGCACCCCCCATCAAACTACAGCTCCCACAAATCTCTGGGGCCAGCGATGTCTGGGGTGGGCGTGCCTGAGAGAACACGGCTTCCTGGCGGCTGGGAACGATCAGGGGTGATGTGCGGGCGGGAATGAGCTGCCAGATCGGACGGGAAACACTGGAGACAGGTGAGAGGGTTATATGGACAAAAATAGAAAACTGGGAACCACACTGTGGAATACAAATATTAATGAGAGCTCATCCACTCACTATCCAAAAGGAAGTGGGGCTCAGTGGCCAAAAAGCTGCATACAAGGGAGAAGGACTGTGCCAGGGAGAAGGAATTGTCAAGATGCCACAAAATAGAGCCACAGGGATATAGCAATCAAAAAAATAGAAGACAAAAATGATGGGAAATTAAATGACAAAAATGTAATAATTAAAACAGGTCAAATACAAAAAGATGCTTTTCCACCTACAACCATCTAAAAAGACAACGTTGTCTAAAACAAAAACATCTAGGCGCCGTTATGCATCCACATACCCAAACAATCGTGCAGTAACCATATAACCATGGAATGTATGGCTGGGTCTACCCAATGCCCAGCAAATGCATCCCAGCATTCTGAGCGTAACGCCCTCCTGATCACAGCATTCTGAGCATAACGCACTCCTGATCCCAGCATTCTGAGCATAACGCACTCCTGATCCCAGCATTCTGAGCATAACGCACTCCTGATCCCAGCATTCTGAGTGTAACACATTTGTGATCCCAGCATTCTGAGCATAACGCACTCCTGATCCCAGCATTCTGAGCGTAACACATTCCTAATCCCCGCATTCCGAGCAGAACGCATTCCTTTAAAAAAACACAAGTTTTTTTCTGGGCAGAATCGTACGTTTTTGGTCCCTTAGGGCTTATTCGGAGGGATGATCAGTCCCATCCTCTGTACAGAGCCGCTGGTAGGTTTAATTCTGTGTTGGCACTTTGAAAGAAATAAGTTGGTTTTGCGTCGCGGTTTGGGCACTCGGGTTCAAAAAGGTTCGCCATCACTGCTATAGAAAATCACAGCAGCAGATATGGGCAAGAAAGAACACACAAAGGAATAAAGGGCACCTATGGCACTGGGACAAGTAACACACAAGCAGCGTGTGAATATTGTGGAAACATGCACCGTAAAAATAGTGTCTGTCCGGCAAGGGAACAGATATGCAATAAATGCAAAAAAAGAGGGCATTTTGCCATGGTGTGTAAACTGTCTTCACAAACCGGAAGGTCAAAAACACGTTCTGTACACACCATAGAGGACAATGATGACAATGCAGACTCAGACTGCACCCCACTATATCTTGCAGCAGTACAGAAAACACATCAGTCTGCAGATGAAGAAAATGTAACATTACATATAGGGGCTTACAAAACTCCAATCACATTCAAAATAGATACAGGAGCACAAGTAAATTGTGTGCCAAGCCACATATACCTGGAACAGCTTAGTAATGAATCCCCCTTAGAGACTCAGGACCTACCGAAACTAATGGGATATGGGGGTGAAAAGCTGAAAGTAATGGGTCGCTGTCATGAAAAATGTTCTTACAAGGGATCTGAAAAGGTTTTACAATTGTTTGTGATAGAAACACAAGCCCCAGCCGTGCTAGGTCTCAGAACAAGTAAAGAGATTGGACTTGTGAAGACCATAATGACTGTGGATGGTGGGCACAGAGGTCTGACAATAAACATGAGTACTGTGATCTATTCAAGGGCCTGGGGTGCCTCCCGGGTGTAAGCCGCATACGTATGTAAGAGGGTGCACAGCCTGTTATTCATGCCCCAAGGAGAATACCTTTAACTCTTATGGATAAAGTCAGACAAGAACTCACTAGGATGGAGAAGCTGGGAGTAGTAAAAAAGGTCACAGAACCATCGGAATGGGTCAGTTCTATGGTTGTGAGAAGAATAACACAGGTGCAATTCGTATATGCATTGACCCACGTGATTTGAACATTTGAAGTCATAATGAGAGAACACTACAAACTCCCCACCATAGAGGATATAGAGCACAAGCTAGTAGGAGTATTTAGTATTTAGGAGTATTTAGTGTACTAGACGCCCATTCTGGTTACTGGCAATTGCGTCTTGATGAAGACTTTCATCTCCACTTTGGGTCAATGGCGCTTCACAAGGGTACCTTTCGGCATAGCATCTGCACAGGAAATATTTCAAAAGAAATCACACAAATTGATCGCTGGTCTACAGGGTGTTGAAGTAATAGTTCATGATTTGCTGGTCTATGGAAAGGATCAAATGGAACATGACAAAAACCTTACTGCTTTGCTCAGTCAGTGTAGTAAGAAGAATCTTACACTCAATTCAAACAAAATGCAAATTGGGGTAGAAGAAGTTACATATTTTGGACACCTACTAACCAAAGAGGGCTTGAAGCCTGATCCAAAGAAGATTACAGCAGTTCTTAACATGAAGGCCCCAACCTCCAGAAAGGAGCTGGAGACATCACTAGGCATTTTCAACTATCTATCCAAATTCTCTCAGGGCCTTGCTCAACACAGCATCGCTACGTACACTGCTACAGAAGGATTCTACTTGGTGTTGGGATGCAAACATGGAAAAGACTTGAAAAAGTGAAAAAAATTATCACTAAACATCCAGGGCCAATACTGAAATGTTTTGACGTAAACTGTGACACTGTACTTCAAGTGGATGCATCCCAGTTTGGGTTAGGTGCTGTACTGACCTCAACAAGGACATCCTGTGGCATATGCTTCACGAGCACTGACCACAATGGAAGCCAATTATGCCCAAATTGAGAAAGAGATGCTGGCTATTGTGAATGGATGTGAGAAATTTCACCAGTACATACAGTATATATAGACCTATCTGGTTCTTCTTTTGACACTGTAATCCTAAACCATCCATTAGACCCACTCACCACCATCCAATTCGCCCACTCATCCATCCTTTTCACTCTCTTTTATCTTGATCTTAATTACCACATTCATGTTGTTTACCCATTCACTGCTGGACTGGGGTAGTGCCGACTGCCAGCTTCTTGGCCTGAAATAGACATCTCTGAACCGCGACCTGGGTGTTACCTGGGTTACCCACTTCTTCTACTAATCCCAGGAGACAATGCTTCACCTCTAACTCTGTAGAGGTTCCAAACACCCGGTCGATAATTCCTATTACCTCCCTCCAGTAGCGGAACAACTTCGGGCATCTCCAGAACATGTGGATCAAGTCCCCCTCTATATCCCCACACCTGGGACAACTTGCGTCCGGTCTCCGGCCAAACTGGAAAAGTTTACATGGAGTGTAATAGGTTCTATATAATAACAGGTGTGACATCCTCTGGGAGGGTGAGAGCGATAGCGTTGTAGCAAGTTAAAGGATTCTATTCCACTGTATTTCAGATATAGTTCCCACATCTTGTTCCCACTTCCTCTTGTACATAGGGGCCTCTATCCCTCCCAGTCTCCCCTTATTTATATGTGGATATATCTTTGAGATAAGGCCTTTCCCTGTTTCTGCGTTAATTATCTTTTGGAGCACGGGTATCATGCTCCATTCCAGGGTCACTCCTCTAAACTGTTCCTCTAATGCGTGCCTGACCTGTAAATACCTTAAAAAGGATTTGTTCGACAATGCAAATTGCTCTCTCAGTACCTGGAAGGTTTTCAAGGTGTCATCTTGATAGAACTGAACAACAGATTTTATTCCGCTTCCCTCACCACCTCCATCTTCTGCAATTCTCCCAATTTGCTATTCTCCCATAGGAGGGTATACTCCGTGAGTCTTCTATACTTCAGTATTGCCTTCCCTGTATCCCATACTCTCATCATCAATCTCAAGCTTGGAAGTCCCGGGGGGGAAAGATCCCGCCTCCAGGGCTTCCACTAACCGACCGTGTGGGGTAATCTGCAGAAGCATTTTCCTCCCTACCTCTCCCGCTTCCAGTTACAGCCCGCCATGTGCTAAAGTTGTGACGCTAAGAAGTAGCTGAAGGGGTGTGGGAGCGCTACTCCTCCTTTCTGCTTCTGTAATTGCAAAGTGCTTAGACGTATTCTTGCCGAACCACCCTTCCATATCAGTTCCCTGAACACAGTGTCTATCTTTTATAACCACTTTTTATACAACCAGATTGGGGAATTATGTAGTACGTACAAAAGTTGCGGCATCCTACATATTATCTTCTATGTACTGTTGAGGATCTCTAGAGATATTTATACCTAGGTGTTTGAATTTGTTCACTATTTGTATCTGGGCCACCTCCCCAGGTAGGGGGCCTTTCAAGGGGTCTACTGGCAAGAGGATGGATTTTTCCCAGTTTATCTTAAGTCCCGAGAGGGGCTTCCCGGAGGGAGTCCTGCGTATCACCGAGGAACAACAGGAGATCGTCTGCATATAATGCGACTTTCTCTTCCAGCTCGCCTCTTCAAAAGCCCTTTATCTGGGTGGAAGACCTAAGGGCAATGGCCAGGGGTTCGATTGCGATGGCGAAGAGGAGGGGTGACAAGGGACACTCGTCTCATCCCCCTCCCCAATCGAAATTTGTCAGACTGTTCATTGTTCACCTTTACTCTAGCCTCTGGTGTCCTATAAAGCATTTTTACCCAATTGCTGAAACCTGGTCCAAGTTTGACCGCTTCCATGGCTCTCCATAAATATTGTCACTCGAGGCTGTCAAAGGCCTTGGCGGCATCCAAAGACAAAACGGCCCTCTCTCCTCCCTCGTCCGTTGGGACCTGGAGGTTCAGATATACCCGTCTTATATTTGTGCTAGTAGTTCTTACAGGTATAAAACCCGATTGATCGGGGTGGACGAGTATCTGTATGACTTTACTCAGCCTAGCCGCCAAGACCTTTGCAAGTATTTTCATGTCAGAGTTCAGTAAGGCGATAGGCCTATATGAGGCGATATCTAGTGGATCTTTACCCTCCTTATGTATAATAATTAAAGTGGATTCCATCATTGATGGGGGAAGCACTCCCTTTGTCACCGACCAGTTAAGGATCCTCATCAACTCCGGGAGCGGTACCTTCCCATAATGACGATAAATCTTGTCTGGGAGCCCATCCGGTACCGGGGATTTCTGTCCCGCCATCTCATTCGTAACTCGTTGGATCTCCTCTAGCGTTATAGGCCTGTCTAACTCCATTCTGTCCATCTCATCAAGGGAAGGGACAATCAAGTCCCTAAAAAAAGCATCCATTCCTTCCCCCGTCTCCTCCTGGCGAGAACTATACAAGTCCTGATAATATTCTCTAAACTGACCCACTATTTTTGGTGTGTATGAGGATACCCTTCCATCCCCCGTGGCAATCGTAGGAACCACAGATGAAGGAGAGTTTGTCCTGACTAATTGTGCTAGCATACGTCCCACACTTTCCCCCTCTCCAAAAGCAGTTTGCCTCTGAAAGAGATATTTATTCTCTATCTTTTTAAGCATCGCTAATCTATAGTTCTGTTGTTCCTCTGTCCATTTCCTGAGCCTATCAGGTGTCGGGTCATTGACATACTGTTCTTCCGCTGTTACTACCCTCTCCCCTATTAATCTCTCCAATTCCTTGGTCTGTTTTTTAATTTTTGAGATTTGCTGTATCAGTATGCCTCTTAGAAAATCCTTTAAGGTGTCCCATACTATTCCCTCTGAGGCAGTGCCTCTGTTCAGATCAGCAAACTCTCTCAAGGATGCCAATACCTCACTTTGATCTCCCATCAGTTGGATCCACTCCCCAGGGTGACTCCGCTCACCCAATATTAGTGATACAGTCACTGGAGAATGATCTGACAAGCCACTCGGCATGTAATTCACGATCTTTATCAGTGGCATCATCTCCTCGTTTCCCAGAATTAGGTCAATCCTGTAAAGTGTAGAGTGTGTCCTGGAGAAGCACGAATACCGTCGGGCATCCGGATTCCGTACTCTCCAGATGTCCTCCAGGCCTGTTTCTTTAAAAAAATTGGGGAGACGGCTATCCACTAGATTGCCCTTTTGTGTTCCTGGGGGAAACCTGTCTAAATTTCTGTCCATTACCATATTGAAATCCCCCGTTACTATCACCGGGACTCCTGGCTTATTCAGGACAAACTTGATCAGTCCACAGAGGATCGAGACATCAAAGGGGGAGGGATGTATACGTTTGCCAATACGCAGACTCTATTCTCTATGTTGCAGAATAGGAAAATGCATCTCCCTAATTCATCCACCTTGGACTGCATACAAGTGAACGTCACCCCGGATCTAACCAAGATACTCACCCCCCTAGAGTAGGAGGTGTGAACTGAGTGGAATTGCGTTCGATAATCTCTCCACCTCAATTAGGAAGTGGAGATTTTAGTAAAATGTGTCTCCTGTAAGCAAAGAATAGCTGCCCCGTACGTCTTTGCGATCAGAAGAACTGCTGTTTTGTTCTCTGGATCCCCCATTCCCCGGACATTCCACGAACACAAAATTTATTTTTTAATCTGGGTGCTTTTAACCATTATAGTTCAAGTTTCTGTGAACCCTGTGAATTTTTCAATCAGTGATCCCTTTAATATAGTTTTCCTGTGTCATTTTTGTGACCCTGAATTGCCTTAACTCATATCTATATTTGTCTTCCAACAATCTTTTGTGCCAAACATACCACGCATACCATCTCGTGCTCCCATACATCCCTTTCACCGACCCACTGGGTCTATATTGGGGCTTCCTAATGTGACCTTTACATTTAACTATCATATCAAGTGTTATTGTCATCATTAAATTTGTGTTCTTACACTCTTCCCTCCCTATCCTACCCCCTTCAAATCCTCATGAGCCCAACCACAACAAAAACCAACAAAAAGAGACAAAACAGACAAACAAAAAAAAAAAATACGCGTAGAGAGAGCTCTTCGCCTCGCCACACCCCTTTAGAACAAGGGGTAATATGCTCATTGCTCCCTCCACCTATCCACCCTATCCCCCTCCCCTATTTATTCAATTGTGTAATATTGTGTGACTTAATCTAAATCATAAAATTAACGTTATTGAGATTCAATGGTATTGCAGTCAAACTATTCTACAGTCTCCTCTTGTAAGTTGTTATCCAGTCCCCCACTCCCTCCAGGGTGTCAAAAGAACACAGTCTCCCCTAGGGCATTCACTCACAATCTTGCAGGATATAGCAGTGCATAGGTTATTTTTAGTTGTTGCAGTTTGCGTTTGGCTTCTCCAAACTTGGCCCTCCGCTTTTGTAAATCAGGTGAAAAGTCTGGGTATATAGAAACCCTGTTACCATTATGTAAGATACTACCCATTTCTCTGGCTTTGTTTAGTATGGACACTCTGTCCTTGTAATAGAGCATTTTTACCAGGAGAGTTGAGGTGGTCTAGAAGGGACCCCGTGAGACCTTTGCTAGTGCAAAAAATGGTGAAAAATTATTTTATCCAAATAGGTCTTTAAACCACTTTTCCAAAAATGACGTAGAATCTGGGCCCTCACTACGCTCGGGGATCCCCACTATCCTCACACTCTTTCTTCCCATCCTGTTCTCCATTTCATCAAACTTTATCTGGTAGTTAACCATCTGTTCCCTTATTGTTCTCATCTCCCGTTTGAGAGGGTTCAAGTCATCCTTTATTAGGCTAACCCTCCCCTTGAGGGCCGTCGTCCTTTCTCGCACTTTTTGCATATCATGCCTAACGAGGGACAGTTCTTCCCTGATGGTTTTGAGCTGGTCAGACATTTCATTTATGGAAATCTTACAGGAGTTAATTGCATCCAATACATCCTTCAGTGATGGTTCTGTTTCCCCTCGGGCTACCGTTCTAGTTGGTGACTTTAGCTGCGTGTGAGCATCTTGCACCCCCTCCCTCAAAGAGTTTCCTCCAGACACATTCACTACCTTCGTGAGGATTGCCTGGCCATGTCCCTGGCTTTTTCTTGTGGTGGAGGCCCCAGTCTGTGGTTTGGACAATATGCTGGAATGTTGATTCTGTTGGCTGTTTTTTGGGGTGGTCTGGTCTTGCGCGTGCGCAAACCTTCCCAATTTAGCAGCAGCTGCCTGACTCACTTTTGTACTGCGCTGCGATGGCATAATAATATATAGCCAACTATTTAGCGGTCACATATATGTAGCGATACCCCCACTTAAGAGAGCCGCTGGTATGATGTTTCCGGCCTGTAACACGCCGCTGTCAACCCCCAGCAATTGGCTCTACCCTCCCTTGGCACAGCTCGTAGGGAATGATAGGATTGTGAGACCTGTAACTCTAGGTCACGCAATCCGGTAATAAAGGCACACAGTGATATTGTATAACTGGCACTAACCGTCCCCTCAACAAAGTAATCACACCAACAACTTGTCTGCTTTAATCCTGGTACTTTTACTGAATGAAATGGTTAAGCAGATAAACTGTATACATTAGCATATGCAGAGCCCTGCAATAAAAGGTATTCAGCAAATAAACAGATATACAATTCTGTACACACACACAACTAACAGACCCCGCTTGCAGCTCCCCTCCCTCGTGGGCAAGATGGCGCCCAGTAATGTCTAAACTTAGATGTCAGGCCTGACTGTTCTAGGTGTAAGTTCCGTGGAGATGGATCTTCACTAGCAAATGGTGGTGCACCTTTAGAGACAAATTGTAATCCACAGGAATAGGTACTTGTAAACTTGAAGAATAAAGTAAAGTCACTAATGCTACTTAATGCACTTTCCCTCCAGTGTGCAGATGCAAACTCTAAATGGTGGGCCCCGAACAACAAACACTGGGCCTAGAGATCCTGTACTAATCTCTGAGCAGGTGCTCTCTCACCCAACCGGACAAGTCCACGTCCGTATCTTCTGTAGCTGTGTCTCGGTACACAGGTTCCACGACACCCGGGTCTTCGGTCCTCCTGGAAGTAGTAGATGGGTAGCAGGATGAGACGTCCCTCAGGCTCCTCATTGGAAACGGAAGGCTCTTTGGAAACACAAGGCCTAAACTTCAGGCCCTGTCAGGAACAACAGACTCGGCACAGAGTTCCACTTGCTGGGCGGGCGATGTCCAAAGAGACCGAACTCCGGTCCGCCCTTCAGTTAAATAGCCCACCCCAGCAGTCCTTGCGCGGGGCAATGCACCCTGGGTATGGTAGTCTCTGGGTTATTAAAGCAACACCCCGCTACACACTCCCCCCACTTAAAATCTTTGGTCCCCAAAGATAATATTAGCATTATTTACAAACAATACAATTTATGGCTGCAAAAGAGCTGGGCAAGGGAACCTCCCACCAAACTTGGTAAGGGAGATTGTCTTGTCCACAGGTCATATTGGTGGAAGTGACCTGTCTAACTGTGCCAGAGAGTGAGCTGGGGTTGCCCTCCACCAAATGCACAGTGGAGGGGCCAGGTTTCTCAATTGTCCTTCTCGCAGTCACTACAGCATCTTCCGAGCATTCTCCCATCTGGGTGTAGGTTAGTTTTCGGGGAGGGCGAATAGCTCTCTTCACTCTTTGCTCCCTGTGGGCCAAGGTATCAGGCACAATGGGTTCTTCCATTCTTCCTTCCACTGGGACAGGTGTAGTGGATCCTACTGCTTCAGGGGCACCCAAATCAGGTGCAGAGAGGTACAAAGGGTCTCTTGTGTCTTCAGCTGGGACTGACTCTAAGGCATCTTTCCACTTCTCAGTCAGAGTACCCGATGGAATGAACTCAGCAGCTTCAGCATTTAGGGTGCCATCGATGGTAACTTCACAAGGTGAAGGATCCATGACCATGGGTTTAGGTGCCTGGGCTCCTCTCTGGTCGGAAGTGGCTTGTGCCTTCTCATAAGCCAGTCTTAAGCTTTTCCGCAGCCTGTCCACGTATCCCTTGTGTGAAGCAGCCGATGTGTGGTCTATCGAAGTGCCAAAGACCAGGTCTACAGGTAGTCTTGCTTCCCTTCCCTACCGAACATTAGTCTTTGAGGGGAGTATCTGGTGACATCACTAGTTGTGCTATTGTAAGCGTGCACTATGGCAGCTATATGCTTGCCCCAATGTTGTTTTTCCTCGCTGCTCAGGGTCCCCAGCATATTCAACAAAGTTCTGTTAAACCTTTCTGGTTGGGCATCTCCTTGTGGGTGATAAGGGGTTGTGCGAGTCTTCTTTATGCCTAAGGAATCCAATAACTTCTGGATCAGTCAACTTTCGAAGTCCCTCCCCTGATCCGAGTGAAGGCGTTGAGGTAGTCCGTAATGTACGAAATACTTCTCTACGAGTATCTTGGCCACAGTGGAAGCCTTCTGGTCTTTAGTTAGAAAGGCCTGGGCCTATCGAGTGAAATGGTCGGTTATCACCAGAACATTTCCATGTCCACTCAAATCAGGTTCCAGACAAAGAAAATCAATGCATACCAAGTCCAAGGGCCCTTGGCTTTGCAGGTGGCCCATTGGGGCAGCTTGATGGGGCAGTGTTTTTCTTTGTATACAGCGAGCAGATGAGTGACAGTACTCCTCCACTTCAGCCCGCATACAGGGCCAATAGAATCTACTCCTTATGAGCTGAAAGGTTCTCTCTGCCCCTAGGTGGCCATGGTTGTCATGTAGGGCAACCATAACAGTCTTTCAGTGTTTTTCCAGCAGGAATAGTTGCCACTTGTCTTCCAGGTCATCAGAGGGGCCCCTTCGGTAGACCACCCCTTGATGCACCTGCAACCTGTCCCATTCCTTGCGCAGTAAGCGGGCCTCCTTTGAGGGGTCATGCAAGAGTCTGTCCGGATCATGGTCTTCTAAGGCTTCCAAAGCCAATCTTCCCAATGGGTCTTCCAGCTGGTCCCGTTGTCAGAAACATTGACGCATCTCAGCATAGTGCCTACGATATATGTCAGAATGTTTATACTGAAATATAAAAAAATAATTATTGCGGAAATAGGCATATCTTAATATTTTTGGAGATTCCCCATTTCCTACAATATTAACCACTTCCCGCCCAGTCAATAGCAGATTGACGTCCGGGAAGTGGTTCTGTTATCCACACTGGACGTCATATGACGTCCTGCGGGATAACAGCCGCCGCGCGCCCGGGGGGGCGCGCATCGCGGCGATCGTTGGAGCGGTGGGTCAGTCTGACCCACCGCTACACTGATCTCAGTAAAAAGCCTCCGTCGGAGGCTTTTTACCATGTGATCAGCCGTGTCGAATCACGGCTGATCAGGAAGTAAACAGGAAGAGCCGTTGATCGGCTCTTCCTCACTCGCGTCTGACAGACGCGAGTAGAGGAGAGCCGATCGGCGGCTCTCCTGACAGGGGGGGTTCGCGCTGATTGTTTATCAGCGCAGCCCCCCCTCGGATACCCACACTAGACCACCAGGGAAGCCCCCCAGGACCACCAGGTAAGCCCCAATCATGTGGATGGCCCATATGGCCATCCACATGTAATAAAAATAAATAAATAAAAGAAAAACATAAAAAAAAATATGCCAATCAGTGCCCACAAATGGGCACTGACTGGCACTTTCACAATGTGTGGTGGCTGGCATTGCTGGGCACCAGTGCCACCAATGCCACCTACTAGTGTCCATCAGTGCCACCTATCAGTGCCCATCCGTGCCCATCCGTGCCAATCTGTGCCCACCTATCAGTGCCCGTCCATGCCACCTATCAGTGCCACCCATAAGTGCCCATCAGTGCCGCCCATGAGTGCCAATCAGTGCCGCCTATGAGTGCCAATCAGTGCCGCCTATGAGTGCCAATCAGTGCCACCTATGAGTGCCCATCAGTGCCGCATACCAGTGCCACATATCAGTGCCGCCTATCAGTGCCCATCATCAGTGCCCATCAGTGCCACCTCATTGGTGCCACCTCATCGGTGCCCATCAGTGTCGCCTTATCAGTGCCCGTCATTGAAGTAGAAAAGGTACTTATTTACAAAAAAAATTAACAGAAACAAAGAAAAACTTAGTTTTTTTTTACATTTTCGCTCTTTTTTTATTTGTTGTGCAAAAAATAAAAATCGCAGAGGCGATCAAATACCACCGAAAGAAAGCTCTATTTGTGGGAACAAAATGATAAAAAATTTGTTTGGGTACAGTGTAGCATGACCGTGCAATTGTCATTCAAATTGCGACAGCACTGAAAGCTCAAAATTGGCTTGGGCAGGAAGCTGTATAAGTGCATGGTATTGAAGTGGTTAAACAAGAAATTCTAAGTTCTTTTATCCATGCTAGTTTGAAGACAAGTAACACAAATGAATATTGCTTAAAATATTATATATATTTATTAACTAAAGTACAGTGCAAATTAAAATCAGGTATAAGTCGTGATAAAACAATTGAATAGATATACTTCTACATTCAGAGATAAATGATGATTAAGGTTCAGATAATTTTTACATACATTTCTATGCAAGCTCTAGATGACACTATATGAATATATCACAGTTCAATACTTAAATGATACTTGTACATCTAACACTTGGTAGCTTTTGAAATGTAACCTTCCGTGACTTCACGGCTTTAGATAAACAAACTTGTTTACATTATGTTATCTTTCTCAAGACAAACAGATCTCCTAATTACACTTCTTGAAAATACGGACAATATGTTGTCCTGTGGACAAGTCTTGGTAATTTAGCCAAGAATGTCTATTTAAACACAAAGCTATCTCTAATGCATTGCTTGTTTAAACAGATCCCAACATCAGGCCATTCACCAAGGTTCACAATAGTACTGTGATATATATAAATATGTATTTATATATGTTTCTTCCTTAATTGCCTCCGTAAGATGTCATACTGCAGTTAGCCATCTCTCAGAACCAATTAACACTTACTAACATAATAGAGTGGCCGCATTTGGTATCTGTTCAAACCATCTATCGCATGTAGGATAAAAGATTTATACGTTACCAATAACTGAGAGTTCTGTCTGTTTGAGAAGCGAAGTCCCAAGAGGGACTTCTTTCACCATCGCTACATGTTTGCATTAAGATCACCCCCTCCAGCTTCAGAGAGTTAGTGCCTTCAGAGATCAACTCTTCTTCAGCTCCCTCCGATCTTCAGCTCAAGGCCTCTCTGCCAACCTAGTCCTCTTTCAGTCCAGACTCCAAAAGTGGGTGTGTATCTTATCACTAGGTAACTTTTTTTTTGGAAGGTTGTCTTAGCAACCACATATATGCCATCTTGAACAATGTCGTTTTTAACCTGTAGGGGCAGTGGTGTATAAGGAATAATTTCTAATGTTGTTTTCACGGAGGCCGAAGGTAATTTACGACTACCCTTCGATCTAACTTAGTAAAACACACTTAATTGTCTAAGGGTGTCAAAATGTGTCAAGTATACCAGACATTTTGGCGAATGACTCAGAGTAATGTCTTGGGAACATCTTCCCACCTCTCTGCTAATGGGTTGTTAACATTCCTCGAAGCTGAAGTCATTTGTAATAACTTTTAACTTACTTTTGACCAATACAGCTCCTAGTATCAATACCGCTAGGATGTCACATTTTGTAATAATATATATATGTAGATATGGGTTTATACATACATATATATATATATATATATATATAAATACAAAAAATCATATTAAAAATTCATAGTCCATATGATAAACAGCGCTAATTATGGATAAGTGTCCAAAAAGCACACGGTACACTTGAGTGATGACTTTGCAACAGTCTAATTAAAAGTGAAGTTTCTTCTGTGTATATAGTCTGTAGTGCACCCTACACCAATCAAAAATCTTCACCACGAGTGAGGCACACTCCCCCTCTGGGGTTCAAACTCACCACAAGGATGAAAAAGATAAGCCTTTCAAATCTGTAGGTAATCTCGCTCCAACTTCAGTCATCACCACCAGGGTAGTAAGGGTTAAAATCCTCAGGAACACATATAAGGACATAAAGCACCAAATAGTGTAATATTGCTTTAATAAGGAAATCCCCCAATACAATATCCCTGTATCAAATGCATGTACATAAAATTCACTTGTTAAAAGCACATAGAAATGAAGAGTGTATTCACCGCTAATCCGACCCAAGAGGGCGTCCGTGTTGCAAACGTGACGCTGTAATATCTTTTCCTAGTATGGGACAGCTGGCCGTGGAGTTCACTCTGCACTTCCTGGTTACAGAGACGCTGCGGTATCTGAGCCCTGACCGGTTTCGTCACAGGCTGACTTCAGCCACCATACCAGGGATCTCCTGACTAGGTGGCTCACTCGGATTTGATAATCCAGAGATGAAGGGCATCTGTTCCATCTGGACAGAACTTCCTTCTGTAACACTCGAGTGTGGTATTGAACATATGGGACCGCCTCGAAGGAGGCTACCATGAGGCCCAACACTCGCATGCAAAAACGGAGTGACGGCCAATTCCTGGAAGTCAGCTGCCGTACTGCAGCCCGGAGGGTCTGCAACTTCTCCACAGGGAGGAATACCTTTGCCTCTGAGGAATCCAAAATCAACCCCAGGTACACTAGGCGTTGAGTGGGCACCAATACTGACTTTTGCGTGTTTAGTATCCAACCACAGTCTCGAAGAGTCTGACAGGTAATGGACACACTTACCTCTAATTCTGAGCTTGAAGCGGCCTTCAGCAGAAGGTCGTCCAAGTAGCCTGTGATAGCGATACCCCGCTGTCTTAGAAGTGCCAGAATCGGAGCGAGCACCTTGGTGAACGTCCTGGGTGCTGAGGCAAGGCCAAACGGGAGGGCCACAAACTGGTAGTGGTCCTTCCCGATAGCAAATCGCAGAAACCTCTGGTGTCTGGAGTATATGGGGACATGCAGGTATGCGTCCTCGATGTCCAAGGAGGCCAGAAAGTCCCCCGGATGGAGAGCCGTGACTACAGATCGAACCGACTCCATCCGAAATCTTTGTACCTTCACAAAGCAATTGAGGGCTCTGAGATCCAAGCTTGGACGAACCCCCTTTTTCGGCACAAAGAACAGATTTGATTAAAAACCCCGTTCCAGTTCTGGAACTGGAATAACTACCCCGCGTTCCAGTGGACCCTGGACCGCCCTATACAGGGCCTCCCGACGGGTCAGTAGTAGCTGGAGATTGGAGGTGTTGAATCTGTCCGGTGGACAAGAGAGAGACTCTATCTTGTAGCCTGAGGAGATTACTTCGCAAACCCACCTGTCGGAGATTAGAGCTGTCCACTGAGTCGCGAATTTGCGAAGACGTCCCCCCACCGAGAGCTGGGTGGGGGTGGACCTTCATGCGGACGCAAATTTGTTCGCAGGCTTATTGGGTATGCGGGACCAAGGACGCTTTTGTCCTTGGGCAGGCGCTTTATCGGCCTGGGGTCTTTTCCCGGTCGCCCTAGGGGGACGAAAAAACCGCTTGCGTGCAGTAAAGGAGGGCCCTTGCCCCTTGGCGTGGCCCCTTACCCTTGCTAATTTGGGGAAGCAAAGTGCTTTTACTTCCTGTGGCATCCTTGATGATGTCATCCAGAGAAGCCCCAAAAAGTCTGTCGCCCTTAAAAGGCAGATCCAACAGGGCTTTCTTGGAAGTCTGGTCTGCAGACCAGCCTTTTAGCCAGATCAGGCGGCGTATTGCTACTGCATAAACCGAAGTTTTAGACAGCAGGGGAATAGTATTCATGTCTGACTCGCAGACAAACCTAAGGCCCTGGACCAACTGGTCGGCCAATGTTATCTCATCAGGAGGAGCATCTCGCCTCCTTAACCCCTGGAGTAGCAATCTTGCCCATTCAGTAAGTGTGTGAGACACTAGGGCCCCCGCCAATGCCGTACGTACTGCCGAGCCTACCACTGAATATAGGTAGCAAGGGAGTGCTTCAGCCTTCTTAACCACAGGGTCCTTGAAAACAGGAGCCCCTTCTACAGGAATTGTGGTGGCTCTATTTAGTCTGGACACCGGAGGGTCCACTATAGGGGGAGAGGTCCATTTCTTCAGAAAACTCTCCTCAAAGGGGTACCGTACCGCAAACCTCTTTGGGGCTGTAAAGACCCTCACTGGGTTCTCCCATTCCTTGTATAAGAGTTTATCAAAAGACACACAAGGGAACACCTTAGCAGTGCGGGCAGGTCTATGAAACCCAAGTGGACCGGAGTCTCTGCTGCTTCTGCAGTATTTTCCAACTTTAGCATATCCCGCACTGCAGTAATAAGGTCAGATACCAAAGCCGTCTTGCGTACTGACCTGGACTTGGAGTCATCCTCACTGTCCGGTCACGGTCTGCAGTCTCTGATGCGTCAGAATCTGGGCCCCGAGCCGTAGCTGGACCTGGTTCTGCATCAGAATTATCCCCAGAAGCTTGCAGGGGACGGGGCGTTTACTACCCCCTGTATTCCCGTGTGCTGCTTCCACCCTGGCAGCAAACGCCTCTAGGATTGTCGTTATAGCGGTCATAGACCCGTCAGGGGCACCAGCTGCTAAATCTGGTGTTTCAGGGGAGAAGACATCTGGCTCAGATGCCATGCTGACCACACGCTGACACTCACAGGGCTCCAGGCAAGATATCAATAGGCCACCCTCCTGTGCTGCAGAGAGGCTGGGTCACCCAGAGGATTCACCACCCTGGATAGGTACTGCTATGCTGCCGTGTGCTGCGCCTGTGATGCTGTTCCTCTGCTGCTGTGTCAGTCTGCTTCTTTTATCAGCATTTCCTGTGTGAATATTCGCACCAGTGTAATGCACCCTAGAGGCCGGAGGCTCTCGCAAAATGGTTGCCAAAAACGTCTGTATGGAAGATAATGTGGGCTCTAAGAAAATGGCCGTCGACCGAAGATAGAGGTCAAACAGCCATAGCCCACAAAAGATGGCCGCCGAACAGCTGATAGGGGCGAGTGGGTGTGGCAGAACTACAAGAAGATGGCCGCGGGGCAGTCACAAGAGGCCGAACTCGGCATGGACCACCTCAAAATGGCCGCCGACAGCATGGAGGAGGAAGCACACAAACACAGGTAAGCAGAAATGACATTTCTTTTAAATGTTAGTTACAGCCAGCCCCGCTCCAGTGGAACCCCCTAGGTGACCCCCAGCACCCAGCAACCTTTAGCTAGAAGCCCAGGGAGGAGGGAAAGGCAGGGAAAGAGGGAAGAAAGGGGCCACAACCACTTACTTGATCTCTCCAGGAATGTCCAGCTAAATCACCCAGCCGAGGCAGGGGAGTTTTACTTACCTATCCTGCATGTATTATGCTGGAAGACATTCCAAACAGGTCATCGTCCGCGCACGGAAGGTGACTGTTGGCCAGGCATGCTGTGATTGGACCCAAAAGGGACGATCATATGTATGCCCTGGGGCGTGACGCTCACCGGACAGGCTGCTGCGACTCGGCCGTAAGGTCAGCCGAAGCTGAGCGGTCCAATGCAAGCCTTGGAGCGTAAGCTCACCGGCCAGGCTGCTGCAACTCGGCCATAAGGTCAGCCGAAGCTGAGCGGTCCGATGCAGGCCCTGGAGCGTAGGCTCACCGGCCACCCGTGGAGCGACGGGCATGTCATGGAAAACCCAGCGCGTAGCTAGGGTCGGCACACGCTCGATGGCCGAAACTGGGGAGACTACAAGGATCGAGGATCCAGCCTGTCACCCAGTTGGCAGTTGATCGAAGATCGCAGGAAACAAAAATGTAGCAAAAAAATATATATATTTTCCCCCGGACCAATGGGCCCAAAGGGAGCCATGTCCTACTCCTTGCTAGACAGAAAAAAACTGATCTTCGAAGATGCAGACTGAGAGGTTATACCCGGAGGGTCCGCCCCCCTGGGCGGTACTGTAGAAGGTGTGATGCAACACTTTTTACAAGTTTTTCTGCCTAGTCACTCCTAATTAACGGATAATACCCACTTTGTCAATAGAGAAGCTGTGTCGGTCCATGGACGAAAGAGTAATACGTAATATGCATAATATAAAGGCCTATATGTCATTCTTTTTAACCCCAAATGTTCTGACACCGTCTTATATCCTTCTTTGATAGTTTAGGCAAATCCTCTTCACCAATCTGAGTTACATCACAGTAATATTTGGGCACTCCAACAGCTGAGACTCCAATTTCTTCTGCTCTGGATCCACCACTAGCCTGGAGCTCCGTTCCCTGACACAAAGCCCGTACCCCCTCTGGGGTTACCTGGGTCCAGTCTTCTGCAATGCAAGTGGGAGCATGAGATCTTCGGGACAAGGCATCAGCATCTCAGTTTCCAGTCCCAGGCCTGTACTTAAGGCTGAAATTGAACCCTGAGAGGGCTGCCAACCAACGGTGTCCGGTGGCATCCAGTTTGGCTGTGGTTAGACGGTAAGTGAGTGGGTTATTGTCTGTTTTTACCACAAAGTCAGCTCCATATAAGTAGTCCTTCAGTTTGTCCACCACAGCCCACTTCAAGGCCAAAATTTCCAACTTGTGGGTGGGGTAATTCTTTTCAGCTGGGGTTGAACTCCTACTCACATAAGCAACAGGTCTTAGCTGCTCTTCATACTCCTGATATAATACTCCTCCCAAACCATCATGACTGGCATCCACGTGTAATTCATAGGGCTTTTTGGTGTCTGCATAGGCCAAGACAGGGGCAGTGGTCAAACTCTTCTTCAACTTAATGAAAGCCGGGGGGCGTGGCCAAGAGCGGCATGTGAGCGGACGTGTCTCACAGAGCTCCCTGAGTGTATCCTTTAGTGATCCTTCTCCCGGCCGAACCACTTGCTGAAACCGGCACCGGAACCCACCAGCAGTATCCCGAAAGACCCAGGCACGTCCTGAGCCCACCGCCAGCTTCTAAAACCGGCATGCTGACGCGCAACCAGCAGAAGGGAGACGACATGCAGGTCAGCCAAAATGGTGCCGCGGCGCAGCAGCGCACACGAGGGGACAAGAAGGACTCGGGTAAGCAAGCACCCAAAACCCCCAAAGCACAGGGGAAAGATGGCCCTAAGGATATGACATACTATACACAAAAACTGAACAGTGTGGGGGGGCGATCTGCTGAGGAGGACCTGGAAGCTATTTCAGCTATCCTCTGCCCACAGCACACAGAGGAATCCTCCATGCAGTCACTACAGCAGGCCTCAGGTCAGTCCTCACCAGACATGGTAGAGGAGGAGGAGGAGGAGGGAGACATTGAACAACCCACCCTGGCAGAAATTCTTAGAGCTGTAAATAAATGCACGGCCTCTGTGGAAACTCTGCAGGTGCACTTTGGAGGGCTGAAGGAGGAGGTAGGGCTGATCCGCCATGACATCAAGAAGATCCGGGAACGCACCACTGCGGTGGAGGGTCGGGTCAGTGAAGTGGAAGACAGGATGGCCCCCCTTATCAGAGATATGCAGGTCACTGCCAGGATTGCCGCTGCCAATGAAATTAGAAATGAGGACATTGAGAATCGTTTGAGAAGGAGCAATGTCCGCATAGTGGGTCTTCCAGAAAAAACGGAAGGCAGAGACCCTACGGCGTTTGTGGAGGGCTGGTTGCTAGAGATATTTGGCAAAGATGTCTTTACCCCCTTTTACTCAGTGGAACGCGCACACAGAGTGCCTCCTAGGCCATTGCCTCCGGGAAATCCGCCCCGCACCATGCTGGCCAAACTCCTTAACTTTAAGGACAAGGAGGTTATCCTGCGACTGGCTAGAGAAAAACGCAATATCCAGTTTAATGGAGTGAGAGTATCCTTCTACCCAGACTTCTCGGCGGAGGTGCAGAGACGCAGGGCTAAATTTGGGGAGGTGAAGAAGCGACTGCAGCGCCTGAGGGCCAACTATGCAATGTTGTATCCTGCCAAGCTCCGAATAGTGGCAGGGGACAGGGTACAGTTCTTTGAAACGGCGGCGGAAGCCTCAGCTTGGCTAGACACAAATGATCATCTCTTCCACCAGGCAGGTGGGCCGGCGGCGGATGCAGACTGACCCCTGCGGTGGGGTATACCCTTGAAGTATCCTTCGTTTGAAGCAAGATACGTTGCAGCCACAAGGTCACACGACCGGGAGACACATACCTATGTTTTTGCCAGGAAATGAGCATTAGAAATCAGCATGCAATTTGAACTATCGTTGGTATACCCCGAGGGGTATCGGACTTGGGCCAGTGTATGCCTGTTGCACCTGAGCCCGCACTGGGTTTCTGTTCACTCCCAGGACCTTTTAGTTCGGTTGATCGGTTGTTTTTTTATTTTTTTCCACATTTTTTTTCTCTCTCTCGCGCTCTGGAGGCCCTGTTGTCACAGGCGGACAAATGACTTTGTTGCACCCTTCCCCGCCCCCCTCCCCCTCGTTTTTCTATACGGGTACATACCAGGACCGGCGCTGGCCGTGCAGGCTTTGCCTGGTGGGCACTGGATGACCCCTTCCCCCGCCCGGAGTCCCTCTCTGATTGACAATCTTTCCGCCCCAGCTGGTCCCCCCCCTCTTCCCAACTTTGTTACCCAAGTACTAACACTGCACATGTCGCACCTCGGTAGAGGGGGCAGGAGAAAGACATTGGATGTTGGGTGGAGGGGGGATATAAAACTATGTGTTATCTGTATGTTTTTGAATGGCGACTGCGGGGGTCCATTGTACGCCAGGTTTGGCCGGTGGACAACCCTACTCGCTCAACTGCACTGTTGCATTTACTATTATATGGTTACATGATGGCTAGTGTACCTGTAGTGTCTTGGAACATTAGGGGCTTGAGTGATCCACTTAAGCGCACCATGGTGTTCACTTCCATCAGAAAACATCTCCCGGCAGTGTGTATTCTCCAGGAAACTCATTTGACTCCTGACACACTGTCGGGGGTGGGGTATGCTTGGGCGGGATGGGCATATCACTCCACTCATACCTCGTACTCGCGGGGTGTGAGTGTCCTGATATATAAGTCACTGGACTTCCAATTGTTTGATTCAAGGATTGACCAGGAGGGGAGATATGTTTTTTTGCACTGTAGCCTCTACCACTTTACGTTCATTCTGGCAGCAGTATATGTCCCGCCACCATTTAACACGCTGATTTTGCGTGCCTTGCTGGCATTCCAGCTCTGTAGTCCAGGGGTTCCCCTGATTTTAACAGGGGATCTGAATGGTGTTGCGGACCTAAAATTAGATAGGCACCCTCCCCCATCGGGTGGAACAGGGAATAACAAGCCAGCTCTGGCTAGGTTCATGGAGGAGGTGGGGTGGATGGATCCCTGGAGAAATGGAAATCCTCTGGAGAAGCAGTTTTCCTGCTTTTCAAAGACGCATATGTCTTTATCCAGAATTGACCTGTGTCTGTGTTCAGCAGAGGCGTACCAGTATATTGAGAAGGTGCAGTATCTTCCCAGGAGCATCTCGGATCACTCTCCCCTATTGGTTCACCTGAGGGTAAGGCCGGAATCTACCTTGCAAAGAGCGCCATGGAAGCTGAACGCTTTCTGGCTGAATCTTTTCCCCTCTCATGCTAAAATAGAGGCTGACATTGCGCAGTACTGGCAGAGACATGCTGGCCACCCTGATTTGAACGCCTCTTGGGATGCTTTTAAAGCTTTCCTGAGGGGGGTCTTTATATCTGAAGTCAATGTCATTAAGCGCAATACCTCGGAACAGAGAGAGCAGGTCGCCCGCATGGTTAGACACTTGGAGGCGGAGTACATCGCCAACTCCGGGGAGGGCTCCCGGGAGGTTTGGATAGCGGCACAGGACGCACTAAATAGAATAGATGCATCCAAAGCGGATAAAAAAATATTTTTTACTAAACTAGCTTTCTATGAGGAGGGGGAACAGACAGGCAAACTACTAGCTAAATTGGTTAGATCCCAGCAGTCATCTCCATCCATCAGGGCATTACGCAACACAGCGGGGAGGATGGTTAATACCCCAGATCTTGTCATGCGGGAATTGAGGGACTTCTACGCGGATCTATACAGATCTAAACAGACCCATACGATGGAGGAGCTTCAGGATTTTCTGCGGGGAATAGAACTACCGTGTTTGACGGAGTCCCAGGCGGAATCTCTGGAAGCTCCCATTACAGTGGAGGAAATGCTTGCAGCCACCAGCTCCTTTCCCAACTCCAAGGCACCTGGAGACGACGGCATCCCAATAGAGGTGTATAAACAATATGGGGAAGAGATTTTACCACAACTGCTCCGTACCCTAAATATGGCCAGGGAAACACACCGTCTACCCGAATCTATGAGACAAGCCAGTATAGTCCTCCTGCTCAAACCTGGGAAGGACCCATTAGACCCGGGCTCGTATAGGCCGATATCGCTACTGCAGACTGATATTAAAATCCTTGCTAAGGTATTGGCCACAAGATTGAATGGGGTAATTGCATCCATAATACACTCGGACCAATCCGGCTTTATACCGGAAAGATCCACAGCTATTAACCTTCGGAGATTGTTTCTTAACATGCAGTCTCCTGTGGATAATATTGGGGATAGGGCTCTGCTGTCCCTTGATGCTCATAAAGCATTCGATAGCACCGAGTGGCAATATCTGTGGGAAACGATGAAAAAATTTGGTTTTGGACCGGTGTACCGCTCCTGAGTGCAGCTTCTATATTATTCCCCTTCGGCGGTCATTAGGGAGGCGGGCAGGGTCTCTCCTCCGTTCCCTCTTCATAGGGGGACGCGGCAGGGGTGTCCCCTGTCCCCGTTGCTTTTTGCCATCGCCATAGAACCAATGGCTGCTCTCATTAGGTCCAACCCCTTATTATCTGGGTTTAAGTATGGCCAGACGCATGAAAAAATCATGCTCTATGCGGACGATACGATGTTGGTCTAAACTGAGGATGTCCATGGCGGGCAGGGCCAACCTCATTAAAATGATTTATATGCCACAACTTTTGTACGTTCTACATAACACTCCCATTGTGATCCCGTTGAAATATTTCAGAATCATTAATTCTCTATTTCGATCTCTTCTCTGGCTTAACAAAACCCCTAGAATCAAATTGGAGCAGTTGCAGAGATCCAGGGAGGAGGGGGGTCTGGCCCTCCCAAATCCATGGTTATATTATGTAGCTGCGCAGTTGCAGCACGTTGCTAGAGCCCTAACAGAGAAGCCGGTCATGGAGGGGGAGGTGGGGGACCCGACAGTTGCCCTGATGCTGCGCACCACGGGAGCGGAAAGTGTAGTAACAGGCCTTGAGGCATTGCAATTTGCCAAGTCAAACAAGCTCTTCCCCACCTATGCCCTGATCCAAAAAATTTGGAATAAAACACGTCAAATACAAAAGATTGAGGGGTTTACAGTTTACAGCCCGGTTTGGAGCAACCGGTATTATGGGGAGCTGCTTCTTTTGACCTGTGCGGAGTGTTGGAGGAGGGGTGGAGTTACCCATTTGGTCCACATCTTTTCCAATGGCTGTTTGCGGCCCTTTGTGGAGCTGCAGGAGCAGTTTGGGCTGCATGGGTCCATGCACTTTTATTACTTACAGTTGAGCCATGCAGTTAGGGCCCAGGCGGGAAACAACCCGTGGATATTGTCTCCAGCCCCAATCTTTCACTCTATGATGGGGGTGCCAGTTTTAAGGGTTTCATCTCTAGAACATACGCCATGCTACTATCCTCTTTTTTGCCGGGCTTTCCTGCGGGGGTAATAGCCTTGTGGGAAAGGGATGTTGGTCTATTTGAGGAGGGTCAGTGGGAGGAGGCGTTGTTAGCAGTTCAGGGAAGTTCGCTTAACGTTGCCCAACGCTTGTCCCAATTGTACATATTGCTGAGAGTACACTTTACGCCTGCGAGATTGCACAGGATGGGTCTGGGAGAGGAGGACAGCTGCCCGAGATGTGCTAGGGATCACGGGGACCTCATCCATTTGCTGTGGCGATGCCCCAAGTTGCATCTCTACTGGAGGGGGGTTCTTAAAACCATATGGGAGGTGTTCTCGGTGGAGATTCCGCAGGACCCCAGGATCTGTGTCCTGGGGGTTGTGGATGGCCTGCCACTAGAGGACAATCCAAAATCAACCATCGGTAGAGCCCTCTTTCAGGCCCGCAAACTCATTCTTCACCATTGGAAAGCGGAAGAACCTCCTAGACTGAGTGAATGGATAACTCAGATGGGACGTACCCTACGCCTAGAAAAATACATCTATCAGCACAGAGGTCGCCAGGGGAAATTTGAAAAGCTATGGGCTCCTTGGTTGAATACCCCGGGGCTCTCTCCGCTCGAGCTTGTACTGGACAGAATGCTTTTATAGGCTGTTTGGTGGGGGAACGGGGGTGGGGGTTTGCGGGTCCCATATGCAGTTTGCAGTTGGGGCCTGGTGGGGGTGACGGGGTTGAGTCTTGTTTGAGTATAATTTGGAGGTATGGGGGTCTGGGGAGTGCGGGAGAGAAGTATGGTATATTTACAGCTTTGTATTTGTGTTTTTGTTTATTATTTCAAAAGTTATCTAAATATTCAAGTGTTCTATGGATATAATACTACACATTGTGCAATGGTATGTAAACTTTTGCTTAATATATTTTTCAATAAACATCCTTTTGGAGAAAAAACAAAAAAAACAAAAAAAAAACTTAATGAAAGCCTCTTCACACTTCTCAGTCCACTGGTCTTCCACCGACTCCCCCAGTTTCCTGGGGCCTGAGTCATCCTCCTCTCCTTCGGTCTTCAACAGCTCGCTCAGAGGCTTGGCAATTCTTGCAAACCCCTCTACAAACCTGCGATAGTAGGAGCAGAACCCCAGAAATGACCTAAGCTCAGTCACTGTGGTGGGCCAATTTGTCGGGATCTGTACATACTCCTTCTTCAGACACTATGTGTCCCAGGTAATGGACTGAAGACTGGTAGAACTGGCACTTCTCCCGGGAGAGCTTGAGTCCCTCATCAATGAGTCTCTTCAAGACCTTCTCTAGCCTCTCCTCATGCTCTTCCATAGTCTTCCCAAAGACGATGATGTCATCTAGGTATACTAAGACTTCAATGAGTTTCATGTCCCCACCGTCTTTTCCATCAGTCGCTGGAAAGTGGCAGGAGCTCCCGACAGACCTTGAGGCATACGGTCAAATTCATAGAACCCCACTGGGGTAATGAAGGCTGTCTTCTCTCTGTCTTCTGGGTGCATTGGGATTTGGTAGTACCCGCTCTTCTGGTCCATTACACTGAACCATTTGGCTCCAGACAGACTCTGCAGAGCATCCTCTATTTTTGGGGTGGTGTATTGGTCAGGTATTGTCCTCCTGTTGAGGGTCCTGTAGTCAATACAGAGTCCCAATGACCCATTCTTCTTCCTGACTACCACAATTGGAGAGGCATATGGGCTCCTGGATTCCCGGATAACACCAGTTCTATTGAGCTCTGAAAGTTGCTCATGCAGATCTTCCAAGTCAGCCAGGGGGACTCGCCGGACTCTCTCCCTAAAAGGTTTGTCTTCTTGTAGACGGATCTTGTGAGTGGCACTTTTCGCACATCCTACATCAAACTCATCCTTGGAGAAGATCTTCCGCCACTTTGCCAACTGGGCCCTGGCCCTCTCCTTCCATGCCGGAGGTAGGGCCGGGTTCTCCAAAGTGGGTTCTCCTCCTTCTTCCTTCTCTAAGTCGGGCAAGGCAACTGGGGTAGCGGGAGTCACTTGGCCCAACAGCATCCAGGCTGGAATCTTCACAGGTGAGTCAGTGGTGTTTCTGCTGCTCACTGGCACTCTGCCGTTTGCCTTCTTCAGGACTCTCAGCGGGACTACTTCAGGGATTACCTCCAGTCCTGGGTGGGTACCCAGAGGGTCTGGTTCCAGGACTACAAAGGGGCCAGGTTGTTGCCAAGTGAGCTTCACAGTGGCCCTCAGGCAGGCTACTTCACCAGGCTGCAACACTCTCTCTTTCTTCTACAGTCTCCAAAGTTTCCCTACCCCCTCTTCTGGGGCCTTCTGTTCCAAGACCAATCGCTGATAGGCCAACTGCAACATGGGGTGGATTCTGGCTGTCGAGGCGCCCGGCTCTTGTGCTAGAGGGGCCAGTAGTCTCCTGACCAGGTCAGTGTTTGTTCCTATTATCAGAGAACTTTTGTTGGCCCCTAGTGGGCGAGGACAGACTACTGCCAGGGAGTCAAAGACCTCTGCCTCTCCTACTACTGAGGGGTCAAAAGCCAACCTAATCGGGAGGTAACCGTCATATGGAAAGCTCTGGGTGCCAATTCCCCATATTTCCAAGTATCCTAGCTTCTGCAAGGGCAAATGTCTCAGATGCTTTTGGTAGAAATCCCGATACAGGAGGGTTACTTGGGCCCCTGTATCCAGAATGGCCTTCGTGTAGACTCCCTCCACTTGAATGGGGACTACTGGGGAGGGTCCCACTAACTTGGCTGGAAACTTCTTCGGGGAGGCCTCTTTCCCTGGGCCCATGGGTTTGGCCTTTGGTGTTTTTTTCTTTTTCCATCTTTTCCTGGATCTTAATCCCTGTTGGGCCTGGTATGCATTGATTTCTTGCAATTTTTGGGGTTTTACCTCCAGGTGCGGGGTATTAAGTGCTTTTGATGGGGAATTGTTCCCCTCACTTCTTGGCTTCTCTTGCTTTCTGATTCCAATGGAGCTTGCTGGAAATGATGGGCACCCGGTTGACTCCTTCACCAGGGCCCTCTGGAGTTTTCCGCCGACTGGCGGTAGGTGCCTCGGGTCTTCCTCGGACTGGGGCACACTCGCCCAAAATGGCCAACTCCTCCACAGTTAAAGCAAACAGCTTCTCCTCTATCCCGCGGGGAGGCTGGTGTTGAAACCCTCTGGTACAGCTCCTTCCTGACTTCTTCTTTTTCTCCAACTCCTGAGTTTTTGGCCATTAAAGAGGTCAGCATTTCTAATACTTGGGTCATCTGCGACTTTAAGAACGCCACCTCCGAGTCCCGTTCAGTGGCCATGGCTGATCTGACCCCAACTGAGGGGGGAAGAGTGGGTTTCTCGGTCGCCGGTTGGTCTTTCAGCAGAGCCTCTTCATCCCTTATTATTCGCACAAGGTCCGGGTAGTTCAGGGACATGACCCCTCCAGAGGTTTTCAGATGGAGCCAGACTGGATCAGAACGTAATGCTCCCCTTAAAATCTGCTTCATCCTAGCCGCATCTATGGCTTGTGGCACCATCCTCTTCTTAAGGACAATTTGGCACAGCATCTTGTTTAATCTGTGAACATATTCAGACAGTCTTTCTCCTGGCTGTTGAAGGGTATGCTCAAACTGGTAGACTAAATCGACCACTTTTTCCAATTGGCCGAATTCTTCCTGCAACATAGTTAAATAGTCATAGGCAGTACAAGCAGCATTGCTGAACCTATGGTTCTTCACAGCTTCAGCAGCAGCACCCTTCAGACTTTCACTTATGCGCTGCTTCTTTTGGGCTTCCGGTATTTCCCATCCTTCCACAGCCTGTTCAATCCAGGTGTCGAAATCCTCTTCCCCAAGTGGTACAGGTAGTTTTTCTGAAAAGATCCTGAGCTTCCGGTACCCGGCCTCTACATGTACCGTACTACTCTTCTGGCACTTCGTAACAAGGTCCCCTAAAGCATTTAAAAGTTCAGGGCATATAGTGGTTAGAGGTGTCCCCGGGGGTATATGATTTTGCTATGAAAACGGGACAGCTACCCTCCTCTATGTCAGAGGCATTGATTGTCCTTATTCCTAAACCACATAAGGATCACCTCCTATGCGAATCTTACAGACCAATATCACTCATCAACTCAGATGTTAAGATTTTGGCCAAGGTGCTCGCCCGGCGATTCAACACAGTTATTACTACCATTATTGGTGCGGATCAAACTGGGTTCATCCCTGGGCGATCGACCTCCATCAACCTGCGGAGATTGTTTACCAATCTTCAGGCCACTCATGCGGAGATGGGTTCCAGGGCTGTTCTGGCCTTGGACGCACACAAGGCATTTGATTCAGTCGAATGGCCTTGTCTGCTGGAGGTCCTGGCAAAGTTTGGTTTTGGCGGTACCTTCATCAGATGGGTCCAGCTGTTATATTCGAAACCCACTGCTCGACTGAGGGTGAACGCAGTCGTGTCTGATCCCTTTCCGATAAAGAGAGGCACCAGACAGGGGTGCCCTCTGTCGCCATTGCTCTTTGCACTGGCGATAGAGCCCTTGGCAGCACTGATAAGATCTTGCGGGGAGGTTGCGGGACTGACGATTGGGGGTCTGGAGGAGAAGGTGTCTCTTTATGCTGACGACATGTTGATCTATTTGTCGGACCCCCAGTCGTCTCTCCCAGTCCTGCTGGAGATTATTGGCAAGTTTGGGCATTTCTCCGGGTTCTGGGTTAACTGGGACAAGTCCATCCTATTTCAGATTGACCAGGCAGACCCACCCAGGCTACCTTCCTCTTGCCCACTACAAATAGTCACCTCCTTCCGATATTTAGGAGTTATGGTACAGCTCCCTATTACCTCTTACGCTAAACTCAATATAGACCCCCTTATAGGGAGAATGAAGACCACATTCAAAACCTGGGCAAATCTCCCACTTACCTTATTGGGCAGGATTAATATTTTTAAAATGATATTCCTGCCACGATTTCTATATGTATTGGGTAATTTACCAATATATGTCACTAAGCTTAAATTTAAAGAAATAGACTCCATCCTTACTTCCTTTTTATGGAGGGGGGGAGTAGTCAGGATTGCCAAGACCACCCTCCAGTTACCGGTACTGGAGGGTGGATTGGCCTTACCCTGCCTCCACATCTATTATGTTGCCTCACAATTAGCTCATGCACATTGGTGTTTTTTTCCTGAAGCCAACAACGCAGCCACTGCCTTGGAGGATGCTATCCTTACCTCCTATGAATCCCTGCAGAATCTGATTTATCGTATGTCCCTTAGAGGGCGGGAGGGTACGAGTGTCCTGGCAATGACTATAAGGCTTATTAAGCTAACAAAACTACAGTCGTTCACTGACAGTAATACTTACTCTTACTTAGCTTCCTGTGTCATGACCTACAGTCTGTAAGGACATAAGACAAAGGCAATAGATACGTTTTGAAACATGGATGTAGGACAGTAAGTGAAAGTACCACTGGAATAAGTGGATGAGGCTTCTTCATGACAGACACATACAAGTCGAAGACTTCACAGGTGCCCATTGATGACTATCGGAGGCCGGTGCTCTAGGAATCTTGTGTGCTGTGGTGATTCGTGGGAGAAACTGCTTGACTTCTGCATACACTGACCCTCTGTCACGGTGGGTCTTGCATAGCTGGTAAGGAGAAAATCCTGCTATTTGGTGGTGGAACGTCACAAATGAATGTGGACACAACATGTTATTTCATATAAGTTCTACACGGAGCACTGGTGTTTTCTAATGGACTTCATTTAATGATTCTTTTGATGGACTATATTATTTTTAATGTAGATCACAGTACACTTTCATATTTATAGTCCAATTTTTATCAGCTTTTCACTTATTAATTTTCAATTGATTGATGTGTGTTTCATTGGTTATTTATTATTTATCCCATCACTTTTAGTATTTGGTCACGGGTTAGCGCGATTTTTCCCTTTTTCCTTTTTTTTTTGCTATCATGTATGGTGGTTTACATTCTAATCACAGCTCCCATTATACACTGAGCTACCAGTGAACATCTGGGGCCTTTTTTTCTTTTCTCTTTAGCATATTTAGCGCAGTTTCTACACATTTTTCCTAGTAATACTTACTCGCCGCAGATCTGACGGGGGATTCTGGTTGAAAAGGGGGGTAAAAACTATTTTGCATTTATTCTCAGACAACGTGTTTCGTTCTTTTGATGAATTTCGTAGAGATTACAATCTACCACGCACAGCTTACTTCCTCTACCTACAGATACGCCACACTGCAGCAACGCAGTTTGGTCTTCGCAACATATCCATTCAACTCTCCCCACTGGAACGTATATTGACCGACTCCTCTCACACCAAGCTAGTCTCTACATATTATAGATCCCTTCTGCATTCCACGACTCAAAGGCTGAGCAAGACGGCTGCCAGCTGGAGAGCTGATATTCCTGAGCTGACGGAGGAAATCTGGCAGGAGCTTTTGCCCCTCCAGGTTCCCTCTGTAATCTCTTCTCGTGATAAAGTAATACAAATGAAATTGTTATACAGATCCTACTTTACTCCATGCTTACTATTTAAACTGAATAGATTGCCCTCTGCATTATGCTCTCATTGCGGCATGGCTGATGGCACGTTCTTTCATTTAATGTGGGAGTGTGCTCCGATCAGGCAGTTCTGGTCGGAGGTCACGGCCTTCATTAGTTCATTGACACAATTACCTAATGTATGTAATCCTCTAAGGTGTTTACTGGCCTATATTGATGATGATAGTATATCCGAGAATACACAAACATTTCTGAGAATAGTATTGTTTTATGCTAAGAAAGCAATAACCTTCCATTGAAAGTCTCCATCCTTGCCCATTATTGCCTTCTGGCTCACAAATATTAACCATGCTGTATCATTATACAAACTGACATATGAGGCTAGAGGGTGTCCGAAAAAATTCAGGAAGGTTTGGGGCTACTGGGTTGATTCTGAGAGCACCGTCTCTCCTGCTCCTTAAAAATGTGAATGATAGCTGTACCAGACGAGCCGGCATATTTCCTCCTCCATGCGAATGACACACCAGCAAAGGTATATAAAAAGTCGGTAGTCCGCCACCTCCTTGACGCGGCCAAGGCTTGCATTCCCCTCAATTGGAAATCTCCACACCCACCGTCAATTGTCCAATGGCTCCGCAAAGTAGACGACATTAACCACATGGAAGACCTAATTCTCACCAGCCAACATAGACAGGAAACTTACACCAAGACGTGGAGACTGTGGAATATATTTAAATATTCTGACGAGGGACAATCCCTTAGGGGGATCGAGCCATCTGCATGACGCTCTACCCGACATCTGCCCTCCTAAACGATTGATCGTTGGCGAAGTGCGACGCTCTGGCGGAATATGGGGGTATGATAACCACCCCCATGGGATAATCACCCATGCCCTGAAATTCTCCTAGTCCTCCCCCCTTCCCCACCCCTTCCCCCTCATCTGCCATATCTTGTATTATTTCTTCCATATTATTCCCTTTCTTTCTTTTTCTTTTTCTTAAGATTACTTAAATCTTCTATTACTGTAATTCCTCCTTTTTCTATATATTTTATTTGTAAATGTGAAAACTAGAGGGGAGCCTGTATCCACGGGACTCGCACATTCTCGTACCCTCCTCCTACAGACATGCGTACCCGCACTTATCACAGTTAGACGCAGCACAGTTATACCGTGGACCCCTCTTTTTGAGGTGTCGCACCTCTGTAGGACCTACTAGGCACCTAGTGCTCCTGGGACATAGTTCTTTCTGTGATTCACACTGCTTTGTTGTATTGATGTATGTAATGACTGTCTACTGTTGGAGTCCATGTGGACCAGTTCCCCTGTTATAAATAAAGAATTTAATAAAAAAAAAAAAAAATGTGACTGATAGATGCCAATTGTTTACCAGCTTTCTAAAAAACATTTTTTGCACTGTACTGGATTGGGCGATGTTCGCTCCACGAGTGTCTGTTTGTTGTCTATTGTATGTCTTGTTTTGAAAAAAAAACTTAATAAAAATTTACCTTTAAAAAAAAAAAAAAAGGTGTCCCCGGGGCTATCATCTCTTTGGGACCCTTTGGAATTTTGGGTGATTGCGGAGGTTCCTTCTTTATAACCTTTGCGTGCGCCAAGCGGTACGTCTTATTGCCTATGGACTGCACACTCTGACCTCTAAATTCTTCCGGCACTTCATCCCTCCACTCTATCAGCGAGAAGGTGCGGGAATTCTCTTCATCTGGCCTGAGGTCAATTAACCATCCTTTATGGTCTGGGGACAGGAGCTCTATGAGCGATTTTATGTCACTCGCCGACCAATCCTGTCCAGGGAGTTCAATCACTGCAGCCATGTCCAGGGTGACATCAGGGGATAAGCACCACTGGGTCACCGTTAACGGATCCATGCCGGTACTTCTGGCGGGCTTGATTGCAGCGTACAGGTATCCCGGACTCTGAGCCCCCACGTGTAGAGATACCCCCACTTAAGATAGCAGCTGGCATGATGTTTCGGGCCTGTAACACACCGCTGTCAACCCCCAGCAATTGGCTCTACCCTCCCTCGGCACAGCTAGTAGGGGATGATAAGATTGTGAGAACTGTAACTCTAGGTCACGCAATCCGGCAATAAAGGCACACAGTGATATTGTATAACTGGCACTAACCGTCCCCTCAGCAAAGTAATCACACCAACAACTTGTCTGCTTAATCCTGGTACTTTTACTGAGCGAAATGGTTAAGCAGATAAACTGTATACATTAGCATATGCAGAGCCCTGCAATAAAAGGTATTCAGCAAATAAACAGATATACAATTCTGTACACACACAGAACTAACAGACCCCGCTTGCAGCTCCCCACCCTCGTGGGCAAGATGGCGCCCAGTAATGTCTAAACTTAGAAGTCAGGCCTGACTGTTCTATGTGTAAGTTCCGTGGAGATGGATCTTCGCTAGCAAATGGTGGTGCACTTTTAGAGACAAATTGTAATCCACAGGAATAGGTACTTGTAAACTTGAAAAATAAAGTAAAGTCACTAATGCTACTCAATGCACTTTCCCTCCGGTGTGCAGATGCGAACTCTAAATGGTGGGTCCCGAACAACAAACACTGGGCCTAGAGATCCTGTACTAATCTCTGAGCAGGTGCTCTCTCACCCAACCGGACAAGTCCACGTCCGTATCTTCTGTAGCTGTGTCTCGGTACACAGGTTCCACGACACCCGGGTCTTCGGTCCTCCTGGAAGTAGTAGATGGGTAGCAGGATGAGACGTCCCTCAGGCTCCTCAGTGGAAATGGAAGGCTCTTTGAAAACACAAGGCCTAAACTTCAGGCCCTGTCAGGAACAACAGACTCAGCACAGAGTTCCACTTGCTGGGCGGGCGATGTCCAAAGAGACCGAACTCCGGTCTGCCCTTCAGTTAAATAGCCCACCCCAGCAGTCCTGGCGCAGGGCAATGCAACCTGGGTATGGTAGTCTCTGGGTTCTTAAAGCAACACCCCGCTACATATATATATATATATATGTAGCACTTACCCCCATTTAAGGGACCGGCTGGTTTTGTTTGGGTCTGTAGCAATTACCTCTCTAGAGTGGATCCCCTCGTCTCGTTGTCTAGGTAAAAATCTCTTGGAATAAGTCCAATGTCCACACAGGAGTAAAACCTAATCAGCAAGGTTTTATTCTTTATCTTTGAGTTAAACTTCAAGAGAGAGAAAAGGAAGTTTTGAGAAAAGCAGGGGAAGGTTCAGGCACGCAACACTTAAAGCTCAATGTCAATCTTTCGTCGCCACTCAAGCTCGAGTGGGTATTGCTCACCCGGATAGTCCCTATGAGAGCGGTCTTAGCAGCCGGGATGTAGCACGAATCAATCTTTCCTGAGTATCTAAGGATGCGATCGGGAAATCCTCTGCCACAGAATTTAAGCCCGAACCTCCCAGTCAGGCAATACTTGAATATTTGTGTCTTTGAAGATAGATCCCTCTTTAGGCGAGTTTCCAGACCTCTTCCCGAGACAGCAGTACCGTCGCTAGTCTCCTCAGGGACTGATCCTCCCCTGGTCTCCTTTCCTAAAGTTGGGCCCGCTAGAAGTGGGCAGCCTGGGATCCCTCTCTGAAGTGTAGGCCCCAGCCAGCAGAGCCAGGCCTACCTTGAAACGAAGCAGCCTCGGGCTGAAGGTGGCCGAGGCCCGAACACACACCGCGCACCTCGTGCCATACGGGCCACGAGACACACGCCTAGGACCAATGGGTCCTCTGGAACTCTCCTCAACCCCAATGGCGTCTGCCCTTTACGTACCCCCTCCCAGCATGCACAGCAGGCCGACCACACCCACTGCAGGCTGCCGAGAGAGGACACCCATGGTGCTGTGATACCTCTCACTAGTTCACCTATGCCGGCGGTGACAGTGCCACCTACAGGCAACAGAGAACACTACAGCAGGCAGCATCACACCCAGAGCAGAATTATTAAAGAACTTAACAATTGGTCTGAGCCCAACTACTGGCTCAGACTACCCTTAAATTTCCACCTAGCGTCCCCCAATATTGGGAGGGGCGCTACACACATACATATATATATATATATATATATATATATGTATCTATATCCTTTTCCTTCCCTTCCCCCCTCTGCTATCTCCAAGACCGTCCGCTAGCTTGCTGAGTGCTTTAAGCGGACCATAAAGGGGGAAGGGCGAAGGAGGAAACAAAAAGCGAAAAAAAAAGGAAGGCAGCTATTAGACAGGGGAAGAAAAACAGTCCACCACAGTTCAAGCAGTACTTCACAGTCCCAACCTCCCTGCTTCACTCTGGGAGATAAATAAAAAGAGAGATGAACAGTTGCACTGTCTCCACTATTGTATCATTTTCTCAAAGGTAAATAAATGGAAGTTTCTCAACCATCCATGGATCAGGTATTCCAGTTTACACAGGGAGAGGTAGTTACTTTGTCTCTGGGGTATGTCCTCCTTCCAATCTATATGGACTTGGAAGGGGTTCAGGGAGGTCTCTCACCCCTCCTCTGTCACCCAAATGTTTCTCCTTCCTGAAAAGTGGGAGGGCGGCAGGGGCCTCTCACACCACCACGTCACCTTTCACCAGGACACACCTCTGCCAGAAGCAAGGGGGAGAAGTACTACACCAAAGCTGCCAATCCCTGTCAGAGCCATCACCGCTAATAGCCACTCAAAGTAGAGAGAGCGTCAGATCCCCATTCTGAGCCGCCGGTCAGTGTTCCAGATCCTGTGTGCTCTGGTTACTATGTTCCACGAGCTACGATCTTGCCGGGAGTTCGTTAGAACGGTGCCCCAGGATCATGCCTTCATGTCCGCAGCTGTTTCCTGGTCTTCCCGCGGCATCCGGAGCCCCCCCAGACAAGGGTGAAGCAAGGAGATAGCGGGGAGAGAGATCTCACACTCTCACACTAGCGTCCACGTCCGCATCCACTTCCGGTCACGCCCATTCCAGTATTCTAATACATCCTCATTCCTTCTTTGCACTACCTCCATTAAATGCATCAGAACCTTATGTAGCGGGTGTTTGCTTTAAGGCCCAGAGACTACCATACCCAGGATGCATTTCCCCGCGCAAGGACTGCTGGTCTTTTTGGACACTGCCTGCCCATCAAGTGGAACTCTGTGCTGAGTCTGCTGAGAATACAGGGCCTGAAACCTAGGCCTGTATTACTCCAAAGAGCCTTCCGTACCCACTCAGGAGCCTGAGAGACGTCTCATCCTGCTGCTGTTCTGCTACTACCAGGAGGACCGAAGACCCGGGTGTCGTGGAATCTGTGTACCAAGACACAGCAACGGAAGATACGGACACAGACTGGTCCGGTTGGGTGAGAGAGCACCTGCTCAGAGAATAATACAGGATCTCTAGACCCAGTAACTGTTGTTCGGAACTAACGTTAGTGTTTGCAGTTGCACGCCGGAGGGACAGTGCATTGGATAACGCTAGTAAATTTATTCTGTGTTCACCAAGTTATCAAACCCCTTTATTCTTGTGGATTACAAATTGTTCCAGAAGTGCACCAACGTTTGCTAGCGAAGATCTTTCTCTGCAGAACTTTCACATAGTACAGTCAGGCCTGACTTAGCAGTGTAGACATTGCTGGGCGCCATTTTGCCCACGAGGGAGAAGAGCTGCAGCGGGGTCCGTTAGTTCCTTGTCATAGAATTCTATAACTGTCTGTTTGCTAAAATACTCTTTCATTGCAGGGCTCTGCATATGTTTATGTATACTGTTTTGCCTGCTTTACCATTATTCTCAGTAAAGTGCCAGGGTTAAGTATACCAGTCGTTTGTGTCATTTACTGTGCAGGAGAAACGGTTAGTGATAGCTACACCATACTGTTGTGTGCCTTTATTGTGGGATTGTGCGGCCAAGAATCACAGGTTACACAATCCCATCATCCCCTACTAACTGTGCCAAGGGAGGGTAGAGCCAATTGCTGGTGGTTGACAGTGAGTGTTACAGGGCCCGAAAAAAATCATACCAGCGGCCCTCTTAGCTGAGGGTATCGTTACAATTACATTTGTTAAATGTTTCAAGGACCCAATTTTTTAGAAGTGCAATAAGAGCTCCTATGTCATACACTGCAGGTTGTTGTACATTATCTTCTATCTTTACTATACCATTTTCAGCAGCGCCATTTTTCCTCGCTTCCACATTCCACATTCCACAGATCAACACATCTCTCCAGCAATGCACAATCAAACATCCACATATCCCTATATGTTGCCTGTTGAGTTTTTTTAACCACATCAATTTAGTTATCCACTTTCTTGGGCAAGTTTTTATATCGGGCAAATCTTTTATCATAGCCCTAATCTCATGTGGTTTCCATGGCACATATACTTTACCTATTTTGATAACATATTCTTCTCCTTCCATATCTCCGGGGAGAGCTACCTCTCTGAGTGACATTTCCTTCACTATGGGGTTTATCTTACCTACTAATGGTGCTTTCTCATGGAGAAGCGACCTGTAATATCATTTTTCCTGTTCCCCATTTCTGGACCTAGTTACTGGAGGAGAAAGTTTTCTGCATTTTAACAAATCTAGCTTATTCAGAAGTACCTAGGTCCAATCTTGATACACATCCCCTATGCCAGTGATGGCGAACCCGTGGCACGCGTGCCGCTGCCGGCACGTCGAGCCCTCTCTGTGGGCACGCCAGGAGAAATGGAGAAACAGACTTAAAGACTGAAATCGGTCCACACCACACCGCAAACTACATCTCCCACAGGTCCCTTGGTTTGCGGCAATGTGTCCGAGTGAACGTGACAAAGTAGAAACGGCCAGGGGTGACGTGCGTACGCACACAAATCCAATCATAGACGCTGTTTTGTCCACACCGCACCCCCCATCAAACTACAGCTCCCACAAATCTCTGGGGCCAGCGATGTCTGGGGTGGGCGTGCCTGAGAGAACACAGCTTCCTGATGGCTGGGATCGATCAGGGGTGATGTGCAGGCGGGAATGGGTTGCCAGATCGGACGGGAAACACTGGAGACAGGTGAGAGGGTTATATGGACAAAAATAGAAAACTGGGAACCACACTGTGGAATGCAAATATTAATGAGAGCTCATCCACTCACTATCCAAAAGGAAGTGGGGCTCAGTGGCCAAAAAGCTGCATACAAGGGAGAAGGACTGTGCCAGGGACAAGGAATGGTCAAGATGCCACAAAATTGAGCCACAGGGATATAGCAATCAAAAAAATAGGAGACAAAAATGATGGGAAATTAAATGACAAAAATGTAATAATTAAAACAGGTCAAATACAAAAAGATGCTTTTCCACCTACAACCATCTAAAAAGACAACGTTGTCTAAAACAAAAACATCTAGGCGCCGTTATGCATCCACATGCCCAAACAATCGTGCAGTAACCATATAACCATGGAATGTATGGCTGGGTCTACCCAATGCCCAGCAAATGCATCCCTGCATTCTGAGCGTAACGCCCTCCTGATCCCAGCATTCTGAGCATAACGCACTCCTGATCCCAGCATTCTGAGCATAGCGCACTCCTGATCCCAGCATTCTGAGCATAACACACTCCTGATCCCAGCATTCTGAGCATAACGCACTCCTGATCCCAGCATTCTGAGCGTAACGCACTCCTGATCCCAGCATTCTGAGCGTAACGCATTCCTGATCCCCGCATTACTTTAAAAAAACACGTTTTTTTCTGGGCAGAATCGTACGTTTTTGGTCCCTTAGGGCTTATTCAGAGGGATGATCAGTCCCATTCTCTGTACAGAGCCGCTGGTAGGTTTAATTCTGTGTTGGCACTTTGAAAGAAATAAGTTGGTTTTGCGTCGCGGTTTGGGCACTCGGGTTCAAAAAGGTTCGCCATCACTGCCCTACGCTATTTCATCTTTTTGGTTGCTCAATAATTCTTTTAATTGAAGGGGGTGTTTGAACTTCTCTTATTATCTTCATCATCCTGTTCTCTGGGTCAGTAATTTGATACAGCACTGTCGAAGAGCGCTGCAGCAGCAGCTTCTGCCTGTTCTCTATCCTCAGCCAGTTGCAATGTTTTAACTCCAAGTATAGGCAGACAGCAAGGAGCTTAAACATGAGCCAGGTGTTTATTCAGCAGCATTCATCTTACAACTATCACAGCTCCCCGCCACCAGATCACATGACTAAAACTGTTAACTGTTTCCTAACATGCATAAGGAACTAGGCATAACAATTGAACTTGAAGTATAACAAAGCATACATATCATTACATCTTCCCTCTCAACTATGAAACATTTAATGTGAGACAAAGTCCCTCCATATTTTTGGTTTAATAGCTCGACCATAGCGAGAGAAAGTAACCACTGGCTCATCATCCGTAGGATTGGTGTCCAGTTGAGAGTCACTCCCAGCATTATCATATGCTGATACGTTTATGTTGTTCTCGGTATCCTCAGTAGACTCAATATCCGTGTTTAGAACTTCTGTGCCATCAGGGGCTTGTTCTTTATCTCCATTGTCATCCGGTTCTTCTAATGATGTATTCGCAGCAGTGTCTGGACGAAGATGATGCCTGTTTCGTCTCAGTTTCTGTCCACACTTGGTCTTGATTATATATGATTTTGGTGAATTGGCTTCTTTGATAATTTGAGCAGGTTCCCATGTATTCCCAGTGACTCTGTGTCGCACAGCTTGCCCAGCAGAGAGTGGACAAAGGGATTTTGTAGATTTAACAAAATACAGTTTTTGCCTTTTCATGTTTATAATCCTCTGAGCCGTCACTCGATCCTGTGGAATAGACTGAGGCCGGGCTCAAACCTATGCGAATTGGATGTGGCTTAAACCGCATCCAATTCGCATGTCATTAGAAAATACATACATTTCTATGAGGCTAGTTCACATATGTGCGATGCATTCGCACTGCGCAGTGCCGAAAAAATTTGTGTTCTCTAGGCATTGCGGTGCGGCTCAGGTGCGAATTCAGGCCCATTATCTTCTATGGGAACGCATCTGATTTGCAGATGTGTTCCGTTCTGAACAGGGATTCTCTCCCTGAATCATGAGAGGGAACTCCACGCCAAATTTTAAATGAAAAACCGTCATGGGTTCCCCTCCAGGAGCATACCAGGCCCTTAGGTCTGGTATGAATTTTAAGGGGAACCCCCTACGCCGAAAAACCAGCGTAGGGGTTCCCCCCAAATCCATCCGAGCACGCAGCCCGGCCGGTCAGGAAAGGGGGTGGGGCTGAGCAAGCGCCCCCTCCTGAACCGTACCAGGCCGCATGCCCTCAACATGGGGGGTGGGTGCTTTTGCGGCCCCCCCACCTCAAAGCACCTTGTCCCCATGTTGATGAGGACAAGGGCCTCTTCCCGACAACCTTGGCCATTGGTTGTCGGGATCTGCGGGTGGGGGGCTTATCGGAATCCGGGAGCCCCCTTTAATAAGGGGGCCCCCAGATTCCGGCCCCCCACCCTATGTGAATGAGTATGGGGTACATCATACCCCTACAACTGCAGGAAAAAAGTGTCAATAAAAAACTAGACTGCTACCAACATTACACTGGAGTGGCACTTCATGATATCGCGCATGTCTATTGGATGGTGGTGACCCAGAGTGAGGCTTGGTTTTATTCTATGTACTATAAATAGAGGTGAGGCAGTGCACCGCATGTGCCCCTGGAAGAAGTACGTTTTTTACGAAACGGACGTAGGGCGGAGCGACGCGCTGACGTCACCTCGAACGGTTCCCAGAAGGACGGGTGTCTGTTGTATGTGCACTGGCCGGCACACCAGACGTAAAGGCTATTAAGAACTGCATAATTGTAAGTGCATTCTTTTATTTCAAATAAAAAAAAAATATACGTTTAATGTGGAGTGTATATTATCTCTTCCATATCGTATGCATCTGCTGACACTGTCGGAAGCTGTTGCCTGAAGAATCTCATATGTGGTTGCTGGTCTGTGGGAAGAGCTGCCTGTTTTTATGCATTCACTTATCCTTTTTCATGGGGGATCGTGACTAGCTGGTAAGGAGGAATTCCTGCTGATTGGTGGTGGAACTTCACATTTCTTTGGATGCAACTTTTCACTTGTGGATTACATTTTTCACAGAGCACTGGTGCTGTAATATGGACATTATTTGCACATTTATATATGGACTATATGATTTTTTTTTATTGTTGCATTTATCAAATGTATTCCTTGTAGTGTGGTTCACAGTCAGTGTGTTCCAAAGGGGAACGAAATTTTTGCACTATTTGAGTCACATTATTAGGGTTTATTTATTAATTTTAATTAAAATTTATGGTTTCACATGACCAATTATTAAGTTTGTATTCATGGGTCAGCGCGATTTTTCTCTTTTTCCATTATATGTTTTTGTACTGTTGTTTACATAGAAATCGCAGCTCCCAACTAGCAACTGTGATATTAGCCTAATATATCCGGTTCTCTTACTTAGAATTTTTCAGCGCAGTTTTCTATATTTTTTTCCAACACACTGTTTTACTTGTTTACTTGCAAAATCTCTGAAGCCTGGTGCCCACCAGCATTGATTTACTGATCTGGCCACCCCCCCCCCCGTTGAGGCATGGCAAGGCCCATGGCTCAAGAGAAAAAGGGAAGGAAATAAGGTGCTGGGGGCAATTGGCTTACCATTCATCAGCCAGATCCCCTCAGAAGAGCGCGTGGCTCCCCTAGTTTGCCATAAGTGCAGCTGTGGGGATGAATTCTGTAGGGCAATGAGGATTGTGTGGTCAATCACTGGTGCCAAAATTGCCATACAGAGTAGCTGAGGAGGTGTATCCAGGACAACAGCTTTTGTAGCTTCATCCACCAATGCATTTCCTCGTGAAATTAGGTCATCGTCATTTGTATGTGCTTTACATTTGATTACTGCTACCTTGTGGACTGTCAACAGTCTTATGACTATATCCTTGTGTTGTATTGGGTCTCCTTCATCCAGGAATTCTTTAATCACAGGGCGGATTCCTTCAGTGGCCTCTTTCCTAAGAGGATACTGAGGAATTCTTGGTACTGGCAGGGTTAAATCCCTATGAATTCTCACTGGGGGAACTTCCATATAGCCTGGTGAATTCTTTCCAGTAATCCAGACTGCTGGATCAATAAACCCCTTGTGGGCTTCTGGAATACCTCCTGTTGGGGGTGGATCAAGTACTGGCATAAATAGCAAATCTGTACTGATTCGGGTATGTTTACTTCCATCCCTTCAGGGGTTAAAGCTAGAGTTACTCCCATCTTTGTTAGTAGATCTCTGCCTAGCAAACTGCAAGGGGATTATGGCGATATAACAAATGAATGTTTATGACACTGACCTCCAATTCTTACCTGTAGAGGTTGAGTGACTTTAGCAGTGATTATATCATTACTTACCCCGACCAAAGAGACCTGCTGATTCGAAGTGGGAAAAATAGGATTTTTGTATTCACCGTAAAATCTGTTTCTCTGACATCCATGGACTGATACAGCCTCTTCATACTTGACAAGTGGGTTTATGTCCCTGCTCATAGGAGAAGACTAGGCAGAATGTTAGATGTTACAACATACATTCCAAAACCAGAGCTGAACAGCCCCGCCCAGGGGGCGGTCCCTCCAGACATAACCCTCCTCCCTGCAGCCAGCAGCCTCCAGTTCGTAACAAAGCAGTACAAAGCTTAAAAAGAAGAGTGGGTGCTGTGTCAGTCCATGAACCTCAGAGAAACAGATTTTACGGTGAGTACAAAAATCCTATTTTCTCTTACCGTCCATGGACTGACACAGCCTCTTCATACTTGACAAGTGGGAGGTCCTAAAGCAGTGTCAAAGAAGAGGGGTGGGAGCAGTATTAAGGAAAAAACAAACTTCACTCCAAACAAGCAGAGCTCCTCAACGGAGGAGTTGCAACTTTAAACAGCCGCCTGCAACACCTTGCGGCCGAAGGAAGCATCAGAAGATGCTGCCACATCAACCTTGTAAAACTTAGAAAAGATATGTGCGGAGCAACCGACGCTTGATGTCGGAAAGCCCAGGAAGCACCAATTGCCCTGGTGGAATGCGCCGTAACTGTGAAGGGAGGCGCCCGCCCCTTAAGGGCATAGGTCTGTATGACGGTCTGCCTGTTCCATCTAGAAATGGTGGCAGGCGACACTGCTTGGCCCTGTTGTGGACCAGACACAGACACAAACAGTGAGTCAGACTTCCGAATGGGAGCAGTAACAGACAGGTACACCCGCAAGGCACGCACCACGTCTAGCGCGTGAAGCGCAAACTCTCTGGGATGCAAAAGGATGAGGACACAAGGACGGAAGAACAATGTCCTCATTAAGGTGAAAGGCCGAGACCACCTTCGGGAGAAAAGAAGGTCGCGGGCGCAACACAGCCTTATCCTTATGGATGACCAAGTAAGGCGGTTTGCAAGACAATGCCGCCAACTCAGACACCCGTCTGACAGAAGTAATGGCTACCAGGAAAGCCACCTTCTGAGACCAGGTTAAGAGAGGGATATTTCTGATGTTTTCAAAGAGAGGTTCTTGAAGAACCGAGAGCACCAAATTCAGATCCCAAGGAGGGAGAGGAGGTTTGACAGGGGGGAGCACATGGCGAACCCCCTGCACAAAGGTGCTAATCAAGGAATGGCCCGCTAGCGGTCGTTGAAAGAAGACAGCCAAGGCCGAAATCTGACCCTTGATGGTACTTAGAGCCAGCTTTTGGGTCACACCACGCTGCAAGAACAGCAGAATCCTGGGAACAGAATACGTCCGTGGACGCCAATCCAGCTCCTCGCACAGAGCGATGTAAGCCTTCCAGGTACAGTGATAGATCTTTCTGGAGGAAGATTTCCGTGCCCTCAGCATGGTCGAGATGACTGAATCCGAGAGACCTCGGTCCCTCAGCACCTGGCTTTCAATAGCCATGCCGTTAAAGCCAGCGACTGTAAAGCAGGATGAAGTATGGGACCTTGAGACAGAAGGTCCTCCCTCATTGGCAAGTCGCCAAGGAACGTCCGCGACGAGGCGCACAAGATCGGCGTACCAATGACGCCGTGGCCAATCTGAAGCGATGAGGATCACCGAAATCCCCTTGGCCTCCACCCTGCGAAGCAGGCAAGGAAGCAACCGCAGCGGAGGGTAAGCATATATCAGGCGATACTGACCCCACGGGGCAACCAACGCGTCTGAGGCGTCTGCCCAAGGGTCCCTGGACCTGGCCACAAACCTCGACACCTTGCGAATGAGTCGTGAGGCCAACAGGTCCACATCCGGCGTGCCCCATCGCCGGCAAAAGTAGTTGAAACACCTCCGGATGTAAGGACCATTCTCCCTGGTCCAACGTCTGGCGGCTCAGATAGTCCGCCTGCCTGTTGTCTATTCCCAGAATGTAAACGGCCGACAGAGCCGGCACGCTTCTTTCCGCCCACTTTAGGATGTGGGCGACCTCGGACGCCGCGGCTGAGCTCCGAGTTCCCCCCTGATGGTTGACATAAGCCACCGCTGTGGCGTTGTCCGACTGGATCCTGACCGAGCGGCCCTGTAGCCTCTCTGACCACGAGGAGAGACACAGTCTAATTGCCCGGAGTTCCAGAATATTGATCAGTAGACGGGATTCGGCCGGAGACCAAAGTCCTTGGGCTGACAGGACTCCCCAAACTCCACCCCAGCCCGTAAGGCTGGCGTCCGTCGTGATCACCGTCCACTGGATAGGAAGAAACTACTTCCCGGACCGAAGTGCCGGTGATCTCAACCACCACGCCAGGGATGCCTTGACCGGGTGGCTCACTTGAATCTGATGATCCAGTGACAACGGGGACTTGTCCCAGGTGAACAGGATCTCCTTCTGTAAGGCCCGAGTGTGTGATTGGGCATACGGAATGGCCTTGAAGGAGGCCACCATGAGACCCAGGACCCTCATGCAGAAACGGATTGACGACCATTTTCGGGATGTCAGAACCCGAACCGCAGATTGAAGAGTCTAACTTCTCCAAGGGAAGGAATACCTCCGCTGCCGAGGAGTCCAGGATCAAACCTAGATACTCCAGACGCTGAGTCGGAACCAGGACTGACTTCTGAGTGTTCAGTAGCCAACCGAAGTCCCGGAGGGTCTGACTGACTATCGTCACATTTTCTTCTAATTCTGAGCCAGTGTCTGCTCTCAGAAGAAGATCGTCCAGATAGCCCATGTTAGCAATGCCTCGCTGTCTCAGCAAAGCCAGAACCGGGGCAAGCACCTTGGTGAAAACCCGCGGTGCCAACGCTAAGCCGAAGGGAAGGGCCACAAATTGATAGTGGACTTCGTCGATTGCAAAACGCAGGAACTTCTGGTGACTTGCGCAGATTGGAACATGCAAGTAGGCGTCCTTGATGTCCAAGGATGCCAGAAAGTCCTCAGGATGGAGCGCAGCAATCACTGTGCGAATGGATTCCATGCAGAATTTTTGAACCTTCACAAAGGCATTTAAGACCTTGAGGTCCAGGATTGGACGGACTCCATCCTTCTTTGGGACCACAAACAGATTTGAATAAAAACCCTGAAACCTCTCCTGTGACGGTAGCGGCACAATTACTCTGAACCTGAGCAGGTCCTGCACTGCCCCTAAGAGGGCCGCCCGATGTGCTGGAAGGAGAGGGAGATTGGAGGGAAAGAATCTGTTTGGAGGACAGGAACGGAACTCTATCCTGTACCCCGAGGTGACCACCTCGCACACCCACCGATCGGAGATCCAGATGGTCCACCGATCCGTGAACCTGCAAAGACGTCCCCCCCCCGAGTCGGGGGGGGGGCAAGACTTCATGCGGTGGCGGGCTTGGTAGCCAGCTTGTTCGGCTTACGCACCCAGGGACGCTTCTGTCCACCAGACGCATTCTTGTCAGTCTGGGAGGTTTTACCCGAGGGCTCAGGCTGACGAAAAAAACTTTTTTGTGCTGGAAAGGAGGGGCCCGGCTTACGGCGGGGCTCCTTACCCTTAGTAGTCTGACAAAGGAGGGTGCTCTTACCCCCTGTGACATCCTTAATAATGTCATCCAGGGCAGCACCAGTCTACCGCCCTTAAAGGGCAAAACTAGTCAGGAGCTTCTTAGAGGCCAGGTCAGCAGACCAGTATTTTAACCAGATAAGATGACGCAACACCACTGCAGACACTGAGACCCTAGATATTAAGGGTGCAGCGTCCAAAGTGGCATCGCACACATTCACTAGACCCTGCACCATTTGGTGGGCTAGTGCAATAGTTTCTGGAGGAAGATTATGCTCCTGCACGGTCTGGTGCAAAATCTTTGCCCATTCCGTGAGTGTCTGAGACACTAGGGTCGCCACTACAATAGTACGTAAGGCGGATCCCAGTCGAACATAGCTCTGCTCACCACTTCTGACCTCCTGTCAGTGGGGTCCTTAAAGGCAGGAGTCCCCTACATCGGGAGAGTTGTGGCTTTATTCAAACGGGCGACCGGGGGGTCGACCACCGGAGGAGAGGTTTTTAACCACTTAAGCCCCGGACCATTTGGTAGCTAAAGGACCAGAGGTGAATTCAGAATTTTGCACTGCGCTGCTTTAACTGTAAATTGTGCGGACATGCAATGTTGTACCCAAACGAAATATGTGTCCTTTTCTTCCCACAAATAGAGCTTTCTTTTAATGGTATTTGATTGCCTCTGCGATTTTTATTTTTTGCGATATAAACGGAAAAAGACAGAAAATTTTGAAAAAAAATGATATTTTCTACTTTTTGTTATAAGAAAAATCGAATAAACTCAATTTTAGTCATACATTTAGGCCAAAATGTATTCAGCCACATGTCTTTAGTAAAAAAAATGTCAATAAGCGTATATTTATTGGTTTGCGCAAAAGTTATAGCGTTTACAAACTAGGGTACATTTTCTGGAATTTACACAGCTTTAAATTTATGACTGCCTATCTCATTTCTTGAGGTGCTAAAATGGCAGGGCAGTACAAAACCCCCCCAAATGACCCCATTTTAGAAAGTAGACACCCCAAGGAAATTGCTGAGAGGCATGTTGAGCCCATTGAATATTTTTTTTTGTCCCAAGTGATTGAATAATGACAAAAAAAAAAAAAAAAATACAAAAAGTTGTCACTAAATGATATATTGCTCACACATGCCATGGTTATATGTGGAATTGCACCCCAAAATACATTCTGCTGCTTCTCCTGAGTACGGGAATACCACATGTGGGGGACTTTTTAGGAGCCTAGCCACGTACGGGACCCCGGAAACCAAGCACCGCCTTCAGGATTTCTAAGGGCGCAAATTTTTGATTTCACTCCTCACTACCTATCACAGTTTTGAAGGCCATAAAATGCCAAAATAGCACAAAACCCCCCCAAATGACCCCATTTTAGAAAGTAGACACCCCAAGGAAATTGCTGAGAGGCATGTTGAGCCCATTGAATATTTGTTTTTTGTCCCAAGTGATTGAATAAGGACAAAAAAAAAAAATTACAAAAAGTTGTCACTAAATGATATATTGCTCACACATGCCATGGTTATATGTGAAATTGCACCCCAAAATACATTCTGCTGCTTCTCCTGAGTACGGGGATACCACATGTGTGGGACTTTTTAGGAGCCTAGCCACGTACGGGACCCCGGAAACCAAGCACCGCCTTCAGGATTTCTAAGGGCGCAAATTTTTGATTTCACTCCTCACTACCTATCACAGTTTTGAAGGCCATAAAATGCCAAAATAGCACAAAACCCCCCCAAATGACCCCATTTTAGAAAGTAGACACCCCAAGGAAATTGCTGAGAGGCCTGTTGAGCCCATTGAATATTTTTTTTCCTTGTCCCAAGTGATTGAATAATGACAAAAAAAAATAAAAAATTACAAAAAGTTGTCACTAAATGATATATTGCTCACACATGCCATGGTTATATGTGGAATTGCACCCCAAAATAAATTTTGCTGCTTCTCCTGAGTACTGGGATACCACGTGTGGGACTTTTTAGGAGCCTAGCCGCGTACGGGACCCAGAAAACCAATCACCGCCTTCAGGATTTCTAGGCACAAATTTTTGATTTGACTCCTCACTACCTATCACAGTTTCGAAGGCCATAAAATGCCAAAATAGCACAAACCCCCCCCCCAAATTACCCCATTTTAGGAAGTAGACACCCCAAGCTGTTTGCTGAGAGGCATGGTGAGTATTTTACAGCTCTCATTTGTTTTTGAAAATGAAGAAAGAACATTTTTTTTTTCTTTTCTTTTTTCAATTTTCAAAACTTTGTGACAAAAAGCGAGATCTGCAAAATACTCACAATACCTCTCAGCAAATAGCTTGGGGTGTCTACTTTCCAAAATGGGGTCATTTGGGGGGGTTTTGTGCCATCTGGGCATTCCATGGCCTCCGAAACTGTGATAGGCAGTGAGAAGTGAAATCAAACATTTACACCCTTAGAAAGCCTGAAGGCAGTGATTGGTTTTTGGGGTCCCGTACACGGCTAGGCTCCCAAAAAGTCTCACATGTGGTATCCCCGTACTCAGGAGAAGCAACAGAATGTATTTTGGGGTGTAATTCCACATATGCCCATGGCATGTTTGAGCAATATATCATTTAGTGACAACTTTGTGTAAAAAAAAAAAAAAAAATTGTCTTTTTTTTCGCAACTTGTGTCAACATATAAAATATTCCATGGACTCGACATGCCTCTCAGTATATAGCTTGGGGTGTCTACTTTCCAAAATGGGGTCACTTGGGGGGGTTTTGAACTGTTCTGGCATTTTATACACAACATTAGGAAGCTTACATCCACTCTTCTAACCACTTGAAGACAAAGCCCTTTTTGACACTTTTTGTTTACATGAAAACATATTTTTTTTTGCAGGAAAATTATGTTGAACCCCCAAACATTATATATATTTTTAAAGCAAAGGCCCTACAGAATAAAATGGTGGGTGTTGCATTTTTTTTTTCTACACAGTATTTGCGCAGCGATTTTTCAAACGCATTTTTTGGGGAAAAAATATACTTTTTTTAATTTTAATGCACTAAAACACACTATATTGCCCAAATGTTTGATGAAATAAAAAAGATGATCTTGGGCCGAGTACATGGATACCAAACACGACATGCTTTAAAATTTCGCACAAACGCGCATTGGCGACAAACTACATACATTTTTAAAAGCCTTTACAGGTTACTCCGTTAGATTTACAGAGGAGGTCTACTGCTAAAATTACTGCCCTCGATCTGACCTTCGCGGTGATACCTCACATGCATGGTGCAATTGCTGTTTACATATGACGCCAGACCGACGCTTGCGTTTGCCATTGGGCAAGAGCAGGGCAGGACAGGGGTGTTTTTTTTTATTTTTTTATTATTAATTTTGCTTTTTTATTTTATTTTTAAATTGTTCCTTCCATATTTTTTTTTTTATAATTTTTATTGTTATCTCAGGGAATGTAAATATCCCCTATGATAGCAATAGGTAGTGACAGGTACTCTTTTTTTTAAAAAACTGGGGTCTAGACCCTAGATCTTTCCTCTGCCCTCAAAGCATCTGACCACACCAAGATCGGTGTGATAAAATGCTTTCCCAATGGCGCTTTTTATATCCGGGGGGGGGACATTCCTTCCCACTGCTTGTAAAATCAGTCCAGAGGCTAATTAGCCACTAGGATTGCTTTTACATGAAAGCCGGCCGCTGGCTGAAAAGAATGATACCAAGATGATACCTAAACCCGCAGGCATCAATCTGGTATAACCAATCAAAGTCCAGCAACATACCAGTACGTTGCTGGTCCTTGTTGGACATGTATTGTAATCTTTTTTTTTCATGCAGCCAGGTGGCTGAACGAAAAAAGAGATTGATCGGTGGGTATGCCCACCATTAGAATACCGCCCTTCATCCACCCACTTCTAATGATGGGCATACATGCACCATTTATATATGCCGAAGCATGGGGGCATCCTCCCGCAAAAAAGTTATGCCGCACACACATGGTCGGACTTTTCCACGGGCAAGCCTCCATCGGAATTTCGATCGTATGTACGCGGCATTAGGAGCAAAATCACTCCTCCGCCCCTGCTGCCCCAATGCTTCGGCATATTTGCTTTTTTTTTTAACTGTGGTGGTGAAATCACCTCCTACAGCACTGGAGTCGCAGGGATCAGGCCTGTCTCTGCGAACGCTGCAGTTATGTGTGTTGTGTTTTGTAAGTGACAGTGATCGATCGATACTGCACTTGGGTGGCCTGGGCTGGACGGAGGGGCAAAACGCAGGTGCTAGCAGGTATCTGGGCTGATCCCGCTAACACTGCGTTTTTGGGAACCCTAAACTGCTGGGGACGCTAGTATAGATCTGATCAGATCAGATATTGATCTGTTCAGATACTATACCACTAAGGGAGGTGTATGCTTCACGCGTGGGTGTTAGCGTTACTGGCACTAACCTGACGCTGCCTAGGGTGTGACGCAGACCCTCTCTGACGCTAAAACCTAATTGATATCACCCGCCGGGCGATCAGGGGGTTAAACCTTTATTGGGTTATATACGGCGGGTGCCCTGACACTATAAAAAGCAAACTAACTAACCAGCGTCACCCGTAACACTTATATGATGATCACTGGTGAAAGGGTTAACTAGGGGCAATTAGGGGATTTAAACCTTTAGTAGATAATATATGGGGGTACCTGACACTATAAAAACTTGCGGCAAACCTAAAAAAAATTACTGGCTACCGATCTGCATCACCGACGCTAAGACAGCGATCAGAAAAATTATCGCTTAGTGACAGTGGTGATAGGGGGTGAAAGGGTTACCTGGGGGGCGATCAAGGGGGTTAAACCTTTATTAGATAATTTATGGGGGTACCTGACGCTATAAAAACCTGCAGCGAACCTAAAAAAATTACTGGCTACCGATCTGCATCACCGACGCTAAGACAGTGATCAGAAAAATTATCGCTTAGCGACAGTGGTGATAGGGGGTGAAAGGGTTACCTGGGGGGCGATCAAGGGGGTTTAACCTTTATTAGATAATTTATGGGGGTACCTGACGCTATAAAAACCTGCGGCGAGCCTAAAAAAAATTACTGGCTACCGATCTGCATCACTGACGCTAAGACATCGATCAGAAAAATGATCGCTTAGCGACGGCGGTGCTAGGGGGTGAAAGGGTTATCTGGGGGTGATCAAGGGGTTAAACCTTTATTAGGGGGGGTTAGGGGGCTACACTGGACCTAAAACTAAATGTAGTGACACTTTTACATTCACAAATGTCACTGATTGCAGTGATCAGTAAATAAATGGTCACTGCAATCAGTGACACTGTGACTGGGGGCTGGGGGGTGATCTGGGGGGGCAATTTATGTGCCTATGTGTGCTGGTGTTAGTGTAGTGTTTGTGCACTAACCTTGATGTCTTCTCTTGTACGGCGCTCGGTATATGTGAGCGCCCCACAGGAGATGACATCACTTCCTCCTGCTTCCTCTGTCTGTGTGTACATTCGACAGACAGAGGGGGCATTTCTATTCGCCGGGAGAGATCGCGGGGGGGTGGCCGGAATCGAACGGCCGTCCCCTCATGTCGGATCGCTCCCCAACGAATTCCGACCGCTCACTGTACAGAAGGGGGGTCCGATCGGACCCCCCAACTGTACAAAGGCAATAACGTACACTGTACGTGATTGTGCCTGTCGGTGCCATTGTATATATACAGTGAGCGGTCGTTAAGTGGTTAACCAGGGCCTCATCAAAGGGGTATCTAATAGACAGACGCCGCGGAAACGCAAAAGTCTTCTGCGGCTTTTCCCAAACCTGATCTATGAACCTGTCAAAGAAAGGCATGTAAGGAAAAACTTTTTTAGAAGGCTTGGCTTTAAAAGAACCAAAGGAGACAGCTTCCACCTGAGGTTCCTCAGCCGCAGCATCCAGCTTGAGAGTGTCCCTCACAGCATCAATGAGTTCACTTACAAGCGCCCTGTCATTTACTGACTCAGAGCAGGAGTCTTCCTCACAAGGAATGTCCTGTTCAAAAACATCAAAAAATTCAGAGCTAGGGTCCTGAGCGGCAGCCAGGCCCATATCTGAATCAGAGCATTCTCCTACTGGAGACTGTGTGGGGAGAGGGCGCTTTATAGCTCCCTTGCGCTCACACACCACTTCCATCCTGACAAGAAATGATTCCAGGACTGCAGACAACTGGGGACCGCAGGTGCTTGAGAACTGCCTGTTGCCTCTGACATGAATGGGGAAGCAGGTGAATCAGACTCCATAACTTTCCACTCTCTGGGATTTGCAATAAAAGAAAAGCCCACCCTCTGGCTGCGCTGACTGTGGGGGGTTATCGAGGGGACTCACCAACCCGGTAAGGACCGCTCGGTTCCGCTGCCTGTGCTGTGCTATACAGCGCGAGTGAGCCGTTCCAGCAGCGATAGAGGCCAAACAGTATACAAAAGCGCGCGTGGCTCCAAGAAAATGGGCGCCGCATCGCAACTGCGCCATAGAATCCACGGCAAGATGGCTGCCATGCGCACCAATGTAAAAAAACACAAAGTGACAAAAAAACATGGCGCCAAATGGTGCACAGGCCCTAAACACAGAAAAACATCCCCAGCTCCATGCGGACACCCATGAGCCCCCCCTGGGACAGAGCGACCCCCAGACAGCACAGCGCCAGGGCAAGGTGACAGAGAGCAACAAACAAGGGGGAGACAGTGAAAATACCCCATACAGAGGAACACAAAGCATGTACTCACCTGCGGAGGCAGGAGATACTACTTTCCCGTCCCAGAAGGACCCACTGGTGTGTTCCTGACAGACCTATCACAGTTCGGTACTGAGTAGCTGTCGGCCCGGTCCACCGCAAAAGATACAGCAGGACCGCGGAGCATAAAAGCCCACCGGCCACCCCTGGAGTCATGGGGCATGTCGTGAACTGAGTCTCACGCCGAAGCGAGGATCAGCACGCTCGATGTTTGGACAGGGAAGACTACGAGGATATCTTGTACCCAACCTGTTGCCCAGCTGACAGTTGATAGAAGATCTCAAAAATAAAATAATACAATTCCAAAAGGAATAAAAAAAAATCTTCAGGAGACTGGCTCCGAAGAGAGCCACATCCTCTCCTCTGCTAGGCAGAAAAAAACTGAAGGCTGCTGGCTGCAGGTAGGAGGGTTATGTCCGGAGGGACCGACACCTGGGCGGGGCTGTTCAGCTCTGGTTTTGGAATGTATGTTGTAACATCTAACATTCTGCCTAGTCTTCTCCTATGAGCAGGGACATAAACCCACTTGTCAAGAATGAAGAGGCTGTGTCAGTCCATGGACAGCAAGAGAAATTGGCATTGCATATGTTTAGCAAACTCTTTGAAGCGCCTGTATCTATTAAACATGGGATAGATAAACCATTACCACACATCAATCACTGGTTCTGTATTTTTGTCCCAAATTCAAGACAGCAAGCTCAGGGGAAGGAATTAAATTTTCATCAGATCACCATACTCCGCCTCATCCTAGCGGAAACTAGTGTCTCTTGCAAGATGACCCATCCTACTGTTCCTGAAGCAATTATTACTAGCACTAGGGCTTCTGTCACTTCTCTGTGGGATCATCTGCTGAAACCGAGCCCCCACCCTTGGGGCATTTCTGACATACATTTTATTCCTGGTAGGCAATCCTCATTGCCCTACAGATTTCATCCCCACATCTGCACTTATGGCAAACTAGGGGAGCCACGCGCTTTTCTGAGGGGATTTGGCTGATGAATGGTAAGCCAATTGCCCCCAGCACCTTATTTCCTTCCCTTTTTCTCTTGAGCCATGGGCCTTGCCATGCCTCAACGGGGGCGCGGGGGGGATGGCCAGATCAGTAAATCAATGCTGGTGGGCACCAGGCTTCAGAGATTTTGCAAGTAAACAAGTAATTGTGTGTTATCTATCAAGAACAAAATATAGGGGAAAAGGTACAAACTGCAAAAAGACACCTCCCATTTCAAATACTATATATACACTTTGCCAAAATGCCTTTGTGTGGTAAATTCAAATATCTTTTGGTGTGTGTAGACATTTTTTCATCCTGGGTAGAAGGATTCCCCACGGTGAAAAATGACGCTAGAACCTAAGTAAAGTAGCTGTGTCCTGAACTACAGGGATTCTGGCCCATTAAAGATGAGCTATACATTCATTTGGATATCATATTTATGGGTGACTGTATTCTCATTCCTAAGACACAGCAGGCAGAAGTACTGTAACAAATCCACCGGGGACATTTGGGCATCACTCTGTGTAAGCCCAGAGTGCGGGAGTTGGTCTACTGGCCTAATTTGGACTGACTTCCTGTGACAATCCCCCTACTAATATGCAGACAATCAATTATATATAAATAATACCTGTGAATAAAGTCTGAAGACACATATGCAAAATTACATCACATGTGAATAAAGTGCAATAGTGCAAACAAAAAACAGAGCTGGATTTCGTCAAAGAAAGGAGAAAAGAGTGTTTGGAAATGATGATCATACACCTGACTCTCATGGGACTTTCTTTGATGGAATCCAGCTCTATATGATTTTTTTGTTTGCACTATCGCACTTTATTTACGTGATGCAATTCTGCATATGTGTCTTCAGACTTTATTCACAGTTATTATTTATATATAATTGATTGTCTGCATATTAGTAGATTTGTTTGCAGTTGCACAAATGCACTTAATATATATATATTTTTTTTTACTTTTAGCGCTGCACTCTTTTTACATATACAGTTGCAATAAAAAGTATGTGAACCCTTTTGGAATGATATGGATTTCTGCACAAATTGGTCATAAAATGTGATCTGATCTTCATCCAAGTCACAACAATAGACAATCACAGTCTGCTTAAACTAATAACACACAAATAATTAAATGTTACCATGTTTTTATTGAACACACCATGTAAACATTCACAGTGCAGGTTGAAAAAGTATGTAAACCCTTGGATTTAATAACTGGTTGAACCTCCTTTGGCAGCAATAACTTCAACCAAACGTTTCCTGTAGTTGCAGATCAGACGTGCACAAAGGTCAGGAGTAATTCTTGACCATTCCTCTTTACAGAACTGTTTCAGTTCAGCAATATTCTTGGGATGTCTGGTGTGAATCGCTTTCTTGAGGTCATGACACAACATCTCAATCGGGTTGAGGTCAGGACTCTGACTGGGCCACTCCAGAAGGCGTATTTTCTTCTGTTTAAGCCATTCTGTTGTTGATTTACTTTTATGCTTTGGGTCGTTGTCCTGTTGCAACACCCATCTTCTGTTGAGCTTCAGCTGGTGAACAGATGGCCTTAAGTTCTCCTGCAAAATGTCTTGATAAACTTGGGAATTCATTTTTCCTTCGATGATAGCAATCCGTCCAGGCCCTGATGCAGCAAAGCAGCCCCAAACCATGATGCCCCCACCACCATACTTCACAGTTGGGATGAGGTTTTGATGTTGGTGTGTTGTGCCTCTTTTTCTCCACACATAGTGTTGTGTGTTTCTTCCAAACAACTCAACTTTGGTTTCATCTGTCCACAGAATATTTTGCCAGTACTGCTGTGGAACATCCAGGTGCTCTTGTGCAAACTGTAAACGTGCAGCAATGTTTTTTTTGGACAGCAGTGGCTTCCTCTGTGGTATCCTCCCATGAAATCCATTCTTGTTTAGTGTTTTACGTATCGTAGATTTGCTACCAGGGATGTTAGCATATGCCAGCGACTTTTGTAAGTCTTTAGCTGACACTCTAGGATTCTTCTTCACCTCATTGAGCAGTCTGCGCTGTGCTCTTGCAGTCATCTTTACAGGACGCCCACTCCTAGGGAGAGTAGCAGCAGTGCTGAACTTTCTCCATTTATAGACAATTTGTCTTACCGTGGACTGATGAACAGCAAGGCTTTTGGAGATACTTTTATAACCCTTTCCAGCTTTATGCAAGTCAACAATTCTTAATCGTAGGTCTTCTGAGAGCTCTTTTGTGCGAGGCATCATTCACATCAGGCAATGCTTCTTGTGAAAAGCAAACCCTGAACTGTGTGTTTTTTAGAGAGCAGGGCAGCTGTAACCAACACCTCCAATCTCATCTCATTGATTGGACTCCAGTTGGCTGACACCTCACTCCAATTAGCTCTTGGAGATCTCATTAGTCTAGGGGTTCACATACTTTTTCCACCTGCACTGTGAAGGTTTACATGGTGTGTTCAAGAAAAACATGGTAACATTTAATTCTTTGTGTGTTATTAGTTTAATCAGACTGTGATTGTCTATTGTGACTTAGATGAAGATCAGATCACATTTTATGACCAATTTGTGCAGAAATCCATATCATTCCAAAGGGTTCACATACTTTTTATTGCAACTGTAACTGCTATATATGATAAATACATTGCTTATTGTTGCTAATGAGTTAAACATGATAAAAAGAGAAGTGCTTTAGCACCGGCTGGTGTTGGATTTTATCACTGCAAGGAGGTATGAATACTGTATCAGAGACTTCCTGTTGCAACTACATATCGAACTCTACAGAGGAAGAAAACGCCATTGTTGCTCATGTTGAAAGACTTCAACGATTGAAACAGGAATGCGCAAGTACACACTGAGAAGGAATGGATCAACTTGGGAGGATTCCTGGATTGGTTAAATCCTCTCAATTGGTTCTCTGTTGTTGGAGTATGGTTTTCTGGAATTTTTTATAGTATTTTATAGGTCAGGGATATGCAATTAGCGGACCTCCAGCTGTTGCAGAACTTCAAGTCCCATGAGGCATAGCAAGACTGACAGCCACAAGCATGACACCCAGAGGCAGAGGCATGATGGGACTTGTAGTTTTGCAACAGCTGGAGGTCCGCTAATTGCGTATCACTGTTATAGGTCATAGCTATTGGTATAATATTTTATGTTTTTCTTTTCATGTATGTTATTTAAAAACAAAACAAGGTTTTAAAGTGGATGTAAACCCCAATTTTTTTTTTTTTTGCAGTCACAATGTAGAGTATAAGATTTCCTATCATCTGTGCCCAGTCTTGCCACAAAGAGTTAATCCAGCTCTGAGCAATCCTCTTTTATTGTTCAGTGAGATAAAACGGACAAACAGAGAAAAATCTGTCCGTTCCGCCCCCTTGCTTTGAGTGACAGGTTATTTACATATCTCGTGCACTAGCTTTAGACAGGCATTATTTTTTAATTCCCACCCCCATTCCTTTTCTGAAGTCATGTGGTTACTTTTCTGGATTTTGACTGGATGTTAGTGATCATAGCAGAAGGAATACACAGGAGAAAATGCATGTTGACAAGGGGAGTGTAGAGGTGGGTGGGGAGTCTACTGACATCACAACTCCACCCACCGAGCTCCAGACAACAGATCCACCCACAGAATCTGCAGTTTTTCAATTCTTATAACAGACAGAGGGTAGACATTTGACAGATAAGGATACATGCAGGAGGCATCTATATCCCTATATCCTTATAGATCAGCACTATGGCAGTAGTTTAGAAAGGATGAGAGTGAGTTTACATCCACTTTAATATCGTTTTAATCTTAGTCTACACAGTGTTATCATTTATAACGATTTTTGAAGGGATTTGTCTCTCTTTTACAACCTGTCATTCATTTAGAATTTTTGCCTGCTTGGTTTTAAAGGTCATCAGCTGGTCTAAAGTGTACCAGCTGGACTAAGGGATGTCAGTCTAGGATCAGAAGAGCTAAGCTATTATTTTAAAGCATGTTCTCCTTAGACAGTTATAAAGTATTACACAGAAATAAAAATTCATTCCACATCCCTTAACCACTTCAGCCCCGGAAGAATTTACCCCCTTCCTGACCAGAGCACTTTTTGCGATACAGCCCTGCATGGTTTTAACTGACAATTGCGCGGTGGGTGCAACCTTGCACCCAAACAAAATTTACATCCTTTCTTTCCCACAAATAGAGCTTTCTTTTGGTGGTATTTGATCACCTCTGCGGTTTTTATTTTTTGTGCTATAAACAAAAAAATCAAAAATTTTGAAAACAAAAGCAATATTTGACTTTTCGCTATAATAAATATCCCCCAAAAAATATATAAAAACATATTTTTTCCTCATTTTAGGCTGAAATGTATTCTTCTACATATTTTCGGTAAAAAAAACACGCAATAAGCATATATTGATTGGTTTGCGCAAAAGTTATAGCGTCTACAAAATAGGGGATAGGTTTATAGCATTTTTATCAATATTTTTTTTACTAGTAATGGCGGCGATCTGCGATTTTTATCGTGACTGCGACATTATGGCGGACACTTTAGACACTATTTTGCAACCATTGTCATTTATCCAGCGATCAGTGCTATATAAATGCACCGATTACTGTGTAAATGACACTGGCAGGGAAGGGGTTAAACACTAGGGGGCAATCAAGGGGTTAAGTGTGTCCTAGGGAGTGATTCTAACTGGGGGGGTGGACTACCACTGACATGACAGCGATCACTGCTCCCGATGACAGGGAGCAGTTGATCCCTGTCATGTCACTAGGCAGAACAGGGAAATGCCTTGTTACATCTCCCCGTTCTGCCTCTCCGTGTCACGATTGTATGGAGAGGCAGGGTCAAGGAGAACGCGGCGTGCGGGCGCTCCGCCGGCGGAGTGTGCGCGCCCGCTGCAGGCAAATTAAAGGGGACGTGCCTGCCCGTGCCATTCTGCCGACGTATATCGGCGTGCGGCGGTCGGCAACTGGTTAAGCTGGCCTCATATTAGCAGAATGTGGAACATACACTTCTAGGCAAAATAACGTTGTAATAAAATTTGTTTGTCTAATCATTAGTGGGTCAAATTGACGTTTTCAACTGCAGTGATGGGAAAATTCAAAGGCGGAGGATGGAATTTTTTTTCTCAAACTAACAAATTTCTAACAGTGTATGTGGTTTTCATTCAGTAAAGTCCAGTTATTCCAAAATCAAATGTAAAAAGCAAACTGAGGCTGGGTTCACACTAGTGCGAATTGGATGCCGGTTTCTCCACATCCAATTCGCATGACAGGAAAGTGTGCTCAGCTCTCAATGGGGCCGGTTCACACATCTTCATGGCGGCTGCGGAGAGAATTGCACAGGGGTCCTGTGCGTCTGACTTCGTTTCAGGTCCGAATACAGGCAAAAATTTGGGCCTGATTCATACCTGAAATAGAGAACAGGGACGCACCGGACCCCTGCTGTGAGCCACATGAAAATTAAGTGTGAATCCAGCCTTTCAAAGCACATTCAAATGTTCTGAGAATTTTCCTATGACTTTTCTAAAGCAATTTCCTTTAAAATTCTATCCATCTATGGCCAGATTTAGCGATTTGTACAACTAAGCTGTTATTTCCTCCATGTGCTTTTATAATGCAAATTAGGTGTTGTACAAATCACTAAATCTGGCCATAGATGGGTAGAATTTTAAAGGAAAATGCTTTAGAAAAGTCATAGGAAAATTCTCAGAACATTTGTTCTGTCACACTGTGAAAGGCTGGATTCACACTTAATTTGCATGTGTAATTGCAGAGTAGAAAGATACTCCATCTTCCAACGATTCCAGAAGCAGTTGGCGAGGTGTGATTTGTACAGCTAAGCTGTTACTTCCATCATTTGCTTTTAGAAATCTGGCTCAGTATTTGCATTTTAGTTTCATACTTTTTCAATGGAAGATGTTTGGTCATGTTAATCTGTATGTATATGGTGTATTTCTGTGAAGTTAATATATATTATTGGAGCACAGTCGCATCCCCAACATTTTGTGGTTTGGTGTTGTTGCAGTAGCTGTATTTAGCAGCTGTAGGGAGGCGATAATTGTGCCAGTCCGCGTTCTCCATAGTTCTAGTGTGCAGTTCTTTACCAGGCTAATACTAGCCAGTATTTTGGGTGTTTTGAGAAGATGTGGAAACCCCTCTCAACCCACCAGTGTAGACAGGCAGCAGGCTGTTTCATACCCCCTATGCCAAACAAAGAGTAATGGTTCATGTGTGCCACTCACCTGTTCCATGCAGGTCATGCAGCTGGCCAGTAACCCAGTTAAAAAGAAAATGTGGGCCTCTAAACCCTTTTGTTTTTCATGCAGGTAAGCAACAGTTGAAAACAAAACACATACACAGTGTAAAAGGTAGATTTTAATCTTCTTTATTTTACTTATTGAACTCAAGCTATATCCAAAATGTCTTTCAACAGTATTTTTATTTACTGCAGATTTCTAATGGCTGAACAAATGCTTTCCTCCCTATCTTAGGTTCACTATTTTTTGAAAGAAATATAGACAGCAACAATACACATTGACATCGATGAATCGTAATTACAAAAAGGAAAATAGTTACAGAATATTTATAAACAAAGAAAACATGTTTGAGTAACGTTTTGTATTTTTATTGTGGACCTGGACTCAAAAAATTATGATTTGCATGCCATAGGAATCATATAGAAATGATAGTTGTACCTTGTCTGGAGTGTCTCTTGAAAAATAGCATGAGTGTGCATAGGCACACGATGTGCCTACAGTACCAAAGCTGTATACCTGCAATGTGAGATCTAAGGCACCGCTGCCTCTGATTGCTAGTCTACGGAGATTTGGTGATGTCACTACTGTGCTGCTTACTGTTCTCCTTTCTGGAGGCTCTATCAGGAGGAAACAAAGCTCTGCCTCTGCCAAGAAGGCCATCTCCATACTGAGACACAGTGCATAACAATCCACACTAGGCAATACTAATGGCTAGTCATTTTCCTTCTGCCTGTATGTTTTTTTGTGCACAGCTTTCAGAGTTTAATTCTTTACTTTAAGCTATTAGAATGATAATCAAAATCTTACAAGCTACATTTTAGGCCATACCTTGTGTTACCAAGAATTGTTTATATGTAAGAGCACTCTTTAAGAGGGGATAACTATGCAACTTTTTTTTAAAATATTGCAGACAGACAGGATATTTATGACAAAAGAGACCCTATCAGTCTCTCTTCTGCCATAAATGCTTCCTCCTGTCTGTCAGCCGTCATGTACATTGAGCTGTGCATGTGCAGCTCAGTGAACATTTACGGCCCTGATCTGTGCCATTGCAATGTGACTGCTGTGCGCATGGGCTGGAGTGACATTATCGTGGCTCCGCCAATAAAACAGCCAAAGGCACGGAGCACGGAAGGAAGACTGGGTGAAGATGGACGCGCTGGCTTGTTTATATCGCAGCGATGGAAAGCTCGGTTTGACAGGTAAGCCTGTCATAATGTGCTAATATGCTGTGCATACTAGCACATTATGGCATAACCAACCCGGGGGCCACCAAAAAATGGAAATGACGGCGGACTTACTACCGCTTTATATCTTGAGCAGTTGTAGAGGCTCCTATCCTGTACTTAAAATGCTTAGTCTGATTTCAATGCACACTGTGAGCTTCTCACAATATGCTGCAGCAAGCCAGAGAGAGCTCTTCTTATTTTCTTGCTAGAGAACATCCAGCATTGTCAAGCTCTTTCCTCCCCAACCTGTCCCTGACCCACTCAAATTCTCCAACAAACTTAATTGAGAACATCCCCATTCATTTATGTTCTCCCTCCCCATGACATGAAGGTAAAACTGACAAGTAATCACCCGGGAGACAATACTAAATTAAATTGCAGATCATACAATAGGGCAGGGATATGCAATTAGCGGACCTCCAGCTGTTGCCAAACTACAAGTCCCATCATGCCTCTGCCTCTGGGTTACATGCTTAATGCTGTCAGAGTCTCGCTATGCCTCATGGGACTTGTAGTTTGGCAACAGCTGGAGGTCCGCTAATTGCATATCCCTGCAATAGGGGAACGTTAAAGTGGAAGTAAACCCTCCTATCATTTTCAGGCAAGGAAGCTGTCATCTTGGCCTCTGTTTAATCTTCAAGTGCCATGATGCTGCACATGTGATCAGTTGTGACACCAGCCATTGGATGGTTTGACAGTTTGGTTGAGAGCACAACCAATGTGACAGTTGGCATTCCCGGCATGCCGGGAATCTAACTGCTTTTTGAAACTGTTAAATCGATGGGTTTACTTCCACTTTAAACATCCAGAAAGTTTCACAAATATGTCAACAGATTGACAATTAGCAGTTTTAACTTTGTGATGGGGAGGGAGGACATATGTAAAAGAAGGATGTATTTAGTGAAGTTTGTTGGAGAATTTGAGCGTGACTAATTTCCCCATAATTTTTTTGGAATCATTTGAGTTGTGGAAATCTACCACACCAATTTTGGTACTACATTTATAGATGCGACTGCCTTTGTGGTTTCCTTTATAAATCATATGTAAATATACATTTTCCTTTTAATATGTAGACACTGTTCTTTTAAGATACACTTAGAGAGTTAATGGTGGGAGGTAGTACAGGTAAGAAGTATATGGCGCAATTTCATTCCTCGGAAAAAGGATTTTTGTGTTGATGGTGAAAAATCTTCTCTTGGAGTCTCTTGTGGGACACAAAGCCCCAATAAACAACCTAAGACTATCCTGCCACCTTCAGGAGAAATGGGCACTAGGCACATAAAAAGTAGAGGCTAGCCCCCAGGAGCTATAACTGCCCTTTTTTTCAACTGTTCGTTGCAAGAGATAGCTTGTAACTAAGCAACCTGAGGATGTCCAATAGTAGTTTAAACAAAGGGGAAGGCACACCTAAAACAACAGGTGAACGAGCCCAAGTATACCAACAAGACCAAAAAGACCCAAAAGCCCAAGAATAACTCACTGCCGCTGCCTTGCAACTTATAGGCCTTTACAACAACTTGTTCAAGACATTGTCCGATTGCACTGGATGATCGCTCAGGGCAGTCCGGTGAAGCATATAGAGAGATGAATTGGTCATAACTATAAGATGGTGGTCAAAAGCATTGATTCTTTGTAAGAACAACAGCCCTGAACAGAGTCTAGAACTCCACCCCAGCCCAGAAAGCTGGTATCCATCAAGTCAATCTTCCAGCTTAGGGGGGAGAAAGAATCTTCTCGGTGTCAATGCTGGGGTTAAAAGCCACCATGATATAACCAAATTACTCTCTCCAGGGACAAGGGGGCATGTCCTACACTGTGAGGATGTTCTGCTGCAAACTGCTTGACTTGAATTGGGTTAATAGAACATAGAGTCCAGTAGCATTAGAACTCACATGCAGCTCTGCAGGGAGGACTTAATCCAGGAATGGAATAACTGAACTCGAGTCTGAAGCCTTGACAACTTCTCTCAGGATAGAAAGACCTTGGCCTGAAAGTTTTTCAGGAGAAGGCTCAAGTACCTCAAATGATTTCACAAAATTAGAGATGACTTCTTGAGGCTCAGAATCCACCCGAACTCCTCCAAAGTATGCAGCACGGCTGACACAGAGCCAGTGAAGTCTGCTTTCATAGGGTAGATAATCTAGGTATCCATTGACTGGAAGACCCCAGAGAGAAGGCTCAGAACTGAAGTGAGCAACTTTGTGAACACGGTTGTTGGCAACTGCTGATGATTCAGAAAGATCAAAATGTTTGGATATGCATCCCTTTTACTGACGGATGCCAAAAAGTCTCTATGATGAAAGAAGGCAATAATCGACTGTATACAGAACGTTAAATGCTGGATAAAGGTGTTAAGGGCATATAAATCAAAAACGGGCTGAATTAATTTCCTCAGTTTCAGAACTGTAAACAGGTTTAAGGAAACTGCCTAAAAACATTTTGTCGGGAAGGGGGGCAGGAACAACAAGCCATTGAGCCAACAATCCCTGAATGGCTAAAAGGAGGTCCATCTGGCACTACAGAGACACAGTGGGGGAGATTTACTAAAACTGGTGCTTACAGAATCAAAGTTAATTGAACAAGCTGAGGATAGAAGCCGAATGGTTACTATGCACAGCTTCACCGGATTCTGTGTGCACCAGTTTTAGTAATTCTCCCTCAGTGGGTGCTAAGCAAAGACCTGAGGCGAAGGGCAGGTGTGAAACTATAATCTAGCCACTGGACACTGCTTCTCACATCCATGTGCCACATCTATGTTGCATAGTTACATAGTTCCAGCAGGTACACTCACAACTTTGAAGGAACCGGTGAAGATGGAACGCTCTGTGGTGGCTAAGCTATCCTGGGGCTTACTGTAGATTCAAATATTTTTTTAGGTCATCCAGAGAAGGTGGAAGAACTCTTGTGGGACTAGGAACTGAAACCTGAAGAACAAAGGGAATGCTTAGGCAAGATGCTTAGGCTGTCGCTCCTAAACTTTGCACACCTGAAGCAAATGAGTACTCTTAAGCCTGTTACATACATAATTTTTATTGTACAGTAAAGAACCAAAAGACTCTCTCCAACAATGGGCAGATGTAATAGATCACTTTTACATGCCAGCATTGAAGCCAGAGTGCCATATGGATCTGTATAAACAAAATGGTTACGCAAGAAATTTTCTTAGCTAGCATCCAGTGCCACGTCACACAGGAAGTTTATTGTGACATTCTAAAATGAACAGAACTTCCAATAATCTCTGTAGGTTTGATCCCACATCTAAAAGGAAAAAAGGTTAGGTCCAAAGTAATGTCCACAATAAACCAGGGGCACGTGGATGACGACACCTTTGTCGAAACGACGTAGGGAGGAGCGGCGTGCTGACGTCACCACACTTTACTATCGCACAAGTTCGGGAAGCGATGGGCAGTGAGAGCCGGCCGGCTTTGTAACATACCACCCGCTTATATACCTGATGTACATTGTAAGTGCATTTTTTTAATTATTTGAATAAAAAGTCCTATACTGGATTACGCTATGGAATGTCTTTTCTGTCTTATCATGGTCCGTTGGGACACTGGGAGTTCACCTATTTAAACATCAGAGGAACCAGGAGAGCTGATTTAAAGAGCCCTTGGCAGGGATAACAGCCGCATGCGTGCACTGATCTCATACCGGGATCAGTACTTTCGGTAAGCGGCCAGTTTAAATAGAGGTGGTGGATTCTTCACTATTCCAAATCAGCACTGTTCTGTGGTGTTCCAGATTGATGTCACGGATGCATGTTTAGAAGATTGGACATGCGTTTTTATCATACATGTGTTGCGGGTGTCAAATTTAGAGGGAGTATCTGGGCCATAGATGGCCCAGATACATTGATTTTTTTGGAATTTAATGGACACTTTGGAGTGTGGGAGGTATGAATGGTGTCATGTTCCCTGCGGTCCCTAGGGGGCGCTGTCACCTGTGACCGGGGTTGAACTGCCATTCTAGAGCCGTGCCCTTTGTGTCCTCTCGCGGCAGTAGTACGGCGGGGCGGGGAACCCGCTGTGCCTGCTGGGAGAGGATATAAAGAGGGCGGACATCTTGCGCACAAGGTCCATTCCCCAGGCACCTTCAGCCTGGGGGCTGCTGCGGTTCGTCTGTGCCCAGGCGCCCTTGGCCTGGGCGCGTGGAGTCAAGTTCCATCCCAGGCACCTTCAGCCTGGGGTGAGGTACTGTACAAGGAGGCCTGGGACCCAGTACCTTCGACTGGGTCCCGCAAGGGCGAAGCATTCCTAAGGTGCTATCGGTATTGGGTGCCTGAATCCAGGGCGTAAGGGACCAGAGAGGTGACCTCCCCGAAGAGCCAGCGCAGCATTTGCTGGTGACGGTGGAGGCCTCTGGTGACCGTCCGGATGGATGTCTTCCTCTGACAGGGGTCGTTTGTTCTAAAGGAGGTAATTCATGTTCTCATGGTCTGTGGCAGAGACCCATCTTCATCAGGTCAATGGCAGGCCTCATCCAAGGTCTGTGGCAGAGGCCTCAACGTTCACCCAGGTCAGTGGCAGGGACCAAATTCACAGTCGTTGGCAGCGACTGTGCGCCAAGCCTGTTTGCACGAAACGGAACAGGACCTACTCTTTCCTACACACAGTCTGTTATTTTAAAGTTCAACCAGCCTACCTATTGACCAAAGCAAATAAAACAGCGTTGGACTTTTATTGGTGTGGAACTCATGTTACTGGAAGCTAAGTGTCCCTGTCAGTGACAGTGGCAATCATCCTTCACAGGAGAAGCTGAGGCTCCGGCCTAAAACGCAGACCCGAAGGTAAACGGTTAGCTCATATCTCTGCATACTACATCAGAGAGCCGAGCTGGTGGTGTGCATCTTTCCCCCTTCTCCCAGATACCCCTAGACGAGTAATACAGCCATAAAGAGAGGGGAGAAGGCGGGGGAAGACTGCTACACATGTTTTATATTATTTGTATTATAAGACTTTCTATGCTATCCACACCAGTCATTTTTTAGATAGCCCTACAGGAGAAGTATATTGTGGACATTACTTTGGACCTAATCTTTTTTCCTTTTAGATGTGGGATCAAACCTACAGAGATTATTGGAAGTTCTGTTCATTTTAGCATTAATTGTCACTATCACATTTTTATCTTTACGCAGCATATTTTTTATTATTTGCATTGTTGTGTGTGTCTAACATTTTTGTTGCAGCACAGATAAATATTCATTATTGTTATACAGACAGCGCAGTATACACACCCCATTATTATTGTGACATTCATCTGGTCAACATAATCAATAAGCTGTCACCAAACTCCAACTGAGGCATTGTGACCAGTAAGTCAAAGTGTGAGAGATGCTTAAATTAGCATGGGTTGAAGAACAAAGTAGGCTAAAGGCTTAAAAAAAAGGCTTCCAAATTTTTAAGTGGAGTACTTAAAGAAGGCTTGTCATTGAAAGAGATGATCAGACCCTTATTAGGGTGAAATACTGGTGGGTCATCTACAGGTGAGGTAGACCATTTTATTAAGGAAATCCTGTGTAAAGGGATGGAGTGGCAGAAGTGCCTAGGGGCAAGGGATTAATGTGTCTGGGTGTATGCATTCCATGTAAATAAAGTAACTGAATAAGGGGTGATGAGGAAACTGTGGTGGAGTGTTTTGGTACATGGGACACAAGACTAGACACTCTGCTAGGGAAGAGAGTGTTGTATCCTTCAATTTTAGAGAAGAGCATGGAGACTAAAATTGGCTGGTGAGGTCTTCTTTTCCATTGAAGGGAGAGATTTGAAATCCAACAACAAATCTTCTAGAAGGTCCATAACAGAGTCAAAGACCAACTATTGGGAAAAAACAAATGGTGGTTTAGGCATTAATGTAGCACCAACACACAGCCCTTTTTTTATTCTTGGAGTCATTTTTTTTTCACTCTCCATTGCTATTGGCAATCTTTGTTCTCCAATGTGCAAGATATCGTCACTACCTGTTTGGGGTGAATTAACTAGAGAGGAGAGGAGAAGATACAGCACATTAGCAGAGTAAAAGCTATTAAAACCAATCACTAGGAAAGGAAATCTCTCTGTGTTGGATAGGCAAATTGAGTGAAAAAAAAAAACAAGGAGATGTGACAGAGACCGAGGGTCTGACATTACAACTACCAGAAGATGCTGCAGAATCTCATTTTGTGTCTCTTTGTATATGCTATTAGGATTACTAAATGTTTGGGAAGAAGCAACATCTGATGAGTGTGCAGTTTTGGTGGTGGAAATACATAGACACATCATGGGTGCTACAAAGAAGTATTTCACATTCCACAATGGTATCTTCTTTTTTTTTTTTTTTTATTACATTTCAATGTATGGACACTATGGGGTTTTTTACGAAAGGAAAATTCACTACAAATGCAAACTACAAGTGCAAAGTGCACTTGAAATTGCAATGAAAGTGCACTTGGAAGTGCAGTCGCTGTAAATCTGAGGGGTATTATCCAATCATGTGCAAGCTAAAAAAAAAATGTCCTTGCATGTCCCCCTCGGATCTACAGGGACTGCACTTCCAAGTGCACTTTCAGTGCAATTTCAAGTGCTCTTTGCACATACTATGGGTAGTATGTGTAAGGGTTTTTAAGCTTTTCTATGTTTTATAACAGAAACTAACATTTTTTTAAAATACTTTTTGTAACACTAGCATTTTATATGATGTGTAGCTAATCAATACTAGGGGGTTGCACACAGTATATTTCAGTTGATGTTGAAATGAAATAAAGGGTATTTTTGTACACACTATGCGGATAAAGTTTATTTTCCTGTTTTTCTATTGAATTTCTTGGCCAGGATTTAACTCTAAACTCCAATAATGGGGAGGCATCCCACTACACACAGAAGATTTTTATCTAGTATTTTGATTGGTTGCACAAAGTGATGTTTACATATGCTGGAACTTTCTTCAACAGTCGTTTAATATTTATATTGTTAATTTCTTACCTATTTATTTTTTTAAAGCAGATTAATGAAAAGTTTGTTAAAACTAGTATAAGGTTTGAAAAATGTCAAAAATATTGTAGAGTAATAAGTGAAATGTCCAGAACAGGTGTAAGAGAAAAGCTACAGCCAACATATCATAAACATGCATTAATTAATAAAAAAAAAAAAAAAAAAAACCTCTTGTTTACTGAAATCTTAGATTTGTGCTTTGCACAAAAAGTGGTGTGAGAATGATCCGTCTTCAATTCAAACAGCTGGAAAAGCATTTAACAATGGCATCCCTTGGGGGAAAAGGGAGAGGAGAAGACATATTAGGCAAATACAATACCTTGTTGAATACTACTGTAGATGTTCTTTATTTTGAATAAAAATAGCTTTGTAGCATCAAACCCCTCTATAAAACAAGATTAATCCTGCTACTCTATAAATGGAAAACAGTAGGATCTTTTGCTAGCAGTTAAAATTTTCGACTATATTTTCGACCAAACAAATGTAAACACAGCCATTAAGCACCATTATAAAGAAACAGCAAAATACCAGATTTTCTAGGGAAAGGGAATAAAGTCAGTCCTAGAGAAACTGGGGAACAGAAGAAAATGTAAAAGTTTATTTCTAAACTTTCTTTAACTATTGAGGAGAAAATGGTTATTTTTTGCTATGTACTGCTGGGGAGATTTCCAAGAAAAGATAAGGAGGAAGCCTCTCTAAAGTGAATGGATTTACAGTTTAAGCTGTGTCCTCCAATGGAGGACTTGTCCTCAACAAGAAAAACAAAGGGATGAACCTACCCAGTGAGGTCACAGACAACAATAAAACTGGCGTTTTGAAATCTCAGGCAGACTCCCTGCAAATCTGCCTGCGATTCTAAATCGCATTGCAATAGTGGCAAAACACACCGCGCGTGTTTGGGTGGCATTCATTTTTAATGGCACTTAAACATGCAGGTTTGCCGCAATAAATCATGTGGGAATCGCGTTAAACTGCATTGCGTGAAGGCTGGTCGGCCAAATGAAGCTCCCGCTCTTATTTGACCAAAAAGATTTGCGCGACAATTACAGCAAAATTGCACCACATTTAGGTGCCATTAAAAATAAATGGCAACCAAACATGCGCACTGCTGGAGTGTGATTTGGAATTGCGGGCAGAATATCATTGATTCTGCCCAAGATCTCAAAATGCTACATTTGAACTGAGCCTAAATTGTAGGAAAGGATTTAAGAAAGGCTTACATAGTTAACCACCTAAAGTCATTAAAAAAAATATACAACTTCAATGATTATTCATCTAAAATAACTGTGTTTTGAGAGAAAAACTTTAAGATAAAAAAGACAGATTAGTAATTCATGCTGTTCACAAACCAAAACTTATACCCCCCAAAGCATATATTAACACATGAAAAATAGTAAATCAATCAACTACATACAGTGATCCCCTGCTGATTTTGCCCACTGACAAAGAAATGATCAGTCTATAATTTTAATGGTAGGTTTTCTTTTAACAGTGAGAGACAGAACAACAAAAATATCCAGAAAAACGCATTTCAAAAAAGTTGTAAATTGATTTGCGGTGCTGAGGTGCTCTCTCTCTTGTGAAAGTAATGTAAAAAAGGCAGAAAGTCACCACATAGTGTAAAACTGTGGTGGTTTTATTGTAAAAATTATATTAAAAGTGACCACAGGTCCAATACAGTGTATCGAATGAATAAAAAGTTCCTACATAAAAATCTTCAGATCAGGTTTAAGGCAGCGTGGGCAAATTTTGTCCCCATTACCATACCCCTCTCCTGGATGTAAAACTGGTCCTTGAAACAAAAATAATTGTGCATGGTGGCAAAAATAAGCAAATCGAGGATAAAATTGCTTTGGATATTTGACATGTCAGACTCCCTGGACAAAAAATGTTTGACTACCTCAAAACCTAATTCGTGGGATATGCATTTGTAGAGTGATGCAACATCAGCTGCAACTAACAAGCCCTCACCATCCCATGTGATATGATTTAAAAGTCGGGTGATATCCTTGGTGTCCTTTAGGCAAGAGGGTACCTTTTTGACAACTGTCTGTAAGTAAAAATCACTGTACTTACTGATCCTGGCAGTAATGGAGTCAATCCTGCCAATAAGACGGTTTGGGGGATGATTGAAATCCTTAGGTATTTTGGGCAGATAATACATCGTAGGGATACAGGGGGCCATTGGTATTAAAAAGTCTTTCTCCTTTTTATCCAAGATCTGGGCCTTGAAACCTTTATCAATAAGGGAAGTCAGTTCCTTTCTGTATACACAAGTGGTATTGTTCCCGAGCAACCCATACGTTTCCCGGTCTCCAAGAATTCTGGACATCTCTTGAAGATAGTCGGCCAAAATTACAAATCCACCCCCTTTATCGGCCGAACGAATGATAGGGTCTTTGTTCTCACAAAGTCTTTTTAAGCCTATATCGAAGGCTGGGTTAGAGGGAGGTCTCCTTAAATTCAGTTTATCTAAATCATTAAGGATGAGGTCTCTAAACATTTTAATTGAAGGAGATAGAACCCCTGGAGGGTTAAATATAAAGGCATTAGTAAGACCTGAATGTTTTATATGTCCTACCTCAATGGCCGTTTTGACTGGAATGGGGTTAGGCAGAAAGTGTTATCTTCAAAGCCGAACAGCCCCGCCCAGGGGGCGCTCCTACTGACTATATCCTCTCAGCCTGCACTAAGCAGATCAGTTCATCAAAAAGCAGTACAAACTTAAAAAAGAGGGGTAGATGCTGTGTCCGTCCATGAACTCAGAGAAAAGGATTTTATGGTGAGTATAAAATCCTATTTTCTCTTTCATTCATGGACGGACACGGCCTTAACCTTGACAAGGTGGGATGTCCCAAAGCAGTGTCAAAACGAGGGGTGGGAACAGCATTAAAACAACTTCATCTTCAAAACAAAACGGAGGAGTTGCAATTCTAAACAGCCGCCTGCAATACCTTGCGGCCGAAAGAAGCATCCGAAGATGCACACACATCAACTTGTAAAGTTTAGTGAACGTGTGAACGGACGACCAGGTCGCTGCCTTACACACCTGGGAAATAGTGATGAGCCGAACACCCCCGGGTTCGGTTCGCACCAGAACCCGCGAACGGACCGAAAGTTCGCACGAACTTTAGAACCCTATTAAATACAATGGATGCGAACGTTCGAAATCTAAAGTGCTAATTATAACGACTATTATGCATGTTATTGTCCTAAAAAGGGTTTGGGAACCCGGGTTCTGCACCAGGGGACATGTATCAATGCAAAAAGAAGTTTTAAAAACTGCCGTTTTTCTGGAGCAGTCATTTTAATGATGCATAAAGTGAAAAAAAAAAGTCAAATATTCCTTTAAATATCGTACCTGGGGGGTGTCTAAAGTATGCCTGTGAAGTGCCACGTGTTTCCCATGTTTAGAACTGTCCCTGCACAAAATTACATTTCTAAAGGAAAAAAAGCCATTTAAAACTGCTTGCGGCTTTAATGTAATGTCTGGTCCCTGTAATATGGATGAAAATCTTTAAGAAAAATGGCATAGCTAACCCATCACACACCCCACCCCACCCCCCCCCCTACCCCAGCCCATTACCAGCCCCTTTGGATCTTGTATGGATATTAAGGGGAACCCCGCACACAAAATAAAAAAGGCCCTATATACTGTGAACAGCCGTATACAGGCGGTGCATACAAGACAGGGACTGTAGGTTTGTTCTTATGTAGAATCTGTTTGTAATTTTGAACAGGTACATTGTTTAAGTGTAGCTCAAGGCCAAAAATCAATTTTTAAGCTTTTTGGAAAACATAGGGAAGGGTTATCACCCCTGTAACATTTGTTTTGCTGTCTGTGCAGTGTGCACCTGTTCAGAACAGTTCACCTCACTTTCCGTCCTAATGACAAATGTTTTTTGAAAATTTGGGGTTTTTATTGAAACAAGAATTGGTGATAAAGCATCAGTGGAGAGGAGACACTTTTTTTCCCATATTAACTCTTACAGGAGAGAATTTGCCTTCCTAGGGGTAGATTTCCTCTCACTTCCTGTTGTATCCTTCCGTTTGCAAGGAGGAGTCGTTTGTAAGTTGGATGTTTGAAAGTAGGGGCCTGCCGTATATACTCAGCTGAAATTTGCCCCTTACATGTTGGTGTTGCCACAACACTGTGAGCCCTCACAGTTACTCTTGGTGGGCGCATGAATGGGCCCTGCTGTGAATTATTAGATCAAGAATTGTAATTGCATGCCCCTGTTGAACAGGGGCTGAAAAATTGGGCCTTTGGTGGTGGTGGTGTTGACACAACACTGTAAGGCCTCACAGTTAGTCTTGGTTGGCGCAGGAATGGGCCCTGCTGTGAATTATTAGATCAAGAATTGTAATTACATGCCCCTGTTAAACAGGGGCATAAAAATTGGGCCTTAGGCACTGGTGCTGGTGCCACGACACTGCAACCTCTCCCAGATACTCTAGTTGGAGTGCAGGAATGAGCCCTGCTGCAAAGCATTGCATAAAAAATTGTAATAACACGCCCCTGTTAAACAGGGGCATAAAAATTGGGCCTTAGCCACTGGTGGCAGCACCCAGAAACAAAAATGTTCTTCCAAGCTATCATCATCAATCGGATCATTGAGGAGGAGGAGGAGGAGGATAGTCAGTCAACATAACAGGACAGTCTCTCAGCATCAGCATCAGTCTTGAAGGGATGTGACATTTGAAAATAAATTAGTCTGTTATATCAGCTTCAGGTGTTTGATAGCTGGTGGTGATCCAAGACTGGTTCATCTTTATGAAGGTCAGTCGATCAACAGAGTCGGTGGACAGGCGCACCCTGTGATCCGTGACAAATCCTCCAGCAGCACTGAATGTGCGTTCTGAAAGAACGCTGGATGCAGGACAGGCCAGTAGCTCAATTGCATACTGTGCAAGCTCTGGCCAGTGATCCATCCTCAAGACCAAGTAAGCCAGAGGATTTTCGGTGGGGAAGGTGTCCAAGTCTGACCTTGCCCCTAGGTATTCCTGCACCATGTATATCAGACGCTGGCGATGGTTGCTGGAACCGATCATACCTTGGGGCTGCGGACTAAAGAATTGTCTCAACGCATCGGTCAGATGGCCACCTTCCCCACCGCTCCTTCTTTGACTGACCGAAGCCTCAGCAACTCGTTGTCGGGGACCAGGAGTTTGTAACCTCCCAGTCTCTGGGAACGCGTTGCACAGACCTTTCTGCAAGGCCTCCCGGAGTTGTCTCATCCTCTGCTCCCTCTGCGACGGTAAGATAAGGTCCGCAACCTTACCCTTGTACCGTGGATCAAGGAAAGTGGCCAGCCAGTAATGGTCCCTCTCCTTGATCCGAAGAATACGAGGATCCTTCCGCAGACTTTGCAGGATCAGGGAGGCCATGCAGCGTAGGTTAGCTGAGGCATTCGGTCCGGAGTCCTCTGGGTCACTAAGGACGACATGATCCGCAGCCACCTCCTCCCAGCCACGTACAAGTCCACTGGTTTCTTGGAACTGTAAATCATCCCTAAAAGACTGCTGCTGATACTTTGTAAAAAAAAAAAACGACTGCTGCTGATGATGCTGAGTGCCAGGCTCCACCTCCATGCTGACACAATCCTCCTCCTCCTCTTCTTCTTCCTGTGCGATGGGTGGGACAGAAGGAACACTGTCTGGGTAAAGGGGGCCTTGAGAGGCAAGGAAGTCCTCCTCTTCCTGCCTCTGTTCTGCCTCAAGTGCCCTGTCCATTATCCAAGCAGCGTATGTTCCAACAGATGGACAAGAGGTACAGTGTCCCTGATGCATGCACTGTCACTGCTCACCATCCTCGTGGCCTCCTCAAATGGTGCCAGGACAGTGCATGCATCCCTGATCATGCCCCACTAGCGTGGTGAAAAAAACCCGAGCTCCCCTGACCCTGTCCTGGTGCCGTAGTCGCACAGGTACTCATTGATGGCCCTCTGCTGCGTGTGCAGCCGCTGCAGCATGGCCAACGTTGAGTTCCACCTGGTGGGCATGTCACATATAAGGCGGTTCTTGGGCAGGTTCAACTCCTTTTGCAGCTCAGCCAGGCGAGCACTGGCATTATAAGATCTGCGGAAATGCACAGACTTTCCTGGCCTGCCTCAGGACATCCTGTAAGCCCGGGTACCTGCCCAAGAACCGCTGCACCACCAGGTTAAGCACATGAGCCACACAGGGCACATGGGTCAGTTGTCCCTGTCGGAGAGCGGAGAGGAGGTTGGTGCCATTGTCGCAAACTACCATTCCTGGCTTAAGCTGGCGTGGCGTCAACCACCTCTTGGCCTGCCCCTGCAGAGCAGACAGAACCTCTGCCCCAGTGTGGCTCCTGTCCCCCAAACACACCAGCGCAAGCACGGCATGGCATCTTTTTGCCTGCGTACTTGCGTAGCCCCTTGAACGCCTACGGAGCACCGCTGGTTCCGAGGACAAAGCACAGGAAGAGGCCATGGAGGAAGAAGAAGAGGAGGGGGTGGAGGACAGAGGTGTGTCACAACCAGTAGTAGCATTTTGGAGGCGTGGCGGTGGAACAACCTCCAACACTACTGCACCTTGTCCTGCATCCTTCCCAGCTGCCAAAAGAGTGACCCAATGGGCCGTGAAAGAAAGGTAACGTCCCTGTCCATGCCTGCTGGACCATGAGTCAGCGGTAATATGCACCTTACCGCTGACCGCCCTGTCCAGCGAGGCCAAGACATTGCCTTCCACATGCCGGTAGAGAGCCGGAATCGCCTTCCGTGAGAAAAAGTGGCGTTTGGGAACCTGCCACTGAGGAACCGCACATTGCACAAACTCACGGAAGGGGGCCAAGTCTACCAACTGAAAAGGCAGCAGTTGAAGCGCTAGCAATTTAGCCAAGCTAGCATTCAACCGCTGGGCATGTGGATGGCTGGGAGTGAACTTCTTTCGACGGTCCAGCAGCTGGGGCAGGGAAATTTACCTGCTAGAATCGGACGTCGGTGTACTGCTAGCAGAGTGCCCGCAAGTACTTGGCTGTGACACACCTAATTCTACACCTTCATTCCTCTCAGAGCAGGTTTCAGAGAGGACTGAAGGTATAGTGGGGTTGGAGATACCAGCTGATGCGGTGCAAGAAGAGGTCAGCTTTGTTCTTTGGTGTGGTTCTTTAAGGTAGGCTTGCCAACGAGCTGCATGGCAGGTCAACATATGTCTGGTCAAGCATGTGGTGCCCAAGCGGGTGATGTTTTGGCCACGCGATATACGCTTGAGACATATGTTGCAAACAGCAGCTGTGCGATCTGATGCACTCGACTCAAAAAAGGCCCACACCAAAGAACTTTTTGAATAACGGGCAGAGGCAGCGCCCTGCACAGGCGGAGCTCTGAGGTGTGATTCCGTCGGTGTGCTGCCCTTACGCTGGCCCCCCGAGGGCATCCTGCCTCGTTGGAGATGTGCCTCCTCCTCATCCTCCTCCTCCTCTCTCCTATTAGGCACCCACGTGGAGTCAGTGACCTCATCATCCCCTCCCTCCTCATCACTGGAGCCAATCTGGCAGTATGCTGCAGCTGCTGGAACATGACTGCCAGATTGGTGTCCTTCTTGAGCATCCCCTCTCTCTGCTCTCACGCTACTGCCTTCCTCTAGCTGGGTATCATCATCAGACCCTTCGAAACGCTGGGCATCCTCCTGGAGCATGTACCCAACACTGTGCTCAAACAGTTCGGGGGACTCCTTGGGAGGACATGGTTGGTCTAGGGAAGGAGTGACTGATGATGACATTGATACCAGGGAAGAGGACGCTTTGGCAGCTGCTTTGCCAGTACCCTGAGCCTGGGTGAGAGAGGATGAGGAGGGCTTGGTCATCCACTCTACCAAGTCTTTGGCATGATGTGGCTCAACACGTCCAGCTGCCGAAAAGAAGGACAAGCGTGTCGCATGGCCACGTGCTGATGGCGATGCACCGCGTCCACGACCAGCACTGTTGTCTCTAGACACAGAGCCTGCTTGCCCTCTTTTATTGGCTCCTGACTGTCTGCCTCTCCTTGTTTGCCTTCCAGACATTCTAATGGCCTGCAGGGAAATGGGAAAAGCAGCAATACAGGCTAAGTTAAGGTGTAATATGGTCAGGAGGCACACTCCGCCCGCTGTAAGTGCCGCAAAATCCTGTTGGTGTAACACACCAGGAAAAAGCAGCAATACAGGCTAAGTTCAGGTGTAATATGGTCAGGAGGCACACTCCGCCCGCTGTAAGTACCGCAAAATCCTGTTGGTGTAACACACCAGGAAAAAGCAGCAATACAGGCTAAGTTAAGGTGTAATATGGTCAGGAGGTAAACTCCGCCCGCTGTAAGTGCCGCAAAATCCTGTTGGTGTAACACACCAGGAAAAAGCAGCAATACAGGCTAAGTTCAGGTGTAATATGGTCAGGAGGCACACTCCGCCCGCTGTAAGTGACGCAAAATCCTGTTGGTGTAACACACCAGGAAAAAGCAGCAATACAGGCTAAGTTCAGGTGTAATATGGTCAGGAGGCACACTCCGCCCGCTGTAAGTGCCGCAAAATCCTGTTGGTGTAACACACCAGGAAAAAGCAGCAATACAGGCTACGTTAAGGTGTAATATGGTCAGGAGGCACACTCCGCCCGCTGTAAGTGCCGCAAAATCCTGTTGGTGTAACACACCAGGAAAAAGCAGCAATACGGGCTAACTTCAGGTGTATAATGGGCAGGAGGCTTAGCAACAATGACACTGACACTGTCCCCTGCCTATCCTTCTCTCTCCCTGCACACAAGGTTTAGCAAAGAATATGACACTGACACTCTCCCTGCCTATCCTTCTCTGTCCCTACACACAAGGTTTAGCAAAGAATAGATTTGACAAGATTTGACACTGTCCCTGCCTATCCTTCACTTTCCCTGCTCCGGAACACACTACACGAGGCCGCCGCGCTGGCGGCCTTTTATAGTGTGGGGCGTATACTAAACCCCCTCAGCTATAATTGGCCACAGGCATCCTGCCTGTGGCCAATCATTGCTCTCCTCGCTGCCGGCGCTGTGATTGGCCAAGCATGCAGGGTCACAGTGCATGCTTGGCCAATCACAGCGCCGGGATTACACTGCGATGGCGCAGTGTATTGTGGGCCGTTCGCGTCACTCGAATTTGGCGCGAACGGCCCAAATCGTTCGTTGTTCGCCGAACGTGCGAACAGCCGATGTTCGAGTCGAACCTATGTTCGACTCGAACACCGAGCTCATCCCTACTGGGAAACAGACGCTTGCTGCTCTCAGAGCTCGGACAGCGTCCAAGGAATACAACGTCGTCTCCTTAGGATTCGACGGATGAGGATACAAGGATGGCAGTACAATGTCTTCCCTGAGATGGAAGGTCGAAATGACCTTAGGAAGAAAAGAAGGCTGCAAACGCAGCACCACCTTATCCTTGTGGAAGATCAGATAGGGAGCCTTGCATGACAAGGCTGCCAGCTCAGAAACATGTCTTAACTGGCCTAACAGCCACCAAAAGGACCACTTCCTGAGAAAGTGTCAACAAGTGAATCTCCCTGATGTTCTCAAACTGTGGTTTCTGAAGCACCGAGAGGCCATGCCGTTAACCCAAGAGGCACCTATTGCCCTGGTCGAATGCGCTGTGACCGGGAGGCGCACGACCCTTTATGCCGTAAGCCTAAATCGCGATCTGTCGGATTCACCTTGAGATGGTGGCCGATGAGACCGCTGGGCCCTTCTTGGGATCAGCCACCGAAACAAACAGTGAGTCTGAACTCCGGAACGGAGCAGTAACAGACAAGTATACTCTTAGAGCTTGGAGAACGTCCAAGGAATGCAACGTCGTCTCCTTAGGATTCGACGGATGAGGACACAAGGATGGCAGTACAATGTCTTCCTTGAGATGGAAGGTCGAACGACCTTAGGAAGAAAAGAAGGCTGCGGACGCTGCACCACCTTATCCTCGTGGAAGATCAGATAGGGAGCCTTGCATGACAAGGCTGCCAGCTCAGAAACCCGTCTAAAAGCAGAGATCCGCCCAGATTTTATTTTTATTTTTAAGTCAGCAGCTACTAACAGTGTAGCTGGTGACTTTTAATAAAGACACTTACCTGTCCTACTCGCCCACGATGTCGGTCCCCCGACAGCGATCGGATCGCTGCTGGCAGGTCCCGGCTTTTCCATCCTGACTAAGGGAAACAGGCAGTGAAGCCTTACGGCTTCACTGCCCGTTTCCTACTGCGCATGCGCCACTCGCATGGCGCTTTGTGAATGGGCGGCTTGCCTCCTGGGATACACACAGTTCCCAGAAGGCAGCACGCCCCATTCACATGAAGAGGAAGCGGAAGGATATCCACCGCGGATGAGAAGAGGCACATTAGAGGCAGATTAGGGGACTTCCGCATAGCAACGGGCATTTCAGGTGAGTATACATTTTTTTTTTAATGAATTTTAGGGTAAAAAAAATTTCAGGGTGGACCTCCGCTTTAACTGACACAACAGCTACCAAAAGGACCACTTTCTGAGAAAGTGTCAACAAGGGAATTTTCCTAATGTTCTCAAACGGTGGTTTCTGAGGCACCTAGAGGCCACGCCGTTAAAGCCCTTAACTGTAAAGCAGGATGGCGTATGGGACCTTGCGATAGCAGGTCCTCTCGTAGCGGTAGACGCCAAGGGACGTCTGCTATACAAGCCCCACGGAGGTAGTGGAGGGCGGACCGGAGGGGCCGCATGCCGAACCCCCTGTACAAACGTTCTCACTAGAGAGTGAGCCACCAGGGTTCGTTGAAAAAAGACAGCCAGGGCAGATATCTGCCCCCCAATTGTATTTAAGCAAAATTTTTGGTCCGCCCCACGCTGTAAGAACAGCAGGGCTCTGGAACAAAATAAGTACGCGGATGCCACCTCATTTCCTCACAAATGGATATGTAGGTCTTCCAAGTGCGATAATAAATCTTCATAGGGGATGATTTCCGAGCTCTCCTCATGGTAGAGAACACAGAGTCTGACAGGCCCCAGTCTCTTGGCACCTGGCTCTCAATAGCCATGCCGTTAAAGCCAGTGACTGTAAAACAGGATGGCGTATGGGACCTTGCGACAGCAGGTCCTTTCTTAGCGCTAGACGCCAAGAGGCGTCTGCTACCAGACGCACTAGATCGGCGTACCAAGGATGCCGAGGCCAATCCAGAGCAATTGGGATTCTTGGAATCCTCTCTGCCTCCAGTCTGCGAAGCAGATGAGGAAGGAGCTCCAGAGGAGGGAAGGCATAGGTTAGCCGGTACTGACTCCAAGGCGCCACTATCGCATCTGTCACGTCTGCCCATGGGTCTCTTTACCTGGCCACAACCTCAATACCTTCTGATTGAGTCGTGAAGCCAGGAGATCTACGTCTGGCGTGCCCCATCTTTGGCAAAGGAGCTGAAACTCCTCCGGGTGTAGAGACCATTCTCCTTGGTCCGGCATCTGGCGATTCTGCCTGCCAGTTTTCCACGCCCGGAATGTATACGGCTGACAGGGCCGGTATGCTCCTTTCTGTCCACCTTAGGGTGGAAGCGACTTGCGATGCTGTAGCTGAGCTTCTTGATCCTCCTTGATGGTTGACCTACACCACCGCTGTGGCGTTGTCCGACTGGATCCTGACTGGACGCCCCTGTCTATGGCGAGGCATAGCCTGATCGCCTGAACTTCCAGGACACTGGTCGGCAAGCGGGATTCCGCCGGAGACCATCGACCCTGGGTCGACTGAACCCCCCAGACTCCCCCCCAATTGGTAAGGCTGGCGTCCAGTAAAAGGAAGGAATGACTTCCCGGAAAGAAGTGTCGGTGATGTCAGCCACCAACTAGGGAGGTCCTAACTAGGTGGCTCACCCGGATTTGACAATCCAGGGACGATGGGCACTTGTCCCATCTGGACAGAATACCTTCTGTCGCACTCAAGTGTGAACTTGCGCATATGGTACCGCCTCGAAGGAGGCCACCATGAGGCCCAGAACTCGCCTGTAAAAAGCGGTGCGACGACCATCCTGGGGATGTCAACTGCCGCACCGCAGCCCGAAGGGTCTGCAACTTTCCCATAGGGAAAAAACTTTTTGCCTATGAGGAGTCCAAAATCAACCCCAGATATACTAGGAGTTGAGTCTGTACCAATACTGACTTCTGAGTGTTCAGCACCCAACCAAAGTAACGGAGGGTCTGACAGGTTATAGACACGCTCACTTTTAATTCTGAGCTTGAGGTGGCCCTCAGAAGAATATCGTCCAAGTAGTCCATGATAGCGATGCCACACTGTCTTGGCCAGAATCGCATAGCGCAGACATCTCTGATGCCTGGTGCATCTGGGGACTTGCAAGTATGCGTCCTTGCCAAGGATGCCAGAAATCCCCCGGATGGAGGACAGCGACAACAGAGTGTACCTTCACAAAGCAATTGAGGGGCCTGAAATCCAAGATTGGGCGAACCCCCTCCTTCTTGGTACTACAAACAGGTCTGAGTAAAAAACCCCTGAAAGCCGTTCCTGCACGGAAAACAGGAATTATCATCCTGCGTATCCTCAGGTCTTGAACCGCCCCGTCTAGGGCTTCCCGATGAGTCGGCTGAAGCTGGCGGTTGGAGGGAAAAATTTAAATCTGTTCGGAGGGCAAGAGAGAACTCTATCTGGTACCCTGAGGAAACTACTTTGCAAACCCACCGGTCGGAGATCTGAGATGTCCACCAGGTCACGATTTGGCGAACACGTCCCCCTACCCGAGAGATGGGTGGGGACAGACCTTTATGCGGACGTAGATCTGTTCGCAGGTTTGTTGGACTTGCGAAACCAGAGACGCTTCTGTCCCTCAGCAGGCGCTTTATTGGCCTGGGATTGTTTCTTTGCCTCACTAGGCGGACGAAAAAAACGCTTGTGCGTGGTAAAGAAGGGCCCTAGCCAACGGCGTGGTTCCTTACCCCTTTTTTGGATTGTGGGAGCAGCATGCTCTTACCTCCTGGCATCTTTAATAATGTCATCCAGGGATGCTCCAAAAAAGTCTGTCGCCCTTAAAGGGCAAATCCATCAGGGCTTTCTTGGAAAATTGGTCCACAGACCAATCTTAACCAAAGTAGACGGCGTAACACCACCGCATAGCTAGAAGTTCTGGCCATGAGAGGAATCGTGTCCAAGTCTGATTCATAAAAGTATTTTAGGCTCTGTACCATTTGGTCAGCTAGGGCTGTCCGAGGAAGCCTGACATGCTTTTAACCCATTGTGCAGCATCTTGCCCATTCAGTGAGTGTCTGAGACACCAGGGCCCCAACTATTGTTGGGCGCACAGCCGAACCCACTACCATGTATAGGTTGCGGGTGACCGCCTCAGCCTTCTTGTCCGCAGGGTCCTTGAAGGCAGGAGCCCCTTCCACCGGAACGGTGGCTAGCTTGTTTAGTCTGGACATAGAAGGGTCCCCTATCGGGGCGAGGTCCATCTTTTCAAGAGCTCTCTTCAAGAGGGTAACGCACCACCAGATTTTTTGGGGACTGAAAAAAATCTTCTGTGGTTTTTTTCCCCCTCCTTGTATAAAAGTTTGTCTATATAAGACACACAAGGAAACACCTTAGCAGTGCAGGTCGCCTTACGGAACCCAAAGGGGACCAGTGCTTCTCTCTTTAGAGTATCTCGCACTGCGGTAATAAGGTCACCTACCAGAGCCCTATCGCATGCTGACCCGGATCCGGAGACTGTCCGGCCGATCTCGGTCCGCATCCTCAGATACATCAGAGCCAGGCCATAAGCTGTAGCTGGAATCGGCTCCGCATCAGATTTGTCCCCAGAAGATGGCGGGGGAGAGGCGCTTTCTAGCCCCTGTGTTCCCACGCGCTGCTTCCACCCTGGCAATAAAGCATCATTGCAAGCTCAGGTGTTTTTAGGGGAAAAAGCGTCTGCTTCTGACGCCGTGCTGACCCACACGCCTGACACAGGGACTCCCTGGCAAGGTGCAGTAACCAACCCTCCTAGCTGCAGCAGAGATGAGGGTTCCCCCTATAGAGGACTCACCACCCTGGAACAGAGTACGGCTGCCGTCCGCTACCTAGTAGAGCTGCTTCCTTGTCATCTATACAGTCTGACTCAGCAGCGTGTGTCTGTCAGTTTGCGCTGTTTAATCGATGGAAAAATGGTCGCCGAGCAGCCGGTAGAGGCCAAACAACGCAGCGGGCCACAAGAACATGGCCGCCGGGCGTAAATAGAGCATGGAGCGCAGGAAAAATGGCCGCCGAGCGGCCGCTAGAGGTCAAAACACAGCGCGGCCACAAAAACATGGCCGCCAAGCGCAGATGAACAAACACCGCCTGGATCACAAGAAAAATGGTCGCCGCGCGGCCGCTAGAGGTCAAACAGCACAGCCACAGGAACATGGCCGTCAGTGCAGATAGAAAGTAAACACAACAGGAATCACCAAAAACATGACCGCCGAGCGGTCGATAGAGGCCAAATACAGCGTGGCCACAAGAACATGCCCGTCAGTGCAGATAGAGCAATACAGCATGGATCACAGCAAAAAAGGTCGCCGACAGCATGGAGCAGGACACACAGGTAAAAAAATCTCTTTAAGCAACTTATAACAATGATTTAGCGGACGTACATGCACAGTTCCCCACAGGTGAAGCCCTCCCCAGGTGAACCTCCGCCCCAGCAGCTAGCTCAGAGAGCCTAGGGAGGAGGGAAGGGAGGGAGGGGAGAAGGGAATGATAGAACCCTTTACTCACCTCTCCAGGAATGCCCAGCTCTGTCTTCCTGCCGAAGCAGGGGATTACTACTTACCCTTCCTAGTGGATTGTGCTGGAGACATCCCAGACAGACCATCTTCCGCATGGTGACGGAGATGACTGTCGGCCAGGCTACTGCGACTCGGCCGTATAGACCGGTCTGATGCAAGCCCTGGAGCGTATAGCTCACCGGCCACCAGTAGAGCGGCGGGCATGTCGTGGACGACCCAGTGCGTAGCTGTGGTCGGCACACGCTCGATGGCCGAAACTGGGGTGACTACAAGGATCTGGGATCCAGCCTGTCGCCCAGTCAGCAGTTGATCGAAGATCACATGAATAAAAATAAAATAATAAAATTTCAATCTGGATTAAAAAAAACCTCCAGGCCTATGGGCCCGAAGGGAGCCTTCTCCTTCTCCTTAGCTAGGCAGAAAAAAAAACTGATTTGCTTAGTGCAGGCTGAGAGGATATAGTCAGTAGGACCGCCCCCTGGGCAGGGCTGTTCGGCCTTAAAGTTAACACTTTCTGCCTAGTCACTCCTGAAGGAAGGCTAATACCACCTTGTCAAGATTAAGGCTGTGTCTGTCCATGAACGAAAGAGAAATATACCTTTGTATGGTAATTTTACGGATGAATTTGTGGACATCTATAAAAGGTGTTAAAACGATTCATCTGTTTCAATGGAACTAATTTTAGACCTTTATCCAACACTAGAGTCTCCTCCTGTGTAAGAGTGGTTCTGCTTAAATTGAAGATGCCTTTCCCTTTTATGCCCTTCTCCTTTTTCCTCCATAATCATTTCCCCCCCCTCTAGTGCCGCTCCTTGTTTGGGACACCTTTTTCTTCCCCTGGAGTCTTTGGGAAAACCCCACCCATTCTGTGGGGGAAAATCTGATTGTAGTTGTAAGGGGGTTCATTATGTGTGTCTGTCATGAGTCTTATAAGGGTAAGAACCATGTCCTGGGTCATCGTCCCTCAAACGGGAATATCTATTAGATATAGGTACATGTCTATCATGAGGGGTTCCATATGCTCCCCTAGGGTATTGATTAAATGGTCTCTTATAGGGGACAGAGGGGGAGGGGGGGCGGACCCCCCTTACCGATTACCCCCTCTTCCTCTAGTTGAGCGTGTAAAACGGCCTCCAGTTTGGCCAATTTATTTATGGCCAAATGGGAGGAGGATGTAGTCTATGCCTGTGCCCGACTGGAGCCAGGTACATAGATGACATACTTCTCCTATGGAAAGGGAGTCACAAATCCTTAGAGAAATGAATTTATTTATTTTTTTCCAAAAAACATTTTATTGAAATTGGAATTTTAGTTATTTCAGTACAGAAGTTAGTTGTATGTCAATTACAGAATAGAGACTAAAAAGTCCTACCTGTAAGTACAACAGTTATATATGGTATTCAGTACACAATTTACAGCAAAAGTCTATGGCTTATGGTTAGAGGTAATTACTATTATTACATACATAACAGAACAAGTAACATTTAGTGCGTAATCCAGCATCTAACGCGTGATGCATTGTAAGGTAACATAACATTAGAGAGGGAATAGGGGGATGGCGGAAGTGAGTGAAAGGGAATTGGGAATCAAGGGGAAATAAGGAATCATGTTTCACGCTGTATAATAGGGGATGATGCGTAATGATGGATCAGGGAGAGCATGTTAAAAGTTTAGTGAGGGGTAAAAGATTAACACATTGGCCAATGTCGTTCTCCCTAATCGGGTATTCCAGGAGGGAGTATTGTTTCCGCTATGTATGGTGGGGGACGGGGACGAAGGGGGGAGAAAAAAAAGAAGGCGGCAAGGGGAGGGGGGGGGGGGGGGGGGTGAGAGACGGATGGGAGCATGGTAGGAACAGGGAAGGAGGGTACTCACCAGGAGGTCCCTTTGGCAGGTATTTTGGCAAGGTGCTCGATCCTTGTGATCCTGTCAGACTATGTATAAGAAAGGAATCAGAAGTATCGTAGGTATCCTAAGTCGTAGAGGGGTCTACTAGGCAACGGAAGGTCTCCAGCATACCCAAGTGGATGTGAATTTGGATGGGCAGTTGTTTGCAATGCAGATAAATTCTTCCATTTCTTCGATTTTGGTTATACGGGAGAACCATTCAGAAAGGGAATTTGTTTCGGAAGGGTCAGCTGTTCATAACTTATACGTGGACAGCCTTGGCGCATAGGAAGGCTACACATAATTTTTTATATGAGTTGGAAAATGTAGTAGCCATTTTAATTGGGATAGTCTGTAAGACGTATCATAAGCGAGGTAGGCCATTAATTTTTAGGATGGCTGTGCGTCCAAACCATGAAAAGGTGGGGTTATCCCATCTACGTAGATCCTCTGTCACATTTTTCAGGATGGGTAGAAAGTTTTCAGAGAAAAACTAAATCAGAGAGGAGCGTGGGTAGTTGGATACCTAGATATGTTATCGAGTCGGTTTGCCATTTAAATGGAAAGTTGTTTTTGCATTGGGCAACTACAGTTGAGGGTAAGGTTAAGTTGAGGGCATGTGATTTGTCAAAGTTTATTTTGAATTGGTAGAGTTCAAATTCTTTTAGTAGGGTAGAGAGTGTGTTGTGCGGTTCTGTATAAAAAAGTAATTTGTCATCCGCAAATGCGGCTAGTTTATAGGGTCGATCCTTAACTGTAAATCCCTTAACATCATTGTCTCTGATGCGTCGTAGAAGTGTGCTGCTATCAATCTATCCAATGAAGAGCCGAGAAGCCCGGACAACGGTCGAGCGCATTCGCGACGCGGGACTTTTCAGGGCTCAGGTCAGTAAAATGGGGGGCTGGGGGGTGGTAATCGTCGGATGTAGGATGCATTAAGGTGAAAAAACATGAACCTTTACAACCCCTTTAAGGTCCTGGAGTGACCTAGCCAGTCTCTAGACCTTAATCCCATAGAAAATATGTGGAAGGAGCTAAAAGTTCGAGTTACCAAACCTCAGCCTCGAAACCTTAATGACTTGAAGAAGAGTGGGACAAAATCCCTCCTGAGATGTGTGCAAACCTGGTTGCCAACTACAGGAAACGTTTGACCTCTGTAATTGCCAACACAGGTTTTGCCACCAAGTACTAGAAACATGTTTTGCAAAGGGGTCAAATACTTATTTCACTCATTAACCACTTCCTTACTGGGCACTTAAACCCCCCTCCTGCCCAGACCAATTTTCAGCGTTCAGCGCTGACGCATTTTGAATGACAATTGCACGGTCATACATCACTGTACCCAAATTACATTTTTATAATTTTTTTCCTACAAATAGAGCTTTATTTTGGTGGTATTTGATCACCTCTGCGGTTTTTATTTTTTGCACTATAAACAAAAAAAAGCGTAAATTTTGAAAAAAAACACAATATTTTTTACTTTTTGCTATAATAAATATCCCAATTTTTTTTAAATGTTTTTCCTTTAGTTTAGTCTGATACGTATTCTTCTACATATTTTTGGTAAAAAAAATAAATAAAAAATAAATCACAATAAGCGCTTGATTGGTTTGCGCAAAAGTTATAGCGCCTACAAAATAGGGGATAGATTTATGACATTTTAATTTTTTTCCACTAGTAATATCGGTGATCCGCGATTTTTGGCAGGACATATTGCGGCGGACACATCGGACACTTTTGACACTATTTTGTGACCATTCACATTTATACAGCGAACAGTGCTATAAAAATGCACTGATTACTGTATAAATATGACTGGCAGTGAAGGGGTTAACCACTAGGGGGCGGGAAGGGGTTAAATGTGTTTCCTCATGAGTGATTCTTACTGTGGTGGGAGGGGACTGACTGGGGGAGGTGACCGATGGATGGCCCTATGTACAAGGGACACACCATCGGTCTCCTCTCCCTGACAGGACGTGGATCTCTGTGTTTACACACAGAGATCCACGTCCCTGGCTCTGTGACAGCCGATCACGGGTAGCTGGCGCCGCCGCCAGGCACGTGCATTAGCACCCGCGTGACACAGTGGGCACAGCTCTTCCGTGATGCGCGCGGGCGCGCATTGCGTTAGTAAACAAGAGGACGCCCTCCCGGCAGTTCAGGTCCGCGCTGCAGCCGTCTTTCGGCTATAGCGCGGATCTGAAGTGGTTAAAATACAAATAAATTTATAACTTTTTGAAATGTGTTTTTCTGGATTTTTTTGTTGTTATTCTGTCTCTCGCTCTTAAAATAAACCTACAATTACATTACAATAATTTCTTTGTCAGTGGGCAAATGTACAAAATCAGCAGGGGATCAAATACTTTTTTCTCTCACTGTAAAGTCACAGAAAGCCATACCGAGAACCAATCATTGTGTTCAAATTTCAACAATATCTCCAAAAAAGTTTTACATAGAAAGATTATACAATACTGTGCAAATATTTTAGGCAAGTGTGGAAAAATGCTGTAAATTAAGAATGCTTTCAGAAATAGAATTGTTAATAGATTATTTTTTATCAATTAACAAAATGAAAGAAAAAAAAATGAATAGGAGAGAAATTCAAATCAAATCAATATTTGGTGTGACCGCCCTTTTTTACTTCAAAAAATCATCACTTCTTCAAATCTTCTAGGTACACTTGCATCCATTCCATTGCAATCTAAACACCTTGGAGAACTAACAACAGATTTTCTGTGGATGTAGGCTGCCTCAAATCCTTCTGTCTCCGAGGAATCCCAAACAGACTCGATGTTGAGATCAGGGCTCTATGGGGGCGAAACCATCACTTTCAGGACTCCTTGCTCTTCTTTAAGCTGAAAATAGCTCCTAATGACATTGGCTGTTTGTTTGGGGCCATTGTCTTGAAGCAGAAAAAATTTGGGGCCAATCACACGCCTCCCTGATGGTATTGCATGATGGATAAGTACAGTATCTCACAAAAGTGAGTACACCCCTTACATTTTTTTAAATATTTTATTATATCTTTTCATGTGACAACACTGAAGTAATTACACTTTGCTACAATGTATAATGTGAGTGTATAGCTTGTATAACAGTATAAATTTGCTGCCCCCTCAAAATAACTCAACACACACAACAAACCGCTGCAACAAAAGTGAGTACACCCCTAAGTGAAAATGTCCAAATTGGACCCAATTAGCCATTTTTCCTCCCCGGTGTCATGTGACTCGTTAGTGTTACAAGGTCTCAGGTGTGTTAAATTTGGTGTCATCGCCGTCACTTTCTCATACTGGTCACTGGATGTTCAACATGGCACCTCTGAAAAAAAGAATTGTTGCTCTACATAAAGATGGCCTAGGCCAGTGATGGCAAACCTTGGCACCCCAGATGTTTTGGAACTACATTTCCCATGATGCTGCTCTACACTGCAGAGTGCATGAGCATCATGGGAAATGTAGTTCCAAAACATCTGGGGTGCCAAGGTTCGCCATCACTGGCCTGGGCTATAAGAAGATTACCAAGACCCTAAAACTGGGCTGCAGCGCAGTGGTCAAGACTATACAGCGGTTTAACTGGACAGGTTCCACTCAGAACAGGCCTCGCCATGGTCGACCAAAGAAGTTGAGTGCACGTGCTTAGTGTCATATCCAGAGGTTGTCTTTGGGAAATAGACGTGTAGCGCCCCTTTACTTTTCAGGGGTGTTATGTACTTAAATTTAGGGATTGGTCTGAGCCAGTAACCAGGCTCAGACCACTTTGATTTATTAGTACCCGCTTCTGCCTATGTGATGTAACCTGATGTGCAGTTCCCTGTGGCCTGTAGGTGGCATTGCCATATCAGGTCAGGGTTGAACTGTGGGTGACATTGCTATGCCTTAGTGTGTCCTCTCTCGGCAGTGATATGGTGGGCGTCGTTGGCCTTCTGTGCATGCTGGGAGAGGATATACAAGGGGCAGACGCCATTCTTTTGGGGTGGAAGTCAGGAGTCTGGAGTGTGAGCGGTTCGCACCACCCGGCCCTCCAGGCCAGGGGTGCGCGCATGCATCAGTCTCAGGCACCTTTAGCCTGGGGCTGCAGCTCCACCAGTAGGCCCAGCACATTTAGCTGGGGCCTACCTCCAAAAAGAAGAATCCCAGGGTGCCCGGGAGAGGGTGGACCCGCTCTAAGAAGAGGAGACCGGGGGAGGACCTTTCTGATGGACCGGTGAGAGTTCACTGTGAAAGAGAGGCCTGGTTACCTTCTGGAGGGATTCAAAGATCCACCAAAGGCCTTGCAACGTGCTATCACTGGCACCTGTCCTTGTGTTGCAACAGCTGAGAAGTTTGGGACTTAAAGATTCTGTGGCAGAGGATCTCCCGATCGTATCTCAAGGAAAACTTAAAGTGAACGTTCGAGCATCACTCCGGCTGCTAGGATCCGCTCTTACAGGGGACTATCCGGGTGAGCTAAACCTACTTGGGATTGAGTAGCGACTATCGTACCAGTTTGTGCCTGTGGTCTGATGAGACCAAGATAAACTTATTTGGTTCAGATGGTTTTAAGCGTGTGTGGGGGCAACCAGGTGAGGAGTACAAAGACAAGTCTGTCTTGCCTACAATCAAGCATGGTGGTGGGAGTGTCATGGTCTGGGGCTGCATGAGTGCTGCCAGCACTGGGAAGCTACAGTTGTCAGTAGGGATGAGCTTCGAGTTCGAGTCGAACTCATGTTCGACTCGAACATTGCCCGTTCACCGAACAATTTGGGGTGTTCGCGGCAAATTCTAAAAGCCACGGAACACCCTGTAAAAGTCGATGGGAGAAATCTAAAGTGCTAATTTTAAAGGCTTATATGCAAGTTATTGTCATAAAAAGTGTTTGGGGACCCGGGTCCTGCCCCAGGGAACATTTATCAATGCAAAAAAAAGTTTTAAAAACTGACGTTTTTTCGGGAGCAGTGATTTTAATAATGCTTAAAGTGAAACAATAAAAGTGAAATATTCCTTTAAATTTCGTACCTAGGGGGTGTGTATAGTATGCCTGTAAATTAGCGCTTGTTTCCCGTGTGGGCTCCATTTTGCTCAGCGGGGATCGCTCCATTGATCCCCGCTGAGCAGGCAGATGACAGGTCTGTCTCCGCACACTGTACAGGGACCGACCTGTCAAGAGTGCCGCTCTTCCCTATGGGGGATCAGATGACGACGGACCGTAGAGACCGTTGTCATCCCATCCGCCAGATGGGTGGAAAATAGGGTTTTCCTCCGTTACACTTTGGCGGATCGGAGCGGGTCAGATGTCAGCGGGCATGTCACCGATGACATCCGTGGCTCCATAGAGGTGCACGGAGCGTCCATTCAGGTCCGCCTAAAAAAACTGAACGGTCCACCCGTGTAAAAGGGGCCTTACTCTACCCCTCCTCTCTACCCTGCAGCATGCACATATGCTCACCCTCACTCCTACCCTCTCCCTACTACTGCACCCATCATATCCTGCACCCACATGCTGACATAAACACCAGAGCCATTAGACACGTGCGCTCATGCACATCCCACTCCCATCTTGCCTTCCTCACCCTCCTCCTTCTCCTAGTCTCAGATGACATTTCTCCTAATCCTGGTCCGCCATTTTCCAACTGCAAGACACATATCCAATACCCCTCCTCCTTTGGCAAAAGATTTCCCAAAATTCTGGAATTGCCCAGATTCACCATTAAATGGTTCTTCAGAGCCTGAAGGTTCTTCTAGGGAATCCTCTAAGTGTGAGGATGCTCCTGAGTTTCCCATGTCAGTATTAGCAGGGGAAACAACAGGACCTAGGGAAGACCCTGCAACCTCAGAACTAGAGGAACAGCGACCTCTAGTGTTTGATGATCTAGAGGTACACAGAGAAGATTTTGCCACTGAACAATTGAAGGACCCCAGATTACTAAGGGCCCGGGAGAAAGTAGCGAAAATAGATGGGCAATTAGTTAACCCTGACAAGAGGACTGCCATCCCGTACTTCACCATGGAAAGGGACCTGTTACACTGGGTGTCACAGAGGGTAGAGGAAACCATTGAACAACTGGTGTCCATACCTTACTGCAACAGGGTTTTAGAACTGGCCAATGGGCACATTCTTGGGGGACATTTAGGAGCTGAAAAGACCCGGGAAAGAATCACACATAGGTTCTATCGGCCTGGGATCACTAAGGAAGTGGAAATGTACAGTTCCTACTCTTCAGTGTGTCAGATTTCTGCACCCATGCCCCACATTTCCACAGTCCTTTGGTACCCCTGCCCATCATTAAGGTCCCCTTTGAGAGGATCGCCATGGATTTGGTTGGCCCCTTGCTGAATTAGGTTACAAAAATAAATATTAACAACTTTATCAGTGCAGCCTCATCAGTGCCCATCAATGCCGCCTCACCAGTGCCCATCAATGCAGTCTCACCAGTGCCCATCAATGCAGCCTCACCAGTGCCCATCAATGCAGACTCACCAGTGCCCATCAATGCAGCCTCACCAGTGCCCATCAATGCAGCCTCACCAGTGCCCATCAATGCAGCCTCACCAGTGCCCATCAATGCAGCCTCACCAGTGCAGGGGATTAGAGAGAGAAGAGGAAGAGAGCCGGCCCGATCATCACACAGAGCGGGGATTGCTCACTGTGACATCTTTGGTTTGAATTGCCCGGCAGCCGCAGTCACACAAAGTCCCGCCTCCTGGATCGGCTCCTATGGTAGACGTCACACGTCCTGGCATTGGACCAGTGTTCTGTCTATCAAAGGAGCCCGTCCAGGAGGCGGGACTTCGTGTGACTGTGGCCGTAGGCAAATCAAAGCTGTCCCAGCGGACTATCCCTGCTTTGTGTGATGATATGGCCAGCTCTCCTCTCGCTCACCATCCCCCTCCAAGGCAGCCCCACACTCGCCCTCAAGCTTTTTCCACTTGCGAAATGCAAGCAGGCGAGTGGAAATTTTGAGGGCTGGACTATGCCACCTGTTAGCCAGAAGCAATTCCTCTCCAAAGCACCTCTTCCAAAACCATTGCCAAAGAGCTATTTCAGGTTTTCAGCCGCGTGGGCATTCCTAAAGTACTAACTGACCAGGGCACCCCATTTATGTCTAGAGTAGTAGAGTTGGTGTTGGTTCCCGTGGTCAAAAGTTAATTCCAAGCCAAATGGCAGGGTCCCTAATGGTCTAAGGTTATCAGTGGTGTACCCCAAGGTTCAGTGCTGGGACCCTTACTTTTTAATATCTTTATAAATGATATTGGGTCTGGGATCCAAAGTAACATTTCTGTCTTATGTCCTTACAGGATGTCTCCAATTTACAAGCCGATCTCAATGCACTGTCTAATTGGGCGACTATGTGACAGATGAGGTTTAATGTTGATAAATGTAAAGTTATGCACTTGGAGGCTAAGAATATGCATGCATCATACATACTAGGGGGAGTACAACTGGGGTGATCCGTAGTGGAGAAGGATCTGGGGGTTTTGGTAGATCATAAGCTCAATAATGGCATGCAATGCCAAGCTGCGGTTTACAAAGCGAGCAAAGTCCTTTCTTGTATTGAGAGGTATGGACTCCAGAGAGAGAGATATCATTTTGCCCCTGTACAAATCATTAGTAAGACCTCATCTGGAATATGCAGTTCAGTTTTGGGCCCCAGTTCTCAAAAATTATATTGGGGAACTGGAGAAAGTACAGAGAAGGGCAACCAAACTGATAAGAGGCATGGTCGAGCTCAGCTATGAGGAAAGATTAGAGGATCTGAATTTATTCACTCTTGAGAAGAGGAGATTAAGGGGGGATATGATCAACATGTACAAATATATAAGGGGTCCATATAGTGAACTTGGTGTTGGGTTATTCACTTTACGGTCAACACAAAAGGACAAGGGGGCACTCTTTACGTCTAGAGGAAAAGAGATTTCACCTCCAAATACGGAAAGGTTTCTTCACAGTAAGAGCTGTGAAAATGTGGAATAGACTCCCTGCAGAGGTGGTTCTGGCCAGCTCAGTAGATTGCTTTAAGAAAGGCCTGGATTCTTTCTTAAATGTACATAATATAACTGGGTACTAACATTTATAGGTAAAGTTGATCCGGGGTATATCCGATTGCCTCTCGGGGGATCAGGAAGGAATTTTTTCCCCTGCTGTAGCAAATTGGATCATGCTCTGCTGGGGTTTTTCTCCTTCCTCTGGATCAACTGTGGGTATAGAATTAGGTATATGGGATTGTATGATATTATAATTTTTTTTTTTTATGGTTGAACTGGATGGACTTGTGTCTTTCTTCAACCTGACTAACAATGTAACTATGTAACTATCTCTTGGATAGACAATTTGAACTGGTAAAAGATCATGCTCTATTTAAGTGGGTGGCCCAGAACAAACAGACCAATAGGAGGGTGAATAGGTGGTTCCTGGCCCTTCAAAAATTCAGTTTTACAGTGAAACATCGCCCTGGTGTTAGAATGGGAAAATAGGATTTTTTACTCACCGTAAAATCCTTTTCTCTGAGTTCATGAACCGACACAGCTTCCTATTGACATAGTGGGTATTATCCATTATTTAGGAGTGACTAGGAAGAAAAACTTGTAAAAAGTGTTGCATCACACCTTCTACAGTACCGCCCAGGGGGGCGAACCCTCTAGGTATATTGCCTCTCTCTGCATCTCGCAGATCAGTTCGTCAAAAGCAGTACAAACTTAAACAAAAAGGAGGGGTGGGTGCTGTGTTGGTCCATGAACTCAGAGAAAGGGATTTAAAAAAATCCTATTTACTCTTTCGTTCATGGACCGACACAGCTTCCTATTGACATAGTGGGACGTCCCAAAGCAGTGTCAAAAAACAAACGAGGGGTGGCAACAGCATAAAAGTAAACTTCACCCCAAACACGAAACAGCACTCCTCCAACTGAGGAGTTGCAACTCTAAACAGCCGCCTGCAAAACTTTGCGGCCGAAAGAGGCATCCGAAGATGCACCTACATCAACTTTGTAGAATTTAGTGAAAGTGTGAGCGGACGACCAAGTCGCCGCCTTACATAATTGGGAGACAGACGCTTGATGTTGGAAAGCCCAAGAGGCACCTATTGCTCTGGTCAAATGTGCCGTGACAGGAAAGGGGGGCACTTGACCCTTTAAGGCATAAGCCTGGATTACTATCTGTCGAATCCACCTAGAGATGGTGGCCAACGAGACTGCTAGGCCCTTCTTGGGACCAGCCACCGAAACGAACAGTGAGTCTGACTTCCGGAACGAGGAAGTAGCAGATAGGTATACTCTCAAAGCTCGGACAACGTCCAAGGAATGTAACGCCGACTCCTTAGGATTCGACTGATGAGGACACAAGGATGGAAGTACAATCTCTTCATTGAGATGAAAAGCCGAAACGACTTTCGGAAGAAAGGAAGGCTGCGGCCGCAGCACCGCTTTATCCTTGTGGAAAATCAAATAGGGAGCCTTGCATGACAAGGCTGCCAGTTCAGAAACTCGTCTAACTGATGTAACAGCCACCAAAAAGACCACTTTCTGAGAAAGTGTCAACAAGGGAATATCCCTAATATTATCAAACGGTGACTTCTGAAGCACCGAGAGGACCAGGTTCAAGTCCCACGGAGGTAGCGGGGGACGGACCGGAGGAGCCACATGTTGAACCCCCTGCACAAATGTACTCACAAGAGAGTGAGCCACCAGGGGTCGCTGAAAAAAAGACAGCCAGGGCAGATATCTGTCCCTTAACCGTACTTAGGGAAAGCCTTTGGTCCACCCCACGCTGTAGAAACAGCAGGGGACGGGAGACCAAATAAGTACGCGGATGCCATTTCATTTCCTCACACATGGAAATGTAGGCCCTCAAAGTGCGATGATAAACCCTCCTAGAGGTAGGCTTCCGAGCACTTCTCATAGTAGAGATTACTGAATCTGACAGGCCCCGGTCTCTCAGTACCTGGTTCTCAATAGTTATGCCGTTAAAGCCAGTGACTGTAAAGCAGGATGGAGTATGGAACCTTGCGATAGCAAGTCCTTCCGTAAAGGTAGGCGCCAGGGGACATCTGCTACCAGACGTACTAGATCGGCGTACCAAGGACGCTGAGGCCAATCTGGAGCGATCAGAATCATTGAAATTCCCTCTGCCTCCACTCTGCGAAGCAGATGAGGAAGGAGCCTCATGTGAGGGAAGGCATAGATTAGCCCCACGATGTTACCAACGTGTCCGTTGCATCTGCCCATGGATCCTTTGACCGGGCCACAAACCTCAATACCTTCCGATTGAGTCGGGACGCCAGAAGATCTACGTCTGGCGTGCCCCATCTTTGGCAGAGGAGCTGGAACACATTCGGGTGTAAGGACCATTCTCACTGGTCCAGCATTTGGCGACTCAGGTAGTCCGCCTGCCAGTTCTCCACACCCGGAATGTACACGGCCGACAGTGCCGGTACGCTCCTTTCTGCCCACCTCATGATGCGAGCGACCTCCGATGCTGCAGCTGAGCTTCTTGTTCCTCCTTGATGATCAACATATGCCACTGCCGTGGCGTTGTCTGACTGGATCCTGACTGGACGCCCTTGCAGCCTCTGAGACCATCTGAAGAGGCACAGCCTGATCGCCCTGAGTTCCAAGACATTGATCGGCAGGCGGGATTCCTCCGGGGTCCAGCAACCTTGCGTCGACTGAACACCCCAGACTCCCCGCCAACCTGTAAGGCTGGCATCCGTCGTGATCACTATCCAATGAACAGGAAAGAATGACTTCCCGGCCAGCAGAGCCGGTTATGTCAGCCACCATACCAGGGATCTCCTGACTAGGCGGCTTACCCGGATTTGATAATCCAGAGATGATGGGCATCTGTTCCATCTGGACAGACCTTCCTTCTGTAACACCCGAGTGTGATATTGAGCATGTGGGACAGCCTCGAAGGAGGCTACCACGAGGCCCAAAACTCACATGCAAAAACGGAGTGACGACCAACTCTTGGATGTCAGCTGCCGCACTGCAGCCCGAAGGGTCTGCAACTTTTCCACAGGGAGGAATACTTTTGCCTCTGAGGAATCCAGAATCAACCCCAGATACACTAGGCGTTGAGTTGGCACCAAAACTGACTTTTGAGTGTTTAGTACCCAACCACAGTCTCGGAGAGTCTGACAGGTTATGGACACGCTTATCTCTAATTCTGAGTTTGAAGAGGCCTTCAGAAGAAGGTCGTCCAAGTAGCCCATGATAGCAATGCCCCACTGTCTTAGGAGGGCCAGAATCGGGGCGAGCACCTTGGTGAACATCCTGGGTGACGAAGCCAGGCCAAACGGGAGGGCAACAAACCGATAGTGGTTGTCCCCGATTGCGAATCACAGAAACCTTTGGTGTCTGGAGTATATGGGGACATGCAGGTATGCGTCCTTGATGTCCAAGGATGCCAGAAAGTCCCCTGGATGGAGAGCAGTGACTACAGATCGAACCGACTCCATCCGGAATCTTTGTACCTTTACAAAGCAATTGAGGGCCCCTAGATCAAGGATAGGACAAACCCCATCCTTCTTTGGCACTATGAACAGATTTGAGTAAAAACCCTGAAATCGTTCTTGCTCTGGAAATGGAATGACCACCCCACATTCCACAGACCCTGGACCGCCCCGTACAGGGCCTCCCGACGGGTCGTATGTAGCTGGAGGTTGGAGGGAACGAATCTGTCACAAGAGACAATTCTATCTTGTAGCCTGAGGAGATCACTTTGCAAACCCACCGGTCGGAGATCAGAGATGTCCACTGAGTTGCAAATTCACGAAGATGTCCCCCCACCCGAGAGATGGGTAGGGGCAGACCTTCATGTGGACGCAGATTTGTCCGCAGACTTGTTGGGTTTGCGGGGCCAAGGATGCTTCTGTTCTTGAGCAGGCGCTTTGTCGGTCTGGGGTCTTTTCCCTGTCGCCCTGGGCGGACGAAAAAAAAACGCTTGCGTGCTTACTTACTTTTCTTGGTTTGAGGAAGCAAAGTGCTCTTACCTCCTGTGGCATCCTTGATGATGTCATCCAGAGAGGCCCCAAAAAGTCTGTTGCCCTTAAAGGGCAGATCCAACAGGGCTTTCTTGGAAGCCTGGTCCACAGACCAGACTTTTAGCCAGATCAGGCGACGTATTGCTACCGCATAAACCGAAGCTTTAGACAGCAAGGGAATAGTATCCATGTCTGACTCGCAGACAAACTTAAGGCCCTGTACCAACTGGTCGGCCAAAGTTATTTCATCAGAAGGAGCCTCTCGCACCTTTAACCCCTGGAGTAGCAATTTTGCCCATTCAGTAAGTGTCTGAGACACTAAGGCCCCGGCCAATGCCGGGTGCACCGCTGAGCCTACCACTGAGTATAGGTAGCGAGCGAGTGCTTCAGCTTTCTTATCCGCAGGGTCCTTGAAAACAGGAGCCCCTTCCACTGGAATTGTGGTAGCTCTATTAAGTCTGGACACCAGAGGGTCCACTATCGGGGGAGAGGTCCATCTTTTCAGAAAACTCTCCTCAAAGGGGTACCGTACTGCAAAATTATTTTGGGATGTAAAAACCCTTAGTGGGTTTTCCCAATCCTTGTATAAGAGCTTATCAAAATAAGACACACAAGGAAACACTTTAGCAGTGCGGGCAGGTTTACGGAACCCAAAGGGGACCGGTTTAAAATGACAAACACAGCGCAGCCCCGCTCCAGATGGAGCCCCCCAGGTGACCCCCAGCACCCAGCAACCTTAGCTCAGAGCCCAGGGAGGAGGGAAGGCAGGGAGAGAAGAAAGAAAGGGGCTACAACCACTTACTTGATCTCTCCAGGAATGTCCAGCCAAGTCACCCTGCCGAAGCAGGGGAGCTACTTACCTTTCCTGCGTGGATCATGCTGGAAGGCATTCCGGACAGATCATCATCCACGCACGGAGGTGACTGACGGCCAGGCATGCTGTGATTGAACCCTAGGGAACGATCGTATGCATGCCCTGGAGCGCTAGCTCACCAGACAGGCTACTGCGACTCGGCCGTAAGGTCAGCCGAAGCTGAGCAGTCCGATGCAAGCCCTGGAGCGTAAGCTCACCGGACAGGCTACTGCGACTCGGCCGTAAGGTCAGCCGAAGCTGAGCGGTCCGATGCAGGCCCTGGAGCGTAGGCTCACCGGCCACCTGTAGAGCGATGGGCATGTCGTGAGAAAACCCAGCGCGTAGATAGGATTGGCACGCGTGATGACCGAAACTGGGGGGACTACAAGGATCGAGGACCCAGTCGGCAGTTGATTGAAGATCGCAGGAACCAAAAAAAAAAGTTTTCCCCCGGACCAATGGGCCCGAAGGGAGCCATGTCCTACTACTTACTAGACAGAAAAAAAACTGATCTGCGAGATGCAGAGAGAGGGGATATACCCAGAGGGTCCGCCCCCTGGGCGGTACTGTAGAAATAACGGCTAATACCCACTATGTCAATAGGAAGCTGTGTCGGTCCATGAACGAAAGAGTAATGCAGATGCTTTGTCCCAAGTGCATGCGTGCCTGGCAACCTGTGTCCCCCCAACCCTATGGTTGAAACAAGGGGAGGGAGGTATGTGAGAGGAAGCCAGGAAAATCTATGGTTTGTGTCCAGGATGGGAGATATATTTGTCCCAGGTTCATTCTGTACACTGATTTCTTTTCTGTTTGTGCTGTGTAGTTGACGGGCTCAGGTGTAACAGATTAAGCACTCAGGGCTCTAAAAAAAACTCCCAGGCTGCTTGGGGAAGATGCTCCACCCTGGAACCAGATTTCTGTGTAGGACTGGGGAGCAACATCTTCTGAGGGGTGAGATAAAATCTATGTGACTAAAAGCCTTGGCTTATTCAGTGTGACAGTCAGGTGTTTGGGCAGGTTTAGGCTGTTCGAGACCAAGTAGACAGGTTCCTGTGTTTTGCAGTTAAAGCAGAGCTCCACCCTAAAGTGGAACTTCCGCTCATTGGAATTCTCCCCCCCCCCCTCCGGTGTCACATTTGGCACCTTTCAGGGGGGAGGGGGGTGAAGATACCTGTCTAAGACAGGTATTTGCACCCACTTCCGGGAGTCCTCTCTGCGGGTATTCTGCGGGTAGTACGTCACTTACCGCAGAAAACCCATTGTGTTCTGGGAAACACTCGGCTACCAGAACACAACGGGGACCAGTGAGAACGGCGCAGCGCGACTCGAGGATGGCGGTGGGAGCAGCATAGTGACGAGCGATTGCTCGTCTTCTGCTGCCGACGTCGCTAGACTCCAGGACAGGTAAGTGTCCTAATATTAAAAGTCAGCAGCTGCAGTATTTGTAGCTGCTGGCTTTTAAAAAAAAAATTTCGGCGGAGCTCCGCTTTAAGATGTCCAAATTGGCAAGGGTTTATTTTCGCTGTTTTGATACCTGCACTTTGTAACCACAGGCCTGTAAATAAACTTCAGGTTTGTTTTCACAATGATCCCGCTGTCTTTATTTTACAATAAGCTTGTGTGAGGGGGTTAGCTCGGCAGCGGGTGTGTGTGACCCCCGGGATGGGCTCCCCACACAAAACAGGCCCAGCAAACGGAGGTTGTGGTTTTCAAAATCAAAAAAAGGTGCGGTTTATTTTCTATTTACAGTGACAAAACACAGCAAAGCAAAAGAAACATAACCAAAATAAATCCTGGTCAAGTTGACCTCTGACTAAACATACAGGTTTCCTAACTAACAACTGGGATCAGCCTAGTGCTGTCCTAGTCCCTAAGTCCCTGGTTTTAAATGTCCAAGCAAATAGCCACACAGGCTTTGTCTCACCGCACAGGGGTTCACTCTCCCTAGACAGTCCACACAGGTCTGGTTCCAGGCATGAGCTAACACCTAATGAATCTGGGAGTTCTTATAGAGGCCTAAATGAGCTGACAAGCTTCAGCTGGTCTCATCAACTCCCTGTCTGCACGACGCCCAGCCCTCTCCCTAGAGGTATGAGTCATCCATGAGCCCACTAGCCTTATACAACTCTCCACCTAGTTGTATAAGTCGGCGTAAAGCCTGAATCTGGGCGAAATATATCTACCCCCCTGGATGCAACCAGGTGACTTTACCTTCCTGCTGTCACATACCCCCCCCTCTTGTTTTAACCTCGGGGTTGGAACACCAGCAATCAGGCATTCATGTACTCGAGACAAAGCATCCACATTCCCCATTTGAACGCCAGGGCGATGCTTTACTGTGAAGTTGAATTCCTGGAGGGCCAGGAACCACCTATTCACTCTTCTATTTGTTTCCTTGTTTTGAGCCATCCACTTTAACGGAGCGTGATCCGTAACCATGTCAAAGTGCCTACCTAGCAGGTAGTACCGAAGGGAATCTAGAGCCCACTTCACCGCTAAACACTCCTTTTCAACGGTGGCGTAATTTACCTCATGGGACTTCAACTTCCTGCTGAGGTAAATGACTGGGTGCTCTTCCCCGTTCCAGACCTGGGACAATACTGCTCCTAACCCCACATCTGACGCATCACTTTGTACGACAAAGTCTTTAGAGAAGTCGGGTGAGTATAACACTGGCTGGCTACATAAGGCTTGTTTCAAGAATTGGAATGCTGCCTCAGCCTCGGGGGTCCATTTAATCATGACCGACCCTTTCCCCTTCGTCAGGTTGGTTAGGGGCACAGCCTTAGAAGCAAAGTGGGGAATGAATCGCCGATAATACCCAGCGATTCCCAGAAAGGCTCGTACCTGCTTCTTGCTGTTGGGACGTGGCCAACTCTGGATGGCCTCGACTTTGTTGAGTTGGGGTTTTATTACTCCCCTCCCAATGGTGTACCCAAGATATTTGGCCTCCGCCTGCCCAATGGTACACTTCTTGGGGTTAGCCGTAAACCCCGCTTCCCGAACAGAGTCCAGGACTGCTTGCACTTTTGGCAGATGTGAGGCCCAATCTGTGCTATGGACAATTACGTCATCCAGGTAAGCCGCAGCATACTTCCGATGGGGCCTCAGCATCTGGTCCATTTTCCGCTGGAATGTGGCCGGCGCATTCTGTAACCCGAACGGCATTCTTTTATATTGGAACGCCCCGTCTGGGGTTACAAATGCGGTTTTCTCTTTGGCCGACTTGGCCAGGGGGATTTGCCAATACCCTTTTGTGAGGTCAAGAGTCGTCATGTATCGGGCTGTTCCCAGCCGGTCGATCAACTCATCTATACGTGGCATGGGGTAGGTGTCAAATTTTGTAACTTTGTTCAACTGACGAAAATCGTTACAAAATCGCCAGCTCCCATCCGGTTTAGGCACCAACACGATGGGACTAGACCAATCACTTTGGGACTCTCTATCACCCCTAAGTTCAGCATTTTCTGTACTTCCTCCCGTATTGCCTCCCGTCGAGCCTCTGGGATCCGATAGGGTTTTAACTTCACCCTTTCACCGGGCGGGGTAATGATGTCATGCTCTACCCCAGATGTTTGTCCCGGCAGCTCAGAGAATACCTCCTTGTTGCGAAGCACAAACTCCTTAACCTCCTGTTGTTGGGGTTGTGACAAGGTGGCTGCTATTCCAACCTCAGGAATCACGCAACCAGTTTGAGCTGGTGACCAAGTGTCTGCGACTAGGGACTCTCTATCCCTCCAGGCTTTCAACAGATTAACGTGATAGATCTGTTCGGGCTTTCGCCTTCCTGGTTGTCTGACCTTGTAATTCACTTCGCTCACTTTTTCCATTATCTCGTAGGGGCCTTGCCATTTGGCAAGGAATTTACTTTCAACCGTAGGGACAAGTACCAATATCCTATCCCCCGGGGAAAAGGTACGGGTCTTGGCTCCACGGTTGTACACTCTCTGCTGTGCCAACTGCGCTTGGGCCAAATGTTCCTTCACGATGGGCATTACCTGTGCAATTCGATCTTGCATCAGGGCGACATGCTCAATCACACTCCTGTGGGGAGAACTCTCACTTTCCCAAGTTTCCTTGGCAATATCCAACAGCCCTCTTGGGTGTCTCCCATACAGTAACTCAAAGGGGGAGAATCCCGTAGAGGATTGGGGCACCTCCCTAATAGCAAACATCAAATAAGGAAGTAAACAGTCCCAATCCTTTCCATCTCTATCCACCACTTTCTTCAACATTTGTTTTAGGGTTTTGTTGAATCTTTCAACCAGCCCATCGGTTTGGGGGTGATACACAGACGTACGCAATTGCGTCACTTTGAACAATTTACACAGCTCTTTCATAACCCGGGACATAAAGGGTGTACCTTGGTCCGTAAGCAGTTCTTTACAAATACCCACCCGGCTAAAAACAAGAGATAGCTCTTTGGCTATGGTTTTGGCCGAGGTATTTCGGAGAGGGATCGCTTCTGGATAACGGGTGGCATAGTCCATTATAACTAATATGTACTGGTGCCCCCTAGCGGACTTGATTATAGGACCTACCAAATCCATGGCGATCCTCTCAAACGGGACCTCAATGATGGGTAGAGGGACCAGCGGGCTACGGAAATGTGGCATCGGGGCCAACCTCTGACACACAGGGCAGGAGGAACAATAATTTTCTACGTCCTTCATCACCCCCGGCCAATAGAATCTCTGTAATACCCTCTCTCGGGTTTTCTCTGTCCCCAGATGACCTCCAAGAATGTGCCCATGGGCCAACTCCAACACCAACTTCCTGTAAGGTTTGGGCACCACAAGCTGCTCAACGGTTTCTTCTGCCCTTTTTGCCACCCGATACAGTAGGTCCTTCTCTACGCTGAAGTATGGGTAAGTGCAGGTATTATCTGGGTTCACTAACTCGCCATCTATTTTCACTACGTTTTCCCGTGCCTTTATTAGGGCGGGGTCTTTCAACTGTTCTGTGGCAAAGTTTTCCCTGTGAACCTCAAGATCAGAAAACTCCACAGACGGTAGGTTTTCGTCTGAGGAGGTGGGCTCCTCTCCAGTTTCTTGAGTCTCCCCTGCCAATACTGATAAGGGAAATTCCGGAGAGTCCTCACCACTCTCAGGGGAGTTCTGGCTATCACATTCCTGGTACATAGGGGCACCAGTGAGGGGCTCAGGATCATCCCACAGTTCCCAGAACTTCGGAAAATCCCTTCCCACAATGGCGTCATGCGGTAACTGAGATACTAAGCCCACTGGATGAGAGAGGGTACCTTTGGGGGTCTCGAAACACACTGTAGTCACTGGATACTCTCGGGTGTCCCCATGCACACAAATAACAGCTACCTTGCTATTCCCAGAGACCTCTGTTTTAACTAACTCAGCCTTTATCAGGGTCACAAGGCTACCTGAATCCAGCAATACCACAACATTTCTACCATTAACACACATTTTGCATAAATGTTTCTCAGTTCCTCGAATGGCAGTGCATGCGACTGTCGCACACAGCGACTGACGTCTGCCCGTCAGAAAGTCACACTGCATGGGTTCCTCCACAACCGGGCAATTGGCTGCAATATGTCCCGCTTGCCGGCAGCGGTAGCAAACGATCCTTCTTGCCGCCTCTTGAGCCGCTGATTTCCCAGGCTGTTCTCGCCAAACTTGGGGTAGAGCTCCCACCCTCTCACTCTCTCCACCCTCACCCCTTGGAATCCTCTTATCCGCCCCTGGGGATGGTCTGGTCTTAGGGTGGAAAGTCCGAGTGTCTCTGGAAGAGGCCGTCAGGTTCTCTGTAGCCAAGTATTTCTCCACACGATCCACAAGACCATCGGCCGTCTCTGGGTCTCCATGGCTTACCCACTTTTGGATGGCAGTAGGAAGAGCTCTCAAAAACCGATCCATTACAACACGTTCCACAATCTTTGGTGCGGACAAAGTCTCTGGCTGTAGCCACTTTCTGCTCAGGTGAATGAGATCATACATTTGAGACCTGGGGGGTTTTCCAAGCTGGAAAGTCCAGTTATGCACACGCTGAGCCCGGACAGCCTGGGTGACACCCAGCCTTGCCAATATTTCAGCTTTTAGCATCACATAGTCTTTTGCTTGGTTAGGCTCTAGGTCATAGTAAGCTTTCTGCGATTCACCAGTTAACAGAGGAGCCACCAGTCCAGCCCACTGCTCCTCAGGCCACTTTTCTCTTTCAGCGGTCCTTTCAAATGTGGTCAAAAATACCTCTGGATCATCCTCTCCAGTCATTTTTGTCAATAAACGACTCACCCCAAAGGACGCGGTATTAGTGGGACGGCTTTCCTCACTGGTCTGCGGACGTTGCTGCATTACTGCTTCCATCTGTTGTTGTAGTCTCTGCTCTTGCTTCTGCAACAGGTCTATGAAGCGGGCCTCAGATTGCTGCTGGGCTCGTTGCTGAGCCTCCAGACTCTGTTGCAAAGTTGCGTTTGTCTGCTGCTGGGCTGCAAGGCTCCTTTGCAAACCTGCATTTGTCTGCTGTTGATTGGCATTTGCTAGAGCCAGCTGCTTCAGTATCTCCTCCATGCTGGCTTAAAAAAAATTGCCACTGGTTCTCCACCAACTGTGAGGGGGTTAGCTCGGCAGCGGGTGTGTGTGACCCCCGGGATGGGCTCCCCACACAAAACAGGCCCAGCAAACGGAGGTTGTGGTTTTCAAAATCAAAAAAAGGTGCGGTTTATTTTCTATTTACAGTGACAAAACACAGCAAAGCAAAAGAAACATAAACAAAATAAATCCTGGTCAACTTGACCTCTGACTAAACATACAGGTTTCCTAACTAACAACTGGGATCAGCCTAGTGCTGTCCTAGTCCCTAAGTCCCTGGTTTTAAATGTCCAAGCAAATAGCCACACAGGCTTTGTCTCACCGCACAGGGGTTCACTCTCCCTAGACAGTCCACACAGGTCTGGTTCCAGGCATGAGCTAACACCTAATGAATCTGGGAGTTCTTATAGAGGCCTAAATGAGCTGACAAGCTTCAGCTGGTCTCATCAACTCCCTGTCTGCACGACGCCCAGCCCTCTCCCTAGAGGTATGAGTCATCCATGAGCCCACTAGCCTTATACAACTCTCCACCTAGTTGTATAAGTCGGCGTAAAGCCTGAATCTGGGCGAAATATATCTACCCCCCTGGATGCAACCAGGTGACTTTACCTTCCTGCTGTCACACTTGCTGATACTCGTTCTCCTACAAGTAGCAGCAAGCTTATTGCTGTCTCCTGAATTAGCCTGTTAAAATGCCTGTTCACCTGTTTGCAATTTTATCTGCTGCAATCAGTCACTTAATCCATGAATGGTTAAGTACAATATATCACTCAGCATATAGCTGCAATATATAGGATTGCTTTTTAACCACTTGACCTCCAGAAGATTTACCCCCCACTCTACCCCCCTTCATGACCAGACCATTTTATGCTTTTTGGCACTGCGTTAGTGTACACCAGGGATATGCAATTAGCGGACCTCCACCTGTTGCAAAACTACAAGTCCCATCATGCCTCTGCCTCTGTGTGTCATGCTTGCTGCTGTCAGAGTCTCGCTGTGCCTCATGGGACTTGTAGTTTGGCAACAGCTGGAGGTCCGCTAATTGCATATCCCTGGTGTACACTGTACCCAAATGAAATGTATATGTTTTTTTTCACACAAACAGAGCTTTGTTTTGGTGGTATTTGATCAATAAGACCGTACAGTTTGAAAGGAAAAACAATATTTTTTACTTTGTTATAACACATCGAATAATTTTTATTTTTTTTTTCTTCATAGATTTAGGCCAATATGTATTCTGCTACATATTTTTGGTAAAAAAAAATCCCTAAGTGTATATTGATTGGTTTGCGCAAACATTATTTAGTCTACAAAGTATGATATATACTGTAATTTTTTTTTTTTTTTATTAATACTAGTAATGGCGGTGATCAGCAACTTAGCGGGACTGTGATAGTACGAAAAGTGAAAGATATAGGGATTGATTTACTAAAACTGGAGAGTGCAGAATCCAGTGCAGCTGTGCATGGTAGCCAATCAGCATCCAACTTCAGCTTTTTCAATTAAGCTTTGACAATAAAACCTGGAAGCCGATTGGTTACTATGCACAGCTCCACCAAATTGTGCACATTCCAGTTTTAGTAAATCTCCTCCATACAATTTATTTACATACGGTAACCAGCGCAGTACAGCATCACTATATGATTGGTGTGGCAGTGATCAGGGACACTGGTGACAGTATGTAAAATATACATACTGTGACCAGAGCAGTACAATGTCACCATAGTGACACTGTACTTACTGCTCGGAGGAGGCGATTGGACTGTGATTGGCCCTGCGCCATGTTACCACTGTGACCAATCACAGAGATCACAACAGTACACAATAAATAAATGAAAGCCACTGACGTAATCACTGTGATTGGTCACAGCGATCACATGGTACCAGGGCCAGCTAGGTATAACGATCTGTGTTTTACTGTGTCTGGTGGACACAGCAGGTCACAGATTGCGCTGCTGTGCGGGCATCTGAGCGGGAAGACGTAATATGACATCCACCCAGGATAACAGCGCTCACGTCTATCCGTATTATTATAATAGGCTGGGCAGGAGGTGGTTAAGTGAATCAAGCAAAGCCCTTACTTAAAGACATGATTGTCAGGTCACACACAAGAAACATATATAGTGCTACTACCCATACACAGGAGTATCAGCAGAGCTCACGGGTGCTTGATCCACAGTCGTTTGTCTGTAAGCAGCAATCCATTAAGATGATCCACACAGCCAGTTGTTGCTCTCAAAAATATTCATGTTTATTGTACAAAACGCAGATACAACCAGTTGACGTGTTTCAGCCTACAAGGCCTTAGTCACAACTACATTAAACCCCATAACTTTAACGAGACCGATGGGCCCTTCTTGGGACCAGCCACTGAAACAAACAATGAGTCTGAACTCCGGAACGGAGCAGTAACAGACAAGTATACTCTTAGAGCTCGGACAAAATCCAAGGAATGCAACGTCGTCTCCTTAGGATTCGACGGATGAGGACACAAGGATGGCAGTACAATGTCTTCCTTGAGATGGAAGGTTGAAATGACCTTAGGAAAAAAAGAAGGCTGCGGACACAGCACCACCTTATCCTTGTGGAAGATCAGATAGGGAGCCTTGCATGACAAGGCTGCCAGCTCAGAAACCCGTCTTAACTGACACAACAGCCACAAAAAGGGCCACCTTCTGAGAAAGTGTCAACAAGGGAATCTCCCTATGTTCTCGAACGGTGGTTTCTAAGGCACCTAGAGGCCATGCCGTTAAAGCCCTTAACTGCAAAGCAGGATGGCGTATGGGACCTTGTTACAGCAGGTCCTCTCGTAGCGGTAGACGCCAAGGGACGTCTGCTATACAAGTCCCACGAAGGTAGTGGAGGGCGGACCGGAGGGCCGCATGCCGAACCCCCTGTACAAACGTTCTCACTAAGAGTGAGCCCCCAGGGGTCGTTGAAAAAAGACAGCAAGGGCAGATATCTGGCCCTTAATTGTACTTAAAGTAACATTTTTGGTCCGCCCACGCTGTAAGAACAGTAGGACTCTGGAACCAACTAAGTACGCGGATGCCACCTCCTTTCCTCCAATGGATATGTAGGTCTTCCAAGTGCGATGGTAAATCTTCCGGAGGACGATTTCCGAGCACTTCTTATGGTAGATATCACCGAGTCTGACAAGCCCCGGTCTCTTAGCACCTGGCTCTCAATAGCCATGCAGTTAAGCCAGTGACTGTAAAACAGGATGGCATATGGGACCTTGCGACAGCAGGTCTTTTCTCAGCGGTAGGCGCCAAGAGGCGTCCGCTACCAGACGCACTAGTCTGGCTTGCCCCATCTATGGCAAAGGAGCTGAAACCCCTTCGGGTGTAAAGACCATTCTCCATGGTCCAGCATCTGGTGACTCCGCCTGCCAGTTTTCTACGCCTGGAATGTATACGGCCGACAGGGCCGGTACGCTCCTTTCTGCCCACCTTAGGATGTGAGCGATCTCCGATGCTGCACCCAAGCTTCTTGTTCCTCCCTGATGGTTAACCTACGCCACCGCCGTGGCGTTGACTGACTGGATCCTGACTGGACACCCCTGTAGCCTCTGCGACCATGTGGAGAGGCACAGCCTGATCGCCCGGAGTTCCAGGGCATTGATCGGCAAGTGGGATTCCACCGGAGTCCAGCGACCCTGGTCGACTGAACCCCCCAGACTCCCCCAACCGTTAAGGCTGGCGTCCGTTGTGACCACCATCCAGTAAAAAGGAAGTAACGACTTCCCGGACAGAAGTGCCTGTGATGTCAGCCACCAAACTAGAGAGGTCCTGACTAGGTGGCTCACCCGGATTTGATAATCCAAGGATAATGGGCACTTGTCCACTCTGGACAGAATTACCTACTGTAACACTCGCGTGTTAAATAGCGCATATGGTACAGCCTCGAAGGAGGCTACCTTGAGGCCCAGGACTCGCATGCATAAGCGTGACGACTATCTTGGGGATGTCAACTGCCGTACCGCAGCCCAAAGGGTCTGCAACTTTCCCATAGGGAGAAAAACTTTCGCCTCTGAGGAGTCCAGAATCAACCCCAGCTACACTAGGAGTTGAGTCGGTACCAGTACTGGCTTCTGAGTGTTCAGGATCCAACCAAGGTATCGGAGGGTCTGACAGGTTATAGACACGCTCACCTCTCTCTGAGCTTGAGGTGGCCCTCAGAAGAATATCGTCCAAGTAGCCCGCGATAGCGATGCCAAGCTGTCTTGTTATCAGAATCAGGGCGAGCACCTTGGTGAACACCTTCGGTGCTGGTCACCCAGTCTTCCCCGGCCGCAAAGAGCAGACATGTCTGATCCCTGGTGCCTATGGGGACCTGCGAGTATGCGTCCTCAACAGAGCGAACCAACTCCCTCCGGAATCTTTGTACCTACACAAGCAATTGAGGGCCCTGAGATCCAAGATTGGATGAACCCCCTCCTTCTTGGTACTACGAACAGATTTGAGTAAAACCACTGAAACCGTTCCTGTACTGCAACAGGAATTATCCCCCCGCGTATCTTGAACCGCCCCCTATAGGGCTTCCCAGCGAGTCGGCAAAAGCTGGTTGATTGGAGGGGAAAGGAATAAAATAAAAATAATCTGTTCGGAGGGCAAGAGAGAAACTTATCTTGTACCCTGAGGAAACTACTTCGCAAACCCACCGGTCGGGGATCCCTGATGTCCATCAGGTCGAAATTCGCAAACACGTCCCCCTACCCGAGAGATGGGTGGGGACAGACCTTTATGCGGACGTAGATTTGTTCGCAGGCTTGTTGGGCTTGCAAAACCAGGGACACTTCTGTCCCTCCGCAGGCGCTTTATCGACTTGGGATCGTTTACTTGCCGCACTAGGCGGACGAAAAAAACGCTTGTTTGCGGTGAAGGAGAGCCCTAGCCAAATGCCGTGGCTCCTTACCTCTTTTGGATTGTGGGAGGAGCATGCTCTTACCTCCTGTGGCATATTTAATAATGTCATCCAGGGATGCTCCAAAAAAGTCTGTCGCCCTTAACCACTTAACGACCGCCCACTGTAATTATACTTCGGCAGAATGGCACCGACAGGCACAATCACGTATATCTACGTGATCGCCTTTGTATAGTTGGGGGGTCCAATTGGACCCCCCTCCTATACAGTGAGCGGTCGTTTTCCGTTGGGGAGCGATCCGAGATGAGGGGACGGCCGTTCGATTCCGGCCACCCCCTCGCGATCGCTCCCGGCAAATGAAAAGCTTCCTCTGATGTGTAAATGTAAACACAGGCAGAGGAAGTGATGTCATCTCTCCTCGTGTCGGTCTTTTTGATCCGGCGCGAGGAGTGAAGACATCTCACAGTAAGTGCACCAACAGCCCACTGACACCAGTACACGTAGGCACACTTTTCACTCCCCAGTCACCCCCAGATCACCCCCAGTCACAGTGCACCGTTTGCAGTGGTCATTTTTTTACTGATCACTGCAATCAGTGTCATTTGTGACAGTAAAAAGTTGCAGGGCAGTTAGGTTTAGGCCCCTTTAGGTCCAGGGTAGCCCCCTAACCCCCCCTAATAAAGGTTTAACCCCTTGATCGCCCCCCAGGTAACCCTTTCACCCACTAACGCCAGCGTCACTAAGCGATCGTATTTCCGATCGCTGTATTTAGTGCCGGTGGTGCCCTAGATAGCCAGTTATTTATTTTTAGTTTCGCCGCAGGTTTTTATAGCGTCAGGTACCCCCATATATTATTTTAACCCCCTGAGTTAACCCTTTCACCAGTGATCACCGTATAAGTTTTACTGGTGACACTGGTTAGCCAGTTAGTTATTTAGTTTTTAGGTTACCCGTCAGGTTTTTATATAGCGTCAGGTACCCCCATATATAACCTAATAAAGGTTTTAACCCCTTGATTGCCCCTAGTTAACCCTTTCACCAGTGATCACCATATAAGTTTTACGGGTGACGCTGGTTGGTTAGTTTGCTTTTCATAGCATCAGGGCACCCACCGTATATAACCCAAAAAAGGTTTAACCCCCTGATCGCCCGGCGGCTGATATCAATTAGGTTTTAGCGCCAGAGAGGGTCTGCGTCGCCCCAGGCAGCGTCAGGTTAGTGCCAGTAACGCTAACACCCACGCCCAAAGCATACACCTCCCTTAGTGGTATAGTATCTGAACAGATCAATATCTGATCAGATCTATACTAGCGTCCCCAGCAGTTTAGGGTTCCCAAAAACGCAGTGTTAGCGGGATCAGCCCAGATACCTGCTAGCACCTGCGTTTAGCCCCTCCGCCCAGCCCACCCAAGTGCAGTATGGATCGATCACTGTCACTTACCAAACACAACACACATAACTGCAGCGTTCGCAGAGACAGTCCTGATCCCTGCGATCGCTAACAGTTTTTTTGGTAGCGTTTGATACATTTGCTGACAGTCAGGTGCTTTTTTTACCTGTGAATCTTACTAGTGTACCCCTAAATTTAGAGCCCAAAATGGCAAGACGAAGGTACACTAGTAAAGAGGCCTATGAGATTCTGAGCATGACAGATAGTGAAGAGGAGGTCACGCATCTGTCAGATTCAGGCTCAGAATATCTTCCCGTAGAAGACAGTGAAGTCAGCGGCTCCATGTCAGATAGCTCTGACGACGAAGGTGAGGTCCCTGCTAAGGTCAGGCGTACCCGATCCCGATCTTCTGAGGTTGTTGAGGAGCAAGAACCGCAGGTCTCTCGTATCATGGAGCAGAGTAGTACTAGCGCCGCTATTCCTTCTGGTGAATTAGCAAGCACCAGCGGCCTAGTACAGCCTGGGCGTACATCCAGCACTGCAGTAACACTTGGTGACGTGGCGAGTCCCATAAGTGCAGTTCGAGGTGGCAAGCACAAGTAGTGTCCCGCTGCCACCAAGAAGACAAAGGCAGGCCCGTCGTGCCCATAGTGCCCTTCCTGCAGAATTTGCCTATCCTGATTGGGTCCCCACCACTTCTGCAGAACCCGTACTTCCCCCATTCACTGCCCAACCCGGCATTCAGGTGGAAACAGCTGATTTTATGCCAATTGATTTTTATTCGCTGTATTTCACGGAAGATCTCTATAGATCTATTGTGGACCAGAGTAATTTATATGCTGGTCAATTCATCGCCGCTAACCCCCAGTTGCCTTCCATTGCCAAAGATTGGAAACCAATTACGGTTTCCGAATTTAAGACCTTTCTGGGCCTTTCCCTCAACATGGGCACACAAATTCCCGTCATTGCGTGCTTATTGGTCCACGCACCCAAATTGACCACATGCCCGTGTTCTCTGCCTCCATGCCCAGAAAACGATACAAGCAGATTTTGCGGTTCATGCACTTCAACGACAATATACTTTGTCGTCCACGTGGAGACCCTGAATACGACCGGCTCTATAAAATTCGGCCCCTCATAAACCACTTCAACAAACGTTTTGCAGCCTTCTTTATTCCCGATCAAGTTGTCTGCGTTGATGAGTCCCTGATTAAATTTTCTGGCCGCTTGTCTTTCAAGCAGTACCTTCCCAGCAAGCGTGCCAGATACGGGGTCAAGCTCTATAAGTTCTGTGACAGGGCAACAGGCTATGTATGGAGCTTTATGGTTTATGAGGGAAAAGAGTCAGGTTGAGCCGGTCAACTGCCCGGATTACATAGGGAGCGCTGGCAAGATAGTGTGGAACTTGGTGTCACCCTTATTCGGAAAGGGGTACCATTTGTATGTGGACAATTATTACACGAGCGTGCCACTGTTTAGTCACTTGTTTGATCATCAGATTGGAGCATGTGGCACCGTGCGACCTAATCGCCGGGGCTTTCCCCAGCGGCTTGTAGATGCCCGTCTTAGGCTGGGGGAGAGAGCCTGCTTGAAGTGTAATAACTTGCTCGCTATGAAGTGGAGGGACAATAAGAATGTTTTCCTTCTTACCTCCCTTCATGCAGACACGACAGTCCAAATTCGTACGGCGACTGGTGTTGTGGAGAAACCCCTCTGTGTCCACGAATATAACAAAAATATGGGAGGGGTGGACCTCAACGACCAGTTGTTGGCGCCGTATCTAATTGACCGTAAGGCGAGACGCTGGTACAAAAAAGTCTCTCTATCCTTATTCCAATTGGCTTTGCTGAACGCTCATGTGCTATACAGAGCTTCAGGCGGGACTTTATCTCTTCCAAAATTCCAGAATGAGATAGTCACAGAACTCCTGTATCCAGGCGGTTCTGCATCTCACCATCCCCTACCAAATGCAGTAAGCCGGCTGCATGAGAGGCATTATCCGTATGCCCTCCCGAGTACCCCTACCCAACGAACCCCCCAAAAAAGATGTCGTGTCTGTAGCAAGCGCAGATTTAGGCGTGACACCCGTGTTTTTTGTCCACTCTGTCCTGACAATCCTTGTCTTTGCCTTGGTGAATGTTTTGAACGCTACCACTCAAAAGTGAAGTTTTAGCGTAAGGTACAGCATTTCACAGACTAGGACACACTTACACAGGGTCTCCCAAGATGCCATTACATTTTGAGACACCCGAACCATTACAGTTGTTAAAGTTACAAAAAAAAGTGTAAAAAAGAAAAAAAAAAAACGTAAAAAACAAAAACACAAAAAAAATATAAAATAAAAAAAACAAAAATGGTTGTCGTTTTATTGTTTTCTCTCTCTCTCCCTCTATTTTCTCTCTATTGTTCTGCTCTTTTTTACGGTATTCTATTCTGCAATGTTTTATCATGCTTGCTTTTCAGGTATGTAATTTTTTGTTTTCAGGAGCGCCATTCAGCAGCAGCGCGGAATTATTTATCTCGACAGCAACAGCGTTTGCTCCCACGATACATAAAGCCGTGACTCCAGTGCTGTAGGAGGTGATTTCACCACCACAGTTAAAAAAAAAGAGCATATATGCCGAAGCATGGGGGCAGCAGGAGCGATTTTGCTCCTAATGCCGCGTACATACGGTCGAAATTCCGATGGAGGCTTGCCCGTGGAAAAGTCCGACCGTGTGTACGCGGCATAACTTTTTTGCGGGAGGATGCCCCCATGCTTCGGCATATATATATTTTAGGCACAGGTTGCGTTAAAAAAATGTTTTATTTTTTACTAGGTTTTGTTTTGGTATTTGCTTTGCAGGTATGGTATGGTAAGGTCTTACTGTTGTACTGTAATGTTACTTTGTTTTAATGTTAACCATCATTTGCTTATCAGGTACGCCATTCAGTTGCAGCGCGGATCTATTTATCTTGACAGCAACAGCGTTTGCTCCCACGATACATAAAGCCGTGACTCCAACGCTGTAGGAGGTGATTTCACCACCACAGTTAAAAAAAAGAGAATATATGCCGAAGCATGGGGGCAGCAGGGGCGGAGGAGCGATTTTGCTCCTAATGCCGCATACATACGGTCGAAATTCCGACGAAGGCTTGCCCGTGGAAAAGTCCGACCGTGTGTACGCGGCATAACTTTTTTGCTGGAGGATGCCCCCATGCTTCGGCATATATAAATGGTGCATGTATGCCCATCATTAGAAGTGGGTGGATGAAGGGAGGTATTCTAATGGTGGGCATACCCACCGATCAATCTCTTTTTTTCGTTCAGCCAACAGGCTGCATGAAAAAAAAGATTACAATACATGTCCAACAAGGACCAGCAACGTACTGGTATGTTGCTGGACTTTGAATGTTTATACCAGAATGATGCCTGCAGGTTTAGGTATCATCTTGGTATCATTCTTTTCAGCCAGTGGCCGGCTTTCATGTAAAAGCAATTCTAGCAGATAATTAGCCTCTAGACTGCTTTTACAAGCAGTGGGAGGGAATGTCCCCCCCCCCCCGGATATAAACAGCGCCATTGGGAAATTGGGAAAGCATTTTATCACACCGATCTTGGTGTGGTCAGATGCTTTGAGGGCAGAGGAAAGATCTAGGGTCTAACCCCCCAATTTTTTTCAAAAAAGAGTACCTGTCACTACCTATTGCTATCATAGGGGATATTTACATTCTGCAAAATACTCAACATACCTCTCAGCAAATAGCTTGGGGTGTCTACTTTCCAAAATGGGGTTTTGTGCCATCTGGGCATTCCATGGCCTCCGAAACTGTGATAGGCAGGGAGGAGTGAAATCAAAAATTTACACCCATAGAAATCCTGAAGGCGGTGCTTGGTTTTCGTGATCCTGTACGCGGCTAGGCTCCCAAAATGTCTCACACGTGGTATCCCCGTACTCAGGAGAAGAAACAGAATGTATTTTGGGGTGCAATTCCACATATAACCATGACATGCTTGAGCAATATATAATTTAGTGACAACTTTTTGTACATTTTTCTTTTTTTTTTCTTTTTGTCATTATTCAATCACTTGGGACAAAAAAAGAAATATTCAATGGTCTCAACATGCCTCTCAGCAAATAGCTTGAGGTGTCTACTTTCCAAAATGGGGTCATTTGGGGGGGTTTTGAACTGTCCTGGCATTTTATGCACAACATTAGGAAGCTTATGTCACACATCATCCACTCTTCTAACCACTTGAAGACAAAGCCCTTTCTGACACTTTTTGTTTACATGAAAACATTATTTTTTTTGCATGAAAATTATGTTGAACCCCCAAACATTATATATTTTTTTAAAGCAAAGGCCCTACAGATTAAAATAGTGGGTGTTGCATTTTTTTTTTCCACACAGTATTTGCGCAGCGATTTTTCAAACGCATTTTTTGGGGGAAAACACACTTTTTTTATTTTTAATGCACTAAAAAACACTATAGTGCCCAAATGTTTGATGAAATAAAAAAGATGATCTTAGGCCGAGTACATGGATACCAAACACGACATGCTTTAAAATTGCGCACAAACGCACAGCGGCGACAAACTACATTCATTTTTAAAAGCATTTAAAACCCTTTACAGGTTACCACGTTAGATTTACAGAGGAGGTCTACTGCTAAAATGACTGCCCTCGATCTGACCTTCGCGGTGATACCTCACATGCATGATGCAATTGCTGTTTACATATGACGCTAGACCGACGCTTGCGTTCGCCTTTGCGCAAGAGCAAGGGGGGACAGCTCTATTTGTGGGAAGAAAAGGACGCAAATTTCGTTTGGGTGCAACATTGCATGTCCGCACAATTTCCAGTTAAAGCAGCGCAGTGCAAAATTCTGAAAACACCTCTGGTCCTTTAGCTACCAAATGGTCCGGGGCTTAAGTGGTTAAAGGGCAATCCATCAGGGCCTTCTTGGAAGATTGGTCCGCCGACCAACCCTTTAGCCAGAGCAGACGGCGTAACACCACCGCATGCTTGAGGCTCTGTACAGCAGAGGAATAGTGTCCAAGGCTGATTCGCAGACAGACAATTTTAAGGCCCAGTATCAACTGGTCGGCCATAGCCACCTCGTCCGAGGGAGCTTCCTGTGCTTTAAACCCATGGAGCAGCATCTTTGTCCCTTCAGAGAGTGTCTGAGACACCAGGGCCCCAACCACCGTTGGGCGCACAGCCAGGCCGAATAGGTAGCGGATGACCGCTTCAGCCTTCCTGTCCGCAGGGTCCTTGAAAAAGGAGCCCCTTCCACCGGAATTGCCAAACTTTTTTGGGGACCGAAAACCTTTTGAGGTTTGTCCCGCTCCTTGTATAAAAGCTTGTCTAGATCAGATTCACAAGTAAAACCTTAGCAGTGCGGGTCGGCTTGCGGAACCCAAAGGGACCGACACCTCTGCGTTTCTGCAGGCTTCTCTATCTTTAGAGTATCCCGCACTGCAGTGATAAGGTCACCTATCAGAGCCTTATCGTGTGGTGACCCGGACCTGGACTGTCCAACTGGCCATGGTCCGCATCCTCTGATATGTCATAACCAGGGCCATGAGCCGTAGCTGTCCCTGGCTCCGCATCAGAGTTATCCCCAGAAGATGGCGGCGAAAGGGGGCACTCTTTAACCCCCGTGTTCCCACGCGCCGCTTCCACCTTGGCAACAACCAGGACGCCGACCTAGCGTCTGACACAGCGGGTGCAGAAGCACCAGATGCCAATTCAGGTGTATCAGGGGGAGAAGCGTCTGATTCTGATGTCATGCTGACCCACGCACCTGACACAAGGACTCCAGTTCAAGGTACCAACAGCCCACCCTCCTAGCTGCAACAGAGATGAGGGGTTCCCCCCCCAGAGGACTCACCACCCTAGAACAGTAGTACGGTTGCCGTCCTAGTAGAGCCGCTTCCTTGTCAGCTATCAGTCTGACCACTCTGCAGCGTATGTCTGTAGGCTTGCGCCGTTTAAATGCTCTTTGATCAGCGTGGACCATGAGAAAATGGCCGCCGAGTGGCAGCTAGAGGCCATGCAGCGCAGACCACAAAAACATGGCCACCAGCCCAGAAGAGGCCAAACAGCATGGATCACAAGAAAAATGGCCGCCAAATGGCCAATAGAGGCCAAACACAGCGCGGACCACAAGAACATGGCCGCCAAGCGCAGATAGGGGCCAAACACAGCATGGATCACAAGAAAGATGGCCGCCAATCGGCCAATAGAGGCCAAATACAGCGCGGACCACAAGAACATGGCCGCCACGCAGATAGAGGCCAAACACAACATGGATCACCAGAAAAATGGTCGCCAACAGCAGAACACACAGGTAAGCAAACCTTTTTTCATGGCAGCTCCTAACATTTATCTAGCGGACATACATGCACTGTTCCCACACAGGTGGAGCCCCCCCCCGGGTGAACCCCCACCCCAGCAGCCAGCCTAGCTCAGAGAGCCTAGGGAGGAGGGAAGGAAGAGAGGGAGGGGAAGGATAGAACCTCTTACTCATCTCTCCAGGAATGCCCAGCTTTGTCTTCCTGCCGAAGCAGGGGATTACTACTTACCCTTCCTGCGTGGATTGTGCTGGAAGCATCCCAGACAGGCTACCTTCCCCATGGTGATGGAGGGGACTGTCGGCCCGGCTGCTGCGACTCTGCCCTATAGACCGGTCATATGCATGCCCTGGAGCGTATAGCTCACTGGCCACCCGTAGAGCGACAGGCATGTCGTGGAGAACCCAGCGCGTAGCTAGGGTCGGCACACGCTCGATGGCCGAAACTGGGGAGACTACAAGGATCTGGGATCCAGCCTGTCACCCAGTCGGCAGTTGATCAAAAATCACAGGAACAAAAATATAAATAAAATAATAAAATTTCAATCTGGAACAAAAAACCCCCGGCCTATGGGCCCGAAGGGAGCCATGTCTTCTCCTTAGCTAGGAAGAAATTAACTGATCACCTTAGTGCAGGCTGAGGGGATATAGTCAGTAGGACCGCCCCCTGGGCGGGGCTGTTCAGCTTTGAAGTTGTTAACACTTTCTGCCTAGTCACTCCTGAAGGAAGGCTAATACCCACTTTGTCAAGATTAAGGCTGTGTCCGTCCATGAACGAAAGAGAAAGTGTATTTTTTTTTTCCCAAAAAAGTACGCTTGTAAGACCGCTGTGCAAATACGATGTGACAAAAAGTATTGCAATGATCGCCATTTTATTCTCTAGGGCAGGGATATGCAATTAGCGGACCTCCAGCTGTTGCAAAACTACAAGTCCCATCATGCCTCTGCCTCTGGGTGTCATGCTTGCTGCTGTCAGAGTCTCGCTATGCCTCATGGGACTTGTAGTTTGGCAACAGCTGGAGGTCCGCTAATTGCATATCCCTGCTCTAGGGTGTTAGAAAAAAAATATATAATGTTTGGGGGTTCTAAGTAATTTTCTAGCAAAAAACTTGTTTTTAACTTGTAAACAACACATCTGAAAAAGAGGCTCGGTCCTTAAGTGGATAAGGACCGAGCCTCTTTCTGAGATTTGTTGTTTACAAGTTAAAAACAAATTATTTTGCTAGAATTATTGCTCTCACTCCAACGATAGCGGTGATACCTCACATGTGTGGTTTGAACACCGTTTTCATATGCGGGCGCTGCTCACGTATGCGTTCGCTTCTGAGCGCGAGCTCGTCGGGACGGGGCACTTTAAAAAATATATATTTTTTTTCTTCTTATTTTTACACCGTTTTTAAAAAAAAACTATTTGGGTCACTTTTATTCCTATTACAAGGAATGTAAACATCCCTTGAAATAGAATAAAGCATGACAGGTCCTCCTAAATATGAGATTTGGAGTCAAAAAGACCTCAGATCTCATATTTGGACTAAAATGCAATAATAATAGAAAAAAAAGTAATAAGAAAAAAAAAATGGCCCTTTAAGAGCTATGGGCAAAAGTGACATTTTGACGTCGCTTTCGCCCTGCTATGGCATGAAGACGGGTGGGGCCATCTTCCCCTCACTTGTATTCATACCCAGGAAGGAGATGGACCCGATCGCCACCGCTGCTACCGACGGCTACGGTAAGCGGCGGAGGGCACGGGAGAGTGGCGGGAGGGGGGCCCCTCTCCCGCCACCGATAACAGTGATATTGCGGTGAATCCGCCACAGAGACCACGATTATCGGAAACCAGACCGCCAGCTGAAGACGAGGATACCTGGGTTATGGCAGCTAGCTGCTGCCATAACAGAGATATCCCTCTTCAAAGTGCCGACGTATATAGTCGTGTGGCGGTCCGGAAGTGGTTAATGGATGATTGTCATGTGTCTGGGACTGAACTTGGGTCCTTCTGTCTTTGGGCTGAGGCTCTGTTAGCTCTGCCACTGGGAAACCAGAGTCTTGCAGTATAATTCTTGCAGTATAATTCATGCATAGTACCTCTATTCCTAAGGGCTGGTTCACACTGGGGCGACAAACGCTCCGACATTGGGAGCTCATGTCGCATGACGTGTGAAAATCAATGTTTCCCTATGGGAGCCGTCTTAACTGGTCCGACACAGGTCGGTCCGACTTTGAGAATGCTCCCTGTACTACTTTGGTCCGACTTTGATCCGACTTCAGCCCATTGACTATCATTGAAGTCGGATCAAAGTCGGACCGCAGTCTTGCATGGTCCGACTTTGGCATGCGACTTGTGCTGTGCTGCTCTTGAGGGGGAACTCCAGGCCAAATTTTAAATAAAAAACCGGCGTGGGTTCTCCCTCCGGGAGCATACCAGGCCCTTGGGTCTGGTCTGGATTTGAACGGGCACCCCTACGCCGAAAAACGGCGTGGGGGTCCCCCCAAAATCCAAACCAGACCCTTATCCGAGCACACAACCTGGCAGGCCGCAGGGGAAGAGGGGGGACGAGAGAGCGGCCCCCCCTCCCTCCTGAACCGTACCAGGCCGCATGCCCTCAACATGGGGGGTTTGGTGCTCTGGGGCAGGGGGGCGACCTGCGGCCCCCCCACCCCAGAGCACCCTGCCCCCATGTTGATGAGGACAGGGCCTCTTCCCGACAACCCTGGCCATTGGTTGTCGGGGTCTGCGGGCGGGGGGCTTATCGGAATCCGGGAGCCCCCTTCAATAAGGGGGCCCCTGGATCCCGGCCCCCCACCCTATGTGAATGAGTATGGGGTACATCGTACCCCTACCCATTCACCTGGTGGAAAAAAATTGCAATAAAAAAACACTACACAGGTTTTTAAAGTAATTTATTACACAGCTCCGGGGGTCTTCTTCCGACTCCGGCGCTCTTCTTCCGACTTCCGGGGGTCTTTTCCGACTTCGGGGGTCTCCGCGCTCTCCGGTTCTTTCTTCCGCCGGGCCTCCGCTAACTTCTTTTTAGCTCTCTTGCTAACAGAGGCCCGGTCTTCCCGTTGTCTTGTCCGGCTCTCCGTTGTCCTTCTGCCGGCCCCTCCACTAACTTCTTGGTAGCTCTTTTGCTAGTGGAGGGGCGCGGTCTTCCCGTCGTCGCCGTCTTCTTCCCTCTTCTCCTTCTCGATGTTGACGCGTCGCTTCCTCCCGCTGTAATACTGGCTCTCCGCTCCGCATTAATATAGGCTTCTCATGACGTCACAGTCACATGTTCCCATGACGTCACAGTCACATGCTCCGGGGCCATGTGCCCCGGAACATGTGACTGTGACGTCATGAGAAGCCTATATTAATGCGGAGCGGAGCGGAGAGCCAGTATTACAGCGGGAGGAAGCGACGCGTCAACATCGAGGAGGAGAAGAGGTAAGAAGACGCCGACGGCGACAGCGACGGGAAGCCCGGCCCCTCCACTAGCGAAAGAGCTAAAAAGAAGTTAGCGGAGGCCCGGCGGAAGAAAGAACCGGAGAGCGGGAGACGACACCGGAGACCCCCGAAGTCGGAAAAGACCCCCGGAGCTGTGTAATAAATTACTTTAAAAACCTGTGTAGTGTTTTTTTATTGCAATTTTTTTCCACCAGGTGAATGGGTAGGGGTACGATGTACCCCATACTCATTCACATAGGGTGGGGGGCCGGGGGCCCCCTTATTGAAGGGGGCTCCTGGATTCCGATAAGCCCCCTTATTGAAGGGGGCTCCCGGATTCCGATAAGCCCCCCGCCCGCAGACCCCGACAACCAACGGCCAGGGTTGTCGGGAAGAGGCCCTGTCCTCATCAACATGGGGGCAGGGTGCTCTGGGGTGGGGGGGCCGCAGGTCGCCCCCCTGCCCCAGAGCACCAAACCCCCCCATGTTGAGGGCATGCGGCCTGGTACGGTTCAGGAGGGAGGGGGGGCCGCTCTCTCGTCCCCCCCTCTTCCCTTGCGGCCGGCCAGGTTGCGTGCTCGGATAAGGGTCTGGTTTGGATCTTGGGGGGACCCCCACGCCGTTTTTTCGGCGTAGGGGCGCCCGTTCAAATCCAGACCAGACCCAAGGGCCTGGTATGCCCCTGGAGGGGAACCCGCGCCGTTTTTTTTAGTTTAAAATTTGGCCTGGAGTTCCCCCTCAAGATTCATACCAAACACAGTGCCTGATATTGGCTGGGATCCAAGTCGGATCCCTGTTCATTGAAAGTCGGACATATGTCGGCTTCATGTCGCAGGGCAAAGTCGGATCCAAAGTAGGACGGATGTCGTGTTGCACTAGTGTGAACCCAGCCTCATACTCTCTAGCCCCATCTGTCTTCCAGCTGCAATCAATCCACAATCAGATCAGCTTAAACTGCAGGACTTCCTGTGGACTGTGCCCGTTTGTTGGATTTGTTTTCCTGGGTGTGTGAAATACTGCTGATCTACTGAACTTCTGGACTTTTACGTCTGCCTGTTTCCTGGATTACTCGATTTTGCCTGACAATTCTAGATTACTCTGCCAGCCTCCAACCAAGCTCCTGGATTCTGAATTTGTACCTTGCTATCAAGACTTATTGCTTACCCGGCCTGCATGACTACGCTAAACGTCCATACAGATACGAAGCCGCAGCCCTGCCCCGCCACCCCTCTATCCTCATTGGCTCACTGACTTTGATTAACAGCAGCGGGAGCCAATAGCACTTCGCTGCTGTCTCAGCAAATGAGGAGGGAGAGTCCCAGAGAGCCCAGTCTCTCGTGCAACATCACTGGATTCAGATGGGGCTCGGGTAAGCATTAGGGGGGTGGGGGGCTGCTGCACACAGAAGGCTTTTTATCTTAATGCATAGAATGTATTAAGATAAAAAAACCTTCTGCCTTTACAACCACTTTAAATAGAGAATGTATAGTGCAGAGTTGAAAAAAGACACAAGTCCAACCTATGTGTGTGTGATTATGTCAGTATTACCTTGTAGATCGTGGTCGTTCAGGTGCTTATCTAATAGTTTCTTAAAATTATCAATGCCACCACCGCCTGTGGAAGGGAATGCCACATCCTTGCCGCTCTTACAGTAAGGAACCCTCTTCGTAGTTTAGGGTTAAACCTCTTTTCTTCTAATTTTAATGAGTGGCCACATGTCTTGTTAAACTCCCTTCCGCAAAAAAGTTTTATCCCTATTGTGGGGTCACCAGTATGGTATTTGTAAATTAAGATCATATCCCCTCTCAAGCATCTCTTCTCCAGAGAGAATAAGTTCAGTGCTCGCAACCTTTCCTCATAACTAATATCCTCCAGACCCTTCATTAGTTTTGTTGCCCTTCTTTGTACTCGCTCCATTTCCAGTACATCCTTCCTGAGGACTGGTGCACAGAACTGGACAGCATACTCTAAGTGCGGCCGGACCAGTGTCTTGTAGAGCGGGAGAATTATTGTTTTATCTGTGGAGTTAATCCCCTTTTTAATGCATGCCAATATTCTGTTTGCTTTGTTAGCAGCAGCTTGGCATTGCATGCCATTGCTGAGCCTATCATCTACTAGGACCTCAAGGTCCTTTTCCATCCTATATTCCCCCAAGAGGTTCTCCCCCTCCAGTGTATAGATTGCATTCATATTTTTGCCACTCAAATGCATTATTTTACATTTTTCTACATTGAACTTCATTTGCCCCATGTAGTTTCCCACCCCATTAATTTGTTCAGATCTTTTTGCAAGGTTTCCACAGGCAGAGGAGTTCAGACTGTATGGTGGTGGGTAGTAATAAATGCAGGAGAGGGGTACAGAGTGTATGGCGGTGAGTAGTATGTGCAGAAGAGGAGAGGGGAGCGCATATATTACTGATATCTACACATTGAGTGCCATTCCCTATATAGAACACTGGTCTCTGTACAGTGAGTAGCACTCAGTATATAGAGATCAGTGTTATATACAGTGCCTTGAAAAATATTCATACTCCTTGAAATTTTCAAAATTTTGTCATGTTACAACCAAAAACATAAAATTTATTTTATTGGAATTTTATGTGATAGACCAACACAAGGTGGTACAGAATTGTGAAGTGGAAGGAAAATGATAAATGGTTTTCAAATGTTTTTACAAATACAGTACCGTATTTTCCGGCATATAAGACGACTTTTGACACCCAAATTATACTGCCAAAAATCGGGGGTCGTCTTATACGCCGGGTGCAGAGGCCGCAATTTGGTTTAAAGCCCGCCGTGTGCTCTGTAACTGGTGATGAGGCTGCCGGATCGATGTGCAGCATGCCGGGTGCTCAGTACTCGGTGAAGAACCTGCCAGATCCGATGTGAAGAGGCCGCCGGGTGCTCTGTACAGAGTGAAGAGGCCGCCGCGTGTTCTGTGTGCGCTGCTCAGCCAATCCCGGCAGGCGATGCACTCTGTTGCTGAATGCAGAGCCTGTTAAGCCTGCTTGGATTGGAGCGGCGCAGGCTGATGATGTCACAGCCTCTGCCAATCCGAGCAGGCTTTGCATCCATCAACAAATTAGTAAAATGCATTGCCTGCCATGATTGGCTCAGCGGTGCACACTGTGTAATGTGCACTATAAAAATTCTCGGAACAAGCTATTACCATACTGTCCATATTAGAATATAAAGACTATAAAGTTTATAAAAAGGCATATAAAATATATTAAATATAAATGATACCGTATATATAATATAATATTTAAATATAAAGGATTTAAAGGCCTATATCAAAGGTTGATGGTACGGTACCTGGAACAAAGCATCATATATAGGGTACTGTACCTACTAACAAAGTACTGTATGCAGGATTACAAAGCACCATATACATCCTGTACTGCACATACAGCTCCAGATCTCCCCTTCATTTAAAAGTATGATTTATGGTGCTTTGGAGGAGAGGATTTATTGTTGCTACCTACCAATTGTGGGATCTCTTGGACTTGTAGTTCACCAGTTTCCTTTTATAAAAGTGATACCGTAATACCTGACAGATTACAATACCTGACAGATTTCAGAAATGTCTGATAGACAAGGCCCCAGCATGGCTCCAGCAAGGAGAACGAAACATGAAGCCAGTTTCAAGCTCAAAGTTGTAAACTTTGCGAAGGAACATAATAACTGCGCTGCTGCAAGACAATATGGAGTAACGGAAAAGATGGTCCGAGACTGGAAAGCAAAGGAAGATGCATTAATGTGCATTAAGAAGAGGCACCCCACATTGGCCAGAACTCGAGAAAAATGTAACAGACATGGTGCATGAGCATCGTCACAATGGTTTTGTAGTGACACGAAACAACATACGGATTTCTGCACTTCAGTGGGCCAAATCTCACCCAGATCAAAGCAAAGGATTTAAGGCCACTGTATCCTGGTGTACTAGGTTCTTGGAAAGGCATGATCTGGTACTGAGGCAAAAGACTAAAATTGCACAAAAATTACCTGCAGATCTCGACGGCAAAGTAAGCAATTTCCATCAATATGTAATACAACAGCGCAAGAAACACGGCTATGCGTTAAGTCAGATCGGAAATATGGATGAAACTCCAATGAATTTCGATATGGTTGGAAATAAAACAATAAATTCAAAAGGTGCAAAAACCGTGTTAATTAAAACAACAGGACATGAGAAGTCCAGTTTTACAGTGGTACTAGCATGTACAGCTGATGGTGCCAAACTAAGACCCATGATTATCTTCAAAAGAAAAACAATGCCAAAAATCAAGTTCCCGGTTGGAGTTTTTGTACATTTGAATGAAAAAGGCTGGATGGATGAAGAAGGGGTAAAGCTATGGCTTGAAAATGTATGGAGTAGACGACCAGGTGGACTTCGTCAAGAACGTAGCCTACTGGTGTGGGATATGTTCAGGGCTCATTTAACTCCTAAAACAAAGGAAAGGCTGACAAGACTAAACACAGATGCAGCGGTTATTCCTGGAGGATTGACATCGTTGGTACAGCCACTGGATGTGTGCCTAAACAAGCCATTTAAAGATCGCATTTGAGATCAGTGGAATGAGTGGATGGTTAGCGGCGAAAAGTCATTCACAAAAGGAGGAAACATGCGTGCTCCACAGTTAGATGTTTTGTGCAACTTTGTCATAAAAGCCTGGAATGATATTGATGCAGAAAAAGTAATCAAGTCTTTCAAGAAGTGTGGCATATCAAATTCATTGGATGGTATGGAGGACGAGTACTTGTGGCAAGATGAAGGGGAAGCCGAAGCTGAAGCCACACCATCTGATGTGGAACTAGATCCATATGATGACTGTCTTACAAATGTAACACGAGATGTCATTGATGAACTTCTGGTAGAGACAAAGCCTGAAAGATCCATCCGCCGTACGGCGCATTGGATCCATCATAGCTGGTAAGAGTATCCCTTTCTCCTTTATGGATCCATGGTGAAGGCACTCCCGGGTGAAAGTATATACCTAGTGGTCTACTACATCCAACATACTTCCCGGTATACGGATAAGGTTATCCCAAGTTCTTCGGGAGATTCTTTGCTGGAACTTTCCTTTAGTGTATGACCATTATATTGGCAGACACTCATCAAAGTTACCCCATATGAACTTGACACCCATTGGAATTAAGTTTTGTTTGTTTTGTTTGTATATGCACGATATAGCTATTGGTTCACCACCTGCTGACTGTCAGTAGAGACAGGTGGATGAGGCATCGTTTTATGCTATATGGTATTTTCATGTAAATTGTATATTATGCACATGTCACAGGGTATATTTATCACTACATTGTGTTCAATTTAAAAATTTACATATACTTATTTCAGTATATTGCACGGTTGAGGTTCTTCCTCATCATTCATTGGCGCCACACTTTTTAAATATTTATTTAACCTTTTCCTGTCTGATTTTGAGTGGTTGGCTGCACATAACTAGTTTTCTATTATAGGATTGGCGCAGTACTACACATTTTTATAATAAGAGGACGTATAGAGAAATGTAAAATTGTATATAAAAATCTATACATATAATATATATATATATATATATATATATAAAAAAATATATATAAAAAAAATATATGCAAAAAGTATAAAAAAGTATATAAAAAAAACTATATGAAGAATTATATGCATAAAATGTATGTTAAAATATGTCCATAAAATCCATACATGTATATACAAATTATTTATATATAAATGTGTATCCGTAAACTATATATCTACACATACCTATAAATTATAAATTATGCATACAAAAATACAGAACAACCATATGCATTTAAATGTGTATACACATATGTGCAACGAGGACCTGATGTAGGCCCACAGAGTCCCCCCGTTGTTATTTCATCCTGACTCCAACATGGGTGAGATGCCATATGGCACACATGATAAAGAGTGACTAGAATACAGTATTTTGATAATGTGCATCATTCTTCAAATGTTTTAAACAACCAACAAAATCTGAAATTATATATATATATATATATATATATATATTGTGAGGGGGTTAGCTCGGCAGCGGGTGTGTGTGACCCCCGGGATGGGCTCCCCACACAAAAACAGGCCCAGCAAACGGAGGTTGTGGTTTTCAAAATCAAAAAGGTGCGGTTTATTTTCTATTTACAGTGACAAAACACAGCAAAGCAAAAGAAACATAAACAAAATAAATCCTGGTCAACTTGACCTCTGACTAAACATACAGGTTTCCTAACTAACAACTGGGATCAGCCTAGTGCTGTCCTAGTCCCTAAGTCCCTGGTTTTAAATGTCCAAGCAAATAGCCACACAGGCTTTGTCTCACCGCACAGGGGTTCACTCTCCCTAGACAGTCCACACAGGTCTGGGTCCAGGCATGAGCAAACACCTAATGAATCTGGGAGTTTTTATAGAGGCCTTAAACAAGCTGACAAGCCTCAGCTGGTCTCATCAACTCCCTGCCTGCACGACGCCCAGCCCTCTCCCTAGAGGTATGAGTCATCCATGAGCCCACTAGCCTCAGCTGGGCTTATACAACTCTCCACCTAGTTGTATAAGTCGGCGTAAAGCCTGAATCTGGGCGAAATATATCTACCCCCCTGGATGCAACCAGGTGACTTTACCTTCCTGCTGTCACAATATATATATATTATATATATATATATATATATATATATAGTAAAATAAGAGATTTTCCCTCAATGCACAGTGTGTGTGTGGGGAATAGATAAAAGAGGCAGAAAAAGGTAGAAAAAGGTAGAGTATGTGAGAAACTGAGGAGATAGGGGTAATATCAAGTGTCACTGATGATATCGAGCTCAATGTTGAGGCCTTTCGGGGATAAAACATAGGTTAGGTATATCCAATGAGTTTCTCGTTTTGATAATTCTCGTACAAGATGTGACCCTCTCCAGTGGGGTTCCAAGTGTTCGACCCCCCAGAACTCCAAACCTGATGCGTCCTGGTTGTGTTTCAGTTTAAAATGCAGAGACACATTGTGGTCTTTAAACCCTATTTTTATGTTGTGTATGTGCTCTGCAATTCGTATTCTCAGCATCCTTTTTGTGCGACCTATATACAGGAGACCACATGGACATTTCAAGGCATAGACCACATGTGTACTGTTACATGTGATAAATTGTTTTATGTCGAAATGTCTGTTAGGGGATTAGAGAATTTTTTATCCCCATCTAAGTGGTCTGGATACCTCCCTACAAGCCTTGCATCTTCTGCAGGCATAAAAGCCATTCTGATTCCAAAAGGTTGGTGGACGTGTGGGGGGGTCTAGTAACTTTTTTACAACCTTGTCCCCATAATTAGTAGCTTTCCTGTACACGAATTGTGGTTTGGGCGGTAATACAGTACCTAATTTCTTATCCATCAATAGAACATGCCAATGCTTACTGAAGATGGATTCAACTTCCTTATATTGTGTGTGGAAGCCGGATATAAAACCCCATTCTTTTGTTTTATTCTGAGGCTGGAGAGCCCCAGGATCCCTTTCAACCAAACAAGTATCTCTGGGAATTGCTCCCACATCGGTAACAAGCTTATTCAAAGTTTTTGGGTTATTGCCCCTAGCTTCAAACCTATCTGTCAGTATTTTTGACTGCGAAAGGAAGTTTTTAGCTTCAGAGCAATTACGTTTAACTCTCATGAGTTGAAAAAAATTTGGAAAAGGGGTGCCCCTGGGATTGTGTGGATTGGAGTAAATTATGGATTGCCACCAAGTATATATAGAAAAATATAAATAATTTTATTTTACATAATACACATATATATCAAAAATGGTTTAAAATCAAAGAGAGGAACAGACATATACAGTCATTGAAGAACAATTGCATGAGGACACCTTACTACTTGAGACATATAAGTCATATAGCTAGTGGTGACACAACCGACATGTTTCGGATACTCGAGCTATATCTGTGATAGCCTCCATTATTTCCTTCTTCAAGGTTCATGCAATAGTTTGAAGACAATTTAGTCTCTATATAAGAGAAAAAAACAACATAGTATGTGATAGCTGTATAATACACAACAGTGTACTGGCATGATTACATTATTTTGAATTTCTCCCATATGTGGGCAGCTAGAAGATAGACATTGTTGCAAAGAGAAAATAAAAAAAAAAATAAACAATGAGAGAGGAAAAGAAGAAAGGGGGAGGGGAGAGAGACAAAGGAAAAAAAAAAAAAGAAAAGAAAAAAAAAAAAAAAAAAAAAAAGAAGAATAAATATACATGAAAGTTCATTTAAGAATACATGAATGTATATATACATCGTATAATTGTATGTCTATACGATACAGTACATCTATATCAAATAGTGTTGCATACATACATTTCCAATGGTAATATAAACATCAGCCGTTTGGAGGAATTGTCCCGGTGATATAGAGCCCAAACGGATATGGTGCGAGTTTAATGGTCGCATAAAGACAATACAGCGGCCAAAGAGACACTGCAGACAAGATGACAGAGCCACGGGGAAATGTATAGGAGGACCAACACCAAAAACGCCCCTCAAAGCTCACAGGGAAGCCTCAAATTGCAGCGGACAGACTGCCACGGCCTCTCTGTAAAAACATACATACATGGATTATAGTTTCTAGATCGCAGACCAGCCCTGTAACCAGGCATCCCATAACTCTGATGAAGTGTTTAAAAAGAAGCTTAGTACCTGTCAATGTGGCGCAAAGACATCCACACTCTGGCTGTGCGGCAATTGGCCAAGTCAGGTGGGACTTTTTATAGAGCTGTCGCTGGTGTTGCAGCCAATCAGCTCAAATGGCGCCAAGGGTAGAGCTGCAAAAGGGAGGAATTCAACCAATGGGGTAGAGCGTGGGAGGCCACAACAGGGCTAGACTATGCGTCCGGGTAGAAACCCAATTAACTGCGTATTGTAAATGAAAAGAGAGGTTCTTATAGGACAGGCATCGCATACAGAGGCCGCCCTCGATCCCGGCGGCGTCCGGCATCATCGCGCACCCACGCAGACGTGAAAGACGTCCACGACGCCGGCGCGGTGACGTCAGACGTCGACCCGACCGCCAGCACAACGAAAAGGGCGGAAGTGCTAAAAGAAAATCACTCCGTTGCCCGCACCAGACCCAAAAAGGTCAGCGCAAAGGCAGCACAATTGTATGTGCTGCGCCAAACGGCGCCATCGGAGGAATGGGGAAAATTGACTAATCCAACACCCCATGGGTAGTAAACAGTGTAACATGAATACCCTCCGTCCCATATGTGTGTAATTCTTGGGACAGGGAGAGAAATTTATTCATATGCACATAACCGTCCATTTGCTCAAGTATGAGCAGTCAGCCCCCGATTATCAAAACAACCGGGGGCTGTTTTTGTGCTGGGGAGCGTCAGTGGGCCCAATGGGTGGTCCCCAAATCCCCGGGCTCCAATATGTCAAAAAGTGCAGGGTACAATTGTCATTTGATTAATTTCTAAATAATAAACAGTAATCAACAATGTAATAACTAGGCACTAATCTCCAGTGGGCGAATCATCAGGTAAAGTTCCACCAAATAGATCCAATCTTGTTTAAAAAGGATTTTTTAGTTTTTACATAAATATCTAACCGGCATACATCAGAAACATTAGTACACATGTTATACAGCTGGCATAGTTCATACATATTTATTTATTTTTCCTTCAGGGAAAAAAAAAAAAAAAACCCAACACACAAACACGGTATAAACAAATTGTTGAGCTCAGTTTAGCAGATCCCTATCAAACTTCGCAGATGTAAAACCTGGTAGGAAGGGTTTAAAGTTAATTGCCTGGTTCAAGCCAGGGGGTGAGGTGGCGTTGAGGATCGAGATCCATCTCAGCTCCCTTTGAAGAAGGTGCTTGTTAAGGTCACCTCCGCGGGGGCTGTGGTGGACCCTGTCCAAAACTAACACCTCAAGGTTTGGTACGCAATCTCCATGAACTTGGGCAGCATGTCTGCCAAGAGGGAGATCAGGATTTTGTTCCTTCATCCCTTTTAGATGCCGGTAAATTCTCTGCCACAATTTTTGTATAGTTTTTCCTACATAAAAGCAGTTACAACTGCAAATAATGAGATATACTACGTCCGTAGTTTGACAGTTTGCATAATGTTTTGGTCGAAATTTTTGGCCATTCGGTAACCGAATGTTCTTTCTAGTGTTCATATATTTACAGTATGTGCAATTACCACATTGGAAAGTTCCCAGGTCCTTACATGGATCTCCCCTATTGGTGTTCTCAAATTCACTTTGCACTAGCATGTCCTTCAGGGACGTTGCTCGTCTATAGGCAATATTTGGCCTGGGGGGTACTAATGGTCCTATCACAGGATCTGCTGTAAGTAGATGCCAGTGCTTTTGGTAGATTTTAAGAAGTTCAGCGTGATCATCAGAATAAGTGTTAATAATACGATGATCACTTTCACTTTTTTTAGATTTAGATATTAGTAATTCGTGTCGATTTAGATTTGAAGTGCGTTTAAAGGCCTTTTTGAGGCACTTATGGCTGTATCCCCTTGCTAGAAGTCTTTGCCTTAAGTTATTAGCTTCTCTTTTATAATCGACCTCGTTAGAGCAATTTCTTTTTATTCTTAAATATTGTCCATAGGGAATAGATTCAACTAGGGATTTAGGGTGAAAACTAGAAGAATGTAGGATTGTATTGCCTGCACTTGGTTTGCGGAACAGCTTACATGATAACATGTTTTGCTTGTCCCTGAAGATCTCCACATCAAGGAAGGTTATGGTATTTGGGTCCGATGTCATTGTGAACTTAAGATTAAAAGTATTTAAGTTTAGGGCGATGAGACACTCATCCAAACATTGCTGGGAGCCCGTCCATACAATGAAGATGTCATCAATGTACCTGTGCCATAGAGCTACATGGCACAGGTACATTGAGAGATCCCCACTGGAAAAGATTGCATGCTCCCATTCCCCCAGGTACAGGTTGGCGTAGCCAGGGGCACAACTGGTGCCCATGGCTACGCCCTGTACCTGGAGGAAACATTGACCATCAAAAGTGAAGACATTGTGTCTCAGTATGAAATCCAAGGACTGGATTATAAATTCATTGAACAAACGTTCATGGTGACTGGTTTGTGATAGAATATGTCTAATACAAGCAATACCTAAAGAGTGAGGAATCGAGCTGTAAAGTGCCTCCACGTCGATACTGACCAGGATCGAATCTATAGGAATTTGTACTCCCTCGATAATGCGTAATAAGTGAGGTGTATCTTTAACATAAGAGGGGATGCTCTGAACAAAAGGTTTTAGATGCTCATCAATGAGTCGTGAAAGATTTTCAATAATAGCTCCGTTTCCAGATATAATAGGACGTCCAGGGGGATTTAGGGGATCCTTGTGAATTTTGGGGAGTGAATAGAATGTTGGTGTGCGGGGAAAGGAGGTGCGAACAAATTCCCAAGTTTTTTTAGAAATGACATTGTTTTGAAAAGCTTCATCTACCAAAGTGTAGAATTTTTTATTAAAGGCATCTACAACACCCCTACTGACTGGGCGATACCACTCATGATTTCTCAATATGTTAAAACACATTTCAAGATATTGGGGGTTGTCCATGATGACAATGTTTCCTCCTTTATCCGATAATTTAATTGTAATTTGATGATTTTTGGATAGATTTTTTAAGGCCATCTTTTCAGTAGGAATAAGATTTGTATGTCTGGGTGTTATAGGTACTAGGTTATTTATTTCTTGGCTGATATTTTTAAGAAAATTAGATACACCTGGATTTGAGCTAGGCACTGGGTATAAGGTAGATGTTTTTTTAAGGGAAGTTTGTTTTGGGGTACTGGGGATCTCAGTGTCAATTGTGCTGGCATTAGCCAAAAGTAAATCAAGGTCCAGGGTGTCGATGAGGTCTTTGGATTCATTTTCCTCAAGTAAAGATTTGAGATTACCCAGAGCTTGACGTTCACTATACGTGTGAAATTCCCGTGTATCCGGGTCGCTCTTTTCAAAAATGCTTTTAAGTAGCAATTTGCGGGCATATAAGTGAAGATCTTTGATGGTCTCAAATTTGTCTACAGGTTTATTAGGGCAGAAAGTTAATCCTTTTGAGAGGACTGAGATCTCATCGACACTCAGGACATGTGATGACAAATTTATAATATTAAAAGCCGAGGCTATGTCGTAATCGGGTTGTGAGGAGTGAGTGAGTTTCCCGAGTTCTTAGAGAACATCAAGGGAACCTTAGGCGTGACAAAAGTGCCCATATTTTCAAGTGATTCATGTGCACTGACGGTAACATCCGAAGCCGTCAATGTGGAAGTGTTGGGGACTGATGGGAACAGAGTACGAGGATACTGTTTAAACAGTATCCTCGTACTCTGTTCCCATCAGTCCCCAACACTTCCACATTGACGGCTTCGGATGTTACCGTCAGTGCACATGAATCACTTGAAAATATGGGCACTTTTGTCACGCCTAAGGTTCCCTTGATGTTCTCTAAGAACTCGGGAAACTCACTCACTCCTCACAACCCGATTACGACATAGCCTCGGCTTTTAATATTATAAATTTGTCATCACATGTCCTGAGTGTCGATGAGATCTCAGTCCTCTCAAAAGGATTAACTTTCTGCCCTAATAAACCTGTAGACAAATTTGAGACCATCAAAGATCTTCACTTATATGCCCGCAAATTGCTACTTAAAAGCATTTTTGAAAAGAGCGACCCGGATACACGGAAATTTCACACGTATAGTGAACGTCAAGCTCTGGGTAATCTCAAATCTTTACTTGAGGAAAATGAATCCAAAGACCTCATCGACACCCTGGACCTTGATTTACTTTTGGCTAATGCCAGCACAATTGACACTGAGATCCCCAGTAAACCAAAACAAACTTCCCTTAAAAAAACATCTACCTTATACCCAGTGCCTAGCTCAAATCCAGGTGTATCTAATTTTCTTAAAAATATCAGCCAAGAAATAAATAACCTAGTACCTATAACACCCAGACATACAAATCTTATTCCTACTGAAAAGATGGCCTTAAAAAATCTATCCAAAAATCATCAAATTACAATTAAATTATCGGATAAAGGAGGAAACATTGTCATCATGGACAACCCCCAATATCTTGAAATGTGTTTTAACATATTGAGAAATCATGAGTGGTATCGCCCAGTCAGTAGGGGTGTTGTAGATGCCTTTAATAAAAAATTCTACACTTTGGTAGATGAAGCTTTTCAAAACAATGTCATTTCTAAAAAAACTTGGGAATTTGTTCGCACCTCCTTTCCCCGCACACCAACATTCTATTCACTCCCCAAAATTCACAAGGATCCCCTAAATCCCCCTGGACGTCCTATTATATCTGGAAACAGAGCTATTATTGAAAATCTTTCACGACTCATTGATGAGCATCTAAAACCTTTTGTTCAGAGCATCCCCTCTTATGTTAAAGATACACCTCACTTATTACGCATTATCGAGGGAGTACAAATTCCTATAGATTCGATCCTGGTCAGTATCGACGTGGAGGCACTTTACAGCTCGATTCCTCACTCTTTAGGTATTGCTTGTATTAGACATATTCTATCACAAACCAGTCACCATGAACGTTTGTTCAATGAATTTATAATCCAGTCCTTGGATTTCATACTGAGACACAATGTCTTCACTTTTGATGGTCAATGTTTCCTCCAGGTACAGGGCGTAGCCATGGGCACCAGTTGTGCCCCTGGCTACGCCAACCTGTACCTGGGGGAATGGGAGCATGCAATCTTTTCCAGTGGGGATCTCTCAATGTACCTGTGCCATGTAGCTCTATGGCACAGGTACATTGATGACATCTTCATTGTATGGACGGGCTCCCAGCAATGTTTGGATGAGTGTCTCATCGCCCTAAACTTAAATACTTTTAATCTTAAGTTCACAATGACATCGGACCCAAATACCATAACCTTCCTTGATGTGGAGATCTTCAGGGACAAGCAAAACATGTTATCATGTAAGCTGTTCCGCAAACCAAGTGCAGGCAATACAATCCTACATTCTTCTAGTTTTCACCCTAAATCCCTAGTTGAATCTATTCCCTATGGACAATATTTAAGAATAAAAAGAAATTGCTCTAACGAGGTCGATTATAAAAGAGAAGCTAATAACTTAAGGCAAAGACTTCTAGCAAGGGGATACAGCCATAAGTGCCTCAAAAAGGCCTTTAAACGCACTTCAAATCTAAATCGACACGAATTACTAATATCTAAATCTAAAAAAAGTGAAAGTGATCATCGTATTATTAACACTTATTCTGATGATCACGCTGAACTTCTTAAAATCTACCAAAAGCACTGGCATCTACTTACAGCAGATCCTGTGATAGGACCATTAGTACCCCCCAGGCCAAATATTGCCTATAGACGAGCAACGTCCCTGAAGGACATGCTAGTGCAGAGTGAATTTGAGAACACCAATAGGGGAGATCCATGTAAGGACCTGGGAACTTTCCAATGTGGTAATTGCACATACTGTAAATATATGAACACTAGAAAGAACATTCGGTTACCGAATGGCCAAAAATTTCGACCAAAACATTATGCAAACTGTCAAACTACGGACGTAGTATATCTCATTATTTGCAGTTGTAACTGCTTTTATGTAGGAAAAACTATACAAAAATTGTGGCAGAGAATTTACCGGCATCTAAAAGGGATGAAGGAACAAAATCCTGATCTCCCTCTTGGCAGACATGCTGCCCAAGTTCATGGAGATTGCGTACCAAACCTTGAGGTGTTAGTTTTGGACAGGGTCCACCGCAGCCCCCGCGGAGGTGACCTTAACAAGCACCTTCTTCAAAGGGAGCTGAGATGGATCTCGATCCTCAACGCCACCTCACCCCCTGGCTTGAACCAGGCAATTAACTTTAAACCCTTCCTACCAGGTTTTACATCTGCGAAGTTTGATAGGGATCTGCTAAACTGAGCTCAACAATTTGTTTATACCGTGTTTGTGTGTTGGGTTTTTTTTTTTTTTTTTTTTTTCCCTGAAGGAAAAATAAATAAATATGTATGAACTATGCCAGCTGTATAACATGTGTACTAATGTTTCTGATGTATGCCGGTTAGATATTTATGTAAAAACTAAAAAATCCTTTTTAAACAAGATTGGATCTATTTGGTGGAACTTTACCTGATGATTCGCCCACTGGAGATTAGTGCCTAGTTATTACATTGTTGATTACTGTTTATTATTTAGAAATTAATCAAATGACAATTGTACCCTGCACTTTTTGACATATTGGAGCCCGGGGATTTGGGGACCACCCATTGGGCCCACTGACGCTCCCCAGCACAAAAACAGCCCCCGGTTGTTTTGATAATCGGGGGCTGACTGCTCATACTTGAGCAAATGGACGGTTATGTGCATATGAATAAATTTCTCTCCCTGTCCCAAGAATTACACACATATGGGACGGAGGGTATTCATGTTACACTGTTTACTACCCATGGGGTGTTGGATTAGTCAATTTTCCCCATTCCTCCGATGGCGCCGTTTGGCGCAGCACATACAATTGTGCTGCCTTTGCGCTGACCTTTTTGGGTCTGGTGCGGGCAACGGAGTGATTTTCTTTTAGCACTTCCGCCCTTTTCGTTGTGCTGGCGGTCGGGTCGACGTCTGACGTCACCGCGCCGGCGTCGTGGACGTCTTTCACGTCTGCGTGGGTGCGCGATGACGCCGGACGCCGCCGGGATCGAGGGCGGCCTTTGTATGCGATGCCTGTCCTATAAGAACCTCTCTTTTCATTTACAATACGCAGTTAATTGGGTTTCTACCCGGACGCATAGTCTAGCCCTGTTGTGGCCTCCCACGCTCTACCCCATTGGTTGAATTCCTCCCTTTTGCAGCTCTACCCTTGGCACCATTTGAGCTGATTGGCTGCAACACCAGCGACTGCTCTATAAAAAGTCCCACCTGACTTGGCTAATTGCCGCACAGCCAGAGTGTGGATGTCTTTGCGCCACATTGACAGGTACTAAGCTTCTTTTTAAACACTTCATCAGAGTTATGGGATGCCTGGTTACAGGGCTGGTCTGCGATCTAGAAACTATAATCCATGTATGTATGTTTTTACAGAGAGGCCGTGGCAGTCTGTCCGCTGCAATTTGAGGCTTCCCTGTGAGCTTTGAGGGGCGTTTTTGGTGTTGGTCCTCCTATACATTTCCCCGTGGCTCTGTCATCTTGTCTGCAGTGTCTCTTTGGCCGCTGTATTGTCTTTATGCGACCATTAAACTCGCACCATATCCGTTTGGGCTCTATATCACCGGGACAATTCCTCCAAACGGCTGATGTTTATATTACCATTGGAAATGTATGTATGCAACACTATTTGATATAGATGTACTGTATCGTATAGACATACAATTATACGATGTATATATACATTCATGTATTCTTAAATGAACTTTCATGTATATTTATTCTTCTTTTTTTTTTTTTTCCTTTGTCTCTCTCCCCTCCCCCTTTCTTCTTTTCCTCTCTCATTGTTTATTTTATTTTTTATTTTCTCTTTGCAACAATGTCTATCTTCTAGCTGCCCACATATGGGAGAAATTCAAAATAATGTAATCATGCCAGTACACTGTTGTGTATTATACAGCTATCACATACTATGTTGTTTTTTTCTCTTATATAGAGACTAAATTGTCTTCAAACTATTGCATGAACCTTGAAGAAGGAAATAATGGAGGCTATCACAGATATAGCTCGAGTATCCGAAACATGTCGGTTGTGTCACCACTAGCTATATGACTTATATGTCTCAAGTAGTAAGGTGTCCTCATGCAATTGTTCTTCAATGACTGTATATGTCTGTTCCTCTCTTTGATTTTAAACCATTTTTGATATATATGTGTATTATGTAAAATAAAATTCTTTATATTTTTCTATATATACTTGGTGGCAATCCATAATTTACTCCAATCCACACAATCCCAGGGGCACCCCTTTTCCAATTTTTTTCAAAATTACCGGGATGTGATTGGTAAAAATGGTAACTTGCCCTGTATCTGCTGGCTAATGGCTTCATCTCCCCCCAATCAATAAACTCTCATGAGTTGCCCCTTTGGAATGTTTTTCAGCCATAGCGGGTGATGTCCACTTGAGGTAGGTAGGTAGCTGTTTCTGTCTGTTTGTTTAAAATAGACCTTAGTTTCCAATTTATCGTTTCTACGGTATACAGTGACGTCTAAAAAATTAATTTCTTCATGGTGCCATAGTGTGGTTAATTTAATATTATTGATGTTATTGTTTAAAATGTTTAAAAAATCACAAAGAGAGTCTGTAGATCCTGCCCAAATAAAAAATAGGTCATCAATGAATCGTTTATAAAATAGTAGTTCACTTCTCATATTTTTAAAAATCACTTTATCCTCCCATTCTGCCATAAATAAGTTTGCAATACTCGGTGCGAACTTGGCTCCCATAGCGACACCCCTTTGTTGCGAGTAGAACTTATTGGCATACCAGAAATAGTTATGCGATAAGCAATAGTCCAGGGCATGTCGAATGAACAATTTCTGGTTATGTGGGAGATCGTCTCTTTGGCTGAGTGCCCAGTTCAGCGCTAGGAGAGCATCATCATGTTGAATTATAGAATAAAGTGATGAGACATCTGCTGTGACTAGCAGGACTTCTTCTTTTCCACGCAAATCTACCTGTTGTAGGCAACTGAGGATGTTTTTTGTGTCTCTTAGATATGAGCGTGTTTTTATTACACTTTTTTACAAGAAAAAATCTAAGTATTGACCCAGTCTTGATGAAATGGATCCGATACTATTGACAATGGGTCTACCTGGGGGGTTGATCGGATCCTTATGGACCTTGGGCAAGGTATGTATTGTGGGGATTCTGCTACTTGTGGGAACAAGGTAGGTCTGTTCTTTGGAGGAAAGAACTCCTGATCGAGTTCCTATGTTTACCAAGATTTCCAATTGGTCACGATAGGATCGAGTGGGATCTCTGTCTAGTACCTTGTAGGTTTCTCCATCAGATAGCATGTCTGATATTTGATTGAGGTAGAATTCTTTGGACAGTATTACGACTCCTCCCCCTTTGTCTGCAGGTCTGATGATAATGTATTTTCTTTTTTCAAGCATCTCAATACCTTCTTCTATGTGTTGATAGTTGACCTCTTTCTTGGGTTTGATGTGATCTAAATCTGGCAAAACTAATCCCTTAAACACTTCTACCTGAGGGTTGGCGTTATTCAGTGGATTGAATATGGATTTGTTTTTTAGACCACTATTGATTGCTCTCTGGGTATTACCAATGTTGGTTGCTACACTGGTATTTTTCCCCAAGAAATATTTCTTTATGTTTAATTTTCTTACATATTTGTGCACGTCTATGTATACGTTGAAACGATTGATAGTTTTTTTCATGCCGCATTTCAATCCCATGTTTAGTATATTCATTTCCTTATATGTTAATTCAGCAGGACTGATATTGAATATTCCACCTAATCCTGCTCGAGTCTTCTTTTTTTGGATTCGACGGCCTCCCCGACAGCCCCGCGTTCTTCTATCGTGGGATTGCGAGAGGGACGAGGGTGTTGGTACTGTACTCGGTCTTGCTCCCATTGGGAGTAGTGTGGTTGTTCTTTCCACATTTGATCTTTGTGTGGAGGGTATGTTTGTGGTTTCCCTCTGCGTGGTGGGTATCCATGACCCCTCCTCTGGCTTCCTCTTCCTCTCACTGGAAAAGGGCGCGGGGGGTGCAGCATCATACCCATCCTGATAGTTCCATAATGGTTGGAACTTATTATAAGTAGGTACCTGATATTGTGGTTGCTGATAATATTGCTGATTGCTTCTCATATGATCATTTCTTCCTTTTGGGCCTTTTGGTTTTGCCCCTCCTTTTCTCATCGGAGTGGAGGAATGCGTTGGGTAATCCCATAGGGTCCTTTCATTGCCATCATCATTCAGTAATTCGCGAACTCTCTCTGGGAATGGTGCCGGAGTCCGTTTTATAGGAGGTTCGCGAAGCAGGGGTTTTTCTATCAGATTTTTATCTTCTGGTTCACACTACCAGAAGATAAAAATCTGATAGAAAAACCCCTGCTTCGCGAACCTCCTATAAAACGGACTCCGGCACCATTCCCAGAGAGAGTTCGCGAATTACTGAATGATGATGGCAATGAAAGGACCCTATGGGATTCCCCAACGCATTCCTCCACTCCGATGAGAAAAGGAGGGGCAAAACCAAAAGGCCCAAAAGGAAGAAATGATCATATGGGAAGCAATCAGCAATATTATCAGCAACCACAATATCAGGTACCTACTTATAATAAGTTCCAACCATTATGGAACTATCAGGATGGGTATGATGCCGCACCACCGCCCCCGCGCCCTTTTCCAGTGAGAGGAAGCCAGAGGAGGGGTCGCGGATACCCGCCACGCAGAGGGAAACCACAAACATACCCTCCACACAAAGATCAAATGTGGAAAGAACAACCACACTACTCCCAATGGGAGCAAGACCGAGTACAGTACCAACACCCTCGTCCCTCTCGCAATCCCACGATAGAAGAACGCGGGGCTGTCGGGGAGGCCGTCGAATCCAAAAAAAGAAGACTCGAGCAGGATTAGGTGGAATATTCAATCTCAGTCCTGCTGAATTAACATATAAGGAAATGAATATACTAAACATGGGATTGAAATGCGGCATGAAAAAACCTATCAATCGTTTCAACGTATACATATACGTGCACAAATATGTAAGGAAATTAAACATAAAGAAATATTTCTTGGGGAAAAATACCAGTGTAGCAACCAACATTGGTAATACCCAGAGAGCAATCAATAGTGGTCTAAAAAACAAATCCATATTCAATCCACTGAATAACGCCAACCATCAGGTAGAAGTGTTTAAGGGATTAGTTTTACGGGATTTAGATCACATCAAACCCAAGAAAGGGGTCAACTATCAACATATAGAAGAAGGTATTGAGATGCTTGAAAAAAGAAAAGACATTATCATCAGACCTGCAGACAAAGGGGGAGGAGTCGTAATACTGTCCAAAGAATTCTACCTCAATCAAATATCAGACATGCTATCTGATGGAGAAACCTACAAGGTACTAGACAGAGATCCCACTCGATCCTATCGTGACCAATTGGAAATCTTGGTAAACATAGGAACTCGATCAGGAGTTCTTTCCTCCAAAGAACAGACCTACCTTGTTCCCACAAGTAGCAGAATCCCCACAATATATACCTTGCCCAAGGTCCATAAGGATCCGATCAACCCCCCAGGTAGACCCATTGTCAATAGTATCGGATCCATTTCTTAAAGACTGGGTCAATACTTAGATTTTTTTCTTGCAAAAAAGTGTAATAAAAACACGCTCATATCTAAGAGACACAAAAAACATCCTCAGTTGCCTACAACAGGTAGATTTGCGTGGAAAAGAAGAAGTCCTGCTAGTCACAGCAGATGTCTCATCACTTTATTCTATAATTCAACATGATGATGCTCTCCTAGCGCTGAACTGGGCACTCAGCCAAAGAGACGATCTCCCACATAACCAGAAATTGTTCATTCGACATGCCCTGGACTATTGCTTATCGCATAACTATTTCTGGTATGCCAATAAGTTCTACTCGCAACAAAGGGGTGTCGCTATGGGAGCCAAGTTCGCACCGAGTATTGCAAACTTATTTATGGCAGAATGGGAGGATAAAGTGATTTTTAAAAATATGAGAAGTGAACTACTATTTTATAAACGAATCATTGATGACCTATTTTTTATTTGGGCAGAATCTACAGACTCTCTTTGTGATTTTTTAAACATTTTAAACGATAACATCAATAATATTAAATTAACCACACTATGGCACCATGAAAAAATTAATTTTTTAGACGTCACTGTATACCGTAGAAACGATAAATTGGAAACTAAGGTCTATTTTAAACAAACAGACAGAAACAGCTACCTACCTACCTCAAGTGGACATTCACCCGCTATGGCTGAAAAACATTCCAAAGGGGCAACTCATGAGAGTTAAACGTAATTGCTCTGAAGCTAAAAACTTCCTTTCGCAGTCAAAAATACTGACAGATAGGTTTGAAGCTAGGGGCTATAACCCAAAAACTTTGAATAAGCTTGTTACCGATGTGGGAGCAATCCCCAGAGATACTTGTTTGGTTGAAAGGGATCCTGGGGCTCTCCAGCCTCAGAATAAAACAAAAGAATGGGGTTTTATATCCGGCTTCCACACACAATATAAGGAAGTTGAATCCATCTTCAGTAAGCATTGGCATGTTCTATTGATGGATAAGAAATTAGGCACTGTATTACTGCCCAAACCACAATTCGTGTACAGGAAAGCTACTAATTATGGGGACAAGGTTGTAAAAAAGGTACTAGACCCCCCCCACACGTCCACCAACCTTTTGGAATCAGAATGGCTTTTATGCCTGCAGAAGATGCAAGGCTTGTAGGGAGGTATCCAGACCACTTAGGGGATTAGAGAATTTTTTATCCCCATCTAACAACAGACATTTCGACATAAAACAATTTATCACATGTAACAGTACACATGTGGTCTATGCCTTGAAATGTCCATGTGGTCTCCTGTATATAGGTCGCACAAAAAGGATGCTGAGAATAAGAATTGCAGAGCACATACACAACATAAAAATAGGGTTTAAAGACCACAATGTGTCTCTGCATTTTAAACTGAAACACAACCAGGACGCATCAGGTTTGGCGTTCTGGGGGGTCGAACACTTGGAACCCCACTGGAGAGGGTCACATCTTGTACGAGAATTATCAAAACGAGAAACTCATTGGATATACCTAACCGATGTTTTATCCCCGAAAGGCCTCAACATTGAGCTCGATATCAATTGTTTCATCAGTGACACTTGATATTACCCCTATCTCCTCAGTTTCTCACATACTCTACCTTTTTCTGCCTCTTTTATCTATTCCCCACACACACACTGTGCATTGAGGGAAAATCTCTTATTTTACTATATATATATATTTCAGATTTTGTCGGTTGTTTAAAACATTTGAAGAATGATGCACATTATCAAAATACTGTATTCTAGTCACTCTTTATCATGTGTGCCATATGGCATCTCACCCATGTTGGAGTCAGGATGAAATAACAACGGGGAGACTCTGTGGGCCTACATCAGGTCCTCGTTGCACATATGTGTATACACATTTAAATGCATATGGTTGTTCTGTATTTTTGTATGCATAATTTATAATTTATAGGCATGTGTAGATATATAGTTTACGGATACACATTTATATATAAATAATTTGTATATACATGTATGGATTTTATGGACATATTTTAACATACATTTTATGCATATAATTCTTCATATAGTTTTTTTTTTATATACTTTTTTATATACTTTTTACATATTTTTTTACATATATTTATATATATATATATATATATATATATATATTTTATATGTATAGATTTTTATATACAATTTTACATTTCTCTATACCTCCTCTTATTATGTACAGTTCTAAATTTATAAACAATAATTTATGGATTGTAGTATTCATTGCATATCAGATATCGCTGCATGTGTGGGGATTCATCTCGGCACACTAACAGCAATGCAATGTCCCTATCTCGGGCTCTGCTTCGATGTAGAAACGTTATACATCGACATCCAGGGGCTATACTTAGTTGCACAATTAATTAACGACCATGGAGATGGCCTTTTAAATTAAATAAATTTTTCCAAATTGAATAGTGTCGGTAAAATATATATGTACAATCATTGTATTCATTTGCGGACACTATGCCGCAGTATTAATGCTTTGAGAGATGCAGGTCCTCCCCCTGGGCGGGCTCCTCTCACTTAACCCACATGATTTGATTAGCATTGCTGGGGGGTGTGAGCAAGTATGCTGCTGGGATTGGTTTTCAGCGCAGGGGTGACGTCCGCCTCTCACAGATAAAACACCGGCAACTGCGGCTCGAGACCACGCCCTCAGACGAAGTCCGGAAGTGACGAAACGCGTCAGGGTCGTGGTCTCGCCGTACCGGAAGTGACGCTTGCGCTCCACCGCATCCAGGAACCAGGAAGTGGTAACAAGTTTACACGCTGTTCATGATAGCGTGGACCCCCATCTACTGGCGCCTTAGGTGTACTGACCAGTCAGGCTACAGCACTTTATCTGCCCATTATATTTTCAATTTTTGTACGTATCCATTTGTAAGGGGGGTTGTCTATGGGAATAAATGAGTTAAGCAATATTACGCTATGTGGCCATTTTTTTCCCATATGTATGGGACCTGAGCAAAAAAGACCTGGATATCGGTGGAAGAGTGAAAGAAAAGGAAGAGGCAATCCTATGTTTGGTGATAAGGCTTATCTATGTCCACATTTTGGTGAGTGCATCCCCAAAGGGGGACTTCTCTACTTTTATGCGACACATGACGGATGAACCTTTGAACTGTATCAATGCACTGGGATAAAGAATATCACTTTCACTCTACTCATCAGTTCCTTTGTGTGCAGATCAACACATAAAGAAGCTTGTCATTTTTGACAAGAGCGCTGCTACACTATTTATGGACAGTCACATGGTTTACATTTTTAGTGTGTCTCAGTATTTATTGTTCACCATTTTATTGTGTACAGTTTTATTGTTTTACATTATTTATGGTTAGCCTTTGATGCTCCTCTAAATATTGTTTTTACAACTGTAAACCTACCAAGACATGGCTGTCCAACTAAATTGACAGGCCAGGCAAGGACAGATGCATGCTATGTCATCTTTCTTTAACGCTATGGCCCAGCTCTGATAATCCACAGCGGACTGTCACAGCAGAAGCTGCTCTTCATGCGCTCCCGCAGAGCGGCTGAAGACTGTTACGGACTTCAGACGCTGGAGCGCAGATACACAATGGAATGACGCAGCTCTGCGACACCAGTTTTGCCTGGGTCTTTCTGAGAACCTTAAAGATGAGCTAGCCCAGGTTGGAGTACCTAATACCCTGAATGGTTTCATCGTCCTGGCTATTCAGATCGATCGTTGGCTCCGTGAGCGACGGTCAGAGATCTGCCTAGCAGACCCAAACTGTGGGGACAATGCCTAGAGCTCCAGTTCCTGCTTATCCTACTTCTCTCAACTCTGCTCCTGCCAGTTCAAGTCCTGCTAACCCCGCATCTGATTTCCCTGAACCTATGCAACTGGGGTTGATGAGTCCTGCTCTGACTCCCAAGGAACCTCTACGCTGCCGACAGGGCAACCTGTGTTCTTAACTGCGGAGAAGCTGGTCACTATGTGTGTGCCTGTCCTGCAAAGATGCATAAGTGTTCACCTATTGTTCCTGCTAACCTGTCAACTATGTCTACTAATGCAACTTATCTAGCTCTTCCATTCTCTTTCCAGCTCCCTGAAGGAACAATTTCAGTCAATGCAATTATTGACTCCGGAGCATGCAGTTGCTTTATTGACCTGACCTTTGCGACGCAGCAACATATTCCCCTGCGGCCAAAGACTCATGGACTTTCTGTCTACCTGGCCGATGGCTCATGTATCAAATCAGGACTAGTGACCAAGGAGACATCTCCATTACCTGTCGTTACGCCTACTCAACATAAGGAGTTATTGAGCCTTGATGCCATCACGTCCCCATTGTTCCCTGTTATTTTGGGCTTACCTTGGCTCCAAACCCACAACCCCGAGATCAACTGGGGTGACGGAGAAGTCAAGTTCCTGTCATCCTATTGCCAGAGACACCGTTTATCAAAACCCCCCCAATGGCCCAACAACGCTGTTATGTATGGACTCTGCTCAAGATGTACACAAGTTGGTGCCTGAATCCCATCATGAATTCCTAGATGTCTTCAGCAAATGGGGGGCTGACACTCTTCCTTCCCATTGGCCATATGATTGCCTGATTGAACTTCTTCCCGGGGGCCAAAATTCCCTTTGGGCGAATATTTACACTTTTTGAATGAGAGCAGGAGGTTTTAAAGGAATATATTGATGAAAATCTGGAGAAAGAATTCATCCGCCCATCTACCTCCCCAGCAGGGGCAGGAATGTTCTTTGTGACAAAGAAGGACCACTCTCTACGTCCATGTGTGGATTATCGGGAATTTAGTTCAGGGTTAAAAACTATCCCCCTTCCTCTTGTACCCGAGTTATTCCAGAGATTAAGATCTGCAAGGGAGTTGCGAGGGGCTTATAACCTTGTCTATATCCGTGAAGGGGATGAATGGAAGACAGCTTTCCGTACAAGATTTGGCCACTTTGAATATCTGGTCATGCCCTTCGGTCTCTGCAATGCCCCTGCCACCTTCCAGCATTTCATTAACGATGTGTTTAGAGACTTCCTGGACATTTTTGTCATGGTTTACTTAGATGACATTCTGATTTTCTCAGTGTCCCTTGAGCTGCACCGAGGGCATGTCAAAAATATTCTATGCTGGCTCTGCCAACATGGTCTATACCAGGGATCTCTAACTGGTGGCCCTCCAGCTGTTGCGAAACTACAAGTCCCATGAGGCATTGCAAGGCTGACAGTTACAAGCATGACTCCCACAGACAGAGGCATGATGGGACTTGTAGTTTCACAACAGCTGGAGGGCCGCAAGTTTGAGACCCCTGGTCTATACGCTAAGCCTGAAAAGTGTGAATTCGAACAGCAGAGCATCCAGTTCTTGGGGTTAGTAATTTCCACGGCAGGAATCAAGATTGATCCCCAAAAAGTTTCCGCTATACTGGATTGGCCTGCACCCACAGATAAGGGGGTGCCGTGTTTTGTGGGGTTTGTGAACTTTTATCGGAAGATCATTAAAAGCTTTTCTGCAATGATCGCCCCCAACACAAAACCTGCGATTCTGCTGGAATCCTGAGGCACAAGATGCCTTTGAAACTCTAAATTTACTTTTCACCTCAGCACCTATTCTCAGTCATCCTGAAGGATTTGATGCACCCTGTGGCCTTCTCACGGAAACTCTCCCCAGTGGAGAGAAACTATGATGTAGGAGACCAGGGACTACTCGCCATCAAAGCAGCTCTGGAGAAATGGAGATACCTGTTGGAGGGCGCAGCACATCCCATATTGATATACACCGATCATAAGAATCTGGAGTATTTAAAAACTGCCAAGCGACTAAGGCCACGTCAAGCTCGATGGCATTGTTCTTCTTAAGGTTCTCCTTCCACATAACCTACTGACCTGGATCAAAAAATATTAAACCAGATGCTCTGTCTCGTATGTACAATGACCCCAAGGAATCAGCAATTCCAGATACTATCTTGCCCGCAGGTAATTTTCTGCTATTACAGTCTGACCAGATTAAGCGAGCTTCCATGGGCATTCCTGGCCCTTCTGGAGTGACCTTGGTGCCTAAGAATGGCTTGCTATGGCGGGGAGACAGAATTTTTGTTCCAGAAGATGTGCGGGTGAATGTTCTAATGCCACGTACACACGATCAAAATTTCCGATGAAAAAAGTCCGATGGAGTTTTTTCATCGGAAATTTCGACCGTGTGTGGGCCCCATCGGACTTTTTTCCGTCGGAGTTCAGAAATAGAACATGTTTTCCAATGGAAAAAAATATGGGAAATTCCGATCGTCTGTGTGGAACTCCGTCGGCGAAAAATACACGCATGCTCAGAATCAAGTCGACGCATGCTCGGAAGCATTGAACTTCATTTTTCTCGGCTCGTCTTAGTATTGTACGTCACCGCGTTTTGGACGGTTGGAATTTTGTCTGACAGTGTGTATGCAAGACTGATGACAGCTTGAACGGAATTCCAACGGAAAATTACATTGGATTTTATCTTATCGGAAATTTCGATCGTGTTTACAGGGCATAAGGCTCTTTCATGATCATCCATTAGCAGGTCACTTCAGTATCCACAAAACTCTCGAGTTGGTATGGTGCACATTCTGGTGGCCAGACCTGAAAGAACTCTGCAAAAAATAGGATTTTTTTGTAATCACCGTAAAATCTTGACATGTGGGTTATGTTCCTGTTCATAGGAGAGGACTAGGCAGAACATGTTAGTTATCTTAAAACATGTAACTTTAACAGAGTTGAACAGCCCCGCCCAGGGGGCGGTCCCTCCGGTTATAACCCCTCACCCGGCAGCATGCAGCTCAGTTCGTCAAAAAACAGTACAAACTTAAAAAGGAGGGGTGGGTGCTGTGTCCGTCCATGGACGACAGAGAAAAGGATTTTACGGCGAGTACAAAAAAATCCTATTTTCTCTTTTCATCCATGGACAGACACAGCTCCTTAAATCTTGACATGTGGGATGTCCCCAAGCAGTGTCAGAAAAAGCGAGGGGTGGGAACAGCAAACAAAAGAAGACTTAACTTCAACCCAAACAAACAGAGCTCCTCAACGGAGGAGCTGCAACCTCAAACAGCCACCTGCAAAACCTTGTGGCCAAAGGAAGCATCCGAAGATGCACTCACATTAATCTTAGAAAACTTTGAGAAAGTGTGAACAGATGACCAGGTCGGCGCCTTACACACCTGTGAGACAGATACTTTATGTCGGAAGGCCCAGGAGACACCAATTGCCCTGGTCGAATGCGCTGTGACAGGAAAGGGAGACGCCCACCCCTTAAGGGCATAGGCCTGGATGACAGTCTGCCTGATGCACCTAGAAAGGTGGCCGACGGAAACCGCCAGGCCCTACTGTGGACCAGACACGAACAGTGAGTCAGATCTCCGGAACTGAGCCATAGCAAACAGGTACACCCGTAGGGCAAGTACACCGTCCAAAGTATGTAGCGCAACCTCCATGGGATGCGAAAGCTGAGGACACAAGGATGGAAGTACAATGTCCTTGTTTAGGTGAAAAGCCGAAACTACATTGGGAAGGATTGAGCGATGCGGGTGCACCACCGCTTATCCTTATGGAGTACCAAGTAAGGCAGGCACACAAAAAATGGCTTTGGTGCTTTAAAAAATGTCGCCTGAGCACCACGATGTGGATGAGAAGGCCGTGCAGGGACTTTCCCAGGAGACAGACCCCCCTCACAGAAAGTGGACCCCGGCTCCCCACGATCCCCCACAGGGACCCGGAGCCCCCCCACAGGTACACCCCGGTCACAGCGGGCCCTAGGGCATGAGGGGAAAGGGCGACAGAGCGCAGGGAAAGGAAGGACAGGAGAACCCCTTAATCCCGGGAATGCCCAGCTGTTCCATCCTGCCGAGGCAGGAGGAACCGTACTTACCAGTCCTTTCGAGGACTTGCCGGCGCATCCCTGACAGACCCACAACCAATGGTACGGAGTAGCTGTCGGCCCGGTCCACTGTGAGTGAGACAACAGCAGCCCAGTCATATGTGGACCCCGGAGCATATGCTCACCGACCACCCCTGGAGCCATGGGGTATGTCGTGGCAGAACCAGTGCATAGCTAAGGACTGGCACGCTCGATGGCCGGACTGGGAAGACTACAAGGATCTTTAATATCCAGCCTGTCGCCCAGCAGGCAGTTCATAGAAGAATCAAAAAATAAAATAAATAAAAAATTTCTTCAGGACTCTGGGCCCAAAGGGAGCCAAGTCCTTCTCTGCTAGGCAGAAAAAAACTGAGCTGCATGCTGCAAGGTGAGGGGTTATGACCGGAGGGACGTCCCCTGGGCGGGGCTGTTCAACTCTGTTAAAGTTACATGTTTTAAGATAACTAACATGTTCTGCCTATGAACAGGAACATAACCCACATGTCAAGATTTAAGGAGCTGTGTCCGTCCATGGACGAAAAGAGAAAATATGTGAATTCATGTTCGGTCTGTACCCGGAGCAAGACCGCAAGAAGCAGGGCTTGGGGTTTACTCAAGCCTTTACCTGTTTCTGATAGGCCTTGGTGAATGATTTCTATGGACTTCATAGTGGAACTCCTACCTTCTGAAGGATGCACAGCAATTTTTGTAGTGGTAGATCGACTATCAAAGATGGCCCACTTCCTGCCATTAAAGAACGCTCCATCTGCTATGAAGACAGCCCGGGTGTTCATTAAGGAAATTGCTAGGTTACACGGAATCCCTGCAAACATCGTGTCTGATCAAGGTGTGCAATTCACTTTTCTGGAGGGCCTTATGTGAGGCCTTGAAGATTGAATTAGACCCATCTTCAGCTTACCATTCTCAAAAAAATGGGCAAACAGAGAACTAGCCAGATTCTCAAACAATACATTCGATGTTTCACGTCCTTTGTTCAAGACGACTGGGTATCATTACTGCCGTTAGCGGAGTTTGCCTATAATAATGCCAGTCACTCAGCCACAGGACAGTCCCCTGGTTTTCATTTGTCATTTTTACCTGACTTTGTTCCAGAATCCACTGTTCCAGCGGTCCAGAGCACAGTTGATTTACTTAACCACAATAACAAGGTACTGCAGGAGGCGGTGGCAAAGGCACAGGCTGACAACAAGAAAGCATTTGACAAGAGAAGAAGAGGGGAACTGAATCTTCAACTGGGTGATCAAGTGTGGTTATCTACGGCAAAACTCAGGTTGGCATGTCCATCAAAGAAGCTGGCACCCAAGTTCTTAGGACCATTTCCTGTGAGAAAACTAAACTAGGTATCGTATAAACTATCTTTACCTGACTTGTTGAAATTCACCCTGTATTCCATGTGTCACTGCTAAAACCTGTAGTATCAAATCCCTTTCCTGATAGGAGGGGCTGGCCCACCTGAACCGGTGCTGGTCTATTGTAGACTGCAGGAGAAGGAGGAATCAATTGCAGTATTTAATTAAATGGAAAGGTTATGGTCCAAAGGAGGAATTTTTGGGGACCGGGATGTAATGTAATTACAAAGAGCAAATTTGTGCATTCTTCCGTACCCACCCAGAAAAGGAAAGCCAGCTGGGCATCCAGAGGCTGCCCGTTGGGAGGGGGCAATGTCAGGGACGTGCTGGCTATAGTGCAGCTGAAGCTCCTAGGCAGAGGCAAATACACATGCGCAGGTGCCCATCTTGCATGGCATAGGCTAAGGCCTATGTGCGAAAACACGTCCAGGTGAGCGCATATGTGCACAAATACGCACTCAGGTTAGCCATTAATGCTGGCACCAAATGGCCTATATAAAGGCAGCAGCTGCACTAGTGCAGTGCTGTCTGATCTGCAGCTTTACGTGAGTCTAATTGTGTATCTGCATCTGATTACCTGTGTTTGACCCGGCTTCCTTGACTTTGCTTGCTTATCTCCAGTCCTGACCCCGGCTTGCCTTAACCTTGTTATACCTGCTATTCTGCCTGATAGCCTGCTGCCAACCTCTGCCTGTCTACTGACAATCTCTGCTTATCGTTTATACCATATCTAACCATCTGTGATTGACCCAGCTTGTCTGACCCTGCTCTAGCATTACTCCATCCAGTACCTGGTGACGCTGGCCTGCATTCGCTGTGCATCCGCACCTGCTGCTTCTGCTGCTCATGACCCAGCCTGGTCTGGCGACCCAACAGCTGCACATCTCTACCTTCAACAAGAGATTCCGCAGGCACTCCTGCCTCACTGTGCTCTCGCGGCCACTGTCGAAACTCCAGTGGTCCCTGAGCCAGGGCTGTAAGAGAGGTCTCCTTCCACACGTCAGGCTCTGTTACAAGGTACGTTACTTGACAGTAACATGACAAAATGTGGAAAATTTCAAGGGTTGTAAATAATTTTTCAAGGCACTGTATAGGTTATAGCACCTAGTGCATGAGCAGTCACTGTCACACTGAGCCTGTTCTAGAATAAAGCACACACTAACCTGCTGGCGATCACTGACCTGCACATAGGGCAGGCTGCTGCTCAACACACCCTTCCACCTCCTGCTCTCCTCTTGGCCCCGACTTGCTGTTACCCACAGTGGAAATGTGGACTGCCCCTCCACTGACCACAGAAGGGAACTGAGAGGCGGGGTTGTGTGTGTGTGTGTGTAGAACCCCTCCGGAGAAGTGGCAAGAATGGCTGCCCTCATTCGCATGGCTCCGCCATCCCTCTCAACCCGTCCAACGTGAGTCCTTCCTCCTCTGACAGTGCCGCTGCATCAACCACTGACAGGAACCTCTCATGGGGCCCCCCACTGAATGTTCAGTCTGCCCCTAGGCACTGTATGCACCTGTGACATAATATTGATAGGACCCAGGTCAAACATTTTCTTGGCCCCTCCCCCATGCCATTTTGCCCCTCACCAATTACATAGGACCCCCTTCTCCACACTGCTCCCATTATTACACAGGTCCCACCTCCACAATACTACCCCCATCATTACACATGATCCCTCCTGTCACAGACTTTGGGCTGCAGGAGATCGATGGCCTGGAGAACTCTGTTATAATGTGTTCTTAAGTTATCCAGACAGGGCTGGTCACTAATTGCTTGTGGCTTCTTATGCAAGTTAGTCCGGGGAGCCGGACTGTCTAAGGAGGTCATTGTTATAATAGGACTAGCTCTACTGTGTAAGGTGACCTTTGTCTGAAATAATGGAAGTACCGGTAGCCCTTATCTGATGGTTTACTGTGTAAATTCAGTGTGTTTCTAAAAAATAAAGCAGTTCCTTTTCTGGTGTACTCCAAGACTCTAGACCAAGGCTCTAGGCTCACAGTTGGAGATGACTTCACCCTGCAGACAGGAGGTCTGGGCATGGGAGTCCAGTAGGGCTTCACCTAGGAGAGAGGTGGGAAGCCAGTATAGCACGAGACTACTTGCTGTACGCACGGAGGTGCTGAGCGTCCGGTCTGTGGGAGACAGACCTAGTACCTAAAGCATAAGGCCTGAGCAGGAGAGATGCGTTTATAAGCCAGGAGGGCTGTATATAGTTTATTTCGGTAACAGGACTGAAATGCTGAATACTCCTGCGAGGGAATCTGTTTGTCTTGAACTTTCTGTTAAAAGTGGGCAAAACCAGCCCTGAAATGGAGAAAAGCGAGTGGTGGTGTCCTTAAAGCTCTACACTCTACTTACAGTTGGCGGAGGAGTGCTTTGGGTACAATCCGAGATCCCTGCAATCAAGTAAGTTCATCTGTGATATGAACTGTGCGTGTTAGTGCATGAGACTGCACAATCTGTGAGGAGAGATGAGAGACAGTGCTCTAAAATGTTTTTATTTTGCTGGTCTGCAAAGCTGTGCAGTGGAGTGACTGCGAGTATGGAGAGTCCACCAATGTTTGAATTTGCAGTGGATTGGTGCAAGTGGCACCTGGCAGCACTGAACCAAGTGAAAGCGGAGAGCAAGGCAACCCTTAGTGCCAAGTTTGAAAGAGGATGCAGTGTTGGAGGCCCTGTTAGGACTCTGAGGTCAGAACGCTGTTTGCAGTGCAGTGAGTGGGGGCATGCTGTCTCCAAGTGCCATTTGTCACAGCTTCCATTGCAAAGTGACATGGCCAGACAAAGGTCTGCAACAGTGTTTGAAAAGCCTGATTTGGGTGGAGAGGTATGTGGTTGCCCGTAGCAATGGTGGTGATGTCAAAGTCTGCAGACCACGTGAAAAAAGTATCGACTACAGAGGGTCGTGGCAAGTTGAAAGCCACAATGCATCAAAGAGTTTGGAAGAATCAGCAAAGTGCAGCTGAGAGAGCGTCATCTCCCTTAGCAACAAAAGATTGAGTATCAGCGGAAGCAGGAGCTACAGTGGAAATATGGAGTAGCGTCCCACTAAAGATATGTGCAGAAATGTGCCATGTCTGGAATGTGGTCAACTGAGGCATGGGATCTTTTCTTGTCCCAGGTTGTGAAATATGGCTGCAGATATTGCTACTGGGCAGAAGTCTTTGTCTGCGAGCCCAGATTCTTGTTCAAAAGTGTTTGCAGTCACCTCTGGCAACAGTGAAGAAGTACCTGTTATGCCTGCAGGGGGTGCTAAGGAGTCAGAAATGGCTGCTGCAGTTTCATCCTGTGGGCACCAAGGAGAGTTGGCCAGTGAAAGTGCGACAAAGGATAGACAACGTACTCAAGTGAACGTGGCAACCCCTGTTACTGTGATAGGTAAGACTGTTGCTAGTAAATGCATGGAAGTGACTATGTGACTGTGCACATGGGAGTGGAAGATGGGAGATCCACTGTGTGTGTGGAAAAGGACTTGCCTTGCTACAGTGCCCTGTCTAGTGGGGAGGCAAGTGGTAAACTTGAATGTGACATTGGGATGTTTAAAACTGCTGATGAAGGTTGATGGTCCAGGTGCTAATGGGCTAGTGCAGCTCACCAGAGATAAAAAAACATTGCTGTGAATGCGGTTAAGGGTGTGCTATCTCCCCTAGCAACTGAGACAAAGGCCACAGAGGTGTCCCTAGAAACCCCCAGTGAGCTCTGCGTTTTGGAGCCAGGGGTTGTCCGGGACAACTATGGTGCCGCTCTGAGGGATAAGAGGGTACCTGAACCTGGTGATGTTTAAAAATACTCATGGTGGAAATGGGTTGATGCAGTCTGGCAATGACAGGTGTGAAAGTGTTCATGCCTTTACTGAAGCGCCACCAGAGCAAGGTGGTGAGCGTGGTGTATTACAGCCTGCTATGGTTAACTACTTGAGGCGCGCGCTATAGCCAAATCATGGCTACAGCACGGACCTGAAAATCCGGGAGGCCATCAATAGACTCGGGTGATCACCGATCCGAGTAAGGGGCCGATCCCGACCCCTTACCACGTGATCAGCTGTCAGCCAATGACAGCTGATCACGTGATGTAAACAAAGAATCAGTAATGGGTTTTTTTTCTCCTCACGCTGACAGCGTGAGGAGGAAAAAAACCCGATCACCGGCTCGTTCACAAGGGACATCGGTCCCGAAGAGGAAGGAGGCAGATGTGCCTCATCAGTGCCAGCTGCCAGTGCCTGCCAGTATGCCAATAATTGCTACCTTCCAGTGCCCACAGTGCCACTTATCAATGCCCACAAGTGCCACCTATCAATGCCCACAAGTGCCGCCAATCAGTGCCACCTAGCAATACTGCCTATCAGTGTAACCTACCAGTGCCCATCATTGCCACCCATCAGTGCCACCAACCCGTGCCCATCACTGCCACCTATCAGTGCCACTTCTCAGTGCCCACCAGTGCCACCTATCAATGCCCTTCAGTGCCACCTCTCAGTGCTGCCTATCAGTGCCCACCAGTGCTGCCTATAAGTGCCCACCAGTGCTGCCTATAAGTGCCCACCAGTGCAGCCTCATCAGTGTACATCAATGAAGGAGAAAAATTACCTGTTTACAAAATTTTATAACAAAATATAAAAAAATATATATATATTATTTTTTAAATCGGTCTTTGTTTTAACAAAAAATAAAAACCGCAAAGGTTATCAAATACCACCAAAAGAAAGCCCTATTTGTGGGGAAAAAATAATACAGCGTTGTATGACCACGCAATTGTCATTCAAAGTGCATCAGCGCTGAAAGCTTAAAATTGGTCTGGGCAGGAGGGGGGTTTAAGTGCCCAGTAAGCAAGTGGTTAAAAATGTATTGCCACAGTCTGGTTTGAACCAAAGTATCATGTGCAATGTGTCTGTTGCTAAGCCACTCTGTCCCTCTGGGTCTCCTTATGCAGTTGGAATGGTACTGTGTGGTACCTTTGATGGGTGCGCAGAGATAACAGACTGGGACAAATGGGCAAAAAGCCTATTGGCTTTGCTGGAAAAGGCCTCTGTTTGTAAGCGTGGAGCAGACATGATTTCTGTGGTGCCAGATGAAAGACCTGCAGAGCTACTTATAAGCAATGGTGCACTTGCTACTGCAGATGATGTTGCTCACTAGATGGAAGTGCCAAGTAAGGGCGATTGCACAGAAAAGGTCATGTCTGTGATCCACAAAAAGCCAGATGATGTGGCAAAGAGTGATGTGCTGCCAAAAAGTTGGTGTTGGTGGAAGTGCCTGATGGCACAAGTACAAATGAAGTGATTGGGTTCCCAAACCTGAATATGGAATTATGTAGTGATGCTCAGTTGTCAGGACAGTTGCTAGAAGAGAGTCATGGGCCAGGGGAGCTGGTGGATAGTGAAGTTGCATGAGGAAACAACCACTCTGCTTTGTGTGATTCCCCTCCAGACACTCCTTTGCAGAACACTGGGGAAATTAGTCCTGAAATACTGTATGTGTGGATATTTCTGACATTGAGGAAAAATGCAAGGTAATGGTAAATGCTTGGGTGACAAAGCAAATATTGGTAGACTATAGGGTCAAGGTGAACTGGTTGCCGATAACCCTGATAAATGTGATAAGATGTGTAATATGTTCAGGAGGGAAATAACCCAAAGCTTAATAAAGTGTCAGTAAAAGGGCTTGATTCCCAAATAAAAGAACCCACGTCTATTGCTAAAGTATTTAAAGGGTGGCCCAAGGAAAATAGGCAGAAAAAAATCACCGCAGACAGTCTTGATCAGATAGCTGAACTCCCCAAATACCTTTTCTCTGGAGAGTTAGCACATACCACCCCCCCCCCCCCTTATTGCACGAGTCTTCCGTAATTTTTATGCAGACCTCTACAATGTGAGGAGAAAGTTAGCTGCCTTATCGCCAGAGAACAAGCGGGAAAAAATTATGCATCATTATCGAAGGCAATCTAAGTTACCCAGACTATAAGATGAGGCCCTAAATGAACTAGAGATGGAATTTAGAGAGGAAGAATTACATAAAGCCTTATCATCAAAGTCATCAAGGTCCCCAGGAAAAGCGGCATGACCAGATGGGTACACTACTATATATTACAAAAAATGTAAGATATTCTTATTCCTCATTTAACTTCTTACGCCAATTCAATATTGGGGGAGAAGGACTTTCGCCCTGAGTCACTTAATGCTCATATAACTGTCCTTCGGAAACCAGGAAAGAACCCGGCCCATTGTTGAAATTATCGTCCCATCTCCTTATTAAATATACATATTAAAGTTTATGCAAAAGTATTAGCAGCTAGGCTCTGACCATTGCTTCCAGGATGGATTGACCCAGACCAGACATGGTTTGTCCCAGGCCGCGAAGCTCTGCACATTTGCAATTATCTCATACTGCTCCCAGCCCACCCTGTTACGATCCTTATGTAGCACACAGACCTTTTCCTGCCTTCGGCTCACTTGCAGGTCAAGGCACACCGCACTATATGCCCGTACCCTCCTGTTTGAGGAGGTTGAGCAGTGTTAACAATTTTGGGTCCTGCAGCAGGTTCTCCCAGCAGACTGGTTCTCATCCCCTAGAGCAGTGGTCCCCAACCTTTTTGGCACCGAGGACCGGCGTTGTGTAATAGAATCGTGCCAAGGCCCGGGGGGGGGGGGTTGGGTTGTTATGTAGCTTTTCGCGGGCAGTTTGTCGGGGAAATGGCTAGTATTAGCGCCTCAATCATCACAGAACAATGGCTGATATGGTGTTGGGATGATTGAAGCGCATTATTTCTGTCATTGCATTGTAATATAAAATGAAATAGTTCAAACTCACCATAATGCAGAATCTGCCACCAGATGCGATTTGTCACTTGCCACGTCGCCTTCCACCAGGTGTGGATTGTTGCTTGCGACGTCACCTGCCACCAGGTGTGGATTGTTGCTTGCCACGTCACCTGCCACCAGGTGTGGATTGCCACGTCGCCTGCCACCAGATGTGGATTGCCACGTCGCCTGCCACCAGATGTGGATTGTCGCTTGCCACCTCGCCTGCCACCAGATGTGGATTGTCGCTTGCCACAACACCTGCCACCAGGTGTGGATTGCCATGTCGCCTGCCACCAGATGTGGATTGTCGCTTGCCACCTCGCCTGCCACCAGATGTGGATTGTCGCTTGCCACAACACCTGCCACCAGATGTGGATTGCCACGTCGCCTGCCACCAGATGTGGATTGTCGCTTGCCACCTCGCCTGCCACCAGATGTGGATTGTCGCTTGCCACAACACCTGCCACCAGATGTGGATTGCCACGTCGCCTGCCACCAGATGTGGATTGTTGCTTGCCACCTCGCCTGCCACCAGATGTGGATTGTCGCTTGCCACAACACCTGCCACCAGGTGTGGATTGCCATGTCGCCTGCCACCAGGTGCGGATTGCCACGTCGCCTGCCACCAGGTGCGGATTGCCACGTCGCCTGCCACCAGGTGCGGATTGCCACGTCGCCTGCCACCAGGTGCGGATTGCCACGTCGCCTGCCACCAGGTGCGGATTGCCACGTCGCCTGCCACCAGGTGCGGATTGCCACGTCGCCTGCCACCAGGTGTGGATTGCCACGTCGCCTGCCACCAGGTGTGGATTGCCACGTCACCTGCCACCAGGTGTGGATTGCCACGTCACCTGCCACCGGGTGTGGATTGCCACGTCACCTGCCACCAGGTGTGGATTGCCACCTGCCACCAGAGGTGGTTTGCCACCTGCCAGTAGATTTTTTTGTCACCTGCCGTGGTGGCAGCACAGGCAGGTGAGGGAGAACAGCGGTAATGCGGGGCGGGCGGTGAGAGATTCTCTCTCTGCTCCCGCGCCTTGCTGCAGTATAGCAGCCCCGCTGTGTGGGCGGAAGTGCCGCGTTATGGGCGGGCGCCGAGAGATGATCTCATCTCTCTGCTCCCGCGCCTCACCGCAGTATAGGAGCCCCGCTGGGTGGGCGGAAGTGCCGCGTTCCAGGCAGGCGGCGAGAGATGATCTCATCTCTCTGCTCCCGCGCCTCACCGCAGTAGGAGCCCCGCTGTGTGGGCGGAAGTGCCGTGATCCGGGCGGGCGGTGAGAGATGTCATCTCTCTGCCGCACCTCACACAGTGCAGCCTTCGCGGCCCATCTGCAAATAGGCCACGGCCCGGCAGTGGGCCGCGGACCGGGGTTGGGGAACCCTGCCCTAGAGTATAGGGACAAGTCTCTATTATTCCCCAGTAAGGCCAATGTCCACACCACTTTAATTCCAACGCTGAGTTTATTTCACAAGCAAGTTCAAGTTCAGCAGACAGGAAAGGTGGATGAGAGAAAGGACAGCAAGGTTTGGGAGATGGGTCCAGGCACAAACTGGTATGATAGTCGCTACTCGATCCCGAGTAGGTTTAGCTCACCCGGATAGTCCCCTGTAAGAGCGGATCCTAGCAGCCGGAGTGATGCTTGAACGTTCACTTTAGGTTTTACTTGAGATACGACTGGGAGATCCTCTGCCACAGAATCTTCAAGTCCCAAACTTCTCAGCTGTTGCAACACAAGGACAGGTGCCAGTGATAGCACGTTGCAAGGCCTTTGGTGGATCTTTGAATCCCTCCAGAAGGTAACCAGGCCTCCCTTTCACCGTGAACTCTCACCGGTCCATCAGAAAGGTCCTCCCCCGGTCTCCTCTTCTTAGAGCGGGTCCACCCTTTCCCAGACACCCTGGGATTCTTCTTTTGGAGGTAGGCCCCAGCTAAAGGTGCTGGGCCTACTAGTGGAGTTGCAGCCCCAGGCTAAAGGTGCCTGAGACCCATGCACACGCGCACCCCTGGCCTGGAGGGCCGGGTGGCGTGAACCGCTCACACTCCAGACTCCCCAAAAGAATGGCGTCTGCCCCTTATGTATTGCTTTCCCAGCATGCACAGCAGGCCAACCACGCCCACCGTACTGTTGCCGAGAGAGGACACCATAAGGCATAGCAATGTCACCCACGGTTCAACCCTGACCTGATATGGCAGTGCCACCTACAGGCCACAGGGAACTGTGCGTCAGGCTACATCACACAGGCAGAAGCGAATACTAACAAATCAAAGTGGTCTGAGCCTGGCTACTAGCTCAGACCAACCCCTAAATTCAAGCACATAGCACCCCTGAAAAGTAAAGGGGCGCTACACTTAGATGCTGAAAATGCGTTTGACAGCGTGGATTGGTAGTATTTAATGACAACCTTGGAATTTCTGGGAATGTGCCCTATAATGATTAACCGAGTAGCATCGCTATATTCCTCTCCCATTGCCAGAATACAGATTAATGAAGTCTTAAATGACCCGTTTACATTGAATAACAGTACTCGACAGGGGTGCCCCCGTCACCGATATTATTTGTTTTATCATTGGAACCTTTCCTCCGAATGGTTAGACTTAACCCCGATATACATATACATGGTGTAGAAGTGCAAGGAAAAGCACATAAACTAGCTGCCTATGCAGATTATATTTTATTTTTCGTTCAGCAACCTAGAATTTATTTACCTAATCTTATGGCTTCCCTACGCATCTTTCAAGCTCTATCCAATTATAAAATCAACATGTCAAAGTCCGAATTACTAAACATTAAAACCCCTCCAGACGAGGTGTTGAAGCGCCTTTGTTTCCTTAGTTACCCTAAGATTTTTATAAGTTAACCTGACTGCCCTATTATCAGATTTATTTAGGCACAATTACCTTCCCTTGCTAAATGCAATTAAGACGTAGGCGGTTCTCAATTTGAAATTCATGGCTGGGCAAAATAAATGTTGTTAAGGGCACTTTCACACTGAGCAGCGTCGGGCGTCGGTTTTAGCGGCGCTTTTCGTCCGCTAGCGGGGCGCTTTTAACCCCCGCTATTGGCCGAAAAAGGGTTAAAAGCACCCGTAAAGCGTCACTGCAGCGGCGCTTTGCTGGCGCTGCCCATTGATTTCAATGAGCAGGGGTGCTTTAGGAGCGGTGTCTTAACCACTCCCAAGGTACTGCAAAGAAGCTGCTTGCAGGACTTTGAGCGTCCTGCTAGCGCATCGTTCCAGTGGGACAGCCCTCGGGCTGTCCCTCTGGAGTGAGAGAAGAGGTGCTTTACAGGCGTATTTTTAGCGCTATAGCGCCTGTAAAGCGCCTCAGTGTGAAAGGGGTCTTAGATACATATTTTACCACGTGTTTTGTTAATTTTTTTAAATGATTCCCATCAAGGTCTCAATGTTTTTGTTTTTTTTTCCAGTTTACAATCTCATTTCACACTACATATGGAAAGGCAGACAGGCAAGAATTGCTCGAGATGTCCTGTACTGTACTAAATGAACAGGTGGGCTGGCAATGCCTAATGTCAAACTATATTATTACGTGATTGCTTAAGGCTCAATGTACACGGGACGTTATACAACCTCTCCTAAACCATTTAACTTGACAGATAGTAACCGACACTTAAAAACGGCCATTTTGCTGCGTTAACATGCCACGTTTAGCTGCATTTACGCTTAGAAGTGTATTTTTTTCAATTATTTTTTTCAAATTGTCAAAAATTTTAAACGCCTATAAATGAAATGTGGCTAAACACAAGTTACCACGTTTACAAGCTGTTACAGCCCTTTGGCGCTTCAAATGCCTCTGAACATCCGTCCTGAACGCATTTTTTTTTGCTTTGCACTCAACTGCCTAGAAATGACTATAAACGAGCCTGTGTACATGTACTGATGAGATAACCTAGAGGAAAGTTCAGGGGCAGCTGAAAAAAAATGTCCAACTGCTCCTAAACGTCCGTTTACCAGCAGCAGTGTACATGAAGCTTTAAAGTGCATTGCAGATTGGAAACAATCCAGCGATACCAAACTTTGGGTGCAATTGGAATCAGACCTTGCAGACAAAGATCTGTCTGTTGTTCCTTTTCTCCCACACCAATATAGGGGGATGGCACCCTCGACATCTGTTTTGACCCTATCTACTCTATCCATATGCCAGCCCTCAAATTTTCCACTCGCATTTTAAGAGTGTAAAATGATGGCTGGCGAGGAGCTGGGCTGCCTGGAAGCGGAGCTCGGCGAGCACCTCCGGTGGGCAGGGTTTATCAGGAGCCGTTCTCCCAGCGATCGCCCTAGGGGAAGAGAACATGGAAGAAGAGGAGAGCTGTGGGATCACAGAGCGCGGATAGCAGGCTGTTACACCTTACATTACAATTTCCTCTGCTCCCCATCACACACAGCCCCGCCTCCTCCTGACCTGCGCATGTGATAGACAGAATGCGGGTCCAATGCTGGGATGCGTTCTGTCTATCAGAGGCTCCGAGTCAGAAGGAGGCAGGGCTGTGTGTGACTGGGAGCAGAGACAATTGCAATGTAAGCTGTAACAGCGTGCTATCTGTGCTCTGTGATCCCGCGGGTCTCCTCTTCATCCAGTCATGATCCGGCTACCCTCTGCCCGAGGCGAGGCTGCAATAGTGGGCAGTGGGCACAGCGTGGCTGCAATGGGCACAGTGTGGCTGCAATAGGGGGCACAGCGTGGCTGCAATAGGGGGCACAGCGTGGCTGCAATAGGGGGCACAGCGTGGCTGCAATAGGGGGCACAGTGCGGCTGCCCTGGTGGGCACAGTGCGGCTGCCCTGGTGGGCACAGTGTGGCCACAATGGTGGGCACAGTGATGCTGCAATGGTGGGCACAGGTGAGGGGCACCGATAAAGTTGTTGTTAATGTTTATTTTTGTAACTTAATTTTGCATAAAACATTTAAGTGTCATTTCATGAGATCATTTATGAGGGCGTGTTAAGGGGTGGAATTAGGGGCGGGGCAGGGTAGGGTAGAGGTTGGGTGGGGCAACTGGTGGCGAGTAACCCTTGAGGCCTGGCTAGTAGCTCAGGACTTGAAATTTTGAGCCCTGCATATGCGATCTGTTGCATTCCCGATACTCTTGTAAGTATAATTCTCCAATAATGCTCTTTTCGGTCATACTTACTTTTTGCCAGGATCTATGGATAAGGAGTTTAGGCGGTGGTTCAGAGAATGTAAACCTTAGTTACATCAAGTCCTCGAGAACACCAAGTTAAAACCGCTACAATCTCTTTGTGGACCCTCAGAGCCCACCTCTATGGATCAATGGCGATACGTACAACCATCTAATTTTGTGTCCAATTTGCTGCAACCACTTCGTACACTTTCTGAATTAAACCCTGTTGAAACTATTATGAAGTCCAGGATCCTTCTCCCGCACTGTATATCATTATTCTATAAAACACTTTACTCTTTCGTCCATGGACCGACACAGCTTCTCTATTGACAAAGTGGGTATTATCCGTTAATTAGGAGTGACTAGGCAGAAAACTTGTAAAAAGTGTTGCATCACACCTTCTACAGTACCGCCCAGGGGGCGGACCCTCTGGGTATATCACCTCAGTCTGCATCTCGCAGATCAGTTTTTTTCTGTCTAGCAAGGAGTAGGACATGGCTCCCTTCGGGCCCATTGGTCCGGGGGAAAAATATATTTTTTTGCTACATTTTTTTGTTTCCTGCGATCTTCAATCAATTGCTGACTGGGTGACAGGCTGGATCCTCAAAGTCTCCCCAGTTCCGGCCATCGAGCGTGTGCCGACCCTAGCTACGCACTGGGTTTTCCACGATATGCCCGTCGCTCCACGGGTGGCCGGTGAGCCTCTGCTCCAGGGCCTGCATCGGACCGCTCAGCTTCGGCTGACCTTACGGCCGAGTCGCAGCAGCCTGTCCGGTGAGCGTTGCGCTCCAGGGCATACATATGATCGTCCCCTTGGGTCCAATCACAGCATGCCTGGCCAACAGTCACCTTCCGTGCGTGGACGATGATCTGTTTGGAATGTCTTCCAGCATAATACATGCAGGATAGGCAAGTAAACTCCCCTGCCTCGGCTGGGTGATTTGGCTGGACATTCCTGGAGAGACCAAGTAAGTGGTTGTGGCCCTTTTCTTCCCTCTCTCCTTGCCCTTCCCTCCTCCCTGGGCTTCTAGCTAAGGTAGCTGGGTGCTGGGGGTCACCTAGGGGGTTCCACTGGAGCGGGGCTGGCTGTAACCAACATTTAAAAAGATGTCATTTCTGCTTACCTGTGTGTGTGTGCTTCTTCCCCCTCCATGCTGTCGGCGGCCATTTTGCGGTGGTCCATGCCGGGTTTGGCCTCTAGTGACTGCCCGGCGGCCATCTTCCTGTGGTTTCAGCACCATTTTTTTGTAGTTCCTTACCCTCTGGCCTCTATCGACTGATCGGCGGCCATGTTTGTAATGATCCACGCTGTATGAATATATAGCCGTTCAGCGGCCATCTTTTTGTGGTCTACGGCTGCTTTGGCCTCTATCTTCGGCTCGGCGGCCATTTTCTTAGAGCCCACGTTATCTTCCATACAGACGTTTGGCAGCCATTTTGCGAGAGTCTCCGGCCTCTAGGGTGCATTACACTGGCGCGAGAAATTCACACAGGAAGCACTGATAAAGAAGCAGACTGACACAGCAGCGGTGGGACAGCATCACAGGCGCAGCACGGCAGCATAGCGGTACCGATCCAAGGGTGGTGAGTCCTCTGGGTGACCCAGCATCTCTGCAGCACAGGAGGGTGGCCTATTGATATCTTGCCTGGAGCCCTGTGGGTGTCAGCGCTGGTCAGCATGGCATCTGAGCCAGATGTCTTCTCCCCTGAAACACCAGATTTAGCAGCTGGTGCCCCTGAGGTGTCTAGAACGCTATGACGGGAATCCTAGAGGCGTTTGCTGCCAGGGTGGAAGCAGCATGGGAAAGAAAAGAGCCATGGACTGCGGCACTCTGTATAAACGATTTATTTTCAAAATTCCAAAATTAAAATCCAAAGTTAATCCATAGATTCAAAAGTCCAAGAACAGACAAAAACAGAAAACTGACATGCAGGGGTGGATGGCTGATGGGTTTCACATCAAAGATAGATGCTTACTCAGGGGGTAGTAAACGCCCCCGTCCCCTGAAAGCTTCTGGGGATAATTCAGATGCAGAACCAGGTCCAGCTAAGGCTCAGGGCCCAGATTCTGACGCATCAGAGACTGCAGACCGTGACTGGACAGTGAGGATGACTCCAAGTCCAGGTCAGTACGCGAGACGGCTTTGGTATCTGACCTTATTACTGCAGTGCGGGAGACGCTAAAGTTGGAAAATACTGCAGAAGCAGCAGAGACTCCGGTCCACTTTGGGTTTCATAAACCTGCCCGCACTGCTAAGGTGTTCCCTTGTGTCTTATTTTAATAAACTCTTATACAAGGAATGGGAGAACCCACTGAGGGTCTTTACAGCCCCAAAGAGGTTTGCGGTACGGTACCCCTTTGAGGAGAGTTTTCTGAAGACATGGACCTCTCCCCCTATAGTGGACCCTCCGGTGTCCAGACTTAATAGAGCCACCACAATTCCAGTAGAAGGGGCTCCTGTTTTCAAGGACCCTGTGGATAAGAAGGCTTTAGCACTCGCTCGCTACCTATACTCAGTGGTAGGCTCGGAAGTATTACACTTACTGAATGGGCAAGATTGCTACTCCAGGGGTTAAGAAGCGAGATGCTCCTCCTGATGAGATAACATTGGCCGACCAGTTGGTCCAGGGCCTTAGGTTTGTCTGCGAGTCAGACATAGATACTATTCCCCTGCTGTGAAAAGCTTCGGTTTATGCAGTAGTAATACGCCGCCTGATCTGGCTAAAGGGCTGGTCTGCGGACCAGACCTCCAAGAAAGCCCTGTTGGATCTGCCTTTTAAGGGCGACAGACTTTTTGGGGCCTCTATGGATGACATCAAGGATGCCACAGGAGGTAAAAGCACTTTGCTTCCTCAAACTAGCAAGGGTAGGGGCCACGCCAAGGGCCCTCCTTTACTGCACGCAAGTGTTTTTTTCGTCCCCCTAGGGCGACAGGGAAAAGACCCCAGGCCGACAAGGCGCCTGCCCAAGGACAAAAGCGCCCTTGGTCCCGCAAACCCAACAAGCCTGCGGACAAATCTGCGTCCGCATGAAGGTCCGCCCCCACCCAGCTCTCGGGTGGGGGGACGTCTTCGCAAATTCGCAACTCAGTGGACAGCTCTAGTCTCCGACAGCTGGGTTTGCAAAGTAATCTCCTCAGGCTACAAGATAAAATTTCTCTTGTCCACCGGACAGATTCATCACCTCCAATCTCCAGCTACTACTGACCCGTCGGGAGGCCCTGTATGGGGCGGTCCAGGGTCTACTGGAATGCGGGGTAGTGATTCCAGTTCCAGAACAGGAACGGGGTCAGGGTTTTTACTCAAATCTGTTCATTGTGCCGAAGAAGGAGGGGGTTTGTCCAATCTTAGATCTCAGAGCCCTCAATTGCTTTGTGAAGGTACAAAGATTTCGGATGGAGTCGGTTCGATCTGTAGTCACGGCTCTCCATCCTGGGGACTTTCTGGCCTCCTTGGACATCAAGGACGCATACCTGCATGTCCCCATATACTCCAGACACCAGAGGTTTCTGCGATTTGCTATCGGGAAGAACCACTACCAGTTTGCGGCCCTCCCGTTTGGTCTTGCCTCAGCACCCAGGACGTTCACCAAGGTGCTCGCTCCGATTCTAGCACTTCTAAGACAGCGGGGTATCGCTATGATGGGTTACTTGGACAACCTTCTACTGAAGGCCCCTTCAAGCTCAGAACTAGAGGTAAGCGTGTCCATTACCTGTCAGACTCTTCGAGACTGTGGTTGGATACTAAACACGCAAAAGTCAGTATTGGTGCCCACTCAACGCCTAGTGTACCTGGGGTTGATTCTGGATTCCTCAGAGGCAAAGGTATTCCTCCCTGTGGAGAAGTTGCAGACCCTCTGGGCTGCAGTACGGCAGCTGACTTCCAGGAATTGGTCGTCACTCCGTTTTTTGCATGCGAGTGTTAGGCCTCATGGTAGCCTCCTTCGAGGCGGTCCCATATGCTCAATACCACACTCGAGTGTTACAGAAGGAAGTTCTGTCCAGATGGAACAGATTGTCCATCATCTCTGGATTATCAAATCCGAGTGAGCCACCTAGTCAGGAGATCCCTGGTATGGTGGCTGACAGTCATTTCTTCCGGTTTACTGGATAGTGATCACGACGGACGCCAGCCTTACAGGTTGGGGGGGGGAGTCTGGGGTGTTCAGTCGGCGCAAGGTCGCTGGACCCCAGAGGAAGCCCTCCTGTCGATCAATTTCCTGGAAATCCGGGCGATCAGTCTGTGCCTCTTCAAATGGTCTCAGAGGCTGCAAGGGCGTCCAGTCAGGATCCAGTCAGACAACGCCACAGCAGTGGCATATGTCAATTATCAAGGAGGAACAAGAAGCTCAGCTGCAGCATCGGAGGTCGCTCGCATCCTGAAGTGGGCAGAGAGGAGCGTACCGGCACTGTCAGCCGTGTACATTCCGGGTGTGGAAAACTGGCAGGCGGACTACCTGAGTCGCCAGATGCTGGACCAGGGAGAATGGTCCTTACACCCGGAGGTGTTCCAACTCCTCTGCCAAAGTTGGGGCACACCAGACATAGATCTTCTGGCTTCCCGACTCAATCGGAAGGTATTGAGGTTTGTGGCCCGGTCAAGAGACCCATGGGCAGACGCAACGGACGCGTTGGTGGCATCGTGGGGTCAGTATCGGCTGATCTATGCCTTCTCTCCCTTAAGGCTTCTTCCTCTTCTGCTCCGCAGAGTGGAGGCAGAGGGAATTCCAATGATCCTAATCGCTCCAGATTGGCCTCAGCGTCCTTGGTACGCCGATCTAGTACGTCTGGTAGCAGACGTCCCCTGGCGCCTACCACTACGGAAGGACCTGCTATCGCAAGGTCCCATACTGCATCCTGCTTTACAGTCACTGGCTTTAACGGCGTGGCTATTGAGAGCCAGGTACTGAGAGACCGGGGCCCATCAGATTCAGTAATCTCTATTATGAGAAGTGCTCGGAAACCGTCCTCTAGGAAGGTTTATCACCGCACTTGGAAGGCCTACATCTCCATGTGTGAGGAAATGAAATGGCATGCGCGTGGTTCCCAGAATCCTGCTGTTTTTACAGCGTGGGGTGGACCAAAGGCTTGCCTTAAGTACGATTAAGGGACAGATATCTGCCCTGGCTGTCTTTTTTCAGCGACCCCTGGCGACTCACTCTCTCGTGAGTACATTTGTGCAGGGGGATCGACATGTGGCCCCTCCGGTCCGTCCCCCGCTACCTCCGTGGGACTTGAACCTGGTCCTCTCGGTGCTTCAGAAGGCACCGTTTGAGAATATTAGAGATATTCCCCTGTTGACACTTTCTCAGAAAGTCGTCTTCTTGGTGGCCGTTACATCAGTTAGACGAGTCTCTGAGCTGGCAGCCTTGTCCTGCAAGGCTCCCTATTTGATTTTCCACAATGATAAGGTGGTGCTGTGGCCGCAGCCTTCCTTTCTTCCGAAAGTCGTTTCGGCTTTTCATCTCAACGAAGACATTGTACTTCTATCCTTGTGTCCTCATCCGTCGAATCCTAAGGAGTCGGCGTTGCATTCCTTGGACATTGTCCGAGCTTTGAGAGTATACCTATCTGCTACTTCCCTGTTCCGGAAGTCAGACTCACTGTTTGTTTCGGTGGCTGGTCCCAAGAAGGGCCAAGCAGTCTCGTCGGCCACCATCTCTAGGTGGATCCGACAGATAGTAATCCAGGCTTGCGCCTTAAAGGATCAAGCGCCCCCCTTTCCGGTCACGGCGCATTCGACCAGGGCAATAGGTGCCTCTTGGGCTTTCCGACATCAAGCGTCTGTTTCCCAATTATGTAAAGCAGCAACTTGGTCGTCCGCTCACACTTTCACAAAATTCTACAAAGTTGATGTAGGTGCATCTTCGGATGCCTCTTTCAGCCGCAAGGTTTTGCAAGCGGCTGTTTAGAGTTGCAGCTCCTCCGTTGGAGGAGTGCTGTTTTGTGTTTGGGGTGAAGTTTATTTTTATGCTGTTACCACCCCTCGTTTTTTCTCTGAAACTGCTTTGGGACGTCCCACTTTGTCAATAGAGAAGCTGTGTCGGTCCATGGACGAAAGAGTAAATAGGATTTTTTACTCACCGTAAAATCCTTTTCTCTGAGTCCATGGACCGACCCAGCACCCACCCCTCCTTTAAAATTTTTACTGCGAGATGCAGACTGAGGTGATATACCCAGAGGGTCCGCCCCCTGGGCGGTACTGTAGAAGGTGTGATGCAACCCTTTTTACAAGTTTTCTGCCTAGTCACTCTAATTAACGGATAATACCCACTTTGTCAATAGAGAAGCTGTGTCGGTCCATGGACTCAGAGAAAAGGATTTTACGGTGAGTAAAAAATCCTATTTTATCTCTCCAGGGCCCACGATACCCTGCTTATCTAGCCAGTTGGGAAAGAGATTTGCAATCAAGTATCACTGACTAACAGAAAGAAAAGATCGTGCAGCTCTCCCACATTGCCTCCACTTCATCAAAAATTGAGGAAGTAAATTACAAACATCTTATCCGTTGGTATTATACACCTAATAAACTTCATGCAATGTCCAACAAGGTATCTCTTGTGTTGGGGGTACTGTGGCGGCATTTCAATGCATGGACTCATTTGGTGGACATGCCCATCAATCCAGGGGTATTGGAAGGCGGTTGCTGATACAATCTTCATTTATACAAAATGACAAATTTAAGTTGGGACCTTGGTATATACTACTCCAATGTACGACAAAATCAACAGGTCAATAAAGTAGTTCAATTACACCATATTTATTGAACGCTGCAAAATCCCTGATTCCCCTGTATTGGAGACAACATACCGTCCCCACCTTAGCTCAATGGCTATGAAAAGTGGATGATTTATGTTTCTTCTAACTACTCCCACATATGGCAACAGATCCGGTCATTAAACACTAAAATATAAGCCTGTTGGTTTGAGTTTAAAACTACTGTTATATATTGATATTGTTTTAGGCCTATAACAGCCCCTCTATATGAGCGGCTGTCCTGGTGTTCAATAATTAACAAAGAAGAGAAAATAAAAACTCTCTCATAACGTAAATGACATATTGTTATTTATGGATATGCACCTGACCCCTTTGGCTCTCTCCCTTTCCTATTATACTGTTTTTTTTTTCCTCTTCTATTCTTTTTTACTTCTTTTTCTAAGAAATATAATGTATTTCTGGGAATGCAAGTGGTGTAATACTGCATACTTTTTTTTTAATATGAGGTTTTGTTTGTTTTATATACTCTTTTGAAATATGCAATAAAAAAAGTATTAAAAAAAAGAAAGAAAAGTGCGCTATCTTATAATGAACCCCCCAAAAAATTACGATATTAAATAAATATTATTCATATAGTGTATAATCATTAACAATATAAAAACAAAATATTCATCTCTTAATGTGTGTAAAAATCGAAGTTACTTACCTTAACGTTTTTTCCAACATGCTTCTCAAGTCACATAGCCTCTTACCAGATCGAAATGATCTCCAAATTATAACAGATCGTCGTTGCTTTAGGTTTTTACAACTTCAAGATTATAGATAGCGGTAAAATCAAATATCAGCCTGGCCTCAGGACACACCAGCCGTTCTGGGTATAATGACGTCACAACTCTGACTCCCACTGATGCGTTTCCTTGTAATTGGTGTCCCCTGGGATTGGAGATCTGCGGTCGGGCTGATATTTGATTTTGTATGTTTTGTACATATTAGATCGTTTTTTTCCGTCTTTCAGGACAGCACCTTTGAGAGACCTCGGCTCCTCCCTTCTCAGGAAACACTGCCTTTATCAGAGTTTTAAGCCACTCATCTTCTCCAGTCCGTTTTTCCACGAGAACCTCCGGCTAGTCTAGGGAGACACAAGAACACATCATACCAACCTTCAAAACTCCTGATGTTCTCATGTCCTAGTGGCAAAATAATATTTGGGTGGGTACCAGTGCTGTCCTGAATGACTCTTGGAAAAAACTTTACCGGTAAGTAACTTCGATTTTTCCCTCTTTCGTCTTTCAGGACAGCACCTTTGAGAGGATAAGCGAGCACTTACCCTAGGGTGGGACTACTGTTTGCAGGACTTTACGCCCAAAGGCCTGGTCCTGGGCAGACAATAAATCCAGCCTGTAGTGCTTCACGAAGGTCTTAAAACTTGACCACATTGCTGCTCTGCAGATCTGTTCGGGTGTAGCACCAGCCCACTCTGCCTGTGACGTTGCCATGGCCCTAGTGGAATGGGTCCCAATACCTTCTGGGACCTCCACCCCTTTTGCCATATAGGCCTGACTAATGGCCAACTTCAGCCATCTGGCTATCGTATGTCTAGAGGCTTTGGATCCTTTCCTAGCCCCTGAAAAGTAAACAAAAAAGCAATTGGATCTTTTAAACTGCTCCGTAATCTCCAAGTACTTTAGTACACATCTCCTAACATCTAACCTGTGGAAAACATGCTCCTGTTCCCTCACAGGATTTGAACAAAAAGCGGGCAAACAGATTTCCTGGCTACTATGAAATTTAGAAGCCAGTTTTGGCAATAAGGCCGGATCGGTTTTAAAAATATCCGATCTGGAAAGATTTGAAGGAAAGGTGCCCTCCTTGAGAGGGCTTCTAGCTCACTAACCCTCCTTGCGGGAGCGATCGCTACTAAAAAAACAAACAGTCTTGAGAGTTAAAAATGTAAATGTAAATGTAAAGGCTCAAAAAGATCCCCTGTAAGAGCCTGCGATACCAGGGAGAGATCCCACATAGGAAAGGGATGGGCGCTGACCGGTCTCTGCCTACTTAAAGCTTTAAAGAACCTAGATATCCAAGGGTTCACTGCTAGTTGTTGTTCTAGGAACACACTTAGAGCAGAAACCTGGCCCTTAAGAGTACCGAGGGCCAGTCCCTTATCTGCCTCACTTTGTAGGAACTCCAAAACGGCTACTGGGCCGCGAATGCTAAAAGGAGCTTTCTGCGCACAATAATTGAACTTCTTCCAGACCTTTAAATAGATATTGCGCGTCTCCTCTTTCCTACAACCTAGAAGTCGCCACCAACCTTTCAGAGAACCCCTTACTCCTCAGCATTTCCTCCTCAGTAGCCAGGCTGCCAGATTCCACCTCTCCAACTGAGGACAGCAGATTGAGCCTTGATAGAGGAGGTCTTCCCGGACCGGCAATATCCAAGGTGGTTCCACCGCCAGATCTTTTAGGACAGAAAACCATGGCCTCCTGGGCCAGTGTGGTGCTATCAAGATCAGGGTCGTGTCCTCTGACTGGAATTTTCTCAGGACTGTGGGCAACAGTACAGGAGAGGGGAAGGCATAGCACTTGGTAAAATGCCAGCTCTGAGAAAGAGCATCCACCCCTATTGCCCACACATGGGACCCCCCACTTTTGGATAATCATCCTGTAGGTGACGTGACTCAGGACCCAGTCACTCTCCCTCAGCGGCCTCCGGCTGAGGAAGTCTGCCAGCTGGTTTAACTCCCCCTTTAGGTGTACCGCAGACCGTGAGAGCACAGTGACTTTGGCCCAGTTGAATATTGTTTCTGTCAGAGCCCAAAGGGAACTGCTCCTGGTGCCCCCCTGTTGGTTGATGCAAACAACCGCTGAGGAATTGTCTGAGCGCACCTGAACGTGATGTCCCTGGAACTCCTGCTGGAAAGCTCTGAGAGCCAGAGAAATGGCCTTCAGCTCCCTCCAGTTCGAGGACTTACCCGCGTCTTCGACTCTCCTGCGCCAGACTCGCACCTAGGTGTGCTCCCCAACCCATGCCGCTTGCGTCTGTTGTGATGATCCTGGACACTGGCAGTACCCATTCCAGACCCTGGGATAGGTTTGCTGCCTTTCTCCACCACCACAGGGATCTCTTCATCTGTACTGGTATGAGGAACGTTGAGTCCAAGGATTGTGTGGTCCCAAACTTCCAGAATGAACCACTGCAAAGGGCGGAAATGTACTCCCACTCACCTTACAGCTGGAAGGGCAGCCGTCAGCTGCCCTAAAGCTGACATGGCCTTCCTTACTGAGATTTGTTGATTGCTCTGCAGAACTGCCAAAGCATTGTCTACTTTCAGAATTTTTTTTTCGGGGAGAAACCCCACCGCTGGGTTGAGTCCAGGATGTAACCTAGGAAGGTAACTCTCTGGGATGGGACTAGGTTGAACTCCTCCAAATTTAAGAGCCATCCTAGATGCTCCAACACACTCCTTGCCACCTGCAAGTCCTGGGCCAACTGCTCCTGCGAAGGAGCAAAAAGGAGCAGGTCGTCCAGTTATGTGATCACCAAGATTCCTCGAAGTCGCAGGAAGGCCAGGGTCTCCACCATGACTTTGGTGAATATTCGGGGAGAAGAGGATACCCCAAAGGGGAGAGCCTGAAACTGCAGATGTACCGTCTCCTCCCCGGACCTTGCCACCAGTCTGAGAAACCTCTGAATGCCCTCTGCAATGTGCCGGTAGGCGTCCCTCAAGTCTATGGATGCCATGTAGCAATCCGGAGGAAGCAGTGTCTTCACGGAGAAGATAGAATCCATGCAAAATCTTCTGTAGGTGATTGATCGATTGAGAGGATTCAGGTTCAGGATGAGCCTGAACTTCCCTGAGGGCTTCCGAACCCCAAAGACGTGGGAATAGAACCCTCTGCCTATCTCCCCAGGTGGAACCCACAATACTACTTCCTGCTGTTCCAGTTCCTCCAGTGAAGAATTGACTGATTGGAGGTGACCGAGGGACTCCGCAAAACGTAACTGTTGATGCATTGTCCCCTTGCCAGGTTTTTAACCAGAGAGCTCTCCTGGCCGAATTGGCCAGGGCAGAGGATCTAGCAGACATGCGAACCGACTCCGCTGAGGCATCCGCAATGTACGCGACCCCCTTTAAAAGCATGGGGAAGTAGGAGACAATCATTTCCTTTAGAACTCCAGTCTCAATATGCGCTTTTAAGTGCGTTAGCCAGTGCTCCATGTTACGTGCCACCACTATGACTGCCATGGCAGGCTTAAGATTCCCTAGGGAGGAATCCCAAGTCTTCTTGAGGAGGGAGTCCATCCTTTTCTCAATGGGGTCTGCTAATACCCCCAAATCTTCAAAGGCCAAGTCCGTTTTCCTGGACACCTGAGAGAAAGCTGCATGCAGTCTAGGCGATTTGTTCCAGACAGCCACTTCATCCTTTGCAAAGGGGAATCTGCATTTTAATGCCCTGGAAAAGAAGGGCTTCCTCTCTGGGTCTCGCCATGCTTTCTTGATGGCTTCAACCAGGACCTCATGGACTGGAAAGACCCTCCTCTTCTGTTCTCCAAGTCCTTCGTACATTTGATCATGGAGAGACAGCGACTTCTCCTCTTGGAGTGGTGTGGATGGCTCCCAAGAGCTCTTCCACTTCCTCAAAGGAGAGTTTTGGTGGACTCAATATCCACCTTCTCTTCGTCTGACTTCCTTGAGGAGTCTGAGGATGCACTGTCAGGATCATCCTCTAACGCCTCTCCGGTGCCCCCAGGTAACCCTTCACTGGTGGAAGGACCTGCCGACGGACCAGGTGCGACATCTTGCTGCGATGGCAGAGGATTAGCTGGGGGTTGCAGGGGCTGAAAACTTGCAAACAGCGTTTTAAAGGACTGGAAAGCTCCTTAACAGATGCTGCAAAGTCAAAACTCTGTTCCACAGAATGTTCCTTAACTAAACCCTCAATGCATTCCCTACACAAAACTTTGGCCCAAGAATCCCCCAAAGAACTCCTACATGATAGACACTTCATCTTCGAACTGAGTGGGGGCTTAGATTTCTCAGTTGACTTGCCCTGAAACGACAAAACACAGACACAGCCATCAGCATCTGCCAGCGTAAAACATAACAACCAAACCGACACCAGGAGTGCACCCCACCAGGACCGACCACCACAAGGGTCCCAAAAGTACACCTCCTCCCCTCTAACCACCAAGAGGGGGGTTCATCCGTGGAGCTAGACGGGAATTTGGTAAAGGATTACCACCCCAGGGTTCCACTTACCTTAGAGTGGCTGGTGCTGGCGTCACCCAGCACAGATCGGGAACCATCAGTCTCTGACATCCCTCCAGGCCAGGTAGGAAACGTGGTCTGCCTTAAGCTGCTCCTTTAGCCATCACTACAGCTGATATGGAGCCCACTACAGCTGATATGGAGCCCACACCAGCCGTCACGCTGCTTTTTCTACGTCCCGTGACCGGAACGGAAGCCACGGGTGAACCGGAAGTGTCCGCCCCCGCTGGAACTGACGTCACCCGCCATCTGGCCCAGCCTTGAGCTCCATGCTGGCTGCCCCAAAGCGAGGAGAACTCTGACACTTCTGGCATCATCTTCCCCAGGTAGTGGAAAACGAGCGCCCTGGCCTCCACTTTCCCCAAGGGAAGACAGGGTGCGATATAGCACTACAGTTAACGGACTCCCCAGCCCAGCTGCCATGCACGAGAGACCTCTGTCTCCCCCCTCCAGGACAACACCGGCCTCAGCCTCCCCAGCTGAAAGAGCCCTGGCTCCTAGCGATGTCTCCTCGCCGGAGGAAACACTGAAACTGACGGGCTGGAGGGGATAAGTGGCTTAAAACTCTGATCAAGGCAGTGTTTCCTGAGAAGGGAGGAGCCGAGGTCTCTCAAAGGTGCTATCCTGAAAGACGATAGAGTGGAAAAAAAATCTAATATATAAAAAACCTACAAAATCAAATATCAGCCCAACCGCAGATCTCCAATCCCAGAGGACACCAATTACGGGGAAACGCATCAGTGGGAGTCGGAGTTGTGACGTCATTATACCCAGAACGGCTGGTGTGTCCTGAGGCCAGGCTGATATTTGATTTTACCGCTATCTATAATCTTGAAGTTGTAAAAACCTAAAGCAACAATGATCTGTTATAATTTGGAGATCATTTTGATCTGGTAAAAAAAAAAAATATTAAAAGCCAGCAGCTACAAATACTGCAGCTGCGGACTTTTAATAAATGGACACTTACCTGTCCTGGAGTCCAGCGACATCGGCAGCAAAAGACGAGCAATCGCTCATCTCTCGGCTACCCCCACCGCCATCATCGTGAGAGAATCAGGAAGTGAAGCGTTGCGGCTTCACTGCCCGGTTCCCTACTGCGCATGCGCAAGTCGCGCTGTGCCGTCCTCACTGTTCCCCGCTGTGTTATGGGAGCTGTTTATTTCCCAGAACACAACGGGGGGGGGGGAAGTGGCTATGCCCGCAGTGTCTATGCCCGGAAGTGGGTGCAAATACCTGTCTTAGACCGGTATCTGCACCCCCTCCCCCCTGAAAGGTGCCAATTGTGGCACCGGAGGGGGGAGGAATCCGATGAGCGGAAGTTCCACTTTAGGGTGGAGCTCCGCTTTAAGAAGCACGTTGGAGCACTGAAGCACTTTGTGTGATTTGAGACATTGGCATTTGGAGACGAGCACCATAGATTTATTTGCAAAATTGTATCTGAAAAGACCTTTATGAACTTTAAACTCATATGAACTGTGTGTTATGAATTTTTTTTAGTTAATTTTGAATACGTGGGAGCACTAGGAAATCGTGGTTTCATTTTTTAGAATATTTTTAAGAGATGATTATATGCACATTTATTTGAAGGTCTTATGCCGCGTACACATGACCGTTTTTCACGTCGTTAAAAATGCAATTTTTTAAATTGGTAATTAAAAACTATCGTGTGTATGCTCCAGAGCATTTTTAACAACGTGAAAAACGGGCTAAAAAAAATTAGAACCTGCTCTATTTTTTCACGTCGTTTTTCACGTCGTGAAAAACGGTAGTGTGTATGCTTTTACGAGGGGAAAAAAAACGCGCATGCTCAGAATCAAGTATGAGACGGAAGCACTCGTTCTGGTAAAACTAGCGTTCGGTATGGAGATAGCACATTCGTCACGCTGTAACGGACTGAAAAGCACGAGGCTGAAAAACGTGAATCGCCGCTCAACAAACTTTACTAACATGAAGGGTGGCGCCATCCGAAGGGAACTTCCCCTTTATAGTGCCATCGTACGTGTTGTACGTCACTGCGCTTTGCTCAAGCGTTTTTTTTTTAATGAACGTGTGTATGCAAGACAGGCTTGAGAGGAAACAAGAAAAATCACGTCGAGAAAAACTTTGTTTTTTAAAATGACATTAAAAACGGTCGTGTGTACGCGGCATTAGTTTTACTTAAATGTGATGAATTATTTTGTATCTATTAGATTAATTTTTTTTCACATATGAGATGGATATTCCGTTTTTATATTATTAATGATTATGCACTATTTGATAATAATATATATATATACATATATCTATCTATCTATCTATCTATCTATCTATATATATATATGTTATTCATATAAATTCATTCATATAAGACTGCACACTTTTCTTTGCTTATTTTTGTCTGGTTTTTATCCCGTATTTAGGGTTGAAGATGCAGCAATCTGAGCACGGTAATATCTAGCGCCAGGTTTATCTTTTTTTTGGTCTAATATGTCATATTTACCAGCCCCTTCCTTTGCTGAATGAACACAGTGAACGATTGGTATTGATGGCTCCTGTGTACACTCACAAGGGAAGCATAGCAAACAGTTTACTTTGCTTCCAGTTTATGAATAAACAGGAAGCGTCAGAGCACTTCCTATTCATTCATCTCCAATGCAGCAAAGGCTGCAGAGAAAGACTGAGGAATCTATATCCTCCATCCCTTTCTCGATCTCAAACGTAAGACATTATGGGTCTGTTTAAACCCCTGATATTTCACCAAAGCGCTCTGGAACAGGCCAGTTAAAAAAAATTAAAAATAAATCTAAAAAAAGATTGTAATTTTTTTTTAAAAGATTAGGGGGGGGGGGGCATGGCCACGGCATGAGCGTGTGAGGACGTGTAGCTGAGGAGCTCCATCTACCCATCGGCACTATCGCAACCACAGCAGCCTTTCCAGGTGGACTTAACTGTTCCACACATGCCTCCCAAACGGCGAACATCCCCGCAGCCTCAGCGGGCCTCCCGGCACCGATCTGGCTCTCTGGATCTCTATTTTACCAAGTAATGGGGGACGCTGATCTCAGAGCCCACATCCTTGCCCTCCCCACAAAAGCGGACCTAGAACTGTTTGCAAACAGGGTGGAGAAGGCCCTAAGGCAGGACATTGAGGCGCTGCAGACTGATACAGCTCACATTGTGTCAGACTTGCACGTACCTGATCGACGAGCCCAATGGAGCAGAGGAAGGTCCCCCGTACGGATCCGACTCGTGGCCCCTGGTAGTGCAGACAGGAGGCACAGGAGTGCGGAAGGGTAAGAGAGCCTGGTGAGTAGTTGCTGGAAGACGGCTCAGGATCTGGATGCAGAAGGGGAGATGAACCACACAAGCTGCAGGCAGGTATACTGGAGAGTGAAGCTGAGCAGGTGCAGGGAAGAATGGTCAAATAACAGGCAAGGTTGGCAACGGTCAGACAACGTGGTACAGAGGAGCAGGCAGGTTCAGGGTCAAAGGCAAGCCCTGGTCAGATGCAGGCGGAAGGCAGGAGAAGTCCAAGTAACAAGCCGGGTGGTAAGAAGGTCAAGGTTCAAGCAAATAGCAAGGGCAGGGTACACAGGGAGCTGCAGATCAGACAGCACCGGTCTGAAGCATTCCAGGGGTTTAAATGGACGGTTTGGCGTGCATCGGCACACATGCACCCGCGCGCACAGGCACACCATCGCGCAAGGGCACGCGCGCCCGTAGTCCGGGACGTGAACCAGCGCGCACAGGAGCATGCACAACAACGCGCACCGGAATGCGCACATCAGCACGCATCGGCGCGCACCAAGGCGACAAAAAACACGTCCGCCAAGGTGAGTTCTCTGACAGTGCCCCCCCCTTAAGGGCAGCCTCCGGAAGCCCAATTGGGCAATTTTCGCGGCATGGGACCTTTTGAAGGCTTGCATAAGTTCTTCAGCATGTACGCTGCTTTCGGGCTCCCAGGAATTATCCTCTGGTCCATAGCTCTTCCATTTTATTAAATATTGGATATGGTTGTGTCTTCTCCTACAATCCAGAATCGCCTCCACCTCAAATTCCTCCTCATTGTCAACCATAATAGGCTCAGGTGGGCCGGTGTTACGGCCAGCGAAGGGATAAGGGACAACCGGTTTTAACAGTGTCACGTGAATAACTGGATGGACCTTCAGGGTGTCAAGCTCATATGCCACATTATTGATCTTCCACTTCACCGAGAATGGTCCCATGAATTTAGGACCCAGCTTCCTTGACGGACAGGCCATTTTTAAGTTGGTTGTGGATAACCACACCTGGTTGCCAGGCTCCAGAGTGAGTTCCCCTCGCCTTTTACTATCAAACATTTTTTTGTTGTAATCCTGAGTTTTGGACATGGTTTCCTGTAGGAGTTTGTTATTTGAGATGAAGAAGTCCATTGTTTCAGACACTGCAGGGATAGTACATTCTGGTACCGTACTAGGTAAAAAGGATGGATGGAAGCCATAGTTGGCAAAAAAGGGAGTCTGTTTAATGGCAGAGTGCAGGGAATTGTTGTTAGCAAATTCAGCAATGGGTAATCGAGGGACCCAATCGGCCTGAGAAAAAGAAGAGAAGCACCGGAGGTATTGCTCTAAAGTCTGGTTGGTTCTTTCCGTTTGACCATTCGTCTGAGGGTGGTAAGCAGATGAGAATGCCAACTCGATCTCAAGGGAACCACAAAGAGCCTTCCAAAATCTGGAGGTTAACTGGACACCTCGGTCCGAAACAATACTCGCTGGAACTCCATGGAGCCTCACTACCTCCTTGATAAAGACCTTCACCGTCTCCAAGGCCGAAGGTGTGCCTTTCATAGGCAGAAAGTGAGCCATTTTGGATAGCCTGTCCACGACGACAAAAACCGTGGAGAATCCTTTGGACAGGTGGAGTTCCACGATGAAGTCCATCGACACCATCTTCCAGGGTCTTTCAGGGATAGGTAAAGGTTTTAATAGACCCCAGGCCTTCATCCGGCTATTCTTGTTCCGAGAGCAAGTGTCGCATGAGTCCACATAGCTCTTGCAGTTGCTACACAGCTGAGGCCACCAGAACGTGCGCTTAATCAGTTCTTATGATCGTGGCAAAGTTCCAGGACTGTTACCCGTAGGTTCTCTGGGACCACAATTTTGCCCTCATGCCTGATCAGACCATCTTGTGCCCTAGCACAGTTCTCCGGGAGTGAGGTCAAGTCAGCAGAAGCCTACTTAATTTGGGACATGAGATCCTCTTGGAGCAATACAAAGTTCCCAGCAGGGAGGATAGTGTCAATGGGTATGGTTTTTTCAGAGTCGCTGAACATACGGGAAAGTGTGCCCGGTTTAATATTTTTCGATCCAGGTCTGTATGTGATGTGGAACAGAAATCTTGAGAAAAAGAGTACCCACCTTGCCTGCCTTGGTTTCAACCTCTTAGCCGTTCTCAGATACTCCAAGTTCTTATGGTCCGTGTAGACTAGAATAGGATGTGCAGCACCCTCAAGCAGGTAACGCCACTCCTCTAACGCGGCCTTGATAGCCAAGAGTTTCCAGTCTCCCACATCGTAGTTTCTTTCTGCAGTGGAAAGCTTGCGAGAGAAGGCCACTGGAAAGAGTAGGGCCTTGGCCCCTTGTCGCTGGGATAGCACAGCCCCTACTGCAATTTCGGACGCATCCACTTCAAGGACAAAGGGTAATGCAGGGTCAGGGTGTTTCAGGATGGAGGCAGAGGTAAATAATTCCTTCAGCTTTTCAAAGGCAGATTGAGCTCTAGAAGACCAAGAGAATCGAGTTCCCTGTTTAGTCAATTCGGTAAGGGGAGAGATTATTGCAGAAAAACCCCTGATGAACTTCCGATAAAAGTTGGAAAATCTGATGAAGCGTTGGACCATGCCAGTCCAGGATAGCAGACACCTTCTGAGGGTCCATTTTGATGCCCTCAACAGAAATGATTAACCCGAGAAACTGGATGCATTGAAGTTCGAATTCGCACTTCTCCGGCTTGGCGTAAAGTCCATGTTGTCTGAGCCGAGCAAGAACATTTCAGACATGCCTGCGGTGGTTGTTTACTGAAGAGGAGAAGATTAAGATGTCATCCTAGTATACTATGACATAAGTCCAGGTAATCACGAAAAATGTCGTCGACATAATGTTGGAAGGTGGCCAGGGCATTACACAGTCCAAACGGCATAACTAGGTACTCGTAGTGTCTGAATCGAGTACGGAAGGGCGTTTTCCATTCGTCTCCTTCTCAAATGCATATCAGATTGTAAGCCCACCGGAGGTCAAGCTTGGTGAAGATGACCGCAGTTCCCAACCTCTGGAAGAGTTCAGGCACGAGAGGTAACGGGTAACGGTTCTTTATAGTAATTTTGTTCAACTTCCAATAGTCAATACAGGGGCGTAGAGAGTGATTTTTTTTTTTAAACAAAAAAGATACCCGCACCGACTGGCGAGGTGGAAGGGCGGATAAACCCCTTCTTCAGGTTGTCATCAATGTAGACCTTCAGAGTGCCCAATTCCTGCTCAGTAAAGGGGAAGATTCTCCAAAAAGGTACTTCAGTTCCAGGTAGAAGTTCTATAGGGCAGTCATAAGGTCTGTGGGGAGGAAGGGTTTCTGCCCCCTTCTTACTGAACACATCCAGGAAGTCATGGTAGGGTTCAGGGATGGATTGTTGAAGTTCAGGGTCTATATCCAGACAGAGCAGATGAGGAGAGTTAGTTGGGGCTGGTTGCAAACCGTGTTGCTGGCAGTAGTTTGAGAGGAATTCGACCTTCCCCATAGTCCAGTCAATACTAGGATTATGGGCTTGCAGTCAGGGTATCCCCAAAATGATAGGGAACAACGGTGAGGAGATGGCATCCAGACTTAGCAGCTCCTGGTGGTGGGTTGCCATGGAAGCAAGCAAGGGAACAGTTTCCTGGATAACAGGACTGGATTTGATGATGGAACCATCAGCGAGGTGCACTGCAAGTCCCCGGGATTTTGGTTGAAGAGGGATATGGTGGTTGGCAGCAAATGTCAAGTCAATAAAGCAGCTGCATGCTCCAGAGTCAATTATGGCGGACACTGGGATTGCGGTAGTCCTTCCGGGAAGCTGTAATGAGATGGAGAGAGCTAGATGAGCGGTTGGGTTAGGTAACATAGAAGCACAAGTTAAAGAAAAAGGCAGACACTTACGCATCTTGGCTGGGCAAGTCCTTACGTAGTCTCCCGGTTCACCACAGTACATGCAAAGATTGTTGCTTCGCCTGTGCTGGCGTTCTTCCCGAGAGAGAGAAGGGCGAAGTAAGCCCAGCTGCATGGGTTCAGGAACATCTAGAGCCGGGGACGGAGGAGCCGGCGGTGCCAGGCTGACCGGGCTGGGAACCTTAGGAAGCAACCAGGTGGGTCGGTATTGGCTGGAGGATCTTTCGGAGCGGCGCTCTCTGTCGCGGGTCGATCTGCATCGTCAGATCAATTAGTTTGTCCAAAGTTTGGGGAATCCCGACACGTGCTAGCTCATCCTTGAGCTGGTCCGACAAGCCCATCCGGAATTGATAGCGCAATGCAGCGTCATTCCATTCGGTATTGGAGCTCCACCGCTTAAACTCTGCGGCATAATCCTCAGCCGCTCTACGACTTTGCTGGAGAGAATGGAGAACGTATTCTGCCGTGGCAGCCTGTTGCGGATCCTCATATAGTTGGGACATGGCGGCGAAGAAGGTAGCAAGGTTCTCCAAAGATGCATCCTTTTGCTCCAGGAGGCGGTGGGCCCAGGCCTGTGGTTCGCCAGTCAGTAGAGAGATGACAAAGCCCACCTTGGTTACCTCCAAAGAAAGGGTGCGAGGTTGCAGGGCAAAGAAAAGTTTGCAGGCATTGCGGAAGGAACGATATTTGCTGCGTTCGCCCACAAACTTCTCGGGCGTGGGGACCCTGGGTTCTGGAGGAAGCATCACTACGGAAGGTGCAGCTGAGCATCCAGCGGACGTGGTGCCTTGTGAGCTGGCAGGTGCGGACAGAACTTGTACTCTCTCTTCCCAATCTTGTGTAACCGGCTTGGTGGTCCTTCACAGCTTGCGTCAAACCGTTCAGGTGTCTGCACAGTTCCTCCATGGGATCCCTTTCTTGCTCGGGCTCAGACATGGCTGTCTGATAGTGTCAGACTTGCACGTACCTGATCGACAAGCCCAATGGAGCAGAGGAAGGTCCCCCATATGGATCCGACTAGCGGCCCCTGGTAGTGCAGACAAGAGGCACAGGAGTGCGGAAGGGTAAGAGAGCCTGGTGAGTAGTTGCTGGAAGACGGCTCAGGATCTGGATGCAGAAGGGGAGATGAACCACACAAGCTGCAGGCAGGTATACTGGAGAGTGAAGCCGAGCAGGTGTATGGAAGAATGGTCAAATAACAGGCAAGGTTGGCAATGGTCAGACAACGTGGTACAGAGGAGCAGGCAGGTTCAGGGTCAAAGGCAAGCCGTGGTCAGATGCAGGCGGAAGGCAGGAGAAGTCCAAGTAACAAGCCGGGTGGTCAGAAGGTCAAGGTTCAGGCAAATAGCAGGGTACACAGGGAGCTGCAGATCAGACCGAACTGGTCTGAAGTATTCCAGGGGTTTGAATGGACTGTTTGTCGCGCATCGGGGCATGTGCGCGCACATGCACCTGCGCGCACAGGCGCACCTGCGCGTGCGCGCCCGTAGTCCGGGACGTGAACCAGCGTGCACAGGAGCATGCACAACAGTGCGCACCGGAATGCACACATCGGCGCGCGCGGGTGCGCACCAAGGCGAAAAACACCACGTCCGGCAAGGTGAGTTCTCTGACACATTGGGGGCAGAGTGGAGGACCTATACAGCAATCCCTGCAGTGCTTCCACCGATTGGACCGCTGCTGCTTCCAGCATAGTAGCAGAGTCAAACCCATCAGGGTTCAACCATCTCCCCACCGTCACTAACTGTTTAGCTAAATAGTACTTATGAAAATCTGGAAAGGCCAGCCCTCCCTGTACTACCGGTCTCATAAGTGTACTTAATTTAATTCTGGCTGGTTTATTTGCCCATATAAATGTGGAGAGCATTCCATGTAGCTGTGTAAAAAAGCTTTTTGATAACCATTGTGGAGAATTCCTGAATATATACAAAAACTTAGGAAGAATCTTCATCTTCACCAGATTTACACATCCTAATAACGACAGAGGCAACATTACCCATATCTTTAGTCTCTTCCCCAGCTCCTGTACCACTGGATAACCTGTCTAGATATTATTATACCAAGATATTTAAATTCCGTCACCCATTTCAATGGTAAATTTGGGACAGCGGTATCTGGTGCTCCTTGGTCAATAGGGAATAATAGGGACTCACCCCAGTTTACTTTGAGCCCTGTAAAGAGTGAAAAAGTATTTAATAATTCTAAAGCTCCCTCTAAAGATGAACCCGCGTCTCCTAAAAACAGCAGCATGTCATCGGCATACAGGGCTACCCTCTCCTCTAGCCCCCCCACTCGAAGTCCTTGAATGTTTGGCAAAGTCCTAAGAGCCTCTGCTACTGGTTCTATTGCTATTGCGAAGAGTGCTGGAGAGAGAGGGCAGCCCTGCCTCGTACCTCTGTATAACTGAAAAAAAGATGATAATTTCCCCCCCAATTTAACTGCTGACATGGGTCTCCCACAAATTATTTGGATCCATTTGATAAATACTAATGGGAATCCCATCCTTCTGAGTATTTCCCACAGAAAAGACGATTCAATTGTATCAAAGGCCTTCTCTATGTCTAAAGAGGTCACCGTCCTGGATCCCTCCTGAATATGTATATTTGTATATAACCTACGTAAGTTAACGTCTGTTGTTCTCTGTGGCATAAATCCTGTCTGATCTGAATCTATAATATTTCTGAGCAGGGGTTGTAATCTTAATGTTAATATCTTTGTCAGTATTTTGAGATCTATATATAATAATGCTATTGGCCTGTATGATGAACATAATTTTGGATCCTTCATTTCCTTATATATTAATGTTATATGCGCCTCTCTCATTGAGTCTGGGAGGGCCCCTTTCGATAACCCACTTGTAAATGCTTCTGCTAGTTTCGGGGCTATTAAAGTGGTTGTAAACCCACTTTTTCAACTTGCACCTACAGGTAAGCCTAGATTAAGGCTTACCTGTAGGTGCAAGAAATATCTCCTAAACCTACACGGTTTAGGAGATATTTACTAAAAATGACAGGCGCCGCTGTCTACGGCGCATGCGCGCCGTAGACAACGGCACATTCATGGGGTTAATCCCATTCACAAAATCGGCTACTTCCCAGCAATAGCTGGGCGTAGCGGATTGTGACGGCTCTTGCGCGCATGCGCAGAGTGACGTCTCCGCCGCTCCGGCCAATCACAGCGCCGGAGCGGCGCTGTGATTGGCTGGTGCGGCGATACCCGGAAGTAACCTTCCGGCTATCGCCGCAGCGATGGATGTGGCTGAAGAGGGAGACGAGGACGGCTTCGGGGGCCCCGGCCTAAGGTAAGTGATGCATAATGAGCTATTATGCTAGTCATATTAGCTCATTATGCCTTTCTCTTCTAGGTTGTTATAAAAAAAAAAAAAATTTTTTACCGGGTTTACAACCACTTTAACGCTACATATTTTTTATAGAATTCCACCGGGATTCCGTCTTGACCCGATGCCTTTTAACCCAGAAATGTACGTATGACCTCCATAATCTCCTCGGTCATAATAGGACAGACCAATGCCCTCCTCTCCCTATCCGACAACCACCCGAGGGCTATCTGGTCCAATAGATCCGTCATAGCCTCCGGGCGGAAGTCGTAGGGGAGAGAGGAGGTACAGTAGGTGCCGCCGACATTGTATATCCATCGCGATCCCATCGCGGAGATTCTCGGCGACAGGGTGCCGACATCTCGCACTCGCTACAATAGCGAGAAGGAGACGCGGCACTGTATTCAACGGGATCCGACGTGGATTCCCGCCAATACCAGGCACTGTGTTTGGTATGAATCCTGAGCGGGAAATCCACGCCAAAATTAAATAAAAAAAAACGCATGGTGTCCCCCTTCCAGGAGCATACCAGGCCCTTCAGTCTGGTATGGATTTGAAGGGGAATCCCCTAAGCCGAAAAACGGCGTGGGGGTCCCCCTCAAAATCCAAACCAGACCCTTATCCGAGCACGCAACCTGGCAGGCCGCAGGAAAAGAGGGGGGATGGGAGAGCGGCCCCCCTCCCTCCTGAACCGTACCAGGCCCCATGCCCTCAACATGGGGGGTTTGGTGCTTTGGGGCAGGGGGGCGACCTGCGGCCCCCCCACCCCAAAGCACCCTGTCCCCATGTTGATGGGGACAAGGGCCTCTTCCCGACAACCCTGGCCGTTGGTTGTCGGGGTCTGCAGGCGGGGGCCCCCAGATGCCGGCCCCCCACCCTATGTGAATGATCATACCCCTACCCATTCACCTGGTGGAAAAAAAAGTAATTTATTACACAGCTCCGGGGGTCTCCGGTGTCGTCTCCACGCTCGCCCGGTCTTCCCGTCGCCGTCTTCTTCTCCTCCTCGATGTTTACTCGTCGCTTCCTCCCGCTGTAATGCTGGGTGTTCGGTCCGCAACCCCGGAAGCATGTGACTGACGTCATGGGAGCATGTGACTGTGACGTCATGAGAAGTCTATATAAATCGTTGCGGACCGAACACCCAGCATTACAGCGGGAGGAAGAGAAGGGTGAACATCGAGGAGGAGAAGAGGGAAGAAGACGGCGACGGCAAGACCAGGCCCCTCCAATAGCAAAAGAGCTGGAAGAAGATAGTGGAGGGGCTGGCAGAAGGACAACGGAGAGCCGGACGAGACGACGGGGAAGACCGGCCTCTCCGCTAGCAAAAGAGCTGGAAGAAGATAGCGGAGGCCCGGCAAAAGGAAGAAAGAACCGGAGAGCGAGAGAAGAACCAGAGAGCGCGGAGACGACACTGGAGACCCCCAAAGTCGGAAGAGACCCCCAGAGTCGGAAGAAGATCCCCGGAGCTGCCTAATAAATTACTTTAAAAACCTGTGTGTGTTTATTGACATTTTTTTCCCACCAGGTGAATGGGTAGGGGTACGATGTACCCCATACTCATTCACATAGGGTGGGGGGCCGGCATCTGGGGGCCCCCTTATTAAAGGGGGCTCCCGGATTCCGATAAGCCCCCGCCCGCAGACCCCGACAACCAATGGCCAGGGTTGTCGGGAAGAGGCCCTTGTCCCCATCAACATGGGGACAGGGTGCTTTGGGGTGGGGGGGCCGCAGGTCGCCCCCCTGCCCCAAAGCACCAAACCCCCAATGTTGAGGGCATGTGGCCTGGTACGGTTCAGGAGGGAGCGCTCTCTCGTCTCCCCCTCTTTTCCTGCGGCCTGTAAGGTTGCGTGCTCGGATAAGGGTCTGGTTTAAATTTTGAGAGGGACCCCCACGCCGTTTTTTCGGCGTAGGGGATTCCCCTTCAAATCCATACCAGACCGAAGGGCCTGGTATGCTCCTGGAGGGGGAACCCATGCCAGTTTTTTATTTAAAATTTGGCGTGGAGTTCCCGCTCAGGATTCATACAAAAAACACAGTGCCTGCTATTGGCGGGAATCCACGTCGGATCACCGTCCACCGGCCTCAATGTCAGCAAAGCGTGTCGCTCATTGCGAAAGGAAAAACAAAATTTTTCCTTTCCCGATGACGAGACAGCTCGGCGCTGGCTCTCGCGACGGGGCTCGTAGGGTGTCAATCTCGCCGCTAGAAGAGGCGAGATTGACACAAAATCGGCAGGACCTACTGTATACAACAAACTATAGTACTCTCTAAAGGCCTCCAATATCTCTTCAGGTTCTTTTACTCTCTGTCCATTTAAAGCAGTGGTTCTCAACTCCTGTCCTCAGGACCCACTAACAGGCCAGATTTTAAGTATTACCTTGGTGAGATGCAGACTAGAATACTGCAATCCCTGAGCAGCAAATTATATCACCTGTGATGCATTTCAGTTATCTTGCAAACCTGGCCTGTTGGTGGGCCCTGAGGACTGGAGTTGAGAACCACTGATTTAAAGTCTCTATTTCTGGTATAGTTGTAGCTTGGTGTTCTTGTTGTGCTAATCTCGCCAGAAATCTCCCACCTTTATCTCCCTGCTCAAAAATATTCTGTCTATTTCTATGCAATTCTAGCCTTGTTATTTCCTCCATATGCAGATGTAAATCTCTTTGGGCAGCCATCATTTGGTCAAAGTTAGTACTACCGGGGTCTTGACCATATTTTTCCTTCTGAGATTCTATCTGTATTTGCAACTCCTGTGTCTTAACCTTCTGTTTTTTAATTTCAATCGTTTTTTATTAAATTTTCACATACAAAGCAATGTAAAGTATACATGTTAACAATGGTGCTATACGTAAGACAATTTCCTAGTTAACTATAATTAATTTCAGAACAATTTGGGATAAGAAAGTAGTCTAGTTCTATGCCATCTGGTGCAGTCCCACACTTGGTAATTCGTATCATCCCGTGGCGCTCAGCCCTCACAGGCCGCCCCTCTCCGCCCCCAGCACCCCGATAGGGAACCTGCTGTGCCGTCCGGCATAGAGTAGCGCCCCAACCCCGCCGAACACCCACAAGGTAAGTAAGAGGGAACCACACCTCAGTGCATTTCAGCATAGGTTTAACACAGGTATGTATGAGCACATTAACATAGGAGGCAGTTGAACCCTGACCACAGAAGATTGTCGGTGGAATGAATAAGTGCTAGTAGAACATTTAAACAAACAAACAAAAAAAAAACAGAAACTTGAACAAAAACAAAAATGCAGCAGATATAAAAGGTAGAGTATTGTTGCTGAGTCGTGTTCCATCACTTAGAGCCATAGGTGATTTGTGACCTATCCAACTATGATAATAGATTGAGACTGTAAATTATTGTTTATTTACTAAAATTTACTAAAATTTATGTAAGGAGTTTGCTTGTATCATACCAATCTATCCATCTTTTCCATTGAGCATCGACTTTTAGGTGGTTATTTTGAACCCTGGCCAGCATTCTTTCATATGTAGAGTGAGTATTAGTAGTCATAATGACCTCGCCTATGCTTGGAAGTATCTGGTTTTTCCAATGTCTCGTAATAGTCAAACGAGCGCTGAGAAGTATGTGTACTAGAATAGTTTTGTGCTCATGAGGTATGGATTCTATCGTCAATGTTAGTAATGCAAGACCCGAGGAGATAGGCACCGACCAATGCAGTACCCTTCTGATCAGGTGAAATACCTTTTTCCAGAAAACTGTTATCACTGGACAAGTCCAGAGAATGTGGTACAGAGAACCTGTCAATCCACAATTCCGCCAACACTTGTTCGATGTCTGAGGGGAGAATTTGGCAATTCTGAGAGGCGTCAAGTACCATCTCAGTAGAATTTTTTGTGTTAGTTCCCATAAACCTGCACTCCTAGTCACTGAGTAATTAGCTAGCAAGGCATATTGCCACTGCTCCTCTGAGTACCTGTTGCCGAGATCCCTCTCCCAGGCCATTATACTGTTATTCCTGTTAAAGGTGTATTTACTACCCAAAGTGTTGTAAAATAAGGCTATTCCTTTGGTTTTAGAGGTTAGGGTAGTAAAGTAGTGGGACACTTGCCATGGGAGAGTAATCGCGGCAGGGGGTGAAGTGTGCAGATAGTTCAACAGTCTCAGATAAGTGTAATATTCCCCATCTGAGAGCCCGTATTCTATTTGAAGGACTCGGAAAGTCTTAGGGGCTGGGCCTATAAGTAGATGATCGATTTGTGTAATCCCCAATCTTTCCCATGCACTAACGTCTATATTCGGGATAATGTGAGATATACTCATCAATGGTATTTGGATGGTTGTAAGATTGACATTATGAAACTTGGTATTTAGCAGTGCCGTCCAAGCTGATAATGACGCTTTAATGGTAGGTGACCATTCATCCGACTTAGCGGTGGCTTGTGGGCTAGCTAAAAGAAAATGGTGTAAGTTACCCTTATAGACCTGAGTTTTCTCAATTTCTACCCATCTACTACTTTTATGTTGAGGAAACCATGTCCTAAGTTGTGTCAATATGGCTGCTATGTAGTAGTCTTTTAGGACTGTTAGGCCTACCCCTCCCGCCTTCCTGGAAGACGTTAATTTGGAAAAAGCGCATCTTGCTCTCTTTCCCATCCAAAGGTATTTGTTAATTAAAGTTTGGGCCCTTGCGAAGAAGCTGTTGGGTACCGGGATTGGCAGGGTCCTGAATAAATACAGTAGTTGGGGAAGTATCAACATCTTGAACGCTGCCAGTCTCCCTGACCATGACAGCTCTGTTTTTGATATGTTTTGGAGCTTCTTATGCAGGCTATCTAAAAATTTTAAGTAGTTTGCCTTGACCAGTTCTTTTGTAGTAGAAGTCAGTTGAATACCAAGATACTTCAACCCTGATGTTGTCCATTTATAAGGGTATTTATCTGCTAACTCACGCATTGTAGCCTGTGGCACATTAAGACCCAGTATAAATGATTTATCTTCGTTAACTTTATAGTATGAAAGGCTATTAAATCTCTGCAGTACTCCATGAACCGAAGCCAAGGAAGTTTTTATATCCGTGAGCATCAGGATGACGTCATCCGCAAATAGGCTGACGACATGGGACGAATTTCGAAATTTGAATCCCTCTATGTGAGAGTGGTTGCGGATGTGACTCGCCAAGGGCTCCATGATCATATTGAAGATCAGGGGAGAAAGAGGACACCCCTGACGAGTCCCATTTGAGATTTGGAATGGTTTGGATAACACCCCCGAATTGTATATCTGAGCAGATGGCTTAGTGTATAATGCCATTATAGCGGCATATATAGGTCCCTCGAACCCGAAGGTTTGTAATACTCGCGACAAATATCCCCAGTGAACTCTATCGAACGCCCTCTCTGCGTCCAAAGCTAGGAGCAGAGAAGGCGTTCCCTGTATGTTCGCTTGATGAATAATATTTATTAATCGCCTCGTTGCATCAGATGTCTGACGTCCTTTTGTGAATCCAGATTGATCTGGGTGTATGATTTGGGGGAGAATGTCCATCAGGCGCATTGCTATTAATTTGGCATATAGTTTCAGATCGTTGTTAAGGAGGGATATTGGCCTGAAATTTTGAGGGGTAGAGGGTTCCTTCCCTGGCTTCGGTAGGGTGATTATTAGTGCTTTCAGCATCTCAGAGGGGAAGGACGAAGAGGCAACCGCAGCATTATAAACTTTGGCTAAATATGGTGCTAAAAAATCTTGGAAGGTCTTGTAGTATTCCCCTATGAAGCCATCCGGCCCAGGAGATTTGTTCGCTGGAAGAGTTTGTATGGCTTTCACAACCTCAGGGGCTGTGAAAGGAGAATTAAGTTGTGTAAGCTGTTCAGGGCTAATTTTTGGGAGGGATATGTTTTTTAGAAAATCATTAATGAGGTCAGTGGAAGGTTGGGGTGTAGTAGGATCATTTGATAGATTGTATAGGGAGCCATAGTAGTGGCTGAAGGCGTTTGCTATGTCATTAGGATGGAATAGTTTTTCTTTGGTGAAATGGTGTACAAGGAAGGGGATTTTGGATTTGTATCTGGTACCTCTTAGGCGTTGGGCCAGTAGCCTACCTGCCTTATTCCCATTTGCATAATAATTAGTGTTAAGCCTTCTAGATGTTTTTTCAAACTCGCCCAGTAAGAGCAGGCGTAGGTCATAACGGAGTTGGGATATCCGTTGAGAGATTTGTGGTGAAGGGTTGATTTTATTTTGGGTTTCTAGGAGTCGGATTTTCTGTGTTAGTTCTTGTAATAGTTTTTGCTGCTGCCTCTTCCTTCTTGCCCCCAGCTGGATGAAAATACCCCTCATATAAGCCTTATGGGCGTTCCATAATACAAAATTATCATCGACAGACATTTCATTTTCCGTAAAATATTGAGTCAAATGTTGTTCCAGCAATTTTTTAGTGTCTTTGGATTGCAAAAGAATGGGATTAGCTCTCCACACCGGAGTCGGATTAGAGGAAAAAGCATCGGAGATAGTCAGGGTCACTGAAGCGTGGTCTGACCACGTGATAGTATTGATGGCAGTGGATATCGTTCTGGTCAACACTCCCTGATCCACCAAAAAAAGATCCAGTCTGGAGTAGGATTTGTGTGGGGCAGAAAAAAAGGTGTAGTCTCTTTAGCCAGCATGTAGGCAACGCCAGGCGTCAAATAGGTTATGTTGATGAATAGCGGGTTGAAGGTGATTGCTCGCTCTAGGACCCGCTGAAGTAGAGTCCAGAATAGGGTCAGGTATTAGATTAAAGTCTCCGCAAACAATCAGCGAGCCCTTTTGGTGTTTCCTTATCTTGTTGATGGTTTTATTAAAGAATCGAATTTGGTTGGAGTTGGGGGCGTACACGTTAACTATGGTGTATTGTGAGGCGTTAATTTCACATAGAATTATGATATAGCGTCCCTGTGGATCCTTTATTTCCTCCTGCAGTTGGAAGGAAACAGTGTCTCTGAATGCTACAAGAACCCCTCTCTTCTTAGCATCTGCGTTGGCAGAAAAAACGTAAGGGAAATTTTTGTTGGAACATTGCGGAGGGTCTTTGGCGTTGAAGTGGGTTTCCTGTACACAAAGTACATCGCATTTAAACTGAGTGGCCTCCTTCCACATAGATCTTCTTTTAGCAGGGTGGTTAAGACCCTTTGCGTTCATAGACAAAAATTTTATCCCCATGGTTGAAGGGAGTATGTGCTGGTGGGATGTTGTGAATCAATGTTGAGTAATACAAGTGACCACATCTCCCTCCTGTGGTGAGAAGTGGTAATGCATTGGAACATTATTATTTCTGAGGTAAACAGGATGAAAGTACTCACTGTATGTTGGATCAGTTGATGGCTGGGAGGTTGTTTGGATCGGGAGTGAAGTTTTCCGCAAAGACTTGACCTCTCCTCCTCAGGTCTTCCTGATGCTCTATGAGTAAGCGTCAGCTTTGGAATCAATGGCTTACATATATGCTGCAGTGTAGAAAAAAACTGATAAACAATAAAGAAAACAACGAAAACAGAACTAAGAAAAAACAAATGCTGCTTAGCTCGCAGCAGACAGTCACGTAATTTAGAGGTTGTAAACATATTCCTCAGGGAGGAAGAGAAACAATGAGGGTATACCCTCGGGTGCAGCAAAAGCTGCTCAGGTGTATTCAAGGGGTGAGTCCAGGCGTGAGAGAGCCTCACTCTTCAGGGCACGTATGGCCAGTTTCCAAGATTTAGTGCTTTTTGCTATTCTGTGCATTCGCTTTCTGCCACTCAGACTCCTTATAGGGGTTACTTTTGGAAGGCACCGGCTGGCCCTCTGTTTCTGGGACGATCTGCCATTCTTTAAGCCGCTTCAATCCCTTTTCCAAGGAATCTATAACAAAAGTAGTTTCATCTTTGATGACTAAGTTTGGTAGGGTATCCCCATCTGTAGCTGATCTTGTGATTGCGCAGGGCCTTAGTTATGGTGTTGAGGTCTCTCCTCTTTTGCAGAGTGTGTTGCGAGAGGTCTGCAAAAAATTGCAGGTGTTGATGCTGGAGGGGAATGAGATCTTTGTTGCGCATGACTGCCATGAGCTTTTCTTTAGTGTAATAGAAGTGCAGCCGCAGGAGAACATCTCGTGGCACTTGAGTGGGGAGGTAGGATGGCTTGGGTAGGCGGTGAATCCTGTCTATGGAGACATCCAGCTCCGTAAGGTCAGGTAAAATATCCTTAAACAGGGCTATAGCAAAAGCCCTCAGCTCACCTTGTTGCACAGATTCAGGGATACCTCTTATTTTTAGATTATTTCGTCTTGCCCTGTCTTCCATATCTGCTATTTTTGTTTTAAGCCCTTCTATTTCCTCCCCGCGCTCATCATGCGCGTCTACCAGGTCGTTAATGGTTTCCGCGAATTCTCCCATTCTATTTTCCACATGTTCTACCCGTGCTTCAACCACTTTAATCTCCTTATTAAACTTAGTCATGCATGATACAATATCGTTTTGGAGTGTGCTCCTAAGTGACATTAACATGTCCTTCAGCACCGTGTCCATGACCGGTTGATTCATAGTAGGGAAAACCTCAATGCTGTCTGGCAGCTCCCTCGTGTCCTCCCCAGAGTCTATGTCAGGGCCTGCTGCTGAATCGCATCCAGAGCCATCCAGCCTAAATCTAGCCTTAGCTGGGCTAGCTGTCTGCGGGGTTGCAGGGAGGGAGTGAGAGCTATTGGGAGACCCATCATTGCAGCTATGTGCTGCGGGATGTAAGCGGGGATGTGCGGTCAGGGCTGGTGTGGATGTGGCGCCGGCGCCATTTTGCCTACCTTCATGCATCCCCCATGCATAAAAGTCTGTCAACTTCTGGGGCCTCCGGAGCTCCTTCCTTTTCCTAGTCATGATCCTCGGGCTGTCCGGGTGTAGAACGCTCCTTCTCTGGTACTGTAATATGCCTTGGAAAGCCGCTATTAGCCGCGTTGTGTCCCTGGTTTGCAGAGCTCAGCTCTCACGCCGCCATCTCGGTCCGCGGCTAGCCACGCCCCAACCTTCTGTTTTTTATTAACCCCTGAAATATTTGATATATATTGTCCTCGCAAGTACGCTTTAAACGCATCCCAAACAATATCCACCGAGGATGATCCCGCATTGTTCTCCCAATATTGCATGATTATTGATATTTTTTCCGCTATTTCCGGATGTACCACCCATTGCTGAGTTAGTCTCCACAGGGATGCATTTCTCGGAGTAGGAAAGCGTTGTCAGAACATTTGGGGTTAAAAAGAATATACATCTAGGCCTTTATATGATGCATATTATGTATTTTTCATATGGTTCACATTCATGTATATTATGAGCGAGAGGACAGCCATTTTGTCTCTAAAGTTAAGCTCATAGTTCATGATGGGTTGTGAACAATACAACAACTCTGTGGTTTCTACTTTCTCTTTAAGAGGTTAACCCACGTTCGCCATATTTAAATTTATTTCCTGTCTCACAAGAAGGCATTGTTTTTCTGTATCTCTTTCCCAGACCATAAACTCAAAGCTTTTGAACATTTAAGAAAATATACCAGCCTCCCCAGGTTGTAACTCAAAGGTTTGGACACTTGGTAAAATAAACAAGATAAGGAACTCTTGTTTCAAGGGAGCATAAAAACTTAAATTAGTATTTCAGAATAAGCTACAAAACTATAGGGCTTATTCAAAATAACCTGTGTACTGTATATCTTAAATAAGGTTTATTGTAAGTACCTTCACAAAGTATCTATACCAGTAATACGTGTATAAACCCATGTATGCATATATATAGATTAGTATTAAGGAGTTGTATACATGCTACTATATTAGTGGGGTAGCATTAGAAACTGCTTAAACATACATTCCAGTGGTTAGCTTCAGGAACTTCCCAAAACATTAACAAATGGCCGGAGTCAGTGTTGATAATAAACATTCACACCTGTAAATCTGAAGTGACGCCAAGATAGCGGGGATACAGGACATGTGTTTTGACACCCTTAGACAAATAAGTGTGTTTTACTAAGTTAGATCAAAGGGTAATCATAAATCTTAATTGAACTCAGTAACCCTAACATTAGGAATTATTCCTTATACACCACTGCCCCTACAGGTTAATAAGGACATTGTTCAAGATGGCGTATATTTGGTTGCTAAGGCAACCTTCCAAAAAAGTTACCTAGTGATAAGATACACACCCACTTTTGGAGTCAGATAAAAGTAGCAGCTGAGATCTCTAGAGCGGAAGATCGGAGGGAGCTGAAGAAGAGTTGATCTCTGAAGGCACTGACTCTCTGAAGCTGGAGGGGGCGATCTTAACGCAAACATGTAGCAATGGTGAAAGAAGTCCCTCTTGGGACTTTGCTTCTCAAACAGACAGAACTCTCAATTATTGGTAACGTATAAATCTTTTATCCTACATGCAATAGATGATTTGCGCATATACCAAATGGGGCCACTCTATTATTTTAGTAAGTGTTAATTGGTTCTGGGAGATTTCTAACTGCAGTATGACATCTTACGGAGGCAATTAAAGAAGAAACATATATATATAAATACATATTTCTATATATCACAATATTATTGTGAATCTTAGTGAATGGCCTGATGTTGGGGTATGTTTAAACAAGCGATGCATTAGAGATAGCTTTGTGTTTAAATAGACATTCTTGGCTAAATTACCAAGAATTGTCCACAGGACAACATATTGTCCGTATTTTCAAGAAGTGTAATTAGGAGATCTGTTTGTCTTGAGAAAGATAACATAATGTAAACAAGTTTGTTTATCTAAAGCCGTGAAGTCACGGAAGGTTACATTTCAAGAGCTACCAAGTTTTAGATGTACAAGTATCATTTAAGTATTGAACTGTGAATATACCTTGTCATATAGAGCTGGCATAGAAATGTATGTAAATATTATCTGGACATAATCCATAATTTATCTCTGATTGTAGAAGTATATCCATTCATTTGTTTGATCACGACTTATGCCTGATTTTAATTTGCACTGTACTTTAGTAAATATATATAATATTTTAAGCAATATTCATTTGTGTTACTTGTCTTCAAACTAGCACGGATATAAGAACTTAGAATTTCTTGTTAATATTGTAGGAAACTGGGAATCTCCAAAATTAAGATTTACCTATTTCCATAAATATAATAATATTTTTATAAAGAGGGGGGGTGTGGTGTTGCGCTGCTTCTGCTATGAGCATGTATTGGTGAAAATGTAATATAAGGTGCACAGTGGCTAACTCAAACCAATACATAAAATCAATACACAATTTAAAATAATAATGATGGATTACAGTAATGAATATATACTAGAACCATAAAAACAATCAAATAAATAAATTGAAAGTGCAAAGTGCATAAATTGTATACAAAAATTGATAAAAAACTAAAATGAATATAAAAGTGAACACTGCTGTGCAAATATGCTAAAAAGTGCAAAAACGAAATAGCCTGCAAATTGCAGTGCAATGAACTGTGCACAAGTGAAACTGCTAATTGCAAAGTGCAATGAAGTGCTAAAGTGAAATGCAGAAATAACGTCCAATAAGCAATGGAACAGAAATATGGATGTTGAACTCCAAAAGTTCATATGTGAAGAAATGGCAAAGTGGTGCCAGTGAAAAAAAAAATATGATTTCTTCAAAGTGACGGTCCTGGAACTTCGCGTGTACAGGTGATTCTATGGTGAGCAGATGTGTGAATTTCAACTTCCGGTGTCACACACTAGGGTAATAGATGGCCTCTTACCTTGCGGTAATGAGGTAACCGCATCTATTTAATTAGGGTCAATGGTTTCTCTGTTATGGTCCTAGCATCAATAGAAAGACCTTGTGCCGGACGCTGTGGTTCCTCGGATATATGGTGGACCTATATTGAATCCAGGGGATTGCTTTCACCTCCCAGTGATGGCGGGGTTTAAAAGGAAAAAATAGGATCTCGATCGTGAAGTACGTTTTTTTTAAAACCAAATGGTATGTTTATTAATCTAGCAGTAAGGTTGCTTGCATAAAACTCACATGAACTCACATAAAAAAACATGAAAGTGAACTTATCTCCTATGCGAGCTTGTTTGCCTCCGTCTGTCCGATTGCCTCTCCGTCCCTACGCGTGGCGTCACGATCACGTGACTTCATCAGGGGTTGATGGGAAGGCAATGAGATGGTCTTTAAATAGTTTTTCCATTAGAATGAATGCAGCGGCCATTTTCTCGGAGCTCAATGTTAATCCCCATTGGCGGCCATTTTCCCTAGAATCCTGTCTTAGTTATAGGGGCGGCCATCTTTATGGTGGTAAAAAATAATGAAAACGACAACAAATGCGCCGCCATTTTCCTTAGGATTTTGATAGTTTTGTTGGCGGCCATGTTTTTGAAGTCCATGCATCGGTATATAGTGATCTTTAATATCTACATAATACCTTGCAGGACATATAAAACGGATCTGTAAAAACGAGGGGGCTGCAATTGTAAATTATGATAATAGATAATAAAGCTAAAAAATATAAATACAATTGCACATGTGTTTATAAAAATAAATAAAAAATTGATGCAAATAACATTATAATTATGTATAACAATGTATAAATAATTAAAAGATAAAATTGAATAAATATATCCCCGGAATGGATATGGGGTGGGCTCTCACAATTATGGGGAATTAATATATACACCAATCCCCCAAAATGACAGAAAATAGGTCTGGTGAACATCAGATAGACGTCTGCAATATTCAAAATGAGCTTCTCAGATATTTGCTTCACAGATACATATGAGACATAAATATTAAAATAATAGAAGATAGAGATCTGCAGAATATGATATAAAATATAATATAAAAATTATAATATAAAAATGGGAGAAGGAGTGGTTGATTTATCGAGAGTGTATAAATATAAATATGAGAAGGAAAAGGCCATAGACACTACTAGGTGAGTTAGGTGTATGGTAAATTATTAGGTGTACTAGAAATCACTGAGGAAACAGTTGAGATCAAACTCAACGTTGAGTCCTCTTGGTACAAAAGTATCAAGGGTGAATATCCATTTGGACTCTAGTTGACATATGCCTCGTTTCCACTGCGCGGATCGGTTCGGTACGGTTCGGTACGGTACGCTATTTTGGGTGTTTCCATTATGAAAGCGTGCCATTAAACCGAACCGTACCGCACCATTCAGGGTCCTGCTTCAGACGTGGGGCCATAGAAAATGGAACGGTACGGTTAGGGCGTAGCTACTGGCGTCACACGATACATTCCACTGATTGGTGGACAGAAAATCGTCAATGCTGAAGTCAAAGTAAAGCGCCAAACAAGCACCTTGTCGCCCTCAATATAAAGGAGAAGGATGCCTGCAAACAACAGCAGGGTCTGGTCATCTGAGGAACTATCTACTTTCCTAAGGATTATTGGTGATAGCGTTATTCAGAGTGAGCTTGATGGATCAGTGAGAAACGAAAAGGTGTACAAAGATATTTCTCAACGAATGGCAGCCGAGGGATTTGAACGGACATCGGGGCAGTGCAGGGCAAAGCTTAAGAAGCTTAAAGGACAATATAAAAAAATTAAGGACGACAACAGCCGTAGTGGAAACAGTCGGAGTACTTGGAGGTGGTACGACGACATGGACGCCATTTACGGACATAGGCCGGCAAACCAAGGCAGGGAGGGTGGTCTGGACTCTGCAACTGCAATTCTCGAATCCATGGTAGACCCCTTTGGTAAGTTTTAATTTTTTTTGATGCCATAGGATTTTGCTATGCTAACCTGTAAAAAAAATATATATAACCAAATGTTTTTTTCAGAAACAGCTGATGGACTCTCCAATGATGCGTCAAACTTGTCAGATGATGGACCTTCAACGTCTTTCAGCAGCACCAGTAGTATCTCATCAAGCCAACCACAGAGTACCCAACCACAGATTAGCCTACTACAGAGTACCCAACCACAGAGTACGCCCAATGCACCCCGGCACAATGGTAAGACATGATGATAATAGTGAAATGTGTGCATTTTCTTAAAATAACTAATCAGTGGGGTAGAAGAGCAGTGGGTACAGAGGTGTAAGAGGTGAGAAGGGGGTTCAGCAGTGGGGCAGATGTGCAGGGGGTACAGAGGTGTAAGAGGTGAGAAGGGGGTTCAGCAGTGGGGCAGATGTGCAGGGGGTACAGAGGTGTAAGAGGTGAGAAGGGGGTTCAGCAGTGGGGCAGAAGAGCAGGGGGTACAGAGGTGTAAGAGGTGAGAAGGGGGTTCAGCAGTGGGGCAGATGTGCAGGGGGTATAGAGGTGTAAGAGCTGAGAAGGGGGTTCAGCAGTGGGGCAGAAGAGCAGTAGGGCAGATGTACAGGGGTTACAGTTGTGGGGCAGTAGATAAATGTGATGTAGTCTGGTGTGGCAGATGAGAAAGGGGGTTACAGTATTGTTTTGACAGATGTTACCAAAAACACTAGTTTGATATTTTGTATATTATAGGTCATAGGAGACGTTTGCAGTTGGATCTGCGCACAGTCATGGAGGATATGAGGGCAGCAGAAGAAAGGCAGCTGGAAAGAATTGAGAACGAATCTGAAAGGCGGTTTCAGGCACTGCGTCAGGATGCACAGGAAGCTATGCGCCAGGAGGCAGAAATCGCCCGTCAGCAGATGGAGCAGCTGTCTACCTTCAACCAGGCCTTCCTCGGTGTCCTAGGTCAGCTTGTTCAAGTCCTTTCAGCCAGTCGTGAACCCAGGTCACCACCCAGACCGTAGTGCCTTTCATGTAGCAAAGGACCAGTACCCATTTTTTTTTAATTCTTTTTTTATAAAAAAAAAATCTTAGTTTTCTTTAACAGAATATATGGAACGATGAGTTTTTTGTGAAACAAAAACCATGAGCGAATTTTTTGAGTATGTCTTTTTTATTATAAAACATTATTAACAATATAGCAAAAAGGTATTAAAATTTTTAATAAATCATGGTAAAAATTTAAACATTGAGGTGCAGCATCAGAGCCTGGCGTATTTCACTGCACTCTTCTTCCATATCATGGGATGCTATTACTGGTACTGGCTCTTCTGAAGATGTATTCCAATCCTGGTCAAAGTCTTCTCCATGACTTTCACAAAGATTGTGAAGAGCACAGCAGGTAAGCACCATGGATTTGGCAAGTTTAATGTCACTGTCATTCCTCTTCATAAGACACCTCCATCTACCCTTAAGTCTTCCAAAAGCATTTTCCACTACGACACGTGCCCTGGATGTTTTTTTGTTGTAGGTTTGCTGTTCTGTTGTCAGGCGGCCATTGTCAGGAAATGGTTTCAGGAGCCAAATTTGTAAAGGGTAGGCAGAGTCCCCAAGAACATAATACCCAACATTGACCCCACAAATGTTCTTAGTGGAACCAGGGTACAGTCCTCCCTGGCCAACCCAGTCCCAAAATGTGGACAATCGTAGAACACGAGCATCATGCAAACTCCCAGGCTTTCCTACATTCACATTCCAGAATAGTCCCTTGCCATCCACTACTCCCTGGAGGATGATAGAATGCCAGCCTTTCCGGTTGAAATAGTCAGTGTGGTATTCTTGTGGTGCTATTATTGGTATGTGTGAGCCATCAATAGCACCAACACACTGTGGAAGGCCCCACCTGTTCTCAAAGTACTCAGCCATGTCTTTAAGCTTTTCCCTGTCCGGAAAATGCACAATTTCAGGAGCTAGCAATGTGCAGACAGCCTTACAGAAGTCCTGCACACACCGGCACACTGAAGATTTACTGACACCGAAAAGATGACCAATACTTCTATATTCACTGTTGGTAGCCAGCTTCCACAGTGCAATGGCAACTCTTTTCCTCACTGGCAAACTGGCTCTGAAGTTGGTGCTTTGCTTCTCCATCGCTGGACGTAGCTTGGTACTAGGTATGAGAAGGTTTCCTCAGACATTCTAAAATTCTGCACCCACTGTGTGTGTGTGAATCCCGGGACGGTCACATCCGACCACTCATTGGCACGGGGGAAAGCCCAAATGACTGGTCGGCGGCGCTGATTTGCCAAAAGCAGAAGCATCTATAAAAAAAAAAAACACAGATGGTAACATATCACTAAAAAAAAAACATTATACATATATAACATATGTGTCTGGTGGGTCATTGTGTGTGTGTGCATGTCAGGTAGGTGGGTCAGTGTGTATGTGTAAGTCAGGTAGGTGGGTCAGTGTGTGTATGTGTAAGTCAGGTAGGTGGGTCAGTGTGTGTTTGCATGTCAGGTAGGTGGGTCAGTGTGTGTGTGTATTTAAGGTAGGTAGTGTGTATGTCAGGTAGGTCTGAGTTAAGTCGGTCAGTTGTGCTTACCCTATAGCGCTGCCGTCTTTGTCTTTGCCGCACAAAGGTGTACTAAACATCCAAGCTAGCAAATTTCTTTTCTTGAATGCTGTGTTTCTCATTGCCGCTCGCAACCTTCTCTCATACAGTGCGGCATGTATTTGGACTACAAAGAACCAAAAGGCCAGTAGAGAAAACACAAGCTGCTGGATAACCTTCATTATTGTTTTTGTTGTGTAGCTGGCGCTGACTGACGCTGCGTCACGTTTCTCGTCGCACTAGTGTGACATCACGCAAGGCATTTTTTCTAAAATCTGTATGGCCCCTGGCGGTCCGACTTGCAGTGGAAACGCTCACGAGAATAGACCGGACCATTCTAACCGTTCCAAACCGTACCGACCCGAACCGTTCCGCTCAGTGGAAACGTAGCATTAGAGTCCTCACCTTATGTCCCCCCCGCCAATGTTTGGTATATGGCTCAATGCCCCAAAATTTGAGCTCTGAGGGGTCTTTGTTATGGTGTAGCAAAAAATGTTTAGATACATTGTGTTTGTCAAATCCTTTCAATATATTTTGAACGTGCTCTTTAATGCGAATCCTAAGGAGTCTTTTTGTGCGCCCTATGTACTGAAGGCCACAGCTACACTCCAGGGCGTATACTGCCCATTCCGTATTGCAACACACAAAATCTTTAACCTCATAGGTATCGCCTGTACTGGTAGATGTGAAATTGGCTTTCTTCTCATTTGGTCTCTTTGTTCTCTTACATGCAAAGCATCGTTTGCAGGGGTATAAGCCTTTCATTGTGAAGAAGGAGAATGGTTTATTTGGTGGATCTGGTACATTCTTCACTATTTTATCCTGTATAGTTGGTGCCCTTTTGTAGATAAATCTGGGGTTCGTTGGTAATGAATCTTGTAATTGTCTGTCTGCCAGTAGTATGTGCCAATGTCGCTTTATGATTCTTTCGATTTTTTTGTGTTGTACATTGTAACCCAAGATAATTGATGTTAATGGTTTTGTGGATGTTTGTTTAATTTTATCTCTAATCAATTCGTCCCGATTCATCTCTGTCACTTCGACTATCTTCTCTTTGATGAATGTATTACTATATCCTTTCTTAACAAATCTTTGTCCCATTGCTTCTGCTTGTTCTTTAAAGGTGTCTAGGTTGGTGCAATTTCTTCTTAAACGCACAAGCTGACCCTTGGGGACGTTGAAGAGCCAATTTTTATGGTGGCAGCTTTCTATCGGCAGGTAACTATTCCTGTCCACATTCTTGAAGTGGGTCTGCGATTTAAAACCTGAATTATCCTGTATAATATCCAGGTCTAGAAATGTGACGCTTTTCTCACTAATTTCCCACGTCAGCTTGATATTCCTGTCATTTACATTCAGGTTTTCTAGATATAATTTAAGTTGATTAGGCTCTCCTTTCCAAAGGATAAAAACATCATCAATGTAGCGTTTATATTTTTTAAGTTCAACGGGTTTGTCATTAAAAACAGTTTCCTCCTCCCATTGGGCCATAAAAATACCGGCCACACTTGGGGCAAACTTGGCCCCCATAGCTACACCCGTTCGCTGATGGTAATAATTTTTATTGTACCAGAAATAGTTATTTTTAAGCCAGAAGTCAAGACATTTGATTATGAACTTTCTTTGCATACAGGGTAATTTGGTGTATGTTCTCAAACCCCATTTGGCGGCTTGGCATGCTTGATGGTGGAGAATTAGTGTGTATAAAGAGGATACATCCGCAGTGACCATGATCCATGGTCCTTCTTCTCTGGAAATATTCGTTATGGTTTGTATCATCTGTTTTGTATCTCTTAGATATGCTTTTGTATCCTGTACTACGGGTTGGAGATAATGATCTATGTATTGGCCAATCCTGGCCGTAAGTGAATCTATCCCATTGACTATTGGCCTTGGCGGTGGATTTGTTTTGTCTTTGTGTATTTTGGGGATTGTATAAATGATGGGGGTGCGCCAGGAGTCAGGTACTAGGTATCTGGCTTCTTTCTTGTTCAGGATATTCCTTTTTAGACCTAAGTGGGCGACTTGTTCAAGTGCTTTTCTGCATTTGAAAACGGGATTGCTGAGCAATTTACTGTATGTGTTTGCGTCTTCCAGCATTTCCTTCATGCTATTGTTGTACTGTTCTTTGGAAAGGACCACAATTGCTCCCCCTTTGTCCGCTGGTCTTATGACAAGGTCCTTCTTTCTCGTAAGTTTCCTAATTCCACTCTTTATGAACTTAGGTTCCTCCTTCTTTATTTTTAGATCCTTAATTTCTTCCAGCACTACTCTTTTGAAAACATCAATGTACTTATTGTTTTTTACTGGTGGGTTAAAAACAGATTTGTTTCTCAACATGCTGTGGGATATCGCATCTTCTCTAGGTCCTGAGATTCTGTGTGTGATGGGGTTTCCTGCTATGTATTTATTAATATTTAATTTTCTTACGAATTTCTGTATGCCTATATAGGTCTGAAATTTATCTAGATTTTTGGTTGGGGCATATTTTAAACCTTTGTCCAATACCCCGATCTCCTCATGGGTGAGGGTTTCGCCACTCAAGTTGAAGATTCCCTCTCCCTTTCCACTCTTTCTTTTTGAGTCTCTTCCCGGATCTGCATCCTCTCTTCTTTCTTGGTTTCTCGATCCTCTCTGTCCGTCCGGTGGGTGGTTCTCCCTGTCCCTGTCTAAAAAAGACCTATTGTAATCGGGGCCATCGTATTGTGTCGTATGTGGTCTCACATATCTGTCTTCCTCGTTATAATTTGCCAGAGGAGAATAATAGTTATTAGTTGGTATCGGGCTTCGCTCATTTTGTCGATGGTTTCTCCCATAGCCGTAGTCTCTAGGTGGGCTTCTGCCTCTCGGTCCATTTTGTTCATATGGGGGAGCTCTATGGTCTCTATTGTAATGAGGTGGCTGTCTGGGATCTCTATAATCTTGTGGGGGGCCCCTATATTCCCTTTGGTCGTATGGGGATCTATACCAATTGTTCCCATTGTGTGGTTTCTTTTTCTTCCAATAGTGGGGTTTCTTCCATCCGTTATATGGTGTTTTATCATTATATGGTGGTCTTCTATCTGTTTGCCTTGGTGTGTGATAATGTTGATTGCCCTGTCTCTCATTGTAATTCTGTTGTCTTGGAGTCCGTGTTCCATTATGGTCATTTTGTCTGCCACTTTGGATATCCGGTCTTTGTTGTTCATTAGTGTGTTGTGGGTGAACCCTTAAGCCTCGTACACACGGCCGAGATTCTCATCGAAAAAAACATGTCGTTTTTTTCGACGAGATTCTTGGACAAGAAACTTGTCCCGGCCGAGTGTACACACGCTCGATTCAAAGAACCCGCGGTTCTTTGAATGGAGCGAACGCGGTGACGTCATCGAATACGACGAGCATGCGCTCGTCACATTCGATGCCGTCGCCGCCATCTTGGTATACCCTTACCTATGCCTAGGAAGCTACCGCGCATGCGTCGAATTCATTTCGAACATGCGCGGGCTTCCCGGAGGACAGGTAAGTGTACACACACTCACTTTTCTCGTCGAGAAACAGGCTGACGAGAATCTCGACGAGAAAATAGAGAGCAGGTTCTCTATTTTCTCGTCGAGATTACTTGTCGGTTTTCTTGATGAGAAACCATACACACAAACTAATTTCTCGGCAAGACATCTCTGCCAGCAAGTTTCTTGCTGGTTCTTGCCGAGTAACTCGGTCGTGTGTACGAGGCCTTACTGTTTTTTCTGGTGTGGAGTATGTTGAGATGGGGTCCATCTGACCGATTTGGTTTTGCCACTTGAATACTTCATCCGATTTAAAATCATTTATGTCTCTGACATATTTTTTGCTTTTCCTCTGCTGTACCTCTCTGTCCTTTTTTGTGAGATCTTTATTTAGCTGTATAGTAAGTGTTTTGTATTCAGCTGTATCCTTATGTACTTCTAATTCTTCCTTTATTTCTGCAATAGTTTGTTCAATCTTTTTTGTCTTCCTTTGTTTCCTTTGTAATAGGAATCTTAATAACTCTAGGCCTCGTTCATTAAAGAACTTGAACCACTCATCGTTGGATTCTTGATCCATCAGTCCATCATTTGGAGGGATATCCCATCTCAACCTCCTTGGGACAATGCTTTCCTTGAGATACGTTTCAAAGGTGTTCACGTCCCACCATAGACTTATTTTTTTCTCCATGTTATGTCCTAAACGTCTCATTAGACTTTCTAGGTCTAAGGTTTTTTTATGAGTAACGTTAGTGGTACTAAATATTTCTTCTAAATTTACCTGTCTTGTCTCCAAAAAGGAGAAGACATCCATGGTTGCTGCAGGAATGGGTGGGATATAAGCAAGTGTACTGTTAAAGGTGATTATTCCTGCGCTACCAAAAAAGGAAAGTGGAAGGGGTACTGGAAACTGTCGCAAACACCGAAAGGGTTAATCCTAACCGAATAGGTAATGAAATAAAGAGGGGGGGTGTGGTGTTGCGCTGTTTCTGCTATGAGCATGTATTGGTGAAAATGTAATATAAGGTGCACAGTGGCTAACTCAAACCAATAAATAAAATCAATACACAATCTAAAATAATAATGATGGATTACAGTAATGAATATGTACTAGAACCATAAAAACAATCAAATAAATAAATTGAAAGTGCAAAGTGCATAAATGTATGCACTTTCAATTTATTTATTTGATTGTTTTTTATGGTTCTAGTACATATTCATTACTGTAATCCATCATTATTATTTTAGATTGTGTATTGATTTTATTTATTGGTTTGAGTTAGCCACTGTGCACCTTATTTTACATTTTCACCAATACATGCTCATAGCAGAAACAGCGCAACACAACACCCCCCCTCTTTATTTCATTACCTATTCGGGTTAGGATTAACCCTTTCGGTGTTTGCGACAGTTTCCAGTACCCCTTCCACTTTCCTTTATTGGTAGCGCAGGAATAATCACCTTTAACAATAATATTTTTATATTTCAGTATAAACATTCTGACATATTCGTAGGCCCTATGCTGAGATGCGTCAATGTTTCTGACAGCGTATTGACAGAAATAAAGGGGTGTGATCTGAGAGACCACTCGGTAGGTATATGGCTTCCGCGATGTCTGCTAACATTGCGGAATCCGTAAATGCTAGATCTATTCTAGACGCCATTTTATAGGAGACAGAGAAACAGGAGCACGCTCTTTTTCCAGGATTCTTCCATCTCCAAATCTCTGTTACTCCCATGGCCTGTGCACAGTTATACAAATCTGCTGAATGTTGTTTAGGAGGTTTTGGTCTATCCAGCTCTGGTGATAGAACCAAATTAAAGTCTCCAATAAATAACAACTTCGCTGGAAGATATTGAATGATTTTTTCCATTATCTCATTCAAAACTCCCACCGAAAATGGGGGTGGAATATATACTGCCACTGTAATATACCTCTGTTTACCAATCATATATAACAGAATAATATATTTTCCATTTAAATCTATGTAGGCCTTCTCTATTTCTCCAGGAAAGGATTTATTTACCAGAATCGATACCCCCCTAGCATAGGAAGAATAGGTGGAATGATATGTTTTTTGTATCCAAGCTTTTTTTAACGTTATTAATTTTTTTCCCATTAAATGTGTCTCCTGTAGTATAATCAATTGGGGGTATATTTTCTTATATATTGAAACATTAACGCTCGTTTAAACTTTGAATTTAATCCTCGAACATTCCAGGATAGTAACGAAAAGCAATTATTTATTTTTCCGGGCATTGTATCTAAAGTATGGGAGGTATAGATACCTCCATCGTATCTTGTACCCCCTAATTTTATTAGGGAGTATTCATAGGGTACTTGAACCACACCATTGAAAATCCCATATATACTCTCCCCTTACAATCACTCCACCTCCCTCCTCCCAGCCCACCCTATCCCTCCCCACTCTTGTATACAATCCCATCCATTCGTGGATGGGAGTGGAGAGGAACTTCTTCTATCCCCTATTTTACTGACCAAAGTCTCTATTCCATGCTCAGTATCCCTCATAACCCAACTCAATCCCAAAAGAAAAAAAAGCAAACATCCTTCCATTCCCTTGTGTGGCAGGCTCTCTAATAAACTATAAATCTCACACCTCATTTATCTAGTCTATTGTGTATCCTTAGACATTTCTCCGTTATTTGGACATCCTCTAATCAGCAAGTTCCCCCAAACAACAGAAGAAACAAACAACAAAAAAAAGAATCTATACAGAGAATAAATCTATGTGAGTCTATGTGGTTATTCTGCGTGATTACATCCTTAACATCAATTAATATTTTATACTTCCACATGCTAAATCCTTCCTATCCAGGGAAGGAATGCATATTTTACATACTATCATTTCAAAAAAGATTCTCCAAATAAATAAATATACTTATTCGATTATATTATATTAATTAATGCTTTACACTTCTGCGTATCTAATCCCCCCTATCCAAGGAAGGAAAAAATATTTTTCAATGCAGTCATCTTAATTTCCACAAAATAATTATATATACCTATTCAGTGTTATTGTGTCAATTAGTAATTTGTGATTCCTCGTGCATAGTCCCCCCTATCCAAGGAAGGAAAACATTGTTCAGTGCAGTCTTTTTAAAATTCCTTGTGTATACAATCCTCTTCCCAACCTCCCTCCTCCTCAAAAAATAAAAAATAAATATATAAAAAAATTATCTACGTGAATCTTATGTGATTATTCTGTGCAATTACATCCTTAACGTTGGTTAGTGCATTATACTTCCGCATACATAATCCCTCCTATCCAAGGGATAAAAGCATATTTTAAATACTGTCCTTTCAAAAAAAAAAAATCCAGATAGATGTACTTGTTCGGTTCTATTATACTAATTAATGTTTTATACTTCTGCGTATCTAATCCCCCCCTAGCCAAGGAAGGGGAACATATCGTCTTTCAATGCTGTCATCTTTATAATTCTGCGTATCTAATCCCCCCTATCCAAAGAAGGAAAACATATTTTTCAGTGCTGTCATTTCAAAATTCCACAGATAAATATACAGTACCGGTATATCCCTATTCAGTGTTATTATATTAATTAATACTTTGTGATTGCACATGCACAGTCCCCCTTCTCCAATGGAGGACTTATTATTCAGTGCTACCATTCAAAATTTCATGTGTATATAGCCCCCCCCCCCCAAAAAAAAGGGGAGCAAAACAATCTATTTAGTGTCTAACCACTCCATCGCTAAGATTGGTGTTTAAAAAAAAAAAAAAAAAGTGTGTCCCCCATCAATCACTCGTAATTTACTGGGGTATAAAAGACTATTTTAACCCCTTCTCTCTCAGTCTTTTACGTATTTATGTATAGGCTCTTCTTTGCTGCTGTATCTCCACTGGATAATCGGGAAAAAATAACAATTTAGCGTTTTCATATTGTATGTCCGCCCTTGACCTGGCTGTTGATAAAATTTGATCTCGGTCTCTGTAGTTCAATAGATTTGGTTTTGGGGCACAGAAATAAATCCTATGTGCTCTCTCCACCGCAAATGTTGAAGATACTTCTGTTAGATTCAATACTTCTGTCACTAACTTTCCTGAAAATTTGATTGGGTTATCTCCCTCCACCCGCTCTGGCAAAGCCAGAATTCGAACATTATTTCTTCTTAAACGACTTTCTGTGTCTATTGCTCTGTCCTGTAGTGGTTTTATTTACAGGGTCCTCTTCGCCCTTCTTAGGGCGCTGTTTTGAAAATGTTTTACATTGCTGCTGTGGTAATTTTTACACTGGGTTGGCGCATCTTGCGCATTTTTGGCGGGCTCACACCTAGTGCTGTGCTTCTTCCCCCACATAGGTCTACTCTTAGAGCCCATTCACACAGGGGCGTCTTTGGATCCGACTCCAAATCGCCCCAGGTCGCCCCTAGTCGCCTCAGGTCGCGCTGGCTGAAGAAATCAATGTAAGTTAATGGAGCCGTCTTAATGCACACTACTGCAGTCGCTCCGACTTCAAAAAAGGTCCCTGTACTACTTCAATCCGACTCCTAGGTGACCTGTACCCATTCATTTCAATGGGAGTCGCCTCTCACTGTCTTAATAGGAGCGACTCTCCAGGAAGAAAACATACATTTATCAGGCAAAACTCTCTCTCCCCCCTCCCTCCCACAGAGCCGATTCTTGTTTGATTGGCCACTGGAATGTCTCCTGTCCTGCAGGCAACTTGGAGTTGCCTTGTAAGTAGCTCCAGGTCGCGCTGTGATTCATTCTCAAGTCGTGTCTGAGTTGCCTCATAAAATCGCACTGGAAGTCGTGTTGCCCCTGTGTGAATGGGCTCTAAGAAGTAATGTCCCTTGTTTGGGACCCCACGCTACTCGCTGACCTACACCCTCCTTTTGGCCAGAGGGCCGGGTGGAGATCCTCGACTAGCACTGTTTGGATGCCTTGGGAGGCCTTTAGGGCAACTTCCCCACTGACCGTGTTACATGTTTTGGTTTTTGTTTTCCAGGTTTTTATGTTTCTTTTCTATTTCTCCAGCACTCATTGACTCACGGATCACTCACCTGCAGGTCTTTTCTCCCTCCTGACTGGGGATGGGGACTTCTCCACGACATCACTACCTTATGGCTTCCCTGAAAGTGGTATCATATAAAGTTCAGAGGGCTGGGATCGCCTAATAAACGCAGTAAATTGTGGCTCGAGACTAAACGTTGTTTTGTTGCAGGAGACACACTTTCGCACTGACTCAGTCTCCCGCCTTCCCACACACCTATACTCCCAATGGTTTCTCAGCAACTCCTCTAGGTCAAAATCGAGCGGAGTTGCTATAGCCATACATAAGCACTGCCCCTTTGTACTGATAGATCAGTTAAGTGACCCAAATGGCAGGTACGTTTTTATCAAGGGGACCATTCTAGGCCGTAAATTCACTTTTGCAACCGTGTACGCACCAAATACTTGCCAAATCACCTTTTTGGACTCCCTCTTGGATTCCCTCTCCCATTTCAGAGAGGGCCCATTGATCTTGGGGGGAGATTTCAATGTCAGCCCAGACCCTAAGATGTAAACATCTGCAGGGCGTTTCACTCACTCCTTTGCTTTCCTCGAACGTTTCAAGAAAACCTTACAACCTCACCACCTTGTCGACTGCTGGAGGCTACTCCACCCTACCGACAAAGATTTTAGCTACTACTCGGCAACTCATGCCGTCTAAACCCACATTGATCTGTTGCTGATGGACCAATTTTCCCTGGAGACCTTATCCAATGCATCAATCGGTTCTATCACCATATCGGATCATGCCCCAGTGTCCCTCTCCATGTGTCCGTCGTCCTCCGACGCCAGGTCCTGGACCTGGCGCCTGAACGAGAATATCTTGGATGATGATGTGGCATCTAAAAGTGTCTCAAATTAAATTTCTTTATATTTTGCCGAAAACTCAACGGCTGATGTGGGGATGGCGTCTATTTGGGAGGGCCACAAGGCAGTGATCAGAGGGGAGCTCATTTCCCAGGAAGCACGGTTGAAAAAGGCGCGGGAGGGGGACCTTCAATCCCTCCTACCAAAAATACACTTAGCAGAACTTAAACACAAGCGTAGTTTGACTCTAGAGTTGGCGGCAGAACTCCAGGCCCTTCGCCTGGAGCTTGCTACTCTGCTGGACACCCGCATACATGACCGCCTACGTCACGTATCGCATAAATTCTATGAATACGGAAACAAGTGTGGGAGACTATTGGCCAGGGCTTTAAAGAGACAGCAGGCCTCAGGCCATGTGCATAAACTTTGGGCCGGGACGGGTCCCCCTGTAGTTCACTCTTCTAAAATTGCAGCTACCTTTAGAGACTACTACGCCCAGCTGTACCATCTCCCTGCCACACTACCTGGTCTGATGGTGGACCAGAAACAGAGCCACATTCTGGATTATCTGACTGAGGCCCAAGCCCCCCAACTTCCCGCCCAAACCAGCAAGTCCCTCGAGGCCCCCATTACCCAGGAGGAGCTAGAAATCGTGGCAAAAGCTCTTCCGACCGGGAAAAGCCCAGGCCCTGACAGATACACGAATGCCTATTATCGTACTTTCCTTCCCTTGCTCTTCGGGCCTATGTGCTCTTACTTTAACACCCTGTCCTCAGGCACAGCTATGCCCAAGGAAGGCCTATTGGCCCAAATAACGGTGTTGCCCAAGGAAGGGAAAGACCACACGGTCCCTAGTAGCTACAGACCAATATCGCTCTTGAATACCGACATCAATATTCTAGCAAAAATTTTAGCGAACCGTCTTCAACCCATTCTACCTTCTCTCGTGCACCCAGACCAGACGGGGTTTATTACCGGGATAGAGGGATAATTCTAATTGGGCTATTCAGCTGATCCACTGGGTTCAGACACAGGCCGCCCATCCACCCTGTCTTCTGCTGTCCACTGACGCAGAAAAGGCGTTGACAGGGTGGATTGGACCTACCTTCATGAGGTACTGTCCAGGCTAGGGCTCGGCCCTAAAATGCTCTCCTGGGTATCCTCTTTGTACAGCCATCCTGAGGTCCGAGTTAAGGTGAACAGAGTCCTTTCTGACACCTTCCCTATTGAGAATGGAACCAGGCAGGGGTGCCCGCTGTGTTCTCTCATTTTCACCCTTTCCCAGGAGCCTCTGCTTAATAGGATTCGCTCTAACCCCAACATTAAGGGTCTTAGTGTCGGATCGCTAGAACATAAACTCTTTGCATATGCGGATGATGTCCTGTTTTATGTGGCTGACCCGTTGATCTCTCTCCCCAACATTATGAATGAACTGCAGACCTTCGGTTCTATTTCTAATTTCAAAATTAATTTCGCTAAGTCGGAGATCCTGTCCATAAACATTTCCCCAAGCTTGCGTACACGGTTGCAATCCTCTTTCTCCTTCACCTGGCGCAACACACACATGAAATATTTGGGGGTCTTACGCCCCTCTATTCTCAGTTGTATAGCATTAATTATGTACAGCTACTCTCCACTATTAAATCAGACCTACACAGGTGGGATAGGGAAGCCTTCTTGTTGATGGGCCGAGTCAGTGTGTTAAAGATGAATGTGTTGCCTCACATCCTGTTCTTTCTCCTGTAGTGAAGTAGTATAGTGGTAGATAATTGATATTTAGGTATTAGTATGATGATGATTAATTTCCGCAGCAACAACCAAGTTCTCCAGAGAGTGCAATTTATTTGACTTTCAACACAGAACAAAGTCCACAGATGATACAAATCCACAGAGTAAATATGACAACCAATAGTAGCTTTAGAGTCCCATATTTTCCTAGATCAATTCTAGAAATGTGACTTCATATCCATAGAGAGAATATGACAAGAGTAGACTGGATGCCAGCTTGAATGTCTAAAATACTGGTCTGACACTGAATGGCTGAGTAATTTGATTGGCTGTCTCCTTTAGGTCTTTGATCTGTCACTCTGTCTTTTAGAGTGACAGATAATGACCCCCAGCTGCAGTCATCACCTGCCCTAATTTGCATTCTTGCATATTAACATACCCTTTGAAATGTGTAATTAGATTAACAGATACTAATGTAGCCTACACCCTTTTGATGTGTAAAACGGACTTGTCCTGGAATGCCTACATCCCTAATATGTATTCTTGCATATTAACATTAACATAGCACATCATAGTCATTATCCGTCCCCTTTGATATGTGTAGTAAATCTTGTTTGGCCATACCCCCTTTGGTCAACAAACACCCTTTGATGTGTAACCTTGAATGTATGCGACACATATACACTGTGCTATACATATAACACAATACATAAAATACATACACATATATATTAATATTACAACACCTCCAAATGGTGCCCATCTCTTTACCTGGGTCTTTCTTTTCGAGCCTCAACAGTGCGTTTCTCAAATATATCTTGGCAGGGACGGAGCCCTCGTTTGGCTCTTCGTACTTTACAGAGACCTAAGCAGCTGGGAGGCCTAGGGGTCCCAGATGTATATTATGAGGCGATCGCCCTCCAGCAGATATTAGATTGGCAACATGGGGGTATCCACCAGGGTATGGGTACCGCTGGATTTTTTTTTGGCATGCCGCAATTTATCTCATGCCCCCTGCCTTCCCCAGGCACACAGAGGTCTGTCAGCCTATGTCTCCCCAATGACTGCCCATGCCTTAAAGTTATGGGATCCTTTAAACAAATCGGGACAGCTTGCCCCCCCATTCTCCCCGCTGGCACCCCTAGAAGGCTTCCCCTGGTTTGCCCCGGGGGAACACCCATCTTTCTTACGTACCTGGACGGCAGATGGTGAGGTGACTTACATCCTTTCTGGCAAGACATCAGAACCCAAATTAACTGTATTCTGGACATAGACCTCCCGGACTCTCCAATGGGCTTACTCCTGCATGTCCCCACCATTCCTCTCAGCCTTTACCAAAAGTCGGTACTGCCTCATCTTTTGAATACGGCTAGGAGACTGATTCCCGTTTATTGGAAAAATAGCCAAATCCCAAGTCGTTTAGACTGGATCCGTTTAGTGAACGATATCAAGGCTGCAGAGGAATGGATGGCAAAATGCAAGGACAAATATGATAAATGGTATGGTATATGGGCCACATGGATTCACTATGTTGAGGCGGATGTACGATCAAAGGACCCCACTCCATCAGGGGAGAACAATTGTCAGACTGATTACAGATCCGACTTATCCATCTGAACTATATGCTGCAGGTTTGCCCACATAATTTGCATTAGTGCACTTTTCTTTGTTTATTTCCTTGTTATCCTTGTTCTATGGTTCTGATCATAGAGATCAGTATTTTTTTTTCCTTATATTTTTTAATATGTCTCAGCCACCTGGTTTTGTTCACCTGTCTGAATTTGTCCACAAATGCCACCTGTGCCCAGCAGAGGGATTGGGGACATCTTAATAGTGATATGATTCATATGTTCTCATGACCACGTAGTAGACGCCTCCGTCTCTTATGCCCTCTTGGTTGGATGGCCAATCGGGCCCACTATTTTGTAAACTGCATGAATACACGATTGGACAGTTTTGTACTACTATCTTTTATTTTTCGTGGCCTTGTTATATTCTGCATTTCTTTGTTTTGTCCTCTTTTTGTCTTGGACTGTTATGTCACAGAAAGTGAATTCTTATATAAATAAAGATTAGGGTATATATATAGAAAAAAAAAAAAAGACGATTAGGGGGGTGGTCTCACCCTGGTGGAGAGCAGCTGCTGAATTTTACAGCTACTACCACCTACCACTTTCTAAAGAGCTCTGTCAGCCACACAAACTGAGCCGGCTTTCTTATTATGCCCAGGAAGATGGGGGAACCTGCTCCAGCTGCTGACACTTTTAAACTGAAGAAGGGAGGGATTGTTTCTTACCTCCAGGATTTCAGAACCCCCACACAGCATGTCAAAAGATGGTGGATTCCCCTTCTACATCCTTATCTGGTGAGCTGCAGGCACTGCTGAGGCAAGATTTGCAGATGGAAACTACAGTGATGGGAGAGTCTCTCTTCCTGTCTCTTTCTTCCTCCTTTCCCTGCACTGGGGTAGTGTCTGATACTATTCCCCCTACACAAGCAACTTGTCTTCCTTGGGACTTTAAGCAATTTCTGCAGGATCTCTCTACTAAAGCAGACCTTACTGTATTTCCTAAAGAAGTGGAAGACACGAGACAGATTTCCTTGAGCTAAAATCTGAAACTTACCAGCTGAGGGCTAGGGTAGAAACCTTGGAAACCCAACATAGTGCCACCACATATGCTTTATAATCTATGCAGTCTCAATTGGGGCAAAATTACCGCAAACTTTAGAACCTCCTCTCACAGCTTAATGACTATGAGAATCAAAGCTGCAAGAAAAATATTCACATAAGAGTTCTACCAAAATCTGTAAAGTCTTCTGACTTGATCCTTACCTTGCTTCCTGTGTTCAATAAAGTTCTGGATTGACCACTTCAGCATTCAATAGAAATCGAGCAAGCAGAGAGGGGGCTCACTGAGGAGGCTACCATTTAGTGGTCTACCATTATGTGGTTATCTCTGTCTGTTTTTTTGCATTGCCTGTCCCAATTCTACACTGGTGCACTTTTTATTTTCTGTATATTTATGTCAAGTTTAAAGCTGGTGAAGTATAATGTCAAGCGGAGTAGAGTTTGACGAGAGCTTTGCTCCCTTCATCCCCAAATTTTATTGCTAAAAGAAACCCATTTTGTGTCTGGGTCGATTTCCAATTTACCCAACTTTTAATTTGACCGTTGGTTTCATAGTACATCCCCAATTAAAAAAAGCAAACGGTGTATCTATAGCTATCCACAAAAATTGCCCTTTTGATCCTGAAGATCTTTTAGTGGACTCTGATGGGCGGTTTTTATCATGGTAAAAAGGTAAATTGTATGGACAATTACCATTGTCAATGTTTATGCTTCCAATTCTAGACAGGTCGCCTAACTGGACAGTGTCCTTCAGAAGGTTTGCAATTTCTTTACTGACCTTTTGATTGTTGTAGGGGACTTTAATGTCTGCATTGATCCAAGGTTATATTCTTCATACGATTAGGGCGCCCTGTCCGCAGTAGCCAGGAAACATCTTTATAAATCCCTACTCAGTCTATGACCGATAGACAGCTGGTGAGTTCTGCATGTAAACGATAAAGATGACACTTCTCTCATGTTCACCTATCTTACTCCATCTTGATATGTTCCTGGCTGACCAAGGATTCTTAGATAAGGCGTCACCATTTACTATTCATTCCATCACTTTTTGGATCATGCCTCAGTCGAATGGTTTATTGTGCAAGACTTCTCCTTGGTCGTGGCGTTTAAATAAGAACCTTCTTGATGACGTGGCTGTTGCCTGGGCAATTCACACAGCTCTTCGGCAGTATTTTCTTGAAAACAACATGGGGATGTATCAGAAAGTGTTCTCTGGGAACGCATGGACTGCCCCTACTGTGTAGTATATAGCCGTCTCTCTTCTTTTCTTTGCATTTCATTGATGCAGGTTTTTTATACATTTATCTGTTCAGTTCACTTGGATTCATGAATTTCCATCATTAGTGCACTGCCCCTGGTGGCAGCTTTTGAATGTATCACTGTGAAGGTGTATTAAGTTTGGATTTATTTCTTATTCACAATTAGTCACTATTTGGCCTGCTAGGCTGCACATCAGTTATCACACTTTTAGTGATAGTCCCCACTAAGGACCTTATTCTGGTGTAATTTATATAGATTTATTTGCACATCTCACTTTTGCATTTTAGTTTGGTCAGAAGATCACATATTTGGGGGTAGCTCCAATTGACCACACTAGCACGTTTTGTTTGTCACTTTATTGATTTTGCACAGCACACAGTCACTTTACCACAGGATCATTATCAATCAAGTACTTTTGAAGTTTTTTCGCTACGGTACCTATTGTATAGGGATATAGCACTTTTACCTTATCCAATTACCTCATACCTTGGCAGCACCACTTACGCCATCTCTAGAGCACTTACCAGTCCCTGGGAACAGGGTCCTAAGGGGAGGCAGCAGCCAATCCACATGCTAAGCGTGGATCCCACAGATTATCCACTAAAACAAAAAAAAAAAAAAAAGAGTATGATCCTCGGATCTCCGCAGATCTAGACAAATAAACCTTGACTGCCCGGACAACGTCCAAGGAGTGCAGTCGTCTCTCTTCTGCCGAACGAGGCTGAGAGAAAAAAGAAGTAAAATAATGTCCTGATTTAAATGAAAGGCCGACACCACTTTTGGCAAAAAGGATGGAATAGGTCGTAACACGGTTCCCTGCATGATCGGACCGTCAACTCCGACACCCTCCTAGCCGAGGTGATAGCCATCAGGAAGGCTAGCTTGCGTGACAGCAAGTCTAATGGAATTTTCTTGACAGGTTCAAATGGTTGTTTCTGTAATACAGACAACACCAAGTTCAAGTCCCAAGGACGCATAAGTGACCTAATAAGGTGGAAGCAAGCGAGTTGCCCCCTGCATAAAGGTTCGGATCAGTGAATGGGAGGCTAAGGCCTTTAAAAGAAGACTGATAGGGACGAAACTTGACCTCTGATTGTACTCAAAGCCAATTTGATTTCTACAGCTGACTGTAGAAAAGAGAATTCTCCTAATCACGTAGTTCCGAGGATGCTATTTTTTGGCTTCACACCAAGCAATAGAAGTCTTCCAGACCTTATGATAGATCTTCCTAGTGACAGCTTTTCTAGCATTTACTAGGGTAGACACCACAGGTCCTGAGATGCCACGGTCCTTTAACACCCCGGCTTCAATAGGCATGCCGTCAAATTTAGAGGCTGTAAATTGGGGTGGAATATAGGACCTTGAGACAGTAGATCCGGGCGCTGTGGAAGCATCCATGGCCCGTCCATTGTTAGTCTCACAATCTCCAGGAACCAGGGCCTTCTGGGCCAGGCTGGTGCCAGTACCGTTTTGGTATTTACGAAACGTTTGCGCCGGTAACGCAGCGCTATTCCCCATTTACTAAAGTGTTCTCGGCACACGGGAGGAGGCGCTCAGTGCGCCACTTACTAGGGTAGACACCACAGGTCCCGAGATGCCACGGTCCTTTAACACCCCGGCTTCAATAGGCATGCCGTCAAATTTAGAGGCTGTAAATTGGGGTGGAATATAGAACCTTGAGACAGTAGATCCGGGCGCTGTGGAAGCGTCCATGGCCCGTCCATTGTTAGTCTCACAATCTCCGGGAACCAGGGCCTTCTGGGCCAGGCTGGTGCCAGCACCGTTTTGGTATTTACGAAACGTTTGCGCCGGTAACGCAGCGCTATTCCCCATTTACTAAAGTGTTCTCGGCGCACGGGAGGAGGCGCTCAGTGCGCCACTATGGACCTGGCGCACGGCATCTTCAAATCAAAATTAAAAGAAGCTGGAAGTTCCAATATTATGGGGTGATGTGAGGTAGTATAGTAACAACTGCCTAAGTAACAAATATGCCCAAAATAGAATGAGAAAGTATTTTTTTCAGAACAAGCCTGCTGCGCCTGCAAGTACGTTTAGAACTGCTTGAGGTCTTTTTGTGCACTGTGCATGCACAAGCGGCATTTGCGCACGGCCAAGTGCGTTGGTTCACTAAGCTGGCAAAATCTTAGTAAATGTCAAGTCAAGTAAATGCATTTGTGTTGGTTGAACAGGCGCACCTCTAAACTTGACATTTTTTTCTTAACGCTGGTTCACTTTTATGTATTTTTTTAAGGATATTTGCACACAGGTCATGTTAGCGTGTTACGTTGTTAACATGTTACATGTACCTTGTTAAAATTATGTAAAAAGACTCTCGCTACTCTAGCTCTTACTAAAAGGGCATTTAACCTTCCCCCTCTAATGCATATGTTTTATTTGGTTTAGTTTTTGCTTTTAAAGGTGAACTCTGCACTCCACACTCAAATGCTCTTGTCTGCCCCTTCTAATGCATATGTTATCTTTGGGGCTAGTTTTTGCTTTTAAAGGGGAACTCTACACTCCACTCCATTCTCCAAAAGGCTGTGAGCTGCCTTTACCAATCCAAACCACTTTTGTGGTTCTGAGCCCCTCCTGCCCCCAAGCATCCACCCCCTTTCATTAGCTGGCTTGCTGTGTTTGGCTAGGGGTTTGTTAGTGCGTGGGAAGGGGTGTTTTTTTATGTGGGGGTTCTCATTTTACGCCTTTCCAGACACAAATGGCCTTGTATGTATTGGGGGGGGGGGGGAGTATTTTTTCTTTTTTGGAGTTAAAATCTTGCAGCCGCAATGTCGATTTGTAAGTTTGCTCTAAAGCCGTACATCTTTGAAGCAGCATTTTGGATACATGCTACAGATGCACCACTTTACAGGCAGAGTAACCCCCCCCCCCCAAGTTAATAGCTTTAGGGCAAGTTCACTCTATAGAAACGCAGTCCAGATGCTTTTCTGCATGTGCGTTTTGGATGCATTCCTGTGCGTTTATGATGCTTTTTTTTGCGTTTTACAGCGTTCCAGTACAGTCCAGTGCAGGAAAAATGCAGCATGTTCTACTTTATTTTATGGAAATGGAACACACTGGAACTGCAAGCAATGGTGTAAACTATGCCATTGAAAAAAATATAACCTACTTTCCATGCATTTTTGAGGCATAAAAAAACGCACTGGACTGCATGTGGTGTGAAATGGCCCTTACGCAATTTGGCATATTTTTTTATTTTTTTGTTTCCCCTCTTTTTTTTATTTATATTCTCTTTATTAATTTTCTTACATATTCAAATTAACATTGTACATACTTATATATATTTATTTTTCACAATAAAAATTAGCAAAATGTTATCAGTGTAATTTACACTCTGTTGACCCTCGTCCCTCCCTCCTTTCCCCCTCCCCCTTTACCATTTCTCATATTAGGTTTTTTCTATTTTGCTTTCTTCCATTTTTACACATTATTCAATGTTTATTTTTATTTTCATTTATTTTCCTTTATACCATTCTTCTTACTCCCTTTCTTTTCTCTCTCCTTTCTTCTTCTCTTTCTTTCTTCTCGTTCTCCGCCTTACAGGGGTATCCCTATTTTTTCCAACCATGGGTTCCACACCTTTTCAAACTCTCTTGTGTTCCCTCTCAATATATACTACCCTCTCCTTCCATATTATTGCAGTGACCGTATTGGCCCATTCTCTCACTGAGGGGGGGTCTTCTGCCTGCCATCTTTGCACTATCAATTTTCTTGCCTGAAAAAGGCATCTAAGCACTGCTTTTGTTATATTAGTTGCTCTGCTTGTTCCTTCCCCTAGTCCCAGGATGCACATTCTAGGGTCCATTTCTTTTGTTGTCATATATGTCCTATTTATGCTATCCAGTACCCCTGTCCAGTACCTAAATAATTTCGGGCACCTCCATAGCATATGTATCAGGTCCCCTGTATCCTGGCATCTGGGACACCCTGCATCTGTTCTCCATCCAAATTCAAACAGCCTTTTTGGTGTATAGTATGTCCTATGTAGTAGCATTAAAAATGAAAACTTCTGAGCCGGTGAAACAGATACAAGGTGTCCACTCTCTAGTACCTTTTTCCATTGTCCCTCGGATATGGGCCCTAGATCTTCCTCCCATTTCCCTTTGCTTTTGAGATGTTCTGGAGCTGTAATACTTCCTTTGCATAGATGTGGGTATATTTCGGATATACGGCCCCCGGTCTCACTCTGATTGGCCAATCTCTGAAAGATAGGGGATTTGTGCCAGGCTGGCCCCTGTCTATCAAACTGCATATTTAGTGCGTGTCTAATTTGAAGATATCTATAAAATGTATGTTTAGGGACATCATATTCCTCTCTAAGTGTAGCGAAAGTTTTTAGGATTTTTCCCTCATACAACTGGGCCAGCCTAGTTATCCTCTTCCCTTCCCATTCCTTAATTTTCCCCATCTGCTCCAACTCCTGAAGATTGCTATTATCCCAAAGGGGTGTGTATTCTGTCTCTCCTTCTAATCCCCCTATTGCTTTCACAGCTTTCCACACCTTTATTACCATCTTGACCGTGGGGGATTTGTATGAAAATTAGTTTGCCTCCAGTGCCTCCATCACCAACTTGTGGGGTGACCCCATTGTCATCAATCGCCCATTTGTATCCCCTCCCAGCTCTGGTCTCATTCCTATATGCTGCAGCTGTTCTGCCAGGAAGTAGCACCGTGGGTGTGGTACCGCCATACCTCCCTCCCTTGTTGATAGTTGCAGGGTCTGTAGTCCTATCCTCGCTTGGCCTCCTTTCCATATTAATTCTCTAAATAGTGTGTCAATTTTCCTAAACCATTTCTTATGTATCCATGTTGGTGTATTATGCAATACATATAATAATTGTGGCATCCACAGCATTTTGATCAAATTACATCTCCCTGCAACTGACAGTGGGAGCCGCCGCCATATTTGAATTTTGTTTTTAAATTTAGAAAGGAGGGGAACTATGTTGTTATTTATATATTTATTTGGGTCAATTGTTATATATACAGTATTCCCAGGTATTTCATTGTATCCACCATTTCTAATTGGGGTATTTCTACTGAGGTTTGATTGGCGATAGGGTCCACCGGCATCAGGGCTGATTTTTCCCAATTTATAACCAATCCTGAGAGTCTACCAAATTCTCTAAAGATACTCATGGCCTGCTTAAGTGAATGATCTGTGTCCCCCAGGAAGAGAAGAACATCATCCGCAAATAGTGCGATTCTCTCCTCTCCTGTCGGTCTCACAAATCCTTTCATTTTTGTATTCGTTCTTATTGCTATAGCCAATGGCTCCATTGCTAGTGAAAAAAGCAGGGGTGACAATGGACACCCCTGCCTTGTGCCCCTCTCCAATTTAATCTTACCTGAGTAATCATTGTTGACTCTAATTTTTGCACTTGGGTCACTATACAGGATTTTTATCTATCTAATAACTGATGGACCAAAACCAAATGCTCCTAGAACATGCCAGATATACCCCCACTCCAAGCTATCGAACGCCTTGACCACATCTAGGGACATAACTGCCCTTGTACCCATATTCTGTGTTGGAGTTTGTAGGTTAAGGAATACCCTTCTAATATTCATACTAGTTGATCTACTGGGGATAAACCCAGTTTGATCTTGATGTATTAGTCTTGAAATAATTTTGTTTAATCTAGTTGCCATTATTTTAGCCAATATTTTAGCGTCTGAGCAAAGCAGGGAGATGGGTCTATAGGATGAGGTCTCTAGGGGATCTTTCCCTTCCTTATGCAGAACTATAATTATTGCTTCTGCCATCGATTTAGGCAATTCCCCCTCCTCCCTTGCCCAATTCAGTGTTTTAAGAAGTTCCGGCAATAGCACTTTCCCATAGTATTTATACGTTTCTATAGGGAGACCGTCAGGTCCAGGCGATTTCTGATTAGCCATCTCTGCAACTGCTAACTGTACTTCAAGGGTTATCGGAGCCTCCATTCCCTCTTTCTCTGCTTCAGTAAGAATTGGTATTTTAATTTTCCCAAAGAATATTTCCAATTCCTCCTCTCCCGCTGCACCCTGTGATTTGTATAATTTACCATAATATTCTCTAAATGTATCTGTGATCTCTGATACCCGAGTGGAGATTTCTCCTTTCAAAGTCCTAATCGCGGGTACTGCGGATGGGGAGGAATTGGTTCGCACCAAATGTGCCAGCATTCTTCTGACACTCTCCCCCTCCCCAAATGCGGCTTGTTTCTGAAATAATCTTTTATTCTCAGATTTTTTAATCATTGCTATTTTATATTCTTGTTGTTTATTCATCCATATTCTTTGTCGCTCTGATGTTGGATTTTCAACATATTCCTTTTCTGTATTCACCAATTCCCGCCTTATCCTATTCTCCCACTCTCTGGATGCTTTTTTTACTTTTGCTACTTGTTGAATACATATTCCCCTTAGAAATGCCTTCAGCGTATCCCACATCACTCCCTGTGTCACAGTTCCTTCATTAAATTCTATAAACTCTTGTAATTTATCTAGAATCTCCTCAGGGCTTCCGATTACTTCAAACCATAAAGGATTCATCCTCCATACTCCATTAGATCTATTCCCTTCTAAATTTACCAGAACTGTCACTAACGAGTGATCTGACACCCCTCTCGGCTGGTATACTATGTTTTTTATTATCTGGGATGCTTCCATATTACCTAGAACTAGGTCGATCCTAGAAAGTGTTGAATAGGAACTAGAAAAACAAAGAATATTGCAGCACATCTGGGTTCCTCACTCTCCATATATCCAACAAACCAGCTTCTTGTAGAATTTGATACAATCGACACTCTGGAGGATTTGGTTCCCCTCCCCCTGGAAACCTATCCCATTTTCTATTTATAACCTCATTAAAATCCCCCACTGCTATGATTGGCATCCCCATCTTATCCACCATAAATTCCATTAGCTTATATATGACCTCCATTTTAAAGGGAGGGGGTATATAAATATTTGCAAGAACATATTCTCTACTCTCAATTACACAGTGAAGAAAAATATAGCGCCCCTCCTCATCAATGCTGATCTGTCTGCAAGTAAACACCACCCCTCTTAACAAGTACTGACACACCTCTGGAATAAGAGGTGTGCACTGAGTGGTATTGGTGTTGGAACTTCTTGCTTTGAACTTGTTGTATAGTAATTTTAGTCAAGTGAGTCTCTTGGAGACAGATCAGTCCCACCTCATACATTTCCAGCATATCAAATACTGCAGCTCTCTTGGCAGGGGTACCCAACCCACGGACATTCCAAGACCCCATTTTCATTACTCTGGACTGCATAAAAAAATCAATTCATTCAAGAAGGCATAACTAACCAAAACACAAGTTGCCTGAAATAAATTACCAAAGAAATCATAAATCTCTCATAGCGATACACTGTGATTAAAACTTTTGACTTCCCCCTGTACCACACAGTGCAAAAATATTCTTTCCTTTTCTTTTCCCTTCCTTTCTCTTTAAAAAATGTGATTATGTGATTTATTCCACTTTTTACTACCAATTTACTTAATTGTTTTATCATTATTTAGTGAAGTCACTGTACTTTTCTTTTCTTTCTTTACCCCCACAAAATGTGCTATTTTCTTCCTTTCCCAAAAAAAGAAAAAAAAAAAAAAAAAAAAAAAAAAGGAAACAAATGTGCTCCATATATACATATATATATATATATATATATATATATATATATATATATATATGTGTGTAAATTTTAGCCATTATTAAATTCCAACCTTTTTGTATTCCTTGTGACAACTCATTTTGGTCCCTCCCCCCCTACACCTTTCTAGGTATTCCCTAGGGGCTTTTTTTGTGAACGGTCCATACATCTCCCCACTTTCCCCATTTATATCTTCCATCCTCCCCTCCCCCCTCCCCTCACCCCAAATTCTGTTTTACTACATTCTCCACCCATTCTTTTACTCCTCCAGTGGCGTGTGTCTCCCCTCACCCTCAAATACGTGAACTTTCCTTTCCCTTCCCAAAAAAAAAAAAAAGAAAAAAGGGGGAAAGGACAGAAAGGAATAATCAACAAGCGAAACCTAAATGTATCGCATCATTGAGCTAAATGTCACTTCACTTTGTTGATAGCTGATCCTTTTTATCTTCCAACCACCCCTGCACTCCTTCAGGGGTATCGAAAAATTGTGTCCCACCTAACGCTACCACCGTAGTCGTGCTGTGTACAATAGTGCATACGTAACACCAAGAGTTTTCAGTCTACGTTTGGCTTCAATGAAACCCGCCCTTTGCTTCTGCAAATAAGGGGAGAAATCGGGATATATTGATACCCTGGTTTCTCCATAAAAAATGGACCCCATCTCTCTACCCTTTCTTAGTAGGGTTACTTTATCCCGGTAATTAAGGAATTTCATTAACATTGAACGTGGGTACCCTCCTGTGGGAGGGGGTTTAGAGGGGACTCTATGCGCTCTTTCTATCGAAAATTGTTGCGAAAAGCTTTCTCTGCCAAATAACTTTATGAACCAGTCTTCCAAAAACTCTATAGGATTAGTCCCTTCACACTTCTCTGGTAGTCCCACCAGTCTTATGTTGTCCCTGCGATGTCTGTTCTCCATTTCATCCATTTTTTCCTCAAACTTAGTCATTTGTCCCATTAGTTTTCTATGCTCTTGTTTAACCGGGTATAGTTCATCCTCTATCTGTGAAATCCTTCCTTCTGTTTCAGTGATCCTTTCATTTGTCTTTTGGAGCTCAGACCGCATTGAGACCAGTTCCTCCTTAATACCTTTCATCTGGTCACATACCTCCTCCAATGACTGTTTACACGCATTGACCACTAGGAACACATCCTTTAGTGTGGGAATCCCCTCTATGGCAATATTTGATCCCAAATTTATCTCTGTCCCTTGGATGGCCGTAGCCGTGCTTTTATTATTGATGTTTTTAACTGTAGCTGCTACCGTATGACCTTGGCTTCTCCTGTCTGCTGTCCCTTTAGCCTGGGTCTGTGTTCCCCCTCTAACTGGAGTGTGTTCTGAAGCGTGAGCAAATTTCTCCAGTTTGGCAGCTGCTGCCGCAGCCTGATTACTTTTGGCCGATCGTAAAGATTGTGGTCCCACGTTCTCCTGGCCAAGGTTATCATCCCCTTTTTTCTTCCTGGACATAGTGCCTTATACACAATTTTCCTTACTGTGCAATAAAGTGTAATAAAGTCCGTTAAAGCCAGTTAATAGCTAGCTGCAGGTCTGATTTGATATGTGGCTTAGTTCAGTTTTTAAATTGTATCAACACTTATCCCGCACACAAAAAAAAAAAAGCTCTAGCAGTGTGCCATATCCAATGAGACCTGAACTGCGGTTCCAAAGCGTCCATACAAGTGTATTCAGCGGATATCAGCCACAGCAGTAATACAGCAAAATAGAAAAGTCTGTAACCAACAACTATATTTTGCCAAGTGTCTCTTTTAGGTTTGGGACTAAACCATAAACCATATATAGTATGTCATGAGCGGGTCCTTTACTCACGTAACCTCAGATTCACAGACTCCAGCAAGACTTCTCCTTTCCAGGATGCAATATTGTCCTGGTGGATGGGATGGGATATGAAGAGATGAATCAATCCAAAGTTACTGCGATCATAGCAGCGCAGCACACAGCAGTTTAATCAGGCAGAATAGCTCGCTGACGTTCCTAGGTGCACCACTGCTCTGCTTTGTTAACACAGAGTACATGGTGTGCTGCTCGCTCTGCTTCCTGCCCCCACTTCCGCATTCCTTCTCCACCCGGGAGACCTTGATTCCTCCCGTCTCAACTAACAGCAATCTCGGGTGACCGAGTCAAAGGCAGGTGGGAGCGGCGTTGCTCACAGTGGGGGCCTCATCCAGAACGAACCACGGAGCGCATTAAGACGGGAGGGCGGGAGGAGACACACACACTCTCACACTCCTCTCTCCTTACTCCTCACTCCACATCTCCATCCGGTCACGCCCCTCTCCAAGTCGTGGCAGCATGCCGCAATTTGGCATATTTAAAGGCACTTCTTGTTTCGTTTTTGGGGTTCCCCAAATTGGTGACATTGATATATGTCCCTTAGCGTGGGACCTGGGCCCCCATACCCATTTTAAAGGCCAATAACTAGAAGACAAGCCAGCCAAGTGGGGACTAGCAAAATGAACAAGTCAGTTCCCATAGACTGCAATGGTATTTGTTGTCTAACTTTTGCCCATGTTAGGCTCTTTGTTTGCCCCCCTGGACCGGGGGGTGTTTGTTCCATCTCTAATTTAGTAGCATGCTATATGATGTGCTTAATTTTGGACAGGGGGTGGCTTATTTTGTGCTAGCTGCATTTGGGTTGGTCTGGGCATGCTGGCACACCAGTGCTCTTCTGTGCCCTATAGTGCTCACCAGTGCCACTACAGTGCTAATCTGTGCCATTAGTGCCACCTGTGCCCAAAAAAGCCACCACAATGCTCATCAGTGCCACTACAGTGCCACATCAGTGACACCACATAGCTCATCTGTGGCACCTGTGCCACTACAGTGCCCATCAGTGCCACTACAGTGCCATCAATGCTCATCTGCACCACTACAGTGCTCTACAGTGCCACAACAGTGCCCATCAGTGTCACTACATTGCCATCAGTGCCACTACAGTGCTCAATAGTGCACACCAATGCCCATAAGTGAGTGCTCATTAGTGCCACCCTATCATTGAATCCTAATCAGTGCAGCCTCAGTGCAGTGCATTAGTGTACATAAATGCACCCTCATCAGCGCACCCATCAGTGCAGCCTCTTCAGCACCCATCCGTGCAGCCTCATCAGCACCCATCAATGCAGACACATCTGTCCTACAGTCCCTATAGCACCACAGCCCACAGTCACCAGTATAGCAAAAAAATATTCTTCCAGTGAGGAGGCATACCAGCTTCTTAGCCTGAGTGAAGAGAGCAGCCGGGAGTCCGATTCTGCATATGAACCCATTTTAAATAGTGGGTCTGCTAGAGAATCGGAGGAAGAGGAAAGTGTGCCCATGAAACCAAGGTGTTCTGGTGAGGAGCAGGCTACCACAAGTAGAGCAGTGGCATCAACCAGCAGCTCCGTGCCATCCACCAATAGCGTAGTGGCATCCACTAGTAGCGCAGTGGCATCCACGAGAAATGAAGCACCACTGTTCAACATGTGAGTACAATGTTTGTCTGCATTTCCATTTAACAAAGGTTTAACTGCGCTATAGATTGTGCATTTTGTTTTTTTCTTGTTTTATTGGGACAAATAGAGCTTTTGGTTACATTCAAGGCTACTTTCACACTGGGGTGGGGGGGGGGGGCGTGACAGACTCACCCGGGACAGAGGTTTTTGGAGAGGACTGAATGCTAGCCTCTTGCCTACCGATCATGGGCCCTGGCATTTTGGGGAATGGTGTTCTTTGTGAGCCTGGGGACCCTTGAGTTAGTGTTACTTTGGATTCAGGTCCATGTCCCCCCAAGACACACAGACTCTGGGAACCCTGTATATGCCATATTAGAAATAGTGACTGATTCATACTGTTGGGACACATACTGTTAGGCGGTGCTGATGTCAACTCCAGCCACCTGTCTGTCTGTTGTCTGTTATAATGTAAAATGAGTCTAGTGTGGCTTCTATTTCACCCATTGTGCTAATTAACCCTGCAATTGTATGAAAGAGTTCTGTGTTGATATGTATGATAATGTGTATTGTAGTTAGGGAGTCACATCGGCTACATAAGGGATAAGTTAATTAGCTCATGTTAATTTATGTTTCTGGTTACCTCCTCTTTAACTGTATATAAGACTTCTGTATTCTGGTTCTAATAAACTGTCTGATGTTTTACCCTACACTGAGCTACGACTAGTGAACGGGAAAGCTAAGGGGCCCTTGGATGGTGTGGTTCCGGACAGAAGAAGCATTTACGGCGGACAGACTCATTTTGAGTACGGGGTCCATCACAGGGGGCCTTAGCGGTAAAGCGCTGCTAATTTTAGCGGCGCTTTACCGCTATCATGGCGGCGCTTTTCGGCCGCTAGTGGGGTGCTTTTAACCCCTCGCTAATGGACGAATAATCAGTTATAAGCGCCCGCAAAGCGCTTTGCAGGCACTTTGGCAGCGCTGCTCATTATTTTCAATGGGCAGTTGCAGTGGAAGAGACAAACGCCCCCGTGTGAAAGGGGTCTAATAACCACTTGGGCTTTTTTTTTTTTACTATATTAAAAATAAATATTATATTTTACTATATGAAAGGAAAAAAGTTCCAAAACTTGCGATTGCTTACTGTAACTGACCTCCGTTTGGTACCACACGATCCAAGACCCTTTAGCCCACCCAGTCATTAGCCGTTACTCAGTGTAGGGTGAAAAACATCAGACTCTTTATTCAAACACATGTAACAACAGATATACTAATCAGGGACCCTCCCCCCCTCTCTTGGATTCAGGGCGGGGTAAACTGCCCAACAACAATAGACACACAGGTCAGGTGTATTCAAACTTCTCATCAGTAAACAGTCTCATCAGCAGGGAGGGGCTGCTGGAGGAATTCCCCCCCCCCCCTCCACCTAGACATACATCCTATAATATACTTTTCTCCCAAGGCCGACAGACACAACAGAACGATGGAATACAACCACACCCAAAGTGACTCCCGTCCCAGTGACACTTGGTGCAAACACTTGTAGGGCTGATGCTGGGGAACAGTAGGGCAATCAGGTTAGTAGGGTCCCTGTGACAACCCCCCCTCCACTTTACGAGTGCCAAAAGGGGAACCTCAACAGGCTACCCTAGAGGCACTTGTGGGTTGCTGGGCTGTGATGGGAATCTTGCTGACGGGAGAGCCCATCTGCATTTTGGTGTTGGCTCCCCCTTGGGTACTGAATAGTAAAGTTGTACGGTTGTATGGCCAAACTCCACCTTAGCAGGTGGCCGTTATCCCCTAAGACCTGATTCAGCCAGATGAGGGGGTTGTGGTCCGTGAGAATGGTGCACTCCCTGCCAGAAAAATAGGGTTGCAGTTTTTTCAAGGCCCATACTATAGCCAGGCACTCCTTTTCAATGGTGGCATAGGCCACCTCCCTGTCCAGCAACTTTCTGCTAAGGAAGACCACCGGGTGGTCCTCCCCGTCATCATTTACCTGGCTGAGGACAGCCCCCAGCCCATATGTGGAGGCATCCGTCTTCACAATGAACCTTCGCTTGTAGCTGCCAGGGCGGGTCACAAGAGAGGGCCTCTTTTAGCTGGTCAAAGGCAGTCTGGCAGGCCGGGGTCCACGTCACCACCCTGGACATAGCCTTCTTGGTCAGGACTGTCAGTGGCTGGGCAATTGTGCAAACAAATTTGCGATAATAGTTTGCAGTGCCCAAAAAGGCCATGACCTGTTTTTTTTTTTCTGAGGAGTGGGCCAGTCCCTTATGGCTTTGATTTTAGCTGGTTCGGCGACGCAGTCTGCCTCCCCCCACCCGGTATCCAAAGTAATGGACCTCGGCCATTCCCATCTGGCACTTAACGGGCCAGATAGTGAGGTTGACGCCCGTGTAATTAGGTCTAGGACGGTGCCCACATGCCGGAGGTGGTCTTCTCATGTTTCACTGAAGATGGCAATGTCATCAAGGTAGGCGCAGGCAAAGTCTTGGCAGCCCTGCAGCAACTGATCCACTGTACACTGGAAGGTGGCAGGGTCATTCTTCAGCCCAAAGGACACGCTGAGAAATTCAAACAGCCCAAAGGGGGTGATGAAGGGAGAACGTTCCCTCCCTCCCCCGGTTAGGGGGATTTGCCAGTAACTATTGCTCAAGTCCAGTGACATAGCAGGCCCCAGCCAGACGGTCCAGCAGGTCATCTATATGGGGAATCGGGTAGGCGTCGCTAACGGTGTGGCCATTAAGACGTCGGTAGTCTACACAAAATCGCATGGTGCCATCTTTCTTGGGCACAAGAACAGGTGGGGCCCAGGTGCTCTGGGAGGGTTGGATAATTTCCCAGGTCCAATATTTCACTCAGTTCTTGTTTTATGGGTGTTCTGTACGGCTTCTGGAACTCGGTAGGGACTTGTTGGATGGGCCAGGTTTGCAAGGTTTCCACATGATGAGTGGTGAGGGTCGTCCTTCCGGGCCGAGAGGAAAAGATGGGATGGGGGTGGTGCACAACTGTCTTCATGGACACCTGCTGTTCTTGGCTGAGCTGGGGGCCCAAGGGTACCTGGTGTACATCAGTCGAGTGGTGCGCTACCTCCAGGAGATCAAGCACAACTTTGTTGTCTTGTTTAGAGGTTAGAGAGGATACCGCCAGGACGGAAAGGTTTCTGTCATGGTATTCCTTGATCATATTGACGTGCATGGTCTTTTGCCACTTCCCTCCGATCATCCAGCGCAAGAACATAGTTGGTCTCCTTTACCTTCTTGATGATTCGAAAGGGTCCCTCCCATGTAGATTCTAATTTGTTTTGGGGATTTGGGACCATCATGAGGACCTGTTGGCTCTCGGCAAACTCGCGGGTTCGAGCTTTACGGTCATACCATGTCTTTTGGTGGGTTTGGGCAGCCTTGAGATGGTCCATTGCGAGCCCAGCAAGTTGGCCCATTTGTTCACGCCGTTTTAGGACGTAGGGGACCACAGGAACCCCGTATTGTGTAGTTGGCCCTCCCAGTATTCTTTCAGCAGGGTCAGGGGGCCTCGGACCTTCCTCCCATACAGCAGCTCAAACAGGGAAAACCCATTAGACTGTTCACAGTCTGGTTCCTGGTCGAAAAAGGCACGTAGCATGGCCTTCAGGGTCCCGTTGAAGCGCTCACACAGTCCGTTGGTTTTGGGGTGATGGGGGGTGGCCTGGATAGCCCTCACTCCACAGGTCTGCCAGAGGGACTGAATCAGATCGGACATAAATTGTGTACTTTGGTCTGACAGAATTTCGGCTGGAAAGCCCACTTGCGTGAACACTAACTAGGGCTTCTGCGACTTTGGGAGCTGTGATGCTGGAGAGGGCCACTGCTTCGGGATAACGGGTAGCATCATATACCATTGTCAGGATGTACCGCATTCAAGTTTTGCTGGGGCGAGCCAGGGGTCCCAGGATGACGATAGCCATCCGCTGGAACGGCTCCTCAATGATGGGCAAGGGTTGCAGGAGGGCTCGTTAGCCACCCGTCCTCCCATGTCGCTGACAAGTATCGCAGGTGCGTCAATAGTGGGCTACCGTTTGAGACATCCCGGGCCAATAGAAGGCCTGGGATAACCGTTTTTCTGTCCGTAACTTCACTTGATGCCCTGCCATGGGAATGCCGTGGGCTAGGGGTAGCAGTTGGGCCCGGAACTGTAGGGCACTATCAGCTGCTTGGTAATGGTCTGGGGTCCATCCGCGGGAGCGATTTCTACAATTCGGTATAATAATCAGTTTTCCTGCACTATCTTGTCCCCCGCTCCCAAACCTGGTCAGCTCTACCCGGGTCCAGAAGCCCATCAGAGTAGGGTCCGTGGCTAAGTCCTATTTAAACTGGTCCAGATCCCAGGTTACCCCACTAGTAGCAGGCGTTGGGGAAGGGTCACTCACCGCAGGTGGCAGATTTCCATCCTGGTGCTGGAGCTCCTAGTTCCTTTGGGTGGCTTCCCAGCGGGCTTGATTTTGCGTGGTGGCCCAGAAAAAGTGACACTGGAGGTCACCAACATCATTCCCCAAGAAGCACATCTGCAGGTAATCCTCCCATTACTCCTACATCAGAGCGTTTGGGCCCCAGTCCAAAGTTCTGGGTGACAGTAGCAAGAGCAATGAAGTGTTTGGTGCCGCCTGCCAATTTGATCACTATTCCTGGGCCGGGGTGGAGAGCGCCAGGGTGCACAACTCATGGGTCCACAATAGTGAGGAACGCACCCAAATCTCGGAATCCCACCGCCTTTGACCATCCACGGTGACCTCTTGTAGGCGCTTTCCTTGGAGAAGCGATGTAGGTGCCTTAGCAGGTTGTAGGCCAAAGACTCCTGGAAGGGGGTCCCAGTCGACAGAAGAGGAACACCAGTCTGGAGGTGGTGGCAGCAGGTCCTCGGGAACTTTGTACAGATCCACATAATGTACTGACATGCCAGGGCTAGGCCTGAATTTTTTTTTTCAAGGTCTCGGGGACCCGATGGGTAGTCCGGAACTGGGCCCGATGTGCCTCTAGCGATACAGTGCAATAGTCCAGTACTGCCCATTTTTGGTCCTCATAGCTAAGTTTCTTAAGAGGATCCATAATTCGATAAGCCTCAGCGCGCCCCCCCCCCACGCACCGCTACTACATGGCGGGTCCAGTCTGCGGGCGGTAGTTCGCATTGATGTTCAAAGTCCTGAAAGAACCCATCCACATCCCCAGTATTGTCTTGGTAGGGCTTAAAGTCCTTCCTGGAAATTCTTTGGGCCTCCCGTACTGCAGGGAAAGACACGGGGTGGTGGCTTGGTTTTTTGCGGTCTCCCATTCCCTTTGTATATTTTAATGGCTGCAAGCTTTCATTCAGTGGTGGAATACTTCATCAGAGTGGCCATCCCTTCCTCGTACCAGACAACCCAAGGGCTCCTGTTGCCTGGGCTGGGAGGCTCTGGTCTGTCTTCGCTGGAAAGTGCCTGACCCCCATCTGTGGTCGACTCCTCCCGCTGGCTGTTTTCCCCCAGCAACTGGACCAGCTGGTCCTTATTCAGTCCCCTGTGGTTGAAACACAACGTTATAGCTCTTTCTTGAAGACTGCTTGCTGTCTAATGTTGATACTCTGGGGCCTCAGTGCTTCTGGTGTTCAGACTTTCGTCAGCCATCTTGAGCGTTCTCGTCCTGCTGCTGCCAACCAGTTGTAACAGATGTCCATCCTCAACAGGACTATGTCCGCCTGTCACGGAATCAGGCTCAGAGGCCAGTAGCTATAGCAGCAGAGCAGGTATTCACACAGGTCACCCTGGCTGATGACACGGGTTCACCGGAGGTGCGGGGTCTAAGCACGAACTGGTATTCACCAGAGCTCCTGATGGTGGAGATGGGCTTTGCTGCGTGTTAGTGCCAGCTCGCGGTCCTCAGGATAGCACCACCAGGAGGTAAGAAAGCCGGGGTCCGGTAGCAGATATAGCAGGTAGGGATCAAGCAGAAGCGTAGTCGAGAAACAAGCCAAAAGTCGGTAACAAAAAGTTGCAGGTTGGGATTCAGCAGAAGCGTAGTCGAGTAACGAGCCAAATGTCGGTAATGAATGGTAGCGAAGATACGGTCGGCAGCAGGAGAGACAGGAGCAAGATATTGGCTGGTGAAGGCACAATATTCTGACAACCAGGAAGTGCAGAGACATGGCTTGAATCAGGAAGTTCATGGGAGGAGCAAAGGGTTCAAGGTAAAACAAGATTCAAGACAAGATCATTCAAGGAGCTGTCCAAGGAGCTGTCCAAGGAGCTGTCCAAGGAGCTGTCCAAGGAGCTGTCCAGGTGGCTCAGCAAGCAGAGTCACCGCTAGACACACCAGAGGTCCCAGGTTCAAGCCCAGGTCCTAACACCGCTGTAAATGCTTCCTCTATCTGGTACCAAACGATCCAAGACCCTTTAGCCCACCCAGTCACTAACCGTAACCGTCTTATCAGCAGGGAGGGGCTGCTGGAAGAATCCCCCCCCCCACCTAGACATACATCCCATAATATACTTTTCTCCCAAGGCCAACAGAACAATGGAATACAACCACACCCAAAGTGATTCCCGTTCCAGTGACACTTGGCACAAACACTTGTAGGGCTGGTGCTGGGGAATCGTAGGGCAATCAGGGGAGTAGGATCCCCGTGACACTTACATTTAAATTCTTTACTTATTAAATATTGGTGGTCAGTAGCACTTTAACTGCGCACCCCCCCCTCAAAAAAACACAAAAACAATCGCACAGTGGCAATATAATACCCCCCACCCCCTCAATCCTTAAAAAAGGTCTCATTGGCAGTCTGTGACAGCTTCACCCCCTTTCAGTCCAGGCCAATTTTCAGCACTGTAACACTTTGAATGACAAGTACTCAGTCATGTAACTCTGAACCCAAATTGAATTTGTATTATTTTTTGAGACAGCAAGAGCTTTGTTTTGGTGGTATGTAAAATGTAAGTACCCCCCCCGATTGTTTTCAGCCACGAAAGCCTCTGTTTAATCTACCACTGCCATGATGCTGCACATGTGACCAGTTACGACACCAGCCATTGGATGGTTTGACAGTTTGGTTGAGAGCACAACCAATGGGAGTGTTACATTTCTGACACGTGCCAGAAATGAATGTTTTAGGGATGGGTTTACTTCCGCTTTAATCACCACTGGGTTTTTTTGTTTTGTGCTATATAAAACAAAAAAAAGACCAAAGATTTTGAGAAAAAACCCACATTGTTCTTGGTTTCGGTTTGCAAATGCATAATATTTCCCCATTAATGTAGGGAAAAATGTATTATGCTACATTTCTTCGGTGAAACAAAACAAAATTTATTTAATTTCTTACTTTTTCAAAAAAATTGTGGCAAAAAAATTACATCTTTAAAAAACTCACCATGCCTCATATTAAATACCTTGGGATGTTCACTTTCCAAAATGGGGACATTTAGGGGGTATGTGTACTGTCCTGGCCTTTTAGGGCCTCAAGAAATGAGATAAGCAGTCAGTACATCAGGACTGATCAATTTTCAAATATATATACCTAGGGCTTAAGCAACTAATCAACAATCGATTCTGAAAATAGTTGTCAACTAATTTCATAGTCGATTAGCCGATTAGTTGGCCTGCATACAGAATGCATTATTTGTTTATATATCAGGAAATACAGAGCAGCACACATACAGCTCAGTACACCGTTTATACATGTCAGCATACACAGTGCAGCACACATACATCTCAGTACACCATCCATACATGTCTAAGTGCCTGAGTGACTGTAAATGTGTCAGGAGCAATGCCTTATGGGACATGTAGTCCTGGGCAGGAGAAGGAAAAGATTGAAAGTGCTACTAAAGGCAGAAGTTTATTTTACCTTGTGTGACAGCAGGAAGGTAAAGTCACCTGGTTGCATCCAGGGGGGTAGATATATTTCGCCCAGATTCAGGCTTTACGCCGACTTATACAACTAGGTGGAGAGTTGTATAAGCCCAGCTAAGACTAGTGGGCTCATGGATGACTCATACCTCTAGGGAGAGTGTGGGGCGTCGTGCAGACAGGGAGTTGATGAGACCAGCTGAAGCTTGTCAGCTCATTTAGGCCTCTATAAGAACTCCCAGCTTCATTAGATGTTAGCTCATGCCTGGAACCAGACCTGTGTGGACTGTCTAGGGAGAGTGAACCCCTGTGCGGTGAGACAAAGCCTGTGTGGCTATTTGCTTGGACATTTAAAACCAGGGACTTAGGGACTAGGACAGCACTAGGCTGATCCCAGTTGTTAGTTAGGAAACCTGTATGTTTAGTCAGAGGTCAAGTTGACCAGGATTTATTTTGTTTATGTTTCTTTTGCTTTGCTGTGTTTTGTCACTGTAAATAGAAAATAAACCGCACCTTTTTGATTTTGAAAACCACAACCTCCGTTTGCTGGGCCTGTTTTTGTGTGGGGAGCCCATCTCGGGGGTCACACACACCCGCTGCCGAGCTAACCCCCTCACAGTTGGTGGAGAACCAGTGGCAGTTTTTTTTAAGCCAGCATGGAGGAGATACTGAAGCAGCTGGCTCTAGCAAATGCCAATCAACAGCAGACAAATGCAGGTTTGCAAAAGAGCCTTGCAGCTCATCAACAGAGCCTTGCAGCTCAACAACAGAACTTCGCAGCCCAGCAGCAAGCTCATCAACAGAGCCTTGCAGCCCAGCAGCAAGCTCACCAACAGAGTCTGGAAGCTCAGCAACAAGCCCAGCAGCAATCTGAGGCCCGCTTCATAGACCTGTTACAGAAGCAAGAGCAGAGACTACAACAAATGGAAGCAGTAATGCAGCAACGTCCGCAGACCAGTGAGGAAAGCCGTCCCACTAATACCGCGTCCTTTGGGGTGAGTCGTTTATTGACAAAAATGACTGGAGAGGATGATCCAGAGGTATTTTTGACCACATTTGAAAGGACTGCTGAAAGAGAAAAGTGGCCTGAGGAGCAGTGGGCTGGACTGGTGGCTCCTCTGTTAACTGGTGAATCGCAGAAGGCTTACTATGACCTAGAGCCTGACCAAGCAAAAGACTATGTGATGCTAAAAGCTGAGATATTGGCAAGGCTGGGTGTCACCCAGGCTGTCCGGGCTCAGCGTGTGCATAACTGGACTTTCCAGCTTGGAAAACCCCCCAGGTCTCAAATGTATGATCTCATTCACCTGAGCAGAAAGTGGCTACAGCCAGAGACTTTGTCCGCACCAAAGATTGTGGAACGTGTTGTAATGGATCGGTTTTTGAGAGCTCTTCCTACTGCCATCCAAAAGTGGGTAAGCCATGGAGACCCAGAGACGGCCGATGGTCTTGTGGATCGTGTGGAGAAATACTTGGCTACAGAGAACCTGACGGCCTCTTCCAGAGACACTCGGACTTTCCACCCTAAGACCAGACCATCCCCAGGGGCGGATAAGAGGATTCCAAGGGGTAAGGGTGGAGAGAGTGAGAGGGTGGGAGCTCTACCCCAAGTTTGGCGAGAACAGCCTGGGAAATCAGCGGCTCAAGAGGCGGCAAGAAGGATCGTTTGCTACCGCTGCCGGCAAGCGGGACATATTGCAGCCAATTGCCCGGTTGTGGAGGAACCCATGCAGTGTGACTTTCTGACGGGCAGACCTCAGTCGCTGTGTGCGACAGTCGCATGCACTGCCATTCGAGGAACTGAGAAACATTTATGCAAAATGTGTGTTAATGGTAGAAATGTTGTGGTATTGCTGGATTCAGGTAGCCTTGTGACCCTGATAAAGGCTGAGTTAGTTAAAACAGAGGTCTCTGGGAATAGCAAGGTAGCTGTTATTTGTGTGCATGGGGACACCCGAGAGTATCCAGTGACTACAGTGTGTTTCGAGACCCCCAAAGGTACCCTCTCTCATCCAGTGGGCTTAGTATCTCAGTTACCGTATGACGCCATTGTGGGAAGGGATTTTCCGAAGTTCTGGGAACTGTGGGATGATCCTGAGCCCCCCACTGGTGCCCCTATGTACCAGGAATGTGATAGCCAGAACTCCCCTGAGTGTGGTGAGGACTCTCCGGAATTTCCCTTATCAGTATTGGCAGGGGAGACTCAAGAAACTGGAGAGGAGCCCACCTCCTCAGACGAAAACCTACCGTCTGTGGAGTTTTCTGATCTTGAGGTTCACAGGGAAAACTTTGCCACAGAACAGTTGAAAGACCCCGCCCTAATAAAGGCACGGGAAAACGTAGTGAAAATAGATGGCGAGTTAGTGAACCCAGATAATACCTGCACTTACCCATACTTCAGCGTAGAGAAGGACCTACTGTATCGGGTGGCAAAAAGGGCAGAAGAAACCGTTGAGCAGCTTGTGGTGCCCAAACCTTACAGGAAGTTGCTGTTGGAGTTGGCCCATGGGCACATTCTTGGAGGTCATCTGGGGACAGAGAAAACCCGAGAGAGGGTATTACAGAGATTCTATTGGCCGGGGGTGATGAAGGACATAGAAAATTATTGTTCCTCCTGCCCTGTGTGTCAGAGGTCGGCCCCGATGCCACATTTCCGTAGCCCGCTGGTCCCTCTACCCATCATTGAGGTCCCGTTTGAGAGGATCGCCATGGATTTGGTAGGTCCTATAATCAAGTCCGCTAGGGGGCACCAGTACATATTAGTTATAATGGACTATGCCACCCGTTATCCAGAAGCGATCCCTCTCCGAAATACCTCGGCCAAAACCATAGCCAAAGAGCTATCTCTTGTGTTTAGCCGGGTGGGTATTTGTAAAGAACTGCTTACGGACCAAGGTACACCCTTTATGTCCCGGGTTATGAAGGAGCTGTGTAAATTGTTCAAAGTGACGCAATTACGTACATCTGTGTATCACCCCCAAACCGATGGGCTGGTTGAAAGATTCAACAAAACCCTAAAACAAATGTTGAAGAAAGTGGTGGATAGAGATGGAAAGGATTGGGACTGTCTACTTCCTTATCTGATGTTTGCTATTAGGGAGGTGCCCCAATCCTCTACGGGATTCTCCCCCTTTGAGTTACTGTATGGGAGACACCCAAGAGGGCTGTTGGATATTGCCAAGGAAACTTGGGAAAGTGAGAGTTCTCCCCACAGGAGTGTGATTGAGCATGTCGCCCTGATGCAAGACCGAATTGCACAGGTAATGCCCATCGTGAAGGAACATTTGGCCCAAGCGCAGTTAGCACAGCAGAGAGTGTACAACCGTGGAGCCAAGACCCGTACCTTTTCCCCGGGGGATAGGATACTGGTACTTGTCCCTACAGTTGAAAGTAAATTCCTTGCCAAGTGGCAAGGCCCCTACGAGATAATGGAAAAAGTGAGCGAAGTGAATTACAAGGTCAGACAACCAGGAAGGCGAAAGCCCGAACAGATCTATCACGTTAATCTGTTGAAAGCCTGGAGGGATAGAGAGTCCCTAGTCGCAGACACTTGGTCACCAGCTCAAACTGGTTGCGTGATTCCTGAGGTTGGAATAGCAGCCACCTTGTCACAACCCCAACAACAGGAGGTTAAGGAGTTTGTGCTTCGCAACAAGGAGGTATTCTCTGAGCTGCCGGGACAAACATTTGGGGTAGAGCATGACATCATTACCCCGCCCGGTGAAAGGGTGAAGTTAAAACCCTATCGGATCCCAGAGGCCCGACGGGAGGCAATACGGGAGGAAGTACAGAAAATGCTGAACTTAGGGGTGATAGAGGAGTCCCAAAGTGATTGGTCTAGTCCCATTGTGTTGGTGCCTAAACCGGATGGGAGCTGGCGATTTTGTAACGATTTTCGTCAGTTGAACAAAGTTACAAAATTTGACACCTACCCCATGCCACGTATAGATGAGTTGATCGACCGGCTGGGAACAGCCCGATACATGACGACTCTTGACCTCACAAAAGGGTATTGGCAAATCCCCCTGGCCAAATTGGCCAAAGAGAAAACCGCATTTGTAACCCCAGACGGGGCGTTCCAATATAAAAGAATGCCGTTCGGGTTACAGAATGCGCCGGCCACATTCCAGCGGAAAATGGACCAGATGCTGAGGCCCCATCGGAAGTATGCTGCGGCTTACCTGGATGACGTAATTGTCCATAGCACAGATTGGGCCTCACATCTGCCAAAAGTGCAAGCAGTCCTGGACTCTGTTCGGGAAGCGGGGTTTACGGCTAACCCCAAGAAGTGTACCATTGGGCAGGAGGAGGCCAAATATCTTGGGTACACCATTGGGAGGGGAGTAATAAAACCCCAACTCAACAAAGTCGAGGCCATCCAGAGTTGGCCACGTCCCAACAGCAAGAAGCAGGTACGAGCCTTTCTGGGAATCGCTGGGTATTATCGGCGATTCATTCCCCACTTTGCTTCTAAGGCTGTGCCCCTAACCAACCTAACGAAGGGGAAAGGGTCGGTCATGATTAAATGGACCCCCGAGGCTGAGGCAGCATTCCAATTCTTGAAACAAGCCTTATGTAGCCAGCCAGTGTTGTACTCACCCGACTTCTCTAAAGACTTTGTCGTACAAAGTGATGCGTCAGATGTGGGGTTAGGAGCAGTATTGTCCCAGGTCTGGAACGGGGAAGAGCACCCAGTCATTTACCTCAGCAGGAAGTTGAAGTCCCATGAGGTAAATTACGCCACCGTTGAAAAGGAGTGTTTAGCGGTGAAGTGGGCTCTAGATTCCCTTCGGTACTACCTGCTAGGTAGGCACTTTGACATGGTTACGGATCACGCTCCGTTAAAGTGGATGGCTCAAAACAAGGAAACAAATAGAAGAGTGAATAGGTGGTTCCTGGCCCTCCAGGAATTCAACTTCACAGTAAAGCATCGCCCTGGCGTTCAAATGGGGAATGTGGATGCTTTGTCTCGAGTACATGAATGCCTGATTGCTGGTGTTCCAACCCCGAGGTTAAAACAAGAGGGGGGGGGTATGTGACAGCAGGAAGGTAAAGTCACCTGGTTGCATCCAGGGGGGTAGATATATTTCGCCCAGATTCAGGCTTTACGCCGACTTATACAACTAGGTGGAGAGTTGTATAAGCCCAGCTAAGGCTAGTGGGCTCATGGATGACTCATACCTCTAGGGAGAGTGTGGGGCGTCGTGCAGACAGGGAGTTGATGAGACCAGCTGAAGCTTGTCAGCTCATTTAGGCCTCTATAAGAACTCCCAGCTTCATTAGATGTTAGCTCATGCCTGGAACCAGACCTGTGTGGACTGTCTAGGGAGAGTGAACCCCTGTGCGGTGAGACAAAGCCTGTGTGGCTATTTGCTTGGACATTTAAAACCAGGGACTTAGGGACTAGGACAGCACTAGGCTGATCCCAGTTGTTAGTTAGGAAACCTGTATGTTTAGTCAGAGGTCAAGTTGACCAGGATTTATTTTGTTTATGTTTCTTTTGCTTTGCTGTGTTTTGTCACTGTAAATAGAAAATAAACCGCACCTTTTTGATTTTGAAAACCACAACCTCCGTTTGCTGGGCCTGTTTTTGTGTGGGGAGCCCATCTCGGGGGTCACACACACCCGCTGCCGAGCTAACCCCCTCACACTTGCTATAGGGGCACTTAATACCATACAGTGGAACCTCGGATTGTGAGTAACGCGGTTAACGAGCGTTTCACAATACGAGCACTGTATTTTAAAAAAACCTGACTCGGTTTTCGAGTGTTGTCTCGCAAAACGAGCAGGATTCAAGCCAAAGCGGTGTGCAATACCGCGTTTGGCCTGAGGTGGGGGGGGGGGGCACCGGAGCCGAGCGGAGCCGTTCGGAAATGCTTGGAAAATCTTGGAAAGGCCCTTTCCGAGTGTTTATGAGGTTCTCCGGCGTCCCCCACCTCTGGCCGCATGCGGTATTGCATGCCATTGAAGTCAATGCGGAACAAATAATTTTCGTTTCCATTGACTTCAATGGGGAAACTCGCTTTGATATGCGAGTACTACGAGCATTCTCCTGGAACGGATTATGCTGGTTCCACTGTACTTTGCAGCTTGCTATAGGTGCACTCCGAGGAGCCAGAAGAGCCAGTGGGGGGACCCCATAAGAGGAGAATCAAGGCTGCTCTGTGCAAAACCATTGCACAGAACAGAGAAGTATGACAAGTTTGTTTCTTATGAAAAAAAAAAACTCTATACAATCACCTTACCGGCTCTGTGAAAATAAGGTAATATAAGGCATTACAATTAAATTTAAAGTTTACCAGTATTGTGCATTGTATTTAAAATGATTATATCCATTAAAAAAAGTCTCAGCCTTTAGTATTACTTTAATATAAAAATGTATATTCCCCCCTCCACCCTTCATTTAGCTTCATATCTGACTCCCAGTTAAAATACCCTGTATATCCAACTTCTGTCTTATATGATCTAAGTTATATATGTAGCGGACCCCCAAATTTGGGGTCGCTATGCCTGAAATTTAGAGGGTAGTCTGGGCAATAGTTTGGCTCAGATTGGACTCTGCTTTGCTGTGGTGTTGCCTGGATGTATAGTTCCCCTTGACCTGTAGGTGGCATTGTTGCCCATGTCTCGGGTTGAACCACAGGTGGCAATGTGGTGTGATTGGGTGTCTTCTCTTGGCGGTTGTGCAGTGGACGTGGTCTACCTGCTGTGCATGCCGGAATAGGGTACTTAAGGGGCAGACGCCATTGGGTCTGGGTTCCTCGACAAGTACCCCACCTTCGGTGGCCCTCATGGCCAGGGGTACGTGTAAATGGGCTGGGTCCCGGGCACCTTTGGCCCGAGGCTCCATCTTTCCAGGTAGGCCCAGTACCTTTAACTGAGGCCTACAATCAGATCATTGGAATCCCAGGGTACCCGTGGGAGGGTGGCCCACTCAGAGAGTGGAAACCAGGGGAGGACCTGTCCGGAGGTTCGGTGAAGGAAGTCACTGTTCCGGGAGAGGCCTGGTTGCCTATCAGAGGGAAGGATTCTGTAAGTCACAAGATAGCTCCTGTAAGGTGCCCCATTGGCACCTATGGTCTCCATAAGTTACAGATGCTAAAAAGTTTTGGATTCAGGAACTAAAAGGAGTCTGTGGCAGAGGATCTCCTGAACTGTCCTTGGAGGGGACGAATCTAAAAGTAATTGTTCGTGTTTCATTCCGGCTGCTAGAACCGTGAGAAGGATCTATCCGGGTGAGCAAAACCCACTCAGGCTTGAGTGGCGACGAGGGTAATAAAGTGCTGCGTGCCTGAACCAACCTCCCTACTCAACTTTATTTCTATCTTCCACTTCCTTTACCAAGTTAGGAGCAGAAAAAAATAAACTTGTCTGTTGGAATTTAACACTGTTTGGCCTTCTTATTAGAGAAAATAGACTTTTCCCTACACCCTAGGGACGAGAACCACCGGAAGGAGGTAACTCGCTGCAGGACCCAAAAACTGTTAACACCGCTCCCCCTCTATACAACATGGAGAACAATGGGCATGTGGCATGGTGTGTCCTGTCCTGCAAGTGGAGGTAAGCAGGATAGGGATCTGTGTGTTACATATACATACAGTATCTCACAAAAGTGAGAACACCCCTCACATATTTGTAAATATTTTATTATATCTTTTCATGTGACAACACTGAAGAAATTACACTTTGCTACAATGTAAAGTAGTGAGTGTACAGCTTATATAACAGTGTAAATTTGCTGTTTCCTCAAAATAACTCAACACACAACCATTAATGTCTAAACCGCTGGCAACAAAAGTGAGCACACCCCTGAGTGAAAATGTCCAGATTGGGCCCAATTAGCCATTTTCCCTACCTGGTGTCATGTGACTTGTTAGCGTTACAAGGTCTCAGGTGTGAGTGGGGAGCAGGTGGATTAAATTTGGTGTTATCTCTCTCATACTTATCACTGGAAGTTCAACATGGCACCTCATGGCAAAGAACTCAGAGGATCTGAAAAAAAAGAATTCTTGCTCTACATAAAGATGGCCTAGGCTATAAGAAGATCGCCAAGAACCTGAAACTGAGCAGCAGCACGGTGGCCAAGATCATACAGCGGTTTAACAGGACAGGTTCCACTCAGAACAGGCCTCGCCATGGTCGACCAAAGAAGTTGAGTGCACGTGCTCAGCGTCATATCTAGAGGTTGTCGTTGAAAAATATACGTACGAGTGATGCCAGAATTACTGCAGAGGTTGAAGGGGTGGGGGGGTCAGCCTCAGAAAATACGTCACACACTGCATCAAATTGGTCTACATGGCTGTCGTCCCAGAAGGAAGCCTCTTCTAAAAATGATGCACCAGAAAGCCCGCAAACAGTTTGCTGAAGACAAGCAGACTAAGGACATGGATTACTAGAACCATGTCCTGTGGTCTGATGAGCCCAATATAAACATATTTGGTTCAGATGGTGTCACTCATGTGTGGCAGCAACCAGATGAGGAGTACAAAGACAAGTGTGTCTTGCCTACAGTCAAGCATGGTGGTGGGAGTGTCATGGTCCGGGGCTGCATGAGTGCTGCCGGCACTGGGGAGCTACAGTTTATTGAGGGAACCATGAATGCCAACATGTTCTGTGACATACTGAAGCAGAGCATGGTGCCCTCCCTTTTGGAGACTGGGCCGCAGGGCAGTATTCCAACATGATAATGACCCCAAACTCACCTCCAAGACGACCACTGCCTTGCTAAAGAAGCTGAGGATAAAGGTGATGGACTGGCCAAGCATGTCTCCAGACCTAAACCCTATTGAGCATCTGTGGGGCATCCTCAAAACGGAAGGTGGAGGAGCGCAAGGTCACTAACATCCTCCAGCTCTGTGATATTGTCATGATGAGTGGAAGAGGACTCCAGTGGCAACCTGTGAAGCTCTGGTGAACTCCATGTCCAAGAGGGTTAAGGCAGTGCTGGAAAATAATGGTGGCCACACAAAATATTGACACGTTGGGCCCAATTTGGACATTTCCACTAAGGGGTGTACTCACTTTTGTTGCCAGCGGTTTAGACATTAATGGCTGTGTGTTGAGTTATTTTGAGGGGACAGCAAATTTAAACTGTTATACAAGCTGTACACTCACTACTTTACATTATAGCAAAGTGTCATTTCTTCAGTGTTGTCACGTGAAAATATATAATAAAATATTTACAAAAATGTGAGGGGTGTACTTACTTTTGTGAGATACTGTGTGTATGTGTGTGTGTATATATATATATATATACACAGTGCCTTGCGAAAGTATTCGGCCCCCCTGAACTTTTCATCCTTTTGCCACATTTCAGGCTTCAAACATAAAGATATAAAATTTTAATTTTTTGTGAAGAATCACCAACAAGTGGGACACAATTGTGAAGTGGAATGAAATCTATTGGATTTTTGAAACTTTTTTAACTAAGAAAAAAATGAAAAGTGGGGCGTGCAAAATTATTCGGCCCCCTTGCGTTAATACTTTGTAGAGCCACCTTTTGCTGCGATTACAGCTGCAAGTCGCTTGGGGTATGTCTCTATCAGTTTTGCACATTGAGAGACTGAAATTCTTGCCCATTCTTCCTTGCAAAACAGCTCAAGCTCAGTGAGGTTGGATAGAGAGCGTTTGTGAACAGCAGTTTTCAGCTCTTTCCACAGATTCTCGATTGGATTCAGGTCTGGACTTTGACTTGGCCATTCTAACACCTGGCTACGTTTATTTGTGAACCATTCCTTTGTAGATTTTGCTGTATGTTTGGGATCATTGTCTTGTTGGAAGATAAATCTCCGTCCCAGTCTCAGGTCTTTTGCAGACTCCAACAGGTTTTCATCCAGAATGGTCCTGTATTTGGCGGCATCCATCTTCCCCTCAATTTTAACCATCTTCCCTGTCCCTGCTGAAGAAAAGCAGGCCCAAACCATGATGCTGCCACCACCATGTTTGACAGTGGGGATGGTGTGTTGAGGGTGATGAGCTGTGTTGCTTTTACGCCAAACATATCGTTTTGCATTGTGGCCAAAAAGTTAGATTTTGGTCTCATCGGACCAGAGCACCTTCTTCCACATGTTTGGTGTGTCTCCCAGGTGGCTTGTGGCAAACTTTAGACAAGACTTTTTATGGATATCTTTGAGAAATGGCTTTCTTCTTGCCACTCTTCCATAAAGGGCAGATTTGTGCAGTGTACGACTGATTGTTGTCCTGTGGACAGACTCTCCCACCTCAGCTGTAGTTCTCTGCAGTTCATCCAGAGTGATCATGGGCCTCTTGGCTGCATCTCTGATCAGTCTTCTCCTTGTCTGAGCTGAAAGTTTAGAGGGACAGCCTGGTCTTGGTAGATTTGCAGTGGTCTGATACTCCTTCCATTTCAAAATGATCGCTTGCACAGTGCTCCTTGGGATGTTTAAAGCTTGGGAAATCTTTTTGTATCCAAATCCGGCTTTAAACTTCTCCACAACAGTATTACGGACCTGCCTGGTGTGTTCCTTGGTCTTCATGATGCTCTCTGCGCTTTCAACAGAACCCTGAGACTATCACAGAGCAGGTGCATTTATACAGAGACTTGATTACACACAGGTGGATTCTATTTATCACCATCAGTCATTTAGGACAACATTGGATCATTAAGAGATCCTCGCTGAACTTCTGGAGTGAGTTTGCTGCACTGAAAGTAAAGGGGCCGAATAATTGTGCACGCACCACTTTTCACTTTTTTATTTGCTAAAAAAGTTTAAAATATCCAATAGATTTCGTTCCACTTCACAATTGTGTCCCACTTGTTGGTGATTCTTCACAAAAAATTAAAATTTTATATCTTTATGTTTGAAGCCTGAAAAGTGGCAAAAGGATGAAAAGTTCAAGGGGGCCGAATACTTTCGCAAGGCACTGTATATATATATATATATATATATATATATATATATATTAGGGCCGAAACAACTAATCGATAACTAATCGATTAGGACATTAATCGATTACTATTTTCATAATCGATTAAATCGGCCAGTAACATAATGGGGTTAAAAAAAACTAAAATTGGCCCTTTTATAGTACAAAAAGAGTAAATCGCTACTGTAGATATTACTTTCACTGTCCCACAGTAAAAAATTAACCCCTTACAGTAGCGATTATTTGCTCTTTTTGTACTAATTTTAGTTTTTTTAAACCCATTATGTTAATCAACATCTCAGGCCTGGGTCACACCCCTGTGTTTTTTGGTGCTTTTTGCAGAAACACACTACAGTCCATTTACATGGTTTCCTATGGGACACATTCACATCTAAGCTTTTTTCAGCTGCTGCGTATCTGGAAAGGGCAAGGACTTTTTTTGGTTCAATATACTTCAATGGAGAAGCTGCAGTACAGCATGTAATGCGTTTTTGCGGCAATTTGTGTTTTTTAATCTGCCCAACAAATTGGCCCAAAAAAATTTAAAAATGCAAATCACCGCAAAATCACCTTTTTTTTTTTAGGTTGTTAACCGATTAATCGAAACAATAATCGGCCAACTAATCGATTATGAAAATAATCGTTAGTTGCAGCCCTAATATATATAGATATATCTATAGAGATATATCTATATATTGTGAGAGTGAGAGCCCCTGTCTTGGTGAAAAGGAGCGTAAAGTGGACAAAGGACTCTCATAAGAGGCAGTTTTAGAAGTGCCAGCAGAAGATTGGCGAGCAGAGAAAACTATGCTTTAAGTTTTCTCTGGATTTTGCAAGTCTGGAAACTTTGAGGCCCCGTTCACACCTATGCGAATTGGTTGCGGCTTAAACCGCATCCAATTCGCATAACATTTTAAAATATATTGATGTCAACGAGGCTGGTTCACATATGTGCGATTCATTCGCATTGCCCAAAAAACGTGTGCGTTTTCTAGGCATTGCGGTGCGAATTGTCTACCCATTATGTTCTATGGGAAGGCATCTGATTCGCAGATGTGTTGCGTTCCGAACACAGTACGTATGAATCATGAGGGGGAACTCCATGCCACATTTTAATTAAAAAACCGGCATTGGTTCCCCTCCAGGATCATACCAGGCCATTAGCTCTGGTATGGATTTTAAGCGGACCCCCTACGCCAAAAAAACGGCGTGGGGGGTCCCCCCAAAATCCATACCAGACCCTTAGCCAAGCACCCAGCCCTGCCGGTCAGGAAAGGGGGTGGGGACGAGCGATCGTCCCCCCTCCTGAACCGTACCAGGCCGCATGCCCTCAAAATGGGGGGATGGGTGCTTTGGGGCAGGGGGGAGCCCTGCGGCCCCCCCCACCCCAAAGCACCTTGCCCCCATGTTGATGAGGACAAGGGCCTCTACCCGACAACCCTGGCCATTGTTTGTCGGGGGCTGCGGGTGGGGGGGCTTATCGGAATCCAGGAGCCCCCTTTAATAAGGGGGCCCACAGATTCTGGCTCCCCACCCTATGTGAATGAGTATGGGGTACATCATACCCCTACCCATTCACCTGGTGGAAAAAAAATGTCAATAAAAAAACACACTACACAGGTTTTTAAAGTCATTTATTAGGCAGCTCTGGGGGTCTTCTTCCGACTTCGGGGGTCTCTTCTTCTGCTCTCCGGTGTCGTCTCCACGCTCTCTGGTTCTTCTCCCGCTCTCCGATGCCTTCTTCCTTTTGCCGGGCGCCTCCGCTATCTTCTTCCAGCTATTTTGCTAGCGGCGGCCCGGTCTTCTCCGTAGTCTTCTTCCCTCTTCTCTTCTTCGATGTTGACACAATGCTGCCTCCCACTGGAATGCCGTGTGTGCGGTGCGCAACGACTTATATAGGCATGGGGCGTGGTCACCGGGTGATGCCACCCGGTGACCCCACCCCCGTATGACGTCACAGTCCCATCATTTCCCGTGACTGTGATGTCATACGGGGGCGGGGGGTGATGCCACCCGGTGACCACGCCCAATGCCTATATATCTTGTTGCGCACCGCACACACACGGCATTACAGCGGGAGGCAGCATCGTGTCAACATCGAAGAAGACTACGAAGAAGACCGGGCTGCCGCTAGTAAAAGAGCTGGAAGAAGATAGCGGAGGCGCCCGGCAGAAGGAAGAAGGCACTGGAGAGCGGAAGAAGAACCAGAGAGCGCGGAGACGACACCGGAGAGCAGAAGAGACCCCCGAAGTCGGAAGAAGACCCAGGGAGCTGCCTAATAAAATTACTTTAAAAACCTGTGTAGTGTGTTTTTTTATTGAATTTTTTTTTCCACCAGGTGAATGGGTAGGGGTACGATGTACCCCATACTCAGTCACATAGGGTGGGGGGCCGGGATCTGGGGTCCCCCTTATTAAAGCTCGCTTGTCCCCACCCCCTTTCCTGACCGGCCGGGCTGTGTGCTCGGATAAGGGTCTGTTATGGATTTTGGGGGGACCCCCGACGCCATTTTTTCGGCGTAGGGGTTACGCTTAAAATCCATACCAGACCTAAAGGGCCTGGTATGCTCCTGGAGGGGAACCCATGCCGGTTTTTATTTAAAATTTGGCGTGGAGTTCCCCCCTCATGATAACAGTGGCTTCCCTCCCCTCTCCTCTCCCAGGTCAGCAAATCCGCAGCTAGAACGCTGAACCACTGATTGATATCTTGCCACAGACTCCAGAGCTCAAAAACGCAACACACAAGTGTGAATCCAGCCTAAGACTTCAAAGAGCATTGGGAGGGATGGAGTCCTCAGTCTTGTGTCCGGGTTTTCCAGAAGTTCTACAGGTTGTGCGTGTGTGTGTGTGTGTGTGTCCAGGTGCACACACCCATTATAAGGCAGAGCTGAGCATAGCTCAGTGTATGTGGGATAGGAGTTGGTGTTGGAGCAGTTGCGGTTGCAGCAGACAAGAGGGAGGTGTGCTACTGTTTAAGAACCCAGGCAATATCCATGAGACGGCACTCCATGGACAGAGAGTTGGGCCAGCTGAGAGAGTCTGGGAAACCATAGCGGAGACAACTGGAAAAGAGTCCTGGGGACCAGAGAGGACCGCATGTAATGCGTTTTTGCGGCAATTTGTGTTTTTTAATCTGCCCAACAAATTGGCCCAAAAAAATGTAAAAATGCAAATCACCGCAAAATTACCTTTTTTTTAGGTTGTTAACCGATTAATCGAAACAATAATCGGCCAACTAATCGATTATGAAAATAATCGTTAGTTGCAGCCCTAATATATATAGATATATCTATAGAGATATATCTATATATTGTGAGAGTGAGCGCCCCTGTCTTGGTAAAAATTAGCGTAAAATGGACACAGGACTCTCAGAGAGGCAGTTTGAGAAGTGCCAGCAGAAGATTGGTGAGCAGAGAAAACTATGCTTTAAGTTTTCTCTGGATTTTGTAAGTCTGGATTGGGGCTGGAAACTTGAAGACTTCAAAGAGCATTGGGAGGGATGGAGTCTTCAGTCCTGTGTCCAGGTTTACCAGAGGTTTTACAGGTTGTGTGTGTGCGTGTCCAGGTGCACACACCGATTATAAGGCAGAGCTGAGCGTAGCTCAGTGTGTGTGGGATAGGAGTTGGAGCAGTTGCAACAGACAACAGGGAGGTGTGCTACGGTTTAAGAACCCAGGCAATATCCTTGAGACAGCACTCCATGTGGGAGAGGTCCCTGGTCAGTGGACAGAGAGTTGGGCCAGCTGAGAGAGTTGGGGAGACCATAGCTGAGACAACTGGAAAAGATAGACCTGGGGACCAGAGAGGACCGTGAGTCTTGGAGGAGCGTGAAAGCCTGGAGAGCCCCTTCCTTGAGGCAAGGAGTGGGCCTGTGCAGCAAGGTACTGCGCCCAAGGCTGAGTGAGCCTTAAGAGCCAGGTGGATTGGCATTTTTCATTTGTTGTAATCTTTGGGAGAAGAACCCCTGTCTGGGCAACCAAATGCATGCATGAACTTTCAGTTTTTTTCGTTACTTTCAATAAAAGTGGGCTACTACGCCCTTAAACTAAAGATATATATATATATATATATATATATATATATATATATATATATATATATGTGTGTAGCGGGGTATTGCCTTTTAAATCCCTCAGAGACTACATTACCCAGTACACTTTTAGGCACCCAGGGTGCCTTGCCCCAGGCAAGGACTGCTGGGGTGGACTTTATAAGGGAGAGGCGGGGCCCAGTTCTTTCTCTTTGGACACTGCCCGCCCAGCAAGCTGAATCGCCGCTTGAGTTCCTGTGACTTTAGGCCAGAAGCCTGGCCCTTTTCTCCAAAGAGCCTGCCGCGTGCACCGAGGAACCTGAGGGACGTCTCTCCTTGATACTGCACCAGGAGGACCGAAGACCCGGATGTCGATGGATCGGTGTACTTACCACCACAGCAGAAGAAACGGATGCGGACTGATCCGGTTTGGTGAGAGAGCACCTGCTCATAGACAGATACAGTACCTTTGTTACCTCGGTGGATTACAAATTCTGTTCTTCAAGTGCACCACCGTTGCTAGCGAAGATTTCCCTACAGAACTTCCAGTTAGTTCAGTCAGGCCTGACTGGGTAGCGCAGACATTCCTGGGCGCCATATTGTCCACAAGGGGAAGTAGCTGCAAAGGGGACTGTTAGCGTTGCATAGCATTGAATATTTGTCTGCTTGTTTAACACTGTTTATTGCAGGGCTCTGCATATGACTTGTTCCCCTACTGTTTTACTGCTTACCCATTAATCTAAGTAAACATCCAAGGGTTAAGTATATTGGTGTCTGTGTTGTTTACTTTACGGAAGGGATAGGTAAAGGAAGTTTTAAAATATCACTGTGTTCTTGCCATAGGATTGTGCTGCTGTGAGTTACAGGCCTCACAATCCTATCATCCCTTACTAACTGTGCCAAGGGAGGTTTGAGCCGATTGCCAGGGGTTGACAGCGGTGCACTACAGGGCCCAAAAATCATACAGGCCCTCTTAACTGGGGGTATCGCTACACGTGGGGGCTCGGGTCCGGTATTCCTGTAAACTGCACGCTGCAATCAAGCCGGTCAGAAGTACCAGCATGGACCCGCCAGCAATGTCACAGTGGTGCACAGCGGTTGGCGCAGATTCAACCGAGGCGGTAGTTATCGAACTCCCGGGGGGATCTGGCAAGAAAACTAGATAAAGCAGCTCATAATGTTGTTGTCCCCGAATCAAAAGGCATGGGTGATGGACATAAGGCCAGATATCGCATGTACATACGCACTAGTGGAATGGAGAGGAGAAGTTCCGGAAGATTTTAGAGGTCAGAGCTTAAAAGCCACAGATGGCCAGATATACCGCTTAGTGCATACGAGGGCTATCAAGAAGGAATCTCCAAAAATCTCCCCGCCATCATCCCCGATATTCTTCCACAAAATGGAAAGCAGTCGGGATATGACAGCCCCGGGGACACCACTGGCAGCCATAGGGCCGGCACTATTGGATGCTCTGGGAGACTTTGTCACTAAGTGCCAGAAGAGCAACACAGTACAGGTGGAAGCCGGGTACCGGAAGCTCCGGATCTTTTCAGGAAAGCTACCTGTGCCTTCCGGGGAAGAAGACTTTGACACCTGGATTGAGCAGGCAATGCAGGCAGTAGAAGGATGGGAAGTACCAGAAGCGCAGAAGAAGCAGCGCATCAGTGAAAATTTGAAGGGCGCTGCTGCTGAGGCTGTGAAGAACCTTAGGTTCAGCAATGCTGCCTGTACTGCATATGACTATCTGGCTATGTTGCAGGAGGAATTTGGCCAGCTGGAGAAGGTGACTGAACTAATGTACCAATTCGAGCATACCCTCCAACAGCCGGGAGAGAAATTATCTGAATATGTCCTGAGGTTAAACAGAATGCTGTGCCAAATTGTACTCAAAAAGGGAATTCTGCCCCAAGTCATAGATGCAACTAGGATGAAGCAGATCCTGAGGGGAGCTTTACGTTCGGATCCAGTTTGGCTCCACTTGAAGACCTCAGGAGTCATGGATTTGAGTTACCCAGACCTTGTGCGGATCATAAGGGACAAAGAAGCCCTGTTGAAGGACCAACAGGCGGTTGAGAAGACCACTCCCCTCCCCTCAGTAGGAGTCAGAGCAGCAGTAACCACTGAACGGGACTTAGAAGTGGAGACCTTAAAGTCCCAGATGACTCAAGTACTGGACTTATTGACCTCTCTATTGGCCAAGAACTCTGGAGCCAAAGAGCAAGAGGAGATCAAGAAGGAACCACGCCAGAGTGTTTCCACTCCAACATCCCCACAGGGAAGAAGAGAAACTGTCCATTTCAACTGTGGAGGAGTCGGCCATTTTGGAAGAGTGTGCCCTAGTCCAAGGAAGAACCAGAGCACTTACCACCAGCAGGTGGAAAACTTCAGAGGGCCCCAGTGAAGGAGTCAGCCGGGCGCCCACTATTTACAGAAAGCTCCAAAAAGATCCAAAAGCCAGACGAAGGAAAGAGAAACAAAGTCCCTCCTAAAATACTCAATGCCACTAGTCAGGAGTTGAACTCTAGCCATCTAAGGGAAATCAATGCATACCAGGCCCAACAAGGGTTGAGATCCAGAAAGAAATGGAAGAAAAGTTAATAGGGCCCCCCCCCCCCAAGTGGAGGGAGTCTACACCAAAGCCATTCTGGACACAGGAGCCCAAGTGACCCTGTTGTATAAAGACTTTTACCAGAAGCACCTAAGTCACGTGCCCCTACAAAAGCTAGAAGACTTATAGATATGGGTAATTGGTACTCGCAGGTTTCCATATGACGGTTATGTTTCAATCAGGCTGGCCTTCGACCCCTCTGTGACAGGAAAGGCAGTAGTTTGCCCTCGCCCACCAGGAGCCAACACAAGTTCTTTGATCATAGGGACCAACACTGATCTGGTCAGGAGACTGCTGACTCCTCTAGCACAGGAGCAGGGTACTTCAGGAGACAGGATCCACCCCATGCTGCAGCAGGTCTACCGGAAGTTGGTACTGGAACAGAAGGCCCCAGAAGAGGGGGTGGGGAAAGTCTGGAGACTGTCAAGGAAGGAGATGCCTTACAGAGTCTGTCTGGAGCCAAATGGTTCAGCGTCATGGACCTGAACAGTGGGTATTATCAAATCCCAATGCACCCTGATGACAGAGAGAAGACAGCATTCATCACCCCAGTCAGATTCTATGAGTTCAACAGGATGCCTCAGGGCCTGTCAGGGGCCCCTGCCACTTTCCAGAGATTGATGGAGAAGACAGTGGGGGACATGAATCTTATTGAAGTCTTGGTGTACCTAGACGACATCATTGTCTTCGGGAAGACTCTGGAGGAGTACGAAGAAAGGCTGGAGAAAGTCCTGAAGAGACTCAGTGAAGAGGGACTTAAACTATCCAGGGAGAAGTGTCAGTTTTACCGGTCCTCAGTTCACCATCTGGGACACATAGTGTCGGAAGAAGGAGTGTCTACAGACCCTGACAAACTGGAAGCAGTTACCTCCTGGCCCCAACCAACTACAGTGACTGAGCTAAGATCCTTCCTGGTGTTTTGCTCCTACTACCGCAGGTTTGTGGAAGGATTTGCAAAAATTGCCACACCTCTGAATGAGTTACTGAAGACAGAAGGAGAGGAGGATGATACTGGCCCCAGGAAGCCCGGAGAGTCTGTGGAAGCCCGGAGAGTCCGTGGAAGACCAGTGGACAGAGAAGTGTGAAGAGGCCTTCGAAATGCTGAAGAAAAGCCTGACCACTGCCCCGGTCTTGGCCTATGCTGATACTAAGAGACCATATGAACTGCATGTGGACGCCAGCCATGATGGGCTGGGAGGTGTACTGTACCAGGAGTATGAAGGACAACTCAAGCCAGTCGCCTATGTAAGTAGGAGTCTAACACCAGCGGAGAAGAATTAGCCCACCCACAAATTGGAGTTCCTGGCCCTGAAGTGGGCAGTGGTGGATAAACTCAAAGACTACCTGTATGGAGCCGACTTTACAGTAAAGACAAATAACAACCCACTCACTTACCTTTTCACCACAGCCAAGCTGGATGCCACTGGCCACCGTTGGTTGGCTGCCCTCTCTGGATTCAACTTTAGCCTCAAGTATAGGCCGGGAATGGAAACAGGGATGCGGATGCATTATCCAGAAGGTCTCATGCTCCCACTTACCATACAGAAGACTGGACTAAGGTAACCCCAGATGGGGTGCGGGCTTTGTGTCAAGGAGCCCAACTTCAAGCTAGTGGCGGATCCAGGGCAGAAGAGATTGGAGTTTCGGTAGTGGGGGTGCCCAAATGCTATTGTGACGTTACCCAGATTGGTGCAGACGACTTGCCAAAATTATCCAAGAAGGACATAAGAAGGGATCAGTTGGAAGACCCCTGGGGAAGATTGGCTTTGGAAGCTCTAGAAGAACAGGATCCGGATAGGCTCTTGCAAAATCCCTCAAAGGAGGCTCGATTAATTCACAAAGAATGGGACAAGTTATAGGTGCATCAAGGGGTGGTCTACCGAAGGGGCCCCTCTGATGACCTGGAAGAGAAGTGGCAACTGTTTCTGCCAGAAAAACACAGAAGAACTGTCTTGGCTGCCCTACATGATAACCATGGCCACTCAGGGGCCGAACGAACCTTCCAGCTTGTAAGGAATATATTCTACTGGCCTTGTATGCAAGCTGAAGTGGAGGAGTACTGTCACTCATGTGCTCGCTGCATACAGAGGAAGACATTGCCACGTCAAGCTGCTCCAATGGGCCATCTGCAGAGTCAAGGGCCCTTGGACTTGGTATGCATCGACTTTCTCGGTCTGGAACCTGACTTGGGTGGACATGGAAATGTTCTGGTGATTACCGACCATTTCACCCGTTATGCCCAGGCCTTTCCAACTAAAGACCAGAAGGCCTCCAATGTAGCCAAAATCTTGGTGGAGAAATACTTTGTGCACTACGGGTTACCTCAACGCCTTCACTCAGACCAAGGGAGAGACTTTGAGAGCCGACCGATTCAGAAGTTGCTGGACTCTTTAGGCATAAAAAAAACTCGTACTACCCCTTATCACCTTCAAGGTGATGTCCAACCAGAAAGATTCAACAGGACTCTGTTAAATATTTTGGGGACCCTAAACAGTGAGGAGAAGCAACATTGGGGCAAGCACATAGCTGCCATAGTGCACGCCTATAATAGTACAGCCAGCGATGTCACAGTATATTTCCCTTACAGACTTATGTTTGGAAGAGAGGCCAGACTACCAGTGGACTTGGTCTTTGGCACCTCCATGGACCATACATCTGTCACCTCACACAAAGGATACGTGTGGACAGACTGCGGAAGAGCTTAAGACTGGCCTATGAGAAGGCCCAATCAACTTCTCATCAGAGAGGAGCCCGGAACAAATGGAACCTTGACCTTAGGGTCCGTATTCAAGATTTACAACCTGGAGACAGAGTGTTGCTGAGGAATTTAGGAGTCCCAGGGAAGCACAAGCTGGCAGACAGATGGAAATAAGAACCTTATGTGATTTGTAAGAAGCTGCCTGGGTTGCCCGTGTACCAGTTGAAGCCTGAAGGAAGAGTGGGGCCACTGAAGACCTGGCACAGAAACCATCTGCTGCCCCTTTCTGAAGCAGTCAGGATGCCCCCTACTCTGGATTCCTCTGAGTTACCTTCCACTCCTTGTACTCCTAGACCCAACACCAGGTCTCAGACAACTCTATTAAGGGAGGAAGAAACTTCAGACCAAAGTGAAAAAGAGGAAATAGAGCTCAGTTGGCTGTGGCCGTCTCAGGCGCCTGAACCCCTAACAGTGGATCCTTTGTTACCTGAATCCCCCATAAATGACAATTTGAATGTAGAAGCTGCAGAGTATATTCCTTCTAATGCACAGAGTGATGAATGGGAAGATGCACTGGAATCAGTCCCGGATGAAGATCTAAGAAACTCTCTATACCCCCCTGCACCTGAATCGGATGTCTTTGATGAAGAAGGTCCCATTGTACCAGTCTCAGTGGAGACACCCCTAGAGCCAAAACCCATAACTCCCAGGGAGCAACGAGTTAAAAGGATTATCCGCCCTCCTCGGAAGTTGACATATACACAGATGGGAGAAAGCTCTGAGGACACTAACTACCGCAAGAAGGACAATACAAAAGCCTGATTCCTCCACACTGCATTTGGTGGAGGGCAACCCCAGCTCGCTTTCTGGCACAGTTAGGCAGGCCACCATCACTGATGTGACCCGTGGGCAGGGAAATCACCCTCCCCATTTTTGGTGGGAGCTTCCCCTGCCGACCTCTCTTGCGGCCCTCAATGACTGTCTGTACATATTGTTAATGTTGTCTTTGGGGACCAAAGATTCTAAGTGGGGGGAGTGTGTAGCGGGGTATTGCCTTTTAAATCCCTCAGAGACTACATTTACCCAGTACACTTTTAGGCACCCAGGGTGCCTTGCCCCGCGCAATGACTGCTGGGGTGGACTTTATAAGGGAGAGGCGGGGCCCAGTTCTTTCTCTTTGGACACCGCCCGCCCAGCAAGCTGAACTGCCGCTTGAGTTCCTGTGACTTTAGGCCAGAAGTCTGGCCCTTTTCTCCAAAGAGCCTTCCGCGTGCAGCGAGGAACCTGAGGGACGTCTCTCCTTGATACTGCACCAGGAGGACCGAAGACCCGGATGTCGATGGATCGGTGTACTTACCACCACAGCAGAAGAAACGGATGCGGACTGATCCGGTTTGGTGAGAGAGCACCTGCTCATAGACAGATACAGTACCTTTGTTACCTTGGTGGATTACAAATTCTGTTCTTCAAGTGCACCACCGTTGCTAGCGAAGATTTCCCTACAGAACTTCCAGTTAGTTCAGTCAGGCCTAACTGGGTAGCGCAGACATTCCTGGGCGCCATATTGTCCACGAGGGGAAGTAGCTGCAAAGGGGACTGTTAGAGTTGCATAGCATTGAAAATTTGCCTCCTTGTTTAACACTGTCTATTGCAGGGCTCTGCATATGACTTGTACCCACCTGTTTTACTGCTTACCCATTAATCTAAGTAAACATCCAAGGGTTAAGTATATTGGTGTCTGTGTTGTTTACTTTACGGCAGGGATAGGTAAAGGAAGTTTTAAAATATCACTGTGTGTTCTTGCCATAGGATTGTGCTGCTGTGAGTTACAGGCCTCACAATCCTATCATCCCTTACTAACTGTGCCAAGGGAGGTTTGAGCCGATTGCCAGGGGTTGACAGCGGTGCACTACAGGGCCCAAAAATCATACAGGCAGCCCTCTTAACTGGGGGTATCGCTATATATATATACATACACACATACATATACACACACATACAGTATGTGTATATATTGTAAGATTGGGATGACTAGACTCCAGCAGTAGGTGCGTTTTCAGTGAGTACGCCAGTCCAGAACTGAATTTTTAAGGGCCTGGTAGCCCACTTTTATTTAAAATGACAGAAAAGTTCACAAAGACATCAGTGTGTGTGGGATAGGAGTTGGTGTTGGAGCAGTTGCAGTAGACAAGAGGGAGAGGTTCCAGGTCAGTGGACAGAGTTGGGCCAGCTGAGAGAGTCGTGGAGACCATAGCGGAGACAACTGGAAAAGAGAGATCTGACTGGGACTTCTTTGAGGGCACTGGCAGCCCAATGCGGATCTGGGAGAGAGACATGCTCAGATGGACAAGAAATGTATAAGATAAATATGCAGACTATGCAGAGTTATGCTTTATATTGCTTGTAAATGTACCGGATTGTTTACAAAGCTTTGGTGTATGTCTTTTATATGCTCTTTAATAAACTTTTTTCTGGATAAAAAACTAAGAAAAAGAGAGACCTGGGGACCAGAGCGGACCGTGAGTCTTGGAGGAGTGTGAAAGCCTGGAGTGTCAGGAGAGCCCCTTCCTTGAGGCCAGGAGTGGGCCTGAGTAGCAAGGTACTGCGCCCAAGGCTGAGTGAGCCTTAGCATTTTTCATTTGTTGTAATTTTTGGGAGAAGAACCCCTTTCCTTTTTTTTGTTACTTTCAATAAAAGTGGGCTACCACAACCTTATCCATTTAAGCCCCGGACCATTTTGTTGCTAAAGGACCAGGCCTCTTTTTGCGATTCGGCACTGCGACGATTTAACTGACAATTGTGCGGTCGTGCGACGTGGTTCCCAAACAAAATTTATGTTATTTTTTTCCCACAAATAGAGCTTTCTTTTGGTGGTATTTGATCACCTTTGCGGTTTTTTTTTTTTGCGCGATAAACAAAAATAGAGCGACAATTTTGAAAAAAAATTCAATATTTTTTACTTTTTGCTATAATAAAATATCCCCAAAAAATATATAAAAAAACATTTTTTCCTCAGTTTAGGCCGATACGTATTCTTCTACATATTTTTGGTAAAAAAAAAAAGAAAAATCGCAATATGCATTTATTGATTGGTTTGCGCAAAAGTTATAGCGTCTACAAAATAGGGCATGGATATGCAATTAGCGGACCTCCAGCTGTTGCAAAACTACAAGTCCCATCATGCCTCTGGGTGTCATGCTTGCTGCCGTCAGAGTCTCGCTATGCCTCATGGGACTTGTAGTTTGGCAACAGCTGGAGGTCCGCTAATTGCATATCCCTGAAATAGGGGATAGTTTTATGGCATTTTTATTAATATTTTTTTTTTTTACTAGTAATGGCGGTGATCAGTGATTTTTATCGTGACTGCGACATTATGGCGGACACATCAGACACTTTGGACACTATTTTGGGACCATTGTAATTTTTACAGCGATCAGTGCTCTAAAAATGCACCGATTACTGTGAAAACGACACTGGCAGTTTAGGGGTTAACCTGTAGGGGCGCTAAAGGGGTTAAGTGTGACTTAATGTGTGATTCTAACTGTAGGGGGCGTGGCTTGGCGTGTGATGTCACCGATCGTCGTTCCCTATGACGGGGAACAGACGATTAGTGACAGTCTCAATAGGAAGCACGGGGAGAGGTTTGTTTACACTTACTTCTCCCCGTTCTTCAGCTCTGTGACCCGATCGCGAGACACCGGCGGTGATCGGGTCCGCGGGTCCCACGGGCGCAGTCACGGAGTACCCGACCGGGTCCCGAGCACGCCACCAGCGGCGCGTGCGTGACCCACAGCTGTGCATATTAAAGGGGACGTACCTGTACGCCAATATGCCCAGCCGTGCCATTCTGCCGACATGCGGCGGTCGGCAAGTGGTTAAACTAAAGTTCCTGTTTGGCTGCAAACTCACTGAAAACGCATCTACCACTGAGCTAGACATCCCCCAATGTCACAAGTGGTGCTCGAATGCGGGCATACAGACGGTGAAATCCAGGTCTCTGCTCCAGCAGTGAGTTTGCCAAGGAACTGTCAGTGGCTGTGTATGGAAGTGCAGCCAGGCAAAAGGCATTGCGTGTTGCAGATCGTGTACCTGTGAACGAAAAGTCTAACTTTTTTTTTTCTGCAGTGAACTGTATAAGGGTGCTGTAGCAGTGCAGCAGAGTGACTGTAAAGATGGGACGGTCAAAACATAAACCAATGTTTGCTGACAGAGACAGAACTTTGTGGCTGGAGGGGTTTTTGCTGACCGAACAAGCCCCAGACTGGTGCAAGATGCATTTGGCCGCACTGGAGCAAAGAAAAACAGAACACAAACCATCACTCCAACCAAACCATCTGAGATCAACACCACATCATTCTGTTTAACCTCAATAGCAAAGTTCCACAAGGGGTTATTCAACTCAATATTGTCATTAGGACCTCTTGTCCCCTTGTTTGCTAGGACAATGTCTATGGAGGGACCACCTACAGGCAAGCCCCACCTACAGGAACCCCCACAGAGGGAGTTCCACCATTACGGTATCTTTCATACGCAATACTTTAGCCTCCTGGCTAACATTCTTGCCGTACAGCTGCTTCGGGCCTTTAGCCTAAGCCTTAGGTCTGCTCCTCAGAACAAAAGAGTTTCCTAGAGTTAAGCTTACTCCTGATCAGCGCGCCTTGCTGCTCTGTCACCAAGGACATCTGCCTACTGCACCCATGCAGCCTCTGAAACCTCTCAGGACATCTGCCTACTGACTCCCATGCACAGACTTCCTGTCTGTTGCGTGGAGCCCTGAGCCATAGTCAGGTCACAACTAAATAGCCCAACACACAGCTGTGCAATCAGCGTGTCTTTCTCTCCAAAATCTGGCATAAACCAGCAATCTTTAACCACTTGAGATCCGCGCTATAGCCGAAAGACGGCTGCAGCGCGGCTCTCAAGTGCCGAGTGGATGTCCCCAGGACGTCCTTCTCTGTTTACATCCGGGCGCGCGGTGGGGAACAGCTGTGCGCTCCGCATCACGTGTTGCCGATGCGCGTGCCTGTCGGCCGCGATGTCCGCCAGGTACATGCGATCGGCTTTTACAGAGGCAGGACGTGGATCTCTGTGGGTAAACACAGAGATTCACGGCCTGTCAGGGAGAGAGGAGACCGATGCTGTGTCCCTTGTACATAGGGACACAGATCGGTCACCTCCCCCAGTCAGTCCCCTCCCCCACACAGTAAGAATCACAAATAGGGAACATATTTAACCCTTTGATCGGCCCCTAGTGTTAACCCCTTCCCTGCCAGTCACATTTATACAGTAATCAATGCATTTTTATAGCACTGTTTCGCTGTATAAATGTGAATGGTCCCAAAATAGTGTCAAAAGCGTCCGATATGTCTGCCGCAATATCGCAGGCCTGACAAAAATCGCAGATCGCCACCATTACTAGTAAAAAAAAAAATATATAATAAAAATGTCATAATTCTATCCCCTATTTTGTAGGCGCTATAACTTTTGCGCAAACCAATCAATATACGCTTATTGCAAAAAATGTTATCAAAAATAAATAGAAGACTACGTATCGGCCTAAACTGAGAAAAAAATAAAAAATGTAAAAAAAATTGGGATATTATTATAACAAAAAGTAAAAAAATTGTGTTTTTTTTTCAAAATTTTCTGTCTTTTTTTGTTTATAGCGCAAAAAATAAAAACCGCAGAGGTGATCAAATACCACCAAAAGAAAGCTCTATTTGTGGGAAATTTTTTTTTTATAAAAATATCATTTGGGTACAGCGTTGTATGACCGCGCAATTGTCATTCAAAGTGCGTCAGCGCTGAAAGCTGAAAATTGGTCTGGGTACGAAGGGGGTTTAAGTGCCCAGTAAGGAAGTGGTTAAGGTAGCACAGGGTCCCACTGCCACATATCCTCTCCCCTTGTTTTGAACCGAAGGGAGGAACACATAAACCCGTCACCATGAATGGGACACCTCTGTACCAGCCATTAGCTGCGTAGGACCATTTATTTTTCCAGGTACGTTTCCACCAGCACTTCACCTTGGCACCTCTGTGCCAACTATCAGCAGCAGGAGTCCTAATCTGCTCAACCTTTTCTCTAAAGGGGCACTCCACCCACATTTTTTTCCAGGTGTGCTTCCACCAGCACTTCTTCCTAAACCGTGGGCTCCCACTAATCTCTCTATCCCTTCTACCTTCTGGCCTCGGGATCCTCCTTTTTTTCTCCCACAGACCTACTCTCCTGGGACTGTTGGGGACCCATTTCAATGAAATATGTCAGGGACTGACCCCTCTCACTACCTGACGCAACATTAACCAACAACATCTGTTTCTTAGGTTCACTAACCCCTGTGTGGTTACCCTTGGCAACCATATGAGATCAACACAATATCCTTCTGTAACCTCAATAGCAAAGTTCCACAAGGGGTTATTCAACTCAATATTGTCATTAGGACCTCTTGTCCCCTTTGTTTGCTAGGACAATGTCTATGGAGGGACCACCTACAGGCAAGCAGTTACTCCCTATGGGACAGTCCCGCAGTTTCACAAGGCCTCCTGTTGTCCAACACTCCACTAGCAACTGTCTTACCAACGCACATTTTTCCACACCAATCTCTTTAACCATTTCTGTGTCCATTGGTACCTCAACCAATACCTTCCGAGTTGTCCGACAGTGCTCTACAGTGCTTCTCATTAGGGATGAGCTTCGAGTTCGAGTCGAACTCATGTTCGACACGAACATTGCCTGTTCGCCTGTTCGCCGAACAGCGAACAAATTGGGGTGTTCGCTGTAAATTAGAAAAGTCTATGGGAGAAATCTAAAGTGCTAATTATAAAGGCTTATATGCACGTTATTGTCATAAAAAGTGTTTGGGGACCCGGGTTCTGCCCCAGGGGACATGTATCAATGCAAAAAAAAAGTTTTAAAAACAGCAGTTTTTTTGGGAGCAGTGATCATACACACCCCCTAGGTATGAAATTTAAAGGAATATTTCACTTTTATTTTTTCATTTTAAGCATTATTAAAATCACTGCTCCCGAAAAAACTGCAGTTTTTAAAACTTCTTTTTGCATTGATATATGTCCCCTGGGGCAGGACCCGGGTCCCTAAACACTTTTTAGGACAATAACTTGCATATAAGCCTTTATAATTAGCACTTTAGATTTCGAACGTTCGAGTCCATTGTATTTAATAGGGTTCTAAAGTTCACACGAACATTCTATCTGTTCGCAGGTTCTGGTGCGAACCGAATAGGGGGATGTTCGGCTCATCCCTGCTTCTCATACACTTTTTCGTTACAGTTACCATCACTGTTATTTCATGTCAGAGTGTCTCCGGGTACCTCAAACTGCACCTCCCTGCGAGTGATGGACCGAATTCCCACTACTGCCATGTCTGTTCCAGGCCCTTCCTTTACATGAGGTCTAGCGGGTGAGACAGTACACGCGCCATGTACCAACCATTGCTCAGCCGCATCTCGGACTGCACCAGCAGGAATGCACCCCATCACACCAGCATACGGAGGGACTTCCACTAAGTCTATTATTTCTGATTCCTCTAACAGTTCCCCTGAGTGCCTTCTGCACATAACTGCCACTGGAAGCACTCTCGCAGAGAACTGCGAGACAACTTTCCACAAAAGTAACCAACAGTGCAGTAACCAATTTTTATCAACATTGCTTAACATCGCCTGTACCACCTGTATCCACTGATTGGTACTACGCAGTACCAGGTCGCCCCTCTGCTGTGGATACACGTAGGTGTACATTGGAAAGATTTTCACCAATTCCAACAACATCTCAGTTATTTCTAGACATGCCGCATCTAAACACAGAACTCTAGGGACTTTTCCTTTACCAACGACATGGAGGGGCTCATTTGCTAAGGCTTGAGAGGCCGAGACACTCAGAGACCTCCACCTCAGAGGCAAATGACAAAACTTGCGACTCCCCATGAGCACTGCAAATCACATGCGTCACACTCATCCTCTCATTTTCAGCAACACTGAGCCCTTCCAAGTCCCTATCCATTATCCCATCATCCTGACGCTCAACATTACTCATCTCTTTTGCTGTGGACAAAACCTCTGCTATGTATGCCCCCTTTTCAGATCCTTCCAACTGGAGAGGGTTAACTTTTGCAAAAGCCATCGACCGGTGTCTACTGGCCCTGCAGCCTCTCCATTTAGCACAGTTAAGAGTTAAGCAACAAGATCAGCAGCCGTATTCCACAAGCTTGGACAAAAAAAGATCCCATGCCCCAGTTGACCACATTCCTGGCATGGTACTTGGCGACTTTCTTCTGTTGCTAAGGGAGATGGCACTCTCTCAACATGCAGAATCTCACTGGTATCTCTATGGGGATGGTGGGATACCTCTTCCCTGCAGCTCCTTCCCATTGGCACATTTTCTCCTGTTGCTCCATACTTGCAGTCACCTGTGCACTCATTGCACCAGTGTTGCTAGGGACAACACCAGCTCTCTTTCTCATTGGTAAGCTCTCTTCAGGCATGTTGGGGGTTCGATCAGGCGGTAACATCCCCTGCAGCCACAAGGTTCTGTCTCTCATCTCAGCAAACATTGATTCCCGTTTGCGTTTTGACCGCCCCATCTCTGCAGTCAGGCCAACAATGGTTTTTAACACAGGAAAATTTGGTGTACTATCTCTAAGACTTGCAAACAGCACACTTTGACATGCAGACTCCACTGGTTCACATTAGCCGCTTTTCACAGCATTGCTTCAAAACACAGTTTCTGTCTACTCACTGTTTTTGGTATGCGAGGATCTGGAACGCTTCCAAATCTGCCCGAAGCAATACCTCGACCACGTGTAAGATTGGGATAACTAGACTCCAGCAGTAGGTGCGTTTTCAGGGAGTACGCCAGTACAGGACTGAATTTTTTAAGGGCCTGGTAGCCCACTTTTATTTAAAAGGACAGAAAAGTTCACAAAGACATCAGTAGCCCCCACAGAGGGGGTTCCTCCATTACTGTATCTTGCATACGCAATACTTTAGCCTCCTGGCTTACATTCTTGCCATACGGTGGCTTCGGGCCTTTAGCCTAGGCCTTAGGTCTGCTCCTCAGAACAAAAGAGTTTCTTAGAGTTAAGCTTATTTCTGATCAGCGCCTTGCTGCTCTGTCACCAAGGACATCTGCCTCCTGCAGATATGCATGCTCTGGCTGCACCCATGCAGCCTCTGACTCCTCTCAGAGAAATCGGGAGTCCACCTGACTCCCATGCACAGACTTCCTGTCTGTTGGTGGAGCCCTGAGCCATAGTCAGGTAACAACTAAATAGCCCAACACATAGCTGTGCAATCAGCATGCCTTTCTCTCCAAAATCTGGCGTAAACCAGCAATCTTTAAGGTAGCACAGGTTCCCACTGCCACAATATATATAATATTACTACTCACTGTTTCACAGTATAAATAATCCCTTATAGTAATGATTATCTGCTGTAATAGTAATGATTAGTAACGATCTCCTGGCCAGCATAAGACATTTCATGGAAGCAGCATGCTTTTTATATCACCGGTCATGATGGGTAAAAAATAAATAAATTATTAAATTAATTAGCCCTTTATGAAACTAAAGGGCTTTTTTTTTTTTTGACCGGTGATACAAAAATAGGATTTTTTGTACTCACCGTAAAATCTTTTTCTCTGTCGTCCATGGACGGACACAGCCTTCTCAATCCTTGACAAAGTGGGTTATGTTCCTGTTCATAGGAGAGGACTAGGCAGAATATGTTAAATGTTTACACGTTATAACAATCAGAGTTCAACAGCCACGCCCAGGGGGCGGTCCCTCCCGACATAACCCTCCGCCCTGCAGTCAGCAGCTTAGTTCATAACAAGCAGTACAAACCTAAAAAAGGAGGGGTGGGTGCTGTGTCCGTCCATGGACGACCGTTAAAAGGATTTTACGGTGAGTACAAAAAATCCTATTTTCTCTTTTCGTCCATGTACGGACACAGCCTTCTCAATCCTTGACAAAGTGGGACGTCCCAAAGTAGTGTCAAAAAACGAGGGGTGGGAACAGTATCAAAAAACAACTAACTTCACCCCAAACAAGCAGAGCTCCTCAACGGAGAAGTTGCAACCTTAAAAAGCCGCCTGCAAAACCTTTCGGCCGAAGGAAGCATCTGAAGATGCACTCACATAAACCTTGTAAAATTTTGAGAAAGTATGCACGGACAACCAGCTTGCCGCCTTGCACACCTGTGAGACAGACGCTTGATGTCGGAAAGCCCAGGAAGCACCAATTGCCCTGGTTGAATGTGCCGTGACAAGAAAGGGGGGGGGTCGCCCACCCCTTAAGGGCATAGGCCTGAATGACAGTCTGTCTGATCCACCGAGAAATGGTGGCAGACGAGACCGCCAGGCCCTTTAGTGGACCAGACACTGACACAAACAGTGAGTTAGACCTCCAAAACGGAGCCGTAAGACAGGTACACCCGCAAGGCACGTACCACATCTAAAGTATGGAGCGCAGTCTCTCTGGGATGTGACGGCCGAGGACACAAGGACGGTAAGACAATGTCCTCATTCAGGTGAAAAGCCGAAACTACCTTTGGAAAGAAGGAGGGCTGCGGGCGGAGCACTGCTTTATCCTTATGGAGGACCAAGTATGGTGACTTGCAAGACAAGGCCGCCAATTCAGAAACCCTCCTGAAAGAGGTAATGGCCACCTTCTGAGACAGTGACAAGAGAGGAATCTCTCGGATGTTCTCAAAAGGAGGTTCCTGAAGAACCGAGAGCACCAGATTTAAATCCCATGGAGGAAGAGGTGGTCTAATTGGGGGAGCCACATGTCAAACCCTCTGCACAAAAGTCCCTTAGTACCTGGCTTTCAATAGCCATGCCGTTAAAGCCAGTGACTGTAAAGCAGGGTGAAGTATGGGACCTTGAGACAGAAGGTCCTCCCGCATTGTCAGCCGCCATGGTACGTCCGCCACAAGGCGCACGAGGTCGGCGTACCAAGAACGACGGGGCCAATCTGGCGCGATTAAAATCACCAGAATCCCCTCGGTCTCCACTCTGCAGAGTAGACGAGGAAGCAACTTCAGTTTGGGATAATATATATATATATATATATATATATATATATATATATATATATAAACAATGATGCGCTAAAAATCAACCCTGTGAAGACTGCAAATAAACCAATACATGCATAAATATAGACCCAAAATATGCAAACTGAAAAAACATGTGCATGTGCAGCCATATACATATGAAAAATCAATACAAACAAACCACAGTGCTGTAAGACCCCCTACATACAAAGTGCGTGGTCCTGTGATATATAAGCAGCATCCGGACAAAGTCAATGTTAATAAGTGGTTGTGTGAAGAAACCAGCTACACATAATGCTCAGTATCAATTAAATGTCAGCTTGATATTCCCCGGCTACTCCTCACATCCAAATGATCAAAGCCTGGGCTGGATGTCAGCTGCCTCTCACAGATACTCTGAGCGGTGAGCTTGATTCAGGTAGGTGAAGTGAGAAAAGAAAATAAAGAAATCTAAGCTTGCACTCACGTGACCGCGATATTGTAAAAGCATAGGTCGCCACAGTTCAGCTCAGTTGAGCAATCCTCCTCACTGCCCCGGCTTCTGAGTCCTCAGAATTAATAATTGGATATGAAGCAATTAAGATCGAACTCTATGTTCAAGCCATTGGGTGCGAGGGTACGCATTTCGCGTATCCATCTGGACTCACTTTTACTGAGGTCCCTCACTTTGTGACTACCCCTCCAATGGGGTGTGAATTTCTCAATTGCCCAAAATTTTAGTTCTGTGGGGTCTTTTTGGTGGCACAATGCAAAATGACGTGAGACATTATGTTTGGGAAACCCGTTCTCAATATTTTGCACGTGTTCCCCAATTCTTTTCCACATAGGTCTTTTTGTACGCCCTATATATTGGAGTGAACAAGAGCACTCCAACATATAGACCATCCCCTCAGTTCTACACGTAATCAAATCTTTTATTTCGTGATTTTGTTGTGTAGCATTAGATTTGAACTTAGAGCATTTTTGACCATTCAAGTTGGTTTTCCTGCAGGCAAAACACCGTTTACACGGGAAAAAACCTTTCCATTGAAAAAAAGTAAGTGTGTTCATTTTAGTAGGTGGATCAGGGACATTTTTAGCCACTAAATCTCTAATGCCCCATACACACGATCATTTTTCATGCCGTTAAAAATGCCATTAAAAAAAATGGCCATTAAAAATGATTGTGTGTATGCTCCAGAGCATTTTTAACGACGTGAAAAACGGGCATTAAAAATTTCGAACATGCTCTCTTTTTTCACGTCGTTTTTCATGTCGTTTTTTTTAACGACGTGAAAAACGATAGTGTGTATGCTTTAACGACGTGAAAAAAAATGCGCATGCTCAGAATCAAGTATGAGACGGGAGCGCTCGTTCTGGTAAAACTAGCGTTCGTAATGGAGATAGCACATTCGTCATGCTGTAACGGACTGAAAAGCACTAGACTGAAAAGAGCGAATCGTCTCTCAACAAACTTTACTAACATGAAGGGTGGCGCCATTCGAACGGAACTTCCCCTTTATAGTGCCGTCGTACGTGGTGTACGACACTGCGCTTTTCTTGAACATTTTTTAAAATGATGGTGTGTACGCAAGACAGGCTTGAGAGGAAACAAGAAAAAAAATGACGAGAAAAACGTCAGTTTTAAAAATGACATTAAAAATGATCGTGTGTATGGGGCATAAGTGTTAGAGCTTTCCTATATATAATCCGGGGTACACTTGGTAATATACGTTGTAGTTGTCTGTCTGCTTTGAGTATTGGCCAATGCTTTTTAAATATAGCCTCTATTTGTCTATGTTGGACACTAAAGTTCATTATAATCGGTAATTCTTGGAAGGATGCGATTTTCTTCCCTTTATCCTGCACAAGGGTAGCCCTTGGTATATCCAAAACTTCCTGTATTTTCAGATTGACAAATTCTTCATTGTATCCCTTTGTGATGAACTTCTTTCCCATCATTTTTGCTTGTTCTAGGAATACTTGTTCATCCGTGCAATTTCTACGGAGTCTTATCAGCTGTCTCTTCGATATATTGATAAGCCACGGTTCAAAATGGCAGCTATCTACTGGAATATAGCTGTTTCTTTCCACTGGTTTGAAATACGTCTTGGTGGTTATTGTATTTTCTTCCAATGAGATTTCCAGATCCAGGAACTGTATAGCTTTGTTGCTAATTGTATACGTTAATTTAATATTTTGTTCATTCTCATTCAGTTTTTCAAAAAATTGGACTAGGGTACTTTCATCCCCCTCCCAGACTACTCTGCAGTCATCAATGAATCTCCTATATAGCATTAATTGATCAGGTATGTTTTCATAAATGGCAAGTTCTTCCCACTCCGACATAAATATATTTGCCACACTTGGGGCATACTTGGCCCCCATCCCGATTCCATTGAGCTGCCTATAGTAATTGGAACAATGGCAAAAATAATTATGCTAGAGTCCAAACGCTAAACTTCTTAGTACAAACCGTTTTTGTTTAGAAATGAGATTACTGAATTTATCCAGGGCCCATTTTGAGGCCCTGATCGCATCTTCATGGTTTATTACCGTATACCATGGATATGCAATTAGCGGACCTCCAGCTGTTGTAAAACTACAAGTCCCATCATGCCTCTGCCTCTGGGTGTCATGCTTGCTGCTGTCAGAGTCTCGCTATGCCTCATGGGACTTGTAGTTTGGCAACAGCTGGAGGTCCGCTAATTGCATATCCCTGCCGTATACAATGATGATACGTCTGCCGTGGCTATCAAATACTTATGCTGTGGATTGATCTCTAATTTGTCCAAAATTTGGATTAGATGTTTTGTATCCCTCAGATAGGCCCGTGTTTTAGGGACCAATGGTTGCATAAATTTGTCAACATATTCACCGATTCTTGAATTAATCGATTGTATTCCATTTATTATGGGTCTCCCCAGAGGTTTGTGCAGATTTTTATGTATTTTGGGTACCGTATATATGATTGGGACCCTACACACATTCGGAACTAGATACATTTCTTCCCTCTTGGATAGAATATCTCTCATAGAACCTTTGAGGATCAATTCTGACAACTCTTCTTTATACTCCCTTGTCGGGTTTCCCCTGAGTTTGATATATGTATTTGTATCATTTAGTTGGCCAAGTAGTTCCTCTTGGTAATAATCTTTAGACATAACCACAATGGCGCCTCCTTTGTCTGCAGGCCTTATTACCACTTGTTTATTTTTTTCCAATTCTTTTATGCCCCTATGGATAGCTGTAGGGTCAGCCATTCTCTTGATTTTCAATTTATCTAAATCTCTCAACACCATTTTGTTGAATACTTCAACATGCTCATTGTTATGTACCGGTGGGTTGAAGAGATTTATTCCTCAACTCACTATGAACTACACTTGCTGCTGTGTATGTGGCGTCCCTTTCCCTCACTGGAGGTTTATTTAACATATATTTTTTGATGTTCAATTTCCTTGTATATTTTTGGACATCCACATATACATCAAATTTATTAAGATTTCTCTTGGGCGCATACTTTAGTCCTTTATCCAATGTGATCATTTCTGTCCGGGTAAGTTTGACTCCACTGATATTATATATACCCTCGCCTACCTCATTCTTCTTTTTTTGGACTTTGAATCCTCCTCGGCATCCCCTCTTCCGTTTGGGCTTCGAGCATTTGTCATTTGCTCGTACCGCGGAGGAGTTCTGTCGCTCCTGCGGTATTCCAAAAAAGACCTTGAGTCATCTTCTTCCCTATTATTACTTAACGGTTCATATCTGTTTTGTATATGAACCAGGCTTTTTCTGTTTTCATAGTGGTACTGGTCCTGGTGATTTTGGGGCCCCTGATGTTGGTATTGCTGGGCATATCCACCTTGATAATATTGAGTTTGGTGGGGATATACTTCTCTTGTATCCCTTCTCTCATGATTATACTGAGTGTAATCTCCCTGATTCCCCTGTTCATATCCCCCCTGTTCATATCCCCCCTGATTGCCAGAGTGATTTTGTGGAGGATTCCGGGGTTTTAGATTATTCTTGTTGTTTTTCCAAAATGTTTTTTTTTTTGAGATTTTGACCAAGGTTTTTGGTTGTTCTTATTCCTCCACCAAGGTTTTGGTGTTCTAGGTCCAGTATGGTCATGCCTATAGGATCTTTCATTTCCATTATCTCTATATTGGTCTATCATAACTGCCCCCATTTTCTCTATATTGTCTAGGTGGCTTAGGAGACCTATATCTGTGATCCCTAACGGGAGATAGAATACGCACTTCTCTGACCGGAGAAGATGTTACTGATCCCTTTTTACCATCTTTAAGATTAAGTTGCCATTTATAGGTCTGTTCTAATTGGTAATCATTAGTATCCCGTAAATATTTCCTCTTTTTCCTCTGCTTTAACTCAATATCTTTTTGTTCCAATACCTTGTTAAGCTGATTGGTAAGTGTTATAAAAGAGGGAGTGTCCTTATATCCCTCTAAGATAACCTTGCAGTCTGAAATTTGTTTATTAATATTAGTGAGTTTACGTTGTTTATGTTTTATTAAAAACTAACACCTCTACACCTTTCTCATTAAAAAATTGAAACCATTCCTCTACCGATTCTTTATCAAGCAAACCATCATTAACCGGGACATCCCACCTCAATCTCCTGGGTACTATCCTTTCTTTAATATACTGCTCATGAGATGTTAAATCCCACCAAAGGCTCTCCTTCTTCTCCATGAGGTGACCAAACTTCCTAAAATTAGTGTCTAGATCATCCGTTTCTGTTATTGGATTGGTGGTGAAAACATCTTTGAGGTCTACTGTACGGTTCTCCACAAATTTGAATATATCCATAATTGCGGCTTCAGTGAAGTGTCAGAAAAAAAAAATATATATATATATATAAAGTGAATATGTGTACTGAAGCGCTAAAATGTGTATAATATAATGTGAACCAATCCACACAGATCCCTAAATGATAATTGCTGCAATCATTCAAGTGATATTCTGATACCAAAAAGTAATTGTGTATATATGTATATAGATATGTATGTATGTATATATGTATGTATATATATATATATATATATATATATATATATATATGCACAATGATGTGCTAAAAATCAACCCTGTGAAGACTGCAAATAAACCAATACATGCATAAATATAGACCCAAAATATGGAAACTGAAAAAAACATGTGCATGTGCAGCCATATACATATGAAAAATCAATACAAACAAACCACAGTGCTGTAAGACCCCTACATACAAAGTGTGTGGTCCTGTGATATATCAGTTTGGGATAGGCTTAAAATTAGCCGATACTGGCCCCACGGGGCCACCAACGCGTCTGACGCATCTGCCCAGGGATCTCTGGACCTGGCCATGAATCTCGACACCTTGCGATTGAGTCGAGAGGCCAGGAGGTCCACGTCCGGCGTGCCCCACCTCCGGCAAAGGAGTTGAAACACCTCTGGGTGCAACGACCATTCACCCTGGTCTAGCATCTGGCGACTTAGTCCGCCTGCCAGTTTTCTACGCCCGTAATGTAGACGGCCGACACGCTTCTTTCCTCCCACCACAGGATGCGAGCGACCTCAGACGCTGCAGCCGAGCTCCTTGTTCCCCCTTGATGGTTGACATAGGCCACCGCCGTGGCGTTGTCTGACTGAATCCTGATCGGGCGTCCCTGTAGTCTCCCCAACCACAAGGAGAGACACAGTCTGATTGCCCGAAGTCCCAGGACATTGATCGGCAGACAGGATTCGTTCAGAGTCCAGCGACCTTGGGCCGACTGGACTCCCCAGACTCCCCCCCAACCTGTGAGGCTGGCGTCCGTCGTAATCACAGTCCAATGGAAGGGAAGGAACGACTTCCCTGACTGAGGAGCCGGGGATCTCAGCCACCAACTCAGACGCCCTGACCAGGCGACTGCTCTGAATCTGACGATCCAGAGACAATGGAGATTTGTTCCACTTGGACAGGATCTCCTTCTGCAAGACTCGAGTGTGGAATTGGGCATACGGTACTGCCTCGAAGGAGGCTACCATGAGACCCAGAACTCGCATGCAAAAGCGGAGAGACGACCATTTGCGGGATGTCAACAACCATACTGCAGACTGGAGAGTCTGCAATTTTTCCAAAGGAAGGAAGACTCTCGCCTCCTTGGAGTCCAGAATCCACCCTAGGTACTCCAAACGCTGCGTCGGTGTCAGGACCGACTTCTGAATGTTTAACACCCAACCGAATTCTCGGAGGGTCTGACTGGCTATAGCCACATCCTCCTCTGATTCTGAGACAGAAGCTGCTCTGAGAAGAAGATCGTCGAAGTAGCCCACGATAGCAATGCCTCGCTGTCTCAGCAAAGCTAGAATCGGGGCGAGCACCTTGGTGAAAACCCTCGGTGCTGAAGCTAGGCCAAAGGGAAGAGCCACAAACTGATAGTGGTCTTCGCCGATTGCAAAGCGCAGAAACCTCTGGTGTCTTGTGCAGATTGGGACATGCAATTATGCGTCCTTAATGTCCAAGGATGCCAGAAAGTCCCACGGATGGAGCGCAGCAACCACTGAACGAATGGATTCCATGCGGAACCTTCCGCACCTTTACAAAGACATTTAAGGCTTTGAGGTCCAGGATCGGACGGACTCCGTCCTTCTTCGGGACCACAAACAGATTTGAATAAAACCCCTGAAACCTCTCTTCCAGTGGTACAGGTAAGATCACGCCGGCCCCCAGCAAATCTTGCACTGCCCCCAATAAGGCAGACCGACGGGTCGGAAGAAGAGGGAGATTTGAGGGAAAGAATCGGTTTGGTGGACAGGAAAGAAACTCGATCCTGTACCCCGAAGTGACCACCTCGCAGACCCACTGGTCGGAGAGCAGGGAGGTCCACCGTGAATCTGCGAAGCCGTCCTCCCACCCATGAGTCGGGTGGGGGCAAAACTTCATGCAGTGGCAGGCTTGCTTGCTGGCTTGTTGGGCTTGCGCATCCAGGGACGCTTCTGTCCCCCAGCTGGACCCTTTTCAGCTTGGGAGGGTCTACCCGCGGGCCCTGACTGACGAAAATACAGCTTCTGCGTGGGAAAGGAAGGACTACGGCGCGGCTTCTTCCCCTTAGTGGACTGAGGGAGAAGAGTGCTCTTACCTCCAATGAAATCCTTAATGATGTCATCCAACGAGGAGCCAAAAAGCCTCCCACCTTTGAAGAGTAAGTCGGCCAGGGCTTTCTTGGAAGTCTGGCCAGCAGAACCAGCATTTCAGCCAAATCAGGCGGCGCATTACCACCGCAGATACAGAGGCCCTGGAGATCAAATGGGCTGCATCCAGAGTATCATCACATACATATACAACGCCCTGTACCAACTGGTCGGCCAGTCTTACACACTCCAGAGGGAGCTGATGTCCCTCCACAGCCTGGTGCAAAATCTTTGCCCATTCAGTTAGTGTCTGAGACACCAAGGTAGCAGCCAAAACAGGCCGCAACTCAGACCCCAGCAGGGTGAACATGGACCTGCTCAGCGCCTCAGACCTCCTATCAGTATGCTCCTTAACCACTTAACGACCGCTCACTGTATATATACGTCAGCAGAATGGCACCGACAGGCACAATCACGTACAGTGTACGTGATCGTTTTTGTACAGTTGGGGGGTCCGATCGGACCCCCCTCCTATACAGTGAGCGGCCGTTTATCGTTGGGGAGCGTTCCGAGATGAGGGGGCGGCCATTCGATTCCGGCCACCCCCCCGCGATCGCTCCCGGCGAATGAAAATGCTCCCTCTGCCTGTGTAATGTAAACACAGGCAGAGGAAGTGATGTCATCTCTCCTCATGTCGGTCTTTTCGTTCCCGGAGCCGAGGAGAGAAGAAGCAGGTTAGTGCACCAACAGTCCACTGACACATAGGTACACATAGGCACACATTTCACCCCCCAGTAACCGCCAGATCACCCCCCAGGTCACCCCCCAGCATCCAATCACAGTGTCACTGATTGCAGTGATCATTTATTTTACTGATCACTGCATTTAGTGTCATCTGTGACAGTAAAAAGTTGCAGGGCAGTTAGGTTTAGGCCCCTTTAGGTCCAGGGTAGCCCCCCAAGCCCCCCTAATAAAGGTTTAACCCCTTGATCGCCCCCCAGGTAACCCTTTCACCCCCTAACGCCAGCGTCACTAAGCGATCGTATTTTCGATCGCTGTATTTAGTGCCGGTGGTGCCCTAGATAGCCAGTTATTTATTTTTAGTTTCGCCGCAGGTTTTTATAGCGCCAGGTACCCCCATAAATTATTTTAACCCCCTGATTGCCCCTAGAGTTAACCCTTTCACCAGTGATCACCGTATAAGCGTCACTGGTGACACTGGTTACCCAGTTAGTTATTTAGTCATTTAGGTAACCCGTCAGGTTTTTATATCGCGTCGGGTACCCCCATATTTAACCTAATAAAGGTTTTAACCCCCTGATTGCCCCTAGTTAACCCTTTCACCAGTGATCACCATATAAAGGTTACGGGTGACGCTGGTTGGTTAGTTTGCTTTTTATAGCATCAGGGCACCCGCCGTATATATCCCAATAAAGGTTTAACCCCCTGATTGCCCGGCGGGTGAGATCAATTAGGTTTTAGCGCCAGAGAGGCTCTGCGTCGCCCCAGGCAGCGTTAGGTTAGTGCCAGTAACGCTAACACCCACGCGCAAAGCATACACCTCCCTTAGTGGTATAGTATCTGAACAGATCAATATCTGATCTGATCAGATCTATACTAGCGTCCCCAGCGGTTTAGGGTTCCCAAAAACACAGTGTTAGCGGGATCAGCCCAGATACCTGCTAGCACCTGCGTTTAGCCCCTCCGCCCAGCCCAGCCCACCCAAGTGCAGTATCGATCGATCACTGTCACTTACCAAACACAAAACACATAACTGCAGCGTTCGCAGAGACAGGCCTGATCCCTGCGAACGCTAACAGTTTTTTTTGTAGCGTTTGATATATTTGCTGACGACAGTCAGGTGCTTTTTTTCCTGTGAATCTTACTAGTGTACCCCTAAATTTAGAGCCCAAAATGGCAAGTCGAAGGTACACTAGTAAAGAGGCCTACGAGATTCTGAGCATGACAGATAGTGAAGAGGAGGTCACGTATCTGTCAGATTCAGGCTCAGAATATCTTCCCGTAGAAGACAGTGACGTCAGCGGCCCCACGTCAGATAGCTCTGACGACGAAGTTGAGGTCCCTGCTAAGGTCAGGCGTACCCGATCCCGATCTTCTGAGGTTGTTGAGGAGCAAGAACCGCAGGGCTCTCGTATCATGGAGCAGAGGAGTACTAGCACCGCTATTCCTTCTGGTGAATTGGCAAGCACCAGCGGCCTAGTACAGCCTAGGCATACATCCAGCACTGCAGTATCACGTGGTGACATGGCGAGTCCCATAAGTGCAGTTCAAGCTGGTGAGGTGGCAAGCACAAGTAGTGTCCCACTGCCACCAATAAGAAGACAAAGGCAGGCCCGTCGTACCCATAGTGCTCTTCCTGCAGAATTCGCCTATCCTGATTGGGTCCCCACCACTTCTGCAGAACCCGTACTTCCCCCATTCACTGCCCAACCCGGTATTCAGGTGGAAACAGCTGATTTTATGCCAATTGATTATTATTCGCTGTTTTTCACGGAAGATCTCTATAGATCTATTGTGGACCAGAGTAATTTATATGCTGGTCAATTCATCGCCGCTAATCCCCAGTTGCCTTCCATTGCCAAAGATTGAAAACCAATTACGGTTTCCGAATTTAAGACCTTTCTGGGCCTTTCCCTCATCATGGGCACACATAAATTCCCGTCATTGCGTGCTTATTGGTCCACGCACCCAATTGACCACATGCCCGTGTTCTCTGCCTCCATGCCCAGGAAACGATACAAGCAGATCTTGCGGTTCATGCACTTCAACGACAATGAACTTTGTCGTCCACGTGGGGACCCTGAATACGACCCGCTCTATAAAATTCGGCCCCTCATAAACCACTTCAACGAACGTTTTGCAGCCTTGTTTACTCCCGATCAAGTTGTCTGCGTTGATGAGTCCCTGATTAAATTTTCTGGCCGCTTGGCTTTCAAGCAGTACCTTCCCAGCAAGCGTGCCAGATACGGGGTCAAGCTCTAAAAGTTCTGTGACAGGGCAACAGGCTATGTATGGAGCTTTATGGTTTATGAGGGAAAAGATAGTCAGGTTGAGCCGGTCAACTGCCCAGATTACATAGGGAGCGCTGGCAAGATAGTGTGGAAATTGGTTCACCCTTATTCGGAAAGGGGTACCACTTGTATGTGGACAATTATTACACGAGCGTGCCACTGTTTAGTCACTTGTTTGATCATCAGATTGGAGCATGTGGCACCGTGCGACCTAATCGCCGGGGCTTTCCCCAGCGGCTTGTAGATGCCCGTCTTAGGCTGGGGGAGAGAGCCTGCGTAAAGTGTAATAACTTGCTCGCTATGAAGTGGAGGGACAATAAGAATGTTTTCCTTCTTACCTCCCTTCATGCAGACACGACAGTCCAAATTCCTACGGCGACTGGTGTTGTGGAGAAACCCCTCTGTATCCACTAATATAACAAAAATATGGGAGGGGTGGACCTCAACGACCAGTTGTTGGCGCCATATCTAATTGACCGTAAGGCGAGACGCTGGTACAAAAAAGTGTCTCTATCCTTATTTCAATTGGCTTTGCTGAACACTCATGTGCTATACAGAGCTTCAGGCGGGACTTTATCTCTTCTAAAATTCCAGAATGAGATTGTCACAGAACTCCTGTATCCAGGCGGTTCTGCACCTCACCATCCCCAACCAAATGCAGTAAGCCGGCTGCATGAGAGGCATTATACGTATGTCCTCCCGAGTACCCCTACCTAACGAGCCCCCCAAAAAAGATGTCGTGTCTGTAGCAAGCGCGGATTTAGGCGTGACACCCGTCATTATTGTCCACTCTGTCCTGACAAGCCTGGTCTTTGCCTTGGTGAATGTTTTGAACGCTACCACTCAAAAGTGAAGTTTTAGCGTAGGGTACAGCATTTCACAGACTAGGACACACTTACACAGGGTCTCCCAAGATGCCATTACATTTTGAGAGACCCGAACCATTACAGTTGTTAAAGTTACAAAAAAAAAAAAGTGTAAAAAAGAAAAAAAAAAAACGTAAAAAACAAAACACAAAAAAAATATAAAATAAAAAACCCAAAAATAGTTGTAGTTTTATTGTTCTCTCTCTCTCTATTTTCTCTCTATTGTTCTGCTCTTTTTTACTGTATTCTATTCTGCAATGTTTTATCATGCTTGCTTTTCAGGTATGTAATTTTTTGTTTTCAGGTGCGCCATTCAACTATTTATCTTGACAGCAACAGCGTTTGCTCCCACGATACATAAAGCCGTGACTCCAGTGCTCTAGGAGGTGATTTCACCACCACAGTTAAAAAAAAAGAGCATATATGCCGAAGCATGGGGGCAGCAGGGGCGGAGGAGCGATTTTGCTCCTAATGCCGCGTATATATGGTCGAAATTCCGACAGAGGCTTGCCCGTGGAAAAGTCAGACCGTGTGTACGCGGCATTATCTTTTATGCCGCGTACATACGGTCGAAATTCCGACGAAGGCTTGCCCGTGGAAAAGTCTGACCGTGTGTACGCGGCATAACTTTTTTGCGGGAGGATACCCCCATGCTTCGGCATATATGCCCATCATTAGAAGTGGGTGGATGGAGGGAGGTATTCTAATGGTGGGCATACCCACCGATCAATCTCTTTTTTTCGTTCAGCCAACAGGCTGCATGAAAAAAAAGATTACAATACATGTCCAACAAGGACCAGCAACGTACTGGTATGGTTATACCAGAATGATGCCTGTAGGTTTAGGTATCATCTTGGTATCATTCTTTTCAGCCAGTGGCCGGCTTTCATGTAAAAGCAATTCTAGCAGATAATTAGCCTCTAGACTGCTTTTACAAGCAGTGGGAGGGAATGCCCCCCCCGGATATAAATAGCGCCATTGGGAAATTGGGAAAGCATTTTATCACACCGATCTTGATGTGGTCAGATGCTTTGAGGGCAGAGGAAAGATCTAGGGTCTAACCGCCCTATTTTTTTCAAAAAAAGAGTACCTGTCACTACTTATTGCTATCATAGGGGATATTTACATTCCCTGAGATAACAATAAAAATGGTAAAAAAAAATATGGAAGGAACAGTTTAAAAATCAAATAAAAAAGCAAAATAAATAATAAAAAAAAAAAAAAAGCACCGCTGTCCCCCCCTGCTCTTGCGCAAAGGCAAACGCAAGCGTCGGTCTAGCGTCATATGTAAACAGTAATTGCATCATGCATGTGAGGTATCACCACGAAGGTCAGATCGAGGGCAGTAATTTTAGCAGTAGACCTCCTCTGTAAATCTAACGTGGTAACCTGTAAAGGCTTTTAAATGCTTTTAAAAATATATGTAGTTTGTCGCCGCTGTGCGTTTGTGCGCAATTTTAAAGCATGTCGTGTTTGGTATCCATGTACTCGGCCTAAGATCATCTTTTTTATTTCATCAAACATTTGGGCAATATAGTGTTTTTTAGTGCATTAAAAATAAAAAAAGTGTGTTTTCCCCCAAAAAATGAGTTTGAAAAATCGCTGCGCAAATACGGTGTGAAAAAAAAAATGCAACACCCACTATTTTAATCTGTAGGGCCTTTGCTTTAAAAAAATATATAATGTTTGGGGGTTCAACATAATTTTCTTGCAAAAAAAAATTTTTTTTCATGTAAACAAAAAGTGTCAGAAAGGGCTTTGTCTTCAAGTGGTTAGAAGAGTGGATGAGGTGTGACATAAGCTTCCTAATGTTGTGCATAAAATGCCAGGACAGTTCAAAACCCCCCCAAATGACCCCATTTTGGAAAGTAGACACCTCAAGCTATTTGCTGAGAGGCATGTTAAGCCCATTGAATATTTTTTTTTTTGTCCCAAGTGATTGAATAATGACAAAAAGAAAAAAAAAGAAAACATTTTCAAAAAGTTGTCACTAAATTATATATTGCTCAAACATGCCATGGTTATATGTGGAATTACACCCCAAAATACATTCTGTTGCTTCTCCTGAGTACGGGGATACCACATGTGTGAGACATTTTGGGAGCCTAGCCGCGTACAGGACCCCGAAAACCAAGCACCGCCTTCAGAATTTCTATGGGTGTAAATTTTTGATTTCACTCCTCACTGCCTATCACAGTTTCGGAGGCCATAGAATGCCCAGATGGCACAAACCCCCCCCCCCCAAATGACCCCATTTTGGAAAGTAGACACCCCAAGCTATTTGCTGAGAGGTATGTTGAGTATTTTGCAGATCTCGCTTTTTGTCACAAAGTTTTGAAAATTGAAAAAAGAAAAAAAAAATGTCTTTCTTCATTTTCAGAACAAATGAGAGCTGTAAAATACTCACCATGCCTCTCAGCAAATAGCTTGGGGTGTCTACTTTCCAAAATGGGGTCATTTGTGGGGGTTTTGGGCTATCTTGGCATTTTATGGCCTTCAAAACTGTGATAGGTAGTGAGGAGTGAAATCAAAAATTTGTGCCCTTAGAAATCCTGAAGGCGGTGCTTGGTTTTCGGGGGCCCGTACGCGGCTAGGCTCTCAAAAAGTCCCACACGTGGTATCCCCGTACTCAGGAGAAGCAGCCAAATGTATTTTGGGGTGCAATTCTGCATATAACCATGGCATGTTTGAGCAATATATCATTTAGTGACAACTTTTTGTACATTTTTTTTTTCTTTTTGTCATTATTCAATCACTTGGGACAAAAAAAAATATTCAATGGGCTCAACATGCCCCTCAGCAATTTCCTTGGGGTGTCTACTTTCCAAAATGGGGTCATTTTGGGGGGTTTTGTGCTATCTTGGCATTTTATGGCCTTCAAAACTGTGATAGGTAGTGAGGAGTAAAATCAAAAATGTATGCCCTTAGAAACCTTGAAGGCGGTGCTTGGTTTTTGGGGTCCCGTACGCGGCTAGGCTCCCAAAAAGTCCCACACATGTGGTATCCCTGTACTCAGGAGAAGCAGCAGAATGTATATTGGGGTGTAATTTCACATATGCCCATGGCATGTGTGAGCAATATATCATTTAGTGACAACTTTGTGCAAAAAAAAAAAAGTTTGTCATATTTCCGCAACTTGTGGCAAAATATAAAATATTCCATGAACCCAACATGCCTTTCAGTAAATAGCTTGGGGTGTCTACTTTCCAAAATGGGGTCATTTGGGGGGGGGGGGGGGTTTGTGCTATTTTGGCATTTTATGGCCCTCAAAACTGTGATAGGTACTGAGGAGTGAAATCAAAAATTTGCGCCCTTAGAAATCCTGAAGGCGGTGCTTGGTTTCCGGGGTCCCGTACGTGGCTAGGCTCTCAAAAAGTCCCACACATGTGGTATCCCCCGTACTCAGGAGAAGCAGCAGAATGTATTTTGGGGTGCAATTCCACATATAACCATGGCATGTGTGAGCAATATATCATTTAGTGACAACTTTTTGTAATTTTTATTTTTTTTGTCATTATTCAATCACTTGGGACAAAAAAAAAAATATTCAATGGGCTCAACATGCCTCTCAGCAATTTCCTTGGGGTGTCTACTTTCCAAAATGGGGTCATTTGGGGGGGTTTTGTACTGCCCTGCCATTTTAGCACCTCAAGAAATGAGATAGGCAGTCATAAATTTAAAGCGGTGTAAATTCCAGAAAATGTACCCTAGTTTGTAAACGCTATAACTTTTGCGCAAACCAATAAATATATGCTTATTGACATTTTTTTTTACTAAAGACATGTGGCTGACTACATTTTGACCTAAATGTATGACTAAAATTGAGTTTATTCGATTTTTCTTATAACAAAAAGTAGAAAATATCATTTTTTTTCAAAATTTTCGGTCTTTTTCCGTTTATATCGCAAAAAATTAAAATCGCAGAGGCAATCAAATACCATTAAAAGAAAGCTCTAGTTGTGGGAAGAAAAGGACGCAAATTTCGTTTGGGTACAACATTGCATGTCCGCACAATTTACAGTTAAAGCAGCGCAGTGCAAAATTCTGAAATCACCTCTGGTCCTCTAGCTACCAAATGGTCCGGGGCTTAAGTGGTTAAATGCAGGGGTCCCCTGGTTACTTTATTTAACCGAGCGACCGGGGGGGTCAACAACCAGAGGAAAAGCCAATTTTTCTCAAGGGGATACCTTCCTGCCAGGCGCTGAGGAACCACAAAGGTCCTCTGCGGCTTTTCCCATTCCTTATCTATGAATTTATCAAAGAAGGACACATAGGGAAACACCTTCACAGAGCGGGTCGATTTGTGCGACCCAAAAGAGACTGGCCCCTCCGTGGACGCCTCAGCTGCACCATCCAGCTTGAGAGTGTCCCTCACAGCATCGATAAGCGCATCCACAAGTGCCCTGTCATGCGCTGACCCTGATGAAGGGTCTTCCTCACAAGGAAGGTCCTGGTCTGCATCCTCTGATAACCCAGAACCAGGGTCCTGTGCCGCAGCTAGGCCCGGGTCTGAGTCAGAGCATTTCCCTGGGGATGGCGGAGGGAGGGGCGCTTTTTACCCCCTTACGCTCGTACGCTGCTTCCACCCTGGCAACAAATGATTCCAGGACTGCCGACAAAGCGCCCATGGTCACCGCAGGTGCAGGGGCACTGGCTGCTGCCTCTGGCATGTTTGGGGAAGAAGGGCCAGACACTGACTCCATAATGACAGCTCTCAGGGATTCAGACAAAAGACTGAAAAGTCCACCCTCCTTGCTGCACTGACCGGAGGGGTTACCCAGGGGACTCACCACCCAGCAGGAGACCGCTCAGCGCCGCTGCCCGCCTTATGTACACAGAGTGTGTGAGGAGAAGCTGTGAGGAGAATTGTGCTGCGCGCTTTACATGAAGCCAGCACTAGAGGCCAAAACCCCATCCAAAATGGCCGCCAGCAAGAAAAGGGCGCGACCACAAGAAAATGGCCGCCCGCAATAACCTGCGCCATAGCGTGGCCATGGCAAAATGGCCGCCAATGGAAAAATACATATAAAACAGCAGGCATACAAGAAAATGGCAGTGGCGCTGCAAAAATGGCGCCCGACAATGCGATGCGGACGAGAAGGCCACACAAGGGACTTCAGCAGAGTGGAGCCCCCCTCACAGATAAGCGAGCCCAGGCACCCCACAGTCCCCTGCCAGGATCCGGAGCCCCCCCACAGGTACGCCCCGGTCACAGCGCGCTCTGCTAGAGCAGAAGGGGAAATGACAGAGAGCAAGGAAAGGGAGTACAGGAGAACCCCAAATTCCCTGAAACGCCCAGCTGTTCCCACCCACCGAGGCAGGGGGAAAAGTACTTACCCGTCCTGTGAGGACTCGCTGGCGCGTCCCTGAGAGGCCTAAAACCGATGGTACGGAGTAGCTGTCGGCCCGGTCCACTGTGAGTGAGGCAACAAGCAGCCCAGTCATATGTGGACCCCGGAGCATGTGCTCACCGGCCACCCCTGGAGCCATAGGGTACGTTGTTGCAGAACTAGCGCGAAGCTAAGGACTGGCACGCTCGATGGCCGGAACTGGGAAGACTACAAGGATCTATAATATCCAGCCTGTTGCCCAGCCGGCCGTTGATAGAAGATATAAAAAAAATGCAAAAAATCTTCTGGACTCTGGGCCCAAAGGGAGCCACGTCCTTCTCCTCTGCTAGGCAGAACAAAACTGAGCTGCTGACTGCAGGGCGGAGGGTTATGTCTGGAGGGACCGCCCCCTGGGCGGGGCTGTTCAACTCTGATTGTTATAACATGTGTAAACATTTAACATGTTCTGCCTAGTCCTCTCCTATGAACAGGAACATAACCCACTTTGTCAAGGATTGAGAAGGCTGTGTCCGTCCATGGACGAAAAGACAAAAGCATGCTGCTTCTACTAAATATTTTATGCTGGCCATACACGTATGGATTTTTGGACAAGAACATTCGTATGAATATTCGTACAAAAATTCTTTATAGATGCGATAAATTGATGAATGTTATTCGAAAATTTTACTTGCTTTTAACATTCAATTATAAAATGAATGTAATTTCTGAATGAAAACCACATACACTGTCTGAAAATGTTTTCGATCGGGAAAAGTTTTCTATTCTGCTCCTTCGAATCATCGATTTGACCCCACCAATGACTGGAAAATCAAATGAAATTTGTTCATGTGTGGCCAGCATAAGTGACAGCAGGTACAGGTAGATTGCATCAAGCTACTTGCCTATGACAAGGGAGTCTGTCATGCATCATATTATATTACAATCCTGTCAGAAAATCTGCTAAACACCCTTTTAGGGGGGGACGAGGCAGGGATGTCCCCTGTCCCCCCTGCTCTTCGCGATCGCTATAGAGCCATTGGCTGCCCTGATACGGGCTAGTGCCCGCGTCCGGGGATTCCAATACGGCACGCTGCAAGAAAAAATCATGCTGTACGCGGACGACATGCTGCTGTTCCTGGAGGACCCCACGCACTCCATCCCCGGGGCTATGTCAATAATAGAGCAATTCGGCCACTACTCGGGATTGACCATTAATTGGTCAAAATCCGCCCTGATGCTGTTGGATGAGGATGGTGGGGTAGCCCTGCCGGACACTTGTCCCATCCCAGTTGTATCTAGCTTTAAATATTTGGGGGTACAGGTGTCGCCCAGGCTGGGGGACTACTGCTCCCTTAATGTGCACCCATTGCTGTCCCGGTTTAGGGACAAAATTAATACTTGGAACACCCTAAAAATGTCACTTGCAGGTAAAGCCAATCTGATCAAAATGATTTTAATGCCACAACTACTTTACTTTCTTCATAACTCGCCTGTAGTGATACACCTGAAAATCTTCCGAATAGTGAACACTCTCTTCCGACGGTTGCTATGGCATACTAGGCCCCCTCGGATTAGACTGGAACACTTGCAGCGGGCCAAGGACAGTGGGGGGCTGGCGGTTCCCAATCCTTGGCTGTACTACATAGCGGCCCAGTTACAGCATTTGATCGGCTCTATGTCCCAGGACCCGGGGAGCTCGGCGGCACGACTGATGCTGTCGGCCACTGGCGCTGAGACTATCCCGATGGGGCTGGAGGCGCAAATGTTCCTCAAATCCAACAAGCGGACCCCCGACGCTCGCACTTATCCAGAAAGTCTGGAATAAGGGCCGACAACTCCAGGGAGTGCAGGGATTCACAGAGGACAGCCCAATATGGGGCAATAGGTCTTATGTGGAGTTGGTGAAGCTGCAGCAGGGGCCCAGATGGCGTGCCCATGGTGTGGCTCTGCTGTCCCACATTTTCGTTAACGGCAGGCTTCTCACTTTCCCCGAACTGCAGGCCAGATTTGACCTCCCAGCTCATATGCATTATTACTACATGCAGCTTCAACATGCGGTTGCGGCACACGGGAATGCGGTGGAATGGGTTCAGTCGCCCGCCCCGGTGTTCCGTGTGCTGCACACTAGCACTGAAACAAAAGGATTTATCTCACAATGCTACCAGATGTTACTGGCAAGTCACCTACAGGCATTCCCGAGCAGGGAGGAATCCATGTGGGAGAAGGACATAGGTACACTGTCAGGGGACCAATGGGAGGAGGCGTGGCGGTCAGTCACTACTTGTTCTTTAAACGTTGTGCAGAAAGTGTCACAGCTATATATATTATTGAGGGTACATTACACCCCGCTGAAATTATATAAGATGGGTAAGCTCGGGGACCCTGTGTGTGGTAGATGTCAGAGGCACAATGGAGATCTCATTCATCTCCTGTGGAGATGCCCTAAGCTTCACAGGTATTGGACTGAGGTGGTGGGTACAATAAACAGAGTGTTTCAAACTACGATCCCTTTGGACCCTAAGTGCTGCCTGCTGGGGATCTTGGAGGAAGCGATCCCTGGGGAGTTGACCAGGGTCGCGGTCTCTAGGGCCCTGTTTCAGGCTAGGAAGCTTATTTTGATGGGTTGGAAGTCAGTCTCACCGCCTACCACCACCTCTTGGGTAGCACACATGGGGAATACTCTTATAATGGAAAAGTACATATACCAGCACAGGGGAAGCCCGAGCAGGTTTGAGAGAATTTGGTCCCAATGGCTTGATACCCCTGGCCTGAGCCCCAGGGAGCTGGTGATGTCCCGACTTTTGCAGTAAATTTGAAACCAAGCGGCCGAGGATTAATATGCTTATACATGCAAGATTGTGGTGCTGTTTTTTATGTGATCTTATATGTTGTTTTACAGTTCGCCAGCAGAGGGAAACCTTTGCTATTTTTTGTACAATGGAAACTGTTGTGATCTATCTGGTGTTCAATAAAAACCTTTTTGATTAAAAAAAAACACCCTTTTAGGTCTTTTTTTTTTTTTTTTTAAATGTCTTTGAATAAAAATTCTGATCTCGGTGTCTGATCATATGTACCAGATTCAACCTCTAATAGTATATATTCTGTCTGTTATTTTCAGTGTGCATTAGATATTTTGTTACCTAACCACATAGCTGGTTATTTATATTTACCACTGAATATAGATATTCAAATCAAACATATAGGTGCCGCTGAAGTAAACTGTATAACATTTACTAAAACAAGGCATAAAAGCACTTACATCTAGGTAAGCGAAGTGAGGCACATCAGAGAGTCCTGTGGGGTGAGTCACTGCGCTGGCTTGGTTTCTAATGTGGTTCGTTAGCCTGGTCTCCTGTGGGTGCCGATCATCAGCTAGATGTATTGGCCGGAACGCTTGTGGACCGCAGCGGCATCTGACGTCACCGGAAATTATGCATCGCTTTTACGAGCGTGCACACTGCTGGTGGTAATGACAGGCGCGCTCCTTTTTCAAGCTGACTATGCAGGAGTATGAGTGCGTTTTATAAGGGGCATCGATTGGAGGATACGGTTTGTCAATTACCACACACACTGTTGGACAGTTCAAAGAGCCCCCTATTGAGCATCTAGTAGGGTTTTAAATACCATGTATGACAATAATAAAGATAAATTATACAAATAAAATTAGGATAAAAACAGTCAAACATCGTGAATCTTGGACAACAGTCAATTGGGGATGAGTGTAAGATCTGGAGATTACATGATACGTACTGATAATGACAAATAGATATGATAAAAATTTTTTTTAAAAAAATGGATGAATGCTAAAAGAAAAAACACACAATGTAAACATGATGGTGGTAAAGATAACGACTCCGCACACGGTGCGTGTTAATATGTGTAGACAAATTCATACACACGTACGTATATAGAGTTGTGCTCATAAGTTTACATACCCCGGCAGAATTTATTCTTTCTTGGCCATTTTTCAGAAAATATGAATAACACAAAAACATTTCTTATGCCGCGTACACACGACCGTTTTTCATGGCGTGAAAAATGCCATTTTTTAAATTGGTCATTAAAAACGATTGTGTGTAGGCTCCAGAGCATTTTTAACGACGTGAAAAATGGCCTAAAAAAAAATTAGAACCTGCTCTATTTTTTCACGTTGTTTTTCACGTCGTTCTTTTTAACGCCGTGAAAAACGGTAGTGTGTATGCTTTTACGAGGGGAAAAAAAATGCGCATGCTCAGAATCAAGTATGATATGGGAGCGCTCCTTCTGGTAAAACTAACATTCGTAATGGAGATAGCACATTCGTCACGCTGTAACGGACTGAAGAGCATGAGGCTGAAAAGCGCGAATCGGCTCTCACCAAACTTTACTAATACGAGGATCAGCAAAAGCAGCCCAAAGGGTGGCGCCATCCGAATAGAACTTCCCCTTTATAGTGCCGTCGTACGTGTTGTACGTCACCGCGCTTTGCTCAAGCATTTTTTTTCACGATAGTGTGTAGGCAAGGCAGGCTTGAGAGGAAACACGAAAAATCACGTCGAGAAAAACTTTGTTTTTTTCAACGACATTAAAAACGGCCGTGTGTACACAGCATTACACTCATGGTTAGTGTTTGGCTGAAGCCATTTATTATTAATCAACTGTGTTTACTCTTTTTAAATCAGAAACTACCCAAATGACCCTGATCAAAAGTTTACATACCCTGGAATGTTTGGCCTTGGTACAGACACAGAAGGTGGCACACACAGGTTAAAATGGCAATTAAATGTTAATTTCATACATTCGTGACTTTTTAAAACACAATTAGTGTCTGTGTAGAAATGGTCAATGAGTTTTTTAGCTCTCACATGGATGCACTAAGCAGGCTTAACACTGATCTATTAGGGGGTAGAAAAGAACAGTCAAAAGACCTGCGTAACTAGGTAATGAAACTTTACAAACATGGAAAAGGATATATAAAGATATCCAAAGCCTTGAATACGCCAGTAAGTACTGTTTAATCACTTATTAAGTGGAAAATTAGGGGCTCTTTTGATACACAGCGAAGGTCAGGTAGACCAAGAAAGATTGCAGCCACAACTGGCGGAAGATTTGCTCAGGACACAAAGAAAAACCCACAGGTAACCGCAGGAGAAATATAGGCTCCAAAAAGACGGTGTGGTTGTTTTTAAGGCGCACAATTTAACGATACTTGAACAATAAAGAGCTGCGTGGTTGAGTTGCCAGAAGGAAGCCTTTACTGCGCCAATGCCACAAAAAAGCCAATGAGGCATGTCAAGGTGGTGTTGGGCATATTGTAACCAGGGTTTTTTTTGTGGAACTTTTACAGTAAGGGCTTCTTTCTGGCAACTTGACCATGCAGCTCTTTTTTGTTCAATTGTGCCTTAAAAACAACCACATCATCTATTTCCAGAGCAGCCTGTATTCCTCCTGAGGTTACCTGTGGGTTTTTCTTTGTATTCCGAACAGTTCCTGTGGCAGTTGTGGCTGAAATCTTTCTTGATCTACCTGACCTTGGCTTGGTATCAAGAGATCCCCAAATTTTTCACTTCTTATTAACCACTTGCTTACTGGTCACTTAAACTCCCCTCCTGCCCAGACCAATTTTCAGCTCTCTCACTCTTTGAATGAAAATTGTGCGGTCATACAACACTGTACACAAATGAAATTTTTATCCCACAAATAGAGCTTTCTTTTGGTGGTATTTGACCACCTCTGCAGGTTTTTATTTTTTGTTAAAAAAAGACCGATTATAAAAAAAAAATACAAAACCGGTTTATATTTTGTTATAAAATTTTGCAAACCGGTAATTTTTGGCCTTCATTGATGTACGCTGATGAGGCTGCGCTGATGGGCTGCATTGATAGGGACTGATAGGCGGCACTGGTGAGCACTGAGAGGTGACACTGATGGGTGACACTGATGGGCGGCACTGGTGGGCACTGAAAAGTGGCACCGATAGGTGGCACTGATGGGTGGCAGTGACGGGCACTGATGGGTGGCAATGATGGGCACCGGTAGGTGACACTGATAGGCACCACTGGTGGACATTGATAGGTGGCACTCGTGGGCATTGATAGGTGGCACTTTTTGCGCTGTGGGCACTGGCAGGTAGCACTGACAGGTGGTAATGGTGGGCACAGATGAGCCTCTTCCTCTTCGGGACCGATGTCCCTTGCACGTGATCAGCTGTCATTGGCTGACAGCTGATCACGTGGTAAGGGGCCGGGATCGGCCCCTTACTCGGATCTGTGATCACCCGAGTCTCAGTGATCACAGCGCGCGCCCTGCAGGGCCTCCCGGCAAAGATGGTCCGTGCTGTAGCCGTAATTCGGCTATATCGCAGGCGCCAAGTGGTTAAGTGATTGAACAGTACTGACTGGTATATTCAAGGCTTTGGATATCTTTTTATATCCCTTTCCATCTTTGTAAAGTTTCATTACCTTTACGCAGGTCTTTTGACTGTTCTTTTCTACCTCCTCATGACTCGTGTCTAGCCTGCTTAGTGCATCCATGTGATAGCTAACAAACTCATTGACTATTTATACACAGACACTAATTGTGATTTAAAAAGCCATAAATGTGGGATATTAAAATTGAATTGCCATGTTAACCTGTGTGTACCATCTTCTGTGTCTGTACCAAGGCCAACATTTCAGGGTATGTAAAATTTTGATCAGGGTCATTTGGGTAGTTTCTGTTGTCATCATGATTTAAAAAGAGTAAAAACACAGTTGCTTGACAATAAATGGCTTGAGCCAAACACTAACCATGAGTGCAAGAAATTTTTTTGTGTTATCATTCATATTCTCTGAAAAATGGCCAAGAAATCAAATTCTGCCAGGGTATGTAAACTTATGAGCACAACTGTGTGTATGTGTATATATATATATATATATATATATATATATATATACACACACACACACACACACACACACACACATATAAAACTCTCTATGTGTGTATATGGAAGAAAGCAGAAATGGAAAATCATGTAAATATTATATCATGATGAGATGGTGCATAAACATAAATAGATGCTAGAATTAATAATGACAAATGTTCTATGTGTGTATAATACTCATATCAGAATTTTGATATGAGATGATCCCAATGAGAGCGACCGGGAGCCCCATCCTCAGCAATGCCAGCCGCAAGCCTAGCTCGACATATCATGGTGTCCAGAGTACTTACCCCACCACTGTTTTCCCCACATGCGCTGCATGATCGATAATTATTATTATTCCATCTCACTTACCCACCATCATATACATAGATAACTCTGGCTGTCTTTATGGCTGCCTGTGTACTTCCAACATATTTTTACACTTCTTTGTTCATCTGCTCTTTCCCTAGGACTCCCTTCTCAGGTCTCAGTGTCCGTGGTCTCCTCCTTTAGAGACACCCCCCCCCATCCCTTGGGCGGGGCTGTGTCTCTGTCTTTTTTGTTTTCTTTCCCCACATATTGGGGTATACTTATCACAAACATCCATTTGAAAGTGGCTGCAGGGCGGGCAGAGTTGTTGGTGACTCAGTGTGACAGTGTTTTTAATGTGAACATGGAACTTTCATGCATATATGGACTGGAATAGATTCAATTTGAAAAGTTTACACATATTTTACATCTCAGTGTATTTTATCACCTAAAAAGCTCCGCTCAGCGCTCAGGAATGTAGCAATTCAGGTTTCCGCGCAATATATTATATTATAGCACAATAGTTAAAATGTGATAATAGTCTTAAATAGCAGCTGCTAGATATAAAACACAAAATTAAAAGACAATATTAAAAGTCCTCAAAGCAAAAAAGAGTCCTCAGAAATACTGCAGCAGCGCTTATGTCAAGATAGTGAGATCTTGACAAGCTTCCATATAACGTTCATATGAGGAAGATGGTAATATAAGAAGATCAGTAGTGACTTTTGTTGTATTTAACCAGGACACCTTCCACCAGAAAAACACTTCACCACATGAGGGGTTCTCCCCTTTGGGGATGCACTCACCACAAGCCGAGATAAACTGCGCCTTTAGTCATCTGGTCATCCGCTGAACCTTCACCAAACTTTTAATCAAACTTTGTGGGGATCCAGCAAAACATGTAAAAGAAATGTAATGTCCCCATAGCGTAATACTGCTTTAAAGAAGTTTTAAAAAAAAAGAAAAAAAGAAACCCCCCCCCCTTACAAGTTATACGTACAATAAATAGGTAAAATTGGAGCAAAAGTATATGCAAATACAGTCTTATTCACCGGATCACCATTGTAGCCAGGCAGGGACGTCTGTACTAATCATTTCCTCCGTTTCCTGGTTCAGCAGCATCCTATGGAATGCACGCGTCACTTCCAGTTAACCACGGAGATCACGTCCCTGTGTATGTGTGTGTATATATATATATATATATATATATATATATATATATACACACACACACACACATACACACATATAAATACGTGTGTGTATGTATTTTTCTACACATATTAACACACAACATGTGCAGAGTCATTGTCATTACCGCCATCATGTTAACAACATGTGTTTTTTCTTTTAGCGTTCATCCATTTTTTTTTTTTATCTATTTGTTATTATAAGTACGTATCAAGTAAAACACAGATCTTACAATTCCCAATTGGCTGTTGTGTAAGATTCATGATGTCGGACTCTGTTTTTATCTTAATTATATTTGTATTATTTATCTTTATTATTGTTTGGCCTGCACTTAACATTGGTAACCTTACCATGTACCATTCACAAGCATTTTTAGTTCTTAGCCACAAGATGGCGCCATGTTCGCCATACATGGTATTTAAAACCTTACCCTTTTGGCCACTAGAGGGCTCTTTGAACTGTTCAACAATGTGTGTGGTAATTGACACACCACATTCTCCAATCAACGCCCCTTATAAAACGCATTCATTCTCCTGCATAGTCAGCTTGAAAAAGGAGCGCGCCTCTCATTACCTCCGGAAGTGCTCATGCTCGGAAATGCGTTGCATCATTTCCGGTGACGTCAGATGCTGCTGCGGTCCACCTGCGTTCCACTTCCCTCTAGAGGCTTGCCCTTAGTTCAGAACTGTCCATCATCATTATTGGATCACCATCTGTTGCCTGTTTTTAGAGACTTTTTCCCCCTATCTATATCTTCCATAGGCCTTACTCAGACTACTGACCTCTGTACTGAGGATCCCTGCTCTCCCACCCCCTGCCTCGTTTTCCATAAATGTGATTAACAGCTTGCGCTAGTATTATCCCATTGTATATATATATATATATATATATATATATATATATTAAAGAATACATTATATTTTTTTTAAACTTTACATAACTAAATTATACACCAAACTTTGAGGGTTTTATCCGATTATTTAAAAACAAAAATTGGCCAACTAATCGGTTATGAAAATAATCAGTAGTTGAAGCCCCATATATACACACCATAGTTTGTAGGCTCTATAACTTTCACACAGATTAAATAACATACACTGATCCACAGCTGTAATTTTAACAAGTTATTTTTCACACGCATCATAGGCATACTTACAACTACACCCCAAAACACATTCTGCTACACCTCCCAAGTATGGGGATACCACATGTGCAAGACGTTCACAGCCTGGATGCATAGAGGGGCCCAAAATGCAAGAAGCACCCTTCAGACATTCCAGGGCCATAAATTACACATCTAATCTCCTGATTACCTATCACATGTATGCAATCCCTGGTGCATAAGGACAATGGAAACACTCATAAAATTAGCACATTTTGGAAAGCAAACACTCCAATGTATTTTATGAAAGGCACAGCGAACCTTTTGAAAATGTAATTTTGTGCCACAGGTTTTTGGAATATGTGTAATGAATGTATTTTACACAAACAGCATATACATACTGTGAGGGGGTTAGCTCGGCAGCGGGTGTGTGTGACCCCCGAGATGGGCTCCCCACACAAAAACAGGCCCAGCAAACGGAGGTTGTGGTTTTCAAAATCAAAAAGGTGCGGTTTATTTTCTATTTACAGTGACAAAACACAGCAAAGCAAAAGAAACATAAACAAAATAAATCCTGGTCAACTTGACCTCTGACTAAACATACAGGTTTCCTAACAACTGGGATCAGCCTAGTGCTGTCCTAGTCCCTAAGTCCCTGGTTTTAAATGTCCAAGCAAATAGCCACACAGGCTTTGTCTCACCGCACAGGGGTTCACTCTCCCTAGACAGTCCACACAGGTCTGGGTCCAGGCATTAGATAACATCTAATGAAGCTGGGAGTTCTTATAGAGGCCTAAATGAGCTGACAAGCTTCAGCTGGTCTCATCAACTCCCTGTCTGCACGACGCCCCACACTCTCCCTAGAGGTATGAGTCATCCATGAGCCCACTAGCCTCAGCTGGGCTTATACAACTCTCCACCTAGTTGTATAAGTCGGCGTAAAGCCTGAATCTGGGCGAAATATATCTACCCCCCTGGATGCAACCAGGTGACTTTACCTTCCTGCTGTCACATACCCCCCCCTCTTGTTTTAACCTCGGGGTTGGAACACCAGCAATCAGGCATTCATGTACTCGAGACAAAGCATCCACATTCCCCATTTGAACGCCAGGGCGATGCTTTACTGTGAAGTTGAATTCCTGGAGGGCCAGGAACCACCTATTCACTCTTCTATTTGTTTCCTTGTTTTGAGCCATCCACTTTAACGGAGCGTGATCCGTAACCAAGTCAAAGTGCCTACCTAGCAGGTAGTACCGAAGGGAATCTAGAGCCCACTTCACCGCTAAACACTCCTTTTCAACGGTGGCGTAATTTACCTCATGGGACTTCAACTTCCTGCTGAGGTAAATGACTGGGTGCTCTTCCCCGTTCCAGACCTGGGACAATACTGCTCCTAACCCCACATCTGACGCATCACTTTGTACGACAAAGTCTTTAGAGAAGTCGGGTGAGTACAACACTGGCTGGCTACATAAGGCTTGTTTCAAGAATTGGAATGCTGCCTCAGCCTCGGGGGTCCATTTAATCATGACCGACCCTTTCCCCTTCGTCAGGTTGGTTAGGGGCACAGCCTTAGAAGCAAAGTGGGGAATGAATCGCCGATAATACCCAGCGATTCCCAGAAAGGCTCGTACCTGCTTCTTGCTGTTGGGACGTGGCCAACTCTGGATGGCCTCGACTTTGTTGAGTTGGGGTTTTATTACTCCCCTCCCAATGGTGTACCCAAGATATTTGGCCTCCTCCTGCCCAATGGTACACTTCTTGGGGTTAGCCGTAAACCCCGCTTCCCGAACAGAGTCCAGGACTGCTTGCACTTTTGGCAGATGTGAGGCCCAATCTGTGCTATGGACAATTACGTCATCCAGGTAAGCCGCAGCATACTTCCGATGGGGCCTCAGCATCTGGTCCATTTTCCGCTGGAATGTGGCCGGCGCATTCTGTAACCCGAACGGCATTCTTTTATATTGGAACGCCCCGTCTGGGGTTACAAATGCGGTTTTCTCTTTGGCCGACTTGGCCAGGGGGATTTGCCAATACCCTTTTGTGAGGTCAAGAGTCGTCATGTATCGGGCTGTTCCCAGCCGGTCGATCAACTCATCTATACGTGGCATGGGGTAGGTGTCAAATTTTGTAACTTTGTTCAACTGACGAAAATCGTTACAAAATCGCCAGCTCCCATCCGGTTTAGGCACCAACACAATGGGACTAGACCAATCACTTTGGGACTCCTCTATCACCCCTAAGTTCAGCATTTTCTGTACTTCCTCCCGTATTGCCTCCCGTCGGGCCTCTGGGATCCGATAGGGTTTTAACTTCACCCTTTCACCGGGCGGGGTAATGATGTCATGCTCTACCCCAGATGTTTGTCCCGGCAGCTCAGAGAATACCTCCTTGTTGCGAAGCACAAACTCCTTAACCTCCTGTTGTTGGGGTTGTGACAAGGTGGCTGCTATTCCAACCTCAGGAATCACGCAACCAGTTTGAGCTGGTGACCAAGTGTCTGCGACTAGGGACTCTCTATCCCTCCAGGCTTTCAACAGATTAACGTGATAGATCTGTTCGGGCTTTCGCCTTCCTGGTTGTCTGACCTTGTAATTCACTTCGCTCACTTTTTCCATTATCTCGTAGGGGCCTTGCCATTTGGCAAGGAATTTACTTTCAACCGTAGGGACAAGTACCAGTATCCTATCCCCCGGGGAAAAGGTACGGGTCTTGGCTCCACGGTTGTACACTCTCTGCTGTGCTAACTGCGCTTGGGCCAAATGTTCCTTCACGATGGGCATTACCTGTGCAATTCGGTCTTGCATCAGGGCGACATGCTCAATCACACTCCTGTGGGGAGAACTCTCACTTTCCCAAGTTTCCTTGGCAATATCCAACAGCCCTCTTGGGTGTCTCCCATACAGTAACTCAAAGGGGGAGAATCCCGTAGAGGATTGGGGCACCTCCCTAATAGCAAACATCAGATAAGGAAGTAGACAGTCCCAATCCTTTCCATCTCTATCCACCACTTTCTTCAACATTTGTTTTAGGGTTTTGTTGAATCTTTCAACCAGCCCATCGGTTTGGGGGTGATACACAGATGTACGTAATTGCGTCACTTTGAACAATTTACACAGCTCCTTCATAACCCGGGACATAAAGGGTGTACCTTGGTCCGTAAGCAGTTCTTTACAAATACCCACCCGGCTAAACACAAGAGATAGCTCTTTGGCTATGGTTTTGGCCGAGGTATTTCGGAGAGGGATCGCTTCTGGATAACGGGTGGCATAGTCCATTATAACTAATATGTACTGGTGCCCCCTAGCGGACTTGATTATAGGACCTACCAAATCCATGGCGATCCTCTCAAACGGGACCTCAATGATGGGTAGAGGGACCAGCGGGCTACGGAAATGTGGCATCGGGGCCGACCTCTGACACACAGGGCAGGAGGAACAATAATTTTCTATGTCCTTCATCACCCCCGGCCAATAGAATCTCTGTAATACCCTCTCTCGGGTTTTCTCTGTCCCCAGATGACCTCCAAGAATGTGCCCATGGGCCAACTCCAACACCAACTTCCTGTAAGGTTTGGGCACCACAAGCTGCTCAACGGTTTCTTCTGCCCTTTTTGCCACCCGATACAGTAGGTCCTTCTCTACGCTGAAGTATGGGTAAGTGCAGGTATTATCTGGGTTCACTAACTCGCCATCTATTTTCACTACGTTTTCCCGTGCCTTTATTAGGGCGGGGTCTTTCAACTGTTCTGTGGCAAAGTTTTCCCTGTGAACCTCAAGATCAGAAAACTCCACAGACGGTAGGTTTTCGTCTGAGGAGGTGGGCTCCTCTCCAGTTTCTTGAGTCTCCCCTGCCAATACTGATAAGGGAAATTCCGGAGAGTCCTCACCACTCTCAGGGGAGTTCTGGCTATCACATTCCTGGTACATAGGGGCACCAGTGGGGGGCTCAGGATCATCCCACAGTTCCCAGAACTTCGGAAAATCCCTTCCCACAGTGGCGTCATGCGGTAACTGAGATACTAAGCCCACTGGATGAGAGAGGGTACCTTTGGGGGTCTCGAAACACACTGTAGTCACTGGATACTCTCGGGTGTCCCCATGCACACAAATAACAGCTACCTTGCTATTCCCAGAGACCTCTGTTTTAACTAACTCAGCCTTTATCAGGGTCACAAGGCTACCTGAATCCAGCAATACCACAACATTTCTACCATTAACACACATTTTGCATAAATGTTTCTCAGTTCCTCGAATGGCAGTGCATGCGACTGTCGCACACAGCGACTCACGTCTGCCCGTCAAAAAGTCACACTGCATGGGTTCCTCCACAACCGGGCAATTGGCTGCAATATGTCCCGCTTGCCGGCAGCGGTAGCAAACGATCCTTCTTGCGGCCTCTTGAGCCGCTGATTTCCCAGGCTGTTCTCGCCAAACTTGGGGTAGAGCTCCCACCCTCTCACTCTCTCCACCCTCACCCCTTGGAATCCTCTTATCCGCCCCTGGGGATGGTCTGGTCTTAGGGTGGAAAGTCCGAGTGTCTCTGGAAGAGGCCGTCAGGTTCTCTGTAGCCAAGTATTTCTCCACACGATCCACAAGACCATCGGCCGTCTCTGGGTCTCCATGGCTTACCCACTTTTGGATGGCAGTAGGAAGAGCTCTCAAAAACCGATCCATTACAACACGTTCCACAATCTTTGGTGCGGACAAAGTCTCTGGCTGTAGCCACTTTCTGCTCAGGTGAATGAGATCATACATTTGAGACCTGGGGGGTTTTCCAAGCTGGAAAGTCCAGTTATGCACACGCTGAGCCCGGACAGCCTGGGTGACACCCAGCCTTGCCAATATTTCAGCTTTTAGCATCACATAGTCTTTTGCTTGGTTAGGCTCTAGGTCATAGTAAGCTTTCTGCGATTCACCAGTTAACAGAGGAGCCACCAGTCCAGCCCACTGCTCCTCAGGCCACTTTTCTCTTTCAGCGGTCCTTTCAAATGTGGTCAAAAATACCTCTGGATCATCCTCTCCAGTCATTTTTGTCAATAAACGACTCACCCCAAAGGACGCGGTATTAGTGGGACGGCTTTCCTCACTGGTCTGCGGACGTTGCTGCATTACTGCTTCCATCTGTTGTTGTAGTCTCTGCTCTTGCTTCTGCAACAGGTCTATGAAGCGGGCCTCAGATTGCTGCTGGGCTTGTTGCTGAGCCTCCAGACTCTGTTGCAAAGTTGCGTTTGTCTGCTGCTGGGCTGCAAGGCTCTGTTGATGAGCTTGCTGCTGGGCTGCGAAGTTCTTTTGCAAACCTGCATTTGTCTGCTGTTGATTGGCATTTGCTAGAGCCAGCTGCTTCAGTATCTCCTCCATGCTGGCTTAAAAAAAAACTGCCACTGGTTCTCCACCAACTGTGAGGGGGTTAGCTCGGCAGCGGGTGTGTGTGACCCCCGAGATGGGCTCCCCACACAAAAACAGGCCCAGCAAACGGAGGTTGTGGTTTTCAAAATCAAAAAGGTGCGGTTTATTTTCTATTTACAGTGACAAAACACAGCAAAGCAAAAGAAACATAAACAAAATAAATCCTGGTCAACTTGACCTCTGACTAAACATACAGGTTTCCTAACTAACAACTGGGATCAGCCTAGTGCTGTCCTAGTCCCTAAGTCCCTGGTTTTAAATGTCCAAGCAAATAGCCACACAGGCTTTGTCTCACCGCACAGGGGTTCACTCTCCCTAGACAGTCCACACAGGTCTGGGTCCAGGCATGAGCTAACATCTAATGAAGCTGGGAGTTCTTATAGAGGCCTAAATGAGCTGACAAGCTTCAGCTGGTCTCATCAACTCCCTGTCTGCACGACGCCCCACACTCTCCCTAGAGGTATGAGTCATCCATGAGCCCACTAGCCTCAGCTGGGCTTATACAACTCTCCACCTAGTTGTATAAGTCGGCGTAAAGCCTGAATCTGGGCGAAATATATCTACCCCCCTGGATGCAACCAGGTGACTTTACCTTCCTGCTGTCACAATACTTAGAAACACACAAAAAAACACATTCTGCTACTGCTTCAGAGTATGGTGATACTACAACGGTGAGTCTTTTGAAAACCGAATTTTTTGAAAATGTGGAAAGAAAATGAAAAAAAAATTTTTTACACAAAGTTGTCAGTTTAATAAAATATTTCTCACACACAGCATGAACATATTTAGAATTAGAACCCCAAACACATTCTGCTACTCCTGCTGAGTATGGGGGATAGCCACACAGAGGGGCCCCGACATCCAAGAAGCACCTTAAGGCCCCTTTCACTCGATTTACCCGCTCAGATCCACCACCTATTGACTTCTATGGGCAGGTGGATGTCAGCAGAGATATGTTCGCTGACACCCACCTGCTATCCGATCCAGCAAGATCCGCTCAAAACAGACGGATGGCTATACGTTCGCCATCCGTCCAGCGGATCGCATAAAAACAGACAGGCTGTCATTTTTAACACGATCCCCCCATAGAGAACAGCAGGGCTCTGATAGGTCCGCCCCTGCACAGTGAGCAGAGATGGACCTGTCATCCGCCTGCTTAACGCAGTGATCCTCTGCTGAGCTAGCGGAGTCCCATCCAATGGATCCGCTCCATGTGAACCCAGCCTAAGGTGGTCTAGGGGGATAAATTACACATCTTATCTCCTGACTATCCCAATATTGCAGGCCCTGGAGCACCAGGACATTGAAAACACTCACAAAATGACCACACCCCAAGCTATTTTCTAAGAGGCATAATGAGTCTTTTGAAAAAGTCACTTTGCCAAAAGTTTTGGGAAAATGTGGAAAGAAAATTTAAATGTATTTTTTATTTTATACAAAGTTGGCCATTAAAAGGATATTTCTAATACACAACATAGGCATACTTGGAATTACAGTTCAAAACACATTCTGCTACATTTCCTGAGTTTCAGGATAACATGGGTGTGAGACTTTCACAGCCTACCCACACAGAGAGGCACATAATTCAAGGGGCACCATAAGGCTTTCCAGATGCATAAATTACACATTTAATTTCCTGACTACCTATCACATTTTTGGAGGCTTTGGAGCACCAGGACAGTGGAAACAATTGGAAAATCTGGCTCTGCTGACACTGGTCTTGGTATGGTGGTGATCCGGACACTGGTATGGCAATGATCAGGACACTAGTATGGCAGTATTGTATGGGGTATGGCGGTGATCAGGATGCTGGTATGGCATATGATGGTGATCAAGCTGCTGGTATGGCGTATGGCAGTGATCAGGACACTGGTATGGCGGTGCTCAGGATGCTGGTATGAGGTACGGCGGTGATCAGGATGCCGATATGGGGTATGGCAGTGATAAGGATGCTGGTATGGGGTGTTACTGTCAGGTGTGAGACAGGTGTGACAGGGGGGCTGGCTGCAATGTTTATTTGCATTACACTGGGTGGCAGTGATCAGGGACATTGTGGGCAGCCTAGCACTTGCGTTAACACTGTGTGACAGCCTGTGTTATTTGCAGGCTGCAGTAACGGTTCCTTCTCCTCTGACAGGTGATCTCTGTGAGAGGAGAGACAACCAATGTTTACTTTTAATTTCTTTTGTTTACAATTTCATTGGCCCTGTACCCAGTAATGTGATCCCCTGTGTCCGGGGACACAGTGATCGCCACTACAAGCTGCACACCTGCATTGGTGGCAGTTAAAGATTCACTTTCGATTCATAGTGATTTTTCTTCCTGCTTGTGATTGCACTTGACAGTGTTTACACTTGTGATGGCTGTGATTGGTTCATAGCAATCACAAAGTACAGAGCAACTCTGATTGGCTTTGCACATGTGATATGATCTGAGTTGTCCAATGACAACTCCATTACAGCCATTCACGGGTGCACTGGCTGCTCACATCCATTTACTGCAGCACCATTTATAAATGGCACTCCAGTAAATAGCATCTGACCCCTGGCCCCCCTTTTTTTATTACAAAAGAGTGGATTGAGGTGGTTAGAGTTAGGCATTTTATCTTCTTACCTTGCAAATGGAATGTAGGAGATGCTGTACCTGCAAAAAATATTACAAAAATGTTTAACGTTTGCATACAAAAGTACAATACAAAAATATCTATATTGTTTTAAAAAAATATTATATTAGTGAAGATCGTGATGTCACTGCCCTGCCTTTTCACCTCATCCAATCAGAGAATGCCTTTATAAAAAAATAAAAATACAGTAAATACAAGGCTTTCTCTGACTGACGGCAGCGCAGGCAGCCCCTATAGTTACTATACAGCTATCTACTACTGCAGCAACTGCTAGAGTGATTTTCAAATCACACAGGGATCGGTCATGCATGAGATATGCATACTTACATTGGTCCAAGCACTGGTCAATGAAAAGGAATCCACATTCCCCACATATAATGTTTTTGAGTATAGTTACCAACATAAAAAATATATATTTAAATCGTTAGAAGACACTGTTCTCTTCTGAAAAGGGATAGCAATTTGGCCCCCTTAATTCATATACAAAAAGGCTCCCACACTTCGGAATAAGGTAGTAGAAATGTTATTGCCCCCCCTAATCAGTTTGTCTTCTTCTCTTGTAGAAAGTGCTATGCATACAAGAAAACAAGAGGGAACATAAGGAAAATGAAGTAGTTTAACCACTTGTCTACCGCCCACCGTCAAATGACGGCGGGCGGAAGTCTCTCTTGTTCTGACAGGTCGTCATATGACGTCCTGGATTTAAAAGCAGCTGGGGGGGGGCGCGCCCCCTAACGATTGCCCAGTAACCGAGCAAGACAGTGGATCTGTGTGTGTAAACACACAGATCCACGTCCTGTCAGGGAGAGGAGACCGATGGTGTGTCCCTTGTACATAGGGACAACCATCGGTCACCTCCCACAGTCAGTCCCCTCCCCCCACAGTTAGAACACATCTAGGAAACACATTTAACCCCTTCCTCGCCCCCCAGTGTTAACCCCTTCCCTGCCAGTCACATTTATACAGTAATCAATGCATTTTTATAGCAGGGATCGCTGTAAATGTGAATGGTCCCAAAAATGTGTCAAAAGTGTCCGATGTGTCCGCCACAATATCGCAGCCACAATAAAAATCGCAGATCGCCGCCATTACGAGTAAAAAAAAAAAAAAATGCTAGAAATCTATCCCCTATTTTGTAGATGCTATAACTTTTGCGCAAACCAATCAATATACGCTTCATTGCGATTTTTTTTTACCAAAAATATGTAGAAGAATATGTATCGGCCTAAACAGGAAAATTTTAAATTTTGTTTTTAAAAAAAATTGATATTTATTATAGCAAAAAGTAAAAAATATTGTTTTTTTTCAAACTTGACGCTCTTCTTTTGTTTATAGCGCAAAAAATAAAAACCGCAGAGGTGATCAAATACCACCAAAAGAAAGCTCTATTTGTGGGGAAAAAAGGACGCAAATTTCGTTTGGGAGCCACGTCGCACGACCGCGCAATTGTCATTGAAATTGTGAAAGCGCTGAAAGCTGACTTGGGCAGGAAGGGGGTTTTCGTGCCCGGTAGGCAGGTGGTTAAAGCAACGACTACTAAAATAGCATTTGAAATTTGAGATTTTACTTCATTCTCTACCACGTTCTACTGAAGCAGTTGTATATATACTGGAATGCCTGTGTAACCTCCAGGATGATGGACATATCTCTAGGATGCTTGGTGTAAGATTAAGGGAGCATATATACAGCATTAAAAGAGGATTTTAAAACCATAGCAACAGTTTTATTAGGGCTTTAAGCCAAACTCATCCCTGTTGGATATATAACACTCAAGTCTTGGCCTCTAGAGTTTAAGCTGAACTGTTTTATTAGCAACTCATGAGGTAATGATTTACGTTTTTAGTGGATTTGTATAATTGGATTCGTGCCCCTTCCCCCACTTCACCTTCCCCTTTTTTCCCAGTTTTATTATTCTATGTATTTTTCGATTATTAACATATTAATTTCATATATTGGATTTATATTATTTTTTCTTTTAGTCTTTTCCCCTTATATATAGGGTATAGTGAATAGGAAGTTCCCCTTGTGCCAGTACATAAATTATCCCCCTCTATTTCCCTACAGATCTCTTATAGATAATCCAGTGCTTGCCACCTCACACATCAGAGAGAAAATTGGCCCATGTGCTCAGCAAGCCTGTACTACATATAGTCCAAAAGAAAGAGCGTCATTCATGGGTCTTGAGAGGTGAATGCACAGAGAAGATTTTATTTCAATGTTTCGAGGAAGGCCTAACACGTCACCTTTTTTCTAGGTACAGTGCCTTGAAAAAGTATTCATACCCCTTGAAATGTTTCACATTTTGTCATGTTACAACCAAAAAGATCAATGTATTTTATTGGGATTTTATGTGATAGACCAACACAAAGTGGCACATAATTGTGAAGTGGAAGGAAAATGATAAATGGTTCTCCAATCGTTTTACAAATAAATATGTGAAAAGTATGGCGTGCATTTGTATTCAGCCCCCCTGAGTCAATACTTTGTAGAACCACCTTTCACTGCAATTACAGCTGCAAGTCTTTTTGGGTATGTCTCTACCAGATTTGCACATCTAGAGAGTGACATTTTTGCCCATCCTTCTTTGCAAAATAGCACAAGCTCTGTCAGATTGGATGGAGAGCGTCTAAACAGCAATTTTCAAGTCTTGCCACAGATTCTCGATTGGATTTGGGTCTGGATTTTGACTGGACCATTCTACTACATGAATATATTTTGATCTAAACCATTCCATTGTAGCTCTGGCTGTATGTTTAGGGTCGTTGTCCAGCTGGAAGGTGAACCTTCGCCCCAGTCTCGGGTCTTTTGCAGACTCTAAAGCCCTGTACACACGATCGGATTTCCTATGGATTCTAATCCAATGGATTTTTCCATCGGAAATCCGGTGAAGCTGACTTCCATCAGTCTTGCCTACACACCATCAGTCAAAATTCCGACCGTCCCAAACGCTGTGACGTAAAACACTCCGACAAGCCGAGAAAAATAAAGTTCAATGCTTCTGAGCATGCGTCGACTTGATTCTGAGCATGCGTGGGTTTTTTGTCCGATGGAGTTCCACACAGACGATCGGAATTTGCTATCGTTTTTTTCCCATCGGATAAATATAAAACATGTTCTATTTTTTCTCACTGATTGAAAAAAGACAGGTGGGGCTCATACACGATCGGTTTGTCTGATGAGAAAAGTCCATCGGACTGTTTTCATAGGTAAAACCGATCGTGTGTACACGGCATAACAGGGTTTGTTCTAAAATTGCCTTGTATTTGGCTCCATCTTCCCATCAACTCTGATCATCTTCCCTGTCCCTGCTGAAGAAAAGCATCCCCACAACATGATGCTGTCCCCACCATGTTTTTACGGTGGGGATGGTGTGTTCAGGGTGATCTGCAATGTTAGTTTTCCACCACACGTATAGCGTTTTGCTTTTAAGCCAAAAAGTTACATTTTGGTCTCATCTGATTAGAGCACCTTCTTCCACATGTTTCCTGTGTTAACCACAATGGCTTCTCGCAAACTGCAAACGGGACTTATTTTGGCTTTTTTTTAACAATGGCTTTCTTCTTGCCACTCTACTATAAAGGCTAGATATGTGGAGTGCACGAGTAATAGTTGTCCTGTGGACAGATTCTCCCACCTGAGCTGTGGATCTCTGCAGCTCCTCCAGAGTTACCATGAGCCTTTTGGCTGCTTCTCTGATTATTGCACTCCTTGCCCAGCCTGTCAGTTTAGGTGGATGGCCATGTCTTGGTAGGTTTGCAGTTGTGCCATATTCTTTCCATTTTCAGATGATAGATTGAACAGTGCTCCATGAGATATTGGGATATTTTTTCATAACCTAACTCTGCTTTAAACTTCTTCTCAACTTTATCCCTGACATGTCTGGTGTGGTCCTTGGCCTTCATGATGCCGTTTGTTCACCAAGGTTCTCTAACAAACCTCTTAGGACTTCACAGAACAGCTGTATTTATACTGAGATTAAATTACACACAGGTGGACTCTATTTACTAACTAGGTGACTTGTGAAGGCAATTTGTTCCACAAGACTTTAGTTAAAGTGGATGTAAACCCACTCTCATCCTTTCTAAACTACTGCCATAGTGCTGATCTATAAGGCTAGACATGCCTCCTGCATGTATTCTTATCTGCCAGTTTAGCTGTTTAAAGCCCCCCAAAACTGCAGATTCAGTGGGCGGGTCTGTTTTTCGGCACTTGGTGGGCGGAGTTGTGACGCCAGCAGACTCCCCGCCCACCCTTGGCCAGAGCGTGCAGGAGAGGCAGAGCGCGCTCACGGCCCCCCTGTCAATGCTACCCACATGTGAATGTCCAGTGACAGTCGGTAATGACCGGTGCAGCAGGGACAGCTGTGAACACCATCCCCCTGCATGGCTTTTCATCAGCCACTTCTCCTTCTCTCCCTCCCGAGGCTTTCACCTGAAAATCCATGCATGGGGGATCGCGGTGTTCACAGCCATCTCTGCTGCACCGATTATCCCCGAGTGTCTGTGTCTTCCTTCTCCTCCACCACCCCCTTCTTTTCTGGCCCCCTCCGTGTGTCCACATCCCGCTGTGTCTTCCCCCTCCACCTCCCCTCGTCCACCGCAGCCGACGGCTTCATTCTCCTCTCCTCTACTCCCCTCTCCTCTCCCGAGGGCTGCGAGGGGGGGGGGGGGTGCGCACGCGGGGGGGATCTGTCAGGATGGAGAGCGGAGAAAGGAGCTGGTATGTCAATTACCAGCTCCTCTCTTTTCTGAACGGGACACAGAGCGTTCGTTACCGATCGCTGTGTCCTGTGATTACTGAGCAGAGTAACCTGTGTGTTACTCTGCTTCAGTTTATGAATGGAGAGGAGCCACTGTCTTCTCTGCATTCATCTTCTGTGCAGAGAAAAAGGACTTGGGAATCTGTCCTCTGTCCCTTTCTCTGTCACAAAGGGGAGATGTCAGGGGTCTCTGTTTAGACCCCTGACATGTCACCAACGCCCCCAACAGGGCTGATAAAAAAAAAAAGATAAAAAAATGAAATTGAAAAAAAAAAAACGACTGACACCACAAACGCTTCCCCATACCGACACGATCCAGATCCCCAAGACCACTGACCCCGACCACTGCCCCACTGACAATGACATCGTCCACTGACACCGACCACTACCCCACCGACACTGACATTGTCCACCGACACCGACCACTACCCCACTGACATCCACTGACACTGACCACTGCCCCACTGACACCGACACCAACCATTGCCCTACTGACACCAACCACTGTCCCATCCCCCCACCCCCTTTCCCAAAAGCACTGTGAAAAAAATAGTTAAAAAATAAAACCCCACCCTCCCATCATTGTTAAAATAGTACAAAAAAAATTAGAATAAAAAAAAAAATAAAATTGTAAAAATTTATAAAAAATAAAATAAAATTGTAAAATAAAAAAATCATCTGACACTATCCACTATCCTGACACCATCCTGCACGTACTACCCACCACTGTATACTCCGCATTCCTGTGATTCGCACCGCATTGCTGTTCAGATCACATGCGATGTCTGTGCGATGCGATTTCAGCCATACAAACTGTATGGCTGTAATCACATCACATTTGGACCAAACATGCACAGGACCCTTTTTTTGGTCCGCAGCAGAATCGCATGGGTGTTCACACCTATGCAATTTGATTCATGTCCAAACTGTCAGTTCGCAGTGCGATATACGAGCTGAAATGGGGGTGTCGTTAACATTGTATGACAATTCTGGTGCGGACCAAAAAAAGGGTCCTGTGCGTGTTTGGTCCGAATGCGGTGCGATATCAGCCATACTATCTGTATTTTTGAAAATCGCACTGCACGGACATCACATGTGATTTGCGCTGCAGTGTGGTGCGAATCAAATGCGATCTCGCCCAGCGCACTAATGTGAACCTAAGCTCATTCAGCCTTACTGGGTGCAATTATAAAAAGTGAGAAATCCACCCCTCCCCCACATAACACATCCTGGTAATGGAAAGGAATGTTGCATCTGTGATCAGGTGACCTCAGAGACACACTGCAATATAACAATAATAAGATCACTCAAGCTTCTCCTCTGCCCAGCTCTGACTAAATACATCTCCCCTAATCACTTGTCTATGTATATTCTGCTGGCTGTTTACTGCAGCATACATTTCCTCGTCACACTGAACTGTGGATCACACCCCATGATGAGAAACATCCAGTCAAAACACAGCAAAGGCAGCCAATCCTGGGAGAGCTGGAGGGGAGAGGAGGGGAGGGGGATGTGATTTGTCAACTTTTTACACAGGATGTGCCTCTGTCTAAAGCTAATGCACGAGATATGTAAATAACCTGTCAAATGAGTGCATAGGAAGACTGCAATAACAGAAGTACCCCAAAAAACAAACATAAGAGCCAGTCACACACACACACATGCATACAGAAACATTCAACCTTACAGCACCGACGACCCCATAACATCAGTGTAGCGCTACCCCCAGGTAAGAGAGCCGCTGGTTTGTTTTCTCGGGCCCTGTATACAGCACCGCCAACCCTCGGCAATCTGACTCGACCCACTCTGGCACAGTTAGTCTAGGGTTAACTTCTTATCACTCTCTGGTGTATAATACTCAACAGTTTCTAAATAGGCAGACAACACCCTGAAGCAAGAGTATAAATAAGCAATAGCTTTACTGTAAAATGGTGGCATAAAACATGACATGAAACACATACATGGGTCTGCAGAGCCCTGCATTAATCAGCGTATCAGAAGCAGCACTATAATATGGCGCCGCGCAGTGTCCACCACGCGGAGCTATTATGGCATGCGAGCCCTATGGCAAAGTAACACAACTTTATAAAACTTTCCCCACCTATGTCAGGCCTGACAGTGTATGAAATAGTCCCCTTTCCTTAACCACTTAACGACCGCCCACCGCCGATTTACGTCGGCAGAATGGCACGGACAGGCAGAATCACGTAGATCTACGTGATCGCCTTTGTGCAGTTGGGGGGTCCATCCGGACCCCCCTTCACTGCAGTGAGCGGCCGTTAAGTGTTCGGGAGCGATCAGGCATGAGGGGGCGGCCGCTCGATTCCGCCCCCCCCCTCGCGATCGCTCCCGGCCAATGAAATTGCTTCCTCCGCCATGTGATGTAAACACAGGCTGGAGGAAGTGATGTCATCTCCCTCGCCGCGGTCTTTTCGTTCCCGGCGCCGAGGAGTGAAGACAGAGGTTAGTGCTCCAACAGTCCACTGACACGTAGGTACACATAGGCACACAAATCACCCCCCAGTCACCCCCAGATCACCCCCCAGGTCACCCCAAAGCCCCCAATCACAGTGTCACTGATTGCAGTGATCATTTATTTTACTGATCACTGCATTTAGTGTCATCTGTGATTGTAAAAAGTTGCAAGGCAGTTAGGATTAGGCCCCTTTAGGTCCAGGGTAGCCCCCTAACCCCCCCTAATAAAGGTTTAACCCCTTGATCACCCCCCAGGTAACCCTTTCACCCCCTAACTTCAGCGTCACTAAGCGATTGTTTTTCCGATCGCTGTATTCGTGTCGCTGGTGTTTTAGATAGGCAGTTCTTTTTTTTTTAGGTTCGCCGCAGGTTTTTATTGGTGTTAGGTACCCCCATATTTAACCTAATAAAGGTTTTAACCCCCTGATTGCCCCTAGTTAACCCTTTCACCAGTGATCACCATATAAAGGTTACGGGTGACGCTGGTTGATTAGTTTGCTTTTTATAGCATCAGGGCACCCGCCGTATATAACCCAATAAAGGTTTAACCCCCCTGATCGCCCGGCGGGTGAGATCAATTAGGTTTTAGCGCCAGAGAGGGTCTGCGTCGCCCCAGGCAGTGTTAGGTTAGTGCCAGTAACGCTAACACCCACGCGCAAAGCATACACCCCCCTTAGTGGTATAGTATCTGATCAGATCTATACTAGCATCCCCAGCGGTTTAGGGTTCCCAAAAACGCAGTGTTAGCGGGATCAGCCCAGATACCTGCTAGTACCTGCGTTAAGCCCCTCCGCCCAGCCCAGCCCACCCAAGTGCAGTATCGATCGATCACTGTCACTTACCAAACACAACACACATAACTGCAGCGTTCGCAGAGACAGGCCTGATCCCTGCGATCGCTAACAGTTTTTTTGTAGCGTTTGATATATTTGCTGACGACAGTCAGGTGCTTTTTTTCCTGTGAATCTTACTAGTGTACCCCTAAATTTAGAGCCCAAAATGGCAAGTCGAAGGTACACTAGTAAAGAGGCCTACGAGATTCTGAGCATGACAGATAGTGAAGAGGAGGTCACGTATCTGTCAGATTCAGGCTCAGAATATCTTCCCGTAGAAGACAGTGACGTCAGCGGCCCCACGTCAGATAGCTCTGACGACGAAGTTGAGGTCCCTGCTAAGGTCAGGCGTACCCGATCCCGATCTTCTGAGGTTGTTGAGGAGCAAGAACCGCAGGTCTCTCGTATCATGGAGCAGAGTAGTACTAGCGCCGCTATTCCTTCTGGTGAACTGGCAAGCACCAGCGGCCTAGTACAGCCTGGACGTACATCCAGCACTGCAGTAACACTTGGTGACGTGGCGAGTCCCATAAGTGCAGTTCAAGCTGGCGAGGTGGCAAGCACAAGTAGTGTCCCGCTGCCACCAAGAAGACAAAGGCAGGCCCGTCGTGCCCATACTGCCCTTCCTGCAGAATTCGCCTATCCTGATTGGGTCCCCACCACTTCTGCAGAACCCGTACTTCCCCCATTCACTGCCCAACCCGGTATTCAGGTGGAAACAGCTGATTTTATGCCAATCGATTTTTATTCGCTGTTTTTCACGGAAGATCTCTATAGATCTATTGTGGACCAGAGTAATTTATATGCTGGTCAATTTATCGCCGCTAACCCCCAGTTGCCTAAAATTGCCAGAAATTGGAAACCAATTACGGTTTCCGAATTTAAGACCTTTCTGGGCCTTTCCCTCAACATGGGCACACATAAATTTCCGTCATTGCGTGCTTATTGGTCCACGCACCCAATTGACCACATGCCCGTGTTCTCTGCCTCCATGTCCAGGGCACGATACGAGCAGATTTTGCGGTTCATGCACTTCAACGACAATGAACTTTGTCGTCCACGTGGGGACCCTGAATACGACCGGCTCTATAAAATTCGGCCCCTCATAAACCACTTCAACGAACGTTTTGCAGCCTTGTTTACTCCCGATCAAGTTGTCTGCGTTGATGAGTCCCTGATTAAATTTTCTGGCCGCTTGTCTTTCAAGCAGTACCTTCCCAGCAAGCGTGCCAGATACTGGGTCAAGCTCTACAAGTTCTGTGACAGGGCAACAGGCTATGTAGTGAACTTTACGGTTTATGAGGGAAAAGACAGTCAGATTGAGTCGGTCAACTGCCCGGATTACATAGGGAGCGCTGGCAAGATAGTGTGGAACTTGGTGTCACCCTTATTCGGAAAGGGGTACCACTTGTATGTGGACAATTATTACACGAGCGTGCCACTGTTTAGTCACTTGTTTGATCATAAGATTGGAGCATGTGGCACCGTGCGACCTAATCGCCGGGGCTTTCCCCAGCGGCTTGTAGATGCCCGTCTTAGGCTGGGGGAGAGAGCCTGCTTGAAGTGTAATAACTTGCTCGCTATGAAGTGGAGGGACAATAAGAATGTTTTCCTTCTTACCTCCCTTCATGCAGACACGACAGTCCAAATTCCTACGGCGACTGGTGTTGTGGAGAAACCCCTCTGTGTCCACGAATATAACCAAAATATGGGAGGGGTGGACCTCAACGACCAGTTGATGGCGCCGTATCTAATTGACCGTAAGGCGAGACGCTGGTACAAAAAAGTGTCTCTATCATTATTCCAATTGGCTTTGCTGAACACGCTCATGTGCTATACAGAGCTTCAGGCGGGACGTTATCTCTTCTAAAATTCCAGAATGAGATAGTCACAGAACTCCTGTATCCAGGCGGTTCTGCACCTCACCATCCCCAACCAAATGCAGTAAGCCGGCTGCATGAGAGGCATTATTCGTATGTCCTCCCGAGTACCCCTACCCAAAGCCACCCCCAAAAAAGATGTCGTGTCTGTAGCAAGCGCGGATTTAGGCGTGACACCCGTAGTTTTTGTCCACGCTGTCCTGACAAGCCTGGTCTTTGCCAAGGTGAATGTTTTGAACGCTACCACTCAAAAGTGAAGTTTTAGCGTAGGGTACAGCATTTCACAGACTAGGACACACTTACACAGGGTCTCCCAAGATGCCATTACATTTTGAGAGACCCGAACCATTACAGTTGTAAAGTTACAAAAAAAAGTGTAAAAAAGAAAAAAAAAACGTAAAAAACAAAACACAAAAAAATATAAAATAAAAAAACCAAAAATAGTTGTCGTTTTATTGTTCTCTCTCTCTCTATTTTCTCTCTATTGTTCTGCTCTTTTTTACTGTATTCTATTCTGCAATGTTTTATCATGCTTGCTTTTCAGGTATGTAATTTTTTGTTTTCAGGTGCGCCATTCAACTGCAGCGCGGAATTATTTATCTTGACAGCAACAGCGTTTGCTCCCACGATACATAAAGCCGTGACTCCAGTGCTGTAGGAGGTGATTTCACCACCACAGTTAAAAAAAAGAGCATATATGCCGAAGCATGGGGGCAGCAGGGGCGGAGGAGCGATTTTGCTCCTAATGCCGCGTACATACGGTCGAAATTCCGACCGTGTGTACGCGGCATAACTTTTTTGCGGGAGGATGCCCCCATGCTTCGGCATATATATATTTTAGGCACAGGTTGCGTTAAAACATTTTTTTATTTTTTACTAGGTTTTGTTTTGGTATTTGCTTTGCAGGTATGGCATGGTAAGGTCTTACTGTTGTACTGTAATGTTACTTTGTTTTAATGTTAACCACCATTTGCTTAGCAGGTACGCCATTCAGTTGCAGCGCGGATCTATTTATCTTGACAGCAACAGCGTTTGCTCCCACGATACATAAAGCCGTGACTCCAACGCTGTAGGAGGTGATTTCACCACCACAGTTAAAAAAAAGAGCATATATGCCGAAGCATGGGGGCAGCAGGGGCGGAGGAGCGATTTTGCTCCTAATGCCGCGTACATACGGTCGAAATTCCGACCGTGTGTACGCGGCATAACTTTTTTGCGGGAGGATGCCCCCATGCTTCGGCATATATATATTTTAGGCACAGGTTGCGTTAAAACATTTTTTTATTTTTTACTAGGTTTTGTTTTGGTATTTGCTTTGCAGGTATGGCATGGTAAGGTCTTACTGTTGTACTGTAATGTTACTTTGTTTTAATGTTAACCACCATTTGCTTAGCAGGTACGCCATTCAGTTGCAGCACGGATCTATTTATCTTGACAGCAACAGCGTTTGCTCCCACGATACATAAAGCCGTGACTCAAACGCTGTAGGAGGTGATTTCACCACCACAGTTAAAAAAAAGAGCATATATGCCGAAGCATGGGGGCAGCAGGGGCGGAGGAGCGATTTTGCTCCTAATGCCGCGTATATACGGTCGAAATTCCAACGGAGGCTTATCCGTGGAAAAGTCCGACCGTGTCTACGCGGCATAACCTTTTATGCCGCGTACATACGGTCGAAATTCCGACGAAGGCTTGACCGTGTGTACGCGGCATAACTTTTTTGCGGGAGGATGCCCCCATGCTTGGGCATATATGCCCATCATTAGAAGTGGGTGGATGAAGGGAGGTATTCTAATGGTGGGCATACCCACCAATCAATCTCTTTTTTTCGTTCAGCCAATAGGCTGTATGAAAAAAAAGATTACAATACATGTCCAACAAGGACCAGCAATGTACTAGTATGTTGCTGGACTTTGAATGTTTATACCAGAATGATGCCTGCGGGTTTAGGTATCATCTTGGTATCATTCTTTTCAGCCAGCAGCCGGCTTTCATGTAAAAGCAATTCTAGCAGATAATTAGCCTCTAGACTGCTTTTACAAGCAGTGGGAGGGAATGTCCCCCCCCCGGATATAAAAAGCGCCATTGGGAAATTGGGAAAGCATTTTATCACACCGATCTTGGTGTGGTCAGATGCTTTGAGGGCAGAGGAAAGATCTAGGGTCTAACCCCCCAATTTTTTTCAAAAAAAGAGTACCTGTCACTACCTATTGCTATCATAGGGGATATTTACATTCCCTGAGATAACGATAAAAATGGTAAAAAAATAAAATATGGAAGGCACAGTTTAAAAATAAAATAAAAAAGCCAAATAAATAATAAAAAAAAAAAAAAAAAAAAGCACCGCTGTCCCCCCCTGCTATTGCGCAAAGGCGAACGCAAGCGTCGGTCTAGCGTCATATGTAAACAGCAATTGCATCATGCATGTGAGGTATCACCGCGAAGGTCAGATCGAGGGCAGTCATTTTAGCAGTAGACCTCCTCTGTAAATCTAACGTGGTAACCTGTAAAGGCTTTTAAATGCTTTTAAAAATGAATGTAGTTTTGTCGCCGCTGCGCGTTTGTGCGCAATTTTAAAGCATGTCGTGTTTGGTATCCATGTACTCGGCCTATGATCATCTTTTTTATTTCATCAAACATTTGGGCAATATAGTGTTTTTTAGTGCATTAAAAATAAAAAAAGTGTGTTTTTCCCCCAAAAAATGCGTTTGAAAAATCGCTGCGCAAATACTGTGTGGAAAAAAAAAATGCAACACCCACTATTTTAATCTGTAGGGCCTTTGCTTTAAAAAAATATATAATGTTTGGGGGTTCAACATAATTTTCTTGCAAAAAAAAAATTTTCTTTCATGTAAACAAAAAGTGTCAGAAAGGGCTTTGTCTTCAAGTGGTTAGAAGAGTGGATGATGTGTGACATAAGCTTCCTAATGTTGTGCATAAAATGCCAGGACAGTTCAAAACCCCCCCAAATGACCCCATTTTGTAAAGTAGACACCTCAAGCTATTTGCTGAGAGGCATGTTGAGCCCATTGAATATTTTTTTTTTTTGTCCCAAGTGATTGAATAATGACCAAAAAAAAAAAAAAATGTACAAAAAGTTGTCACTAAATTATATATTGCTCAAACATGCCATGGGCATATGTGGAATTACACCCCAAAATACATTCTGTTGCTTCTCCTGAGTACGGGGATACCACATGTGTGGGACTTTTTGGGAGCCTAGTCGCGTACGGGACCCCAAAAACCAAGCACCGCCTTCAGGATTTCTATGGGTGTAAATTTTTGATTTCACTCCTCACTGCCTATCACAGTTTCGGAGGCCATGGAATGCCCAGATGGCACAAAACCCCCCCAAATGACCCCATTTTGGAAAGTAGACACCCCAAGCTATTTGCTGAGAGGTATGTTGAGTATTTTGCAGATCTCGCTTTTTGTCACAAAGTTTTGAAAATGTAAAAAAAGAAAAAAAAAAAGAAAAAAAAATGTCTTTCTTAATTTTCAAAAACAAATGAGAGCTGTAAAATACTCACCATGCCTCTCAGCAAATAGCTTGGGGTGTCTACTTTCCAAAATGGGGTCATTTGTGGGGGTTTTGGGCTATTTTGACATTTTATGGCCTTCAAAACTGTGATAGGTAGTGAGGAGTGAAATCAAAAATTTATGCCCTTAGAAACCTTGAAGGCGGTGCTTGGTTTTTGGGGTCCCGTACGCGGCTAGGCTCCCAAAAAGTCCCACACATGTGGTATCCCCGTACTCAGGAGAAGCAGCAGAATGTATTTTGGGGTGTAATTTCACATATGCCCATGGCATGTGTGAGCAATATATCATTTAGTGACAACTTTGTGAAAAAAAAAAACAGTTTGTCATATTCCCGCAACCTGTGGCAAAATATAAAATATTCCATGGACTCAACATGCCTCTCAGCAAATAGCTTGGGGTGTCTACTTTCCAAAATGGGGTAATTTGGGGGGGTTTTGTGCTATTTTGGCATTTTATGGCCTTCAAAACTGTGATAGGTAGTGAGGAGTGAAATCAAAAATTTACGCCCTTAGAAATCCTGAAGGCGGTGCTTGGTTTTTGGGGCCCTGTACGCGGCTAGGCTCCCAAAAAGTCCCACACATGTGGTATCCCCGTACTCAGGAAAAGCAGCAGAATGTATTTTGGGGTGCAATTCCACATATAACCATGGCATGTGTGAGCAATATATCATTTAGTGACAACTTTTTGTACATTTTTTTTTTTTCTTTTTGTCATTATTCAATCATTTGGGACAAAAAAAAAAATATTCAATGGGGTCAACATGCCTCTCAGCAAATAGCTTGGGGTGTCTACTTTCCAAAATGGGGTCATTTGGGGGGGTTTTGTGCCATCTTGGCATTTTATGGCCTTCAAAACTGTGACAGGTAGTGAGGAGTGAAATCAAAAATTTATGCCCTTAGAAACCTTGAAGGCGGTGCTTGGTTTTTGGGGTCCCGTACGCGGCTAGGCTCCCAAAAAGTCCCACACATGTGGTATCCCCGTACTCAGGAGAAGCAGCAGAATGTATTTTGGGGTGTAATTTCACATATGCCCATGGCATGTGTGAGCAATATATCATTTAGTGACAACTTTGTGCAAAAAAAAAAAAGTTTGTCATATTCCCGCAACTTGTGGCAAAATATAAAATATTCCATGGACTGAACATGCCTCTCAGTAAATAGCTTGGGGTGTCTACTTTCCAAAATGGGGTCATTTGGGGGGGTTTTGTGCTATTTTGGCATTTTATGGCCTTCGAAACTGTGATAGGTAGTGAGGAGTGAAATCAAAAATTTGCGCCCTTAGAAATCCTGAAGGCGGTGCTTGGTTTCCGGGGTCCCGTACGTGGCTAGGCTCCTAAAAAGTCCCACACATGTGGTATCCCCGTACTCAGGAGAAGCAGCAGAATGTATTTTGGGGTGCAATTCCACATATAACCATGGCATGTGTGAGCAATATATCATTTAGTGACAACTTTTTGTAATTTTTTTTATTTTTTTTATTTTTTGTCATTATTCAATCACTTGGGACGAAAAAAATAAATATTCAATGGGCTCAACATGCCTCTCAGCAATTTCCTTGGGGTGTCTACTTTCCAAAATGGGGTCATTTGGGGGGGTTTTGTACTGCCCTGCCATTTTAGCACCTCAAGAAATGAGATAGGCAGTCATAAATTTAAAGCTGTGTAAATTTCAGAAAATGTACCCTAGTTTGTAAACGCTATAACTTTTGCGCAAACCAATAAATATACGCTTATTGACATTTTTTTTACTAAAGACATGTGGCTGAATACATTTTGGCCTAAATGTATGACTAAAATTGAGTTTATTCGATTTTTCTTATAACAAAAAGTAGAAAATATCATTTTTTTTCAACATTTTCGGTCTTTTTCTGTTTATATCGCAAAAAATAAAAATCGCAGAGGCAATCAAATACCATTAAAAGAAAGCTCTATTTGTGGGAAGAAAAGGACGCAAATTTCATTTGGGTACAACATTGCATGTCCGCACAATTTACAGTTAAAGCAGCGCAGTGCCGAATCCCAAAAACAGGCTTGGTCCTAATGGCCCGAAATGGTCCGGGGCTTAAGTGGTTAAGGAAGTAAGGTGTTCTTCACCGGCCAGCTTTCGTTGGTGCACGTGGAGAAATAACCAAATTGTAATCCAAAGGGTGGTAACTTGTAGCAACAGTATGCAAACGGGGAGGGGTAGGCACTTCAACTCTGTCCCAACTACCGGACCCCCCAAGGAAACACAGGTGAGCGAACAGTGGGCCTAGGCAGTCTACAGGCCTGAACACCGCTCAGTCTATGGATATGGGCAGGTGCCCGCTCACCACTCCAGGCGCGATCCCAGCCTGGGTCTTCCACCGCGTGTGTCTGTCGCACACGGCGTCTGCAACCGATCGGGTCCCCGATCCAACTGGAGTCCTACACCGACGATCCAGGATCCTCCCAGGCTCCGCAGGATGGTGGAAGGCTCTTCAGACTTCAGGTAAGGCCTAAGGCTTCAGGCCTTACCCCGCAGCCGATCCGCGCAGGATGACTGGTTGCTTGAAGCGTGGCGTCCAAAGAGAGCGAGCTCCCCCTCGCCTCTCGCTTAAATGGGCCCTCCCATGAGTCTTTGCGGCGGAACTTCCGCCCTGGGGCTGAATGGGGTTCTGGGTAACGTAGTCCTGGGGCCTTAAAAGAGAGACCCCGCTACATCAGTATTGCACTAAAGGTCCGTAGACCACATAACCACCGTGACTCATACAGCGAATGCCACTCAGATATAGGGTTAGTAATCCATAATAGACCCTCAACCAGAAAATAAAAAATAAAAATTACTGAGAGAGCTGTGAGGAGAGGACCTCCCCCCAGAAGTCCTTTGAGACATCCAGCCATGGCTGCCAGACCTTAGTAAACTTCTTAGGGCATTCCCTACTCTTGTAAATCAGTTTGAATCTGGGGAGGAGACCATGAATAATTCGAAAGACTGCGTGAGCGGAAAGGGGGCCCGTGTCCTTCCAATGTAGCAAAATGGTTTTACGTGCATAAAATAACAGTAAACGTAGCAAAGTCCTGGCATGAGTACGAGGCACATAGTCATTCAGCACCCCCAACAACCCAACCTCCGGCGTGTGGGGTATCGGCAGGTGCAATTTGTCGGCAAAAAAGGCAAATAAATCCTTGCAGAAGGTGGAGAGTCCAGGACATGTCCAAAACATATGAAAGAAATAAGCAGCAACCATGTTACATCTAACACATGCAATATCATGACCCAGCCCCATCTTAACCAGCCTAGCAGGCGTATAAGTGTAAATGATAAATAAACTTAAACTGTACTAATAGATCAGCAGTGCTAATAATATCCTGAAAGCATATCTCTGTTACCTCCTCCCAATCCTCTTCAGAAAGCTCAGGCATATACAACAGCCATTTGCGGTGAGAATTTTGAAAGGGATCTGCTCCCACCCCCTGGAGGCGGCCATAAAAGGACGTCACCAACTTGGCCATTTCTGGAAACGACAGGAGATCTTCAATGGAAGATTCCGTGAGCTCTATGGTCAAGGACCCAAATTGTGTCCGCAGGGCGTGCCTCAATAGGAGATATTTGAAGAAAAATTTGTTTTCGAGACCATAGTTAAGCCTGAGTGTCTCAAATGACATCAGATTATTACCCTCAACTATGTAAGAGATGTGTGACCCCAAAACGGGCCCACCATACCGAATCCGGATGGCCAAAGAGCTGAGGAAGGTTCGGGTTCCGCCACAGAGGAGTCTGCGGTGAAACCCCAGGTGAGGATGGAGACAGCGTTTCCCCCCCTCTCTCCATGCCATAAAACCCACCTCCACAGGGGAAAGTCTAGAGCCCTTAACCTTCTTAGATCTATGCAATTCATCCCGCAGTGAAGTAGGAGATTCAAATAAGGAAAGCAGTGGCGGGAGTCTGGGGGTCAGAGTGCATCCAGTCATGGACAAAGGTGAGCTGGGAGGTGAGAAAATAGTGCCGCAGGTTCGGGCAAGCCAGTCCACCCACAGCCTTGGCTGCTTGGAGGGAGGACCTGGCTATACGGGGCTGGCAACCATTCCAAACAAAACCAAAGAGGGCGGAGTAAAATTTTGCAAAAAAAAGTTTTGGAGAGAAAAAACGGGGAAGCTCGGAAACAAAGGAATTATGGCAAAAAAATAATTTTAAAGATATTTATGCGACCAATTAAATTAAGGGGCAATGATGACCAGGTACGGAATCTGACCGTCATTTGTTGAATTATTGGGGTGACATTAAGTTCCTCATACCTAGAGAGGTTAGCATGCATTTGTATACCCAGATATTTAAAAGAAGACGTTAGCTGAACTAGTCAGCTGGAAACAGGGGGCCGACAACAAAGGCCTGGGATTTCTCCCAGCCCACCCGAAGACCCGAGACCACACCAAACTCCTCAACCACCTGTAACAACTTATTAAAGGAACTCTCCTTGCCATCCAAATATACCAGGGCATCATCTGCGTAGAGAGAAATCTTCTCTATCAACAGGCCTGACCAATCAACAGGCCCCCAATCTCGGACGTCTGCCGCACTGCCAGAGCCAGAGGCTCAATGGCCAGCGTGAACAGAAGTGGAGAGAGAGGGCACCCCTGTCTGGTGCCCCTCGCCAGAGAGAATGAATGTGAGATATCCTTATTTGTGCGGACCCTAGCCCTCGAGTCCGCGTACAGCAATCGGGCCCATTTGATAAAACATGGGCCAATCCCCATCCTAGCCATAGCTTCCCAAAGAAAGGGCCAGCTAACAGTGTTAAAAGCTTTTAGTATGTCTAAGGGGAGGACCAAACCACTACATTCTGCGTGTGCAGCCCTGTGAATGTGCAGGAACAGTCTACGAATGTTATCAAATGTACTCCTGCCAGGCATGAATCCAGATTGATCTGGGGGTATGAGGGATAGAATGACCATCTGGAGCCTGAGGGCAAGTATCTTTGCTAGAATTTTGGCGTCACTGTTCAGGAGAGAGATGGGCCTATAGGATGTGCATTGCAACTTATCCTTACCAGGCTTAGGTATCACCACTATAAGGGCCTCATTCATAGAATCAGGGAGCTTTCCAAATTCAAGGGAGTCATGAAAGGTCTTGAGGAGCCTGGGAGCCAACACCTCTACGTGGGCCTGATACCACTCTGAGGGGAGGCAGTCCAAGCCCGGAGTCTTATTGGAAGGCAATTGACCAATAGCCGCAGTGACCTCCTCCAGAGTAATGGACTTATCTAAGAGAGATTTCTGGGAGCTACCGAGTGTCGGGAGGTCAAGGGATTCAAAAAAAGCCTATGAAGTCAGGTTCGGAAGGGGTGTTTGCACCCCTGTACAACGTGTAATAAAAGTCTGCAAAAGTCTGGTTGATAACTAGAGCGTCAGAGGTGGTCGAGCCGTCCGGGAGTTGGATGAAGGCAATCAAGGTATCTTGGAAATCAGTGTGGGCAAGATAAGCGAGGAGCCTACCATTCTTCCCCCCCATGCTCGTGAAAACGAGCAGAGAGGTATAGCTGCTGTTTCTTGGTCAGATCTATCATGTGAAGTTGTAGCGCCCTATGGGCATCTGTCAACATACCCCGAGTCTCAGAGGAAGGAGCACCCGTGTGGCGGGCACGAGCCTCCTCAAGAGCCTTTTGGAGGGCTTCCTGCGTGTGCCCGCCCCTTGGATCTATAATTCTTAATTTGGGAGATATAAGAGCCCCTAACAACCGCCTTAAAAGGCATCCCAGACAGGGCCTCCGGAAGCAGAGCCTACATTAAGGGACCAGTAGACAGCTATGTCGGTCGGAATGGCCTCAGAGATCTCTGGCGTAGAAATCCAGAGAGGACTGAGACGCCAGGTCCGAAACGAGGGCCGATGACCCAAACTTAAACCCACCTGTACTATAGAGTGGTCAGATTCCGTCTGGGATAGGTACTACATGGACCAGACACAGGGCAGAAAGTCCCCCGTGACCAGTGCATAGTCAAGTCTGGAAAGGGCGGCATAGGACCTAGACTAGCAAGAGTACACTCTAGCATTGGGATATTTCCAATGCCACAGATCCACATATCCATAAGTAGTGCACCACTCACGAAACAACTTGGACTCAGACTGTAAATCAGGTTTTAACACTGAATTAAAATCCCCAAGGATAAGCATAGGGCAAGTAGGCAAAATGGACACTGAGTTCAGAAAACACTGCAGCCGTGACCGGAGGAGGGAGATACACCGCGACCAGAATCAGGGCGGTCTCATGGATGGACACATGTAGCATGACATACTGCCCCTTAGGGTCAAGGATAACTTGGTGACATAGGAAGGGTAACCCCTTACGGATAAGGACAGCCACCCCCCGGGCATAGTTAGAGTAAGTGGATTGATAGTGATGAGCCACCCAGTGTTTCCTGAGGGCCATCAACTTGGACCCCATGAGGTGAGTTTCCTGGAGGCATAGAATATGTGGTTTAATACGCTTCAGTGCCTCAAAAACAGACGCTCTTTAAATTTGGAGTTCAGTCCACGAACATTCCACAAACAAATAGTCACCTCAGCCATGGGTTTGGCAGTAAAATCACTGGGTCAAGGAGGGAAGGGAGAGAGAAGGGGTAGCCGGGAAGCACCCCACCACCGGTCACAGGAACAAAGAAGGGTCGCAGTGCTGTACACACAAACATCCATACATACAAAAATACAACAAAATTCAACATGAAAAAAAGGTGCCCAAAAAGGGCAACAGTACCCCTGCCCTGCTCCAAAAAAGAGGAGAGGGCCTATACCCCAAACTTGAACCATACGAGGGGCGCATGGCCTGTGGCAGAGAGCAAGAAAAGTGTCAAAGCAAAAAACAAAAAGTCAGTGGTCAATGACAATGTTCCAAAAGAAGGGGGGGTAAAAACCCCCAAGGCAGCTAGGCCAAGGCCAGGAGGACCAAGGCCAAGTACTCTCCCGCAGGAGATTGGTCTGATCACCCACAGTCAGCAGCAATAAATCAACAAAATAAAGAACCAAAAATGAAAAAACAGTGGGAAAACGACCATGAGAAAAGGGGCGACAAGGAAACATCAGTTCCAGCAGGGTCGGCATCAGGCAGGAGGCTTAGGAGGACAAGGCAGCGATTCCCACCAGGACAGGGCATCATGTGGGGACAGGAAAAAATAGGCTTTACCCTGGTAGGTGACCCGGAGCGTGGCAGGGAACAGCATTGAGTATTAAATATCTTGCTCCCGGAGCCTCTGCTTGACACGCTGATAGCTGGTTCTACGGTTGCGGACTATCGCAGAGTAGTCTGGGAAAAGGGACACCACTGCATTGTTAATCCGGAGACTGCCCTTCCTCCTGGCGGCCCCCAAAATGGAGTTCCGGTCCCTGTAATTAAGATGACGGATCACCATCGTACAGGGGGCAACCCTCAGGAAGGGGGCGCCCAGGCACCCGGTGGGCCCTTTCAATCACAAAGCAGGGGGAAAGCTGTTCACTGCCAAATTCCTGTTCAAGCCAGCTCACCAGGAAGGCAACAGGGTCAGAGCCCTCCACCCGCTCCGGCAACCCCACCAGGCGCAGGTTATTTCTGCGTAAGCGATTCTCGAGGTCATCGACCTCATCTTCCAGGGTTGCAATCTTCCCCCCATATGTATTAAGTTTGGGCAGAATAGGAGCAACCGTGTCCTCCAAGTCACTAATGCGTTGCTCAATTTCAGTGACCTAACCCCGCAAGTTGTGCATGTCCTACCGCATAATAGCAAAGTCTATTTTCAGCCCATCCACCTTCCCCATAAGGTCCGCATGGTTTACCTTAATAATGGCCAGAACCTCCGCCAGAGTAGGCTCCTTAGAATCGTGTGCCGGCAATGCGCGACCAGGATGGAGCAGGATTGTAGAGGGCGAGGCCGGAGCTGCTCGGGAACACGTCTGATCACATCCCGCGCTAGGCCACGCCCCCCCCAAATGAAATTTAACATGTCGGTAACAACCCATGCGATACAGACATACAAAGAAACCAAAACCATTAAGTTCAGAAATTAACCACTTCCATACCAGGCCATTGTAAAATGACACCGGCATGAACCCTCTCTCCCTCCGGGTGGACGTCATATGACGTCCTGTGCTTTGTGGGGGGATATCTGAATGATGCCTGCAGCTAGAGGCATCATTCAGATATCCTTCTCTTATGCCGGCGATTCTGCGCACCATAAGAACGATCATAACGGCGGTTCCACCGCTTGATCATTCTTATAGGCGGCGGGAGAGGACATCCCCGGACACCCCCCCTCCCGCCGCCATCCGGTGCTTCTCCGGGCTCTCCCGTGCCATCGGGGGTCCGGAGAAAGATTCGTCCAGCGCCGGTGGTCACATGACGAGCATAGAGATGACTGGTGTCCAGATGGTCACCAGTCATCTCTATGACCGTCGGAGGCCCGGGCGCGATGTGATGACGTCACGCCCAGGTTCCCAAAGGTAAACAAAGCCGCAAATGCGGCTGAAAGCATGAGATTAGTGATTTATTTTTCCCGATCTCATGCTTTCCAGCCTGGAAGAGAGATGTGGGGTCTTATTGACCCCGCATCTCTCCATAAAGAGGACCTGCTACACACCATTCCTATTACAAGGGATGTTTACATTCCTTGTAATAGGAATAAAAGAGATCAAAAAAATAAATAAATGTAAAAAAAAAGTGTAAAAAAAAATTAAGTAAAAAAAAAAAAAAAAAAAAAATATATATTTTTTAAACGCCCCTGTCCCTAATAGCTCGCGCTCAGAAGCAAAAGCACACGCAAGTCCCGCCCACATATGTAAACACCGTTCAAACCACATATGTGAGGTATCGCCGCGTGCAACTATTCTAGCACTAGACCTCCTCTATCTCTAAACTGGTAACCTGTAAAAAAATTTAAAGCTTCGCCTATGGAGATTTTTAAGTACCGAAGTTTGGCGCCATTCCATGAGTGCGCGCAATTTTAAAGCGTGACATGTTAGGTATCTATTTACTCGGCGTAACACCATCTTTCATATTTTACCAAAAAATTGGGCTAACTTTACTGTTTTGTTATTTTTTAATTCATGAAACCATTTTTTTTCCAAAAAAAAGGCGTTCGAAAAATTATTGCGCAAATACCGTGCAAGAAAAAAGTAGCGCTGACCGTCATTTTATTCCCTAGGGTGTCTGCTAAAAAAACATATATAATGTTTGGGGGTTCTGAGTACTTTTCTAGCAAAAGAATGATGATTTGTACATGTAGGAGGGAAGTCCCAGAATAGGCCCGGTATTGAGGTGGTATAAAACGCCCGGTGTTGAAGTGGTTAAATAGGAACCCATATCCCTGAAGGTTGGCACACACAGCCCGCCGTGATGGGTGAAAACTGGTACTGTCTGATTTCAGCAGAGAAAACCTGCGGCGGGAACAAGGTAAGTGGTTAAGAGTCCTAAACAATGTTTAAAGGACCTTTTCCTATATGTTGGGTGAGTGTCTTCTCTAAAACCACCACTGGGGGGGAAGAGTTGAGTTTGACTCACCATGCTTTGTGAGTGTCCGTGCATGCTTTTTTTCCTCTGCTGCAGAGCTGCTTCAGTCACCTCCCTCCTCCTCCTCACAAGCGGCCCTGTTCAAAAGGTATGGCAAATGCTCAGGGTGTTACACACAGAATGTGCGGCCATAAGGAGGGAGCTTCCCTCAACCACCGCCATAGTGCGGGGGCCCACTTTATCAAAGGCGGGGGGGCCGCGAGCGTGCACAGGATGGAAAACGGCGCTAAAATCAAAAGCCATAAAAGGCTGAAGATACCAGCAAGCTCACTCCTTTGAAAGGAACACAGCAGCATTACAGGGGACACGTAAGACTCCATGTGGTTGGGCTGGGTACTACCAAGAGACACTCACTTTGTGCATTTGAAACTGTGTGTTTGAAGTTGCATACTATATGTAGATTGCTAAACTAAGCACAGTAGTATTTGCTTTGAGGTACCTCGGCTTTGCTTAAGCAGTATGACCAGGACAAAAATTAAAAAAGCACCGCCGCTCGAGACAGAAGGCTCTAGCAATGCTAGCTCAGTACCTTCCTCACCGGTTTTAGCTGATGCACCTGCACAGGAGGAGCCATTGCCGCTATCAGGAATAGTGGCTTCCCCGGTAAGGCCTGGGCCTGCATATGTCACTGAAGACACTTTGGCAGTAGCCCTAGACAATTTAGAAGGGAGAATCGCTACGTTAATCGCTAAATCCTCAAAAAAGGACAAAAAGCGAGACAGATCTCCTTCTGTGGTAGACCTCCTTTCAGAAAGATCTGAGGATGAGGATGATGCTTCACCTGCAGAGGATAAGGACGAGGAGTCGGATGGATCAGGGATATCAGAGGAACCTATGTTGGAACAGTGCGTTCCGCATTTGTTACCCTCTTCGGAGTTAACTGAATCACCTGTCTCCTCCCTGGGTTCATTAAAATCCCAGCAGGGTGCATGCTCTTTCCCAGTTCACCCTTTACTAGAAGGACTAATGTACGTAGACTGGCAACACCCAGATAAGCGTTTTTCACCTCCTAAAAAGTTTTACATTCTTTATCCTATGGAGGAGAAGTTTTCCAAGAAATGGAGCCTGCCTTCTGTTGACGGTCCGGTGGATAATGTACAGATGTTTAAAGATCCTTCTGAAAAGAAATTGGAATCTTTACTAAAATCCTCATTTCTTTTGGCCGGTTCAGTTACTCAACCTGCTGTAGCAGCAGTGGGGATGTGTCAGGTCATTAAGCAACAGGTAAAACAAGGGCTGAAGGATCTGCCTCCAGAACAAACCAAATTTTGGGAAAATGTGCCTAAAGCCTTATGTTTTACAGTGGATGCCATTAGAGATTCTGTTCTATAGGCATCGCGCCTTACACTCCAGCTGGTGCATATGCGCACAGTTCTTTGGTTAAAGCATTGGTCAGCAGAAGTTCCATGCAAAAAACTTTTGGCCAGTTTCCCCTTCCATGGTGAACGCCTCTTTGTGGAGGATCTGGAAAAATATATCCAAAAGATATCGAGCAGTAAAACCACTCTTACCTGAGAAAAAGAAAAACAAGCGGCCTTGTTTTAAACGTTCTCTTTCCCCAGTCCCGGGAAGACCTGCCTCCAGCCAGTGGCGACAGCATTTTCAGCCAGCCACAAAAGCCAAAGGAAATCAGGCTCAGAAAAACAAGAAGCCGTGGGGTTCAAGAGCTAGCAAGCAAGACCCCAAAGCCTCTCTGTGATAGGGCGCCCCCGCTCGGTCGAGTGGGGGGACGGCTTTGTCAGTTTTCAGCGGCATGGCAGACAGAAATCCAGGACAAGTGGGTAGTATTCACAGTATCCTCCAGGGTACAAACTAGAGATCCCATCTTCTCAGTTTCGAAGTTCAAGACTCTCCAAAGATCCACAAAAATGAGGATCCTTCTTCAAAGGTTTGGATCACTTGCTGTCTCAAGGGGTGGTTACAGAAGTACCCCTAAAAGAGCAAGGTTCAGGTTTTTATTCAAACCTCTTTGTGATTCCAAAACCAAATGGAGAGGTTAGACCCATCCTGGATCTAAGATCTCTAAATCGGTTTCTGAACAATTACCATTTCCGAATGGAAACAATTCGATGCGTGGTCGCCACCCTACAAGGAGGAGAATTCATGGCGTCCATAGACATCAAGGATGCATATTTACATGTACCTATCCATTCCGCTCACCAAAGATTCCTAAGGTTTGCGGTAGAACATCGCCACTTCCAATTTGTGGCCCTGCCCTTTGGTGTGGCTACCACGCCCAGAGTATTTACAAAGGTGCTAGCCCCTCTGTTGGCAAATCTGAGGACACAAGGCATAGCGGTAACAGCCTATCTAGACGATCTACTTGTGATAGATTAGTCAGTGGCAGGATTAGATCACGTTGTGCTCACTACTACTAAAGTACCTGGAAACCGACAAAAATCCTCTCTACAAGCCCAAAGAAGGGTAGAGTTATCTGGGCATGATCATAGATACAGCCCAAAGCAGGGTATTCTTGCCAGAGCCAACGCGATCCAGTCTCTTAAAGACCTGATCCACAAGGTCAGGGCAAAGAAAGGACCGTCTATTCGCCTTTGCATGAGGCTATTAGGAAAGATGGTGGCCTCGTTCAAGGCTGTCCCTTACCCCCAGTTTCATTCAAGACCACTTCAAAGCAGTATCCTAGCTGTCTGGAACAAAAAAGATCCAAGCTCTGGATTTACCCATGCGCCTGTCTCCACAAGTGTGCCAAAGCTTCAACTGGTGGTTAAAGACCGAAAAATTACGGAAGGGAAGATCCTTTCTCCCATTCACCTGGAAGGTGGTGTCTACAGATGCCAGCCTATCGGGCTGGGGAGCAGTGTTCGAAGAAGCTTCAGCCCACGGAACCTGGGCCAAGACCCAAGAGAGCCTGCCCATCAACATAGTGGAGATCCAGGCAGTATATCTAGCCCTCAAAACCTGGACATACAGGTTACAGGGCCACCCTGTTCGGATTCAATCCGACAATGCTACTGCAGTAGCTTACATCAATCACCAAGGAGGCACCCGCAGTCAGGGTGCTCAGAAGGAGGTGAATCGGATTTTGGCATGGGCAGGTGGTCATGTTCCTTGTCTTTCTGCAATCTTCATCCCAGGGATAGAAAACTGGCAAGCGGACTATCTGATTCGCCAGCAGCTATCACCAGGAGAGTGGTCTCTCCACCCTGATGTCTTTCAGGCCATATGCCAGAGATGGGGGACTCCGGATGTAGACCTGTTAGAGGTTGGACAACTTTGTGTCCAGGACGAGAGATCCTCTAGCCTGCGGAACGGATTCTCTAATAATTCCCTGGAATCAGTTCTCACTGATCTATGCATTCCCCCCGATTCCTCTCTTACAAAGACTACTTTGCAGGATCAAAAACGGGAATACCAGTAATCATAGTGGCCCCAAATTGGCCCAGGAGGCCTTGGTACGCAGAAATCGTAAAGATGGCAGTAGGAAGGCCCTGGAAGCTTCTGCTTCGACACGACCCGCTGTCGCAGGGTCCAGCATTCCATCCTTCCTTACAAAGGCTAAATTTGACGGTCTGGCTGCTGAGACCCACATTTTGAAAAAACGAGCGGTCTCTGGTCCAGCTCTTTCTACGCTCAATAATGCTAGAAAGTCAGCTTTATCTACTATAGAGTCTGGAAAGAATACGTTTCCTGGTGTGAATCCAGAGGATGGAATCCTCAGAAATATGAAATAAGCAGGATTCTTGCTTTTTGCCAGTTAGGAGTGGATATGAAATTAGCCCTTAGTACCATCAAGGGTCAAATATCGGCTCTATCAGTCTTCTTTCAAAGACCGCTGGCATCTCATTCCCTAGTTCGGGCGTTCATTCAGGGGTTACTGCGGATAAATCCGCCAGTCAAGTCTCCCTTGTGCCCATGGGATTTAAATTTGGGATTGTCAGTGTTGCAAAAGCAACCTTTTGAACCTATTCACTTAATTATTTTAAGCAGGAAATTGGCCTTTTTGATTGCTATCTCTTCTGCTAGAAGAGTAGCGGAACTAGCAGCTCTTTCTTGTAAAGAGCCTTATCTAATTTGTCACAAAGACAAAATTGTACTACGACCCCATCCTGCCTTTTTACCTAAGGTAGTGTCGGCTTTTCATTTAAATCAAGACATTGCTCTGCCTTCTTTTTTTCCTGACCCGCGGATGGCGGGGGAAAAGTTACTGCACTCTCTAGATCTAGTGAGAGCAGTAAAGGTGTATCTGCAGGCAACCGCACAGATACGTTAAACAGAAGTTTAGTTTATTTTGCCAGATGTCCCAAGAAGGGCCAAGCGGCATCAAAATCCACCATTTCTAGGTGGATTTGACAAGTAATTGTTCAAGCTTATGGTTTAAAGAACAGGACTCCTCCTTTTTCTGTTAGGGCGCACTCTACCAGGGCGATAAGTGCTTCATGGGCAGTGCATCACAAGGCTTCGATGGCTCAGATCTGTAAAGCTGCAACTTGGTCTTCAGTCCACACATTTTCCAAATTCTATCAAATAGATGTGAAAGGACATGAGGATTCCGCCTTCGGGCAAAGTGTGTTGCAGGCAGCAGTATAGGGCTTCTTGTCCGCAAGCGGCCTGCTTGATCTGGGTCTCCCACCCTTCATATTGAGCATTGCTCAGGGACGTCCCATTATGCAATAACTGGCTCTGTGTCCCGTGGCGTACGATAAAGAAAACAGGATTTTTATAACAGCTTACCTGTAAAATCATTTTCTTGGAGTACACCACGGGACACAGAGGTCCCCCCTTCTTATGGGAACCTTATTGATTGCTACAAAACTGAGGTACTTCCCTGATGGGAGGGGTTATATGGAGGGGAACAGTTTTCAATTGGTTGTGCCAGTGTCCAATCACCGCTGGTGACCCTTAACCCATTATGTAATGACTGGCTCTGTGTCCCGTGGTGTACTCCAAGAAAAGGATTTTACAGGAAAGCTGTTATAAAAATCCTGTTTTTAAGAGCACTGCACATTTTTTATTTTACATTTGTTTTAATTTGTCATAGTCTCGGGTGTTATCAGTGTTTATGTCAAAGTATGCTTTGTGGGAGTCTCACGCTGACAGTGGTGCAACAAGTGCTGCCCAGCATTTCTTAGGCCAGGCTGTCCTTCTGCAGTCCTCTCAAATGTAACATAAGAAGGCCTCCACAGTATCCTGCGATATCAGCCTTTATAGGAGGTGGCTTTTTGCGGCTGAAAGGGTGTCACCAGGGAAAACACTTGCAGTCCAGGCTGGCAGCTGCTATAGCACTTCAGCGAAGGCCTGTTAAAATCTCTCTGCTACTTGGTTTAAAGCAGCTATCTGAGCCTCCAAAAGTCTTTTTGTTTGCTGCTGCTAAGAAGCCAACATTCTATTGGTTACTTGTTGATGTGCATTAGTTTGCTGCTGCTGGGCCAGGATCTTTTGAGAAGTCTCTTGTGGAACATTAGTTTGGAGTAATGCCTATATCAATGCCTCCATTCTGCAGATTGTACACTGACGTGCATTGTGCCTTTAACCACTTAACGACCGCCCACTGTAAAAATAAGTCGGCAGAATGGCACCGACAGGCAGAATCACGTATATCTATGTGATCGCCTTTGTATAGTTAGGGGGTCCAATCGGACCCCCCTTCTTTACAGTGAGCGGTCGTTAAGTTTTTGGGAGCGATCCAGGAAGAGGGGACGGCCGTTCGATTCCGGCCACCCCCTCGCGATCGCTCCCGTCGAATGAGAAAGCTTCCCTGCCTGTGTAATGTTTACACAGGCAGAGGAAGTGATGTCATCTCTCCTGCGGCGCTCACATATACCGAGCGTCGCACAAGAGAAGATGCAGGTTAGTGCACAAAACACTACACTGACACCAGGACACATAGGCACATAGGCACATAGATCGCTCCCCCAGGCCCCAGTCACAGCGTCACTAATTGCAGTGACCATTTATTTACTGATCACTGCAATCAGTGACATTTGTGAATGTAAAAGTGTCACTAAAGTTAGTTTTAGGTCCAGTGTAGCCCCCTAACCCCCCCTAATAAAGGTTTAACCCCCTGATCGCCCCCCAGATAACCCTTTCACCCCCTATCACCACTGTCGCTAAGCGATCATTTTTCTGATCGCTGTCTTAGCGTCGGTGATGCCTATCGGTAGCCAGTAATTTTTTTAAGGTTCGCCGCATGTTTTTATAGCGTCGGGTACCCCCATATATTACCTAATAAAGGTTTAACCCCCTTGATCGCCCCCCAGGTAACCCTTTCACCCCCTATCACCACTGTCGCTAAGCGATAGTTTTTCTGATCGCTGTCTTAGTGTCGGTGATGCCGATCGGTAGCCAGTGATTTTTTTTAGGTTCGCCGCAGGTTTTTATAGCGTCAGGTACCCCCATATATTACCTAATAAAGGTTTTAACCCCCTAATTGCCCCTAGTTAACCCTTTCACCAGTAATCACCATATAAGTGTTACGGGTGACGCTGGTTAGTTAGTTTGTTTTTATAGTGTCAGGGCACCCACTGTATATAACCCAATAAAGGTTTAACCCCCTGATCGCCCGGCGGGTGATATCAATTAGGTTTTAGCGTCAGAGAGGGTCTGCGTCACACCCCAGGCAGCGTCAGGTTAGTACCAGTAGCGCTAACACCCACGCGTGAAGCATACACCTCCCTTAGTGGTATAGTATCTGAACAGATCAATATCTGATCTGATCAGATCTATACTAGCGTCCCCAGCAGTTTAGGGTTCCCAAAAACACAGTGTTAGCGGGATCAGCCCAGATACCTGCTAGCACCTGCGTTTAGCCCCTCCGCCCAGCCCAGCCCACCCAAGTGCAGTATCGATCGATCACTGTCACTTACCAAACACAAAACACATAACTGCAGCGTTCGCAGAGACAGGCCTGATCCCTGCGAACGCTAACAGTTTTTTTTGTAGCGTTTGATATATTTGATCCCTGCGACTCCAGTGCTGTAGGAGGTGATTTCACCACCACAGTTTAAAAAAAAAAGCATATATGCCGAAGCATTGGGGCAGCAGGAGCGATTTTGCTCCTAATGCCGCGTACATACGGTCGAAATTCCGACGGAGGCTTGCCCGTGGAAAAGTCTGACCATGTGTACACGGCATAACTTTTGCGGGAAGATGCCCCCATGCTTCGGCATATATAAATGGTGCATGTATGCCCATCATTAGAAGTGGGTGGATGAAGGGCGGTATTCTAATGGTGGGCATACCCACCGATCAATCTTTTTTTTTCGTTCAGCTAACAGGCTGCATGAAAAAAAAGATTACAATACATGTCCAACAAGGACCAGCAACGTACTGGTATGTTGCTGGACTTTGAATGGTTATACCAGAATGATGCCTGCGGGTTTAGGTATCATCTTGGTATCATTCTTTTCAGCCAGCGGCCTGCTTTCATGTAAAAGCAATCCTAGTGGCTAATTAGCCTCTGGACTGCTTTTACAAGCAGTGGAGGGAATGCCCCCCCCGGATATAAAAAGCGCCATTGGGAAATTGGGAAAGCATTTTATCACACCGATCTTGGTGTGGTCAGATGCTTTGAGGGCAGAGGAAAGATCTAGGGTCCAATAGACCCCAGTTTTTTTTTAAAAAGAGTACCTGTCACTACCTATTGCTATCATAGGGGATATTTACATTCCCTGAGATAACAATAAAAATGATAAAAAATAAAAAAAATATGGAAACAACAGTTTAAAAATAAAATAAAAAAGCAAAATTAATAATAATAAAAAAAAAAGCACCCCTGTCCTGCCCTGCTCTTGCGCAATGGCGAACGCAAGCGTGGGTCTGGCGTCATATGTAAACAGCAATTGCACCATGCATGTGAGGTATCACCGCGAAGGTCAGATCGAGGGCAGTAATTTTAGCAGTAGACCTCCTCTGTAAATCTAACGGTGTAACCTGTAAAGGCTTCTAAAGGCTTTTAAAAATGTATGTAGTTTGTCGCCAATGCGCGTTTGTGCGAAATTTTAAAGCATGTCGTGTTTGGTATCTATGTACTCGGCCTAAGATCATCTTTTTTATTTCATCAAACATTTGGGCAATATAGTGTGTTTTAGTGCATTAAAATTTAAAAAAGTGTATTTTTTCCCCAAAAAATGCGTTTGAAAAATCGCTGCGCAAATACGATGTAGAAAAAAAAATGCAACACCCACCATTTTAATCTGTAGGGCCTTTGCTTTAAAAATATATATAAATGTTTGGGGGTTCAACATAATTTTCTTGCAAAAAAAAAAATGTTTTCATGTAAACAAAAAGTGTCAAAAAGGGCTTTGTCTTCAAGTGGTTAGAAGAGTGGATGTAAGCTTTCTAATGTTGTGTATAAAATGCCAGAACAGTTCAAAACCCCCCCAAATGACCCCATTTTGGAAAGTAGACACCCCAAGCTATATACTGAGAGGCATTTCGAGTCCATGGAATATTTTATATGTTGACACAAGTTGCGGAAAAAAGAAATTATTTTTTTTTTTTTTTGCACAAAGTTGTCACTAAATGATATATTGCTCAAACATGCCATGGGCATATGTGGAATTACACCCCAAAATACATTCTGTTGCTTCTCTTGAGTACGGGGATACCACATGTGTGAGACTTTTTGGGAGCCTAGCCGCGTACGGGACCCCAAAACCAAGCACCGCCTTCAGGCTTTCTAAGGGTGTACATTTTTGATTTCACTTCTCACTGCCTATCACAGTTTCGGAGGCCATGGAATGCCCAGATGGCACAAAACCCCCCCAAATTACCCCATTTTGGAAAGTAGACACCCCAAGCTATTTGCTGAGAGGTATGGTGAGTATTTTGCAGATCTCGCTTTTTGTCACAAAGTTTTGAAAATTGAAAAAAAAAAATATTTTCTTTCTTCATTTTCAAAAACAAATGAGAGCTGTAAAATACTCACCATGCTTCTCAGCAAATAGCTTGGGGTGTCTACTTTCCAAAATGGGGTCATTTGGGGGGGTTTTGTGCTATTTTGGCATTTTATGGCCTTCGAAACTGTGATAGGTAGTGAGGAGTGAAATCAAAAATTTGCGCCCTTAGAAATCCTGAAGGCGGTGCTTGGATTTCGGGGGCCCGTACGCGGCTAGGCTCCCAAAAAGTCCCACACATGTGGTATCCCCGTACTCAGGAGAAGCAGCAAAATTTATTTTGGGGTGCAATTCCACATATAACCATGGCATGTGTGAGCAATATATCATTTAGTGACAACTTCTTGTAATTTTTTTTTATTTTTTTTAGTCATTATTCAATCACTTGAGACAAAAAAAAAATATTCAATGGGCTCAACATGCCTCTCAGCAATTTCCTTGGGGTGTCTACTTTCCAAAATGGGGTCATTTGGGGGGGGGTTTGTACTGCCCTGCCATTTTAGCACCTCAAGAACTGAGATAGGCAGTCATAAATTAAAAGCTGTGTAAATTCCAGAAAATGTACCCTAGTTTGTAGACGCTATAACTTTTGCGCAAACCAATAAATATACGCTTATTGACATTTTTTTACTAAAGACATGTGGCTGAATACATTTTGGCCTAAATGTATGACTAAAATTGAGTTTATTCGATTTTTCTTATAACAAAAAGTAGAAAATATCATTTTTTTTCAAAATTCTGTCTTTTTCCCTTTATATCGCAAAAAGTAAAAATCGCAGAGGCAATCAAATACCATTAAAAGAAAGCTCTATTTGTGGGAAGAAAAGGACGCAAATTTCGTTTCGGTACAACATTGCATGTCTGCACAATTTACAGTTAAAGCAGCGCAGTGCAAAATTCTGAAAACAGCTCTGGTCCTTTAGCTACAAAATGGTCCGGGGCTTAAGTGGTTAATAGACAAAGGGGGTAATTTACGAAAGGCAAATCCACTTTGCACTACAAGTGCATTTGTAAGTGCACTTGATTGGAAGATAAAATCAGCAGAGCTTCCCCTCATTTCAGATCTTCCCCTCATATCTACAGTGACTGCACTTCCAAGTGCACTTGTAGTGCAAAGTGGATTTGCCTTTCGGAAATAACCCCCAAAGTCTATTGCCAGAAAGCCAACAGTAGCTACGGAGTCTCTCTCTCAGGACCTCAACAGCAGCTTCACAAATTCAGAAGAATACTGCCCCAACATTTCACACTTACTGTACCTTAATGCAACTTTACCACCATGTACATACAATAACCAACACACTTGCCTTTCAGAGAGGATCACCCGCATCCTCAACCAATTGTGGGGTTCAGCTTCAAAAGAAGAGCTTGCAGAGAGGTGATCCAAATACGAAAGCGTGTTTAAAAGCTTCCTGCCAATGTTCATTCATCATATAATAATAAAATATATATTTTGTGGCTCTAGGAAAGGTGCAGAGAACAGCAACTAAAGCAATTAGGGACACAGAAACTATGAGTTTATGTAGGATTGAAAATAAAAAACTAGGGGCGCATGCGCGGAGTCTGACAGAACGGTAATGCACTGTTAGAGCTTTGCTCCGTGACAGAGGTTAAACCCGCAGTAAAGCTCATACCTGCAGTCATAATACCCACTATCATCTCTGGCTTCCTCCTGAGACTCTGGAGCTCAGTTTGTGATAAGAAAAATGGTGTTGGGAAGTAACCGTACGAAGTTTAAAAACTCCTCCATTAAGGAGTAGCCGCGGAATACAGTTTTATATTAACAATATTTATATCATCTTTGCTCGAATAATTATTATAGACCGGATTATTTGACACATTCATCCTCTTTTATGATCAACAGGAGCTATTAGCCTACTATTTATTTATGTTCAGCCGTGCGGGCTAAGACTCAATGCATCTTAGTGATGCTCTTTTTTTTTGGTTTACAAACGGTTTATTGAAAAATAAGTCTCAATACAATTTTAACTGTACATTGGTAAGCGGTACATACATAAAGAAGGGTGCAAAATATCAGCATAATGTATAAGTAGCAGTGATATAAGATGGAGGAATACAAACAATGGGATGTATAATTGAATCATTGATAAGGTCTTTATACCTCTATAATGTCTTATGGATTTGATTAATGATAAACAAAAAATCAACAGGATCATATTGTAGTTCCCTGAACTAACAGAGATAGATCCCAAGGTTTCCATTTTTTATCATATGTGTCCATAGTATCGAATAAAGTGTGATGGATATGTTCTGATAGCTTGATGGCCAGCATGCGATTCATAATTTGAGACCATGGCACAGTAGAGGAACGCCAGTTGAGAGCTATAGCCCAGTGTATTGAGCTAAAAAATGTGTGTATTAGCCTGGTATGTGCTATAGAAATATCAGGAATAGGATAGAAAAGGAGGCACATTTTAGATGTCAGTTCAATTCTTCTACCTATTAGTTGTTCTATTTTGTGTTTAGCTTGTTGCCATGTAGTTTTAAGGTGTGTACAATCCCAGAATGTGTGTATAAAGGAACCCTGTACTGGGCATCCTCTAAAGCATAGGGGAGAGGTTGATGGATAGAATGAGTTGATTCTGTCTGGGGTGAGGTACCACCTATACTGAAGTTTGATGGCGGATTCCCTGATGGAGGCTGTCTTGGTGCATTTTCGTAAATTGTTGATCATAGTGTCCCATTGTTCTATAGAGAAGGATTCATTCAAGTCTGATTCCCACTGGGACATCTGACATGTTTTATCTGGTGTGTTGTGTTCATTTAGGCTTTTATAAATTCTAGATAATAAATCTCTATCACAAGGTGAAGTAAGACAGATTTGTTAGTGATGCTCTTTTATAGGGCTTTTTCCTCTTTACACTGTTTTTCAGTGTACCCCACTTTAGCTTTCTTGATCATCCACCAATAATATGTGGTCGACTGACGATGGCCCCGTATCCCTTGATGGGGAAAAAATGTCCCTCATCACTGGAAATTTTTGGATTCCATATCAGACTAATTTATGCAGTACTATATTTTACCATTTATGCAAGATGTTTTTCGCTTTCTCCAGACCTTCCTTGGTCCATCTCTTCTTCTTTCTTGTTCACTTGGATTGGTCCATCCAGCCAGTAATACATGAGAATTGGTGAGTACCATCTCCTTTATCATCTAACATGGCACCCTTAAACATCCTTTCCCTGAATGTTCAGGGAATCAATATACCGCAGAAACGCTCTAATGCGTTCCGATTCTAACACAGAAAGCACATATAGTTTGCTTACAAGAAACTCACTTTACAGTAAACTCCACACCCAAATATATGAGCTCCTCTTATCCACAAATTTATTCGGCCTCAGCGTCCACCAAACAATGTGGCACCCTTATAGCTTTTCACCGCTCGATACCTTTAACTCCTAAATCAGAAATTAATGACCCCGAAGGGAGATAGATTATTCTCAAGGGTCATATTATGGATACTGCAATAACAATTGTTTCATATTATGCTCCAAACAGCACTTTCTAAGTGCCGGTTCACACAGGGGCGACTTGTCAGGCGACTTAGCCGCCTGACAAGTCGCGCTCCGTTCTGTACTATGGAACCGTTCTAATAGGAGCGACTCAAGTCGCTCCAACTTAGAAAAAGGTTCCTGTACGACTTTAGGGCGACTTCCATACAGAAGTCATTTTGCAATTCGCCTCTGAAGTCGTGTGCAGATCGCCTTGCAGAGTCACGAGGCAAGTTGCGCTGCCCCTGTGTGAACCGGCACTTACACACCTTCTACAAGTTGTATCCACTCACAAAATGAGAACAATAATAATGTGTGGCGATTCAAATCAGGTCCTATTACCATTCTTACCATACCCCTTATACCCCCACAAGAAGTCCATCTAACCAATCTTTTTCACAACTTCTCTCGAGATATAATTTAGTCGACTCCTAGAGAGAAAATAACCCAGCTAAAAGAGGATATACATACTATTCACGCAAGGGGGGGGTGGAGTTTGGGACTTTAAATGAGGCGCATATGTGGTGCACCTCCATCCCTGATTCAAAAAATATATAAATGGAAGTTTGGGACTTTGAGTGAGACTGTAGACATGGTGTAGGTAAAAAAGGTACATGTTTATTCAAAATAAAACGCATGAACATCTTCAAACAAATCACATAGAAGGAAAAACATTCTGGTTGATGTGATTCCCTAGAGTTACACACACACATAAGTATGGGTATGCACAATATAAGCAACAAGGTACATCAGTGTGTGACCAGGTGCCACACAGTGATCCGTATGGATAATGGAATACATTTTGTGAATAACATATGTACAGATATCACATGGCAACAAGCGCTAAAGACATGAAAAAATTAGCATATAAAACCAGTAAGAGCATAAGTAAATGATTATGTTGTCAACTGAGTTGATGCGTTTTCTGATTACCCGACGCGTTTCGTGTATAAGTTACACTCTTCAGGGGCTAATGCTCAGGACATCTAAAAAATATAATACAGTGTAAATAACTAAATCTGGTTGCTGGTCAAGGGAGATAGGTGATGGAACACAAAAGCCCATCTTGGTTACTTACATGGAATCTGGTACAATGGGTGTGGTACATATGGAGCCCTGACCAAAGATAAGTCCGTCATGGGAGCTGAGGTGATATATAGCCGCACTTAGGCAGGGTGTACTATTGCAGCCCTCCCAAGAACACCGGAACATGCAGTGTTGATGTTAATAAAAATTGAACCAGAGGTGGCTGCCAAGGGCAATCTAAAAAAATAACAAAAAATAAAAATGTCAAAACATGTTCATGCCCGGTGAGGGAAGGACCACAATGGGGAAATAAAGGGTGAAATGACCTGATGCTCAAATCTCAGGAGTCCCAAAAATGCAGGGACCGATCCATGAACCATGCAGTATGGCATCTCAGGATAGTGGTGGAGGTGTATTTGGGGAAGGTTCATATAAGAGCACTCCACACAGGTGCAGGCTAATCATCACCAGCATTGTGTAGGCCATGGATATGCAATTAGCGGACCTCCAGCTGTTGCAAAACTACAAGCCCCATCATGCCTCTGGGTGTCATGCTTGCTGCTGTCAGAGTCTCGCTATGCCTCATGGGACTTGTAGTTTGGCAACATCTGGAGGTCCGCTAATTGCATATCCCTGGTGTAGGCAATAGAGAACACCCCACACACACAGGTGCAGGCTAATAATCACCAGCATCATGCAGGCAAAGCGTAAGCTAGGAGGAACCCCCCGACGTGGGTGGGGGAACGCCCACGGAGGAGCTCGTGTCTCCAAGCTGCGCCGGCTGAGATGGATGAACGCACGCTCAGTGTCAAGACGCCAACATGTGACGTCCCACGCTGGGCCGGACGCATGACGCCGATGCGCTGTGTGCCCGGACCCCACCATCACACAACCCACCGCCCGTGTGGGCGGGGGAAGGGGGACAGCAAAGCGGATGTGCAGAGCGCATCGCAGCTCCCAAATGACAGACATAAAAAAGCCAGGGGACATGCATGAGACCAAACCCCAATCCCAGAACCATGGTAAAACGCATGTATGCTGCCCATTCTCATGGACATGGATGAACCATGTCCTGAGAGAGCACAGCCTCAATAAGGCACATTACCTAATGGGGCTTGGCAACCTAACACCTGGGTGGCAGGGGAAAACTGCCTACCCTGTCTAACAGTCTCCATCCCTATTGAAAGAACGCAAGGGGGGGGGAGTTTGGGACTTTAAATGAGGCGCATATGTGGTGCACCTCCATCCCTGATTCAAAAAAAATATAAATGGAAGTTTGGGACTTTGAGTGAGACTGTAGACATGGTGTAGGTAAAAAAGGTACATGTTTATTCAAAATAAAACGCATGAACATCTTCAAACAGAAATCACATAGAAGGAAAAACATTCTGGTTAATGCGATTCCCTAGAGTTACACACACATAAGTATGGGTATGCACAATATAAGCAACAAGGTACATCAGTGTGTGACCAGGTGCCACACAGTGATCCTATGCACATCCACATCAAACCCTCTCCCGTATTGATCACATATTTCTAACCATTGGCATGATTCGAGAGATTCTTAAATCAAACATAATCCCAATCCCTTGGTCAGATCATAACGCGGTTTATACTACTATAGCCTCCACCATACCCAAAACACATGACCCTACCTGGTATCTTCCCATTATTCTGCTCAATAATCCATCTCATCATCTTCAGGTCGAACAAGCTTTGAAAGAATATCTGATATACAATACATGCCCTGAAATTTCTCCGCTGACTCTCTGGGAAGCTCATAAATCAGTGCTGCGTGGAATATTTCAGAAACAATCTGCATTGTTCAAACAAGATCGTAAAAATCTTGCACAAAAACTATAACTGGAATACAAAAATTCTTTTGTAAACTTTCAAGATAACCCCTCCTTGACATCTAAAACAGGATTATAAAAAGCACGCCTGGAATATGATCTATTTTTCACAGAAAATGCAGATAAATCTTTGCGATAAATCTTTGCGCCGCTCAAGGCATGCCTTCTATACAAAACCAATACGACTCAAAATATCCAAAGACAATTACACTAATAATCCCGTTAAAATAGTTCATAAATTCAGATCCCACTTAGCCTCTTTATATTCGGCAACAAACGATTTTAATCCTATTGAGGCGGACACCTTCTACTCCCAAATAAAACTCCCTGAGCTAACCCACACTCAAAAATCTTTTCTTGAAGAACCCATTTCAATAGAAGAGGTAACAAATACAATTAAAATTAAACAAAAGACCTGACCCTGACGGCTTTTCAGCCATATACTATTACACATTTGCAGAGATCTTATCCCCACTCCTTGCTAAAGCTTACAATATAATATTAAAAGGGTATTCCTTTAGACAAGAATCGCTAATGGCAATTATCTTTATGATCCCTAAACCTAACTCTGATCACACATCCTGCAATAATTATCGCCCGATTTCCCTCCTAAACCTCAACATAAAAATACTAGCAAAAATACTGGCAATTCGACTTAACAGAATCATTGGCAACCTTAGCCATCAGGATCAAGTGGTTTTTATGGCCAATCGTCAAGTGGGAGATAATGTGCGACGAGCAGTTCTTTTGGCACACATTGCCAAAACCCACCGTATTCCCTCCTGTTTCCTTTCACTGGATATCAAGAAAGCTTTTGATTTCTTGGCCTTATCTGCATCACACCTTACAGAAATGGGGTTTTGGACCCCATTTCATTAAATGGATAGCTGCACTTTATGATAGACCTCAAGCTTATATAAAATACGCAGGTTATAAATCAGACCCCTTTAAAATTGAAAGAGGCATGCGACAGGGATGCCCACTATCTCCCCTTTTATTTGCCCTTCTAAAAGAACCCCTTGCTCAATTTATCAGATTAGACCAAACAATAATGGGCTTAGAACTAGGAGGCTACCATCACAAACTCTGCTTGTTTGCAAATTATATTTTATAATTTTTTTTTTTATCTCCTCAGATTTCTGGTCCCAATCTGTTACCTATCCTTAGTAGATTTGCCAATATCTCAGGATTAATAATTAATCCCAAAAAGTGTCTAGCCCTGAATATATCCTTATCTGACAGACATAGTAAAAACAGAACTGCACTTTACTTGGGCGGACAAAACAATCCCCTATCTTGGAATACAATTAACAGCTACCATCTAAGATATCTTTTCAGCCAATTACCCATCTACTCTAAAACACGTGACAAATTTGATGAAGCAATGGTCCCACCTTCTATTATCTTGGTTTGATAGGATTAATACCATTAAAATGTCGCTCCTACCCAAATTACTATATCTGTTTAGCGTCCTACCAATCCCGATTCCTGCCTACTTTCTATGACTAATTCAAAATAGGGCGTCAGAATTCGTATGGGGATCCTCAAAACCACAAATTCCTTCCCACACATTGTTTCTTCCCAAATCTTCTGGTGGCCTTGGCGTCCCCAACTTTGCAGCAAATTATAAAGCTGCTCATATTGCAAGCTTGTTCAAATACCATGCAACACATGAAACCCCCTTGTGGGTAATGATTGAAGCGACTGAATGTGACCCCTTATCGGTCTCAAACTTACTATGGCTTAACCCCAAAGATCGTCTTGGTTTGCGTAATCCCATTACAAAACATTTTATGGGATAGGCTTAAATTCAAACATCAGTTGCAATCCACACATAACCCTCTCCTCTCCTTCCTTAAAAACCCTGCTTTTTACCCAGCATGGGTCTCCCCTAAATCATTTAAAATATGGAACTCGAGATTACACAAATTCGTCACATCCTCTAACATTATCCCTTTTCAGGAAATGCGTGAGACTTTCGGAATACCTCAATCGGAAATATTCCGGCATCTCCAAATCAAAAACTTCTTCACACCTCTCACAAATACGGACACTCCTCTACACCAATTCACTAATTTTGAAGCTATTTTTATAAAAGATCCTCATGCCAAAAGACAAATATCCTCTATCTACTCCCAATTGCTTGTTAAACCTAACTTGGACAAACCATCTTATGTTCGGAAATGGGAGGAAGACCTGGGGCGAACTCTTAATGATACAGAATTTTCGCATTTATGGCTGGCAACTAAGACATCCTCTCCTAACATTTTAGCGATGGATACAAATTATAAAGTTTGACCCGTTGGTACCTTGTAACTTCTAGAATTGCAAAATACACTCCAACCTATTCTGCCCTTTGTTTTCGCGGCTGTTCGGCTCTGGGCACACAAATGTATGTCTGGTGGGCCTGCCCGTTTGCCCAGACCTTTTGGAAAGACATTTTTGATATAGCTTCTGAAATATTCCAAATAATTCATCCTGACCCTACCGTGGCACTGCCTAACTTAATACCGGTATATTAAACTCATATACAGTTTAAGCTTTTGACCCAGCTTCTGAAAGCCGCTAAACAAACGATGGAGAAAGCGTGGAAATCCCCGTCATTGGGGGTGGCTGAGACAAAAAATAGAATGAATAACTTTATGATCCACTCTAAAATGGCTGCTATAGAAAACAATCTTATCCAAAAATGTGAAAAAATATGGTACCCCTGGGTTCAATTTTTCACATCATCATCCATAGATGAAACGGTTCTTCTGCCATGGTAGTTGATGAGAATTGATGAATTTCAGTCCTCACTAATTTTCACATTGCTCTTGGACCAAACTGGTGAACTTTTTCTCCTCCTCTCTTCTATATTTTCTTCTCTTTCCTGTCCTTTTTATGAGAATTGTGTTACTCAAGTTCATTGTTTTCTTTTTTTTTCTTCTGTAATGAATCTTTTACATTGCATATCTACAACTCCTAGTATAAGATTGGCTGATTATCTTAGCAATATTGTACCATCTTTAAAATATCCTCACTAATTCTTCAAGATATATACTGTAACCTATAATATGCTTTGTATTTTTATTTTTATTTTATTTACCCATGTAATAACAAAATGTTATCTTGTTTATTCATGCTTGGTTATCAACATGTACGTTATGCTTATTATTGTATACACAATAAAATCTTTTGACAAAAAAAAAGAAAATTACTAAATGTGACATGTTGACAATATTTAGATTTCAGAAAAACCTTGCATTGAGATTTGGATGTCAAAAAAACACTCCTTCTGGCTGGAGAACAATGGTTCTGATTGGAAGAATGTTTATCCCCTACACGCAGAAAGGTTTGTTATGGTAAGGTTTGTGAAAATGTGGTTTGGTTCTCTAAAATGTATGTTTTAGCAGTAGAAGGGCTCAATTCACAAAGCAATATCATGATTCATTTGAACCTAATACTGTATGCGATACTGAAAATGTAAATTCATTATCAGTTTATTTGGTAATTCCCGAAAAAATAAGAATCTGGCACTCACCGGTGTCCTAACAACCAGTGACTCATCCCCGTACTGCTCATTCAGTTGTCAGCGGAGGATTCCTGGCTAACTGGTGAATTTAAACAAAGGAACCTGTACAGTTGAAATAAGAAAAAAAATGAATGGCATGGGGGTTCCCACATAATCCATACTAGGCCCTTCAGGTCTGGTGTGAATTTTAAGGGGGATCAAAGGCCAAGAACAAACAAAAAATGAAACAAGGTCCCCTCCAAATCCATACCAGACAGAGCATGCAGCCTGGAAGGCCAAGAGAGGGAGGGATGAGTGTGCAACCCCTTTCCTCCTGATCCATACCAAGACGCATGCCCTCAACATGGGTGGGCAACTTGTTCACATGTCGAGGACAAGGGCCTCTTCCCTACAACCCTGGCCAGGTGGTTGTAAGTATCTGCTTATCAGAAGGGGTACATAGTAAATTCACAAAAAAATAACATGTACTCTAGAAATAAACGCCCAAACTTTTGACAAGTCCTTTATTAAAAAATAAAAAATGTTAAATTGTCCCATGTACATGCATCATCACTCACGTCCATCATCCATGCCCTCATGCCATTGTTTTTTTTTGCCTTTTTGGCATTGGCTCTCCCTGATATTCATACCAGACCCAAAAGGTGCCTGGTATGGATTGTGGTGGAACCCCCCACCTCAAGTCTGGATACTTCCAGTCCAGGCCAATTTTCAGCACTGTCACAATTTGAATGACAATTACTCATTCATGGAACACTGTACCCAAATTTTTTTTTTTAACATTTTTAAGACAGAGGGAGCTTTCTTTTGGTGTTGCTTAATCACCACTGGGTTTTATTTTTCGCTATATAAACCAAAAAGTACAAAGAATTGCGAAAAAAAAAAAGTTTTTTCTCTTTCTTTTTTATAAGTTAAGACCAAAATGAACATTCTGTTGAAAAAAACAAAACAAAATAGTGGATATTCTTTAGTCTGTGTGAAAGTTATAGAGTCTACAAACTATGGTGCATATATATAGATATATATATACATATACATACATATACATACTGTGAGGGGGTTAGCTCGGCAGCGGGTGTGTGTGACCCCCGGGATGGGCTCCCCACACAAAACAGGCCCAGCAAACGGAGGTTGTGGTTTTCAAAATCAAAAAAGGTGCGGTTTATTTTCTATTTACAGTGACAAAACACAGCAAAGCCAAAAGAAACAAACAAAATAAATCCTGGTCAACTTGACCTCTGACTAAACATACAGGTTTCCTAACTAACAACTGGGATCAGCCTAGTGCTGTCCTAGTCCCTAAGTCCCTGGTTTTAAATGTCCAAGCAAATAGCCACACAGGCTTTGTCTCACCGCACAGGGGTTCACTCTCCCTAGACAGTCCACACAGGTCTGGTTCCAGGCATGAGCTAACATCTAATGAAGCTGGGAGTTCTTATAGAGGCCTAAATGAGCTGACAAGCTTCAGCTGGTCTCATCAACTCCCTGTCTGCACGACGCCCCACACTCTCCCTAGACATATGAGTCATCCATGAGCCCACTAGCCTTAGCTGGGCTTATACAACTCTCCACCTAGTTGTATAAGTCGGCGTAAAGCCTGAATCTGGGTGAAATATATCTACCCCCCTGGATGCAACCAGGTGACTTTACCTTCCTGCTGTCACAATACATATATATATATATATATACACACACATACACAGTTGTGCTCATAAGTTTACATACCCTAGCAGAATTTATAAATTCTTGGCCATTTTTCAGAGAATATGAATGATAACACAAAAACATTTCTTTCAGTCATGGTTAGTGTTTGGCTGATGCCATTTATTATCAATTACTCTTTTTAAATCAGACAGAAACAGAAACTACCCAAATGACCTTGATCAACAGTTTACATACCCCAGTTCTTAATACCGTGTATTGCCCCCTTTAACATCAATGACAGCTTGAAGTCTTTTGTGGTATTTGTGGATGAGGCTCTTTATCTTCTCAGATGGTAAAGCTGCCCATTCCTCTTGGCAAAAAGCCTCCAGTTCCTGTAAGTTTTTGGACTGTCTTGCATGAACTGCACGTTTGAGATCTCCCCAGAGTGGCTCAATGATATTGAGGTCAGGAGACTGAGATGGCCACTCCAGAACCTTCACTTTATTCTGCTGTAGCCAATGACAGGTCGACTTGGCCTTGTGTTTGGGATAATTGTCATGTTGGAATGTCCAAGTAGGTCCCATGCGCAGCTTCCTGGCTGATGAATGCAAATGTTCTGCCAGTATTTTTTGATAACATACTGCATTCATCTTGCCATCAATTTTGACCAAATTTCCTGTGCCTTTGTAGCTCACACATCCCCAAAACATTAGCGATCCACCGATCGATTAAAAGCCGCTTTCAATGGGGGCACCCGTGCAGGCTTGCTCCCAAGTCCTGCTGCTGCGTAAATTGACACAGACAGCGGGACTCGGCCCGCCCCCCATGTCACAGCCAATGGCTCCTGCTGCTATTGATCTCTCAGGCTCAGGTAAGAAAAAGACTGGGGGGGGGGTCTGGGGGGAAGCTGCAGCACAGAAGGTTTTTCACTTTAATTCAGGTGAAAAACCTGGAGGAATTTTTTGCTCAATCACAGGTCTTTAAAGAGAGATTTGTTGAGAAGGATTATAGGGAGCTAGACTTATGCCCCGTACACACGATCGGACCTTTGTCCGACCAAGCTCACAACGGAATTCCGACAGAATTACATCGGAGAAAAATAGAACAGGTTCTATATTTAAACTCCGATGGAATTCATCGGAATTTCTCCGATGGGGCACACACACGTCTGACTTTTTCCTATCCTGTGTACAAGGGCATTAGATAAAGTAATCTCTGATGTTTCATAATTATTACAAAAATCTTTGCTCAACAAGCATCATTCATGTGTATCTGGAGGTAGTGGTGATGGGAATTACCATTTTTCCTTCATTACTGTTTCTTCTAGATATTTGGTGAAGAGTTTTCTCCAAAAACATTGGAAGGTACTCAGGAACAATAGGATCCTAGGGCCTTTATTGTCTGAACATCCGAGGATTATTTTCCGTAAAGCAAAATCTCTAAGGGACTTGATTGCTCCCAGTGTTGAGCCGCCATCCAAAATTTCTCTGGTGGCCTTAGAGGCTTTTAAACCTCCTGAAAATGTAAAATGTGCAAAGCTATCAGTAAAAATATGGTTGGCTCCAAAGTTTTCACCATCTTTACCACATCTAAATCTTACACTATTGATCAATTTGGAAAAAGAAAATACAGCGCTAACAAGGAACAAGATAACCTAAGTGAGCAGCAGCTAAAAAGTGAAAATACACACTAATAACAAAAAACAAGGGTTGTAGCTGCGCTGACCCAACCTGTGAAAAACATTGAAATAAACCACATATAAAACAGTATTAAAGTGATCATAGATTGGGATACAGTTCAACAGACACTGGTATGACACCAAGTGTTAATGGGCACCATATGATTTGCAAAACATATAAATATGGTGACATAAAACAGTGAACAATAATGTGCAAATAAATCAAATGATAGTCCAGTATTGAGCGAAGATCACAAATGGATATCGTGCATATGTGAATATCATCCGTATAAGATTCCACCACCAGAAAGTGAAAACACCATGAGGATTGCACGCTTACCCCATGGCCACCAAGATATGCTTGCGGCTGTAAACCCCAGCCAGGGCCTTTATCCAGGAACTCCTTGTGAAGGCAGCTTCAATGGTCAGCTGGTGAATGGCTAGGTACTTGCATAGGTTCGGGTAACGTGCAGGTGAATCAGTGGTTACCGGGAAAGAAAAAAGGCTCACCATAGTGTAAATCCAATTAAAAAGCGTATATAATATGGTTAAAAACACTTACATCAATCTAGTAGGTAAAACAGTAAATAGCCGGCCGGCTGGCGAACGCCCGTCCGCTCAGACTTGAAAACGCGATGACGTCAACTCCTCCCGACGCGCGTTTCGTCATAAAGTGACGTTGTCTTGGGGCACGGGCGACGCATCGCGTTATATGGTGAACCATCTGAACCAAGCGCCTCGTTCTGAGTCAAAGCCGGAAACTTCAACACGGAGACTCGGAAATCAAATCAGCTCAAGGGGAGCTGGTAAATATCTAAACCAAACAAGAAACAGTCTATTTCAACTAGATCTATTATTATAGAGGATGAGAACTTGAAAATAAACAAACATACATACGGAATTGAATCCCTGCATTTAATGTATTACAACGGCTAGGGACACCCTTAAGTTAAAAATGGCTCCATCTAGTGGTAAAAAATTGGAGAGTCAGTGGACTTCTCCTCTGAAACAACGGCATGTATTGCATAAAGCCATGATTCAAAAAATGTATATATAAAAAATTCATATATAAAATTATATATAAATGAAGAAACAATTATTTATGTATAGTGAATGCACAATAACCTAGATATGATTAATAAATGATAAATTCAATTAACAAAAAAAAACTTAATAATCTCTGGATTTTACCCAAAAAATCATAATAGGAAATGGGATATGAAAAATAATGAGAAAAATGTAATTTTATACTGTCAATGAATATACTAAAATGGTGACTTGTTTTTACTATCCTCTTTTTAACCTCATTTATTTTCCTATTTTTTGGGGGGTTTTTAAAAAATATATGTTTTACTTACTTTACTTTATTTTTGTTGGTCTCATGCTGTTTTTTTGAGTTTTCCTCTATGAATTTTTTTAGAACAACTTTCTATTTTCTATTCTATATATAATTTTTTATATATATATATATACTGTATATACACTATATTTTCAAAAGTATTGGGACACCTGACTTTACATGCACATGAGCGTTAATGGCATATGCTTTGTGCAGTCATGTTGGAACAGGAAGGGGCCATCCCCAAAACTGTTCCCACAAGGTTGGGAGCATGAAATTGACCTAAATGTCTTGGTATGTTGACGCCCTAAACGTTCCCTTCACTGCAACTAAGTGGCCAAGCCCAACCCCTGAAAAACTGAAAAACAACCCCACGCCATAATCCCCCATCCACCAAATGATTTGGACCAGTGCATAAGGTGAGGTCCATAAAGACATGGATGAGCAAGTTTGTGGTGGAGGAACTTGACTGGCCTGCCCAGAGTCCTGATCTCAACCTGATAGAACACCTTTGGGTCCAACATCAGTGTCTGACCTCACAAATGCACTTCTGGAAGAATAGTCAAACGTTCCCATAGACACACTCCTAAACCTTGTAGACAGCCTTCCTAGATAAGTTGAAGCTGTTATAGCTCCAAATGAATAGGTCATTTAAACCTATTGGAATGCATTCACACAATGATTTGGGACTATATACAGTATATCGGTTGTGATGTTGCTTGTGTTTGCCCCTGTTCCCCTGACGTGTATTGACGTAAAGTGCATATGGCTTTTATCGATTAAATTGTGAGTACCTGTCAGAATATTTAACTATTTTACACTATGTGTGGCCTTTTGTTCCTTTGCATAACATCCTGCATATGGTCATCCAGCTGAGTGGATTAACACTGGAGGTCCATAAATGGAGTTTATGCTGTGGTCTGCTGTTGGAAGCCTGGAATCATTTTAATATGTTAATATGCCTTGTTAATCAACAATCTGGTAAGAGCCTTATTCATGTAGTGAAGGGCACAATGGACATTTCAAGAATCATGCATTCTACTGGAATTTTTTTTCTTTTTTACTTCTGTTTGAATAGACTCACTGCTCCATATTTATTTATACAACACTTGGGAATAACTGAACGCTATTGTTAGTGATGTTTGTGTTTGTATGCACACTTACAGTATTTTTTGTGTATTCATCAATCAGAACAGGAGGAGGTGGCTGTTGTGCTCTGGAGTAGCAATTAAAGATTGCCTTCTTAAGAAGGGAAACATGGAAAACTGGATGTATCCAAAGAGAAGGGAAGGCAAATTCAGCCAAAGGCAAATGCTCAGACCAATTAGAATGTAACGAGTTGATGCAGAGTTGAAGGTAGGTCTCAAGGGTCTAGTTCATGCGTTGTTTGTTCATTAGTTTGTGCGTGGCGTGAGGTAGAGAGCGCAAGAGAGAGAGAGAGAGACACACAGACAATGTTACCCCCAGCTTCTTACATAAAGCTTTCCTTAACCGGGAAATTAACTGGGAACTCAGGTCGGACATGATACTGGTAGGTATCCCATGATGTCTTACAATAGGAGTTAAAAAAAGGGAAGACAGCGCATCGGCTGTAGGTAGTCTGGGCAATGATACAAAGTGAGATATTTTAGAAAAGTGATCCACAATGGCCTACATTAGTATCATACCAGCAGATTTGTGATAAAGTCCATGATCAAATGGGTCCAAGGCTGTTGAGGTGTGGTGGTCAGGAGAACTTTTTAGTAGTGCATGTTGGACAGGCGGCCACATAATCTGTAACATTTTTTTTCATACCTGCCCACCAAATATGAAGCTCCAAAGTCTGACCAGACAATGCTCCATGATATGCCCAAATAGAGGACCTGGGGCTACAAATAGAGGACCTGGTGGCACTTTAAGATCTCATTGAATATGATTCTGGGCTTCATGTATTTGTTGTAAAAGGGTTGCAGAGTTTTGTGCAACAATTTTGTGTGGAGGAATTATGTACTGTTCAGTGGGCTAAGCTACTTCAGAAGTTTCAAACTGTCTGGACAGAGCGTCAATTTTCTTGTTCTTGTGTCCTGGAACATAAGAGAGGACAAAATCGAAACATGAAAAGAAAAGAGCCCATCGGGCTTGACGTGAATTCAAATGTTGTCTGTCTGATAGGTACAACAGGTTTTTATGGTCTGGCAGTATGGTTAAGTGCTTTTGCGTTCTCTCCAGGAGAGGCCACCATTCAGACTAGTGGTGCAACGGATCGGTGACGATCCGTGATCCGAACGGGTCACCCCGTTCGGATCGGCACACACCGCGATCCGCGGCCTTAGGAAAGGCTGCGGCTTCGGCCTAGCTCCGGAGCCGCGGCCATCTTGGTACACCCGGCGGCGGCCGCCTTGTGCGTGCTGACGTCATCACCCCTCACCCTCGCTGCTCGTGGATCTGAACTGGCCGGCGGGAGAGACTAAGGTAAGTGGGGGAGATGCCCATTACAGGGGGAGAAGATTGTGGATATTACAGGGGGAGAAGATTGTGGATATTACAGGGGGAGAAGATTGTGGATATTACAGGGGGAGAAGATTGTGGATATTACAGGGGGAGAAGATTGTGGATATTACAGGGGGGGGGGGAAGATTGTGGATATTACAGGGGGGGGGGAAGATTGTGGATATTACGGGGGGGGGGGGAAGATTGTGGATATTACAGGGGGGGGGAGATTGTGGATATTACAGGGGGGGAAGATTGTGGATATTACAGGAGGGGAAGATTGTGGATATTACAGGGGGGGAAGATTGTGGATATTACAGGGGGAGAAGATTGTGGATATTACAGGGGGGGAAGATTGTGGATATTACAGTGAGGGGGAAATTACGTGGATATTAGTAATTTTTTATTTATTTTTTGCCGATCCGAAAATGATCCGATCCGTGACCCCTGATCCGAGGATCGATACGATCCGTGAGTTTTTTAAACCGTTGCACCCCTAATTCAGACAGTGCAAGTTTAATAGCCAATAGTTTATGATTCTCGACATCATAGTTGACTTCAGCAAGAGAAAATTTATTTGAGAAAAATGTCACTGGGTGAACTCTACCTGATTTTGGTTGCCTTTGAGACAAGACTGCACCAGCTCCTACTTCAGATGCATCAACTTCAACAATATACTAGAGGTCTGGGTTACGATACTGAGAAATTGTAGCCTTGCTAAACCTTTCCTTCAGTTGCTGGGAGGCTGACACTGCTGCAGAGGACCATACTTTGCATTCACCCCCTTCTTGGTCATAGCAGTAAAAGGTGCAGCAATAGAGGCAAACCCTTTTGATGAAACGCCTGTAGTAATTTGGCAAACCCAAAAAACTTTGAAGCCCTCTCAAGGTGTTCGGCTGTGGCCACTGTAGGATAGCAGCAAGTTTTGCGGGTCAATTTGAAAACCTTCAGGGCTTATAATGTAACACAGAAAAGGTATGCGGCTTTGATGAAAGCTACATTTTTTCAATTTTGGCATATAGGTGATTCTAACGTAGTACTTGTTTCACATGTGAAATGTCTGAGTAAGTCTTAAGCCTCGTACACACGGTCGGACTTCAAACAAACTTTTCTGTGGATTTTTGTCTGAAGGGAGTTGGCCGGGCACACCCATAGCATACACACGCTCTGACTTTTCTGAAAACTTTCCCAAAACTTTTCCAACATCACGTGGTTTTTCTGCTCTTTACCGCCGCCCTTTGGTCAACTTCTGCTATTGTTGGTTGATTTTAACATTGGTTCTGGGCATGCTTATTTGTCCATCAGACAAATGTCCGATGGATTTCTGTACACACGGTCGGACTTTGCTCCATCAGACTTTTGTTGGCGAAAAGTTTGTCCGTTTGCAGACCGAACATTTGTCTGATGAAAACCAAAAAAGTTTGTCCGATGGAGCGTACACACCGTCTGATTTTTTGTCAAACTTGCTCATTTTGAAGTTTGTTGGCAAAAAGTCAGACCGTTTGTACGAGGCTTTAGAAAAGATTAACATGTCATCCAGGTAGATTATCACAAATTTGTTTCTTTTTTTTTTTTTCAGTCCAACAAATCAGGTTCCACATCAAGTATTGACTTAGAGAGTTCTACACGTCATCCCAATCCACTAATACAAAGGTGTACTAGGACACAAAGAAAATAAAATCAACAGTTACACATTAGGAGTAGGGTTACTCTCCGTATCAGTCTGTCTAGGACCAAATCTACTGGGCTAAGGCTGGGAGTATCCAACCATGAGGGCCATAGGGTGTTGAATTTTTTTGGACGATAGTGTCATGGAATGTTAGGGGCCTCCAAGACCCCCTTAAACGTACAATGATATCCACTACTCTTCGAAAACACCTGCCTGCAATATGTACTCTGCAGGAGACCCATCTGGTGCCGGAGACTATCATGTCTGCAGTTCTCCTGGGTGGGTTCGGCGTATCGCTCTACTCATACCTCCTACTCCAGGGGGTGAGTGTTTTGATACACCAGGACTTCGATTTTCAGCTATTTGACAAAATGATTGACCCTGAGGGGAGATATGTGTTTCTACTATGTAGACTATTTCATGTTAAATGTATTCTTGCAGCAGTGAATATACCGCCTCCTTTCAAGTTTTAAGTGGGACAACCATGGGTGTGTTATGCAGGATGTAGAGGAGCTGTGGCATAAAAAAACATTTTTATGAGGTTCATTCTTTCCAGTGATGACATCTTTAGTGTTGACCAAATTTTGGTTGTATCCCTTATTCTGCCTAATAATGGTGATAAATTAAGGGAGACAGTCTCGAGGTTGTGGGGTAACAAACGCCCGATGATATTAAAAGGAGATGGCCACTGAAATGTTTTGGAGTGGCCTCCTGTAGGGATACCTTTGTGTCCCCCAGGAGTAACATGGTGTCATCGGCATAGAGCATGAGTTTCTCATGAATCTTGCCATATTTGAAGCTGCAGATTGAGGGGTTTGTCCGGATAATGGCAGCCAAAGGCTCTATAGTGATTGCAAAAAGAAGAGGGGACAGTGGGCAGCCCTGTCTTGTACCTCTATATAAGGGGAAAGGCATGGAAACATTCCCTGCCTGCCTAATGGCCACCTGTGGGGAACTGTATAGTAATTGCACCCAGGATAAGACGACAGAGCCAAACCCGAGCTTCTGCATGGTGGCCCAAAAGGATTGCCATTCCACACTGTCAAAGGTCTTATGAGCATCTAATGACAGCAAGGCCCTGTCCCCCATGTTATCCGCCCGGGAATGTATATTAATGAATAATATGCAACAATAATACGAATACTACACAAGTTAATCTCAGTAGACCTCTCGGGTATAAAGCCCAATTGGTCTGGATGGATAATTGACAAAATGGTCTTGTTTAGTCTCATGGCCAGGGCTTTGGCCATCATCTTAATATTTACCTGTGAAAGGGATAGGGGTCTGTACGAGCTCAGATCCAACGGATCCTTGCCTGGTTTGAGCAGTAGATCAATGTTGGCTTAAGTCATGGATTCAGGAAGAGTCTGGCTTTCCCTGGCCGCATTGAACACCCTAAGAAGTTGGGGCAATATTACCTCTCCGTACTGCTTAAATACCTCCACTGGGAGCCCATCCTCCCCGGGAGCCTTCGAGTTAGGAAAAGAGTTAACCGCATTCAGTAATTCTTCCTCGGTTATGGGGGAAACTAATAACTGCCTCTGGGAGGCTGACAGACAGGGCCGCTCGATCCCTTGTAGGAAAACCTGCAATTCTAACGATGTGTAATCCTGCCTAGACCGATACAAATCTGAGTAGAACCCCACCAGCTCCTGCATAATAGCATTTGGGTCATTCACCACCATCCCCCCTACCATTGCATAGGGCCCCAATAGAAGGGAAAGTCTGGCCAACAACCTGCCCGTCTGCTCCCCCTCCTCATAAAAGGCCTGCCTATTGAAAAATAGTATCTTATCTGCCTAGGCTGTTGCCAAGTGGTCCACCACCACCGCCTGCGCAGCCATTCAGGCTTCTCTAGTATCATCAGAAAAGTTAGCAATGGCTCTGCCTCCAGTCGCCGGACCAGCTATGCAGCCTGTTCCTTTTGCACCCTAAAATTGTGTTTAATTGACCCCAAAATCTACCTCTCGCAGAGGTCAAAACTAAATGGACAGAACCTATCTGCAAAAGAAGGATGTCCAGTGGCTTAAGATCTAAGCTAGACCTTATGTCCCCATTTGGTTTTGGGACCGCTACCCATATACTAACCAGGCTTGATCCTGCTTAGGCTTCGATCAACAGGCATGATCAAGGTGATGCGGCCGCAGTCCATCTGATGAAAAATTAATGCGTCAGAAAAATGCTGCAATGCCAAACACCATTGTCCATTGGGGGGATGTGGACACCACCAGATCACTGAACCTGAGAGTGGTGCACCTGCTTCCCCCGGCTGCCTCTCCTTTCTGGAACCATTTAGCTGGTATAACAGGTAAATAACGAAACAACTATATTAGCCAACCTAATACACAATCCTCCAAGGATGCAGGCCAAAAACAATGTTGGTTTACTGTTATGCAACCCCTTACGTATGTAAGCAAGCAGGTACCCAGGCATGCCGTCATGTAGGTACCTAAGTTATGCAAACATGCAGGTATACAAGTATTCTTGCCATTCATGCATTTATGTATGCAGCTCAAGGCAACAAGCACATACAGTATGTATGAATCCCAAAGCAAATAAGCATGCATGTATGTAGCCCTAAGCAAATAAGCACCGTTTAATGCAACTAAGCACATATGTATACAGTTTACTGTAAATAAGCACATATGTATATTAGTTTAAACTAAGCATATATGTATGCAGTATAAATGAAAACCTGCCAGCTTGCGTTTAAGCAATATGTATTTATGGAGGCATGCATTTATGGAAGCATGTAGGTATGTGTTTAAGCAAATATGTGTTTTGGCAAAACACGAAAGCACGTGTCCATGCAAACATGCACGTACGCAATACGTGCCCATGGAGACATGCATTTACAGAATAAGCAAGCATGCGTTTATGAATTGTGTTTATGCAACATATATTACGTTACATGCATCCACGCAAACACGTATATCTATGCAACATGCATATACACTTATGCCCACACGTCTATACAAACAAATGCTTATAAAAACCTGCGTTTACGCAACATGCGTCCATGCAGATGCGTCATTGCGGCCAGCCTTGGGGGGGCTGCATGCTGGGCACCGCCCACATGTCCGGTGCGGGGGGCCCTCTACGAACATGTGCCTATGCAGGCTTGTGTTCTATGCAAGTAAGCAAGCATGTATACTATGCTGCACATGCTTAACAGCACCTGGGCCCATACTAGTTATAGTCAGGATTAGCCAAGTACACAGGCATCCAATGCACCTTCTATGGTGCTTCAACATCCTAAGGCCTCTTCCACACCTGTGCAACCTGTCCTGTGATTTGGGACTGCAAGGTCGCCTGACAAGTCGCACCCAATATTTTCCAATGAGTACCCTTTACATCCATGCATCTTCAAGTCGCAGTGACCTCAAAGCAGCCCCTGCACCACTCCGGTCTGAGCATGGAGCAACTTGAGGTAGACTTCAAGATTACACAGGCACTGCTTCACATCGCTGAAAAAAATCACATTAAAGTTGCGGCCAAAATGCACGACTTTCCAATTGCACAAGTGTGAAAAAGGAGCCCAACTAAGCTACTGCAGACCCAATGCATGCTATTCTGGAGACAACTCTTGCTTATGTCACATGTATGTATGCAACATCTATGCAAAACATGTGTTTATTCAGGTATGCATTTAGGCAACAAGCTTGCAAGCATGTATACTATATGCTGCACCTACCCAACTGCACTTGGCACCATACTTGTTTTTACTAGTTTAGCACCTATGCATGCCACACAGCCTTTTCCTGCTTCAGCCTAAAAGCAAGCTCCTGCAGACCAAATGCACTTTATTCTGAAGTTTGCAAGTATGCATCTGTTCAACTGCACCAGGCCCCATACTATTTTTGTGCCAAATGCACAGTATTCTGGAGACCCAACACTTTAAAGTGCACTGCTAGGGATGTATCGACTTACAGTTCTACAGCCCCCCCGGATTAAGCAGTATATAATCATGACTTGTCTGGCCACACATTTCCCCCAAAGTAAGTACTCAGATTTTGTTAGTATCCATGGGCTGCTGCTATGTCTCCAGAGGCCTGCTGACCCTGTTGTCAATTGGCATGGTTCCACTTCCTGCCTATATAAAACTAGGCCATACTGAGTGAGCCTGCGCCCTCTAGTGGCTGGAGGATTAACAGAAGCCCACATGATTAAGAAGTACATAGCATGATTAAATAGCACACTCCTCCCAGTGGCCACCGGGAGAACAGACAGTCAGATCTCTCTTTTTTTTCCAAAAAAGAGAAAACTGCAAAAATGCAGACTTTCCATCCCTGCTGCAGGACTCTAAACATAACAGGAGTCCAATATTCACCCATCACTGTGAGCTGTCATAAAAGACCTTCAGAGACTGGGTCCCCCTTAACCTGGGGTACACTCCCCTGGACCTGTATAGCACCCCACAGGAAAGCACCTTGGTCAGAACAAACACTGCACAGGGTTCCAATATGCAGGGTCCAGCGCCATAAGGCTGCATTACATGCAAAACCTCAAGGAATCTTCTCTCTTTCCAATGAGGCTCGGGTACCATCTATTTTGGCTGATAGCTTTTTCAAATGGATCCAATTGAAGTCCATGATTCTTAATAGAACCGTCCAGACCTCCAAGAGCACACGTCACTTCAGTGAGCATCCATCTAACCGACACTGGCGGAAAAACAGAGATACTTATGTACGATAAAGAAAGAGGAATTTATAAACCTCTTTCTGCTTGATTCAGAAAAGGGAATTCTTCAAGGCTTATGACACAACTGTCACCATCAGATATGTATCAATGGTGTGGTCTGGACTCTTCTCCCGACTTGATTCATCGGTATGAGACACATACTCTGTGCACATTCTTCTCTTTTTTGTTTTCCCAGTGTAAAAAATAAATGGGAGACATTAGGAACATACTACAAAAAACTAAACAAACAAACATACTCCTCAATAGGGATGAGCCGAAAACCCCCCCCCCCCGGTTCGGTTTGCACCAGAACCTGCGAACGGACCGAAAGTTTGCGTAAACTTTCAAACCCCGTTAAAGTCAATGCAAAAAAAAGTTTTAAAAACAGACGTTTTTCAGGAGCAGTGATTTTAATGATGCTTAAAGTGAAAAAATAAAAGTGAAATATTCCTTTAAATATCGTGCCTGGGGGGTGTCTACAGCATGCCTGTAAAGTGGCGTGTGTTTCCCGTGTTTAGAACTGTCCCTGGACAAAATGACTTTTCTAAAGGAATAAATTAGGATTTTTGTACTCACCGTCAAATCCATTTCTCTGAGTTCATGGACGGACACAGCAGCAATCTTGACTTGTGGGTATTAGCTTTCAATCAGGAGAGGACTAGGCAGAAAAACATGTTAAATTGTTTAATCACATCAAAACTGTACAGTACCGCCCAGGGGGTGGTGCCTCTGGGTACAACCCTTCTCCCTACATCTCGCAGCTCAGTTCGTCATAAAGCAGTACAAACATAAAAAAAGGAGGGGTGGGTGCTGTGTCCGTCCATGAACTCAGAGAAATGGATTTTACGGTGAGTACAAAAATCCTATTTTCTCTTTCGTTCATGAATGGACACAGCAGCAATCTTGACTTGTGGGATGTCCCCAAGCAGTGTCAAAAAAACGGGTGGGAAAACAGCATTAAAAAACAAACTTCACCCCAAACAACCAGAGCTCCTCAACGGAGGAGTTGCAACCTTAAACAGCCGCCTGCAAAACCTTGTGGCCGAAGGAAGCATCCGAAGATGCACTCACATCAACCTTGTAAAATTTAGTGAAGGTGTGAACCGACGACCAGGTCGCCGCCTTACACAGCTGGGAAACGGACGCTTGATGTCGGAAAGCCCAAGAGGCACCTATTAACCTGGTCAAATGCGCCGTGAGAGGAAAGGGGGAGCCCGCCCCCCTGGTAGCATAAGCCTGAATCATGTTCTGTCTGATCCACCTAGAGATGGTGGCCGACGAGACCGCCTGGCCCTTCTTAGGACCAGCCACTGAAACAAACAGTGAGTCCGACCTCCCGAACGGAGCAGTAGCAGACAAGTGCACCCGCAGAGCCCGGACAACGTCCAAGGAATGCAACGCAGCCTCCTTAGAGTGCGATGGACGAGGACACAAGGATGGAAGCACAATGTCCTCATTGAGATGAAAAGCCGATACGACCTTAGGAAGAAATGAAGGCTGCGGACGCAGCACCACCTTTATCCTTGTGGAAGATCAGATATGGAGCCTTGCAGGACAAGGCTGCCAGCTCAGAAACCCGTCTGACTGACGTAATAGCCAGCAAAAAGGCCACCTTCTGAGAAAGCGTCAGTAGGAGAATCTCCCTAATGTTCTCAAACGGTGGGTTCTGAAGCACCGAGAGGACCAGGTTCAAGTCCCACAGAGGTAGTGGCGGACGGACCGGAGGGGCCACATGCCGAACCCCCTGCATAAACGTATTCACCAGAGTGTGAGCCGCCAAGGGTCGTTGAAAGAAGACAGCCAGGGCATAAATCTGCCCCTTAATCGTACTTAAGGCAAGCTTTTGGTCCACCCCACGCTGTAAAAACAGCAGGACCCTGGAAACCAAATAAGTACACGGATGCCACCTCATCTCCTCACACATGGATATGTAGGCCTTCCAAGTGCGATGGTAAATCTTCTGAGAGGACGACTTCCGTGCCCTCCGCATGGTAGAGATCACCGAATACAACAGGCCCCGGTCTCTTAGCACCTGGCTTTCAATAGCCATGCCGTTTAAAGCTAGCGACTTTAAAGCAGGATGAAGTATGGGACCTTGCGACAGCAGGTCCACTCGCATCGGTAGACGCCAGGGGGGCGTCTGCTACCAGACGCACTAAGGGACGCCGAGGCCAATCCGGAGCAATTATGATCATTGGAATCCCCTCAACCTCCACTCTGCGAAGCAGATGGGGAAGAAGCTTTAGGGGAGGGAAGACAGAGTAGCTGATACTGGCCCCACGGCGCCACTAAACGCGTCTGTCGCGTCTGCCCAGAGATCTCTTGACCTGGTCACAAACCTCAATACCTTCCGATTGAGTCGAGAAGCCCCGAGGTCCATGTCTGGCGTGCCCCATCTCAGGCACAGGAGCTGAAACACATCCGGGTGTAGAGACCATTCTCCTTGGTCCAGCAACTGGCGACTCGGGTAGTCCGCTTGCCAGTTTTCTACGCCCGGAATGTATACGGCTGAGAGAGCCGGCACACTCCGCTCTGCCCGCCTCAGGATGTGAGCAACCTCCGACGCTGCCGCCGAGCTTCTTGTTCCTCCTTGATGGTTGACATATGCCACCGCCGTGGCGTTGTCCGACTGGATCCTGACTGGACGCCCCTGTAGCCTCTGAGACCACGCGGAGAGGCAAAGCCTGATCGCCCGGAGTTCAAGGACATTGATCAGCAGGCGGGATTCTTCTGGAGTCAAGCGACCCTGGGCCGACTGAACCCCCCAGACTCCCCCCCCCAACCAGTAAGGCTGGCGTCCGTCGTGATTACTGTCCAGTGAAAAGGAAGGAACGACTTCCCAGACAGAAGTGCCGGTGATGTCAGCCACCAAACCAGGGAGGCACTGACCAGGCGGCTCACCCGGATTTGACAATCCAGGGACGATGGGCGCTTGCCCCATCTGGACAGAATCTCCCTCTGCAACACTCGAGTGTGGAATTGAGCATACGGTACCGCCTCGAAGGAGGCTACCATGAGACCCAGGACTCGCATGCAAAAGCGGAGCGACGACCATTTTTGGGATGTCAACTGCCGCACCGCAGCCTGAAGGGTCTGTAACTTTTCCACAGGGAGAAAAACTCTCGCCATCCTGAATCTTTGTACTTTCACAAAGCAATTGAGGGCCTTGAGATGCAGGATTTGACGGACCCACTCCTTCTTTGGTACCACAAACAGATTAGAGTAAAACCCCTGAAACCGCTCCTGCAATGGAACAGGTATGATCACCAGCAGATCCTGAAATGCCCCAAACAGGGCTTCCCGATGGGTCGGGGGAAGCTGGAGGGGAAAAATCTGTTTGGGGGGCAAGAAAGTAACTATCTTGTACCCTGAGGAAACTACTTCGCAAACCCACCGGTCGGAAAGCAGAGACGTCCACCGAGCCGCGAATCTGCGAAGACGGCCCCCCACCCGAATGTCGGGCGGGGGCAGACCTTCATGCGGACGCAGACTTGTTGGGCTTGCGAAACCAGGGACGCTTATGTCCCTCAGCAGACGCTTTATCGGCCTGGGAGCGTTTACCTGCAGCACCGGGTGGACGAAAAAAACGCTTGTGAGTGGTGAAGGAGGGCCCCTGCCTACGGCGTGGCTCCTTACCCTTTTTGGATTGCGGGAGCAGAGTGCTCTTACCTCCTGTGGCATCTTTGATGATGTCATCCAGAGAGGCTCCGAAAAAGCCTGTCGCCCTTAAAAGGTAAATCCATCAGGGCCTTCTTAGAAGATTGGACCGCAGACCAACACTTTAGCCAGATCAGGCGGCGTAATACCACCGCATAGACTGAAGCTCTGGACAGCAAGGGAATCGTATCCAAGGCTGACTCGCAGACAAACTGGTCGGTCAGAGACACAGATTCCGTGGGAGCCTGACGCTCCTTTAACCCTTGGTGCAACACCTTTGCCCATTCAGTAAGTGTCTGAGACACCAGAGCCCCGGCCACAGCAGGCCGCACTGCTGAGTCCACCACCGTGTATAGGTAGCGGGCCACTGCCTCAGCCTTCTTATCCACAGGGTCCTTGAAAGCAGGAGCCCCTTCCACCGGAAGCATGGTCACCTTGTTTAACCTGGACACAGGGGGGTCCACTATCGGGGGAGAAGCCCACTTCTTCAGGAAACTCTCCTCAAAGGGGTAACGGACCGCCAAACTTTTTGGGGCCGAAAAAAACTTTTGTGGTCTATCCCACTCCTTGTATAAAAGCTTATCCAAAATAGGATACACAAGGAAACACCTTAGCAGTGCGGGTCGGCTTATGGAAACCAAAAAGGGACCGACATTTGTCGCCTCTGCCGTATCCTCCATCTTAAGAGTATCCCGCACTGCGGTGATAAGAGCTCCTAAAAGTTTCTTATCACGCGCCGACCCGGATTCATCCTCACTGTCCGAATGGTCACGGTCCGCAGTTATCGGATTTCCTGTTTGCCTTCCTTTGCTGCCCCAGCAGTGATAGGGTTGGGGGATGTGGATTGGGGAGGCCCTGTTTGCACTGGTGAAATGCTATCAATTTATAATAATTTTATCCAGGGGCTGTACATTATATTCTGAGCACTTATAGGTCAGTATCGTTGTTTGATATGCAACACTGTACTTATTTTACCTGTAAAATAACTAATCATTTTAATGTACTACATAGTTGGTAAGGTTGAAAAAAGACACAAGTCTATCCAGTTCAACTTGTGTGTGTGTGTGTCAATAGTACATCGTATACCCCTGTATGTTGTGGTCTTTAAGGCGCACGTCTAATAGTTTTTTCAAATTATCGATGCTCCCTGCTGATACCACTGCTTGTGGAAGAGCATTCCACATCCTTACCACTCTAACAGTAAAGAACCCTCTATGCAGTTTAAGGTTAAATTGCTTCTCTTCCAATTTTAGTGAATGGCCATGTGTCTTTGTACATTTCCTTTCACTGAATAGTTGTTTCCCTATGCTAGGGTCACCAGTATGGTATTTGTACATCGATATCATATCCCCACTCAAGCGTCTCCTCTCCAGGGAGAATAAGTTCAATGCTTGTAGTCTTTCCACAAAGCGGAGGTCCTCCAGTCACTTTATTGGCTTTGTTGCCCTTCTCTGGACTCTGTCCAGCTTCAGCCCATCCCTCCTGAAGACTGGTGCCCAGAACTGGACGGCATACTCAAGATGCGGCCGGGCCAGAGTCTTGTAGAGTGAGAGAATTATCATTTTATCTCTGGAGTGAATGCTCTTTTAATACATGCTAGTATTCTGCTGACTTTGCTTGCAGCAGCCTGGCATTGCAAGCCATTGCTGAACCTGTCATCTATTAGGGCCCCCAGGTCCTTTTCAATCCTAGATTCCCCCAGAGGTTCGTATTTTTGGCTCCCAAATGCATTACCTTACATTTTTCAACATTAAACTTAATTTGCCATGTAGTTGCCCACCCCATTATTTTGTTCAGGTCTTCTTGTAAGGTTTTGTAAAGTTATTGCCCTGCTTAGCTTTGTATCGTCCGCAAATACTGAGATTGAGCGGTTTATCCCATTTATGAATAAATTAAACAGGATTGGTCCCAGGACAGATCCTTGGGGGACCCCACTTTCCACACCAGACCATTCCGAGTACTCACCATTTATCACCACCCTTTGGACTCGCCCTTGTAACCATTTTTCAATACAGGTACTCACCCCTATGGTCCATGCCTACATACCTTAGTTTTTACAGTAAACGTTTGTGGGGAACTGTATCAAATGCCTTTGCAAAATCCAGTAACATCACATCTACAGGCCTTTCTTTATCTGGATGGCAGCTCACTTCTTCATAGAAGGTTAATAGATTGGTCTGGCAAGAACGATTCTTCATGAATCCATGCCGATTACTGCTAATCATACTGTTTTCATTACTAAAATCTTGTATATAGTCCCTTATCCCCTCCCATAGCTTACAGACTATTAATGTAAGGCTGACTGGTCTGTAGTTCCTAGGGATACATCTCAGCCCTTTTTTAAACAGTTAGAATCACTCCCTAGGGATGGCAAATAACGAGACGTATGTAGTTCCCCACCTCTGACTCAGTCATCAAGCTGTCCTTGTGACGTGCACCAAGCTCCTGTGTGTCTGCCAGTCCAGCAACTTATCTTTTCAAACCTGCCTCTGAGCTGAAGAAATAAAGCGAAATCCTAGCTGACACCTACATCTGCTTTGGAGTGTTTGGGACACCGAGGACCGACGTGTGGAATGAGGAAGACGGTAGGAGCTGTATGACATCTACACCTGAGACCTACCAAGACCCGCAGATGGTTATATCTGCAGGTTCGTATGACCTTGCCATTGCAGGAGGTCCACCTTTTCTGGTAAGGGTGTCCATCTTTCTTTGGTGTATCCCCCAAGGAGAGACCTTCTCTTATCACCCTGGTGGCGGTGGAACAACTTTTCAACTTCTGCACATCTTCATGCAATTTATTTTTTCCGTTTGAGATTTGGACTTAATATTGATGCTGTTTGGACTTTGTCTTTTTTCTTCCTTCTCATTTTTGTGCACACAGGTTCACTTATGTTATCATATATAACATATAGCATATAATATATGCACACTCATTTATTGCACTAGAGATTTATCTTTATATATATATATAGGTTTTTTCACTTATGTCAGGACCATTTGCATATGATCACCCGTTTATGGCACTAGAGATCTATTTATCATACCTTACAGGCATCATTTTACTGTTTCACATTAGCGCAACCTTCTCCTTCCTTTTACATTTAATTTACATGAATATCGCATGTTTGCAGGTGTCGCAGCTTTTTTATTTTTTCCCATTGATTTCACCTACTTTTTTCTTTTAGCGCGGTATAGGCCCCCCTATATTCTGCATACAGAATGCATTATTTGTTTATATATCAGGAAATACAGTGCAGCACGCACACAGCTCAATACAGAGAACTTGTGAATGTGTGAGGAGCAATGCCTCTTGGTACATGTAGTCCTAGGCAGGAAGTGAGTGGTTCTAAAGGCAGAAGTTTTTTTACCTTGCTATAGGGGCACGCTATACTATACTTTTGGGAAAATTCCAAAGAGCAGAATAGAAAACTTCTTGGTCAAACGAATTTTCAGACAGTTTATGTGGTTTTTGTTCAGAAATTACATTGATTTTAAAACTGCATGTTAAAAGCAAGTGAAATTTTTAAACAACATTCTTTCATTTCAGCGAATGTACAAAGATTTTTCGTATGAATATTCTCGTCTGAAAATCAATACTTGTATGGCCAGCATAAGCCTTGGTTCTGTCATGGATATGCAGTAATGTTTGTCTGTCAGCTTACCTTCCTCTCCCCATGTGTTCACCTCAGAGGCCCGACACTCTCACCTGGCAGTTTAAATAATCTCTCCTCCAAGCATGGATTTACCCCAGGCCCAATCAGAGAACTCTATATTAACCTGTGCACTGCAAGTCTGCCTTGCTGATCAACGTTGTTTGTTAAGCATTGTGTGTTTGGGTTCCTGCTTGCCGTGTGCTACGTCTGTCTCTGTGTTACCGATCTTGGCTTGTTCTCGACTATCCCTGTCTGCTTGTAACCTTGACCTTTGTTTCTCCTTGTCTGCTTGTCGCCCTGACCTTGGCTTATTCCCCTCACTATCTCTTGTATCCTGAGATGCTGCTTCCCCTCTATACCCTACGGACCGTGAGCTAGGGAACTCTGGGGGCCGTGACCTGGATCCAGTTGCAGCTCAGTCCATCCCACTACTAGAGGCTCTGGTGAACACCTGCTGGATCTTAGACTCTGCGCCCTGGGGAATCTTGGGCTCTAGCTCCCTGTGGGATCCCTGTTTGTGCTCCAGTGGACCTGCCTTCCTTAACCACCCAGTGTTCCATCCGCAGCAGTCAGCCATAGGGTTCACTACCTTGTGGTGCACTCCTGACCCCAACGGTGTGCATCTGTCATCTGGCCTTAGGTGAACCGACAGTTTGATCAGCCATGGACCCAGCTGACGTGCCGCTTCCCGCAGATGATCCATTGCAGGGCATAGTCCGCAGACTTGAGGCCCAGGAATCGAATCAGACTCAGGTGATGAGATTCCTCCAGGATCTGGCTTCCCGCTTCGAGCAGCTCCAGGCCTCCTTGGGAACCCCAAATCAGCAACCTCAAGTACAACCAGCGGCTGCACCTATCGCACCAGTCGCAGCCACACACTCAAAACTGCCAGCTCCGTTCCATTTCTCTGGGGACTCCAAGGCCTGCAGGGGGTTTCTCAGCCAATGCACGATTCATTTTGAACTTCAGCCTCAAAACTTCCTGTCTGATCGGGCAAAGGTAGCCTATATCCATTCCCTCCTCCCAGGTGAAGCTTTAGCCTGGGCTGCTCCCCTGTGGGAGAAGAATGATCTGGTGGTTTCCAGCCTGTCTGACTTCTTGAAGCTCTTTCGTAACATCTTCGAGGAGCCGGCTCGGGTTTCATCAGCGGCTAGTGCTCTTTTACGTCTTCGCCAAGAATCTTGTTCAGTCGGACAATATGCTCTTCAGTTGCGTATCCTCACAGCTGAATTGAGCTGGAACAATGAGGCCCTGGTCGCTACCTTTTTACATGGCCTCTCTGACAGAGTGAAAGACGAATTAGCGGGAAGAGCCATCCCCGCCGGTCTGGACGATGTAATTTCCTTGTGAAATCAGATCGACATTCGTTTTCAGCAGAGGTCCCTAGAAAAAAAGATGCCAGCACTCCCTGGGCCCTAGCCAGTCTGAGCTCCCCTCCCTTCGTCCCGTGGAGCATCTTCTGCCTGCTGAGGAACCTATGCAGCTGGGCCGGACCAGACTAACCCCCGAAGAACGTGCTAAGCGCAGAACTCTGGGTTTGTGTCTCTATTGTGGGGGCAAGGGTCATTTTCGTGACTCCTGCTCGCTTCACCCAAGAAACGCTCGGGTCTAATACATTTGGAAGGTGGAGTATTGGACCCAGAAACATCACCTTCTCATCTTCTTCTTCCAGTGTTTCTTCATGTAGGCAATCGACCCTTGCATATCTGGAGTCCGGGGCTGCCGGGAATTTTATGGACTGGAGACATGCTTCTTCTATGAAGCTTACCCTTTCACCCCTCACTACGCCATTGGTAGTCTCGGCAATTGATGGCACTGTTCTCCCAGGGGGTCCTATTCGCTTCCAGACGCTACCTATTAGGATGTCGGTAGGGATTCTCCACCAGGAGTGGCTATCCTTTCTCATTCTACCCAAGGCCTCTACCCCCATTGTATTGGGCCTTCCTTGGCTACAGCTCCACTCTCCACATGTGGATTGGGTCTTTGGGCAGATCCTGGCTTGGGGTCCCTCATGTTTCTCGTCATGTCTTTTCAAGGTGGCCCCCAAGGAGAGACTTCCGGTTGCTACCACATCTGTATCTTCTGATCTTCTCGCCGCTTCCTTCCCACAGGTCTTTTGACTGTGCTATTGACCTGGTCTCCGGAGCAACTCTGCCCAACTCTGCACCCGAAAGGTGCCAATTGTGGCACCAGAGGGGGGGAGGAATCAGATGAGCGGAAGTTCCACTTTAGGGTGGAACTCCGCTTTAACTGGTGGCAAGAACAATCTTTAACTAGATGCCTGCTTAGTTGGGGAAGTTTTTGGTCATTTTGCCATGGCACCATGGCACCCCGGTTAAGAAATTCTGGGGTAAACAATAAGCTCCAAATCAAACTTCAGAACACATTTTTAGTCAAATGGAAAACACAGATATAGATACTTACCATGTCATTGCCAGGAACTGCAATATACAGAAGAGGAATGCCAGACCTTTCTTTTGCCACTAAAAATAAAATAAAAAACATTAAAACACAATTCTTGGTTGCATTAGACACATGAAACTATTGCAAGGGAAGTTGTGAGGTAGGGAAAAGTTGAATTTGAAATAACAGCAAGTTTACAGTTCACTGACCATGAGAAAGCACTGTAATCTCATTTCAAAGCACTAATGTCAAAGGTTATTAGAAGAAATTCAATCTGACAAACTTAGCAGATTTTTTGATTTCTGCATCAGTGGCTATGATTTAATCTTCAGTTTAAGTCCTAAAGTGACACTAAAGTCCAAAAATAATCCATACACTTCCACTACTTAAAGTGGATGTAAACCCTCACATATACCCAGTGAAGTAAACAGCCTCAGATGATACACAGGGATGAAACAAATCTCCCTACATGTTTTACATGTATATCTGCTGCCTTCAGCTTTATATACTGTTTAGAAAGTGCACATTCTGTTAGAATTTTCTCTTCCCGATTCACCTGTGGGTGTGGATTCTTGCCATACACTGTGACACAGCTGATTGAAGGAAAGACACACACCCCCCTCTCCACATAGGCAGAAAAAGGAAGAAACAATACAGAGCTGTTCTGTGAATAGACCAGCTGTCTGTAATCTATTTCTATACATTCAGCCTGGTTTTATATCAGTTGCCGGAGAACTTGTCAGACGTTATCATGCTGAGAACAGAAGAATGGAGCAGGAGAAAGCCACAGGACTTAGGGTTTGAAGAGAGGTAAATAAACACTGCAGCTATACAGTGCCTTGAAAAAGTATTCAGACCCCTTGACATTTTTCTCATTTTGCCATGTTACAACCAAAAACGGAAATGTATTTTATTGTTTTGTTTTTTTGTGATAGACCAACACAAAGTGGAACATAATTGTGAAGTGGAAGGAAAATGATTTTCAAATTTTTCACAAATAAATATCTGAAAAGTGTGCAGTGCATTTGTATTCAGCATCCCCGAGTTAATACTTTGTAGAACCACCTTTTTGGGGATGTCTTCACCAGCTTTGCACATCTATAGAGTGAAATTTTTGCCCATTCTTCTTTGCAAAATAGCTCAAGCTCTGTCAGATTGGATGGAGAACATCTGTGAACAGCAATTTTCAAGTCTTGCCACAGATTCTCAATTGTATTTAGGTCTGGACTTTGACTGGGCCATTGTAACACATTAATATGCTTTGATCTAAATCATTCCTTTGTAGCGCTGGCTGTATGTTAAGGGTCGTTGTCCTGCTGGAAGGTGAGTCTTCGGCCAAGTCTCAAGTCTTTTGCAGATTTTAACAGGTTTCCTTCTAAGACTGTCCTGTATTTGGGTCCATCCATCTTCCCATCAATTCTGACCAGCTTCCCTGTCCCTGCTGAAGAAAAGCATTCCCACAACATGATACTGCAACCACCATGTTTCACGATGGGGATGGTATGTTCAGGGTGATGTGTGGTGTCAGTTTTCTGCCACACAGCGTTTTGCTTTTAGGCCAAAAAATTTGTTTTTTGACTTACCGTAAAATCCATTTCTCTGAGTTCATTGACAGACACAGCACTTCCTTATTTAGAACCATAGGGTTATATCGCCCCCTACAGGAGTAAGACACTAGGCAGAAAAAAGACTTGATTACGCCTATAGGCAGTCCTAGGTGGTATACACCCCCCTCTCTGCTATAGGCCTTCCGTTTAGTAACAAGCAGTGTCAGAAGTATCAAAACTCTATAGAGGGGTGGGTGCTGTGTCTGTTAATGAACTCAGAGAAATGGATTTTACGGTAAGTCAAAAATCCCATTTTCTCTTTGGTTCATTGAGACACAGCGCTTCCTTATTCAGAACCATAGGCACGACCCAAAGCAGTGCCAAAACATGAGGGGGTGGGACAACCCAAAAAAATAAAAAAATAAAATCACAAAACTAATACTAGAGCCAACCAGGTAACAGGAGCTCAACAAGAGCAGTAGCCCAACCTGAACAAAAACACCCTTAAGAAGGTCAGACCCTCTAAACAGCAGCCTGCAAAACCTTGCGGCCAAAAAAAACAAAAAACTTAGTAGCGATACGACTGGAGGGGATCTAGCTGACTGTCCGTTAACCACCTGCACCACACATGTTGTCGGACCAGAAAACGACTTGGCGGTCGCGCAACCGGTCACCCAACAGCTCAATAGCGACAATGATTGGGAAGAGCTCCAGCAGGGTGAGGTTGCGCAACAAATCCATGCGGGCCCATGAGGCCGGCCAACACAGATGATGCATTTGGATGTGAAACGCGTCGGGAGACCCTACTGTTGCCATTGATCATTTTGACAAAGCGCTGTTATATTCATCTAAATGTAAGTGTACCTACCTACATTAAATACCCCTTTTTATACAGTATCACACTATGTGCCTTTTCTTTCCTTCTAAATTCTACAATCTACTCGGCATCACTACCTGATTCTAATCGGGCACTGTGTCATGGATATGCAGTAGTGTTTGTCTGTCAGCTTACCTTCCTTCCTATGTGTTCATCTTAGAGGCCTGAGCCCTTTCACCTGGCTTACTTTATAATCTCCTCCCAGCCAGACTCCACCCCAGGCCCTATCACAGAACACTATATTAACCTGTGCACTGCAAGCCTGCTTTGCTGATCAACGTGTTTGTTAGGCATTGTGTGTTTGGGTTCCTGCCTGCCGTGTGCTACGTCTGTCTCTCTGTTACATATTTGGCTTGTCCCCGACTATCCCTGTCTGCTCGTGACCCTTGACCTTCGGCTCGTTCTTTCGTTATCCTTGTCTGCTTGTGGCCCCTGACCTTCAGCTTGTTATTCGGTTCTCTCATATCTTGTGCTGCTGCTTCCCCTCTTTTCCCCTTATCCTACGGGGCGTGAGCTAGGAAACTCCAGGGGCCGCGACCTGGTCCCAGCCTGCAGCATAACATCCTCACCACTAGAGGCCCTGGAGAAGACCTGCTGGGTCTTAGACTCCGTGCCCTGGGGAATCTTGGCTCTAGCTTCCGTTAGGATCCCGGTTGTGCTCCTCTGGTCCCGCTTTCCACAACCACCCAGTTTCCTATCCGCAGCAGTCAGCCATAGGGTTCACTACCTTGCGGTGCACTCCTGTCCCCCTACGGTGTGCATCTGTCACCTGGCCACAGGTGACCTTGACACACTGCATACAAGCCCCATTGTCATCTGGATATGAGAGACATTTTTTTTTATCCTTTGGACTGGATTGAAGTTTGATGTCCCCCATTTGAATCGCAGTTGGAGATTTGCTGTCCACAGCGGCTTACCTATGCTTGGTTGACCCTCTGAACGTAGGTTTTTGGGGTCCACTCTTTCTGGTAAGCCTTTCTTACAACCGATTGGTGGTGGTCACTTTGAGTGCACTCTCTTCACGTCAAGTTTACTTATGAGCACCATAATTTGATTGTCATTCACCTTTCATCAATATATGTTCTATTTGTTTTTATTATGAACTCAGTATTTTTGGTGTCTATTGTGGCATTTAATTTGCATCACTAAGGACTCTTTGAACACTTTATTTTATTCAGTTTGTTTGGCTAAGATGTCACATTACTGAGGACTTTTTGAATATTTCATTTATTCAGTTCGTTTAGCAGAGATGTTATATTGTTTATCTAATTATATATCACTGTTATACACTGCTCCTTAATTGTGGGCAGTTCTTACTTATTTTTAGCGCTACACTTTTTTGTTTCGTTTGTTTTCCACCATTTTTCAATTGGTTGTGTGAGCGGCTATTTATCAGGCAGCGCGGAATTCCTTTTGCATTTATTTTGCACCACACATGTTGTCGGACCAGAAAACGACTTGGCGGTCGCGCAACCGGTCACCCAACAGCTCAATAGCGACAATGATTGGGAAGAGCTCCAGCAGGGTGAGATTGCTCAACAAATCCATGCGGGCCCATGAGGCCGGCCAACACTCGGCAGACCACTCCCCTTGGAAGAAGGCACCGAAACCGCAGGAGCCTGCCGCGTCTGTGTATAGCTCCAGCTGCGAGTTCAGTACCTCCTCCCGTAGCCAACAAGACTAGCCATTGTAGGTCTGGAGAAAAGACAGCCATATCCCCAAGTCCTCTCGCATGGGCTTGGTGATACGGACATAGTGGTGGGGGGCAGCCACCCCTTTCATGGCCCATGCCAGGCGTCTACAGAAAGCCCGCCCCATGTGGATGACTCTACAGGCAAAGACCAAGTGACCCAGCAATGACTGAAGTTGTTTCAATTGCAGTTTTTTTGCCCCTCTAGCCAGGCGGACCAGGGAGAGGAGCCTGGCTAGATTGTCGTTGGGCAGCCGAAAAACCATTGCCACCGTGTCTATTTCTATGCCCAAAAAGGCTAAAACCGTCACGGGACCCTCGGTCTTGTCAGCGGACAGTGGAACGGCAAACCGTCCGCAGGTATCCTGAAAAACAGAGAGGAGATGATGACACCGTCCACTGTCTACTGGGCCAACAAAGAGGAAGTCATCCAAGTAATGTAGCGTGGACTGAAACCCAGCCTCCTGAGCAACCACCCATTCAAGGAAGCTACTGAAGAGCTCAAAGAAATAACATGAAACGGCACAGCCCATGGGCAGGCACATGTAAAAAAAAGTAGCTTCCTTGAAAGTAGCAGCCCAGGAGGTGGAAGCAGTCCGGGAGGAGGCGGAAGGCGGACTTAATGTCCGCCTTTGCCAACAACGCCGACTGACCAGCAGCCCTAACCAAGTGAAGCGCCCTGTCAAAAGAGTCATAGTGGACCCTGGAAAACCGCACAATTTCTGTTTGACACCCTGTTGAAGAAAAGTCAAAGTCCGAGCCACCGAAAAGGAACGAGGGGTGAACTACGATCCACTCACACCATGAAATGTACGCTTTCCACGTCCGGTGGTAGATCTTCCTAGTGGTAGACTTCCTAGCTTATAGCAGTGTCGGGACCACCGACGTAGGCAAACCTCTATTCCTCAGCACCTGGCTTATAACAGCCAGGCTGTCAAAGCCAGTGACTGTAAAGCAGGATGGAAGATCGGGCCTTGGGACAGTAGATCCTCCCTGAGAGGCAGCCACCAAGGGGTTCCGGCAACCAGATCGGCGTACCAAGACCGACGAGGCCACTAGAATGACCGGAATCCCTTCGGTCTCGATCCTGGGCAGAAGCCTGAGAGGAGGAAAAGCATAGATCAGACGATACTGGCCCCATGTGGCTACCAGAGCGTCTGTGGAGTCCGCCAGAGGATCCTGTGACATGTCCACAGACCTCGGTACCTTCCTGTTGATCCGGGACGCCAACTGATCTACCTTGGGAGTGCCCCATTGGAGACATATCTGATGAAACACGTCCCAGTGAAGGGATCATTCCCTGTGGTCCAACACCTATCGACTGAAGTAATCCGCCTGCCAGTTTTCCACTCCTGGAATGTGAATGGCGGAGATGGCCAGAATAGAGCGCTCTGCCCACCGGAGGATGCCGGCTACTTCCAGGGCCACCGACACACTCTTTGTTCCTCCCTGGTGAGTGACATAGGCCACTGCCGTGGCATTGTCCGATTTAATCCATACCAGGAGCCCCTGAAGTGGATCCGACAATGATCCAAACATAGTCTGATCGCCCGAAGTTGCAAGATGTTGATTGGTAGTCTGGATTCCTCCAGTGTCCAGTGACCCTGAGAGGAGCTCAGGCCCAGGATACCTCCCCACCTGGACAGGCTGGCATTGGTGGTGACCACTGTCCAATACAAGGGGAGAAACGATTTTCTCTGGTAAGGAGCCGGAGAGCGAAGCCACCAGACTCCGGACATTTGTCCCATTTCACCAGGATCTCCTTTTGCAGGCGTCTCGTATGGAACTGTGCAAAAACGGAACCGCCTCGAAGGTACACGCATGCAAGTCTGCAGGGAGGCCCACCTGCTGGACAGCAGTAGATAAATCGCAGCATGCAACTTCTGGAGTTTGTCCAGGGGAAGGAACACTCTGGCCAAAGCGGAGTCAGGCACAGATAATCCAATTTTTTGTCTGGAATCAGAGCAGACTTCTGGTAGTTTAGAAGCCAACCAAACTTCGTCAGAGTCTGAACAGCGATCTCCACATCGTCCATTACGGTAGCAGAGGACTCCGCTCGCAGAGGGTCGTCCAGGTAGCCCAGAACAGCAATCCCCCAGGGTCAACACTTTTGTGAAGACCCGAGGAGTGGAGGCGAGACCAAAGGGTAACGCCACAAACTGATAGTGCTCCTCTCCCACAGCAAAACGGAGGAATCGCTGGTGTTGGGCACATATTGGAATGTGCAGGTAAGCATCCTTGATGTCTGTAACGGACCTCCGGCCTCAACAGGACTATGTCCGCCGTAAATGCGTTCTCTGTCCGATACCACACGATCCAAGACTCTTTAGCCCACCCAGTCACTAGCCGTAACTCAGTGTAGGGTGAAAAACATCAGACTCTTTATTATAACACATGTACAAAGAGATATACAACTCAGGGGACAATCACCCCTCCCTTTGGAATTCTGGGCAGGATAAACTGTCCAATCAGCAAGGAGAGCTGTTGGAGGACTCTCCCCCCCCCCCTCCACAGAGACATACATCCCATAATATACTTTTCTTCCAAGGCAGACACAATAAAACAATGGAATACAACCACCCCCCAAACGATCCCAGCAAAAAGTTCAACAACATGAAACAACACACAATATATACAATGTTCCAGTGTGGCTATACAGCGAGTCCGACTAGCACAGATCAGACTGGAGTTCTCGGGCATCCTACCCAAAGTGACTCCCGTCACACATCTTCTCTTACGGCAGGAGACAAACACAGGAGGAGACCCCAAACTGGTTGACTTCAAAGTTAGTCAGTAGTTCCAGTCCCCCAATGCCGGTATCCCCACAGTACCCCAAATAAATTGTCTCAAACATAGCATTACTTACCCAGCCAACCTCTGCCTTTCTCAGAGAACATATCCGCCGCCGGGGAGAAGCGTAGACTGGCCCTTATCCCTGGAGTCCTTTCAGCCGCTGGAGAGAAGACAGGGCGACTGGGCTTTACTGGGAATCTTGTTGACGGGAGAGCCTATCTGCATTTTGGTGTTGGCTCCCCCTTTGGTACTGAAAAGTGAAGTTGTACGGTTGTAAGGCCAAACTCCCCCTTAGCAGGCGGCCGCTATCACCTTGAGACCCGATTCAGCCAGATGAGGGGGTTGTGGTCCATGAGAATAGTGAACTCCCTGCCGTACAAATAGACTTTCAGTTTTTTCAATGCCCATACTATAGCAAAGGCACTCCTTTTCGATGGTGGCATAGGCCACCTCTCCTGTCCAGCAAGTTTCTGCTAAGGAAGACCACCGGGTGCTCCTCCCCCTCCTCATTTACCTGGCTGAGGACAGCCCCCAGCTCACATGTGAAGGCATACGTCTGTACAATGAACCTTTGCTTGTAGTTTGGAGCTGCCAGGACGGGGTCGCGGAAGAAGGCCTCTTTCAGCTGGTCAAAGGTTGTCTGGCAGGCCAGGGTCCACGTCACCACCCTGGACATAGTCTTCTTGGTCAGGTCCGTCAGTGGCTTGGCAATTGTCCTGAAATGGGGAACATTTTCGATAATAGTTTGCAGTGCCCAAGAAGGCCATAACCTGTTTTTTTTATTCTGAGGAGTGGGTTAGTCCCTAATGGCTTCGATTTTAGCTGGTTCGGGGCGCAGTCTGCCTCCCTCCACCCTGTGTCCCAAGTATTGAACCTCGGCCATTACTATCTGGCACTTATCGGCAGCCCTGCAGCAACTGATCCACCGTGCCCTGGAAGGTGGCAGGGACATTCTTCATCCCAAATTGCATGCTGAGAAATTCAAACAGCCCGAAGGGGGTGATGAAGGCGGAATGTTCCTTCCCTTCCCCGGTTAAGGGGATTTGCCAGTAATCCTTGCTCAATTCCAGTGTAGTGACATAGCGGGCCACAGCCAGACGGTCCAGCAGGTCATCTATACGGGGCATCGGGTAGGCACCGCTAACAGTGTGGTCATTAAGTCGTCGGTAGTCTACCCAAAATCGAATTATGCCATCTTTTTTGGGTACAAGAACAACAGGTGAGGCCCAGGGGCTCTGGGAGGGTTGGATAATTCCCAGGTCCAACATTTCATTCAGTTCTTGTTATATGGTGTTCCAGAATGGCTTCTGGAACTCGGTAAGGGGCTTGTTGGATGGGCCGGGTTTGCAAGGTTTCCATATAATGGAGTGGTGAGGGTCGTCCTTCCGGGCCAAGAGAAAAAGATGGGACTGGGGTGGTGCACAACAGTCTTTGGGGACACCTGCTGCTCCTGGCTGAGCTGGGGACCCAAGGGTACCAGGTGTATGTCAGCCGATTGGCGCGCTACCTTCAGGAGATTAAGCACGACTGTCGTCTTCTTCAGAGGGTAGGGGGCAGACCGCCAGGACGGTTTCTGTCATGGTATTCCTTGATCATATTAACGTGCACAGTCTTTTGCTCCTTCCCCCGACCATCCAGCACTTTTGGGGATTTGGGACTATCATGAGGACCTGTTGGCTCTCAGCAAACTCGCGGGTTTGGGCAGGTCTGTTGGCGGGTTTGGGCAGCCTTGAGAAGGTCCGCTGCGAGCCCAGCAAGTTTGCCCATTCGTTCACGCAGTTTTAGGACGTAGGGGACCACAGGAACCCCCGTCTTGTGTAGTTGGCCCTCCCAGTATTTTTTCAGCAGGGTCAGGGGGCCTCGGACCTTCCTCTCATACATCAGCTCAAACAGAGAAAGCCCAGTAGCTTCCTGCGGGAGCTCCCAGTAGGCGAAGAGAAGATGGGGGAGGTACAGTTCTCAGTCTGGTTCCTGGTCAATAAAGGCACATAGCATGGCCTTTAGAGTCCCGTTGAAACGCTCACACAGTTCGTTGGCTGGGGGGGAGAGACTGAATCAGATCGGACAAACTGTGTACAGAATTTCGGCTGGAAAGTCCACTCGCGTGAACACCACAACTAGGGCTTGTGCGACTTTGGGAGCTGTGATGTTTGAGAGGGCCACTGCTTCAGGATAATGGGTAGCATAGTGCAGCGCTACATATGAACCAGTAAAAACTGGACTGTAACTCAAATGTCCAAAAAGGTGAATAAATGGCATGGAATGGCTGGAGTAATTCTTGCACAATTCTTCACGTAAATGATGACATACATGTGTGCTTACCAGAAACGTTGGGCCCGAATGTCATACGACAGCGGAAAAATCGAGCTTAAGAGTATCCCCAACGGCTGTCCACAGGAACGTCACCGGATCGCTGATGAAGTATACCAGCTGGGCAATTAGATGACCTCAATCCTGGATGAAACCGATGGATCGAAAACTTCTCAGATCTCCAATGCCCTCAAGGTTGGAGGTCTCACCGGAAGGTTGACTTTCTGGATCCTGGTGCTCAACCGGACAATGGAATACAATCAAGCTTGAATAGACGAATACCCCGACAAGGGTGTTGCAAAAGGACCAAATGGAGAAAACTAAAAAAAATGCAAGTTAGACTTACCGGTAACTTGTTTTCCAATAGGCTTTCAGGACAGCACCCGAGAGATCATGGCTCCTCCTCCTACAGGAAACACCTCATCAATTAATTCTTTAATTGGAGGCCTCCACGTTGCTTCCATCAGTTGTTTGTAGAGAACCTCCAGCCCCAGCTGCAACACATAAGCGACAGTTATTACATAGTATTACAGCCACAGCATAAAAAAAGGGCGGGATCCTGCTGTCCTGAAAGCCTATTGGAAAACAAGTTACCGGTAAGTCTAACTTGCATTTTTCCAAAACGTCTTTCAGGACAGCACCCGAGAGGATAATCGAGACTTACCCCATTTAGGGTGGGACAACAGCCTGTAAGACTTTCCTTCCGAAAGCCTGGTCCCCAGCCATCATGAGATCTAATCTATAATGACGGGCAAAGGTCGTCAGACTTGTCCATGTAGCTGCCTTACAGATTTGTTCGGGGGTGGCACCAGCTTTTTCTGCCCAACTCACCGCCGAAGCTCTAGTAGAATGAGCCCTGATACTTACTGGACTCTCCTGGCCTGTAAGGGAATAGGCGTCTGAGATAGCCATTCTCAACCATCTGGCAATTGAACTGAGGCAACCTTTGGTAAAAAGTTAGGATCCGTCTTCAGCACAATTCTGTCTGAAAAAATAGAAAAAAATGGTTCCCTGATAGATAAAGCTTGCAGCTCACTGATCCTTCGAGCTGTTGTAATAGCTACTAGAAAAATTGTTTTTAAAGTAATTAGCTTCAGGGAGGTTAAATTGAGAGGTTCGAAAGGTTCCCTGGTCAGGGCCTGTAGAACGACTGATAAGTTCCATGACGGACAGTTTTTGATCACTATCGGTCTAGCCCGAGTGAGGGCTTTAAAGAATCTGTTTACTAGGGGTTCTGATGAAATAGATTTCTCAAAATATACCCCCAGTGCGGCAACCTGAACTTTTAGGGTACTGATCGCTAGGCCCTTGTCTGCTCCTTCTTGCAGAAATTCCAAGATAGAAGAAATCTGCTTTAATGGTCTGCCGGATGTAGTGCACCAAGAGTTAAAGACTTTCCAGACTTTGTGATATATTGCTCTGGTAACATTCTTTCTGCTAGATAGGAGGGTAGCCACCAACCTATCCGAGAATCCTTTTCTCCTTAAGAGCTGCTCCTCAGAAGCCAGGCTGTGAGTTTTAGCTTTTCTACTTCTTGGTGAAACAGCGGACCTTGTAACAGAAGGTCTTGCCTCAAGGGAAGATGCCAGTATGGTTTGATCTGCATCTGTAAAAGAGCCGAAAACCAAGGCCTCTTGGGCCAGAAGGGAGTGATGAGGATTACTGTCGTATCCTCTTTCTGGATTTTTGTTATGACCTGCGGAATCAGCTGAAAAGGAGGGAAGGCGTAGCTGAGGTGAAAATTCCAACTGTGCGCCAGAGCATCTACCCCAAGAGATGACTCGTTCCTGTTCAGGGAAAAAAAGAGAGATATTTGTGTATTTTCCTGAGTCGCAAAGAGATCCACTCTTGGCTGTCCCCATTTCTTCACTATTAGATTGAAGACATCTGGATTCAATTGCCACTCCGTACACCTGGTTCCTGCTGAGGAAATCCGCTATCCTGTTTAGGGTCCCTTTTAGATGGACCGCGGACAAGGATTGAGTATGGAGCTCTGCCCAATTTAGAATGCTCTCTACTAGGCCTTGAAGTATTCTGCTTCTGGTGCCCCCTTGTCGGTTTATGTAAGCCACCGCCGTGGCGTTGTCCGACAGAATTTGTGTATGTCGCCCTTGGACTTCTTCTGCAAAGAACAATAAGGCCATTTCTATCGCCTTTAGTTCCCTCCAGTTTGAAGATCTCAGTGCTTCCCTTGTGGACCAAGATCTCTGAGCCCAACGACCGCTCATGTGAGCCCCCCAACCCCAGGAGCTGGCATCGGTTGTTAGCCTTACCTGGGTTGGAAAGGACCATAACAGGCCTGCTGAGAGTCTTGCCTGGTTCTTCCACCACCAGAGACTCCTCTTTACTTTGGTGGGGATCTTCACCAGTGAATCTAGTGAATTCTGCTGGCGATCCCAGATTTTTAACAGAAACTTTTGCAGTGGCCTGAAATGGAGCTTTGCCCATTGTACTGCCGGTATGGAAGAGGTCAGGGTTCCTAATGCTGACATGACCCTCCTGATGGACAGAAGCTGACTGGTTTGTAAGAGTGACACAACCTTTAACAGCTTTTCCCGTTTTTCTTCTGGGAGAAAAATCTTTTGCTCCACAGAGTTGATACGGAAACCCAGGAATAACACCTCCTGAGAGGGAATCAGATTGGACTTTTGGAGGTTTAGTATCCATCCGATGGATTCTAGGTGAGCACGTGCTCTATCCAAGTTTCTCTGAAGTCCATCTCTTGTTTGAGCAAACAGTAGCAGGTCGTCTAGATAAGGAATCACTGAAATTCCCTCTAGACGCAAGGGTGCTAGAGCTTCGGCCATTACCTTCGTGAACACCCTTGGAGAAGATGACAGGCCAAATGGAAGAGCTCTGAATTGCAGGTGTACCACCTTCTTCCCTTCTCTCAGTGCTAACCTCAGATATCTCTGAGATCTGGCAGCAATAGGAATGTGGAGGTATGCGTCCTGCAAATCTATTGACGCCATGAAGCATCCTTGACTCAGGAGGCTTCTTACTGAGAAAATGGAATCCATCCGAAATCTTTTGTATTCTACTGACAAATTCAGCATTTTTAGATTTAGGATGAGGCGGTACTTTCCTGAAGGTTTCTGTACAAGGAAAACGTGAGAATAGAACCCCTGGAAGAACTCCTTTGTTGGAACCGGAACAATGACTCTCTGGGATATCAGTTCCTGAATTAGGGACTTCATGGCGAGTGCCTTGACCGGATCCCTCGGGACGTTTGTCACTAGGAATCTCTTTGGGGGTTCTTCCGTGAATTCCACCACATATCCTTGGGAGAGCATGTTTACAATATACTGATTTGTAGTGATGTCTCTCCACTGGGGAATGAACTCCTGGAGTCTTCCCCCTACTTGGGGTGGATTGTCACTGCGGCTTTCCGGGGGTCGCAGGAGGATGGAAGAGCACTCCACTCCTACCTTTTGGTTTCTGGGAAGACCACTGCTTCCTTTTGTTTGCGTTTTCCCTTCCTGTTGTCCTTTTTGGGGACGAAAAAAACGCTTACGGGTCTGTACCTGTTGTTTTTTGACCGGAAACGCCTTCTTTTTGTCAGCCGTACGGTCAAGAATGGACTCCAGCTCAGAACCAAATAGCAAATTCCCTGTAAAGGGAATGCTACACAGTCTATTTTTAGATGCAGCATCTCCTGGCCAAGTTTTAAGCCACAAGGCTCTCCTAGCAGAATTGGTCAAAGCCGCTGACCTGGCTGACATACGAATGGATTCTGCTGAAGCATCCGCAATATATGATACTGCTGCAGAAAGCGTTGTAAATGAGTCCAGAATCTCCTGTTTTGGAGAATCTGCCGTAACATGGGCCTTCCTCTGGTTAATCCAGTGTTCTAAATTCCTAGCGACACAGGTTGTTGCTATTGCTGGTTTTAGATTGTTCATCACAGACTGCCAAGCCCTTTTAAGAAGCAAATCCATTCCTTTGTCCATGGGCTCCTTTAACATGCCCATGTCCTCAAAGGCAAGGTCAGTTGATTTTGAGACCTGTGAAAAAGCAGAGTCCAGTTTTGGAACCTTGTTCCAGATGGAATCCGGGTTGTCCTCAAATGGAAATCTTCTCTTATGAGACCGGGAAAAAAAATGGCTTTTTCTCGGGTTCCAACCACTCTTTTTTAATCATGTCCGAGATTATTGAATGGACTGGAAAAACACGGCTTTTTGGATCACCCAAACCTGCATACATGCGGTCATGTAGGGAGAGCTCTTTCTTTTCCTCTTCAATCCCCAAAGTCGCATGGATTACTTTTAAAAGTCCTGCGACTTCTTCAAGCGACATTTTGTACTTAGAAGCGCTCTCTGCTTCATTTTCTTCCTCCTCAGAGTCTGTTCCATCTGGAGCAAGGGAAGCAGATTCTTGGGAAGCGTCTATCGGACCTCCCAATAATATTTGAGAGCCGTCTTGGGGTTCTGAAGAAGGCTGCGGAGCCCTAGGTTCCCTTGAAGGGCCTGGTTCTTCTCTTAGGTTTGACCTAAAAGCTTGAAAGGTGGCACGGAGTTCATCCTTAATTGTAGATACTAGATCACCACAAAAGGATGGAGACTCTTCCCTGACTACATTTGCAGTGCAATCTGCACAAAGCGACTTGGTCCAAGCCTCGCTTAACTTTTCCTTGCAGACAGGGCACCTTCTCTTCACTGGTTGAGCAGAACTTTTGGCCTGCACAAACAGAAAAGAAAAAAACCAGGGACCACGCTAAGAAAAAACTGTTACACAGTACAAATCAATACACCCAGGTACACATAGGAAAAAACACTTTCACTTCCTTGTGCCCCGCAAGCCATGCACCACCACCACCTTTTACAAAAAGACCCCTAGTATTATGCAGACATGCTAAATCACCAGCCACTGCACCACCAGGGAGATGGGGGGTGGGGGAGATGGAGGGGGAAGAAGGTGAATACCCCCCCCACAGGAGAAAACGGCCCAGTGTAAAATAGGACACAGTCCCTTACCTTAGCCTTGCTGGTGCCTTGGCTTGCCCCCTTATCCGCTGCATCGCTGTCCATAGCTGTCTGCGGATGCGTGGTGAAGAAAAAAATGCCGGTTCCAGATTCGAAAACGCCGCCGCGCTGACCTGGAACCGGAACTTTAAGGCACCAGGTGACCCTGCCCTCTCCCTCTGCGCTTTGCGGCCGGAAATGACGCGCGCGCCGACCCGGAAGTGCTGCCTCTTCCCATACAGGACGCGGCCGAGGCTCTCCTCGGCCACCAGAACAATGGCGGCCGCTGTAAAGCTCCACGCCGCTATTCGCAATCGGTCGGCGAGAACACAGCAAACCACCGCTCTGAAGACAAAAAGGAGGCAGCACTCCCGGGCTGTACAGGCTCTCCCCGAGCACGGAAGAGGGAGAGGGAGCCCACGGGACCATCCATGCTAGGAGGTAAGTGGGAGGATCACTCTCCTAAGAAAAAAAGACTGACTGAGAACCTTGTCTCCCAGGAAAGCCCTGAGAGATCGTGGCTCTCACCAGAGGTGTTCCTCCGGCTGGAGGAAACACAAAAAACTGATGGAAGCAACGTGGAGGCCTCCAATTAAAGAATTAATTGATGAGGTGTTTCCTGTAGGAGGAGGAGCCATGATCTCTCGGGTGCTGTCCTGAAAGACGTTTTGGAAAATGTTTTCTCGCCGAATTCATGCAAAGAGAAGAAAAAAATATGGGCTATGCATTTTGCTTCCCTTATTGCCTTTTAATGTATGAATTGTGATCACTTTTTATTTCTGTATGTTGGTGTTTTTTTGATTAAAAACCCATTTTTTGACCTACACCAGTGGAGCACCCAATTTTTTTCTTCTCTTTGCATGAATTCGGCGAGGAAAAGGTTTTTTTTGTTTTCTCCATTTGGTCCTTTTGCAACACCCTTGGCGGGGTATTCTTCTATTCAAGCTTGATTGTATTCCATTGTCCGGTTAAGCACCAGGATCCAGAAAGTCAACCGTCCGGTGAGACCTCCAACCTTGAGGGCATTGGAGATCTGAGAAGTTTTCGATCCATCGGTTTCATCCAGGATTGAGGTCATCTAATTGCCCAGCTGGTATACTTCATCACCCATCAGCGATCCGGTGACGTTCTTGTGGACAGCCGTTGGGGATACTCTTAAGCTCGATTGATCCGCTGTCGTATGACATTCGGGTCCAACGTTTCTGGTAAGCACACATGTATTTCATCATTCACATGAAGAATTGTGCAAGAATTACTCCAGCCATTCCATGCCATTTATTCACCTTTTTGGACACTTAATACTTTGTTTAGTGTTGTGGACACTTTATATATTGGGTTGGGCGTTCAGCCTGCCCCTTCTTTTTTGTGTTTCTTTTTATGGTCATATTTGAGTTACAGTCCAGTTTTTACTGGTTCATATGTAGCGCTGCACTATCACCTTCCATTTTGTTTGAATTTGTCACATTCCAGTACAGCTGCTTCACCTCTCCCCTTAGGGTTGTTATTATTTATGTGTTTTTGGGTAGCGCATTTATTTATTTTTACCATAACGGGTAGCATAATCCACCATGGTCAGGATGTACCGCTTTCGAGTTTTGCTGGGATGAGCCAAGGGTCCCAGAATGTCGATAGCTATCCGCTGGAACGGCTCCTCAATGATGGGCAAGGGTTGTAGGGGGGCTCGTTGGCCACCCGTTCTTCCATGTCGCTGACATGCATCGCAGGTGTGACAATAGTGGTCTACCGCTTGGGATATCCCGGGCCAATAGAAGGCCTGGGCTAACCGTTTTTCTGTCCGTAACTTCCCTTCATGCCCCACCATGGGAATGTCGTGGGCCAGGGGTAGCAGTTGGACCCAGAACTGCTGGGACACTATCAGCTGCTTGGTAATGATCTGGGGTCCGCTCGTGGGAACGATTTCTAAAATTCGGTATAATAAAGGGATTTTTATAACAGCTTACCTGTAAAATCCTTTTCTTGGAGTACATCACGGAACACAGAGCGACTTAGTCATTACTAATGGGTTATATAGATTACCTTCAGGTGCTGGCACTGGCCACTTCCAAACCGGAAGTACCCTCCCCTATATAAGCCCCTCCCATCCGGGAGCACCTCAGTTTTGTAGCAAAGCAATAAGTGTCCCAAAAAGAGGGGTGGGAGCTCTGTGTCCCGTGATGTACTCCAAGAAAAGGATTTTACCGGTAAGCTGTTATAAAAATCCCTATTTCTTTTTCGTACATCACGGGACACAGAGCGACTTAGTCATTACTAATGGGACGTCCCAAAGCAATGCCCAATGAGGGGAGGGATACACTATACATAAGCTGGGCGCCATCAGGCATGAGGCTCTTTTGCGGCCTGCAACACACTGCGCCCAAAGGCGACATCCTCCTGACTTCTGACGTCTACCTGGTAGAACCTAGTAAACGTGTGTACTAAGGACCATGTTGTGGCCTTACAGACTTGAGCCAGGGAGGCTTGGTGATGCACTGCCCATGAAGTTCCAACTGCTCTTGTGGAGTGCGCCCTAACTTTGAACGGAGGCGGTCTCCTTTTCAAGCCATAGGCTTGCATTATGACCTGTCGAATCCACTTGGCTAAAGTAGATTTTTGATGCTGCCTGACCCTTTCTGGGGCCTTCCGGCAGAACAAACAAAGTATCCGTTCTACGAATCTGAGCAGTGGCTTTAAGATAAGCTTTAACTGCTCTTACTACATCCAAAGAATGCAATAACTTTTCCTCTACCAAGCTAGGTTTGGGGAAAAAGGAAGGAAGAACCACATCTTGGTTCAAATGGAACCTCGATACCACCTTAGGAAGAAGGCTGGATGAGGACGTAACACTACTCTGTCCTTATGGATAAAAAGATATGGCTCCTTACAGGACAAGGCGGCTAATTCCGATACCCTTTTAGCCAAACAAATGGCTACTAAGAAAATCTATTTCCTGGTGAAAAGAACCAAGGAAATGTGCCGCAATGGTTCAAATGGTTGTTTCTGTAGAACCGACAGAACCAGGTTTAAGTCCCATGGACATATGGGAATACTAACCGGAGGGCTAATACGCCTCAATCCTTGTATGAAAGCTTTGACTAATGAATGCAAAGCCAAGGGCCCTTGAAAAAAATATTGACAAGGCCGTCTGACCCTTGATAGTACTCAAGGCAAGCTTCCTATGTACAGCCCACTGTAGGACGTCCAGAATCCTACCTATTACGTACTTACGTGGATGCCATTTCCTGGCCTCACACCACGTGATGTACGCCTTCTAGATCCTATAATAGATCTGCCTGGATACCGGCTTCCTGGCATTGATCATGGTAGATACCACAGGATTAGAGAGCCCTCTCTTTTTTAGAATGTGGGCTTCAATAGCCAGGCCGTCAAACCTAGGGCTGGTAAGGAAGGGTAGTATATCGGTCCTTGCGAAAGCAGGTCCGGACGATGTGGGAGGGTCCAAGGACTTCCCACTGACATTTTTACAATCTCCGCGTACCATGCCCTTCGGGGCCACGCTGGAGCCACCAGAATCACTGGTTTCTTTTCTACCCTGATTCTGCGGATTAATCGCGGTGGGAATGCCTATATCAGCTTGAACTGATCCCAAGGGAACACTAGGGCATCCGAACCGCAAACTAGGGGATCCTTTGTGCGAGACACAAATCTGTCCACCTTTGCGTTGAATCTGGATGCTAGCAGATCTACATCCGGTGTTCCCCACCGCTGGCATATTGCCTGTAAAACCTCGGGGTGAAGAGACCATTCCCCGGGCATAATTGCTGGCGACTTAAAAAGTCCGCTCTCCAATTTTCCACTCCTGGGATGAAAACCGCGGATATGGCTGTGACATACCTTTCTGCCCATTCCAGGATGCAATTCGCTTCCCTCTGGGCTGCACGACTCCTGGTGTCACCCTGGTGATTGATATATGCCACTGCTGTGGCATTGTCTGATTGAATTCTGACAGGTGACCCTTGGAGTTTGGATGTCCATGCTACTAGGGCATACCGGGCTGTTCGTATCTCTAATAGATTGGTGGGCAGGGCCTTCTCTGCTTCTGACCACTTGCCCTGGAGAGACCATTGCTCCAGTACTGCCCCCCAGCCTATGAGGCTGGCATCTGTAGTGACCACCTTCCAAGAAACCGGACTAAAGGGTTTCCCTTTTTCCAGATTCTGGTACCAACCACCAATGGAGGCTCTTGCGAACGGAAGGGGACATTGGTAAGTCTAAAGCCTGAACTTTTTTGTTCCAGGCTGACAGTATGGCCCTCTGCAAGTTCCTTGAATGGAATTGACCGTAGGGTACTGCTTCGAATGAAGCCACAATTTTTCCCAGCAGCCTTATACACAGGCGTATGGATGGTTTTTCTTTTTTGTACCCACTAAGTGGGTCAAATCTTTCAAAGACGACACCTTCTCTGGGGGTAAGAAAATCTTTCTCTGATTTGAATCCAGTCTTAGCCCCCAAGTATTCCAGGCTTTTGACTGGTTTTAGGGCTGACTTGTCTCGGTTGATAATGCAACCGTGAGATTCCAGATACTTGATTATCTTGTGAACGACCACTTCTAGTTTTTTTCACTGAGTGGTCTATCAGCAACAAGTCGTCTAGATATGCCATTATCGTTACACCTTGTGTTCCTAGTTTGGCCAATCGTAGGGCCAGGATTTTTGTGAACACTCGTGGTGCTGTGGCCAGACCGAAAGGTAAGGCTCTGAACTGAAAATGGCGCCCTTCTACTGCAAGGCGTAGAAATTTCTGGTGGGCCGGACAGATGGAAATATGCAAATAAGCATCCCTTATGTCGATCGAGGCTAACCATTCCTGCCCTTGTAGGGCGGTGGCCACCGATCGGATCGACTCCATCCGAAAAAAGTCCTGATATGTAGGAACTTGTTTAGCCCTTTTATATTTAATATGGGCCTCATGTCCCCATTTGGTTTGGGGACTGTGACAAGGTTCGAGTAAAACCCGAACCCGTTTTCTTCCAGGGGAACCTTCATGATTACACCTTGGAGCAATAGTTGTTCTAGTGCCAGAAGGAGGGATCCTCTCTTCTGGGGATCGCTTGGCACGTTTGACCTTATAAAATGGGCAGGAGGAATGTCTTAACTCCAGCCTGTATCCCAGACTTACTGCGGAGATCACCCATCTCTGATGGTGTCCCGCCAGGTCTCTGTGAACAACTGAAGTCTTCCCCTCACCCGATTGAGTGTGGGCAACCCTTCAAGACTTGGGGGGAGGTTTTGTACCTCTCTTGACCCAGGGTTTCTTTTACCCTGTGATTGTCCCTGATTTCTGCCCCCTGGATTTGACCGCGGAGGCCGTCGGAACTGTTTCACAGCCGATGTGCCAGGGACTGGAGAAGTAGGCCTCTTAAAAGAAGGACTTCTACCCTTGTTCTTAACCGGCAAGAGTGTACTTTTACCGGCAGAAGTTTTCTGGATATATTTGTCCAGATCATCTCCAGATAAGCGTTCTCCATGAAATGGGAAGCTAATCAGCAATTTCTTACAGGGAGCTTCAGCAGACCAGTTTTTTGAGCCATAGAAGCCTACGCATATGTCTACAGACAGCGTAAAGCGGGATGCCTGTTGGATTGTATCCTTTATGGCGTCCACCGCAACACAAGGCTCTAGGTAGGTCAGCTAGGGCAAGAGCCTGCTGATCTGGTAAGTCCCTTAAGACTTGTTTCAACTGATCTTTCATTGCTTGGCAGACTCCAATCGCTGCTACTGCAGGTTGTGTCACCACGCTTGCTGTAGAGAAAGCAGATTTTAGTAAAGACTCCAATTTTTTATCTATTGGGTCTTTGAACATTGGAACATTATCTACTGGACATGTCAGTGATTTATTTACACAAGAGATGGCTGTGTCCACTGTAGGGACCCTCCATTTTTTTTTATTTTTATGAACTTATCCTCCATGGGATAGATCACCGGAAATCTCTTGGGGGGAGTAAATATTTTACAGGATGCTCCCAATCCTGGTAAATAAACCCTTCCAATAAAGGGTGGATTGGGAAGGAACAGACAGTCTGGAGAGCTTTCAGCGACCCCAGCGAGGAGACAGTAGTGGTTGATGGTTCCGCAAGAGGCATTTAAATGCTGCTTGGACTATGTTAGTCAGAGACTGAACCCATAATCTTTCAGCCTGAGATGCTGAGAAAGGTTCTTCCACTGTCGATTCCTCTATAACTTTATCAACCTCACCTGATCCCCTTCAGGTAGGTCGATCTCTGGGACTGTTCCTCCACTAACAGGCACTCTGCAGGAGGAGACGGAGATCGGACGCGCTTTTCCTGTGACAGGGAAGCAGCGATCAATGCTGTTAATCTCTCTTCCAATCCTCCCAGAGTTGAGGATAAAACCTCCTCTGTTATATATACAGGAGCAGGTGGACTGGGGACAGCCGCAGTACCAGGTACTCCTGCGGGGTTCCTATGGCTACTGACCTCTGAAATTTCAGGGGAGATTGGCGCAGTACAGCATGCCCAAAATCCTCAGAGCCCGACGGAGACCCCTTTCGCTTCTTGGAAGATCTATTTCCAGAGCGTCTGGACGACATATCCTATAAGCACAAAGCTGAGGTATTCCCGTCGTCATACACCAATTTTGCTGGTAATAGTCTAACATAGTTGCTGCTATATACCAGCTGGTGTCCACTAAAGTGCCTTTCTATGGGGATGCCTGCATCAACCGCCTCTGTGTGCCACTGTTTGTTGCTAGCTCTGTTTGCATCCAGCTGACACTTGTACTGTGTCTTTATACAAGCTGGGACGCCTGCACATGCGCAGAAGCGCCGTGGCGCGCATCGAGCGTCATCCACCGGCCCCGCCCCTTTTTTTTCATAGGAGGCGCGTGCACGCGCCCGCGCCCCATTGGCGCCCTTTTTGAAAATCAAACAGGGACTAGGAGCCAGGGCCCTTTTTGCCGGAGGGCCTGTGCGGTGGATGAGCGCAGCAACAGGGCAGAGGAAGTGGATTCCCACAGAGAAACTTACCAACTGCCTGGATCTTTTGACTTGAGAAAACCAAAGATCCACATGACAAGAAAAATGGACCACAGCGGCCTCTAGTGGTTTAACACAGGTACCGCGGTCCCTTTTTTTTTTTTTTCTTGACTACTATTAAAATTTTAAATTTTCAGTAGTTACAGGCATACACAGATATTAGCGGGAATACCGTTAGGTAACAGACAGAAAGACAAATTAGGCTTGGGGGTCCCCCAATAGAACCAAGTTCCTGGGGGCCCCCACTTACCTGATCCCCGCCGCAGGACTTTGTTTGGTCCACAGAAGCCCAAACTTCACCTATCACGGCAGGCATTGTAATTAAACCTTCAGGGACCGGGTTCCCAAGGATTCCACTCCCCTGGACCTGTATAGCACCCTGCACAGACAACATCTTGGTCGTGGGTATGACCAGAGCTCTGGATCCCAGGGTCCAGCCCTCCTAAGAGAGGCATTACAGGCAAAACCTTGCTCTTCTGCTGCAAGGCCCGGGTACCGACCGTTTAGCTATGAAGCTTTTTTGGTGGGATCCGAAACAGCTTACTAAGGCCCAAAAGAACCTGTACGCAAGCCCAGTGAAAACACATGTTACTTCTTGGCCAACACCTTAGACACTGGCAAAAAACTGAGGTGCTCCCGGATGGGAGGGGCTTATATAGGGGAGGGTACTTCCGGTTTGGAAGTGGCCAGTGCCAGCACCTGAAGGTAATCTATATAACCCATTAGTAATGACTAAGTCGCTCTGTGTCCCGTGATGTACGAAAAAGAAAATGCATTTTCCTGCATTATCTTGTCACCCGCTCCCGAAACCTGGCATCCCTACTCGGGTCCAGAAGCCTGTCAAAGTAGGGTCATTGGCTAAGTCCTGTTTTAACTGGTCCCGATCCAAGGTTACTGAAGCGTTGGGGCCGCCTGTCAATTGGATCACTATTCCGGGCTGGAGAGCACCAGGGCTCACGACTCGTGGGTCCACAATAGTGAGGTACGCAACCCAAATCTCTGGATCCCACCGCCTATTGACCATCCACAGTGACCTCTTGTAGGTGCTTTCCTTGGAGAAGTGATGTAGGAGCCGCAGCAGGTTGTAGGCCAAAGACTCCAGGAAGGGTGTCCCAGTCCGCAGAAGAGGAACACCAGTCTGGAGGGGGTGGCGGCAGGTCCTCGGGAGCTTGGTACAGATCCACATAAAGTACTGGCCTTCCAGGGTGAGGTCCGAGAGTCTTGGCTCTGGCAGTGCAACTGGCCCGAGAGTGACCAGGCTGCCCACAGCCAAAACAACACCTTTCCAAGGTGGGTCTTGTGGTCCGCTGTGGGGGGGGGTATCAGGTGGTGTGGTAGCAGGACCCAAGGGGTTGGTGCTGCCTGGGGGTTCATCTGACAATGGGGAGGCATGTAGGGCCCAGAGGTGGGGCTGGACACCCTGGGAACTCAGGGTGCCTCAGTGGGGGGGCTTCCACCATTGTGTGTTGATCAAGAGGGCCTCATCCGTTAAGGCTGCAGCTTCCTCTAGGGTGGCAGGTTTTTGCTCCCGCACCCACTGTCGGAGCTCAAGAGGGCACTTGAAAGAATAGTATTTTTTACTCACGGTAAAATCCTTTTCTCTGAGTTCATGGACGGACACAGCTTCCTATTGACAAGTGGGTATTATCCTTCATTTAGTGACTAGGCAGAAAAACTTGTAAAAAGTGTTACATCACACATTCTATTGCACCGCCCAGGGGGCGGACCCTCTGGGTATTATACCTCTCTCTGCACCTTGCGGATCAGTTTGTCAAAAAGCAGTACAAACTTAAAAACGAGGGGTGGGTGCTGTGTCCGTCCATGACCTCAGAGAAAAGGATTTAACGGTGAGTAAAAAATCCTATTTACTCTTTCGTTCATGGACGGCCACAGCTTCGTATTGACAAGTGGGACGTCTCAAAGCAGTGTCAAAAACGAGGGGTGGGAACAGCATTAAAACATCTTCACCCCAAACAAAACAGAGCTCCTCAACAGAGGAGTTGCAACTCTAAACAGCCGCAATACCTTGTGGCCGAAAGAAGCATCCGAAGATGCACACACATCAATTTATAAGTTTAGTGAAAGTGTGAATGGACGAGCAGGTCGCCGCCTTACACACCTGGTGAAATAGACGCTTGATGCTCTCAGAGCTCGGGCAGCGTCCAAAAAATACGTAGTCTCCTAGGATTCGACGGATGAAGACACAAGGATGGTAGTACGATGTCTACCTTGAGATGGAAGGTTGAACGACCCTAGGAAGAAAAGAAGGCTGCGGACGCAGCAGCACCACCTATCCTTGTGGAAGATCAGATAAGGAGGCTTGCATGACAAGGCTGCCAGCTCAGAAAACCGTCTTAACTGACGTAAACCAAGAGGCATCTCTTGCCCTGGTCGAATGCGCCGGGAAAGGGAGGAGCCTGTCCCTTCATGGCGTAGGTCTGATCACGATCTGTCGGATCCACCTAGAGATGGTGGCCAACGAGACCACTGGGCCCTACTTGTGAACAGTCACCGAAACAGATAGTGAGTCTGGACTCTGGAACGTAGCAGTACCAGACAAGCATTCTCTCAAAGTTTGGACAACGTCCAAGGAATGCAACGTTGTTTCCTTAGGATTCAACGGATGAGGACAAGGATGGCAGTACAATGTCTTCCTTGAGATGGAAGGTCGAAACACGACCTTCGGAATAAAAGAAGGCTGCGGACGCAGCACCACCTTATGCCTGTGGAAGATCAGATAGGGAGGCTTGCATGACCAGGCTACCCGCTCAGAAACCCGTCTTAACTGGCATAACAGCCACCAAAAGGACCACTTAATGAGAAAGTGTCAACAAGGGAATCTCCCTGATGTTCTCAAACTGAGGTTTTCTGAGGCACTTAGAGGCCATGCCTTTAAAACCATTGACTGCAAGCAGGATGCGCCAGCAGGTCATCTCGTAGTGATAGACGCCAAAAGGACATCTGCTACACAAGCCCCACGGAGGTAGTGAAGGGTGGCCCGGAGAAGCTGCCTGCCGAACCCACTGTACAAACATTCTCACTAGAGAGTGAGCCACCAGGGGTCGTTGAAAAAAAAAACAGCCAGGGCAGATACCTGACCCCTAATTGTACTTAAACATTTTTGGCCCGTTCCCTGCTGAAGAACAGCAGGACTCTGGAACAATTAAGTACGCGGATGCCACCTCATTTCCTCACAATTGGATATGTAGGCCTTCCAAGTGTGATGGTAATCTTCCTAGGGGATGATTTTCGAAGCACTCCTCATGGTAGAGATCACTGAGTCTGACAGGCCCCGGTCTCTTAGCACCTGGCTCTCGAGCCATGCCATTAAGCCAGTGACTGTAAAACAGGATGGCGTAGGGGACCTTGCGACAGCAGGTCCTTCCTTAGCGGAAGATGCCAAAAGGCGTCTGCTACCAGACGCACCAGATCGGCGTACCAAGGACGCCGAGGCCAATTCAGAGCAATTGGGACCACTGTAATCCTCTCTGCCTCCAGTCTGCGAAGCAGATGAGGAAGGAGCTTCCGAGGAGGAAAGGCATAGATTAGTCGGCACTGACTCCCCAGTGCCATCAACGCATCTGTCGTGTTTGCCCATGGGTCTCTTGACCTGGCCACAAACCTCAATACCTTCTGATTGAGTCGAAAAGCCAGGAGATATACGACTGGCGTGCTTCCCCTCTGGTAAGGGAGCCCCCTTATGAGGTGAGCGACCTCCGATGCTGCAGCAGAGCTGCTTGTTTCTCCCTGATGATTGACATACGCCACAACTGTGATGTTTGTCCGACTGGATTCTGACTAGACGCCCCTGTAGCCTCTGAGACCATGTGGAAAGGCAAAGCCAGATTGCTCGGATTTCGGGCCATGATCTGCAATGGGATTCCTCCGACCCAGGTTGACTGAGCTCCTCAGACTCCTCTCCGCCGTGACCACCATCTAGTAAAAAGGAAGGAACAACTTCCAGTGATGTCGGCCACCAACTAGGGAGGTCCTGATTAGGTGGCTCACCCGGATTTCGATAATCCAGGGATGAAGGGCACTTGACCCTTCAGGACAGAGTTACCTTCTGTAACACTCGCGTGTGAAATAGTGCCTATGGTACCGCATCGAAGGAGGTTACCATGAGGCCCAGGACTCGCCTGCAAAAGTGTCGCGACAACCCCTCTTTGGGATGTCAACTGCCGCACCGCAGCCAAAAGGGTCTGCAACTTTCCCCCTCCAAGGAGAAAAAAAACGTACGCCTCTGAGGAGTCCAGAATCAACCCTAGACGCACTAGGAGTTGGGACGGTACCAATACGGACCTCTGAGTGTTCAGCACCCAACCAAGTATCGGAGGGTCTGACAGGTTATAGACACGATCACTTCTAACCTTAAGTTTGAAGTGACCCTCAGAAGAAGATCGTCCAAGTTGCCCATGATAGCGATGCCACGCTGCCTTAGTAGGGCCTGAATCGGGGCAAGCACCTTGGTGAACACCCTTGGTGCCAATGCCAGGCCAAAGGGGAGAGACACCATTGGTAATGGTCTTCCCCGGCCGCCAACGCAGAAGTTTCTGATGCCTGGTGCATATGGAGACATGCAAGGGCAGCGACAACAGAGCGAACCAACTCCCTTCTGGATCTTTGTACTTTCACAAAGCAGTTGAGGGTCCTGAGATCCAAGATAGGACAAACCCCCTCCTTCAGCACTACGAACAGATTTGAGTAGAACCCCTGAACCCGTTCCTGTACTAAGACAGGAAGGCCCACACAGCGTCTCAGCAGGTCTTGGACCGCCCCTTGTAGGGCTTCCCGACAAGTCGGCTGAAGCTGGCGGTTTAGGAGGGAAAAAATCTGTTAGGTAGGCAAGCAAGGTTGGGCTTGCGAACCCAGGGACGCTTCTGTCCCTCAGCAGGCGCTTTATCGGCCTGGGGTCGTTTACCTGCCGCACTAGGCGGACGAAAGGACCGCTTGTGCGCGGTGAAGGAGGGCCCTAGCCTATGTCGTGGCTCCTTACCTTTTTTTGATTGTAGAAGCAATGTGCGCTTATCTCCTGTGGCATCTTAAATGATGTCATCCAGAGAGGCCCCAAAAAGTCTGTCGCCTTAAAAGGGCAGCTCCAACAGGGCCTTCTAGGAAGATTGGTCCGCAGACCAGCACCTTAGCCAGATCAGGCGGGGAACGCCACCGCATAAATGGAGGCTCAAGACAGCAAGGGAATAGTATCCATGTCTGACTCGCAGACAGACTCAAGGCCCAGTACCAAATGGTCGGTCAGAGCTACCTCATTCAGAGGAGCCTCCCGTGCCTTTAACCCCTGGAGTAGCCTCTTTGTGTACTCAGTGTCTGAGCCATCAGAAAACCCCCGCCAGTGCTGGACGCACCGCTGAGCCACCCACTGTGTATAGGTAGCGAGTGTCCCTGAAGACAGGAGCCCCTTCTATTGGAATCGTGGTAACTTGTTAAGTCTGGACACAGGGGGTGCACTATCGGGGTAGAGGTCCCTTCTTTCAGGAAACTCTCCTCAAGGGGTACCAAACCGCAAACATTTTTTGGGGTTGCAAAAAAACCTACAGTGGGTTTCCCTACTCCTTGTACAAAGGTTTATCAAGATAAGACACACAAGAAAACACCTTAGCAATGCGGGTCGGTTTACAGAACCCAAAGGGGACCGGTGTGTTTGCTGCTTCTGCAGCGTTCTCCAACCCTGCAATGGTAAGGTCAGATACCAAAAGCCTTTTCGCTTGCTGACCTGGACTTGGAGTCATTCTCACTGTCCGACCGGTCACGGTCTGCAGTCTCTGATGTATCAGAATCCGGGCCATGAGCCACAGCCGGGCCTGGTTCTGCCTCAGAATTATCCCCCGAAGATGGCTGGGGACAGGGGCGTTTACCACCCCCCCGTGTTCCCATGCGCCGCTTCCACCTTGGCAACAAAAAACCTCCAGGGGCACCAGCTGCCAACTCAGGTGTTTCAGGGGAAAAAAAACGTCTGCTTCAGACGCCTTGCTGACCCACACACCTGACACCCACAGGGACTCCAGGCAAGGTATTAATAGGCCACCCTCCTAGCTGCTACAGAGATGCAGGGTCTCCCAGAGGACTCACCACCCTTGGAACGGTACGGCTATTGCTGCCATGTGCTCCGCCTGTGATGCTATTCCACCGCTGCCTTGTCAGTCTGATTCTTACCAGCGCTGCCCTGTGTGAAATTTGCGCCAGAGAAAAGCACCCTAGAGGCCGGAGACTTACGCAAAATGGCCGCCAAGCGGCTGTATTGAAAACAATGTGGGCTCTAAGAAAATGGCCGCCAAGCCGTCAGTAGAGGCAAAAAACGGCCGCAGGCCACAAAAAGATGGCCGTTGAGCGGCGGTATCTACATACAGGCGTGAATCCTAAGAAACATGGCCGCTGAGCAGTCGATAGAGGCCAAAGCGGGCGCGAACCACAAGAAAATGGCCGCCGGACGATATATACATATTGGCGCGAACCACAAGAAAATGGCCGCCGGTCACCAGAGGCCAATCAGGCGTGGACCACCACAAAATGGCTGCCGACAGCATGGAGGGCGAAGGCACACACAGGTAAACAGAAAAAATAAAAAAAATTAAATGACAGCTAGAGCGCAGCCCCGCTCCAGATGGAGCCCCCTAGGTGACCCCCAGCACCCAGCCTAAGCTCATAGCCCAGGCAGGAGGGAAGGCAGGGAGAGAGGAAAGAAAGGGCCACAACCACTTGATCTCTCCAGGAATGTCCAGCCAAGTCACCATGCCGAAGCAGGGGAGCTACTTACCTTTCCTGCGTGGATCATGCTGGAAGACATGTCGGCCAGGCATGCTGTGATTGAGCCCTAGGGAACGATCATATGCATGCCCTGGAGCGCGAGCTCATCTGCCAGGCTACTGCGACTCGGCCGTAAAGGTCATCCGTAGCCGAGTGGTCCGATGCAAGCCCTGGAGCATAAGCTCACCAGCCAGGCTACTGCGATTCGGCCGTAAAGGTCAGCCGTAGCTGAGCGGTCCGATGCAAGCCCTGGAGCGGAGGCTCACCAGCCACCCGTAGAGCGACGGGCATGTCGTGGAAAACCCAGCACGTAGCTAGGGTCGGAGCACGCTCGATGGCCAAAACTGGGGGGATTACAAGGATCGAGGATCCAGCCTGTCACCCAGTCGGCAGTTGATCGAAGATCGCAGGAAACAAAAAATAAACGTTGAAAAAAATCCCCCCGGACCAGTGTGCCCGAAGGGAGCCATGTCCTTCTCCTTACTAGGCAGAAAAAAAATGATCTGCGAGGTGCAGAGAGAGGGATTATACCCAGAGGGTCCGCTGTAGAAGGTGTGATGTAACACATTTTACAAGTTTTTCTGCCTAGTCACTCCTAAATGAAGGATAATACCCACTTGTCAATAGGAAGCTGTGTCCGTCCATGAACGAAAGAGTAATAATTGTTCCTTCAGGACAGCCTGTATGATCCCCTCAGGGGAGGTGGCCTGCTCCCCTCCCCGCCATTGGCTGCATGCTACAGACAGCTTGTGCGCCAAAAGTTTGAAGGAGGTCTCGGGGACCCGAGGGGTAGTCCAGAACTGGGCCTCTGGGCGATACAGCATAATAGTCCAGTACTGCCCATTTTAGGTCCTCATAGCTACGTTTCTTGAGAGGGTCCATCATTCGATAAGGCTCAGCACCCCCCCCCCTCTAGCAATCCTCCTACTCCAGATGAAACTCGAAAACTTAGAATATTGTGCAAAAGTTCATTTATTTCACTAATGCAACTTAATATATGAGATAGTTCAAGCTGTGATTTGTCATAATTCTGATGATTATGGCTTACAGGCTCATGAAAACCACAAATCCACAATCTCAGAAAATTTGAATATTGTGAAAAGGTGCAATATTCTAGCCTCAAAGTGTCCCACTCTAAACAACTAATTAAGCCAGAACACCTGCAAAGGGTTCCTGAGCCTTTAAATGGTCTCAGCCTGGTTCAGTAGGAATCACAATCATGGGAAAGACTGCTGACCTGACAGTTGTGCAGAAAACCATCATTGACACCCTCCATAAAGAGGGAAAGACTCAAAAGGTATTTGCAAAATAATTTGGATGTTCCCAAAGTGCTGTATCAAAGTACATTAATAGAAAGTTACGTGGAAGGGAAAAGTGTGGAAGAAAAAGCAGCAGGGATGACCGCAGTCTGGAGAGGATAGTCAGGGAAAGGTCATTCAAAAGTGTTGGGGACTTTCACAAGGAGTGGACCGAGGCTGGAGTCAGTGCATCAAGAGCCACCACACACAGACGGATCCTGGACATGGGCTTCAGATGTCGTATTCCTCTTGTCAAGCCACTCGTGTACAACAAACAACGTCAGAAGCGTCTTACCTGGGCTAATTTTGCATCTCATTTGAAAACCAAGGACCCAGAGTATGGAGGAAGAATGGAGAGGCCCTCACTGCAAGATGCTTGAAGTCCAGTGTGAAGTTTCCACAGTCTGTGTTGATTTGGGGAGCCATGTCTTCTGCTGGTGTTGGTCCACTGTGATTCATTAAGTTCAGGGTCAACACAGCCGTCTACCAGGAGATTTTGGAGCACTTCATGCTTCCTTCCGCAGACGAGCTCTATGGGGATGCTGACTTCATTTTCCAGCAGGACTTGGCACCTGCCCACACTGCCAAAAGCACCAAAACCTGGTTCAATGACTGTGGTATTACTGTGCTTGATTGGCCAGCAAACTCGCCTGACCTGAACTCCATAGAGAATCTATGGGGCATTGCCAAGAGAAAGATGAGACATGAGACCGAACAATGCAGAAGAGCTGAAGGCCGCTATTGAAACTTCTTGGTCATCCATAACACCTCAGCAGTGCCACAGGCTGATAGCTTCCATGTCACGCCACATTGAGGCAGTAATTGCTGCAAAAGGGGCCAAAACCAAGTACTGAGTACATATGCATACTTATACTTTTCAGAGGTCTGATTTTGTTCTATGTACAATCTTGTTTTATTGATTGCATGTAATATTCTAATTTTCTGAGATTGTGGATTTGGAGTTTTCATGAGCTGTAAGCCATAATCATCACGATTATGACCAATCATGGCTTGAACTATCTTGCTTTGCATGTAATGAGTCTATCTCATATATTAGTTTCACCTTTTAAGTTGCATTAGTGAAATAAATGAACTTTTGCACGATATTCAAATTTTTCGAGTTTCACCTGTATGTTCATTGACCCCAACACAAAAGGGGCATATGGTGCGACCCACATATTGTTTCTTGCAAGGGTAAGTTGACAGATAAATTATATGGTGTGTGGCACAGGTGGTAAAATGTTTTATCTGATAAGAACGGCCAGTCGCAGTGGACTTGAAGACCTCAGTTTTCCCCCTACCACAGGTGTTATGACATGCATTACACATACGGCAAAGGATAAAAAACCTTTCAACTGATGAAAAAAAATCAGTTCTCATTGGAGGGTCCGCCACATTTGGTGCGACACTCCCCTGCATAGATGTGGCACCTCGATAGATAACTCTGGCTCGATCTGGAAGTACAGGTCCAAGATAACGGCCATTTTTCAAAACCTTCCAATGATTACTAATGATGTCTTTAATCTGTTTATGTTTGACTGAAAACTTTGTAAAAAAACACCATTTGAACTTTTTTGATCATCTTTCTGGCGGACCCCATCCACCAACGAGTTCCTATCCAAATTTTTAGAATTTCAGCATTAATATCCTTGGCTAAATACCCCTTATCAATAAATCAACGCTTGACGACCAAAGACTGATCTATAAAGTCAGATAAATTGGTACAATTGCAATGTAATCGCAAAAATTGGCTACGGGGGACTGACTTTATCCAAGCGTTGTTGTCACAAGTGTCAACTGGGATGTAACCATTCCTATCAGTTGATTTGAAATGCGTTTTTATCTCCAACTGATGATTAATGACATTCATTTCTAAGTCTAGGAAATGTATTGTGGTTGTGCTAGCCTCGTAAGTTAGTGAGATGCCCCTATTGTTAATATTCAAATATGTCATAAAATTGTTTAAAGAATCTAGGTCTCCGTCCCAAAGGAGGAGGATGTCGTCTATGTACCTTGCCCAAAATACCAGTTCTGGTATCCTATGGGCATAGACGACATCATCCTCCCACTTGCCCATAAACAGATTCGCCAAACTAGGGGCAAATTTGGACCCCATGGCGACACCTTTTTCGTTGTAAAAATAGAAGGTGTAATTAAACCAGAAATAATTGTGTTTGGTTGCAAATTCAAGCAAATCCATAATATAATTTTGTTGCTGTAGGGGCACAATACCATCTTGAGAGAGATAATATTTTACAGCTGAAAGACCCAACTGGTGGGGAATACAGGTGTATAAGGCAGCAACATCTGCTGTTACCAGAATGCAGTCTCTGGGATAGTCTACACTTTGCAATAATTTGATGGTATCCTTAGTATCTCTTAACCACTTCCCGCCCAGCCTATAGCAAAATGACGGCCGGGCGGTGGTTCAGTTATCCTGACTGGACGTCATATGACGTCCAGCAGGATAACAGCCGCTGCGCGCCCGTGGGGGCACGCATCGTGGCGATCGGAGATGCGTTGTGTCAGTCTGACACACCGCTACACCGATCTAGGTAAAGAGCCTCCGACAGAGGCTCTTTACCACGTGATCAGCCATGTCCAATCACGGCTGATCACGATGTAAACAGGAAGAGCCATTGATCCGCTTTTCCTCACTCGCGTCTGACAGACACGAGAAGAGGAGAGCCGATCGGCTGCTCTCCTGACAAGCAGGTCTGTGCTGATTGTTTATCAGCGCAGCCCCCCCTCGGATGCCCACCCAGGACCACCAGGATGCTACACTGGACCACCAGGGAAGGCCACCACACTGGACCATCAGGTATGCCAACTAGGCCACCAGGCAGCTGCCATCCAGTGGCAAACAAAAATGCCAACCAGTGCCACCAGTGATGCCTATCAGTGTAGTTCATCAGTGCCGCCTTTCAGTGCCCATCAGAGCCAATCAGTGCTGCCTATCAGTGCCCAGCAGTGCCATCTATCAGTGCCACCTATAAGTACCCATCAGTGCAGCCTTTCAGTGCCCATTAGTGTCGCCTATCAGTGCCGCCTATCAGTGCCCATCAGTGTCACCCACAAGTGCCGCATATCAGTGCCCATTAGTGCTGCCTATCAGTGACATCTCATTGGTGCCGCCTTATCAGTGCCCATCAGTGAAGGAGGAAATGTACTTTTTTACTAAATTTTATAACAGAAACAAATAAAAAAATTATTTTTTTCAAAATTTGTGTTTTTTTTATTAGTTTAGCAAAAAATAAAAACCGCAGAGGTGACCAAATACCACCAAAAGAAAGCTCTATTTGTGGGAACAAAATGATAAAAATGTAGTTTGGGTACAGTGTAGCATGACCGCGCAATTGTCATTTAAACAGCAACAGCGCTGAAAGCTGAAAATTGGCTTGGGCAGTAAGGGTGTGAAGTGCCTGGTATTGAAGTGGTTAAATAAGATGGCATTCTCTTGACTAAAGGCTGGAGGTAAAAATCAATATATTTGCCCACTTGTCCAGTGACGGAATCGATGCCACTCACTATCGGTCGTCCCGGTGGGTGTAAAGGGTCTTTGTGTACCTTAGGAAGGTAGTATAAAGACAGGGATTCTAGGGGCGGCAGGTACCAAATAAGATTTTGCTTTTGTCTAGGATCCCCTTACTCGCACCTTTATCTACCAACTTAATCAGTTCTCTCTTCTATTTAATAGTGGGGTCACCAGGCAACTTTGTATACGTATTTGCATCACTGAGTATTCTGGTATTTAATCTTGTCCAGAACTACGATGCCCCCACCTTTATCCACTGGGCAGATAACTATATTTTTTCTCTCACATAATTGTTTCAAACCTAATTTAATGTCTGAGTGTTCACTTATTCTCTTAACGGGCAAATGATCTAAGTATTTAAGAGCTAAATCTCGAAACACATTGATAGAAGGGGCCTGGAGGATTGAAGCGGAAGGCATTTGAAAGCCCTGAATTTTTTTTTGCTTGTTTGGCTCCTTGCTGCTGGCAGAGGGCCCATGTTATCTGGTAAGAGTACCCGACCATCCTGTCTGGTGGTGGCTGCACATTGGATGGTGAATTCTTTCCATGGTGGTTTCCTTCTCCAAGGGGCATAGCGAATTCTTTTCATGGTGGCTCTCCTTCATAGAGGCAGAACATCCATCTTCCACCGTTCATGAACTGTTTTTCACTTGAAGTCACTTTTACCTGTTTGAACTCACTCATGTCTTTTTTAGATTCAGTCTGATGGACATTGTGGTTCATTATTGCTTTGTACAATTGTTTTATCACTATTATTTTACACATGTTGTAGGTGACAGTGACAGTCATTGGCCATCAATATAGTGTTGCAGCGTCACTAGTTAACCGCTTAAGGACCGCCGCACGACGTTTACGCGTCAACAGAATGGCACGGCTGGGCAAATGGGCGTACAGGTACGTCCCCTTTAATTTGGCGCCGCCGGCACGCTCGCGACCCTGTCGCGAGCTCCATGACCGTGCCCACAAACTCGATGTCCGCCGGTGTCCCGCGATCGGGTCACAGAGCTGAAGAACGGGGAGATGTCAGTGTAAACACAACATCTCCCCGTTCTTCCTAGTGACAGGTCACTGATCGAATGCTCCCTCTCATCAGGAGCAGCAATCAGTGACGTGTCAGTCGTAGCCACGCCCCCTAACAGTTATAATCACTCCCTAGGACACACTTAACCCCTTCAGCGCCCCCTACAGGTTAATCCCTTCACTGCCCGTGTCATTTTTACAGTAATCAGTGCATTTTTATAGCATTGATCGCTGTAAAAATGACAATGGTGTCAAAAGTGTCCGATGTGTCCGCCATAACATCGCAGTCATGATAAAAATCGCAGATCGCCGCCAATACTAGTGAAAAAAAAAATATATATTAATAAAAATGCCATAAAACTACCCCCTATTTTGCAGACGCTATAACTTTTGCACAAACCAATCAATAAACGCTTATTGCAATTTTTTTACCAAAAATATGTAGAAGAATACGTATCGGCCTAAACTGTGGAAAAAAATTTTTTTTTTATATATTTTTTGGGGATATTTATTATAGCAAAAAGTAAAAAAGATTGCATTTTTTTCAAAATTGTCGCACTATTTTTGTTTTTAGCGCAAAAAATAAAAACCGCAGAGGTGATCAAATACCACCAAAAGAAAGCTCTATTTGTGGGAAAAAAAAGGACATCAATTTTGTTTGGGATCCACGTCGCACAACCGCGCAATTGTCCGTTAAAGCGACGCAGAGCCGAATTGCAAAACGTGGCCTGGTCTTTGGCCAGCCAAATGGTCCGGGGTTTAAGTGGTTAATTTAACATAGTTTCCTATGGGACACATTTACGTCTATCAGCCGCTGCATATTTGTAAAGGGTCAAGGACTTTTGTAATGCAAAACGGTGCTTTTTTTGGTTCAATAGACTACAATGGAGAAGCTGCAGAGATGCATGTAGTGCGTTTTTGCAGCAATTTGCATTTTTTAATCTGCCCAACAACAAATTGCCCAAAATAAAGCATAAAAAAAATGCAAAACACAAATCGCAGCAAAATTGCGCATGCAAAAAGCAGTGTAGAAACGGATTAAAAGCAAACTGCATAGGTGTGAACCGAGCTTTATGCTGGCCATACACATATCGATTTTCGGACGAGAATATTCATACAATTTTAAAATGAATGTATTTCTGAACGAAAACTACATACACCGTCTGAAAATTCCAAGTTTTCTATTCTGCTCCTTCGAACTTTCCCATCACTGTGGTCGAAAAGAATGTCAATTTGACCCAGCTGAAGGAAGACATTGTTTTTGTATGGCCAGCATATAATATATTACAGTTCTGTCTGAAAATCGTCTAAAACAGTCTTTAAAAATTTTTTTCTTTAAATAAAAAATTTGTCTGATGATATTTACAAGATTAAATAGTGTATACAGTATATATTTTCTGTCTGTTATGCCCTATACACACGATTGGAATTCCGATGGAATTTTTCATCCGAATTCTGTTCAAAGCTGTCTTGCATACACACCATCAGACCAAAATCTGACCGTCCAAAACACGGTGACGTACAACACGTACGACGTTACTATAATTTGCTGATTTCGTGTTACCGCATGTTAGTAAAAGTTTGGTGTTAGCCGATTACCGCTTAATATTTATTAAGATAGTTTGGAGACCTGGCTTTAAAATAAAATACGAAGATTCATGAGATCACAAGGAACAAAGAAATAAGTTTGTCAGAACTCGGTGTGAATATCCGCAGCGAAAAAATAGGATTTTTGTACTCACCATAAAATCCTTTTCTCTGAGTTCGTCAAAAAGCAGTACAAACTTAAAAAGGAGGGGTGGGTGCTGTGTCCGTCCATGAACTCAGAAAAAGGGATTTTACGGTGAGCACAAAAATCCTATTTTCTCTTTCGTTCATGGACGGACACAGCCTTAATCTTGACAAGTGGGACGTCCCAAAGCAGTGTCAAAAAATGAGGAGTGGGAACAGCATAAAAATGAACTTCACACCAAAACAAAACAGAGCTCCTCAACTGAGGAGTTGCAACTCTAAACTGCCGCCTGCAAAACTTTGCGGCCGAAAGAAGCATCCGAAGATGGACCTATATCAACCTTGTAGAATTTAGTAAAAGTGTGAACGGACGACCTGGTCGCCGCCTTACACAATTGGGAAACAGACGCTTGATGTCGGAAAGCCCAAGAGGCACCTATTGCCCTGGTCGAATGCGCCGTGACTGGAAAGGGGGATGCCCGACCCTTTATGGCGTAAGCCTGAATCACTATCTGTCGGATCCACCTCGAGAGATGGTAGCCGACGAGACCGCTAGGCCCTTCTTGGGACCAACCACTGAAACAAACAGTGAGTCTGACCTCCGGAACGGAGCAGTAGCAGATAAGTATACTCTCAGAGCTCGGACAACGTCCAAGGAATCCAACGCCGACTCCTTAGGATTCGACGGATGAGGACACAACGATGGAAGTACAATGTCCTCATTGAGATGAAAAGCCGAAACGACCTTAGGAAGAAAGGAAGGCTGTGGACGCAGCACCACCTTATTCTTGTGGAAGACCAGATAGGGAGCCTTGCATGACTAGGCTGCCAGCTCAGAAACCCGTCTAACTGACGTAACAGCCACCAAAAAGACCACTTTCTGAGAAAGTCAGAGAGTGAGTCGCCAGAGGTCGCTGAAAAAAGACAGCCAGGGCAGATATTTGCCCTTTAATCGTACTTAAGGCAAGCTTTTGGTCAACCCCACGCTGTAAGAACAGCAGGACTATGGAAACCAAATAAGTACGCGGATGCCACCTCATTTCCTCACACATGGATATGTAGGCCTTCCAAGTGCGATGGTAAACCTTCCTAGAGGACGACTTCCGAGCACTCATGGTAGAGATCACCGAATCTGACAGGCCCCGGTCTTTCAGCACCTGGCGCTCAATAGCCATGCCATTAAAGCCAGCGACTGTAAAGCAGGATGAAGTATGGGACCTTGCGACAGCAGGTCCTTTCGTAGTGGTAGACGCCAAGGGACGTCTGCTACCAGACGTACTAGATCGGCATACCAAGGACGCCAAGGCCAATCTTGAGCGATCAGGATCATTGGAATCCCCTCTGCCTCCACTTTGCAAAGCAGATGAGGGAGGAGCTTCAGGGTATTGAGGTTTGTGGCCCGGTCAAGGGACTCATGGGCAGACGCGACGGACGCGTTGGTGGCACCGTGGGGTGACCGGGCCACAAACCTCAATACCTTCCAATTGAGACGGAACGCCAGGAGATCTACGTCTGGCGTGCCCCATCTTTGGCAGAGGAGCTGAAACACATCCGGGTGTAGAGACCACTCTCCTTGGTCCAGCATCTGGCGACTCAGGTAGTCCGCCTGCCAGTTTTCCACACCCGGAATGTATACGGCCGACAGGGCCGATACACTCCTTTCTGCCCACCTCAGGATGCAAGCGACCTCTGACGCTGCAGCCGAGCTTCTTGTTCCTCCTTGATGATTGACATATTCCACCGCCGTGGCGTTGTCCGACTGGATCCTGACTGGACGCCCTTGCAGCCTCTGAGACCACGAGGAGAGGCACTGCCTGATCGGCCGGAGTTCCAGGAAATTGATAGGCAGGCGGGATTCCTCTGGAGTCCATCGACCTTTCGTCGACTGAACCCCCCAGACTCCACCCCAACCGGTAAGGCTGGCGTCCGTCGTGATCACCATCCAGTAAAAAGGAAGGAACGACTTCCCGGACAGAAGTGCCGGTGATGTCAGCCACCAAACTAGGGAGGTCCTGACTAGGTGGCTCACCCGGATTTGACAATCCAGGCATTTGTCCCATCTGGACAGAATTTCCATCTGCAACACTCGGGTGTGATATTGCGCATACGGAATCGCCTCGAAGGAGGCTACCATGAGGCCCAGGACTCGCACGCAAAAGCGGAGAGACGACCATCGTTTGGATGCCAACTGCTGCACCGCAGCCCGAAGGGTCTGCAATTTTTCCACAGGGAGAAAAACCTTTGCCTCTGAGGAATCCAGAATCAATCCCAGATACACTAGGCGTTGAGTCGGCACCAACACTGACTTTTGCGTGTTTAGCACCCAACCAAAGTCTCGGAGGATCTGACAGGTTATAGACACGTTCTCCTCTAATTCTGAGCTTGAAGCGGCCCTCAGAAGAAGATCGTCCAAGTAGCCCACGATATCGATGCCCCGCTGCCTTAGCAGGGCCAGAAATGGGGCGAGCACCTTGGTGAACACAATGGGTGCCGATGCCAGGACAAACGGGATGGCCACAAATTGATAGTGGTCCTCCCCAACTGCGAAGCACAGAAATCTCTGATGCCTGGAGCATATGGGAACATGCAGGTATGTGTCCTTGATGTCCAAGGACGCCAGAAAGTCCCCTGGATGGAGAGCAGTGACTACAGAGCGAACCAACGCCATCCGGAATCTTTGTACTCTCACAAGGCAATTGAGTGTCTCGAGATCCAGGATTGGACGAACCCCATCCTTCACTGGTACTACGAACAGATTTGAGTAAAACCCTTGAAACCATTCATGCACTGGGACAGGAATGATCACCCCGCGTACCAGCAGATCCTGGACCGCCCCATACAGGGCCTCCCGACGCGTCGGCTGAAGTTGGAGGGAAAAAATCTGATCGGCGAGCAAGAGAGAAAATCTTGTAGCCTGAGAAAATTACTTTGCAAACCCACTGGTTGGAGATCAGAGATGTCCACCAAGTCGCGAATTTGCGAAGACGTCCCCCCACCCGAGAGATGGGTGGGGGCAGACCTTCATGCGGATGTAGATTTGTCCGCAGGCTTGTTGGGCTTGCAAAACCAGGCATGCTTTTGTCCCTGAGCAGGCGCTTTATCGGCCTGGGATCTTTTACCTGCAGCACTGGGTGGATGAAAAAAACGCTTGTGTGTAGTGAAGGGGGGCGTTTGCCTATGGCGTGGCTCCTTACCCTTTTTGGATTGTGGGAGCAGCGTGCTCTTACCTCCTGTGGCATCCTTAATGATGTCATCCAGAGAGGCTCCAAAAAGTCTGTCGCCCTAAAAGGGCAGATCCAACAGGGCCTTCTTGGAAGATTGGTCCGCAGACCAGCACTTTAGCCAGATCAGGCAGCGCAACATCACCGTATAAACCGAGACTCTGGACAGCAAGGGGATAGTATCCATGTCTGACTCACAGACAAACCTAAGGCCCTGTACCAACTGGTCGGCCAAAGCTACCTTGTCCGGAGGTGCCCACTCAGTAAGTGTCTGAGACACCAAAGCCCCAGCCATTGCCGGACGCACCACTGAGCCCACTACTGTGTATAGGTAGCGGGAGATTGCCTCAGCCTTCTTGTCCGCAGGGTCCTTAAAGACAGGAGCCCCTTCCACTGGAATCATGGTTACTTTGTTAAGTCTGGACACGGGGGGGGGGTCCACTATCGGGGGAGAGGTCCATTTTTTCAGGAAACTCTTCTCAAAGGGGTACCGGACCGCCAAATTTTTTGGGGCCGAAAAAAACTTACGGAACCCAAAGGGAACCGTCGTCTCAGCTGCTTCTGCAGAATTCTTTATCTTTAGCGTATCACGCACTGCAGTGATAAGATCAGATACCAAAGCCTTTTTGCGTGCTGACCTGGACCCAGAGTCATCCTCATTGTCCAACCAGTCACGGTCCGAGGCCTCTGACACATCAGAATCAGGGCCATGAGCCACAGCTGGGCCTGGCTCTGCATCAGAATTATCCCCAGAAGATGGCGGGGGGAGGGGGCGCTTCCTACCCCCCGTGTTCTTCCGATGTCATGCTGACCCACGCGCCTAACACCCACAGGGACTCCAGGCAAGGTATCAACAGCCCACCCTCCTATCTGCTACAGAGATGCGGGGTTCCCCAGAGGACTCACCACCCTTAGAACAGTCACTGTTACTGCTGCCGTCTGCTCCCGCCTGAGATGCTCTTTCCACAGCTGCCTGTGTTAGTCTGACCCTCCGTCAGCGTGTCTGTTTATTTTGCACGGGTAAAATGCACCCTAAAGGCCAGAGACTTCCACAAAATGGCTGCCGAGCGGCCGTGCTGAAAAACGGGCGCGGACCACAAGAAAATGGCCACCAAGCGGCAAATAGAGCCAAGCAGGCACAGACCACAAGAAAGTGGCCGCCGAGCGGTAGATGGAGGCCAAAACGGGCGCGGACCACAAGAAAATGGCCGCTGACAGCATGGAGGGAGAAACACACAGGTAAGCAAAAACTGACATTTCTAATGGCAGCCCACTAGCACCCCAGAAGCAGACATACAGCGCAGTTCCCGCTCCAGATGGAGCCCCCTCAGGTGAACCCCCGGCCCCCAGCAGCCAGCCTAGCTCGCAGAGCCCAGGGAGGAGGGAAGGAAGGGAGAGAGGAAAGAAAGGGTAAAACCACTTACTTGATATCTCCAGGAATGTCCAGCTATGTCCTCCTGCCGAAGCAGGGGAAGCTACTTACCCTTCCTGCGTGGATTATGCTGGAAACATCCCAGACAGACCATCTTCCGCGCGGTTACGGAGGTGACTGTCGGCCTGGCATGCTGTGATTCAGCCATAGAGACCGGTCATATGCATGCCCTGGTGCGCGAAGCTCACTGGCCACCCATACAGCGACGGGCATGTCATGAAAAACCCAGCGCGTAGCTAGGGTCGGCACACGCTCGATGGCTGAAACTGGGGAGACTACAAGGATCTGGGATCCAGCCTGTCACCCAGTCGGCAGTTGATCTAGGATCGCAGGAACAAAAACGTAGAAAAAAAACCCCGGACCTATGGGCCCGAAGGGAGCCATGTCCTTCTCCTATGCTAGGCAGAAAAAAACTGATCTGCGAGATGCAGAGAGAGGGGTTATACCCAGAGGGTCCGCCCCCTGGGCGGTACTGTATAAGGTGTGATGTGTTTAACACTTTCTACAAGTTTTCTGCCTAGTCACTCCTGAATGAAGGCTAATACCCACTTCTCAAGATTAAGGCTGTGTCCGTCCATGAACGAAAGAGAAATAAAATTTGTTCTAGCATTAGAAAGAAGAAAAGAATGCGCTACATTTGATGCATTAATTTGCAGCATGACGAATGTGCCATCTCCATTACGAACGCTAGTTTTACCAGAACGAGCACTCCCGTCTCCTAATTTAGTCTGAGCATGCGTGGATTTTTCTCCGATGGAGTTCCACACAATCGGAATTTCCTATCGTTTTTTTTTTTCATCGGAAAAATGTAAAAAACATGTTCTATTTTTTTACACTGATGGAAAAAAGTCTGATGGGGCCCACACACAATCGGAATTTCCGATGAAACAAGTCCATCGGCTATGATTAAGCACTGAGTCACAGTGCGAAACGCGTCAGCTCCTGTATGCTGCTTTCCATGCTGTGATATGTTTTTTACATTTTTGTTATAATAAACCACCATTTTTGGAGTGCGGCTGTCCAAGCATTTTTTCCTGTTCTCTACATTGTGATATGCACTGCCTGCACCCACGGCTCTAGGACCTTGTGAAGCATTTTTCAGCTATACCTGAGCGGTTACTCCCTTTTCCATCGGACTTTTGTCATCGGAAATTCGGATCGTGTGTACAGGGCATAATTCTCAGGGTTGATTAGAGATTTTGCTCTCTAACCATATAGTTGGTTATTTATATTTACCAAAAAATGAAAGAAATCCTGCGAGCCACCACTGCCCAGACGCTTATATTAAATGAATAATCCAAAAGCTGCTAGCGTTAAACACGTCACATATATCGTGCAAAGACAAAATGGATAAATTGGATACGCTGCGCTAAAAAATTATATTAATAATAGCGTACACTGATACTATGTGTAATACCTCCAAGTTATTAAATCAAATAGGAAATAAATAAATATCAGATAAGTGAATACATAAATAAATGCATATGGCTTACAATAAAAATGTAATTCAAAGTGCCTGGTGCATAACTGTGTTCAAAAAACATAAGCGAAAAACAAATAATACATCAAAAGTGCTCATGTTATGTGCTGTTATAAAGTGTCAAATTATGTCATTAACCACTTAATTAACGGACCAATATGCAGCATAAGGACCAGGCCCCTTTTTGCGATTCGGCACTGCGTCGCTTTAACTGACAATTGCGCGGTCGTGCGACGTGGCTCCCAAAAAAAATTGACATCCTTTTTTTCCCACAAATAGAGCTTTCTTTTGGTGGTATTTGATCACCTCTGCGGTTTTTATTTTTTGCGCTATAAACAAAAATAGAGCGACTATTTTGAAAAAAATGCAATAGTTTTTACTTTTTGCTATAATATATATCCCCCAAAAATATCTGTAAAAAAATTTTTTTTCCTCAGTTTAGGCCGATACATATTCCTCTACATATTTTTGGTTAAAAAAAAAAAACGCAAAAAGGGTTTGGTTTGCGCAAAAGTTATAGCGTTTACAAAATAGGGGATAGTTTTATGGCATTTTTATAAAAAAAAATTTTTTTTACTAGTAATGGCAGCGGTCAGTAATTTTTTTCTTGACTGCGACATTATAGCGGACACATCGGACACTTTTTTGGGACCATTGTCATTTTCACAGCTATAAAAATGCACTGGTTACTGTGAAAATTACACTGACAGTGAAGGGGTTAACCAGGAGTGGGCGCTGTAGAGATTAAGTGTGCCCTGATGGGTTTTGCTTACTGTGGGGGGGGCGGCGTGGCTTAGCGTGTGACGTCACTGATCGTCGTTCCCTATGACAGGGAACAACAGATGTTCAGCGACAGGCTCACTAGGAAGCACGGGAGAGGTTTGTTTACACATACCTCTCCCTATTCTACCTCTCTGTGACCCGATCACGGGACACCAGCGGCGATTGGGTCCGCTGTTCCCGCGGGGACGGTCACGGAGAAGAGGAGCTGGTCGCGAGCGCGCCGCCGGCGGCACGTTTGCGACCCGCGGCTGGGCTCTTAAAGGGGACGTACCTGTACGCCCATGTGCCCAGCCGCGCCATTCTGCCAATGTACATCGGCGTGCGGCAGTCCTCAAATGGTTAACAATACAGGAAAAATTGGTGGTTCAGGTCATATGACAAAGTGCTCATGTGCATATGAGTAACATCCAGCTGCGTTGCTGATAACGTGATGATAGTCCGTGTAGTTCAAAAACAATTTAATATGTAATCCAAGACGTGCTAGGGTGTCATCACTCAGGTGCCCCCCTTAGGTAATAAACGCTCAGCCTGGAGCGTGCGACTTTGCAATTAAGCCAAGTCAAAGCACGCATTTGAACCACCTCTGGGCTCTTTAATAGTATCAGGCTCCTGGGTTCCTCAACGTATCCATCCGGGATATATGAAAGGAAAACTCGATAGTGCAATAAAGTTTTAAACAATTTATTAGCTAAAGCAAAAATCCCCTTATGGGGTACTCGCACAGATCGGGTGCGTCAGTGCACCATTCTATGATAAACATAAACAAGGTATACCAAGTTGGTATCGGGATGATACGAGCGTCCTCCTTAGCTTCACAAGCTGCCTGTCGTGCCGTTCTGACCCCTCCCCAACGCGTATCGATACAGGGCTATCGTATCTACTTTTTCCTGTATTATTGTTCTGTATTAATTACATATTTGGACACTTTATAACAGCACATGAGAACTTTTAATGTATTATTTGTTTACGCTTAGGTTTTATTGAACACAGTTATGCACCAGGCACTTTAAATTAAGTTTTATTGTATGCCATATGCATTTAGTTATGTATTCACGTATCTGAATTTTATTTCCCATTTGATTTAATAACTTGGAGGTATTACACATAGTATCAGTGTAGTCCATTATTAATATCAATTCTTAGCGCAGCGTATCTTATTTATTTATTTATATTTACCACTGCATATAGATATTTAAGAATAAATTGCCTTTTCTTTAAAGGTTATTATCCATTTAATCGAAACAATAATAAGCCAACTAATCGATTATGAAAATAATCGCTAGTTGCAGCCCTAATATATGCATAACTGTTTTTCTCCTCTTGGGCATGAGAATACACGAGACACATGTGACGATTATCCCTATACGAGTAGAGAGGACGATAGTTATGCGAGATCCCCATATAACTATAATCAGACCAACCCTGGTCATTACAAATATTGGGGTTTTCCCAGGGAAACACACAGCTACGAAAGAGGCCCTGACAAAAGAGAGGCTCCAGAGGGGGGAGGCACGCCCAAAGGAAAAAGGCAAAGAACTTAATAGGCCAAGGGATTTTCAATCTTGGCCAAGTATCATTGACTGATTCTGATAAATTAACCATTGATTAAAGGATTAAAATTTTTCCCACCCAGAAAATGTAATACATTTAGCACTTTTATAGATGTGCATAAGTACATTAGAAAATTAAACATACAGAGACATTTCATTGCTAACCCGGGAGGAACACAACCTCCGGCTTTTGCAGATCCCTCCCTCTTTAATCCACCAAGCTCTTTGGCCCCTTCTAGCAATGTGTTTCGAGGTTTAGTTCTTAAAGACTTAGATAATTTGCCCATTTAGAGAATAAGCAAACACCCAGACATTAAATAAGGTTTGAAACAATTATGTGAGAGAAAAAATATAGTTATCCGCCCAGCGAATAAAGGTGGGGACATAGTAGTTCTGGACAAGATTGAATACCAGAATGAGACGTCCAGAATACTCGGTGATGCCAATACGTATACAAAGTTGCCGGATGACCCCACTAATAAATCGAAGAGAGAACTGATTAAGTTGGTAGATTAAAGTGCGAGTAAGGGGATCCTAGACAAAGGAGAAATCTTATTTGGTACCTGCCGCCTCTAGAATCCCTTGTCTTATACTACCTCCCAAGGTACACAAAGAACATTTACACCCACTGGGACTACCTATAGTGAATGGCATTGATTCCGTCACCGCATGAGTGGGCAAATATATTTTTACCTCCAGCCTTTAGTCAAAAGAAAACAATCTTATTTAAGAGATACCAAGGATACCATCAAATTATTGCAAAGTGTAGACTATCCCAGAGACTGCATTCTGGTAACAGCAGATGTTGCTGCCTTATACACCTGTATTCCCCACCAGTTGGGTCTTGCAGCTGTAAAATATCATCTCTCTCAAGATGATATTGTGCCCCTACAACAACAAAATCATATAATGATTTGCTTGAATTTGCAACCAAACACAATTATTTTTGGTTAATTAACACCTATTTACAACAGAAAAGGTGTCGCCATGGGGGCCAAATTTTCCCCTAGTTTGGCGAATCTGTTTATGGCCAAGTGGGAGGAGGATGTCGTCTATGCCCATAGGAGACCAGAACTGGTACTTTGGGCAAGGTACATAGACGACATCCTCCTTCTTTGGGATGGAGACCTAGATTCTTTAAACAATTTTATGACATATTTGAATATTAACAGGGCATCTCGCTAACTTACGAGGCTAGCACTACCACAATAAATTTTTTAGACTTAGTCATTATTCATCAGTTGGAGATAAAAACGCATTTCAAATCAACTGATAGGAATGGTTAGATCCCAGTTGACAGTTGTGACAACAACGCTTGGTTAAGGTCAGTCCGCCATAGCCAATTTTTGCGATTATGTCGCATTTGTACTAATTTATCTGACTTTATATATCAGTCTTTGGTCGTCAAGCGTTGATTTATTGATAAGGGGTATTTAGCGAAGGATATCGATGCTGAAATTCAAAAAGTTTCCATTTTGGATAGGAACTCGTTGGCGGATGGGGTCCGCCAGAAAGATGATCAAAAGTTCAAATGGTCTTTTTTTTACGAAGTTTTCAGTCAAACATTAACAGATTAATGAAATCATTAGTAAGCATTGGAAGGTCTTGAAAAATTATCGTTATCTGGGTCCTGTACTTCCAGATCGAGTAAGAGTTATCTAAAGGGGTGCCAAATCTATGCAGGGGAGTGTCGCAGCAAATGTGTCCGACCCTCCAATGAGAACTTTTTCCTCAGTTGAAAGGTTTTTATCCTTGCCGTAGGTGTAATGTATGTCATCATAACACCTGCAGTAGGAGGAAAACCGAGGTCTTCAAGTCCACTGCGACTGGCCGTTCTAATTTGATGAAACATTTTACCACCTGTGCCACACACCTTATAAGTTTATCTGTTAACTTGCCCTTGCAAGAAACAATCTGTGGGTCGCACCATCCGCCCCTTTCCTGTTAGGGTCAATGAACATATTATGAATAAAAAGAAAGGCAAGACCAATCAGTGTTCTGAAACATTATCTTCGCCACCACAATAGAGACCCCTCAGGTGCCCAGTTTTTAATTATAGATAAATTCATCTCACATTGGAGAGGTGATTCCACCATTAGAGGTGTATCACATTTAGAGACTTTCTGGATATACTAATTAAAATCTTATTGGCCCCATGGCATGAATGTTGATTGGGACATTAACGCGTTCATCAACAAATCTTAATGGAACGAGTTCTATATCCATTTTAGGTATATTTTTGTCTATATTTGTAACCTTTTTATTTTATATATCACCAGATCCATTTGCAATTTACATTACACATTTTTAACATATTTTTTATGCTTCAACTTTTATGCTTATATTTGCAGTCAGGTTGCACATAATTCATATATTCATCTATGATATGCCATTACAGTACCGATGTGGTTATGTCATGTGACACGCGGCCCAGGTATGGGTGGACGTGTTGGCCGTGTATGCCTTTTATTTTAAATTTGCATAAGGACTTGTCACCTGACAGCCGTATGTAGTGAGGCATATATTGTCATGTGTATAGGACGCCTGCCCATCGTGAGGCTTGGCTATGAGGCTGGGCGCCATTTTGGTTTATCACAATGTCACATCACGTGTCAGCGGACCAAAGCGAGGCTTGTTTCGCGCCACAGCCGCCATATTAAGATTCAGGATCTTATCACATGATGGTACGTGTCAGCGGACCAAAGTGAGGCTTGGTTCGCGCAACTGGCGCCATTGTGTTTAGACTTTAGGATCCTATATTGAACAGGTGGAGGCTTGGAGCGCACGCCAGACGCCACATTGGATTCATTTCCGGTCGGGCGGATGTGTGGTCACGCCGACACCATTGGAAAATTGATTATGACAACTATATATGGGCACAGTTCATGGGGGGCCAGCCTATACCCCAGATGACATTTTAGCGGATGAAACGCATCAGAACTTACTGTGCTGTCTCAATGATACTGTGTTCTACTCCATTCCTTGTGATCACAATTATAGTGCCTGTATTTGTCTACATTGATGTAAGTGCATTATTTTATTCAATAAAACAGTAGTTAAGGATTTTACGCTATGTGGCGATTTCTTCCTTCTATGATCCCTTTTCTGATTGGGGGAACCTAAGACTTTTTTGGACGCTGGATCCGTAATTGCTGTGCATCCTGTATGCTGGTTCCTGTATAGTCCAAGACTCTCCGGTTTTTTTTTTTTTGCTTGTTTGGCTCCTTGCTGCTGGCAGAGGGCCCATACTATTTGGTAAGAGTACCCGATCATCCTGTCTGGTGGTGGCTGCACATTGGATGGTGAATTCTTTCCATGGTGGTTTTCTTCTCCAAGGTGCATAGGGAATTCTTTCCATGGCGGCTCTCCTTTATAGAGGCAGAACATCTATCTTTCACCGTTCATGAACTGTATTTCACTTGAAGTCACTTTTACCTGTTTGGAATCACGTCTTTTTTAGATTCAGTCTGATGGACATTGCGTTTCATTATTGCTTTGTACAATTTTTTTATCACTATTATTTTACACATGTTGTAGGTGCCAGTCATTGGCCATCATTATAGTGTTGCACGGTCACTTTAATTCTTTGCATATTTGCACGTATATTCATTTTTCAGCGCTGCACTTTATCCCTCATTCACATTGCACAATTTGTCTAATTGTAGTGCTAGCAGCTTGCCAATTTCAATTGGTGGCACAGTAGTTTTTATAATTCACAGATATCCCAGTCCCTTTCTCAGCATTGAAGATAAATGAAGAAACTGAAGCTGAGTAACACACACAGGTTACTCTGCTCAGTTTTCACAGGACAGAGAGTGATCGGTAATAAACGCTCACTATGTCCTATTTAGAAAAGGAAGGGGATGGTAAATGACATTTACCGGCCCCTTTCTCCGCTCTCCATCCTAACAGTTCCCAACCACAGCCCGCGTGAGAGGAAAGGAGGGAAGCTGGCTGCGGGGGACGAGGGGGGGGGGGGCGGAAGAGGAAGACGCAGAGGGCTGGATGAGGACGACACGGAGGGGGCCAGTGAAGAAGGGGGGTGGAGAACACACCAGGCGCTGCAGGAGGAAGACACAAGGGACAGTCAGTGATGATCGGTGCAGCGGGGGACAGCTGTGAGCACCGATCTCCCTGCATAGCTTTTCATCAGCAGCTTTTCTCCTTCTCTCCCTTCCGCGGCTGTCAGCTGGAAAGCCATGCATGCAGGGGGATCGGTCCTCACAGCTGTTCCTCTACTGCACCGATCATCCCTGTCTGTCACTGGACAATCATCCATGTGTATGTGTGCAGGAGTGACGGGGCCATGAGCGCACTATGCTTTTGCCCAGAACGCGCTCTGCCTCTCCTGTGTGCGTTCTTTTCACTCCCCAGGTGCAAGGCTCGTCCTATGGCCAAGAGGAGTGTGGAGGTGGGCGGAGAGTCTGGTAACATCAAGAGTCCGCCCACCGAGTGCCATAAAATAGACCCGCCCACTGAATCTGGAGTTTTGGGGGGCTCCAAATACAGAAGGGGGAGATATTCCAAAGGTAAGTATACATGCAGGAGACATGTATATACCTATAGATCAGCACTATGCCAGAACTTTGTTAATGATTAGAGTGGGTTTACATCATCTTTAACTAGGCTATATTGTACATTACAGCTACTAAAATATAGGGGGGACTAGCTATTTTATTTTTATATTTGGAATTATTTTCTTGTGGAACAGTTCCAACACTTGAGGAATTGTAAATCATTATTAGGGGCTGACGCATGTAGAGACATGTTAACACGCACTTGACACAAGACATTAACCACTTCAGTCCCGGACCATTTCGCTGGCCAAAGACGAGCACTTTTTGAGATTCGGCACTGCGTCGCTTTAACGGACAATTGCGCGGTCGTGCGACGTGGCTCCCAAACAAAATTGAATTCCTTTTTTCCCCACAAATAGAGCTTTCTTTTGGTGGTATTTGATCACCTCTGCGGTTTAAATTTTTTGCGCTATAAACAAAAATAGAGCGACAATTTTGCAAAAAAAATTCAATATTTTTTACTTTTTGCTATAATAAATATCCCCAAAAATATATATAAAAAAAATAAAAATTTTCACAGTTTAGGCCGATACGTATTCTTCTACATATTTTTGGTAAAAAAAAAATGACAATAAATGTATATTGATTGGTTTGTGCAAAGGTTATAGCATCTACAAAATAGGGGATAGATTTATGCCATTTTTATAAAAAAAAAATTTACTAGTAAGGGCGGCGATCAGCGATTTTTATCGTGACTGCGACATTATGGCGGACACATCGGACACATTTTTGGGACCATTGTCATTTTTACAGCAATCAGTGCTATAAAAATGCACTGATTACTGTGAAAATGACACTGGCAGTGAAGGGGTTAACCACTAGGTGGCGCTGTAGGTGTTAAGTGTGTCCTGGGGAGTGCTTCTAACTGTAGGGGGGATGGGCTGTGTGTGACACGACATTGATCACCGCTTCCGATTACAGGAAGCTGTGATCACTGTCCTGTCACTAGGAAGACTGGGGAAATGCTTGTTTACATCAGAATTTCCCCGTTCTTCCTCACCGTGAGACGATCGCGGGTATCCCCGTGGACATCGAGTCCGCGGGACCCGCGGTTGGGCTCACGGAGTTCGCAACGCGTGCGTCCACAATGCCGCTTCTTAAAGGGGACGTACTATATATGTCCTTCTGCCTGTCCGTGCCATGCTGCCGACGTATATCGTCGTGCGCTGGTCGGCAAGCAGTTAATAGAGGCTTTAGAGGCAGAATCTTTCTCTCTGAAATGTTTTCCATAACTTTCTGAATACCAAAATTGTAAAACAGTTAAAGTAGAACTATGGGCAAAACTTTTTCATTTTGGATAGAGTAAGGGACTGTTATAACCCCTGTCAGATTTTTTTTCCTCCATCTGTGTCCCATTGGGGAGATTTCCATTCACTTCCTGTCCCATAGCCAAACAGGAAGTGAGAGGAAATCCCTGAAAATTAATGTGATTTTTGGGGACTCCCAGGTCATCAGAACTTCAGTCCCCATTGGAAGATTTCCCCTCTAGTATTTTTCTGGGGACAACCCAAAATTTGGGATTTTTTTTTTACTTTCAATGGGGGCAGAGACAGCGATAAAAACTGACAGGGGTTCTAATCCCTCTCCACTCTATCCAAATCTTAAAAAAAAAGTTTTCCTTTTGTTATACTTTAAGTCCTTACTGGGTTATTAAGGACTTACGGAATTTTCCCCTATTTGGCATAATAAATATTTGCAGGAACTTCATAGTATAGGGAGAATTAAGGAGTGAGAAAACTGGGAATAATCACCTTGTTCAGTTATATAAATTTACAGTTTTAAAATAATTTCAAGAACTAATATGCCATCCTGAACCAATCTTTTTGTAACTATCTACAAGTTAGACATGCTTTAGGTATACAGTTTAAAGAAAAGACATTAGAATGGAGTGAGGTACCCCTTTTCTCTGCTCAGTAATTAATGCAATTTCCTCCAAAGGATTGATCTCTGATCTCTCTGCCAATATACATATTGCGGCATTAGAAGAAAATTATGATCTTCCCTGGAAGGAGCGATGGGTGGAAGATCTGGGGAATATAACAGGAGCAGTGAAAAAGTATATTTATTTATGCCATTAGTGTCTTTGTCCCTCAAGTAATTTCACACCTATTTTTGTTACATAGGATGTACCGTACTCCCAAAAAATTACTTTTATTTGGTTGGCGGCCTGATGCTAAACGCCTGTGGTGTGGAGATTGGACAAAACAAAAAACCCCCTTGGAGGTGGGACTTTGAGAGTGACTGAAAACACACAGGAGTATATCAAAAATATAAATTTAATAAATGAGTACAAAAATACAAAGACAATCTGAATAAAAAACACATGGAATATGTACAAATCCAGAAAGCTAAATAATTTGATAAGGAGAAGGTTGGACATTTATGATCAGACCCAACAGCTGTTTCGGTAAACCCTTCTTTGGGGGATTTGTAGACATAAAGGTCAATAGTTGGCTATGGAGAGACAGATTCCGTTAGATATATAATCATAATGTAGATTGGTGTTTTATTATATACATCAGGGGTCTCAAAGTACCGGCCCGCGGACTGGTTAAAAATGGCCTGCAGCGCCGATCCAGGACGTCTTTTTGCACAGGCACCGCAGAGGGGGAGGCGCCGAAGAGCTTTACCTCTCTATCACCTCTGTCCTCTCCGCTGCACACTGCCGCAGCCCAGAGAGAGAACAGAGCGGAGGAAGGATCCGCCCATCGCCCCGCCCACCTAAGCACTGACGATCAGAGCCCCGATCCAGGGTCCTGCTGCTCAGAGCGGGAGATTGTGTTCTCTGGGTGCCCTGTCACTAGGCCTCTGTGGAAGCCAGGAGGAGAGGACTCGGGAGCCAGACGATCCTGACTGCCAGGAGAGGTGAGTGAGGCAAAGTCCTTAGTGGGGTGAATGGGGTATTTTATGGAGTGTGGAGGGGGGGTAATTGTGTAGTGTGGGGCTATTTGTGCAGTGTGGGGGGTATTTTATGGAGTGTGGGGGGATTTGTGCAGTGTGGGGGGTATTTTATGGAGTGTGGGGGGGATTTTATGGAGTGTGGGGGGGATTTTATGGAGTGTGGGGGAATTTTATGGAGTGTGGGGGAATTTTATGGAAAGTGGGGGGTATTTTATGGAGTGTGGGGGGGTATTTTATGCAGTGTGGGGGGTATTTTATGCAGTGTGGGGGTAATTGTGTAGTGTGGGGCTATTTGTGCAGTGTTGGGGGGTATTTTATGGAGTGTGGGAGGTAATTGTGTAGTGTGGGGCTATTTGTGCAGTGTGGGGGCATTTTATGGAGTGTGGGAATTTGTGCAGTGTGGGGGTATTTGTGCAGTGTGGGGGGTATTTGTGCAGTGTGGGGGGTATTTGTGCAGTGTGGGGGGTATTTGTGCAGTGTGGGGGGTATTTTATGGAGTGTGGGGGGATTTGTGCAGTGTTGGGGGTAATTATGGTGTGTGGGGGGTATTTGTGCAGTGTAGGGGGATAATGCTGGGGGTTAATAATGCGTTTGCTGACACCAGTGATGGGGGTTAATAATACGTTTTCTGACACCAGTGATGGGGGTTAATAATACGTTTGCTGACACCAGTGATGGGGGTTAATAATACATTTGCTGACACCAGTGATGGGGGTTAATAATGTGTTTGCTGACACCAGTGATGGGGGTTAATAATACGTTTGCTGACACCAGTGATGGGGGTTAATAATGCGTTTGCTGACACCAGTGATGGGGGTTAATAATGCGTTTGCTGACACCAGTGATGGGGGTTAATAATGCGTTTGCTGACACCAGTGATGGGGGTAAATAATGCGTTTGCTGACACCAGTGATGGGGGTTAATAATACGTTTGCTGACACCAGTGATGGGGGGTAATAATGCGTTTGCTGACACCAGTGATGGGGGTTAATAATGCGTTTGCTGACACCAGTGATGGGGGTTAATAATGCATTTGCTGACACCAGTGATGGGGGTTAATAATACGTTTGCTGACACCAGTGATGGGGGATAATAATACGTTTGCTGACACCAGTGATGGGGGTTAATAATACGTTTGCTGACACCAGTGATGGGGGTTAATAATGCGTTTGCTGACACCTGTGATGGGGGTTAATAATGCGTTTGCAGACACCAGTGATGGGGGTTAATAATGCGTTTGCTGACACCAGTGATGGGGGTTAAAAATGCGTTTGCTGACATCAGTGCTGGGTATAGTATAGTATATTATTGCTGGTATCGTTTATTGTTTTAAAAGTTTGCATGCGGCCCCCATGGGATATGAAAACTTGTCATGTGGCCCTTAGGCAATTTGAGTTTGAGACCCCTGATATACATGTACAGAAAACAATATGATTCATAATAAATATTTGCTTACAGAGATTTCCAAAATTGGTTCGACATTCCATGTGTCAACAGGTCACGTGCATTGTTAGTGATGTAAACATGGGGCGAAACACAAAGGACACCCCATATGAGGAGGCTCAAGTATTGAGAGAATCCAAAGGCCTTCAACAAGGGTCCCCAAATGAGATGAGACGGCGGGACTGAGGAAGACTCTATATATATATTAATGAGTCTATAATCTAAAAAACATTGAAAAAAAGGGGGGGGGGGAGAAAAAAAGAGAGGGAAAAAAAGAGGTGAATCAGCATGTCCCTACAGTTAATGCCGCGTACACACGATCGTGATTCACGGCGGTGAAAACACCGCCGTGAATCACGACATGAAAAAAAATGAAAAACGAGGGAACGGCATGTTCGCCTTCACACAACCGTTTTTCCCGTCATTTTTTTCTTTGTCGAGAAAAACGACCGTGTGTGGGCTCCGTGGCAGTGTTTCCCTATGGGAAAACTGCCGCGGAAAAAAATGCTGGAAAAAACGATGAGAAAAATTAGAACATGTTCTAATTTTTCTCATCGTGATTAATGCCGTTTTTCCCGTCGGGAAAAACGGCAAAAAGCCCACAGACGATCGTTTTTCTCGTCCAAAGGAAAAAATGTCATTTTTCCCGACGGGAAAAATGATCGTGTGTACGCGGCATCATACTTAAACCCCCTATCCTGGCCTCGACCAGAACCAGGGGGAGAATGTGCACTATATGTAAAAACCTACCAGTATAATAGAACACCTCCAAGTAACAGAATAGATGATGGAACTTGAAGAAAACTTCACCAATAGAGGGAGTCCTCCGTTAGAGAAAGATGCATCAATTATGCATTACTGAAACAGTGAAGCAACTGTATAAGAGTCCCACTGTTCCTCTTCAAGAGAACAGTATCTAAAAGAATAAATAAGAGTAAAAAGAAAATAAAGGCGATCGTAAGGTCAGGGCATAGATAGTAATCAATATAGCATGCTGCCTCAAAAACACTCTGTCTCAACGCCAAATACCTGTGTGGGTCCTCAGTATTAAGTCAACCGCCGTGTCCAATGCCTCGTGTGGACCAATATTGGTCGAGGGCTTTAAATGGCGTCAAATGGGTGGCCGCGCATGCGCGAAGGGAAGCAGAAAAAAACGGAAGCGCAATGACATTATTGCGCAAGGCGTCACATGGAGATGACGCGTTCCATATTGAAATAGGAAAACGTGACAGATCGTAGATGGAAGTAAGCCTATACATGAAGGCATCATTCTCTAAAAGCGATACCTAAAAAAGCGCAAGCGTAGTGCAAAGTATAAGCTGACCTGGTTGTAAAGAATCTGAACAGAAAGGGGGAGGGTAAAAGTAATTGCTCGTTGGTAAAAATTATATGCATGTATATTCAAATAAATCGCCGTACAAAGCTGGACTAGATCATTATAGTATATGTCAGAGCCAAGGGTGTGGAGATTCGACTGGGGACCTCACCCATATGGTCTGGAGGTGCCCCAAATTGTATAGGTATTGGTTGGATATTCTTTGTACTATAAATTCAGTTTTAGGGACATCTCTTAGTTTAGATTCAAAGCTATGCGCATTGAGCTATATGGATGGGGACAATGAAATAATGGAGTTCTTAGATGCTTATTTCAAGCATGGAAACATATTGTGCAGAGATGGTTGGCATCAGCTCCACCAAACTTGTGGTAAGTGGGTAAAAGCAGTTAACCACTTAAGCCCCGGACCATTTTGGAGCTAAAGGACCAGAGCTGTTTTCAGAATTTTGCACTGCGCTGCTTTAACTGTAAATTGTGCAGACATGCAATGTTGCACCGAAACGAAATTTGCGTCCTTTTCTTCCCACAAATAGAGCTTTCTTTTAATGGTATTCGATTGCCTCTGTGATTTGTATTTTTTGCGATATAAACGGAAAAAGACCGAAAATTTTGAAAAAAAATAATATTTTCTACTTTTTGTTATAAGAAAAATCGAATAAACTCAATTTTAGTCATATATTTAGGCCAAAATGTATTCAGCCACATGTCTTTCGTAAAAAAAATGTCAATAAGCGTATATTTATTGGTTTGCGCAAAAGTTATAGCGTCTACAAACTAGGGTACATTTTCTGGAATTTACACAGCTTTTAATTTATGACTGCCTATCTCATTTCTTGAGGTGCTAAAATGGCAGGGCAGTACAAAACCCCCCCAAATGACCCAATTTTGGAAAGTAGACACCCCAAGGAAATTGCTGAGAGGCCTGTTGAGCCCGTTGAATATTTTTTTTTGTCCCAAGTGATTAATGACAAAAAAAATAAAAAATTACAAAAAGTTGTCACTAAATGATATATTGCTCACACATGCCATGGTTATATATGGAATTACACCCCAAAATACATTTGGCTGCTTCTCCTGAGTACGGGGATACCACATGTGTGGGACTTTTTGGGAGCCTAGCCGCGTATGGGACCCCGAAAACCAAGCACCGCCTTCAGGATTTCTAGGCACAAATTTTTGATTTCACTCCTCACTACCTATCACAGTTTCGAAGGCCATAAAATGCCAAAATAGCACAAAACCCCCCCAAATTACCCCATTTTGAAAAGTAGACACCCCAAGCTATTTGCTGAGAGGCATGGTGAGTATTTTACAGCTCTCATTTGTTTTTGAAAATGAAGAAAGAAAATATATATATATTTTTTTTTCAATTTTCAAAACTTTGTGACAAAAAGCGAGATCTGCAAAATACTCACCATACCTCTCAGCAAATAGCTTGGGGTGTCTACTTTCCAAAATAGGGTCATTTGGGGGGGGGTCTTGTGCCATCTGGGCATTCCATGGCCTCCGAAACTGTGATAGGCAGTGAGAAGTGAAATCAAAAATTTACACCCTTAGAAAGCCTGAAGGCGGTGCTTGGTTTTGGGGTCCCGTACGCGGCTAGGCTCCCAAAAAGTTTCACACATGTGGTATCTCCGTACTCAGGAGAAGCAACAGAATGTATTTTGGGGTGTAATTCCACATATGCCCATGACATGTTTGAGCAATATATCATTTAGTGACAACTTTGTGCAAAAATAAATAAATAAATAAATTGTCTTTTTTCCGCAACTTGTGTCAACATATAAAATATTCCATGGACTCGACATGCCTCTCAGTATATAGCTTGGGGTGTCTACTTTCCAAAATGGGGTCATTTGGGGGGGTTTTGAACTGTTCTGGCATTTTATACACATCATTAGGAAGCTTACATCCACTCTTCTAACCACTTGAAGACAAAGCCCTTTTTGACACTTTTTGTTTACATGAAAACATTTTTTTTTGCAAGAAAATTATGTTGAACCCCCAAACATTATATATATTTTTAAAGCAAAGGCCCTACAGATTAAAATGGTGGGTGTTGCATTTTTTTTTTCTACACAGTATTTGCGCAGCGATTTTTCAAACGCATTTTTTGGGGAAAATATACGCTTTTTTTAATTTTAATGCACTAAAACACACTATATTGCCCAAATGTTTGATGAAATAAAAAAGATGATCTTAGGCCGAGTACATAGATACCAAACACAACAAGCTTTAAAATTTCGCACAAACGCGCATTGGCGACAAACTACATACATTTTTAAAAGCCTTTAAAAGCCTTTACAGGTTACGCAGTTAGATTTACAGAGGAGGTCTACTGCTAAAATTACTGCCCTCGATCTGACATTCACGGTGATACCTCACATGCATGGTGCAATTGCCGTTTACATATGACGCCAGACCGACGCTTGCGTTGGCCATTGGGCAAGAGCAGGGCAGGACAGGGGTGTTTTTTTTTTTTTTACTATTAATTTTGCTTTTTTATTTTATTTTTAAACTGTTGCTTCCATATTTTTATTTATTTTTTTATCATTTTTATTGTTATCTCAGGGAATGTAAATATCCCCTATGATAGCAATAGGTAGTGACAGGTACTCTTTTTTTGAAAAAACTGGGGTCTATTGGACCCTAGATCTTTCCTCTGCCCTCAAAGCATCTGACCACACCAAGATCGGTGTGATAAAATGCTTTCCCAATTTCCCAATTGCGCTTTTTATATCCGGGGGGGGACATTCCCTCCCACTGCTTGTAAAAGCAGTCCAGAGGCTAATTAGCCACTAGGATTGCTTTTAAATGAAAGCCGGCCGCTGGCTGAAAAGAATGATACCAAGATGATACCTAAACCCGCAGGCATCATTCTGGTATAAACATTCAAAGTCCAGCAACATAACAGTACGTTGCTGGTCCTTGTTGGACATGTATTGTAATCTTTTTTTTCATGCAGCCTGTTGGCTGAACGAAAAAAAAAGATCGGTGGGTATGCCCACCATTAGAATACCGCCCTTCATCCACCCACTTCTAATGATGGGCATACATGCACCATTTATATATGCCGAAGCATGGGGGCATCTTCCTGCAAAAGTTATGCCGCGTACACATGGTCAGACTTTTCCACGGGCAAGCCTCCGTCGGAATTTCGACCGTATGTACGTGGCATTAGGAGCAAAATCGCTCCTCCGCCCCAATGCTTCGGCATATATGCTTTTTTTTTTTTAACTGTGGTGGTGAAATCACCTTCTACAGCACTGGAGTCGCAGGGATCAGGCCTGTCTCTGCGAACGCTGCAGTTATGTGTGTTGTGTTTTGCAAGTGACAGTGAACGATCGATACTGCACTTGGGTGGCCTGGGCTGGACGGAGGGGCAAAACGCAGGTGCTAGCAGGTATCTGGGCTGATCCCGCTAACACTGCGTTTTTGGGAACCCTAAACTGCTGGGGACGCTAGTATAGATCTGATCAGATATTGATCTGTTCAGATACTATACCACTAAGTGGGGTGTATGCTTCACGCGTGGGTGTTATCGCTACTGGCACTAACCTGACGCTGCCTGGGGTGTGACGCAGACCCTCTCTGACGCTAAAACCTAATTGATATCACCCGCCGGGCGATCAGGGGGTTAAACCTTTATTGGGTTATATACGGCGGGTGCCCTGACACTATAAAAAGCAAACTAACTAACCAGCGTCACCCGTAACAATTATATGGTGATTACTGGTGAAAGGGTTAACTAGGGGCAATTAGGGGGTTAAAACCTTTTATAGGTAATATATGGGGGTACCTGACGCTATATAAAAACCTGACGGTGAACCTAAAAAAAAATTACTGGCTACCTATCAGCATCACCGACACTAAGACAACGATCATAAAAACGATCGCTTAGCGACAGTGGTGATAGGGGGTGAAAGGGTTACCTGAAGGGCGAACAAGGGGGTTAAACCTTTATTAGATAATATATGGGGGTACCTGACGCTATAAAAACCTGCGGCGAACCTAAAAAAAATTAATGGCTACCGATCGACATCACCGACACTAAGACAGCGATCAGAAAAATGATCGCTTAGCGACAGTGGTGATAGGGGGTGAAAGGGTTATCTGGGGGGCGATCAGGGGGTTAAACCTTTATTAGGGGGGGTTAGGGGGCTACACTGGACCTAAAACTAACTTTAGTGACACTTTTACAGTCACAAATGTCACTGATCAGTAAATAAATGGTCACTGCAATCAGTGACACTGTGACTGGGGGCTGGGGGGTAATCTGGGGTGTCTGGGGGGGCGATTTATGTGCCTATGTGTCCTGGTGTCAGTGTAGTGTTTTGTGCACTAACCTGCATCTTCTCCTGCGCGGCGCTCGGTATATGTGAGCGCCGCAGGAGAGATGACATCACTTCCTCTGCCTGTGTAAACATTACACAGGCAGGGGAAGGATTCGATTCGCTGGGAGCGATCGAGAGGGGGTGGCCGGAATCGAACGGCCATCCCCTCATCCCCGATCGCTCCCAAACGAATAACGGCCGCTCACTGTAAAAGAAGGGGGGTCCGATCGGACCCCCCAACTATACAAAGGCAGTCACGTAGATATACGCGATTCTGCCTGTCGGTGCCATTCTGCCGACGTATTTTTACAGTGGGCGGTCGTTAAGTGGTTAATGAGACGTTAAAGGAAAGAAAAGTTTGTTTATACTAAATGGGGATGTTTAACCACTTCAATACCATGCACTTATGCCCCTTCCTGCCCAGGACAATTTTCAGCTTTCAGCGCTGTCACACTTTGAATGACAATTGCGCGGTCATACAAAGCGGTTTTTATTTTTTGCTAAACAAACTAAAAAAGACCAACATTTTTGAAAAAAAAAAAAGATTTTTGAAAAAAAAAAGAAGTTTCTGTCATAAAATTTTGTTTTCCCCTTCACTGACGGGCACTGATGAGGCAGAACTGATGAGTTGGCACTGATAGGCGGCACTGATATGCACCAATAGGCGGCACTGACAGGCGGCTGTGATGGGCACTGACAGGCGGCTGTGATGGGCACTGACAGGCGGCTGTGATGGGCACTCATAGGTGGTACTGATTGGCACTGACAGGTGGCACTGATGGGCAGCACTGATGATGAGGTACTGGCAGGTGTTACTGCTGGGCAGTGATTGGCAATGTGGTGGGCAGTGATTGGCACTGGCATCCTTTATTATGGGGGAACTGGTTGGCAGGTGATCTTTTACATTTGAGGGGGCTGTGCTAATAATCAATGTGCTGATTATGAGCACAGACCCCCCCTTTGACAGGGAGAGCCGCCGATTGGCTCTCCCTGCCAGCGTGAACCGAGAAATGCCGTTTACCGGCTCTTCCTGGTTCACGCGATGATCAGCTGTGATTGGTCACAGCTGATCACGTGGTAAGAAGCCTCTTATCACGATCGGAGATGTGGGGTGTCAGACTGACACGCCGCACTCACGATCGCCGCGATGCGCCCCCCCCGGCATGTTATCCTGCTGGACGTCAATAGACGTCCAGTCAGGATAGCAGAACCACTTCCCGGACATCAATTCCCTATTGACCGGGCGGGAAGTGGTTATGAAAACCATGGTTAGACTAACTAGCCCCTAGATGGACACTGGCACACCCAAGACAGGAAGTCGTCCCCCCCCCATATAACCCCTCCCTTACAGGGAGTACCTCAGTTTTTGGAGCAAAGCAATAAGTATCCCAACAAAAGGGGAGGGACGTTTGTGACACAGAGCATCATAGTAATTATATGTGGGATGTCCCAAAGCAATGCCATCTGAGGGGAGGGAGACACAAATAAAAGCAGGGAGCCATCAGACGTGAGGACCTATACTGCTGCCTGCAGCACACTGCGCCCAAAGGCGATATCCTCATGCCTTTTTACATCCACCTCATAGAATCTAGTGAATGTGTGGACTGAAGACCAAGTTGCGGCCTTGCAGATCTAAGTCATGGAGGCTTGGTGATGCACTACCCATGAAGCATTAACTGCTCTGGTAGGGTGCGCTCCAACTTGAAAATGTAGAACTCTCCTTTTCAAACCATAAGCCTGAATAATAACTTGCCGAATCCACTTCGAAATAGTAGATTTCAATGCTGCCTGCCTTCTGGCAGTACAAACAAAACATCAGTTTGCGAATCTGAGCAGTCGCCTTCAGATAGACTAACTGCTTTCACTACATCAAGAGAATGTCATGACTTTTTTCCGAAGAACAAGGTTCTGGAAAAAACAAAGGCAGAACAACATCCTGGTTCAGATGAAAACCTGACACTACTTTAGGTAGAAAGGTTGGATGAGGACGTAACACCACCTTGTCCTTGCGAATAATTAAATATGGCTCTTTTCAAGAAAAAGCAGCCAACTCTGATACCCTTCTTGCAGAGGATATAGCAACCAGAAAAAACTATTTCCTTGTTAAAAGGACCAAGGGAATATGGCGTATCGGCTCAAAAGGCTGTTTTTGCAATACTGACAAAACTAAATTCAAGTCCCATGGGCACAAGGGTGACCTAACTGGTGGATTAATATGCGTTACCCCTTGCATAAAGGCCCGGACCAAGGAATGCGAAGCAAGTGGTCTTTGAAAAAATACTGATAAGGCAGAGACCTGACCTTTGATAGTACTTAAGGCCAGCTTCATTTCTACCCCCAACTGTAGAAAGGCAAGAATTCTACTTATGACATACTTCCAAGGATGCCAACCCTTGGATTCGCACCAAGAAACAAATGCCCTCCAGATACTATAATATATGACTCTGAAAGCCGGTTTCCTCGCATTAATCACGGTAGATACCACTGACCCTGAAAGCCCCGATTGTTTAGAATGTGGGTTTCAATGGCCAAACCGTTAAATTTAGAGTTTGTAAGGCAGCATGGAACACTGGTCCCTGCGAGAGCAGGTCTGGACATGGCGGAAGGGTCCACGGGTCCCCTACTGCCATCTTTACGATCTCTGCATAACAGGATCTTCTGGGCCATGCCGGGGCTACAAGAACCACCGGCTTCCCTTCCTCCTTGAACCTGCGAAGAAGCCGTGGTAGCAGCTGAACAGGGGCGAACGCATAAATCAGTGAAAACTGATCCCAAGGGGTTACCAACGCATCCGTCCCGTATGCAAGTGGATCCCTTGTCCTTGACACAAAGTTGTCCAATTTCTTGTTGAACCTGGACGTCAATAGATCTACATCTGGGGTACACCATCTTTGGCATATGGCCAGGAAGATGTCGGGGCGAAGAGACAATTCCCCTGGCAACAACTGCTGGCTACTCAAGAAGTCCGCCTGCTGATGCTCTATTCCCGGAATGAAGACTGCAGATAGGCAAGGTACATGTCTCTCTGCCCAAGCCAGGATATTGTTCACCTCCCCCTGGGCTGCGTGACTTCTGGTGCCCCCTTGGTGACTGATATAGGCCATAAATCAACAGTGCAGCGCTATGACGTGAATAGTAGTATAGAAACCACTATATGATAAAACAACTAGGATCTGAATAATTGACCGTGAACCTAGAAACAAAGTGAAGTAATAAAATGACAACAGCATGTGTACATCAGTGATAGTAACTCATATGTCTTAAGGCAGTCCGCACACTAAATGCCCATGCAAAGTGAATAACTAATAAAAGATTAATTATGAGTCCAAAAATATTGTGCATGACTTCTGTGAGTGAAGAAAGTGTATAGACCATGAACGCACTCGGTGAAAATCTTCCCACAAGATGACTGAAGTAACAAAAACAACACGTTGACTGTTGAAATCAGACGTTTGAAATAATGGAAAGATGGGGTACTCTTACCGCAACGGGTGGACTATTCAGTCATACGACGGTGAGTCAGAAAGGCTTGAGGTCTCCACGACCAAATGGTAAGAACAGGATCTGTGTAGATACCCTGAGCTTCTCAACCAGAGTCCATGGGACAGGATCTCTGTGGATGCCGTAGACATCTCAAGCAATCCTAGAGGGGATGATCCAATCGATAGGAATGCAGGTGCAACACTCTCCCAGCATGCAAGCTTCAAAAAACATGGGAACAGAAAAAAGGAGACAAAGAGGGAATGCTCCCAATGGTGCAGGTCAAAAAACCTTCAGGGTTTATTGAATAAAATGTCATACAAAATAGCAGACAAATGTAAAAGTGATCAAAAATTAAAAGCAATGTGGGGTGCAAGGATGCAAGGCTGACGCGTTTCGACTGCAAAGTCACCAGGGGCATATTCTTGCACCCCCCACATTGCCAACATTTATAGACTTAGGGATAAGCCTGGTCCGCCCTAACAGGGCAGAACCAGAACCGGAAGTGACATCAGACTCCCTGTCGCCCTATAATCCCAACAACTAAGGGAAATAGTGCAATATAAATTTGCCTACCTCTATAGATGCATATCTGCCTTTGAGTGATGTACCAAATTAAATCAAACAATAAAATAATTAATATACAAATGTGGCCTACTTAATGAAAACCAAGCCTCCCTTTGAGTGTTTGCATTGAGCCTATCAGGGCTCTAATACAAACCGTAAATCCCGCCAATGTAATAGCCAATCATCTGTGAGCAAATACCGCATCATGTGATGTGGGCGGAAACGTCCTCACCGCTATCATCCAATACCAAGAAGTGTCTACAGCAGTGTAATCACAGCAAATCTGGGCACAAAACTTTATTCCAGATATGAATGGATCAGCGCACAGTGATAAGTTACATCTCTGGCATTATAAATAAAGTCTCCCCCCGGCTGGACACAAGCAGACTTGTGCACTGTGGACTTCTGGGCGCGACGTCACCACGTCCGTCACGCCAAGATGACACCCCGCCGGCTGACAGGGATCATGTGACTGTAGAACCCATGAATGTAAACAGGCCGTCACATGATAGCGTCGTCACAAACGTACATGTGACCGCAAGTCACATGAGGTAAACAGTCACGTGATCGAAGTACAGCGAGGGGGAAACGGCATTGAAATGTGATAGTGTGGCGACCAGCGCCACTCCATCCCAGATCAAACCACTTGATGGCTAAGAAATACATGAACAAGATCTCACAAAATCTCACAAATTTTATGGGACTGGTCTGTGCGACAAGACTGGTCCCAACTCATCTATAAGACATTCGCAAAATAGCACCTTTCTGCCCAGAAAGGGCAGACACTAAGGCTCAAAATCCTAAATAAGACAATAAATACTAACAAAACTGACTAATAGCTTAAGTATGAATACAACATGATGGTAGTCCACCATCTACCCAAAAGGTGCAGTGAATAATATTAAAACACAGCATAACACCTCCATGTACAGTGCATGTATGCTGTGAATAATATAGAGAAGTGGACCCTACCCAAAGGATAGCAGCCACATAAACATACTAGACCTGAGACCCTGAGGAAAAGAAAACAACACGAGCCCAGGGTACTCACGTCCGGTTGATGAAACAATTGATATCCCAATCAACGTTCATACCGTGGGGTGAGTAACACCTGAGCTCGTGTATCCAAAAGGTCTCAAGTCTAGAGACACCCCGTAGACAGGAATCACCCCTCCATTATTTTATTGTTTGATTTCATTTGGTACATCACTCATAGGCAGATATGCATCTATAGAGGTAGGCAAATTTATATTGCACTATTTCCCTTAGTTGTTGGGATTATAGGGCCACAGGGAGTCTGATGTCACTTCTGGTTCCACCCTGTTAGGGCGGACAAGGCTTATCCCTAAGTCTATAAATTTTGACAATGTGGGGGGTGCAAGAATATGCCCCTGTTGAAGACTTTGCAGTTGAAACGTGTCAGGCTTGCACCCTTGCACCCCACATTGCTTTTAATTTTTGTGATCACTTTTACATTTGTCTGCTATTTTGTATGACATTTTATTCAATAAACCCTGAAGGTTTTTTGACCTGCACCATTGGGAGCATTCCCTCTCTCATTTTTTCTGTTTCCATGTTTTTTGGAGCTTGCATGCTGGGAGAGTGTTGCACCTGCATCCCTATCAATTGGATCATCCCCTCCAGGATTGCTTGAGACGTCTACAGCATCCACAAAGATCCTGTCCCTTGGACTCCGGTTGAGAAGCTTAGGGTATCTACACAGATCCTGTTCTTACCATTTGGTCGTGGAGACCTCAAGCCTTTCTGACTCACCGTCGTATGACTGATGAGTCCACCCGTTGCGGTAAGAGTACCCCATCTTTCCATTATTTCAAACGTCTGATTTCAACAGTCAACGTGTTGTTTTTGTTACTTCAGTCATCTTGTGGGAAGATTTTCACTGAGTGCGTTCATGGTCTATGGACTTTTTTCACTCACAGAAGTCATTCACAATATTTTTGGACTCATATAATTAATTTATTAGTTATTCACTTTTCATGGGCATTTAGTGTGCGGACTGCCTAAGACATAGGAGTTACTATCACTAATGTACACATGCTGTTGTCATTTTATTGCTTCACTTTGTTTCTAGGTTCACTGTCAATTATTCAGATCCTAGTTGTTTTATCATATAGTGGTTTCTATACTACTATTCACGTCATAGCGCTGCACTGTTGATTTCTAGTTCGATTTCACTTTGTTTGTTTGAGTGCTGGCAGCTTGTATCCTCTTGGGTTCTAGCGCAGTTTTTTCTTTATTTACTTTTTCCATTTTTGACATGTTTATTACTGCAGCTTCCCACGACATCCGTATTATATGGACGTTTTTGAATATAGGACGTCTAGGTTCTTCAATACTCATGGAGTATTTACTATCAACACCACTGACTCTGAGATCAGTGGCCTTTTTGTAAGACTCAAGAATGTGATGATCTCAGAATTACATCTTCAATGGGACATCGCATTTCTTGAACAGTACATAAAGGAACAGATGGTCCCTAGGGGCCTAAGGTGGGATGTCTTCCCGCAACAGGGAGAATTAGACTTAGACCTATGGTATAAGTATTTTAATGAAGCTGGGTTGAAACGTATTGGATTCCTAGTGGAAAGGAAACAGGCCAGATTATCCACTATGGATAAGAAGATCAGAGAGATCAAAGACGAACTTACTCCCTCTAGTGGTTCTTCTGAGTATGTTACTCTTTCCACCAGTTTGAAAAATCTCCTTGAGAAAGAGGAGAAAGATCAGAAGAGTAAAAAACAAAAGAAGTATAATCGCAATATAAATGATTATAAGGCTAATTTGGTCTTTAATTGGCAGAAAAAGATAGCTACAGTAGGTGCCGCCGATATTGTATATCTATCGCGCTCCCATCGCCGAGATTCTCGGCGACAGGAGTGCCGAGATCTCGGCAGCAGGGTGGCGACACGTGTCACGCTCGCTGCAATGGGCAAGGAGACGCGACACTGTATTGAGCGGGGATCCGACGCGGATTCCCGCCAATACCAGGCACTGCGTTTGGTATGAATCCTTAGCGGGAACTCCACGCCAATTTTTCAAGAAAAAAACAGCGTGGGTTCCCCCTCCAGGAGCATACCAGGCCCTTGGGTCTGGTCTGGATTTGAAGGGGAACCCTACGCCGAAAAAACGGCGTGGGGGTCCCCCTCAAGATCCAAACCAGACCCTTATCCGAGCACGCAACCTGGCAGGCCGCAGGGGAAGAGGGGGGGCCGAGAGCGGCCCCCCCTCCCTCCTGAACCGTACCAGGCCACATGCCCTCAACATGGGGGGTTTGGTGCTCTAGGGCAGGGGGGTGACCTGCGGCACCTCCACCCCAGAGCACCCTGCCTCCATGTTTATGAGGACAGGGCCTCTTCCCGACAACCCTGGCCGTTGGTTGTCGGGGTCTGCGGGCGGGGGGCTTATCGGAATCCGGGAGCCCCCTTTAATAAGGGGGCCCCCAGATCCCGGCCCCCCCACCCTATGTGAATGAGTATGGGGTACATCGTACCCCTACCCATTCACCTGGTGTGAAAAAATGGTAATAAAAACACAACACAGTTTTTAAAAGTATTTTATTGCACCGCTCCGGAGGTCTTCTTCCGACTTCGGGGGTCTCCTGTGTCGTCGCCGCGCTCTCCGGTTCTTTCTTCCGCCGGGCCTCCGCTAACTTCTTTTTAGCTCTTTTGCTAGCAGAGGCCCGGTCTTCTCCGTCGTCTCGTCCGGCTCTCCATTGTCCTTCTGCCGGCCCCTCCACTAACTTCTTGGTAGCTCTTTTGCTAGTGGAGGAGCCGGTCTTCCCGTCGTCGCAGTCGGCGTCTTCTTCCCTCTTCTCCTCCTCGATGTTGACTCGACGCTTCCTCTCGCAGTAATGATAAATCTTCGGTCCGCAGAGATTAATATAGGCTTTACATGACATCACAGTCACATGGTCCCATGACGTCACAGTCACATGCTCCGGGGCCATGTGGGAAGAAGACGCCGACTGCGACGACGGGAAGAACCGGAGAGCGGGAGAAGAAGGCGGCGACGGAGAAGACCGGGCCTCCGTTAGCAAAAGAGCCAACAAGAAGTTAGCGGAGGCCCGGCGGAAGAAAGAACCGGAGAGCGCGGCGACGACACCGGAGACCCCCGAAGTCGGAAGAAGACCTCCGGAGCGGTGCAATAAAATACTTTTAAAAACTGTGTTGTGTTTTTATTACCATTTTTTTCCCACCAGGTGAATGGGTAGGGGTACGATGTACCCCATACTCATTCACATAGGGTGGGGGGGCCGGGATCTGGGGGCCCCCTTATTAAAGGGGGCTCCCGGATTCCGATAAGCCCCCCACCCGCAGACCCCGACAACCAACGGCCAGGGTTGTCGGGAAGAGGCCCTGTCCTCATCAACATGGGGGCAGGGTGCTCTGGGGTGGGGGGGCCGCAGGTTGCCCCCCTGCCCAAGAGCACCAAACCCCCCATGTTGAGGGCATGTGGCCTGGTACGGTTCAGGAGGGAGGGGGGGCCGCTCTCGGCCCCCCCTCTTCCCCTGCGGCCTGCCAGGTTGCGTGCTCGGATAAGGGTCTGGTTTGGATCTTGAGGGGGACCCCCACGCCGTTTTTTCGGCGTAGGGTTCCCCTTCAAATCCAGACCAGACCCAAGGGCCTGGTATGCTCCTGGAGGGGGAACCCACGCTGGTTTTTTCTTTAAAAATTGGCGTGGAGTTCCCGCTCAGGATTCATACCAAACGCAGTGCCTGGTATTGGCGGGAATCCACGTCGGATCCCCGCCTATCGGCAATGCGTGACGCTCATCGTGAAAGGAAAATTTTTTCCTTTCCCGATGACGAGACAGCTCGGCGCTGGCTCTCGTGACGGAGCTCATAGGGTGTCAATATCGCCGCTAGAAGCGGCGAGATTGACACAATATCGGCGGCACCTACTGTACCAATAATAACCCTGTGGATAATATTTCCACTATGGAAGTGTCAGAACCTGTTGATTTTATTCCGGACTGAAGATTTTTAGTTTATGAACCTCCGTCTTTACCCCCCTCACGGGGACCCCAGGCTATTAGGGAAATTAATCCTAATTCTAGGAATAACACAAATTCCAGTATTCCCCTTCGTGGAGATAATGGCCGGGGTAGACATCCATCTCTCCCGAGAGGGAGAGGTCATCCCTAACGTGTAAGAGCCCAAAATTATGGTGATAGGGGTAATTTTCATCATGGTGACCAGTTGGGGAGACCTTCTTTGGCGTGGCGTGATGAGAGATCAGGTTCCAATGGAGGTGGCTACGTGCAGGGTACTCCTATACGTACCCAGAATCGCTATACCCCACTTCGTGATGAGGGTTCTTATGATCCTTATTATGACTCCTATTCACATACCAATTGGGATGAGGAGTCACACTCCAGGCCACCGTATAACTATAGTTATCCTGGTTCATCTCAGCCTCAGGCTTTTTACAAGCCCACATTCCACACCCCCAAAAGCCCAAGGGTCAACGAGGCTCTAAAGGGGGGCAGCGCATCCAGCGCAAAAAGGCAAAGAGTAAAATAGGTGCAGGTATTTTCAATTTGAGTTTGGCTGTTCTTACTGCCCAGGAACAGCTAGTTTTAGATAAAGGTTTAAAATTTGTTCCCCCAAGGAAATTAAACAAGTTCTCCACCTTTATAGATATACATAAATACATTCCACAAGCTCAATATCCAAAGACATTTCCTAGCTCTCCCTTCAGTTGGTGCCCAGACCAATGGTAAGAGCTCACATATACCACCTGTGTCTACTGAATCTTCTCAGATTAGTAGCCAGAATATTAATTCCCATTCAGGTTTGTCCAACCCTTCCCTGTTTAATCTCCCTGTGAATTCTGTTCCTTCTATCAATGTCTTCCGCACATTGGTGCTGAATGACCTTGATAAACTTCCTATCAAAAAGGATTCATCAGGATCCAGCTATTGAGGAGGGATTAAAAAACCTTTGTCTCAATAAAAATCTTATCATCCGCCCCGCAGATAAAGGGGGTGGGATAGTGGCATTGGACAAGGGTTGCTATGTCCAGGAAATTAATAGACTCCTGGAGGATAGGGCTACCTATAGTCCTTTACCAGGTGATCCCACTCTCAAATATAAGAAAGCCTTGGTCAAAATTATCAATGAAGGCTTCTCTCTTAATATCCTAAACAAGAAAGAACAGGAGTTCCTGGTTCCATTGGCACCTTGAATTCCTGTTATCTACTATTTGCCTAAAGTGCACAAAGACCCAGTCAATCCCCCTGGACGTCCTATCGTCAGTGGGATTGACTCCGTCATGTCGAGGATTGGAAAATACATTGATCATTTTCTTCAGCCTCTTGTTAAGCTTGTGCCATCGTATCTGAAGGATACTAAAGATACGATTAAATGGCTTGAGAATGTCCAATACCATGAGGACATTATTTTGGTCACCGCTGATGTGTCTGCATTGTACACATGCATTTCACATCAGTTAGGTTAGAACGCAGTGGAATTATTTCTCACGAGGAATTCTTCTCTCTCTTTGGTGCAAAGGAATTTTATAATGGAGTTGCTAGACTTTGCCACGAGGCACAATTACTTTTGGTTCCAGGGGACTTTCTTTTCTTAGATTAAGGGCGTGGCAATGGGGGCCAAATATGCCCCCAGCCTTGCCAATCTTTTTATGGCTCAGTGGGAGGAGGATGTCGTCTATGCCCTTGACAAGCCAGAGATGGTCTTGTGGGCCAGATATATAGACGACATCCTCCTCCTGTGGAGAGGAAGGAGAGTCCCTGGACAATTTTATGACCATTCTTAATAACAATGCTGGTGGCATTGTCCTGACATATGAAACAAGCTCTTCTACTATACACTTCCTTGATTTGGAGATCACAGTTGTCAATAATCATTTGGAGTTTCGAACATATTTCAAACCTACAGACAGGAATGGATATATTCCTGTTGACAGCTGTCATCATCACCAATGGTTAAGGTCGGTACCTCAGAGCCAGTTTCTCCGTCTCAAGAGAAACTGCACTAATGAGGGTGTTTCCTTATTCAGTCTAATATCTTGAAACAGTGTTTTCTGGATAAGAGTTATCAATCTACTGAACTAGAGGCTGATATCTCTGCAGTGTCTAGAATGGATAGGGCTTCCCCCTCCTTTTGGAAAAACCTAAAACCATTAGAGATGAGAAGTTTAAATGGTCCTTTTTCACCTCTTATTCCACCCAGCATGGTGAAATTAAAAAGATCCTAAATAGGCATTGGAAGGTACTTCGTAGTGATAGAATTCTTGGATCCTCTCTCCCTGAGCGGGCTGGAGTCATATTTAGGGGTGCACGTTCTATCCAGAGCGACATAGCCCCTAATACGATTGATCCCCCCAAAAAAGTATCTTTTTTTCCTGAGGCCAAGGGATATCACCCATGCAGGAAACGTAATGTGTGCATTATTAACGTATTCGGTAGACGCAAAACCGAAACGCTTACATCTAGCATTAGGGGGCAGATTTACACTATGAGGCACTTTACCACCTGTGTGACGAGGTTCATAGTGTATCTGATTACCTGTCCGTGCAAGCTCCAATATGTGGGGTGCACTATCAGGAATTTTTTAATTAGGGTGAATGAACATCTGGCCAAGATACGCAAGGGGTGTGATAAGCATACAGTTTCTCGCCACTACTTGGATTATGCGGTGACGTCACGCCCGGAAGTCCACAGTGCATGACTCTGGTTGTGTTCAGCCGGGGAAGGCTTTATTTATAATGCCAGAGATGTAACTTATCACTGTGCGCTGATCCATTCATGGAATAAAGTTCTGTGCCCAGATTTGCTGTGATTACACTGCTGAGGGGACACTTCTTGGTACTGGATGATAGCGGTGAGGACTTTTCCGCCCACATCACATGATGCAGTATTTGCTCACAGATGATTGGCTATTACATTGGCGGGTTTTGCTGTTTGTATTAGAGCCCTGATAGGCTCAATGCAAACACTCAAAGGGAGGCTTAGTTTTCATTAAGTAGGCCACTTTGTATATTAATTATTTTATTTTGTTTGATTTAATTTGGTACATCACTCATAGGCAGATATGCACCTATAGAGGTAGGCAAATTTATATTGCACTATTTCCCTTAGTTGTTGGGATTATAGGGCGACAGGGAGTCTGATGTCACTTCCGGTTCTGGTTCTACCCTGTTAGGGATAAGCCTGGTCCGCCCTAAGTCTATAAATGTTGGCAATGTGGGGGGTGCAAGAATATGCCCCTGTTGAAGACTCTGCAGTCGAAAACGCATCGGCCTTGCATCCTTGCACCCCACATTGCTTTTAATTTTTGTGATCACTTTTACATTTGTCTGCTATTTTCTATGACATTTTATTCAATAAACCCTGAAGGTTTTTTGACCTGCACCATTGGGAGCATTCCCTCTGTCTCCGTTTTTCTGTTCCCATGTTTTTTGGAGCTTGCATGCTGCAAGAGTTTTGCACCTGCATCCCTATCGATTGGATCATCCCCTCCAGGATTGCTTGAGACATCTATGGCATCCACAGAGTTCCTGTCCCATGGACTCCGGTTGAGAAGCTCAGGGTATCTACACAGATCCTGTTCTTACCATTTGGTCGTGGAGACCTCAAGCCTTTCTGACTCACCATCGTATGACTGATGAGTCCACCCGTTGCGGTAAGAGTACCCCATCTTTCCATTATTTCAAACGTCTGATTTCAAAAGTCAACGTGTTGTTTTTGTTACTTCAGTCATCTTGTGGGAAGATTTTCACTGAGTGCGTTCATGGTCTATGGACTTTTTTCACTTACAGAAGTCATTCACAATATTTTTGGACTCATAATTAATGTTTTAGTAGTTATTCACTTTGCATGGCATTTAGTGTGCGGACTGCCTGAGACATAGGAGTTACTATCACTGATGTACACATGCTGTTGTCATTTTATTGCTTCACTTTGTTTCTAGGTTCCTGGTCAATTATTCAGATCCTAGTTGTTTTATAATATAGTGGTTTCTATACTACTATTCACTTCATAGCGCTGCACTGTTGATTTCTAGTTCTATTTCACTTTGTTTAAGTGCTGACAGCTTGTATCCTCTTGGGTTCTAGCGCAGTTTTTTCTTTATTTGCAGCACATCTGTGCCATGTGATCAGCTGTGGCCAATCACAGCTAATCACAACAAAAAAACACTGAATGAATCAATTTAAATTTAGTAAAGTGCTTGCTTATAGCAAAGAAATTCATTGCTTTAAAGCGTTTGTTAACCCCCCCCCCAAAAAAAAAAATAACCTGATACTGTTTCCTTAAAGAATGTTATTCAGCACAGCGCTTGTGCTGTGTCATTTGGCCCCCTGTATACACTAAAAAACCTGGCTGATCCTGCCTGGCTATACCCTCCCCCCCTCAAACAGACCACGATAATCATGGCTGCTAAGCCCCCGATACCGTGGTCTATTTGCATGATTCCGTCAGCTGCAGCTCTCCCTGTCTGTGTCCTCTGTCCTCCTCCCCCTCCCCTCCCCTCCCTGCTCGTACCTGGGTCAAGCCCCCCCCTGCTCATGCTCCTCTCTTACCTATCATAAATCTTCTTATCCCCTGTGTATCATTAGAGCATGTGTCCCTGTGTAATGTAAAAACTTCACCGATCTGTACCTGTATAAATGGCTCCCGGGCGCCCAGCTGATCGTCAGCTCTTTCTCTCTCCTCTTTTATCCGCCTCCCCAGCTGACGTCAGTGGGACGGCTCGGCCACGCCCACTGCAGCTGTGAGCCGAGACAGAAGGGAGGAGAGCAATCAGCTGTGCGCCCGGAGCAGGGCTTATATCGTTACAGATCAACGGATTTTTTATATTACACAAGCACAGATTTTTTATATTACACAAGCACAGATCACATGTTCTTATGATACAGAGGGAATAGGAAGATTATATTACAGTGGCTAAACAACCACTTCAATACAGGGCATGTTCACCTCCTTCCTGCCCAGGTCAATTTTCAGCTATCAGCGCTGTAACATTTTGAATGACAATTGCACGGTCATGCAACACTGTACCCAAATGAAATTTATAATTTTTTCCCCCACAAATAGAGCTTTCTTTTGGTGGTATTTGATCACCTCTGCGGGTTTTATTTTTTGCGCTATAAACAAAAAAAGAGCGACAATTGTGAAAAAAAACACATTTTTTTTTTACTTTTTGCTATAATAAATATCCCAATTTAAAAAAAAAAATTCTTTCAGTTTAGGCCGATATGCATTCTTCTACATATTTTTGGTAAAAACAAAAAAGCGTCTACAAAAATAGGTTATTGTTTTATGGCATTTTTATTGTTATTTTTTTACTGATAATGGCAGCAATTTTTATCGTGACTGACATTGCAGCGGACAGATCGGACACTTTTGACACTATTTTGGAACAATTGACATTTATACAGCGATCAGTGCTATAAATATGCACTGGATTACTGTATAAATGTCACTAGTAGGGAAGGAGTTAACACTAGAGGGCGATCAAGGGGTTAAATGTGTTACCTAGGGAATGATTCTAATTGTGGGGGGTGGGACTGACTAGGAGAGGAGACCGATCGGTGTTCCTATATACTAGGAACACACGATCTGTCTCCTCTCCGCTGACATTACGTGGATCTGTGCATTTACACACACAGATCCATATTCCTGCTCTGTCACGAGTGATCGCAGGTGCCCGGCGAACATTGCAGCTTCCGGGCACGTGCATCGGCTGCTCCCCTGTACCGCCGGGAAGCCGAGGACGCCATAGGACGCCAGTCCAGGATGGGAGATCCCATTTGCAGACGTCATATGACTATGGGCGGGTATTGAAGTGGTTAAGCAAAGTGTAAAAAAAATAAATACTGATCACTTCCCCAGAGTAGTACAGCTTGGCCAAACGTTTTGAGAATGACACAATGATTTTCACAAAGTCTCAGTTTTTATGATGGCAATTTGCATATACTCCAGAGTTATGAAGAGTGATCAGATGAATTACAATTAATTGCAAAGTCCCTCTTTGCCATGAAAATTAAATTAATCCCATAAAAAACATTCCCACTGCATTTGTGAAGAGGCTTCAGGGCGCCAATAATGTCCAGCAAGCGCCAGGACCATCTCCTACAGTTGATTCAGCTGTGGGATCGGGGCACCAGCAGTGCAGAGCTTGCTCAGGAATGGCAGCAGGCAGGTGTGAGTGCATCTGCAAGCACAGTGAGGCAAAAAATAAAACACTTCTCTCCAGGAAAAACATTAAGGACAGACTGATATTCTGGAAAAGGTACAGGGATTGGACTGCTGAGGACTGGGGCAAAGTGATTTCCTCTGATGAATTCCCTTTCAGATTGTTTGGGGTATTCGGAAAAAACCTTGTCCAGAGAAGAAAAGGTGAGCGCTACCATCAGTCCTGTGCAGTGTTAATTTTGGCAGCAAAATGCGATTTAGTTTTAGTCCCATTTTAGTCTTCTGCAAGTGTTTTAGTTTTAGTTACAGTCTGACTATAATGTCATTTTAGTTTTAGTCCCATTTTAGTCATCGTATTTTAGTTGACTAAAATCTCCAGTACATTTTATTAGAATAAAATCCTTTTAGTCAACTAAAATCGAAAGTGCACAGTACACAGCCCCTCACCCTCTGCACAATACACAGCCCCCACCCTCTGCACAATAAAAAAGCCCCCAACAGTACACAGCACACAGCCCCCTCCCTCTGCACAATACAAATCCCCCCACAGTACACAGCCCCCCACCCTCTGCACAATACAAAGCCCCCCACAGTACACAGCCTCCACCCTTTGCATAATACAAAGCCCCCCACAGTACACAGCCCCCCACCCTCTGCACAATACAAAGCCCCCCACAGTACACAGCCTCCACCCTCTGCATAATACAAAGCCCCCCACAGTACACAGCCCCCCACCCACTGTACAATACAAAGCCCCCCACAGTACACAGCCCCCCACCCTCTGCACAATACAAAGCCCCCCACAATACACAGCCCACAGCCCCCCACAATACACAGCCCCCCCAAATACACAGCACACAGCCCCCCACCCTCTGCACAATACACAGCCCCCCTGCATTCCCAGGAGACCCCCAGTCTCCTGGGACAGCACTGCCAGCATACTCTAAAGTTAAGAATAAATCACTGCCAACCCTTTCTCATACACCGCTCATTGTAAATCAAAGTCTCTAAATATACCTCAATAGCTTCATTCTTGCATGGACCCGGTCACATGACTGCTCTCCTCTGATGATTCATGGTTGGTCATGTGACCACTCTCCTCCTCCAATCAAAAGCAACACTCAGAGGAGGAGAGCGGCCAACGAGAACTAAGCTATTGAGGTCTTTAGAAGCTTCAGCTTACAAAGAGTGACACAGGAGGAGTGGTGTAGGAGAAGGGTCTGGCAGTGATTTTTTCCTAATTTTAGACTTTGCTGGCAGTGTTGTCCAAGGGCCATGAGAGGCACAGTAGTTCATGAGGGTAAACGTCCCTCCTTGCCATTAACGTCCCGTTTTCGTTCCTTAGCGAAAACGGATTCGATTTCCGTCATAGTTTTCATCAGTTGACGAAAAAATAGGATTTTTTACTCACCGTAAAATCCTTTTCTCTGAGTCCATGGACCGACACAGCTTCTCTATTGACAAAGTGGGTATTATCCGTTAATTAGGAGTGACTAGGCAGAAAAACTTGTAAAAAGTGTTGCATCACACCTTCTACAGTACCGCCCAGGGGGCGGACCCTCTGGGTATACCCTCTCAGTCTGCATCTTCGCAGATCAGTTCGTCAAAAAGCAGTACAAACTTAAAAGGAGGGGTGGGTGCTGTGTCGGTCCATGGACTCAGAGAAAAGGATTTTACGGTGAGTAAAAAATCCTATTTACTCTTTCGTCCATGGACCGACACAGCTTCTCTATTGACAAAGTGGGACGTCCCAAAGCAGTGTCAGAGAAAAAACGAGGGGTGGTAACAGCATAAAAATAAACTTCACCCCAAACACAAAACAGCACTCCTCCAACGGAGAAGTTGCAACTCTAAACAGCCGCCTGCAAAACCTTGCGGCCAAAAGAGGCATCCGAAGATGCACCTACATCAATTTTGTAGAATTTTGTGAAAGTGTGAGCGGACGACCAAGTCGCCGCTTTACATAATTGGGAAACAGACGCTTGATGTCGGAAAGCCCAAGAGGCACCTCTTGCCCTGGTCGAATGCGCCGTGACAGGAAAGGGGGGCGCCTGACCCTTTAAGGCGTAAGCCTGGATTACTATCTGTCGGATCCACCTAGAGATGGTGGCCGATGAGACTGCTTGGCCCTTCTTGGGACCAGCCACCGAAACAAACAGTGAGTCTGACTTCCGGAACAGGGAAGTAGCAGATAGGTATACTCTCAAAGCTCGGACAACGTCCAAGAAATGCAACGCCGACTCCTTAGGATTCGACGGCTGAGGACACAAAGATGGAAGTACAATGTCTTTGTTGAGATGAAAAGCCGAAACGACTTTCGGAAGAAAGGAAGGCTGCGGCCGCAGCACCACCTTATCCTTGTGGAAAATCAAATAGGGAGCCTTGCAGGACAAGGCTGCCAGCTCAGAGACTCGTCTAACTGACGTAACAGCCACCAAAAAGACCACTTTCTGAGAAAGTGTCAACAGGGGAATATCTCTAATATTCTCAAACGGTGCCTTCTGAAGCACCGAGAGGACCAGGTTCAAGTCCCACGGAGGTAACGGGGAACGGACCGGAGGGGCCACCTGTCGGACCCCCTGCACAAATGTACTCACGAGAGAGTGAGTCGCCAGGGGTCGCTGAAAAAAGACAGCCAGGGCAGATATCTGTCCCTTAAATCGTACTTAGGGCAAGCCCTTGGTCCACCCCATGCTGTAAAAACAGCAGGATTCTGGAAACCAAATAGGTGGGCGGATGCCATTTCATTTCCTCACACCTGGAGATGTAGGCCCTCCAAGTGCGGTGATAGACCTTCCTAGAGGACGATTTTCGAGCACTTCTCATAGTAGAGATTACTGAGTCTGACAGGCCCCGGTCTCTCAGTACCTGGTTCTCAACAGCCATGCCGTTAAAGCCAATGACTGTAAAGCAGGATGGAATATGGGACCTTGCGATAGCAGGTCCTTCCGTAGTGGTAGGCGCCAGGGGACGTCTGCTACCAGACGTACTAGATCGTCGTACCAAGGACGCTGAGGCCAATCTGGAGCGATTAGGATCATTGGAATTCCCTCTGCCTCCACTCTGCGGAGCAGAAGAGGAAGAAGCCTTAAGGGAGGGAAGGCATAGATTAGCCGATACTGACCCCACGATGCTACCAACGCGTCCGTTGCGTCTGCCCATGGGTCTCTTGACCGGGCCACAAATCTCAATACCTTCCGATTGAGTCGGGAAGCCAGAAGATCTACGTCTGGTGTGCCCCATCTTTGGCAGAGGAGTTGGAACACCTCCGGGTGTAAGGACCATTCTCCCTGGTCCAGCATCTGGCGGCTCAGGTAGTCCGCCTGCCAGTGTTCCACACCCGGAATGTACACGGCCGACAGTGCCGGTACGCTCCTCTCTGCCCACTTCAGGATGCGAGCGATCTCCGATGCTGCAGCTGAGCTTCTTGTTCCTCCTAGATGATTGACATATGCCACTGCTGTGACGTTGTCTGACTGGATCCTGACTGGACGCCCTTGCAGTCTCTGAGACCATTTGAAGAGGCACAGCTTGATCGCCCGGATCTCCAGGACATTGATCGGCAGGAGGGCTTCCTCTGGGGTCCAGCGACCCTGCGCCGACTGGACACCCCAGACTCCCCCCCAACCTGTAAGGCTGGCGTCCGTCGTGATCACTATCCAGTAAACCGGAAGAAATGACTTCCCGGCCATTACAACCGGTGCTGTCAGCCACCATACCAGGGATCTCCTGACTAGGTGGCTCACTCGGATTTGATAATCCAGAGATGAAGGGCATCTGTTCCATCTGGACAGAACTTCCTTCTGTAACACTCGTGTGGTATTGAACATATGGGACCGCCTCGAAGGAGGCTACCATGAGGCCCAACACTCGCATGCAAAAACGGAGTGACGACCAATTCCTGGAAGTCAGCTGCCGTACTGCAGCCCCGGAGGGTCTGCAACTTCTCCACAGGGAGGAATACATTTGCCTCTGAGGAATCCAGAATCAACCCCAGGTACACTAGGCGTTGAGTGGGCACCAATACTGACTTTTGCGTGTTTAGTATCCAACCACAGTCTCGAAGAGTCTGACAGGTAATGGACACGCTTACCTCTAATTCTGAGCTTGAAGGGGACTTCAGCAGAAGGTCGTATAAGTAGCCTGTGATAGCGATACCCCGCTGTCTTAGAAGTGCCAGAATCGGAGCGAGCACCTTGGTGAACGTCCTGGGTACTGAGGCAAGGCCCAACGGGAGGGCCACAAACTGGTAGTGGTCCTTCCCGATAGCAAATCGCAGAAACCTCTGGTGTCTGGAGTATATGGGGACATGCAGGTATGCGTCCTTGATGTCCAAGGAGGCCAGAAAGTCCCCCGGATGGAGAGCCGTGACTACAGATCGAACCGACTCCATCCGAAAACTTTGTACCTTCACAAAGCAATTGAGGGCTCTGAGATCCAAGCTTGGACGAACCCCCTCCTTCTTCGGCACAATGAACAGATTTGAGTAAAAACCCCGTTCCAGTTCTGGAACTGGAATAACTACCCTGCGTTCCAGTAGACCCTGGACCGCCCCATACAGGGCCTCCCGACGGGTTGGTAGTAGCTGGAGATTGGAGGTGTTGAATCTGTCCGGTGGACAAGAGAGAAACTCTATCTTGTAGCCTGAGGAGATTACTTCGCAAACCCACCTGTCGGAGATTAGTGCTGTCCACTGAGTCGCGAATTTGCAAAGACGTCTCCCCACCCGAGAGCTGGGTGGGGGTGGACCTTCATGCGGACGCAATTTTGTCCGCAGGGTTATTGGGTATGCGGAACCAGGGACGCTTTTGTCCTTGGGCAGGCGCTTTATCGGCCTGGGGTCTTTTCCCTGTCGCCCTAGGGGGACGAAAAAAACACTTGTGTGCAGTAAAGGAGGGCCCTTGCCCTTGGCGTGGCCCCTTACCCTTGCTAATTTGGGGAAGCAAAGTGCTTTTACTTCCTGTGGCATCCTTGATGATGTCATCCAGAGAAGCCCCAAAAAGTCTGTCGCCCTTAAAAGGCAGATCCAACAGGGCTTTCTTGGAAGTCTGGTCCGCAGACCAGCCTTTTAGCCAGATCAGGCGGCGTATTGCTACTGCATAAACCGAAGTTTTAGACAGCAGGGGAATAGTATTCATGTCTGACTCGCAGACAAACCTAAGGCCCTGGACCAACAGGTCGGCCAATGTTATCTCATCAGGAGGAGCATCTCACTCCTTAACCCCTGGAGTAGCAATCTTGCCCATTCAGTAAGTGTGTGAGACACTAGGGCCCCCGCCAATGCCGGGCGTACTGCCGAGCCTACCACTGAGTATAGGTAGCAAGCGAGTGCTTCAGCCTTCTTATCCACAGGGTCCTAGAAAACAGGAGCCCCTTCTACAGGAATTGTGGTGGCTCTATTAAGTCTGGACACCGGAGGGTCCACTATAGGGGGGAGAGGTCCATTTCTTCAGAAAACTCTCCTCAAAAGGGGTACCGTACCGCAAACCTCTTTGGGGCTGTAAAGACCCTCAGTGGGTTCTCCCATTCCTTGTATAAGAGTTTATCAAAAGACACACAAGGGAACACCTTAGCAGTGCGGGCAGGTCTATGAAACCCAAGTGGACCGGAGTCTCTGCTGCTTCTGCAGTATTTTCCAATTTTAGCATATCCCACACTGCAGTAATAAGGTCAGATACCAAAGCCGTCTCGCGTACTGACCTGGACTTTGAGTCATTCTCACTGTCCGGTCACGGTCTGCAGTCTCTGATGCGTCAGAATCTGGGCCCCGAGCCGTAGCTGGACCTGGTTCTGCACCAGAATTATCCCCAGAAGCTTGCAGGGGATGGGGCGTTTACTACCCCCTGTATTCCCGTGTGCTGCTTCCACCCTGGCAGCAAACGCCTCTAGGATTGCAGTCATAGCGTTCATAGACACCTCAGGGGCACCAGCTGCTAAATCTGGTGTTTCAGGGGAGAAGACATCTGGCTCAGATGCCATGCTGACCACACGCTGACACTCACAGGGCTCCAGGCAAGATATCAATAGGCCACCCTCCTGTCCTGCAGAGAGGCCGGGTCACCCAGAGGACTCACCACCCTGGATAGGTACTGCTATGCTGCGCCTGTGATGCTGTCCCTCTGCTGCTGTGTCAGTCTGCTTCTTTTATCAGCACTTCCTGTGTGAATTTTCGCGCCACTGTAATGCACCCTAGAGGCCGGAGGCTCTCGAAAAATGGTTGCCAAAAACGTCTGTATGGAAGATAATGTGGGCTCTAAGAAAATGGCCGCCGACAGAAGATAGAGATCAAGCAGCCATAGCCCACAAAAAGATGGCCGCCGAACGGCAATATCTGCATACAGGGTGGACAAACATGGCCGCCGATCAGCTGATAGGGGCCAGTGGGTGTGGCCGAACCACAGGAAGATGGCAGCCGGGCAGTCACAAGAGGCCAAACTTGGCATGGACCACCTCAAAATGGCCGCCGACAGCATGGAGGAGGAAGGACACAAACACAGGTAAGAAAAAATGACATTTCTTTTAAATGTTAGTTACAGCCAGCCCCGCTCCAGTGGGACCCCCAGCACCCAGCAACCTTTAGCTAGAAGCCCAGGGAGGAGGGAAAGGCAGGGAGAGAGGGAAGAAAGGGGCCACAACCACTTACTTGATCTCTCCAGGAATGTCCAGCTAAATCACCCAGCCGAGGCAGGGGAGTTTTACTTACCTATCCTGCATGTATTCTGCTGGAAGACATTCCAAACAGATCATCGTCCGCGCACGGAAGGTGACTGTTGGCCAGGCATGCTGTGATTGGACCCAGAAGGGACGATCATATGTATGCCCTGGAGCATGACGCTCACCGGACAGGCTGCTGCGACTCGGCCGTAAGGTCAGCCGAAGCTGAGCGGTCCGATGCAAGCCTTGGAGCGTAAGCTCACCGGCCAGGCTGCTGCGACTCGGCCGTAAGGTCAGCCGAAGCTGAGCGGTCCGATGCAGGCCCTGGAGCGTAAGCTCACCGGCCACCCGTGGAGCGACGGGCATGTCGTGGAAAACCCAGCGCGTAGCTAGGGTCGGCACACGCTCGATGGCCGAAACTGGGGAGACTACAACGATCGAGGATCCAGCCTGTCACCCAGTCGGCAGTTGATCGAAGATCGCAGGAAACAACAAATGTAGCAAAAAAAATAAATATAAATAAATATATATATATATATATATATATATATCTTTTTTCCCCGGACCAATGGGCCCGAAGGGAGCCATGTCCTACTCCTTGCTAGACAGAAAAAAACTGATCTGCGAAGATGCAGACTGAGAGGGTATACCCAGAGGGTCCTTTTTACAAGTTTTTCTGCCTAGTCACTCCTAATTAACGGATAATACCCACTTTGTCAATAGAGAAGCTGTGTCGGTCCATGGACGAAAGAGTAATAGGATTTTTATAAGAGCTTACCTGTAAAATGATTTTCTTGGAGTACATCACGGGACACAGAGCAGCCATAGTAATAACTATGTGGGTTACACACCACCTATAGGTGAATGGACACTGGTACACTCAAAAGACAGGAAGTCCCCCTCCCTATATAACCCCTCCCATACAGGGAGTACCTCAATATATATATCTCCAATAAGAGGGGCGGGACCTCTGTGTCACGTCATGTACTCCAAGAAAAGGATTTTACAGGTAAGCTTTTATAAAAATCCTATTTTCTTTATCGTACATCACGGGACGCAGAACAGCTATAGTAATAACTATGTGGGATGTCCCAAAGCAATGCGATCTGAGGGGAGGGAGACACAAATCAAAGCAGGCCGACATCAGACTCGAGGACCTATACTGCTGCCTGCAGCACACTGCGCCCAAAGGCGGCATCCTCTTGCCAACTTGCATCCACCTGATAGAATTTAGTGAATGTATGCACTGACGACCAAGTTGCGGCCTTGCAAGTCTGAGTCACAGAAGCCTGGTGATGCACTGCCCTGGTAGAGTGCGCTTTAACTTGAAAAGGTGAAACTTTCCTTTTCAGACCATAAGCCTTAACAACAACCTGACGAATCCACCTTGAAATAGTAGATTTTGACGCTGCCTGCCCTTTTCTGGGGCCATCTGGCAGCACAAACAAAACATCAGTTTTCCGTATCTGAGCTGTCACCTTCAGATAGGCTTTTACTGTCCTCATTACCTTGAGAGAACGAGGTTCTGGAAAAGGAAGGCAGGGCAACATCTTGATTCAGATGAAAACCTGACATTACCTTAGGCAGAAAGGTTAGGTGAGGACACAACACCACCTTATCCTTATGAACAACTAGGTATGGCTCTTTACAAGAAAAGGCTGCCAATTCCGCAACTAAGCACACTTACTTCCTCGTCAAAAGAACCAAGGAAATCTTGTGCTGAAAAGGCAGTCTTTGTAAAACTGACAGAACCAAACTCAAATCCCATGGGCACAAGGGTGTCCTAACCGGCGGAGCCATATGTGTTACCCCTTGTATAAAGGGCCTGGACCAAAGAATGTGAAACAAGCGGCCTTTGAAAAAAACACTGACAAGGCCGAAGTCTGACCATTGATAGTACTCAAGGCCAGCTTTATTTCTACCTCCAACTGTAGGAAGGCAAGAATTCTACCTATGACAAAATTCAGAGGATGTCATCCTTTGGTTTGACACCAAGAAATATAGGCCTTCCAGACCCTATAATAAAAGGGTCCTGGAAGCCGGCTTCCTTGCATTAATCAGGGTAGCTACCACTGAACCTGAAAAGCCCCCAATTCTTTAGAACGTGGGTTTCAATAGCCAAACCGTTAAATTTAGCGATTATAAGACCGGATGGAACACCGGCCCTTGCAATAGCAGGGTCGGGCGATATGAAAGAGTCCATGAACTCCCTACTGTCATCCTTACGATCTCTGCATACCAGGATCTTCTGGGCCATGCTGGGGCTACTAGAATTACCGGTTTCCGTTCCTCTTTGATTCTGCGAAGAAGATACGGGAGCAGCTGAACTGGGGGGGGGGGGCGCATAAATCATTGAAAACTGATCCCACAGGGTCACAAATGCATCTGTCCCATATGCGAGTTGATCCCTTGTCCTTGACAGAAAGTTGTCAAAAAATGTCGGGATGTAGAGCCCGGGAATATTTGTTGACGACTCAAGAAATCTGTCTGCCAATTCTCCACCCCTGGAATGAAGACTGCAGATACGCAAAGTACCTGCTTCTCTGCCCAGGCCAGAATATGATTCACCTCCTTCTGGGCTGCAAGGCTTCTGATGCTCCCTTGGTGATTGATATAAGCCACCGTTGTGGTATTGTCAGATTTTATCCTGACGGGACAACCTCGCAACTTGAACGTCCAGGCTATTAGGACGTGCCGCCCGAACTTCTAGGATGTTGATGGGCGAGGTCTTCTCGGACTCTGACCACTTCTCTTGGACAGTGGATTCTTCCAGGACTGTACCCCAGCCAAAGAGGCTGGCATCCGTTGTTACTACCTTCCATGTACCTGGCATGAAGGATTTCCCTTCTGCAAATTTTTGGTTATCAACCATCAATTGAGACTCTTGGGACCCTTTGGGGCCAGACACATTTGGTAACCCAAGGCTTGGGTCCCTTTATTTCAGGCAGACAGAATACTGTAACAGTTTTGAATGAAACTGGGCATAGGGAACCGCTTCAAATGAAGCCATCATCTTCCCTAGCAACCTCATGCAAAGACGAATGGAAGGACCCTTCCTTGCCCAGACCACCTGGACCAGATCTCTTATAGCGTTGACTTTTGTCTGAGGCAAAAACACCCTTCTTTGGGCTGTCTATAACCACACCTAAACACTCCAGCCTCCTTACCGGACGCAAAAATTACTTTTTTTTCCTCTTAGGTTGAGAATCCAACCCAGGTATTCCAGATACTTGACCGTGCTGGACACACCCTGGTTTAACCGAGCCACTGACTGATCTATCAGCAACAGGTCATCCAGGTATGTCATTACTGCTATACCCTGGTGCCTTAGTTTTGCCAACGGTGGGGCCCGAACTTTTGTAAACACTCGGGGAGCTGTGGCCAACCCGAAGGGTAAGGCCACAAACTGAAAGTGATGGTGTCTTACCCCAAGATGCAGAAACTTCAGGTGAGCGGGAAAAAAATTGGCACATGCAGATATGCATCTTTGATGTCTATTGACGCTAGAAATTCTCCTCCCCGCAAGGTGGAAACGACTCCGGATTTGACTCCATGCGAAAGGAGCAGATGTTTAGGAACCAATTCAGATCCAAATCGGTTTCGGTATTGTGAAGAGATTTGAATAAAACCACATACCCTGCTTTTCTGAGACGATTACACCCTGCGACATCAATCTGCCTAGCGCCAGAAATAAAGACTTTTTTTCACTGGGTCTTTGGGGACGTTCGAACTTAGAAAGTGAACGGGAGGAAACTTCTAAAAAACTCTAGGTTGTAGCCTAGGGCTACCACAGAGATGACCCATCCGTCTAGAATCTCTTCTTGCCAAGCCCCTGAAAACCACAGAAGTCTACAATTTTAATGTATGCAGCATGTGTTAAAGCAATATGCCTCTATGGAAGCGTACATTCATGGAAGCATGAGTTCATACAAATATGCCTTTAGGCAAAATATGCGTGTGCTGTACACACTAATTCATTTAGCACGTGTGTCATGGAGCAAGCATCTTTGCAAAGCAAGCATGCGTTTATGAAACGTGTTATGCAGCATTACGCACCACGTATCTATGCAGACATGTATTCCTATGCGATCATGAGGAATCATGTATATTTAAGTAAACCTGTATTAACATGCCTCATTATGCAACCATGCATTTTTAGGCGATCATGCATCCTTATACGATCCAGCATCTTTTTGTGATCAAGCATCTTTATGCCATTAAGCATCTCTGTGCGATCAAGCAGTGCAATCAAGCACCCTTGTGTGATCAAGCATCCTTGTGTGATCAAGCATCCTTGTGCGATCAAGTATGTTTATGCGACTATGTAAAAACCATGTATATCTATACAAACATAAACATGCATCTTTATGTGACCATGTAACCTTACGTGATCCTCTTACCTTATGCGATCACGCGTCTTTATGTGATCAACAATAAATATGTTTTGTTTTTTGTTTTAACACAAACATGCATTTTGTACACCCATGATTATGTATTTTTATGCAAATGTGAACAAATCTTCAGAAAACGTACGTTTCAGCAACTGTGCGTTCCAGCAACTGTGCGCTCCAGCAACTGTGCGCTCCAGCAGTCGTGCGTTTTAGCTAGTTTGTAAGCAAGCAAGCAAGCACCTGCTCAACTGCAGTTGGTCCCATACTTAGACCTGCAGGATACCAAGCACATATGCCCTATATTGGAGATACAACTCCCTAAAATGCACTCATGCTCATGTTTTTTCAAACATGTACTTTAAAACATGCAATTAAGCAATAAATTTGCAAGCACGTATATTATGCTGTCCCTGCCTACAAGCAGTTAACATTTTAAAAGTGAACTGCTAATCATCCAGGGGTGTATCTACTTACAGATGTACAGGCCCCTCGGATAGGCAGAAAATATGCAGCATGAAATCATGACTTGTCTGCACCCAGTTCCCCCAAGCAAGTACTCAACACACTCACGAGCTGCCGTTCTGTCTCCAAGGCTAAACCTGTCACCACATGGCATGACCGCCCTTCCTCTTCCTGCCTATATAAAAATAGGCTAGACTTGAGCGAACCTGTGCCTTCTAGTGGCTGGGGGGGGGGGGGGGGGGAACAGCAGCCCACATGAGTAAGAGCTCATAGCATGATTGAACAGCACACTGCTCCGCTCCCAGTGGACACCAGGAGAACAGACAGTCAGATCTCTTCTTTTTTTTTAAAAAGAGAAACTGCAAACAAATGCAGACTTACCATTCCCATTGCAGGACTCTGTAGATCACAGGAGTTCAATCCTCACTCATCACGGCAAGCTTTGTCATGACAGACCTTCAAGGACTTGGGTCCCCTTTGTATATGGGGTCCTCTCCCTTGGACCTGTACAGCACCCTGCCAGAGCAAACCTTTGGTATAGCATATATGTGACCAAGGAGCTGTATCCCAGGGTCCAGCCCTCAAAAGAGGAGCATTACAGGCAACAACCATTGTCTTCTTCCTCGAGGCTCGGGTACCATTCACTTTGGCCTTTGGCACGTTGAATGGATCCGATACCATGGCCCCTTGATCCTGTCAAGGATCTTCTTAACGGAGCAGCATTAGCACATCATTAACCGTGACCAACACCTTAGACACTATGGCTGCTCTGTGTCCCGTTGTCAGGGATGCCTAACACAGGCATCCAGCACAGGGTAAACAGATCAGTGGGCTGCACATAATGAATCAGGCACAAAAGTAAGTGAAAAAATAGGATTTTTGTACTCACCGTAAAATCAGTTTCTCTGAAGTCCATGGACTGACACAGCTCTCATACTGTTTACGTGTGGGTATATGTCCCTGCTCGCAGGAGAAGATCTAGGCAGAATGTTAGATGTTGTTAGAAACATACATTCTAGAACAAAACCAGCGCTGAAAAACCCCGCCCATGGGGGCGGTCCATCCGGACATAACCCTCCTACCTGCAGCCAGCAGCCTCAGTTCGCAACAAAGCAGTACAAACCTCAAAAGAAGGGTGGGTGCTGTGTCAGTCCATGGACGTCAGAGAAACAGATTTTACAGTGAGTACAAAAATCCTATTTTCTCTTATCGCCCATGGACTGACACAGCTCTCATACTGTTCACGTGTGGGACGTTCCAAAGCAGTATCAGAAAAGGGTGGGAGCAATAGTAAAAGGAACAACCAAAACTTCACTCCAAACCAGCAGAGCTCCTCAATGGAGGAGTTGCAACATTAAACAGCGGCCTGCAACACTTTGCGGCCGAAGGAAGCATCCGAAGATGCAGCCACATCAACCTGATAGAATTTTTAAAAGGTATGAATGGACGACCAGGTTGCCGCCTTGCACACTTGTGCAATCGACGTTTGATGTCGGAAAGCCCAGGAAGCACCAATTGCCCTGGTGGAATGCGCCGTAACCGGAAAGGGAGGCGCCCGCTCCTTAATGGCATAGGCCTGCATAACAGTCTGTCTGATCCACCTAGAAATGGTGGCAGACGACACCGCTTGGTCCTGTTTCGGACCAGAGACAGACACAAACAGTGAGTCAGACTCCTGAACAGAAGCAGTAGCCATCAGGTACACCCGTAAGGCACGCACCACATCTAAATTGTGAAGCGCAAACTCTCTAGGATGCGATGGGTGAGGGCACAAGGACGGAAGGACAATGTCCTCGATAAGGTGAAAAGCCGAAACCACCTTAGGAAGGAAAGACGGTCGCGGTTGCAACACCGCCTTATCCTTATGGAGGACCAGGTAAGGCGACTTGCATGACAGAGCCGCCAACTCAGACACCCGTCTAACAGAAGTGATGGCCACTAAGAAAGCCAGCTTCTGAGACAAAGTTAAAAGAGGAATATCTCTGATATTTTCAAAGGGAGGTTCCTGAAGAACCGAGAGCACCAAGTTCAGATCCCAAGGAGGGAGCGGAGGCTTGGCAGGTGGAACCACATGGCGAACCCCCTGCACAAAAGTGCTAAGGAATGACCTGCTAGGGGTCGTTGAAAGAAAACAGCCAAGGCCGAAATCTGACCCTTAATTGTGCTCAAAGCCAGCCTTTGGGCCACACCACGCTGCAAGAACCGCAGGATTCTGGGGACAGAGTACGTCCGTGGATACCAGTCTAGCTCTTCGCACATAGCGATGTAAGCTCTCCAGGTACGGTGAGAGATCTTTCTAGAAGAAGACTTCCGTGCCCTAAGCATGGTTGAAATTACCGAATCTGACAGGCCTCGGTCCTTCAGTACCTGGCTCTCAATAGCCATGCCATTAAAGCCAGAGACTGTAAAGCAGGATGAAAGATAGGACCTTGAGACAGAAGGTCCTCCCTCAAGGGCAGCCGCCAAGGGACATCTGCGATGAGACATACCAGATCGGCGTACCAGTGACGCCAAGGCTAATCCAGGGCAATGAGGATCACTGGAATGCCCTCGGCCGCCACCCAGACGAGGAATCAACTGCAGCGGAGGGTAAGCATACATCAAGCGATACTGACCCCTTGGGGCCACCAACGCGTCCGAGGCATCCGCCCAGGGGTCCCTGGACCTGGCCATAAACCTCGACACCTTGCGATCGAGTCAAGATGCCATCAGGTCCACATCCGGTGTGCCCCACCGCCGACAAAGGAGTTGAAACACCTCCGGATGCAAGGACCACTCCCCCTGGTCCAGGGACTGGCGACTCAGATAATCCGCCTGCCAGTTTTCTACGCCCGGAATGTAGACGGCCGACAGCGCCGGCATGCGTCTTTTTCCTCCCACCTTAGGGCATGGGCGACCTCGGATGCCGCAGCCGAGCTCCGAGTGCCGCCCTGATGGTTGACATACGCCACGGCCGTGGCGGTGTTTGACTGAATTCTGATCGAGCGGCCCTGTAGCCTCTTCGACCACGTGGAGAGAGACAGTCTGATCGCCCGCAATTCCAGGACGTTGATTGGTAGACGAGATTCGTCCAGAGTCCAGAGCCCTTGAGCTGACAGGACTCCCCAAATTCCTCCCCAGCCCATCAGGCTGGCGTCCGTCGTGACCACTGTCCACTGGATGGGGAGGAACGACTTCCCGTCCCGAAGAGCCGGGGATCTCAGCCACCACGTCAGGGACGCCTTGACAGAGTGACTCACCTGGATCTGAAGATCCAATGACAATGGAGACTTGTCCCAAACAGACAGAATTCCCTTCTGCAATGCCCGAGTGTGTGATTGGGCATACGGAACCGCCTCGAAAGAGGCCACCATTAGTCCCAGGACTCTCATGCAGAAACGAATTGACGACCATTTTCGGGACGTCAGGACCCGCACTGCCGACTGAAGTGTCAGTAACTTCTCCGAGGGTAGAAACACCTTTGCTGCCGAAGTGTACAGGATCAGACCCAGATACTCCAATCGTTGAGTCGGGACTAGAACCGACTTCTGCATGTTCAGAAGCCACCCGAAGTCCCGGAGGGTCTGACTGACTATTGTCACATTTTCCTCCAATTCTGAGCCATTTTCAGCTCTTAGAAGGAGATCGTCCAGATAGCCCACGATAACAATTCCTCGCTGTCTCAGCAAAGCTAGAACCGGGGCGAGCACTTTGGTGAAAACCCGTGGTGCCGATGCTAGGCCGAAGGGAAGAGCAACGAACTGATAGTGGACTTCGCCTACGTCAAAGCGCAGAAACCTCTGGTGACTTGCGCAGATTGGAACGTGCAAGCGTCCTTGATATCCAAGGACGCCAAAAAATCCCCTTGGTGGAGTGTCGCAATCACTGTGCGAATGGATTCCATCCGGAATTTTAGTACCTTCACATAGGCATTCAGGGCCTTGAGGTCCAGGATTGGCAGGACCCCGTCCTTCTTTGGGACAACAAACAGGTTCGAGTAAAACCCCTGAAACCTCTCTTGTGACAGAACCGGGACAATTACTCCGCACCTGAGCAAATCCTGTACGGCCCCCAAGAGGGCCGCCTGGCGGGCAGGAAGGAGAGGGAGGTTCTAGGTAAAGAACCTGTTTGGGGGCCACGAGCGGAACTCTATCCTGTATCCCGAGGTGACCACCTCACACACCCACCGGTCGGAGATCCAGGAGGTCCACCGCACCGTGAACCTGCGAAGACGTCCCCCCCACCCCAGAGTCAGGCAGGGGCAAGACTTCATGCGGTGGTGGGCTTGGGAGATTGCTTGGTAGGCTTATGCACCCAGGGACGCCTATGTCCCCTAGCCGCACTTTTTTTAGTCTGGGCGGGCTTACCCGTGGAATCTGACTGACGAAAAAACGTATTCGCCGGAAAGGAAGGGCCCGGCCTGCGGTGGGGCTCCTTTCCCTTAATAGACTGAGGAAGGAAGGTGCTCTTACCCCCTGTGACATCCTTAATAATGTCATCCAGGGCGGCCCCAAACAGTCTACCGCCCTTAAAGGGCAAGTCAGCCAGGAGCTTTTTGGAAGCTAGGTCGGCCGACCAGCATTTCAGCCAGATAAGGCGACGCAGCACCACAGCAGAGATAGAGGCCCCGGATATTAAAGGGGCCGCATCCAAAAGGGCATCGCAAACATAGACTAAACCCTGCGCAAGTTAGTGAGCCAGGGCAATGGTCTCAGGAGGGAGATTATGCTCCTGTACCATCTGGTGCAAAATCTTTGCCCATCCTATGAGTGTCTGAGACACAAGTGTCGCCGCCACTATAGAGCGCAAGGCAGACCCCAATAAGGTAAACATAGTTCTACTCACCACTTCTGACCTCCTGTCAGTGGGATCCTTAAATGCAGGAGTCCTTTCCATTGGGAGCGTGGTAGCCTTATTCAAACGGGCGACTGGGGGGGTCGACCACTGGGGGGAGAACCCACTTCTTAACCAGGTCCTCCACAAAGGGGTACCTTATGGCTAGGCGCCGCGGGACCATCAAAGTATTCTGCGGCTTATCCCAGACTTGGTCAATGAATGTATCAAAAAAAGGCACATATGGAAAGACCTTTTTTGAAGAAACGGCTTTAAAAGGAACCAAAGGAGACCGCTTCCACCTGAGGTTCCTCAGCCTCAACATTCAGCTTGAGAGTGTCCCTCACAGCATCAATGAGTTCACTTACAAGCACCCTGTCAGTTACTGGTTCAGAACTGGGGTCTTCCTCACAAGGAATGTCCTGTCCAAAAACATCAAAATCCTCAGAGCTAGGGTCCTGAGCAGCAGTAGCTAGGCCCATATCTGAGACAGAATGTGTGGGGAGAGGGCCCTTTACAGCTCCCTTGTGCTTGCACACTGCTTCCATTCTGACAAGGAATGATTCCAGGACTGCCAACTGGTCCATAGAGACCGCAGGTGCAGGAGCACCGTCAGTTGCCTCTTACAAGTGTGGAGAAGCAGGTGAACCAGACTCCATACTGCCACCCTCTGAGACCTTATACACTATTACAGTGAATAATACAGTCCACCCACTGGCTGGGAGGGGATACCCAGATGACTCATCAACCCTTAAGGACCGCTCAGTTCCACTGTATGAAACCGCGCTGCAGCACGAGTGAAGCCTGAGGAGAGTGTGAGGAGATTCGCACTGCAGCAGCGCCGCTAGAGACCGAAAGTGAAAGTGCCGCGGCTTCAAGAAAATGGCCGCCGGTCGCTTGTATAACTGCACCATTGAACCACAGGAAGATGGCCGCCGAGTGCATTATTTACATTCACAATACAGCGCTAATGGCACACGCAATTAAGTCCCCACGCTCACACACCAGAACACTGCTTCTCTCCCAGCGTCCACTACACAGACATGAGCGCCCCCCGCCAGGCCAGAGTGACCCCCAAGTACCCCCACACAGTACAGCACCAGTACAGGGTGCAGAGAGCAACATAACAGGGGGGAGACAGGGAGAAACCCCCCAGATAAAGAAACACAGCCAGCATGTACTCACCTGCATCAGGAGAGACTACTTACCCGTCCCAGGAGGGACCCACTGGCTTGTTTCAGACAGACCTATCACAGAGTAGTACTGAGTAGCTGTCGGCCGGTCCACCGCGAAATATACAGACAGGTACTGTTCAATCTTGGGAGGACCGCGGAAGCATAAAAACCACCCGGCCACCCCTTGAGTCATGGACCATGTCGTGAACTGAGTCTCACGCACACAAGGCGAGGATCAACACGCTCGTTGGTCGGAAAGGTAAGACTACGAGGATACCAGTGTACCCAACCTGTTGCCCAGCCGACAGTTGATTGAAGGTCTCAAAAAAAAAAAAATTCCCAAAGGAATAAAATTTAAAAGTACAATCTTCCAGGAGACTGGCTCCTGGCTCCTTCTTCTGCTAGGCAGAAAAAAACTGAGGCTGCAGGTAGGAGGGTTATGTCCTGGGGGACCGCCCCCCCTGGGCGGGGGGCTGTAAAGCTCTGGTTTTGTTCTAGAATGTATGTTTCTAATATCTAACATTCTGCCTAGATCTTCTCCTGCGAGCAGGGACATATACTCACACGTAAACCGTATGAGAGCTGTGTCAGTCCATGGAAGATAAGAGATATATATATTTATTAAAAAGATAAGGCACACGTGCAAACCAAACAACAGCAAACCAAAAACAAGCAATGCATACAAGAAATAAATACAAGAAAACGCAGCAAACCCCAAAACACCTAATCTATCTAACTAATATATACAAGAACAGGAGCACATATAAGCAAGGCAGGGAAGAGAGACAAGGGGGGGGAACAAGCGGCCAGATGGAGGGAGCAGTAGCAAGGGGAAGCTGGAAGCAGGAATCAGGGGACAAGACTCAGGGACAGGGTACAGGAAGCAGAGTCCAGGACAGGGCAGGAAGCAGATCGGGAACAGGTTCAGGCACACGGATCAGGTCAGGTTTGGATCTGGAGATGAAAACAGGCAGGGCAACACATATGAACCTATCGGGGCAGACAACACAAGAGCACAGTCAGGCTGAAAATCAAACAGGGGAGAATCAGCGGCAAGCTGAGCACTAGGAACTGGTTTAGCAGGTGCCATGACAGCAAGCTGGGCAGAGGGCACCAGATCATAAGGCTGGGCAGAGGGCACCAGATCATAAGGCTGGGCAGCAAGCTCCGGGTCATCAGGCTGGGCAGCAAGCTCCGGGTCATCAGGCTGGGCAGCAAGCTCCGGGTCATCAGGCTGGGCAGCAAGCGCCAGGTCATCAGGCTGGGCAGCAAGCTCCGGGTCATCAGGCTGGGCAGCAAGCTCCGGGTCATCAGGCTGGGCAGCAAGCTCCGGGTCATCAGGCTGGGCAGCAAGCTCCGGGTCATCAGGCTGGGAAGCAAGCTCTGGGTCATCAGGCTGGGAAGCAAGCTCCGGGTCATCAGGCTGGGAAGCAAGCTCCGGGTCATCAGGCTGGGCAGCGGTAAAGGAACCACCAAGCAGGGTATCAGGAATGGGACCATCAGGAACTGGATCGTCAGGCTGGATACTAGGTACGGGATCACTAAGCAGATCAGACATTGGATCATCAAGCAAGACAGTGTGCGCTGGGACATCAGACTGGAAGGCAGGCACATCAGACTGGAAGGCAGGCACATCAGACTGGAAGGCAGGCACATCAGACTGGAAGGCAGGCACATCAGACTGGAAGGCAGGCACATCAGACTGGAAGGCGGGCACATCAGACTGGAAGGCGGGCACATCAGACTGGAAGGCGGGCACATCAGACTGGAAGGCGGGCACATCAGACTGGAAGGCGGGCACATCAGACTGGAAGGCGGGCACATCAGACTGGAAGGCGGGCACATCAGACTGGAAGGCGGGCACATCAGACTGGAAGGCGGGCACATCAGACTGGAAGGCAGGCACATCAGACTGGAAGGCAGGCACATCAGACTGGAAGGCAGGCACATCAGACTGGAAGGCGGGCACATCAGACTGGAAGGCGGGCACATCAGACTGGAAGGCGGGCACATCAGACTGGAAGGCAGGCACCGGGCACATCAGACTGGAAGGCAGGCACCGGGCACATCAGACTGGAAGGCAGGCACCGGGCACATCAGACTGGAAGGCAGGCACCGGGCACATCAGACTGGAAGGCAGGCACCGGGCACATCAGACTGGAAGGCAGGCACCGGGCACATCAGACTGGAAGGCAGGCACCGGGCACATCAGACTGGAAGGCAGGCACCGGGCACATCAGACTGGAAGGCAGGCACCGGGCACATCAGACTGGAAGGCAGGCACCGGGCACATCAGACTGGAAGGCAGGCACCGGGCACATCAGACTGGAAGGCAGGCACCGGGCACATCAGACTGGAAGGCAGGCACCGGGCACATCAGACTGGAAGGCAGGCACCGGGCACATCAGACTGGAAGGCAGGCACCGGGCACATCAGACTGGAAGGCAGGCACCGGGCACATCAGACTGGAAGGCAGGCACCGGGCACATCAGACTGGAAGGCAGGCACCGGGCACATCAGACTGGAAGGCAGGCACCGGGCACATCAGACTGGAAGGCAGGCACCGGGCACATCAGACTGGAAGGCAGGCACCGGGCACATCAGACTGGAAGGCAGGCACCGGGCACATCAGACTGGAAGGCAGGCACCGGGCACATCAGACTGGAAGGCAGGCACCGGGCACATCAGACTGGAAGGCAGGCACCGGGCACATCAGACTGGAAGGCAGGCACCGGGCACATCAGACTGGAAGGCAGGCACCGGGCACATCAGACTGGAAGGCAGGCACCGGGCACATCAGGCTGGAAGGCAGGCACATCAGACTGGAAGGCGAGCACATTAAACTGGAAGGCAGGCACATCAGGCTGGGAGGCAGGCACTGGGACGTCAGACTGGAAGGTAGGTACATCAGACTGGAAGGCAGGTACTGGAACTTCAAACCGGGCAGCAGGTACTGGAACTTCAGACTGGGCAGCAGGCACAGGCGCTGGCACATCAGGCAGAACAGCAGGTTCTGGCACAACAGGCTGAACAGCAGGTGCATCAGACTGGATAGCAGGTACTGGAACTTCAGATTGGACAGCAGGCAGGGAGTTGGCGGGATTAGGTGGGTCATCAGGTTCAGGATCAGCTGGCATGAAGACAGACCGGAGCAGGTTGGTTGGCAAGGAATCAGGCTGAAGCAGCTCCGCTAGTACGGGAACAGGCTGAAGTAAGTTGGCTGGAGTGGAGGCAGATTGGGGTAGTGGCAGGATTGAATGGGTTGGAAAAAAACTTCAGTTTCTTCTTTGGTTTCGCCACTGAGGATTTGTATATGGATACAGGGCTGTAGGTAATGGATGCAGCTGGTAGAGGTGAAGAGGGATGGTGAAACAGAGGGTGCAGACTTTGAAGGAGATTTTGGTGGAACTGATGGAGGCAGCCGAGAAGAGGCAAAAGGGTTAAAGGTAGGGTAAGTGCAGCATGAGGAAAAAGGGTACTGGTACTTCATTGTTAGCATGGTCTATTGGTCAGCAACAGTGGTAGTTGGGGGTAAAGGAGAGGAAGACATCCCAGCAGGTTGGTGTCTAGACATAGAAATGGATGGTCGGGAGCTGACAGGGGCTGAGTGCAACAAACTTGACTAGGCCTGTAATAATGGTTTCACAAAATCAGGTTTGCACACTGCTTGTCTGACCAGAGACTGCACTGAATCAATGCATGCGGCAAGCACCTGTTGAGGACAAGCTGAGTACTGCTCAAAGAAAAAGGCTGAGGCCTCGTACACACGGCCGAGATTCTCGTTGAGAAAAACATGTCGTTTTTTTCGACGAGATTCTTGGACAAGAAACTTGTCCCGGCCGAGTGTACACACGCTCGTTTCAAAGAACCCGCGGTTCTTTGAAAGGAGTGTACGCGGTGACGTCATCGACTACGTCGAGCATGCGCTCGTCACATTCGATGCCGTCGCCGCCATCTTGGTATACCCTACGTATGCCTAGGAAGCTACCGCGCATGCGTCGAATTCATTTCGAACATGCGCGGGCTTCCGGGCGGACAGGTAAGTGTACACACACTCACTTTTCTCGTCGAGAAACACGCCGAGGAGAATCTCGACGAGAAAATAGAGAGCAGGTTCTCTATTTTCTCGTCGAGGTTTCTTGTCGGTTTTCTCGACGAGAAACACGCTAGCAGCGTACACACGACCGATTTACTCGGCAAGACCTCTCTGCCAGCAAGTTTCTTGCTGGTTCTTGCCGAGAAAATCGGTCGTGTGTACGAGGCCTAAGTCATCTTCTAACAGCCACACCAAAGACTTTACCTGAGCTGCACTAAAAGGAGGTCTATAATCATCACCTCCACAAGAGGGGTCAGACAGGGCCAACTTTGTACAGACCTGAATCAATGGCTGTACGTCCTCAAACTGAAAACTACCCTGATCAACACAAACACGAGCTAGACGGATGAATTCCAGTAACTGCTCTCCAGTGTATTCACTTAATGTCTGATGACAAAAATCCCTGTCATCTGTTGCCAGGAGCGAAAGATACAGAATATCTTCCAGATACATCCTTTCAGCAATAGCAAGTGCCCAGACCCAATTCCTAAGTGCAGCCGATCTGTTTGTTTGGGCTTCAGTATTCTGTCACAGGCATCCAACACAGGGTAAACAGATCAGTGGGCTGCACATAAGGAATCAGGCACAAAAGTAAGTGAAAAATATATATTTATTAAAGATAAGGCACACGTGCAAACCAAACAACAGAAAACCAAAAACAAGCAATGCATACAAGAAATAAATATAAGAAAACACAGCAAACCCCAAAACACCTAATCTAACGATCTAACTAATATATACAAGAACAGGAGCACATATTAGCAAGGCAGGGACGAGAGACAAGGGGGAACAGGCGGCCAGATGGAGGGAGCAGTAGCAAGGGGAAGCTGGAAGCAGGAATCAGGGGACGAGACTCAGGGACAGGGTACAGGAAGCAGAGTCCAGGACAGGGCAGGAAGCAGATCGGGAACAGGTTTAGGCACACGGATCATGTCAGGCAGGGAAAAGCTTGCAGAGGGAATACTGAAGCCCTGAACCTTAGTGAAGGGCAAGCTTATATACTCCCAGCAGCTCACATTAATGACAAGTTCATCTACTGGGAGACACCCGCTGGTGGCCACCAGAATTACACCCTTTGGTGCTGAAAGCAATAGTGCCACCAGCAGGTGACCCAAGCCATAACTCAGATCATGACACCCGTGATGTACGATAAAGAAATGTGCTGTACTTTTAGTTTAGTTTTCATCACTGTAAAAATGCCACTGACAAAAATTATGACAAAAACTTTTTAGTTGACGAAATTAACACTGGTCCTGTGTCATGTCAACAGGCACCCTGAGACCATTGATGTGTGGGGTTGCATCTCAGCCAAAGGAGTGGGCTCACTCTCTTTTGCCTAAGAACACAGTCATCAATAAAGAATGGAACAAAAACATCCTTCAAGAGCAACTTCTCCCAAATATCCAAGAACAGTTTGGTGACAAACAATGCCTTTTCCAGAATTATGGAGCACCTTGCCATAAGGCAAAAGTGATAACCATAACCCATTGAGAACTTGTGGTCAATCCTCAAGAGGCGGGTTAACAAAAAAAAAAAAACACAAATTCTGACAAACTCCAAGCACTGATTATGCAAGAATGGGCTGCCATTAGTCAGAATGTGGCCCAGAAGTTGATTGACAGCATGCCAGGGACGAATTGCAGAGGTCTTGAAAAAGAAGGGTCAACACTGCTAATATTGACTGCATAAAAGTAATGTAATTGTCAATAAAAGCCATTGACACTTATAAAATGCTTGTAATTATACTTCAGTATACAATAGTAACATCTGGCAAAAAGATCTAAAAAACACTGCAGCAGACTTTGCGAAAAAAATGTGTCATAACTTTTGGCCACGGCTGTACAATGTTACTATGGTAAGATTATATTGCTCTAGTCCAGGCATGTCCAAAGTCTGACCCCGGTTTTGAGCGGCCCGACGTGGTTATCTACACATATATATCTTTTGTGGCCCCCGACGATCTCCCAGCGTCGGGGCCACAAAAGATATACCGTAATCATCGGCGTATAACACCGATCCCTGCTGCCTGTGAGGTGAAGAGGAGCGAGCACTGCTGAAATAGCCCGAGCCGAGTGTACTCGCAGTCATGCCCAGTCCCACCATTGGACGTGTACGAATACACAGGACATCCGGCTCTATCGCGACGGCAAAATTTAAAACGAATAAAGCTTAATTTTTAGGCACGGCTGGCTGCAGATGGACACTTGGGCACAACTTTGCTGCAGATGGACACTGATCATTCCCGGCAATGGTGAGTGATGCATTCCCGGCAATGGTGGGTGCTGCATTCCCGGCAATGGTGGGTGCTGCATTCCCGGCAATGGTGGGTGCTGCATTCCCGGCAATGGTGGGTGCTGCATTCCCGGCAATGGTGGGTGCTGCATTCCCGGCAATGGTGGGTGCTGCATTCCCGGCAATGGTGGGTGCTGCATTCCCGGCAATGGTGGGTGCTGCATTCCCGGCAATGGTGGGTGCTGCATTCCCGGCAATGGTGGGTGCTGCATTCCCGGCAATGGTGGGTGCTGCATTCCCGGCAATGGTGGGTGCTGCATTCCTGGCAATTGGGGGTCTGCAGATGGGCACTGACCCTTATTTTGCTTCACAGTTCTTTATTTAAAATTTTACGTTTTTTTCCTGAAACTCCCCTCTTAAAGTGAAGGTGCGTGCTATACGCCAATAAATACGGTATATCCAAATAATACACCTGAGCTCATCTCTTCACCACACACGGCCACGAAGGCAAGAGAATTCTTGTTGGGCAGTGTATTACTGCTCGAAGAAACACACTTAGACGGAATTTTAATGGTTCAAAGAATGTCAGGCAAAATGGTAGGCCCTCGAGCATGTTCACTTCATCAAATCTGGCCCTCTTTGAAAAAAGTTTGGACACCCCTGCTCTAGTCAAATTGTGTTAATGAGTTGCGGACCACCCACCGTACATTTACTGCGGCAGGGCGGCCGCTCTGCACCAGATCACATACCTTATATGTGATCTGCGCTCCCAGGTAGGGGCGCACGTGCGCGCCTGCTGACCAAGCGGTGCTGCGATTAGTTTCAGTATCAACAAGTCTTCTGGTTCAGGCCAATGATTTTTGGTCTGGACCTGCTAATCGCTTCTGACAAATCACAGAACCACATGTGCCTGTGTTTACAAAACACAGGCACAGGAAATGACGGCCTCTACTCTCCTGGAGTCCTTTTCAGGACCAGCGTGAGAAGAGATAACATCTACTGTGAGTACAAAGCACTACATTGACACCAGACCACTTAGACAGGCACATTTATCCCCTTGATCGCCCCCCCAGTTAACCCTCTTCACTCCCTGTCAAAGTGTCCTTAGCTAAAGTGTACAGATTTATTACTGATCATTGTATTAGTGCCACTGGTGACACTAGATAGTGTTAGCGGCAGCCCAGATAGCATCAGGGTACCCACCACATAATTCCCTAATAAAGTTTTAACCCCCCCAATTGCCATTACTAGTATAGTGTCTGAACAGATCAATATCTTTGATCAGAACTATACTACCACCTCTAATAGTATAGTGTCCCCAAAAATGCAGCGTTCGCAGTATCAGCCACAACACCTGTGAGTGCCTGCGTTTAGCCCCTCTGGACCCCCTAACAAGTGCTGATACACACAAAACCACAGCGTTCGCAAGATCAGGCCTGATCTCTGCTAGCTCTAGCAGGCAAAATGTCAAACGAAAGGTACACCAGTGAAGAGTCCTACAGGATTCTGAGCATGACAGATGAGGAAGCCTCACTGTCAGAATCAGGCTTGGAATACAAACCTGTAGAGAGCAGCGGCACCCAGACAGATTGCTCAGATGATGGAGTAGTGGTACCCGACCCCATTCCCAGGTTGCTAAGGTGGTACAATTGCATGATTCCCGTATGCAGCAGAGTGCTAGTACTAGTGCCGCTCTACCTTCTTGTAAAACCTGGTCACACCAGCACTGTAGAAACACTTGGTGATGTGGCGAGTCCCATAAACGCAATTCAAGCTGGTGCGGTGGCTAGCAGAAATAGTGTCCTGCAGCCACCAAGAATTCAAAACGCAGGCCCATAGTGGTCTTCCTGATGCGCTTGGAAGTGCTGATCGGCAGGCCACAGATTCTGCAGCACCTGTACTTGCCCCATTAACCGGCCAACCCAGAATTCAGGTGGAAACAGCACATTTAACTTTCCTTGTTTTTTTTTAGCTTTTTTTTCATGGAAGATCTGTACAGATCTGTTGTGGACCAAAGCCATTTATATGCCAACAACTTATTGCTGCCAATCCAAATGCACACCTTGCCAGATGATTTGAATGGAAACGTATCTCGGTTTCCAAATTTAGGACTTTTCTGGGCCTAACCCTCAATATGGGTATTACTAAAAAGAGTTGAGGTCATATCAGTTCACAGACCCAATTCATCATATACCCATGTTCTCTGCTGCCATGTCCAGGCATAGATACGAGAATTATATGTTTTTTTTGCACTTCAACGACAATGAACTGTGTCATCCTCGGGGTGACACTGAATATAATCGGCGCCACAAAATTTGGCCCCTCGTAAATAATTTTAACCACTTAACCACTTAAGCCCCGGACCATTTGGTAGCTAAAGGACCAGAGGTGAATTCAGAATTTTGCACTGCGCTGCTTTAACTGTAAATTGTGCGGACATGCAATGTTGTACCCATACGAAATTTGCGTCCTTTTCTTCCCACAAATAGAGCTTTCTTTTAATGGTATTTGATTGCCTCTGCGATTTTTATTTTTTGCGATATAAACGGAAAAAGACCGAAAATTTTGAAAAAAAATGACATTTTCTACTTTTTGTTATAAGAAAAATCGAATAAACTCAATTTTAGTCATACATTTAGGCCAAAATGTATTCAGCCACATGTCTTTAGTAAAAAAAATGTCAATAAGTGTATATTTATTGGTTTGCGCAAAAGTTATAGAGTTTACAAACTAGGGTACATTTTCTGGAATTTACACAGCTTTAAATTTATGACTGCCTATCTCATTTCTTGAGGTGCTAAAATGGCAGGGCAGTACAAAACCCCCCCAAATGACCCCATTTTGGAAAGTAGACACCCCAAGGAAATTGCCGAGAGGCATGTTGAGCCCATTGAATATTTTTTTTTTGTCCCAAGTGATTGAATAATGACAAAAAAAAAAAATTACAAAAAGCTGTCACTAAATGATATATTGCTCACACATGCCATGGTTATATGTGGAATTGCACCCCAAAATACATTCTGCTGCTTCTCCTGAGTACGGGGATACCACATGTGTGGGACTTTTTGAGAGCCTAGCCACGTACGGGACCCCGGAAACCAAGCACCGCCTTCAGGATTCCTAAGGGCGCAAATTTTTGATTTCACTCCTCACTACCTATCACAGTTTTGAAGGCCATAAAATGCCAAAATAGCACAAAACCCCCCCAAATGACCCAATTTTAGAAAGTAGACACCCCAAGGAAATTGCTGAGAGGCCTGTTGAGCCCATTGAATATTTTTTTTTTGTCCCAAGTGATTGAATAATGACAAAAAAAAAAAAAAATTACAAAAAGTTGTCACTAAATGATATATTGCTCACACATGCCATGGTTATATGTGGAATTGCACCCCAAAATACATTTTGCTGCTTCTCCTGAGTACGGGGATACCACATGTGTGGGACTTTTTAGGAGCCTAGCCGCGTACGGGACCCCGAAAACCAATCACCGCCTTCAGGATTTCTAGGCACAAATTTTTGATTTGACTCCTCACTACCTATCACAGTTTCGAAGGCCATAAAATGCCAAAATAGCACAAAACCCCCCCAAATGACCCCATTTTGGAAAGTAGACACCGCAAGCTGTTTGCTGAGAGGCATGGTGAGTATTTTACAGCTCTCATTTGTTTTTGAAAATGAAGAAAGACTTTTTTTATTTTTTTTATTTTCAAAACTGACAAAAAGCGAGATCTGCAAAATACTCACAATACCTCTCAGCAAAAAGCTTGGGGTGTCTACTTTCCAAAATGGGGTCATTTGGGGGGGGTTTTGTGCCATCTGGGCATTCCATGGCCTCCGAAACTGTGATAGGCAGTGAGAAGTGAAATCAAAAATTTACACCCTTAGAAAGCCTGAAGGCGGTGCTTGGTTTTTGGGGTCCCGTATGCGGCTAGGCTCCCAAAAAGTCTCACACATGTGGTATCCCCGTACTCAGGAGAAGCAACAGAATGTATTTTGGGGTGTAATTCCACATATGCCCATGGCATGTTTGAGCAATATATCATTTAGTGACAACTTTGTGCAAAAAATTAATAAATAAATAAAAAATTGTCTTTTTTCCGCAACTTGTGTCAACATATAAAATATTCCATGGACTCGACATGCCCATCAGTATATAGCTTGGGGTGTCTACTTTCCAAAATGGGGTCATTTGGGGGGGTTTTGAACTGTTATGGCATTTTATACACAACATTAGGAAGCTTACATCCACTCTTCTAACCACTTGAAGACAAAGCCCTTTTTGACACTTTTTGTTTACATGAAAACATTTTTTTTTGCAGGAAAATTATGTTGAACCCCCAAACATTATATATATTTTTAAAGCAAAGGCCCTACAGAATAAAATGGTGGGTGTTGCATTTTTTTTTTCTACACAGTATTTGCGCAGCGATTTTTCAAACGCATTTTTTGGGGAAAAAATACACTTTTTTTAATTTTAATGCACTAAAACACACTATATTGCCCAAATGTTTGATGAAATAAAAAAGATGATCTTAGGCCGAGTACATAGATACCAAACACGACATGCTTTAAAATTTCGCACAAACGCGCATTGGCGACAAACTACATACATTTTTAAAAGCCTTTAACCACTTAACGACCGCTCACTGTATATATACGTCGGCAGAATGGCACCGACAGGCACAATCACGTAGAGCATACGTGATTGACTTTGTATAGTTGGGGGGTCCAATCGGACCCCCCTCCTATACAGTGAGCGGTGGCTAAGTGTCCGGGAGCGTTCCGGGATGAGGGGGCAGCCATTCGTTAACGGCCACCCCCTCGCGATCGCTCCCGGCGAATGGAAATGCCCCCTCTGTCTGTGTCAGACAGAGGAAGCAGGAGGAAGTGATGTCATCTCTGGTGCGGCGCTCACATATACCGAGCGCCGTACAAGAGAAGACATCAGGTCAGTGCACACAACACTACACTGACACCAGGACACATAGGGACATAAATCGCCCCCCCAAGACACCCCAGATCACCCCCCCAGCCCCCAGTCACAGTGTCACTGATTACAGTGACCATTTATTTAGTGATCACTGCAATCAGTGACATTTGTGACTGTAAAAGTGTCACCAAAGTTTAGTCTTAGGTCCAGTGTAGCCCCCTAACCCCCCCTAATAAAGGTTTAACCCCCTGATCAACCCCCAGATAACCCTTTCACCCCCTATCACCACTGTCGCTAAGCGATCATTTTTCTGATCGCTGTCTTAGCGTCAGTGATGCCGATCGGCAGCCAGTAATTTTTTTTAGGTTCGCCGCATGTTTTTATAGCGTCAGGTACCCCAATATATTATCTAATAAAGGTTTAACCCCCTTGATCGCCCCCCAGGTAACCCTTTCACCCCCTATCACCACTGTCACTAAGCGATCGTTTTTCTAAACGCTGTCTTAGTGTCTGTGATGCAGATCGGTAGCCGGTATTTTTTTTTAGGTTCGCCGCAGGTTTTTATAGCGTCAGGTACCCCAATATATTATCTAATAAAGGTTTAACCCCCTTGATCGCCCCCCAGGTAACCCTTTCACCCCCATCACCACTGTCGCTAAGCGATCGTTTTTCTAAACGCTGTCTTAGTGTCGGTGATGCAGATCGGTAGCTGGTAATTTTTTTTAGGTTCGCCGCAGGTTTTTATAGCGTCAGGTACCCCCATATATTATCTAATAAAGGTTTTAACCCCCTGATTGCCCCTAGTTAACCCTTTCACCAGTGATCACCATATAAGTGTTACGGGTGACGCTGGTTAGTTAGTTTGCTTTTTATAGTGTCAGGGCACCCGCCGTATATAACCCAATAAAGGTTTAACCCCCTGATCGCCCGGCGGGTGATATCAGTTAGGTTTTAGCGTCAGAGAGGGTCTGCGTCACACCCCAGGCAGCGTCAGGTTAGTACCAGTAACGCTAACATCCACGAGTGAAGCATACACCCCCCTTAGTGGTATAGTATCTGAACAGATATTTTTTGCACAAAGTTGTCACTAAATGATATATTGCTCAAACATGCCATGGGCATATGTGGAATTACACCCCAAAATACATTCTGTTGCTTCTCCTGAGTACGGGGATACCACATGTGTGAGACTTTTTGGGAGCCTAGCCACGTACGGGACCCCAAAAACCAAGCACCGCCTTCAGGCTTTCTAAGGGTGTAAATTTTTGATTTCACTTCTCACTGCCTATCACAGTTTCGGAGGCCATGGAATGCCCAGATAGCACAAAACCCCCCCAAATGACCCCATTTTGGAAAGTAGACACCCCAAGCTATTTGCTGAGAGGTATTGTGAGTATTTTGCAGATCTAGCTTTTTGTCACAAAGTTTTGAAAATTAAAAAAAAAATATATATATATATATATATATATATATATATATATATATATATTTTCTTTCTTCATTTTCAAAAACAAATGAGAGCTGTAAAATACTCGCCATTCCTCTCAGCAAATAGCTTGGGGTGTCTATATTCCAAAATGGGGTCATTTGGGGGGGTTTTGTGCTATTTTGGCATTTTATGGCCTTCGAAACTGTGATAGGTAGTGAGGAATGAAATCAAAAATTTGCGCCCTTAGAAATCCTGAAGGCGGTGCTTTGTTTCCGGGGTCCCGTACGCGGCTAGGCTCCCAAAAAGTCCCACACATGTGGTATCCCCGTACTCAGGAGAAGCAGCAAAATGTATTTTGGGGTGCAATTCCACATATAATCATGGCATGTGTGAGCAATATATCATTTAGTGACAACTTTTTGTAATTTTTTTTTTTTTTAGTCATTATTCAATCACTTAAGACAAAAAAAAAAAAAATTCAATGGGCTCAACATGCCTCTCAGCAATTTCCTTGGGGTGTCTACTTTCCAAAATGGGGTCATTTGGGGGGGTTTTGTACTGCCCTGTCATTTTAGCACCTCAAGAAATGAGGCAGTCATAAATTTAAAGCTGTGTAAATTTCAGAAAATGTACCCTAGTTTGTAAACTCTATAACTTTTGCGCAAATCAATAAATATACGCTTATTGACATTTTTTTTACTAAAAACATGTGGCTGAATACATTTTGGCCTAAATGTATGACTACAATTGAGTTTATTCGATTTTTCTTATAACAAAAAGTAGAAAATATCATTTTTTTTCCAAATTTTCGGTCTTTTTCCGTTTATATCGCAAAAAAAAAAAATCGCAGAGGCAATCAAATAACATTAAAAGAAAGCTCTATTTGTAGGAAGAAAAGGACGCAAATTTCGTTTGGGTACAACATTGCATGTCCGCACAATTTACAGTTAAAGCAGCGCAGTGCAAAATTCTGAATTCACCTCTGGTGCTTTAGCTACCAAATGGTCCGGGGCTTAAGTGGTTAAAAGCCTTTACAGGTTACCCCGTTAGATTTACAGAGGAGGTCTACTACTAAAATTACTGCCCTCGATCTGACCTTCGCGGTGATACCTCACATGCATGGTGCAATTGCTGTTTACATATGACGCCAGACCGACGCTTGCATTCGCCATTGGGCAAGAGCAGGGCAGGACAGGGGTGCTTTTTTTTTTTTTTTTATTATTATTAATTTTGCTTTTTTATTTTATTTTTAAATTGTTCCTTCCATATTTTTTTTTTTATCATTTTTATTGTTATCTCAGGGAATGTAAATATCCCCTATGATAGCAATAGGTAGTGACAGGTACTCTTTTTTTGAAAAAACTGGGGTCTAGACCCTAGATCTTTTCTCTGCCCTCAAAGCATCTGACCACACCAATATCGGTGTGATAAAATGCTTTCCCAATGGCGCTTTTTATATCCGGGGGGAGGACATTCCCTCCCACTGCTTGTAAAAGCAGTCCAGAGGCTAATTAGCCGCTAGGATTGCTTTTACATGAAAGCCGGCCGGTGGCTGAAAAGAATGATACCAAGATGATACCTAAACCCGCAGGCATCAATCTGGTATAACCATTCAAAGTCCAGCAACATACGAGTACGTTGCTGGTCCTTGTTGGACATGTATTGTAATCTTTTTTTTTTTCATGCAGCCAGGTGGCTGAACGAAAAAAGAGATTGATCGGTGGGTATGCCCACCATTAGAATACCGCCCTTCATCCACCCACTTCTAATGATGGGCATACATGCACCATTTATATATGCCGAAGCATGGGGGCATCCTCCCGCAAAAAAGTTATGCCGCACACACATGGTCGGACTTTTCCACGGGCAAGCCTCCGTCGGAATTTCGACCGTATGTACGCGGCATTAGGAGCAAAATCACTCCTTCGCCCCTGCTGCCCCAATGCTTCGGCATATTTGCTTTTTTTTTTTTTTTAACTGTGGTGGTGAAATCACCTCCTACAGCACTGGAGTCGCAGGGATCAGGCCTGTCTCTGCGAACGCTGCAGTTATGTGTGTTGTGTTTTGCAAGTGACAGTGATCGATCGATACTGCACTTGGGTGGCCTGGGCTGGACGGAGGGGCAAAACGCAGGTGCTAGCAGGTATCTGGGCTGATCCCGCTAACACTGCGTTTTTGGGAACCCTAAACTGCTGGGGACGCTAGTATAGATCTGATCAGATCAGATATTGATCTGTTCAGATACTATACCACTAAGGGAGGTGTATGCTTCACGCGTGGGTGTTAGCGTTACTGGCACTAACCTGACGCTGCCTGGGGTGTGACGCAGACCCTCTCTTACGCTAAAACCTAATTGATATCACCCGCCGGGCGATCAGGGGGTTAAACCTTTATTGGGTTATATACGGCGGGTGCCCTGACACTATGAAAAGCAAACTAACTAACCAGCGTCACCTGTAACACTTATATGATGATCACTGGTGAAAGGGTTAACTAGGGGCAATTAGGGGGTTAAAACCTTTATTAGATAATATATGGGGGTACCTGACGCTATAAAAACCTGCGGCGAACCTAAAAAAAATTACTGGCTACCGATCTGCATCACCGACGCTAAGACAGCGATCAGAAAAATGATCGCTTAGCGACAGTGGTGATAGGGGGTGAAAGGGTTACCTGGGGGGCGATCAAGGGGGTTAAACCTTTATTAGATAATTTATGGGGGTACCTGAAGCTATAAAAACCTGCGGCGAACCTAAAAAAAATTACTGGCTACCGATCTGCATCACCGACGCTAAGACAGTGATCAGAAAAACGATCGCTTAGCAACAGTGGTGATAGGGGTGAAAGGGTTACCTGGGGGGCGATCAAGGGGGTTAAACCTTTATTAGATAATTTATGGGGGTACCTGACGCTATACAAACCTGCGGCGAACCTAAAAAAAAAATACTGGCTACTGATCTGCATCACCGACGCTAAGACAGCGATCAGAAAAATTATCGCTTAGCGACAGTGGTGATAGGGGGTGAAAGGGTTACCTGGGGGGCGATCAAGGGGGTTAAACCTTTATTAGATAATTTATGGGGTACCTGACGCTATAAAAACCTGCGGCAAACCTAAAAAAAAATCCTGGCTACCGATCTGCATCACCGACGCTAAGACAGCGATCAGAAAAATGATCGCTTAGCGACAGTGGTGATAGGGGGTGAAAGGGTTACCTGGGGGGCGATCAAGGGGGTTAAACCTTTATTAGATAATTTATGGGGGTACCCGACGCTATAAAAACCTGCGGCGAACCTAAAAAAAATTACTGGGTACCGATCTGCATCACCGACGCTAAGACAGCGATCAGAAAAATGATCGCTTAGCGACGGCGGTGCTAGGGGGTGAAAGGGTTATCTGGGGGTGATCAAGGGGTTAAACCTTTATTGGGGGGGGGGGGTTAGGGGGCTACACTGGACCTAAAACTAAATGTAGTGACACTTTTACAGTCACAAATGTCACTGATTGCAGTGATCAGTAAATAAATGGTCACTGCAATCAGTGACACTGTGACTGGGGGCTGGGGGGTGATCTGGGGGGGCCTGGGGGGCGATTTATGTGCCTATGTGTGCTGGTGTTAGTGTAGTGTTTGTGCACTAACCTTGATGTCTTCTCTTGTACGGCGCTCGGTATATGTGAGCGCCGCACAGGAGATGACATCACTTCCTCCTGCTTTCTCTGTCTGTGTGTACATTCCACAGACAGAGGGGGCATTTCTATTCGCCGGGAGCGATCGCGGGGGGTGGCCGGAATCGAACGGCCGTCCCCCCATGTCGGATCGCTCCCCAACGAATTCCGACCGCTCACTGTACAGAAGGGGGTCCGATTGGACCCCCCAACTGTACAAAGGCAATCACGTACACTCTACGTGATTGTGCCTGTCGGTGCCATTGTGCCGACGTATATATACAGTGAGCGGTCATTAAGTGGTTAAGGACCGAGCCTCTTTTTGACATTTGTTGTTTACAAGTTAAAATATTATTTTTTTGCTAGAAAATTACTTAGAACCCCCAAACATTCTATATATTAAACTTACTTAAAAATTAAGACAACCGTAAAGTTGGCCCTTTTTTTTTATATTGTGGAAGATAATGTTACACCGAGTAAATTGATACCCAACATGTCATGCTTCAAAATTGCGCCCGCTCATGGAATGGCGACAAACATTGACCCTTAAAAATCTCCATAGGCAATATTTAAAAATTTCTACAGGTTACATGTTTAGAGTTACAGAGGAGGTCTAGTGCTATTAATTATTGCACTCGCTCTAACGATCGCGGTGATACCCTACATGTGTAGATTGAACATAATTTTCATATGGGGGCGCGCTTCTGTCATTCAATGTTATGGAGCCAAGCGGGAGCTATCTTTCCCTCACTCAGCTCCATGCCTGTCAGGGGGAAGGACGCGATAGTCTCCGCCCGCTACAGACGGCTCCGGTAAGTGGCGGAGATGGCCGGAGCGCGGCGGGAGGGGGGCTATACAGAAACTCCATGTATTTACCAGGGAAAAGATAGTGTAGCCCCGCAACGGCCCAGACTACAGTGGCAAAATTGTTTGGGACTTGGTGTCACCCTTATTCGGAAAGGGGTACCACTTGTATGTGGACAATTATGATAAAGGGTGTGCCACTTTTTAGACATCTTTTTGAATTGGCACACGTGGCACAGTGCGACCTAATCACCAGGGCTTCCCCCAATGGCCTGTAAATACCTGACTTAGACGGGGGGAGAAAGCCTGCTTGAGAAATAGAGAATTGCTTGCAGTGAAGTGGAAGGACAAATGGATATTTTCGTCCTGTCTTCCATTCACGCAGATACGACAATCCAAATTGCAACGACGACACACTAGGCCGAAAACCAAAACAGATACCGAAAATGACAGTTTATAAAAAATATTTATATTTTTATATATAATTGTATTATATTCGACTTTTTAATAATATCATCAATTTAACCACTTCTCTACTGTGCACGAAAACCCCCTTCCTGCCCAAGCCATTTTTCAGCTTTCAGCGCTGTCACACTTTGAATGACAATTGCGCGGTCGTGCGACGTGGCTCCCAAACGAATTTTGTGTCCTTTTTTTCCCACAAATAGAGCTTTCTTTTGGTGGTATTTGATCACCTCTGCGGTTTTTATTTTTTGCGCTATAAACAAAAGAAGAGCGTCCAGTTTGGAAAAAAAACACTATTTTTTACGTTTTGCTATAATAAATACCCATTTTTTTTTTTAAATAAAATTTTCCTCAGTTTAGGCCGATACGTATTCTTCTACATATTTTTGGTAAAAAAAAAAAAAAAAACGCAATAAGCGCGTATTGATTGGTTTGCGCAAAAGTTATAGCGTGTACAAAATAGGGGATTTATAGCAATTTTATTTTTTTATTAGTGATGGCGGCGATCTGCGATTTTTTATTGTGACTGCGATATTGCGGCGGACACATCGGACACTTTTGACACATTTTTGGGACCATTCATGTTTATACAGCGATCCCTGCTATAAAAATGCATTGATTACTGTATAAATGTGATTGGCAGGGAAGGGGTTAAATATGTTCCCTCAATGTGTTCTTACTGTGGGGGGAGGTGACTGACTGGGGGAGGTGACCGATGGTTTTCCCTATGTACAAGGGACACACCATCGGTCCCCTCTCCCTCACAGGACGTGGATCTCTGTGTTTACACACAGAGATCCACTTTCCTGCTTGTTTCCCGGGCAATCGCGGCCGCCGGGCACGCGCACTGGGGCCTTGTGAACGCGGCGGGCGCGCGCGCCGCTGGTGGCGAGCACGCGCCTCCTAGCTCGTTTTAAAGGGAGGACGTCATATGACGTCCTCCCAGAACGAGAGTATCCTCCGCCCGCCGTCAATTGACAGTGGGCGGGGGACAAGTGGTTAAATTAATATGAATTTATTGCTGGACATTATTGGCACCTTTAGTGCAAGAAAGGTCAAGAAAAATGCAGTCTGCAGTCTCTAACCATCTTATATATCATATCCACAGTCTAACCATCTTATATATCATATCCACAGTCTCTAACCATCTCTATGTCTGCAATCTCTTACTTAAACTTAAACACACTACTAATAGTATTAGCAAAATTTCCATTCAGTGTACCTCTAGCAGACATGATACAGGAGATGGTCAGAGACTACAGACATGATACAAGAGATCAATGCAGCCTCACTAGTGCCTGTCACATGCAGCCTCACCAGTGCCCGTCACATGTAGCCTCACCAGTGCCCGTCACATGTAGCCTCACCAGTGCCCGTCACATGTAGCCTCACCAGTGCCCGTCACATGTAGCCTCACCAGTGCCCGTCACATGTAGCCTCACCAGTGCCCGTCACATGTAGCCTCACCAGTGCCCATCATATGCAGCTTACCTGTGCCCAGCAGCCTCATCAGTGCCCGTCATATGCAGCCTACCTGTTCCCAGCAGCCTCACCAGTGCCTGTCATATTAAGCCCGTCTGTTGCCGGGTCAGAGCGGCGATCTCAGTGTGTCACAGAGCGGATTTGAATTGCCCGGGTCGCAGTAACAATGTCCTACCATTGGATCAGTGTGTCATCTATCACAGGAGGCGGGACATTGTTACTGCGGTCCGTGCAATTCAGACCAGTGACATATGGAGATCGCGGCAAGGAGAGGAGGAGGGAGGGGTGGAGGACTGGGTGTGCCAGGATGAAACTCCTGCAATGGGCGGCACCCAGGGTGGACCCCGCCCCCCTTTAGGTATCGGCTTTTTTTTTTCTTTCTTTCAGCCGATACCAAAAACTGTTTTCAGCCGATAATTTTCGGCGGCAAAATTTCAGTGCACCTCTACTATAGTACTATACAAAGTGTCAGGAAGAAGTGGATTCTTCCTAAAATTTCAGGAAGAGATCACATCCCTTTTTTATCCAGAAGGTGCTGTGGCCCAATTTCCCAATCCAGATGCAGTGAGCCAGCTGCATGAGAGGCATTTTCCAGATGTCCTTCCTGGATCCCCTACCCAACGAGCACCCCAAAAAAGATGTTGCGCCTGTAGTAGACGTGGATATAGGCGTGACACCCGTTATTTTTGTCCCTCCTTTCCTGGCCAACCTGGTCTCTGCCTCAAGGACTGTTTCCATCTATACCACACACTAGTGGAGTATAGGGTACAGCACTGTGCAGTCTATGGCACACATTTACACAGGGTCTCGAAAGATGTTCAATTGTCAGAAAACTGGCAATCACATTTTTAGAGACCCTATCCTGGAAAGTTTACCTTTTTTTACAGTTTGTTCAGTTACAAAAAAAGTTTTTTAAAAAGTTGAAAAAAACATAAAAAAAGTAAAAAAAAAATGTAAAGTCAAAAATAGCTATTTTATTGAGTTAAAGCGGAGTTCAACCCAAAAATGGAACTTCCGCTTTAAGGGAAGGTGACCCCCTGACATGCCACAATTGGCGTTTACCCTCTTTTTAGAGGGTTCCAGCTTCCACTTCCTCCCGGGGCACCTCTCCCCCCTCCCTCTCAGCAATCATTTGGAACACGTCACAGGTCCCAGATGATTGCCTTGCCAATCACGGCGCGCAGCGCGACTCGTGCATGCACAGTGCGTGCCCGGCTGTAAAGCCACAGCCGGGCACCCACAGTTACGATGCCGGCGCTGCAGAGAGGAGGGGGAGATGAGCGGGGATTCGTACGCCCGCATCACTGGAACAGGTGAGTGTTAATTAATAAAAGTCAGCAGCTACACTTTTTGTAACTGCTGACTTTTATATTGGTGGAACTCTGCTTTAATGTTCAGTTCTTACTGTTACTGTGTTTTATTGTGTAGCACCCTCCTTACTCCCCTCTTCTCTTGTCTAGGGGTACCTTAGAGGGGAAGGGAGCGGGGACACCACGCCTGGCCTTCACCACAGGTGTCAGTGTGGTATAAGCAAAGTTCCTTTACCTTCGGGTCAGTGCTGTGCACCTGGAGCCTCCACCAAGAGTTACCATGAACAATGTCTGTCAGGAAATGAGCCCCACACCATTAAAGTTCAACACTCCTTTATTCTTCTCAAATGAACACAATCAGTTGAACTCCCTTGTAGAAACAGAACAGAAAAGGAGGTGTGGATGCGAATAGGCCCAGACACAATGTGTTCTCCACCTTCCTTCCTGAAAGTGGGTTGCGGTCTCCAAGCGAGGGGGGAATTTCCTTCCAGGTGGTCTCCGATGAGAGGCTCATCCATCACTGGCAATATGCTGCACCAGGTCTTCAAGTGAGGAGCTCCCCCCGGTCCATTACGCCTTCCGGATTCGGGTACCCACTCCCGGGGATCCCTAGGATCTCCTTCCCTCGCGGAACCCAGTGTTGGGCACTGAACTCCAGACCTCCATCCGAGTACCTCACCCCAGGCTAAAGGTGCCTGGGATGGAACACGACCTCCGGCTGTCCTCTAGGCCTAGGCCCGCCTAGAGAACCGACACGAACCACCGCCCGCAGGCTGAAGGTGCCTGGGACTCGACCCCGTGACAAAGACGGCCGGCCCCTTTATACCCTCTCCCGGCAAGCACGGCGGGTTCTCCGCCCCCACCATACCACTGCCGAGGGAGGACAAAAAGGAGGCACGACACACAGCAATGATTCAACCCCAGCCCAGAGCGACAGCGCCACCTGCTGGGCTGCAGGGAATTACACATCACCAATGTCTCTGTCAAGTTCAAATTACACCCGGGAAAGTACATACCCGCTACACTCTCCCCCTGGTGGTTTGACACTGGTCCCCAGTGTCTAGAGTAAATCATGCCCTCAACGGCTGACATAATCCAATCCAGAAACCGACTAACAATTGTACAAAAATAACGCTTTAGAAAAACTACCCACTTGAAACATTGTGTCTGAGCCCTGTAGGGAAGAAGGAAAGGAGAAAACAGTAGCATTAAACCATAACTTTGAATCACATATTCACATTTTACTTTTCCCACCCATCCTGACTAAGACCCACCCCATACTCCGTGGTCTCGATGGGATGCTCTCCTGCAGAGGGAAAAGAAAAGGGATTAGCACACATAACCCTGACACATGTATTCGTGTGAGAGAAAAGAAACTTCTCCTGGAAGAAATCCCTTTTCTCCAAAGAGCGAGTGCATGAAAAGTGTTTGACGTTGCGCAACACTGCCACCTGGTGACAGCACCGCGGTAACTGCACTCGTGGAACTTTTCCTCTTCTCTTTGACCCTATCTACCCCAGAGTCTATGATCTCTTGCAGAAAAGTGAAGAACAACAGGAACAGTCCTTCATTCCTTTGGGCACAAAAGCAACGGGCCCCAGAAAGTTCAGCAGCATGGCAAGAACGGAGTCTTTTCTCTCCTACAGGTAAAAGCGGGGATGTGGCAGAACAAGTGGCTTCAAGTGTTGATCCATGGTCTCCAGATGATACTCCACATCTTCTCCTTCCTTGTGCCGGATCAACATTTTGTCTGCATGGATGTGCCGTCCCAACATCCACTCTGCCTTGCAGTCTTTAAAAAGTTGAGGGGCCTTTGGAGAGCATGCCAGGTACCTGCGGGCGTGTGGAATCTGGAGGTGGGTCCACACAAAGTCATTGTACCATTGCTCCCGGCACACTTCCACCTCATAGAGCAACTCCTTAGACAAGTACGGGTACTCCCATCCGTACTCTGCAGCAACCTTCTGGCCAAATAGGCGTTGTAGTCTCGCCAAAGGAGGCATGGTAGCTTTGTCCCCTTCGCCAGGTAAAACTATTGAGTCCGGGTGGCGAGGAACCTTTACCACATCTGGTCTGGGCATTGGTGCCCGCAACAGCAGTCTCTTTTCCCCGGTCTTGGGTACAGATGGCACTGGGGTTGTAGAGGCAGGCTGGGGACGGGACCTCTCTTCAGGCGCTGGTGCCTCCACCCGGGGTGTACTTTCCCCTGTAGACATGGGTGAATCCCTGGTTCTTCGGGATGAAGCGAGAGGTACTTTGTCCCAGCTATTTACGGCAAACAGTTCGTCTATCGCAACGTCGTCTCCCATGTCCGAGAGCGACTCCAGGTCAGAGGTGTCACACTCCTCTGCAGGCAGGTAGCCTGTAGTGGAGACTGAGTTTTCACCTCTTCCCACACACCAAATCTCTCCGCCAGGCTTACCTCGGCCTTTACTTGAAACGGGACATCCGGAACTCTTGTCGACGGATCCATCCGGGCCGGGCGTAAGCGGGCGAGACGGTCCACCACAACCGCTGGTCGGGGCTACCATAACGGTCTTTTTCTTCGGTGGTGGACGCTGCGAGACAGTGGTGACCGAGTCAGCATCCTCGGATTTCTCCCGTTGAGTCTTCACGACCTCCTCCGTGGTCGCTGCAGTGTGCGCAGGGATGGCTGTCACAGCAGTGATTCCCCCTCTCTGAGTGGTATTGCCCGCAGCATGGCCGGGGTAGATGGTTCTCGGCTTCTCAACCGCCGGATCCACTTCAAACAGAAACTCCCCACAGGCCTCACTTCGCCCGAATGGCTTCAGTTGGCACACCAGTCCTGAACAGCCGGGACAAATCACACCCAGGGCCTCAACGTCCATGCACGAATACAGGGCGAATCGACCCCTTGGCTTTAGCCGGATCCCCGTATCTGTTACCGGAGCAGCAGCAGTCAATGTCGTGGTGGAAGGGTGAACTGGAATCCACGATGTATGTCCGAACATGGCGACCTGTTGCTGATCCATCGCACACTGCAAAGTTTTTGCGCCAACGTCCCACGTGTATTCCTTCACACGTATCGGATTCCTCCCCTTTTGCTCCAGTTCGCGGGCTTTTGTTCCTTTTGAGTCACGCACACGAACTAAGCGATGGGGGTGTGCCTGGTGGCGCAGTGCAAATAGAAACCCCCACGTGTAGTACCTCACACGGCTGAGCTTCCCCCTTTCCTCGCTCTTCTGCGTGGGCCTTTCCCTTCAATGGGTCATGTCCACAACTTCGAGCACAGGGATGCACTTCGGCCAATGAAGGCCTGCCTATTCGGGTAACTCTTCCAGCAGACACGTTCAATTCCGTGGTGCACAAACACTATACCGGACCCGAGCCCCCACGTGTAGCGCCCTCCTTACTCCCCTCTTCGTCTTCAGCTCGTCTCTTCTCTTGTCTAGGGGTACCTTAGAGGGGAAGGGAGCAGGGACACCACGCCTGGCCTTCACCACAGGTGTCAGTGTGGTATAAGCAAAGTTCCTTTACCTACGGGTCAGTGCTGTGCACCTGGAGCCTCCACCAAGAGTTACCTTGAACAATGTCTGTCAGGAAATGAGCCCCACACCATTAAAGTTCAACACTCCTTTACTCTTCTCGAATGAACACAATCAGTTGAACTCCCTTGTAGAAACAGAACAGAAAAGGAGGTGTGGATGCGAATAGGCCCAGACACAATGTGTTCTTCACCTTCCTTCCTGATAGTGGGTTGCGGTCTCCGAGCGAGGGGGGAATTTCCTTCCAGGCGGTCTCCAATGAGAGGCTCACCCGTCACTGGCAATATGCTGCACCAGGTCTTCAAGTGAGGAGCTCCCCCCGGTCCATTACGCCTTCCGGATTCGGGTACCCACTCCTGGGGTTCCCCAGGATCTCCTTCCCTCACGGAACCCAGTGTTGGGCACTGAACTCCAGACCTCCATCCGAGTACCTCACCCCAGGCTAAAGGTGCCTGGGATGGAACACGACCTCCGGCTGTCCTCTAGGCCTAGGCCCGCCTAGAGAACCGACACGAACCACCGCCCGCAGGCTGAAGGTGCCTGGGACTCGACCCCGTGACAAAGATAACCGGCCCCTTTATACCCTCTCCGGCAAGCACGGCGGGTTCCCCGCCCCACCATACCACTGCCGAGGGAGGACAAAAAGGAGGCACGACACACAGCAATGATTCAACCCCAGCCCAGGGTGACAGCGCCACCTGCTGGGCTGCAGGGAATTACACATCACCAATGTCTCTGTCAATTTCAAATTACACCCGGGAAAGTACATACCCGCTACAATTGTTAACCATTGTTTACTTTGCAGGTGAACCATTGTTTGCTTTGCCAATGGGCTGAACGAAAAAAAACAACAACATTGCATGTATGCCCATCATTAGATGTAGGTGGATGCAGGGCGGTATATTCTAATGGTGGGCATATCACACACTTTTTCTGGCAGAGATTTCTTCATCCACATCGATCTATGTGAATGGAGGAATCTGTGCTCTTTTTTGTTCAGCCCACAGGCTGCATGAATAAAGAACATTACATATATGCCTAACCAGGACCAGCTGGTACGTTGCTTGACTTTGAGTCGTTATACCGAGATGATGCCTCCAAGTGTAGGCATCACCTTGGTATAATTTTTTTAGCTGATGGTCGGGCTTTCACAAGCGGTGGGAGGAGATATACCTGCTCCCTACTGCTGACTTCCACGGTTTTCTCTGGCTCTCCTGTCCCACCAGGGAGCCTGAGAATACAGCCGGCGGTTCCGCCAGCTGACCATAGAGCTGATCGGAGACCGGAACGGCTCCAATCATTTCTATGGCCCAAGAAACTGGAAGCTACGAGCAGTTTATCACTACATTCATAAACAGTGCCATTTTTAAATTGGGAAAGCATCTGATCACATCAATGTTTTATTTTTTTTGTTTAGAAACTTTTTTATTGAGTACAAAACCGACTTGACATAAGTACAGAATTTTTTTTTTTTTTAAGTCATTTTGCCTATATGGACAATATAACATATATAGGTAGCAGTAATGTATTTTGGTTAATACGTAAACTGAAGACAGGCATTATGATCGTTGTTGCATTGATCCATATAAATTATCTCTCTTTAAACTATGCAGGGGTATGTTGGCTGGGTTAAAGAACGAGGTGGAATGCTCGAACCATGGATCCCATTTTTTTTTTTTGTATACATGGTTTGAATTCTGTATTGCATGATAAATTTTTTCCATTAAATTTATGTTATTAATTCTTGTTTTGAAATGTGCTAGTGGGACAGATGGTGATTTCCAGTGGAATGCGATTAACCAGTGTATCGCAACACATATTGTGTGTATTAATCTCATATTATGGACAGAGAGACCTATAATGGGAGAGAAGAGAAGACAATTGTGTAAAGTTAGAACAATATTATTGTCTGAGATTTTGGAAGTAAATCTTTCTGTTTCCAAATATATGTGATCTTGTTGCAACTCCAAAAGATGTGCGAGAATGATCCTATGGAACTGCAATCCCTAAGCATGATGGGGGGGGGGCGTAGGGAATATAGTGTGAAGTTTAATTGGGGTATAGTACCATCTTGTAAATAGTTTCAGGGCAGTCTCTTTAATGGCGATGGACTTAGTGCATTTATGCAATTATCCCATTTAACAGTAGAATACGTGAAGTTTGCCTCTTGTTCCCATTTGAGCATGTATTGAAGTTTGTTTGTTTCCGTGTTATTGATTAGATTAGAGCAGGGGTCTCCAAACATTCTAAACAAAGGGCCGGTTTTATTGTCCTTCAGGCTCTTGGAGGGCCGGACTTCGGCCAGCGGGAGTGAAATTTTTCCTGGCATCAGTGGTAGTAAACATCTGGTATTAGGGGGAGGAATAGTGCCCCATTGCTAGTATCATAGGGAGGAATAGTGCCCCGTTAGCGGTGTCAGTGGGAGAAATGGTGCTCCAGTGTCAGGTGGCAGAATAGTGTCTCGTATCATTGGGAGGGATAGTGCTCCAAAGGTCGAATAAAGGCAAGCAAAGGGCCGCATCCGTCCCTCAGGCCGCAGTTTGGAGACCACTGGATTAGAGTATATTTCAGAGATAAAACCTTGCTTTCTTGGTGATTTAAGACAAAGGTTCTCAAAAAAAGAGTGTGTTTGTAGTTTGGATGTGTGTGTTGAAGAATAGTCTAATCTGAAGAAATTTATTATATTCTGTATTAGGAATTTGGTGTTTGGATTTTAGGGAGGAGAAAGAGATGGCACATTGATGTTTTAAGGGCAGAGCAGAGATCTAGAGTCTAATAGACCCCATTTATTTTATTTTTTTAAAAGAGTACCTGTCACTACCTATTGCTATCACAGGGGATATTTACATTCCCTGTGATAACAATAAAAGTGATTAAAAAAATAAAGAAAAAAAGGGACAGTGTATACTTAAAATAAAAAAGCAAAATAAATAAGAATAAATAAATAATAAATAAATAATAATAAACAATGCTCGAGCGCAAAGATGAACGCAAGCATCAGTCTCAAATTGTATGCAAACAGCAATTGCACCATGCATGTGAGGTATCGCTGAAAAATTCAGATCGAGGGCAGTAATTCTAGCACTGGACTTCCTCTGTAAATCTAAAGTGGTAACCTGTAAAGGCTTTTAAAAACGTAAGTAGTTTGTCGCTGCTGCACGAGCATGCGCAATTTTAAAGCATGTCATGTTTGGCATCTATTTACTTGGTGTAAGGTCATCTTTTATATTGTGCCAAGCAATTGGGCAATATATTGTGTTTTTGTGCATTAAAATTCAAAAAAAGTGTTTTTCCCAAAAAATTGCGTTTGGAAAATTGCTGCACAAATACTGTGTGACAAAAAAATTAAATAAATTGCAACACCCACAATTTTATTCTGTAGGTCCTCTGCTTTAAAAATATATATATATAATGTTTGGGGGTTCAAAGTTATTTTCTAGCAATTTTTTATTTATTTTTTCATGTAAAAAAAATGTCAGAAAAAGCTTGGTCTTGAAGTGGTTAGAAGAGTGGGTGATGTGTGGCATAAGCTTCTACTGTTGGACATAAAAATAGGATTTTTATAACAGCTTACCTGTAAAATCCTTTTCTTGGAGTACACCACGGGACACAGAGCTAGTCATTACATAATGGGTTAAGGGTCACCAGCGGTGATTGGACACTGGCACAACCAATGGAAGACAGTTCCCCTCCATATAACCCCTCCCATCAGGGAAGTACCTCAGTTTTGTAGCAAAGCAGTAAGGTTCCCATAAGAAGGGGGGAACCTCTGTGTCCCGTGGTGTACTCCAAGAAAAGGATTTTACAGGTAAGCTGTTATAAAAATCCTATTTTCTTTATCGTACACCACGGGACACAGAGCTAGTCATTACATAATGGGACGTCCCAGAGCAATGCTCATATGAAGGGGGGGAGACACAGATCAAAACAGGCCGCTTGCGGACCAGAAGCCCTATACTGCTGCCTGCAGCACACTTCGCCCAAAGGCGGAATCCTCATGTCCTTTCACATCTATTTGATAGAATTTGGAAAATGTATGGACTGAAGACCAAGTTGCAGCTTTACAGATCTGAGCCATCGAAGCCTGGTGGTGCACTGCCCATGAAGCACCTATCGCCCTGGTAGAGTGCGCCTTAACAGGAAAAGGAGGAGTCCTGTTCTTTAAACCATAAGCTTGAATAATTACTTGTCTAATCCACCTGGAAATGGTGGATCTTGATACCGCTTGGCCCTTCTTGGGCCCATCTGGTAAAATAAACAAAACATCTGTTTTACGTATCTGAGCGGTTGCTTGCAGATACACCTTTACCGCTCTCCCTAGATCTAGAGAGTGTAATAATTTTCCCCCGCCGTCCGCGGGTTTGGAAAAAAGGAAGGCAGAACAATGTCTTGATTCAAGTGAAAAGCCGACACCACCTTAGGTAGAAAAGCCGGATGGGGTCGTAGTACGATTTTGTCCTTGTGACAAATTAGACAAGGCTCTTTACAAGAAAGAGCTGCTAGCTCTGATACTCTCCTAGCAGAAGCTATAGCAATCAGAAAAGCCAACTTCCTACTTAATATAATTAAAGGAATATGGCGAATAGGTTCAAAAGGTTGCTTTTGCAACACTGACAATACCAAATTCAAATCCCATGGACACAAGGGAGTCCTAACTGGAGGATTTATCCTCAGTACCCCCTTAATGAATGTCCGAACTAGGGAGTGAGATGCCAATGGTCTCTGAAAGAAGACTGATAGAGCCGATATTTGCCCTTTGATGGTGCTAAGGGCTAAATTCATATCCACTCCTAACTGGCAAAAAGCAAGAATCCTGCTTATTTCATATTTCTGAGGATTCCAACTTCTGGATTCACACCAGGAAACGTATGCTCTCCAGACTCTCTGATAGATGAGTCTGGAGGCTGGCTTTCTAGCATTAATGAGCGTAGAAAGAGCCGGACCAGAGACCCCTCTCTTTTTAAAAATGTGGGTCTCAGCAGCCAGGCCGTCAACTTTAGCCTTTGTAAGGAAGGGTGGAATACTGGACCCTGTGACAGCAGGTCGTGTCGGAGTGGAAACTTCCAGGGCCTTCCTATCGCCGTTTTTACAATCTCGGCATACCAAGGCCTCCTGGGCCAGTTTGGGGCCACTAGGATTACTGGTATTCCCTCCTCCTTGATCCTGCGAAGCAGTCTTTGTAGAAGAGGGATCGGAGGGAATGCCTAGATCAGTGAGAACTGATTCCATGGAGTTATTAGAGCGTCCGTATTATTAGAGCGTCTGTCCCGTAGGCTAGAGGATCCCTCGTTCTGGACACAAAGTTGTCCAATTTCTTGTTGAACCTGGCAGCTAGCAGGTCTACATCTGGGTTTCCCCATCTCAGACATATGGCCTGAAAGATCTCGGGGTGAAGAGACCACTCCCTGGTAGCAGCTGCTGACGACTCAGGTAGTCTGCTTGCCAATTTTCCATCCCTGGAATGAAGATTGCAGAAAGGCAAGGTACATGCTCTTCTGCCCATGCCAGGATCCGGTTCACCTCTCTTTGGGCTGCCCGACTGCGGGTGCCTCCTTGGTGATTGATGTAAGCTACTGCAGTAGCATTGTCGGATTGAACCCGAACTGGGTAGCCCTGTAACCTGTATGTCCAGGTTTTGAGGGCTAGATATACCGCCCGGATCTCTAGCACATTGATGGGCAGGATCCCCTGAGTCTTGGCCCAGGTTCCCTGGGTAGAAGCCTCCTCGAATACTGCACCCCAGTCCGATAGGCTGGTATTCCTAGATACCACCTTCCAGGCCACTGGGAGGAAGGACTTTCCCTTCCGTAAATTCCTGGCTTCTAGCCACCAATCGAAGTTGTGGCGTACTTGTGAGGACAGGCGCATGGGTATATCCAGAGCTTGGCTCTTCCTGTTCCAGGAAGCTAAAATATTGCCTTGAAGTAGTCTCGAATGAAACTGGGCGTAAGGGACCGCCTCGAAGGAGGCTACCATCTTTCCCAATAGTCTCATGCAAAGGCGAATAGACGGCCTCTTGTTTGCTTTGACCTTGTGGATCAGGTCTTTCAGAGACTGTATCTTCGGTTCTGGCAGGTATACCTCGTTTTGGGCTGTATCTATGATCATGCCCAGGTACCCTATCCTTCTTTGGGCCTGGAGAGAGGATTTTTGTAAATTTATAATCCATCCTAAATGCTCCAGGTATCCTACTGTAGTGTGTACAGCGTGACCCAATCCGTCCTTTGACTGATCTATTACTAGTAGATCGTCCAGATAGGCTGTTACCGCAATGCCCCGTGTTCTTAGGTTACTAACAGAGGAGCTAGCACCTTTGTGAACACTATGGGCGCGGTGGCTACACCAAACGGCAGAGCCACAAATTGAAAGTGGCGATCTTCTACCGCAAACCTTAGGAATCTTTGGTGAGCGGGGAGGATGGGTATGTGTAAATGTGCGTCCTTGATATCTATGGACGCCATGAATTTTCCGCCCTTTAAAGTGGCGGCCACGGATCGGATCGTTTCCATTCGAAAATGGCGATCGTTCAGGAACCGATTTAGGGATTTTAGATCCAGGATGGGTCTGACATCTCCATTTGGCTTTGGAATCACAAAGAGGTTTGAGTAAAAACCTGAACCTCGCTCTTTTTGGGGTACGTCTGTAACTACCCCTTGAGCCATTAAGTGATTCAAACCTTTGAAGAAGGATTCTCTTTTTTGTGGATCCTTGGAGAGTCTTGAACCTCGGAATTGAGAAGATGGGATCTCTCGAAATTCCAGTTTGTACCCTGAGGATATTGTGGATACTACCCAATTGTCCTGGATTTCTGACCACCAAGTTGCTCAGAACTGACAAAGCCTTCCTCCCACTCGGCCGAGCGGGGGCGCCCCTTCACTGAGAGGCTTTGGGGGCTTGCTTATTAGCTCTTGCACCCCACGGCTTCTTGTTCTTCTGAGCTTGCCCCTTGGCTTTTGTGGGCGGCTAAAACAGGCCGCCGCCACTGGTTGGAGTCAGATTTCCCGGGAGCTGGGGAGAGAGCGTTTAAAACAAGATCTCTTGTTTTTCTTTCTCTCAGGTAAAAGTCATTTTACCACTTGATCTTCTGTATATATTTTTCTAAATCTTCCCCAAATAGGCGTTCGCCATGGAACGGGAACTTGCCAACAGCTTTTTGCATGGGGTCTCCGCTGACCAATGCTTAAGCCAAAGTACTCTGCGCATCTGTACCAGCTGGAGTGTAAGGCGTGATGCCTGTATGATAGAATCTCTCATGGCATCCACTGTGAAGCATAAGGCTTTTAGGCAAATTTTTCCCAATTTCTAGCCTGCTCTGAAGGCAGTTCCTTCAGCCCCTGCTTTACCTGTTGGCTGATGACCTGACCCATACCGACTGCTGCTACTGCAGGTTGGGTAATTGAGCCGGCCAAAAGGAAGGAGGATTTCAACTTCCTCTCAGAAGGATCTTTTAAACCCTTGTACATTATCCACCGGACATGTCAGGTTTTTATTTACACAAGAAATAGCCGCAACTACCGCAGGCAGGCTCCATTTCTTAAAAAAAAATTTTTTCCCCCATAGGATAAAGAATGTTAAACCTTTTTGGAGGTGAGAAACGCTTATCTGGATGTTGCCAGTTTGCGTATATTAGATCCTCTAGTAACGGATGAACCGGGAAGGAGCATGCACCTTGCAGGGATCTTAATGACCCTAGGGAGGAGACAGGTAATTCCGTTACCTCCGCAGAGGTTAACTTAAATGCACTGCTATAGCATTGTACCTGTGACCTTAAAATCTGGCTCCTCATCCTCTGCTGATGTAGCCTCCTCCTCCTCATCCTCCTCCCTCAGGTACTTCTGAAGGGAGGTCCAATACTGGAAGAGACCTGCTTCGCTTATTGTTCCTTTTTAGAGGACTTAGCGATTAAGGTAGCAATTTTTTCCTCCAGATTATTTAGGGCAGCTGATAAAGTGTCCTCAGTGACATATACAGGCCCAGGCTCCACTGGGGAAGCCGCCATACCTGACAGAGGTAATGGCTCATCCTGAACAGGTGCATTTAGCAACCCAGGAGAGAAAGGTACCGAGTCAGCACAGTTAGAGCCTCTTAGGCGGTGGTGCTTTCTTATCTCTTTTTGTCCGTATTACTTCCCCTGGAAGGCTTACCGTTTAGACAAAATACAAGGTACCTAAATGCATATACTACCGTGTTCAGTTTAGCAAATACATTAAGTATGCAACTTTTAACACATAACTATGCATAACATGGATGTCTTCTAGGAAGTACCCAATCCAACCACATGGAGTCTTACGTCCCTGTATAGCTGCTGTGTTTCTCTGCCAAGAATAAGAGAACTAACGAGCTTGCTTGCTGCTGCAGTGCTTCTCACACTGACAGTCTTTTAAAATTGGCGCCGTTTCTGTGCCTGCGCGCGCCACGTGCCCGCGCACGCCTTCGCCCCCCCCCCCTCCGATAAAGCGCGCTCCCGCGCGCGCGGCCCTTAGCGCTATGGCGGTGGCCATAGTGAGAGAGGACTCTCATCAGCCCTTGTTCCCACTTACCTGCATCTGCAGGTGTCTGGTCGGCCACCGAAAGGAGGATCGGGGTGCCCCAGCAAGCTCAGCAGCGGAGGTGACGAGCAGTGTACTTCGCCGAAGCCGACACTGAACAGAGTGAGGTGAGTATATTCAGCTCTTTACTCCCCCCAGTGGTGGAAAAAAAGAAGACATCCACTTTTTGAAAAAGGTCCCAACCTAGTTATGGACCTTCTAATCTCACCTTATCCACGCCGCAGGTTTTTCTGCTGAAAGATTTCAGACAGATACCAAACTTCACCCTTCACGGTGGGCTATGTGTGCCAACCTTCAGGGATATGGGTTCCTATTTAAAGGATACCTCTCCCCTGGGCCTTGTACAAGACTCTTACCAGGACTTTATAGCGAAATAGCGAAAGTGCTGGATCTTAGAGCCCAGTCCTCCGAAGAGAGACATTACAGGCGACGCCTCATGGATGAGGCCCGGATCCCATCCAGATTCAGCTCATTTGTAGGCGTCTTGGATGGATCCGAAAGCATAGCTCTTTTACCCCCAGAGGGTCTCTTTGGTAGAGCTTTCCTTTAGCACCTCCTAACGCGTCCAACACCTTTCGACACTGGCGGAAAAACTGAGGTACTTCCCTGATGGGAGGGGTTATATGGAGGGGAACTGTCTTCCATTGGTTGTGCCAGTGTCCAATCACCGCTGGTGACCCTTAACCCATTATGTAATGACTAGCTCTGTGTCCCGTGGTGTACGATAAAGAAATGGCAAGACAGTTTAAACTGCAAATGACCCATTTTTAGAAAGTAGACACCCCAAGGTATTTGCTAAGCGGCATGTTGAGTCCATGGAATATTTTATTGTTTATACAAGTTTCTGTAAAATAATTTTATTTATTTCTTTACACAAAGTTGTCACTTAATCTCTTTGTGTCCACGCTATAGCCAAAAGACTGCTAAAGCGCTGGCCTTAATTGCCGGGAGGGCGTCCATGTATGTCCTCCTGTGCTCGTGCTGCCTGCGTGCCCCTCTGTGATTACAGAGTCTACGAGACTTGGCTGATCATAGATCGGAGTAAGGGGGCGATCCCGACCCTTACCACGTGATCAGCTGTCAGCCAATGACAGCTGATCACGTGATGTAAACAGACGGTAATCGGCTATTTTCTTTCCCCACACTGACAGTGTGAGGAGAAAAAAAAAATCAATCACTGGCTTCTGTCAAAGGGACATCGGTCCCTCACACAGAGAGCCACCGCCGCCTCATCTGTGCCCACCAGTGCCACCTGCCAGTGCCACCTACCAGTGCTGCCCATCAGTGCCACCCATCAGTGCTGCCTATCAGGGTCTACTAACAGTGTCTATCAGTGCCACCTCATCAGTGTCTATCTGTGCAGCCTAATGCCAGCTATCAGTGCAGCCTCATCAGCACACATCAATGGAGAAAATTTATCTGTTTGCAAAGTTTTAGAACAAACTATAAAAACCGGTTTGTTTGTTTTTCAAAAGTTTTTTTTTTTGTTGGTTTATCAAAAAATAAAAACCCCAGTAGTGATTAAATTCCACAGAAAGAAAGCTCTATTTGTGTGATAAAAAATAAATTAATTAATTAATTTGGGTACAGTGTAGCATGACCGCGCAATTGTCATTTAAAGTGCAACAGCAATGAAAGCTGGAAATTGGCCTGGGCAGGAAGGGGTTTAACCACTTCAGCCCCGAACCAATACGCAGCATAATGACCAGGCCCCTTTTTGCGATTCGGAACTGCGTCGCTTTAACTGACAATTGCGCGGTCGTGCGACGTGGCTCCCAAACACAAAATTGGCATCCTTTTTTTTCCACAAATAGAGTTTTCTTTTGGTGGTATTTGATCACCTCTGCGGTTTTTATTTTTTGCGCTATAAACAAAAATAGAGGGAAATTTTGAAAAAAAAAATTTTTTTTTGCTTTTTGCTATAATAAATATCCCTCAAAAATATATAAAAATTTTTTTTTTTTCCCTCAGTTTAGGCCGATACGTATTCTTCTACATATTTTTGGTAAAAAAAAAATTGCAATTGGTGTTTATTGATTGGTTTGCGCAAAAATTATAGCGTTTACAAAATAGGGGATAGTTTTAAGGCATTTTTATAATTTTTTTTTTTTTACAAGTAATGGCGGCGATCAGCGGTTTTTTCCGTGACTGTGACATTATGGCGGACACATCGGACACGTTTGACACATTTTTGGGACCATTGTCATTTTTACAGCGAACAGTGCAATAAAAATGCACTGGTTACTGTAAAAATGACACTGGCAGTGAAGGGTTTAACCACTAGGGGCACTGGAGGGGTTAAGTGTGCCTAGGGACGTGTTTCTAACTGGGGGGGGCGTGGCTACGAGTGACACGTCACCGATTTCCGCTCTGATTACACAGAGCGGAGATCGCTGACAGTGTCAGTAGAGGAGCGGGGAGATGTGTTTACACTAACGTCTCCCTGCTCCATGCCTGTGAGACGATCGCGGGGATCCCCACGGCGATCGAGTCCGCGGGACCCGCGGTCCGACTCACGGGGAAGGCAGGGGGGTCGCGCACGAGTTAAAGGGCCACGTACAGGTACGTGATTGTGCCTGTACGAGCCATTCTGCCGAAGTATATATACAGTGAGCGGTCGGCAAGTGGTTAAGTACCCAGTAGGCAAGTGGTTAAATGATTTATTGCTCACACATGTCAGGGGTATATGTGGAATTACATCCCAAAATACATTCTGCTACTTCTCCCGAGTATGGGGATACCACATGTGAGACACATTTTGTTAGTCTAGCCATGTACAGGACCCCGGAATCCAATAAGCACCTTCAGGCTTTTAGAGGGTATCATTTCCTCATTACACTTCCTGACTACCTGTCACAGTGCAGTATTTATTGGAAAGGACATACCATAAAAACAGGTATAAAGTACATAAAAACAACGTAACAAGCCGCTACACTTACATCCAAAAATGCCAATCGGACCTCCCATGTGACGGCACGAAGTTAACGTGAATCGATGGGCAGCATTTAAGAGGTCCGCAGTGTTAGATGTAATTGTAGCGGCTTGTTACATTGTTTTTATGTACTTTATATCTGTTTTTATTGCATGTCCTTTCCAATAAATACGGTACTGCACTATGAGGCATATTTTTGTTTATTGCCTTTGGTATTTGGGGACATACGAATGGAGCTCTACCCTGTAATGTGAGATTGGGCAGAATCCTTTCCATTGAAGCCTGTGGATATTCCAAACTCCGCCCTTGCTGCCTTAAAGGATTTTTTCTTTTTTGAGTGTGCATTACATGGGTGTGAAAGCTGGTGAAGGCTAGTGACTGAGGTTTGCACATATATTTTGCATGGAGTGTCATTCACTTGGGTGTAATTCATTTGAATTATAACAGTACTATATCATACAAGTTTTTTCTTCTTTCTGGTATATCTGAAGTTCCATCAATAAGGATAAAGGAAAGGACACACCAATTCCACATGATTATCAATGTGTGTTTGCTGCACTTAACTGTGTAGCCAGTAATTCTGGTAAATACACTGATGGGTGAAAAGCTGGCATATACCCCATATCCAATAACTCTTGTAGTCCCTAAGTACTACTGTTGCAACAGCCTCAATTACTACTGCAAAATCCCCGTAGTAAGGCCATATCAATTTTAATGCAAACAAAAAAACATTTATCTCCAGATAGAGAAAACAACAAAAAGACAAAAGAGGAGGAAAAGAGAAAAGGAAATGTGACACTGCATCCACACCACGCTACCAAAGATGTTGAAGAGCCCTTAATATCTGGATTGCATGAGGCGTTAGATCCGTGAGCGTGGATGACCAGCCAGCGGGCAGATCGTAGTGTGTGATATTGGGGTGTTTAAGCTCAAGTGGATAGATGCGTTTTTATGCAGTGAGTCCATATCAGACAGGCATTCTAGTTAAGGGCCTGGTAGCCCACGTTTATTTAAACAGAAAAAACAAAAGCAAACTGTCCCTTCAGGATTCCCACGCAGGGGTTTAACTTCATTTAGCAGTCCAAAAATAAGAAAAACATACCAAGCCTCCTGGCTCTCTTGTTAGCGGTTCCTCTGCTCGCTTTAGGTACTGATACCTTTAAACCACCAGATCTTCCAGTCTCACAGTCTTGGATGCACACAGCTTTGGGCTTCTTAAACGCACACAGCTTGAAGTCCCTTCATGCACACAGCTTAAAGCCCTACAACGCACACAGCATTTGTCCTCACACAGAGACACTCACTAGCAGCCACTGCAGTTAGCAAGCTGCTCACCATCCTCCACTATCCTCCACCCTCACCAGCCCCTCATTATATTGGTTGTGTGCACCTGAGCACACACCATGCTGGCTGTCCACAAGACCCGGACACAGGGTTGGAGATCCCATCCCACCCAAGTCTCTGTGGGATCTCCAAACTACACAGCCCCATCCAAACTTAGCAAAACCCGGAGACAGCTGCCAAAACAGTTTTCTCAATTTCCAAGCTATGCTCTGTAGTTCTGCAGTCTGCTGACATGCAGACTCTGTGTCCGTTTTTGCTCCCTTTCCATAGGGACAGGGACTCTCACTATCACATATCCCCCCCCCTTTGTTTCGATCCGCAGGGAGGAACACCAGCACACGTCATCAGGGTTGGGACACCTCTGTGTCGGCTGTCAGCCGCGTAGGCCCAACCCTTTTTTCGGGTGCTCTTCCAGGTACGTCCCAGCTTGGATCTTAACAGGGTCCTATAATTCTGTATACTCTGCCTTCCCTCTCTTCTCTTGGGGGAACTCTGCCTTCCCTGATCCTACCTTTCAGCTTACGTAAATAAGTTTTATCTTTCACCACAGGTCTTTCAGGTTCAAAAACCTCTCTCTGGTTACCCAGGGCAACCACATTACTTTTAACAGCGCCAATCATTAAATCATATATTTTAATGTCACACTTTCCAACGCAATCTGTGCTGTCCATCTCAGTGCTTGTTAGTACCAGACCTGAGGAGGGACCACACATAGGCGATAGATTAAATCCCACAGGACTAAAGCCAAGTTCTACCTCACCTGTTGTCCAACACTCCATGGGTAACTGATCTAACAGATGACACTGATCTAGGCACAAACTACTTCTTTCTGATGTACACATTACATTGTTGCAGCATCCACCTATAGCACTTTTTCTCACAGTGTCTCCGGGTACTTTAAGTTGTACCTCTTTCTGAGTGATAGAAAGCATCTCTGCTAGTGCTGCATCTATTCTGGGCCCTTCCTTCTCATGAGATTTAGCGGCTGAGACAGTATCTGCGCCCTCTACTGACCACTGCTCAGCTGCACCTTGGAGCACACCCGCAGAGATGTTTCCATTCACTACACCAGCCGGAGAGACCTTTGATGTCTCCAACAGTTCTGAGCGCCTTCCAGGCCACTCAGTAACTGGGAGCACCCTCTTGGAGAACCTCAGAACTATTTGCCACACTGTTAACAAGCTTCCCTGCACAGCCTGTACCACCTGGCTCCACCTATTGGTACCACGCAGCACCACCTGGTCCGACTGCGGTGGAGACACCCAAGTGTACAGTGAGGGCACTTTTACCAACTCCAGCATTTCTAATAAAGTTTTTGTCAACTCTATGCAACCGATGTCTAGATGTGTGACCTTTTTGGGAACCTTTCCCCTGTGCGAGACATGGAGGGGCTCATCCATTGCAGCTTGTGAGGTTGAGACATTTGAAGAGACCACCATCTCCTTGAAGGTACCCCTCATCCCAGCCTGTTGCTCCCCTGGAGCGTTGTAAGATGTGCGTCTCACATTTACCCTCTCTGTCCCAGCATCAGCAAGCTGCTGCAGGTCATACGTCACATTGCCATTTTTGCACTCACTATTTTCCAGCGGTTGGGGTGCATATAACCCAACTGCCATGCATGCGCCCTTAACCGGTCCTTCTGATTGGAGGGGGCCAATCTCTGCCGGGGCCAACACGCCCTTGGCCACTGGCCACCCTGCAATCCCTCCATTGGAGCATAGCAGGTGTCATGTCCACATCTGTGTTACGTAACCTAGCCTTATCCAGCATGGCCAGCAATTGTTTGGCCCAGCTGTCCCAGTCAGTGGTACTTCCCTGACAGGTATCCTGAAGCAGTGCATCACCTGTTCCAAGAGGCACCAAAGGAACCTGGGACTCATTACCCAATACTGTACATTTGTCATCTCTATACGCATCACATTGTACAAGCACAGTTTCACTTATGTCACATTGGGACGATGCTTCGTCAGAGAACGCAGGGTGCAATACACTATTTTGACCAGATTGTTCTGGTGGCGCTACCATCACATCCAGCTTTACACTACCAGCTTTAACAGGGTGAATAACTTGTTCACCAATCTGGTCACATACCAGGCGGGTGGTCTGCACCCACACACTCTCATTGTGTGGTGCAGTCCCTCCTTGTTCCCCCAGAGTAGTGCCAGAGCGGTCATGGATAACCTCCAGTTCCAACACAGGGAGATCCCTGGAAGTTTCCACAGACAACCCTGCAGCTCTGCCTCCAACCTTTTTAGTAAACAGATTACCAACATTATTTTCAAACATGACATTTTCAGAAATACATTTCTCAACCTTTAGAGGATCATCATGACACTTAGCCATAGCTGTAGCTATTGTGAGTGGCCCTTTACCCACTTGAGCAGCTCCACAGCTGACCTGGGAAACCCTCTGCTCCAACACTGTGGGCTCCTGGGAGGTTTCCCTGGGCAACCCTGCAGCACCTGTCTCTGTCACTAGGGAACATGGTATATGGATTTCTTTGGTCACCCCTAGTACAGCTCTTCCAGCACTCTGCTGGATTCCACCAGGTACATACAGAGTCCTCATGTCCTTGTTAGTCTTTAGTCCTGCTGCCAGTTGGGCTTTACCCTGTGCCTCCCCCCTACTCTGGGTAGCACACTGTAGCAAGTCCACCTGTACTGCAGATCTCCCCGCTGAACACACTTCAATTTCATTGGGTTCTGACCCATAAACTGCAACAGTCTTACCAATTCCTGTAGCCGTTGTCATAGCCTTCATTTGAGTGCGTTGTCTCTCATCTGTGGAGTCTCCACAGGCTCTTTCATGTGGTCATGGAGCAACACTGCAGCCTTTCCAGACCCACCAACACCCCCTGCTTGTAACACAGGATCCCTGTTGCTAGGGGTAACAGCAGACCAGCACTCCAAAGATGGTTGGCTACACCTCATGGTGGTCACAGACTGTTGTGCCCTTCTTTCTGGGCTGACCACTTCACATAAGTGGCCATAACACACAGCTTTATATTCTTCATGCTCATTAGTACCCCCTGCAGGCCACACAGACTTCTTGCCACTGTTGCCAGGGGTGACAACTGATATGTTTTCAGAAAACGCAGGGCTGGTATACTGATGCACACTCATGCTCTCCTGAGCCATTGCTTGATTGGTGCTTTGTTGTTGCAGTATTGCCTCTCCCGTTGCTATGGGTGATGACCTCCCTTTGCTGGAGCGTTGCTGGCAGCCCATGATGCGATTGAACTCTCCTATAAGAAGGATTTCCTCTTTAAACCGGCGGTAGTCATCCTGGTCCCCGTCCATCAAATGGTAAACTGACCGGTACTCCATCAGTAATAAGGTTTGCAGCAATTTTGGCCACCGGTCTCTAGGCCATTTCCTCCTTACAGCGACTTTTTCCAGGAAGTCTCCAACCTCCTCTGTAGGTAGCATGGGATGTATGTAATCAGAGGCCAAGATCATAGCCCCTTAAACTGCATCCGACTCTTTAGACTGGTTCCGCTTGAACCACTCATTCACGGTCTCATACACCACTGGCCCTTTTTGACTGGCCCTCCTAGGTGGAGACATCTTCTCAGGCCACGCTGAGCTCACGTCCCTTTTAACTTGATTTAACATGAACTTCTTGTGTTTTGACTGCCTCATCCTTGCAGTCACATGCACAGCAGTTTGTTACACAGTTCACAGCAGTAAAAATAAAAAATTCTCACAGGTGCACTACCTGCATGCAACAGTCCATCAAATAAACTTCTGCGCAATGCAGTTCGCCTGGCTGCCACACACAGCTAGCAGCAGTTCACCGCAGAGAGAAAAAAAAATACTTTTCCTTTACAGGTACACCACCTGCAACACGCAATGCCTTTTGCCTGGCTGCACTTCCATAGACAGCCAACAGTTCCTGACCTGAACTCACTATGGAGCAAGGACCCGGATTCCACCGTAGTGTTGCCCGCTGAATCCACCACTGTGATATTGGGGTGTTTTAGCTCAAGTGGATAGATGCGTTTTTATGCAGTGAGTCCATATCAGACAGGCATTCTAGTTAAGGGCCTGGTAGCCCATGTTTATCTTCATTTAGCAGTCCAAAAATAAGAAAAACATACCAAGCCTCCTGGCTCTCTTGTTAGCAGTTCCTCTGCTTGCTTTAGGTACTGATACCTTTAAACCACCAGATCTTCCAGTCTCACAGTCTTGGATGCACACAGCTTTGGGCTTCTTAAACGCACACAGCTTAAAGCCCTACAACGCACACAGCATTTGTCCTCACACAGAGACACTCACTAGCAGCCACTGCAGTTAGCAAGCTGCTCACCATCCTCCACTATCCTCCACCCTGCTCTGCTCTCACCAGCCCCTCATTATATTGGTTGTGTGCACCTGAGCACACACCATGCTGGCTGTCCACAAGACCCGGACACAGGGTTGGAGATCCCATCCCACCCAAGTCTCTGCGGGATCTCCAAACTACACAGCCCCATCCGAACTTAGCAAAACCCGGAGAAAGCTGCCAAAACAGTTTTCTCAATTTCCAAGCTATGCTCTGTAGTTCTGCAGTCTTCTGACATGCAGACTCTGTGTCAGTTTTTGCTTCCTTTCCATAGGGACAGGGACTCTCACTATCACAAGTGAAACATCAGTGTTACATGCGTTCTACTCTCCTGTGGTGAGAGTGTTGAATCCAGAGGGAGCGGGATGCACTCGTGACGATTGTGGATGAGGATCACTGTATAGCTTATATCCACCGATGTTATATCTACTGAAAGACTATTTCTCTTGCACTTGGTGGACTATCATCTCTCTCTCTTTTTTTTTGTAATATAGGGCATGACTGCATGAAGGATAACACACCCTTAGGGTGGTGTCCTATCGTTGCTCTCATTTACTACTCAATTTGTATTGTAGAGGCATGATGATAATAGGTTTAGACCTATAATTATTTTACACTAATTGTTGCATTTATTCCAGAGCGCTGCTTATGTTGGTTATTCCAGTAAGCCTTCAATCTCTATAGTGGCTGGATAAGTTTGCACTTACTCAGTTGGATTATTAGACTTTATTTGGATTAACACAGGACTATTTTTATCATTTTTTTATTTTCACTTTTGCGATTATATTTTAACCACTTGCCGCCCGCCCTATAGCGGATTGACGTCGGCAAAGTGGTTTCAAAATCCTGACTGGACGTCATATGACGTCCTCAGAATTTTGATCCGCTGCACTCCCCCGGGGGCACGCATCGCGACGATCGTTGCTGCGGTTTGTCAGTCTGACACCCCGCAACACCGATCTAGGTAAAGAGTCTCCGACGGAGACTCTTTACCATGTGATCAGCCGTGTCCAATCACGGCTGATCATGATGTAAACAGGAAAAGCCGGTCATCAGCTTTTCCTCACTCGCGTCTGTCAGATGCGAGTAGAGGAGATCCGATCGGCTGCTCCTCTGACAGAGGGGGTTTGTGCTGATCGATTATCAGCGCAGCCCCCCGAGGATGCCCACACTAAACCACCAGGGATGCTACCAGACCACCAGGAATGCCCACCACCAGGTATGCCACCCTAGACCACCAGGGATGCCAATCAGTGCCCACAATGGGTGCCAATCAGTGCCCACAATGGGTGCCAATCACTGCCCACAATGGGTGCCAATCACTGCCCACAATGGGCGCCAATCAGTGCCCACAATGGGCGCCAATCAGTGCCCACAATGGGCGCCAATCAGTGCCCACAATGGGCGCCAATCAGTGCCCACAATGGGCATCACTGATTGGCAGGCATTATTGTTTGGCACTGATTGGCATCAATTACAGTACATCAGTGCCGCCTATCAGTGCCCACCCGTGCCACCTATCAGTGCCCATCCATGCACATCCGTGCCACCTATCAGTGCCCATCCGTGCCGCCCATCAGTGCCCATCCGTGCCACCTATCAGTGCCCATTCGTGCCGCCTATCAGTGCCCATTCGTGCCGCCTATCAGTGCCCATCCGTGCCGCCTATCAGTGCCCATCCGTGCCGCCTATCAGTGCCCATCCGTGCCGCCTATCAGTGCCGCCTATCCGTGCTCATCCATGCCGCCTATCCGTGCCACCTATCAGTGCCGCATATTAGTGCCCATCATCAGTGCCCATCAATGCCACCTCATCAGTGCCACCTCATCGGTGCCCGTCAGTGCAGCCCCATCAGTGAAGGAGAAAACGTACTTATTTAAAAAGTTTTGTAACTGAAACAATTTTTCAAAATTTTCGGTCTTTTTTTTTGCAGAAAATAAAATTCCCAGAGGTGATCAAGTACCACCAATAGAAAGCTTTATTTGTGAGGAAAAAATTATAAAAATTTAGTTTGGATACAGTGTAACATGACCGCGCAATTGTCATTCAAAGTGCAACAGCGCTGAAAGCTGAAAATTGGTCTGGGCAGGAAGGTGTATAAGTGCCCAGTATGGAAGTGGTTAATTTCATCACAGCGCTGCATATTTTGTATGTTTATTGTTTTGAAGGATCAAGTATTTTGCCTTTTTGCTAGCAGCTGTTTATTTTTAGTTTAGCGAAACTAAAAGGTATTTTGGGGTGTAATTCCCAATACCCTTGGCATGTGTGAGCAATATATAATTTAAGTGACAGCTTTGTGTAAAAAATTTATATATATATATATATAGACGCCCTCTGTTGAAGTCAGCTAATGACGAAACGCGTCAGAGCATGACCTACACGACACGCTGGAAGTGCTGGTTTGCGTTCCACCGTTCAGAGAACCAGGAAGAGGAAGACAAGCATTGCAGCCCTCGGTTCTCCTGATACACGCCGGACGGCGGATACGGTGATGTGTAACCATCCTTCAGGTTTGCTCATTTTGACTATGTATTGATGTACGTTTAATGTGTGAGGGGGCAATGTCTGTGAGGGTTTGTTATATAAAATAAACTGGGTTACGCTATGTGCTTTCCTTTTGTTTGCTTTTTGGAAGCCCATCTCATTCTGATGTCCCCTTGACGGATGCAATATTTCAGTGTTTGGCTTGGATGCAGCAATATTTGTTCAAGGCTTTATTTCAATATTGCTCTGGTGAGTGTTAACCCCTAAGGGGTGTGTGTGTCACGTGGTGGATCTGGAGGGTCGGTGGAAGGTGCACTCTACTTATTTCTTTAGGATCATCCATGGACATTCTTTTGAAGCACTGAAACTTATTTGCATCTGTCTAAAAAGACTTTTATGTGGTGTTGACCACTGTTATTATTCAACATTCAGCGCTGTTTGTAGTATTGACTGACACAGATAATTGTTTTTATTTCATTTTTTACTACTGTTATATATATTTTGCCATGTTTTAAACAGCTGCTTAGTTATATATATATATATATATTTTTTTTTTTAAATATTTTTATCATTTAAAAAAATATTTTTGTCAAAATTTACTGCTCATTTGTGGATGACTGTTGTGGTCATTGCACCTTTTGGTATTAGCAATATTCGTGGTCCATAGGCGCTGAGTGGTGTATTATAGGCCGTTTTATACACCCTTATTTATATATATATATATATATATATATATATATATATATATTGTGAGGGGGTTAGCTTGGCAGCGGGTGTGTGTGACCCCCGAGATGGGCTCCCCACACAAAACAGGCCCAGCAAACGGAGGTTGTGGTTTTCAAAATCAAAAAGGTGCGGTTTATTTTCTATTTACAATGACAAAACACAGCAAAGCAAAAGAAACAAACAAAATAAATCCTGGTCAACTTGACCTCTGACTAAACATACAGGTTTCCTAACTAACAACTGGGATCAGCCTAGTGCTGTCCTAGTCCCTAGTTTTAAATGTCCAAGCAAATAGCCACACAGGCTTTGTCTCACCGCACAGGGGTTCACTCTCCCTAGACAGTCCACACAGGTCTGGGTCCAGGCATGAGCTAACATCTAATGAAGCTGGGAGTTCTTATAGAGGCCTAAATGAGCTGACAAGCTTCAGCTGGTCTCATCAACTCCCTGTCTGCACGACGCCCCACACTCTCCCTAGAGGTATGAGTCATCCATGAGCCCACTAGCCTCAGCTGGGCTTATACAACTCTCCACCTAGTTGTATAAGTCGGCGTAAAGCCTGAATCTGGGCGAAATATATCTACCCCCCTGGATGCAACCAGGTGACTTTACCTTCCTGCTGTCACATACCCCCCCCTCTTGTTTTAACCTCGGGGTTGGAACACCAGCAATCAGGCATTCATGTACTCGAGACAAAGCATCCACATTCCCCATTTGAACGCCAGGGCGATGCTTTACTGTGAAGTTGAATTCCTGGAGGGCCAGGAACCACCTATTCACTCTTCTATTTGTTTCCTTGTTTTGAGCTATCCACTTTAACGGAGCGTGATCCGTAACCATGTCAAAGTGCCTACCTAGCAGGTAGTACCGAAGGGAATCTAGAGCCCACTTCACCGCTAAACACTCCTTTTCAACGGTGGCGTAATTTACCTCATGGGACTTCAACTTCCTGCTGAGGTAAATGACTGGGTGCTCTTCCCCGTTCCAGACCTGGGACAATACTGCTCCTAACCCCACATCTGACGCATCACTTTGTACGACAAAGTCTTTAGAGAAGTCGGGTGAGTACAACACTGGCTGGCTACATAAGGCTTGTTTCAAGAATTGGAATGCTGCCTCAGCCTCGGGGGTCCATTTAATCATGACCGACCCTTTCCCCTTCGTCAGGTTGGTTAGGGGCACAGCCTTAGAAGCAAAGTGGGGAATGAATCGCCGATAATACCCAGCGATTCCCAGAAAGGCTCGTACCTGCTTCTTGCTGTTGGGACGTGGCCAACTCTGGATGGCCTCGACTTTGTTGAGTTGGGGTTTTTTATTACTCCCCTCCCAATGGCGTACCCAAGATATTTGGCCTCCTCCTGCCCAATGGTACACTTCTTGGGGTTAGCCGTAAACCCCGCTTCCCGAACAGAGTCCAGGACTGCTTGCACTTTTGGCAGATGTGAGGCCCAATCTGTGCTATGGACAATTACGTCATCCAGGTAAGCCGCAGCATACTTCCGATGGGGCCTCAGCATCTGGTCCATTTTCCGCTGGAATGTGGCCGGCGCATTCTGTAACCCGAACGGCATTCTTTTATATTGGAACGCCCCGTCTGGGGTTACAAATGCGGTTTTCTCTTTGGCCGACTTGGCCAGGGGGATTTGCCAATACCCTTTTGTGAGGTCAAGAGTCGTCATGTATCGGGCTGTTCTCAGCCGGTCGATCAACTCATCTATACGTGGCATGGGGTAGGTGTCAAATTTTGTAACTTTGTTCAACTGACGAAAATCGTTACAAAATCGCCAGCTCCCATCCGGTTTAGGCACCAACACAATGGGACTAGACCAATCACTTTGGGACTCCTCTATCACCCCTAAGTTCAGCATTTTCTGTACTTCCTCCCGTATTGCCTCCCGTCGGGCCTCTGGGATCCGATAGGGTTTTAACTTCACCCTTTCACCGGGCGGGGTAATGATGTCATGCTCTACCCCAGATGTTTGTCCCGGCAGCTCAGAGAATACCTCCTTGTTGCGAAGCACAAACTCCTTAACCTCCTGTTGTTGGGGTTGTGACAAGGTGGCTGCTATTCCAACCTCAGGAATCACGCAACCAGTTTGAGCTGGTGACCAAGTGTCTGCGACTAGGGACTATCTATCCCTCCAGGCTTTCAACAGATTAACGTGATAGATCTGTTCGGGCTTTCGCCTTCCTGGTTGTCTGTCCTTGTAATTCACTTCGCTCACTTTTTCCATTATCTCGTAGGGGCCTTGCCATTTGGCAAGGAATTTACTTTCAACCGTAGGGACAAGTACCAGTATCCTATCCCCCGGGGAAAAGGTACGGGTCTTGGCTCCACGGTTGTACACTCTCTGCTGTGCTAACTGCGCTTGGGCCAAATGTTCCTTCACGATGGGCATTACCTGTGCAATTCGGTCTTGCATCAGGGCGACATGCTCAATCACACTCCTGTGGGGAGAACTCTCACTTTCCCAAGTTTCCTTGGCAATATCCAACAGCCCTCTTGGGTGTCTCCCATACAGTAACTCAAAGGGGGAGAATCCCGTAGAGGATTGGGGCACCTCCCTAATAGCAAACATCAGATAAGGAAGTAGACAGTCCCAATCCTTTCCATCTCTATCCACCACTTTCTTCAACATTTGTTTTAGGGTTTTGTTGAATCTTTCAACCAGCCCATCGGTTTGGGGGTGATACACAGATGTACGTAATTGCGTCACTTTGAACAATTTACACAGCTCCTTCATAACCCGGGACATAAAGGGTGTACCTTGGTCCGTAAGCAGTTCTTTACAAATACCCACCCGGCTAAACACAAGAGATAGCTCTTTGGCTATGGTTTTGGCCGAGGTATTTCGGAGAGGGATCGCTTCTGGAATAACGGGTGGCATAGTCCATTATAACTAATATGTACTGGTGCCCCCTAGCGGACTTGATTATAGGACCTACCAAATCCATGGCGATCCTCTCAAACGGGACCTCAATGATGGGTAGAGGGACCAGCGGGCTACGGAAATGTGGCATCGGGGCCGACCTCTGACACACAGGGCAGGAGGAACAATAATTTTCTATGTCCTTCATCACCCCCGGCCAATAGAATCTCTGTAATACCCTCTCTCGGGTTTTCTCTGTCCCCAGATGACCTCCAAGAATGTGCCCATGGGCCAACTCCAACACCAACTTCCTGTAAGGTTTGGGCACCACAAGCTGCTCAACGGTTTCTTCTGCCCTTTTTGCCACCCGATACAGTAGGTCCTTCTCTACGCTGAAGTATGGGTAAGTGCAGGTATTATCTGGGTTCACTAACTCGCCATCTATTTTCACTACGTTTTCCCGTGCCTTTATTAGGGCGGGGTCTTTCAACTGTTCTGTGGCAAAGTTTTCCCTGTGAACCTCAAGATCAGAAAACTCCACAGACGGTAGGTTTTCGTCTGAGGAGGTGGGCTCCTCTCCAGTTTCTTGAGTCTCCCCTGCCAATACTGATAAGGGAAATTCCGGAGAGTCCTCACCACTCTCAGGGGAGTTCTGGCTATCACATTCCTGGTACATAGGGGCACCAGTGGGGGGCTCAGGATCATCCCACAGTTCCCAGAACTTCGGAAAATCCCTTCCCACAATGGCGTCATGCGGTAACTGAGATACTAAGCCCACTGGATGAGAGAGGGTACCTTTGGGGGTCTCGAAACACACTGTAGTCACTGGATACTCTCGGGTGTCCCCATGCACACAAATAACAGCTACCTTGCTATTCCCAGAGACCTCTGTTTTAACTAACTCAGCCTTTATCAGGGTCACAAGGCTACCTGAATCCAGCAATACCACAACATTTCTACCATTAACACACATTTTGCATAAATGTTTCTCAGTTCCTCGAATGGCAGTGCATGCGACTGTCGCACACAGCGACTGACGTCTGCCCGTCAGAAAGTCACACTGCATGGGTTCCTCCACAACCGGGCAATTGGCTGCAATATGTCCCGCTTGCCGGCAGCGGTAGCAAACGATCCTTCTTGCGGCCTCTTGAGCCGCTGATTTCCCAGGCTGTTCTCGCCAAACTTGGGGTAGAGCTCCCACCCTCTCTCTCTCTCCACCCTCACCCCTTGGAATCCTCTTATCCGCCCCTGGGGATGGTCTGGTCTTAGGGTGGAAAGTCCGAGTGTCTCTGGAAGAGGCCGTCAGGTTCTCTGTAGCCAAGTATTTCTCCACACGATCCACAAGACCATCGGCCGTCTCTGGGTCTCCATGGCTTACCCACTTTTGGATGGCAGTAGGAAGAGCTCTCAAAAACCGATCCATTACAACACGTTCCACAATCTTTGGTGCGGACAAAGTCTCTGGCTGTAGCCACTTTCTGCTCAGGTGAATGAGATCATACATTTGAGACCTGGGGAGTTTTCCAAGCTGGAAAGTCCAGTTATGCACACGCTGAGCCCGGACAGCCTGGGTGACACCCAGCCTTGCCAATATTTCAGCTTTTAGCATCACATAGTCTTTTGCTTGGTTAGGCTCTAGGTCATAGTAAGCTTTCTGCGATTCACCAGTCAACAGAGGAGCCACCAGTCCAGCCCACTGCTCCTCAGGCCACTTTTCTCTTTCAGCGGTCCTTTCAAATGTGGTCAAAAATACCTCTGGATCATCCTCTCCAGTCATTTTTGTCAATAAACGACTCACCCCAAAGGACGCGGTATTAGTGGGACGGCTTTCCTCACTGGTCTGCGGACGTTGCTGCATTACTGCTTCCATCTGTTGTTGTAGTCTCTGCTCTTGCCTCTGCAACAGGTCTATGAAGCGGGCCTCAGATTGCTGCTGGGCTTGTTGCTGAGCCTCCAGACTCTGTTGCAAAGTTGCATTTGTCTGCTGCTGGGCTGCAAGGCTCTGTTGATGAGCTTGCTGCTGGGCTGCGAAGTTCTGTTGTTGAGCTGCAAGGCTCTTTTGCAAACCTGCATTTGTCTGCTGTTGATTGGCATTTGCTAGAGCCAGCTGCTTCAGTATCTCCTCCATGCTGGCTTAAAAAAAAACTGCCACTGGTTCTCCACCAACTGTGAGGGGGTTAGCTCGGCAGCGGGTGTGTGTGACCCCCGAGATGGGCTCCCCACACAAAACAGGCCCAGCAAACGGAGGTTGTGGTTTTCAAAATCAAAAAGGTGCGGTTTATTTTCTATTTACAGTGACAAAACACAGCAAAGCAAAAGAAACATAAACAAAATAAATCCTGGTCAACTTGACCTCTGACTAAACATACAGGTTTCCTAACTAACAACTGGGATCAGCCTAGTGCTGTCCTAGTCCCTAAGTCCCTGGTTTTAAATGTCCAAGCAAATAGCCACACAGGCTTTGTCTCACCGCACAGGGGTTCACTCTCCCTAGACAGTCCACACAGGTCTGGGTCCAGGCATGAGCTAACATCTAATGAAGCTGGGAGTTCTTATAGAGGCCTAAATGAGCTGACAAGCTTCAGCTGGTCTCATCAACTCCCTGTCTGCACGACGCCCCACACTCTCCCTAGAGGTATGAGTCATCCATGAGCCCGCTAGCCTCAGCTGGGCTTATACAACTCTCCACCTAGTTGTATAAGTCGGCGTAAAGCCTGAATCTGGGCGAAATATATCTACCCCCCTGGATGCAACCAGGTGACTTTACCTTCCTGCTGTCACAATATATATATATATATATATATTTATTTATTTATTTTTTTCTTGTCATTTGTCAAAAACTTGCGACAAAAAATAAAATAATGGGCTCAACATGCCTCTCAGCAAATTCGGGTGTCTACTTTCCATAGTTTGTAGATGCTATACCTTTTGTGCAAACCAATCAATATACGCCAATTGGGATTTTTTCACCAAAGACATCAGCTGAATATATTATGGCATAAATGTATGACAAAATTTTAGTTTATTGGATATTTTTTAGAACAAAAAGTAAAAAATATGGTTTTGTTTTTTTTCAAACTTTTCAGTCTTTTTTTCGATTATATTGCAAAAAATTTAAATCCCAGTGATAATCAAATACCACTAAAAGAAAGCTCTATTTGTGGGAAGAAAAGGACATACATTTTGTTTGGGTAAAGCATTGCATGACCACGCAAGTACCAGTTAAATTAGCGCATTGCCAAATAGCAAAAAATGCTCTGGTAAGGAAGGGGGTAAAATCTTACGACCGTTAAGTGATTAAAAAAAAAAATATTATAATATATATAATAGAAAAAAAATGTTGTACTGTCAGTCAGTGTCCCTGATCACCGCTACCCCAGTTATGGGACGACACTGTACTGCACTGGTGACAGTATGTAAAAAAAAATGTAACTTCTTAATTTTCAAAAAAAATATGACACAAAATTACAACTTCAAAAAAACTTGCCATGCCTCTTTCTAAATACCTTGGGCTGTCTACATTCCAAAAAGGGGTTAATTTGGGGAATATCTGTACTGCCCTGACATTTTTGGGCCTCAAGAAAGTGTCAAGTATTGAAGTGGTTAAAACAATCTACTGAGCTAGCTAGAATAACCTAAGGGAGTCTTATTCCACATTTTCACAGCTCTTACTGTGAAGAAGCCTTGCCGTATTTGGAGATGAAATCTATTTTGTTTAAGGTGTGAAGAGTGCCCCTTAAAGTGAATAGCTCAACACCAAGTTCCCTATATGGACCACTTATGTATTTATACATGTTGATCCCACCCCCCTTAATCTCCTCTTCTCAAAAGAGAATAAATTCAGTTCAGCTAATCTTTCCTCATAGCTGAGCTCCTCCATGCCTCTTATCAGTTTGCTTGCCCTGCTCTATACTTTCTCTAGATCCTTAATATCCTTTTTATGAACTGGTGCCCAAAACTGGATATTCCAGGTGAGGTCTTACTATTGATTTGTACAGGGGCACAATTATGTCTGTGTCTCTTTCTCTCTCTGCAGTACATGGCTCTCTTAAAACAAGAAAGGATTTTGCTCACTTTGAAAACTGCAGCTTGGCATTGCGTTCTATTATTAAGCCTATGATCTACCAAAACACCCAAATCCTTCTCCACCATTGACTCATCCAGCTGTCCTGCTCCTAGTATGCAAGATGCATGCATGTTTCTAACCCCCAAGTGCATAACTTTACATTTATCAACATTAAACCTCATTTACCACATAGTTGCCCAATTCAAAAGTGCATTGAGGTTGGCTTGTAAGTTAGACACATCCTGTATGGACGTTTTTCCACTGCATAGCTTGCAGTGGCGTCTCCAGCTTTCACATTTAGGGGGGGCACATGGGGGGAACAGGGACAACTATAAAATGCAAATAAATATATATATATATATATATCCTGGGGCCCATTACTAGGATCCCACAACGGCCCTTTCACATGTTCTGCAGTGAGCTCCTTTCCTAATATACTGGGGCCCCCCAGGGTGGCAGAAAACAAGAGATATATGTCACCAGCACACCAAGAAAATATAAGGGTGCAAAGCAGTGGGAGAACTATCAGGGTTGCAAAGGTTGTCTTGCCACTGGGCCCTGGTGTTCTGCCACTGTGGGGTTCCCCAGCTGTCCTGTCCCTGTTCTTGACAGCACTGGTCTGGCATCTGTCTCCTTGGCAGTCTATTAGGACCTAGTGCTGGTAACATTATGGGTGCATGCAGGGGAAGGCTGGCACTATTGGTTATAGAGAGCCGAGCCCTCAGCTGGTCACCTAGCAGCAGTAATGCTGTATAACCTTCTTTGTTGACATGCTGATCGGGATGTGATCCTGGTGATGCTCCCAGTCAGATCTAATAAACACAGTATTTATTAGCATCAAGAGTACAACCACATATATATAATCAACTGTATGTTCAGCAGCCATGTGGGCTCTATGCCTGTAAAGTGTGGGCTTTGATCAATAAAATCACTGATATTTAACACTAGGATTTGACTTGGAGCATCACCTGGATTGCATCACGATCAGCATGTCAGAGAAGGCTCCACTGCTGCTAAGCAACCTGCAGGGAGCTCAACTGTTTACAACCAATAGAGATGGGCTTGGGTGTGTTTGAAATCCCACATGCCCGATCCCGCCAGGAAGCCGACACTCCACAGTGCTAATCACAGCCAGTGAGACATTTCCTGATCTGTGCAGCTGCGGACCGGGAAATGTCTCACTGCCTGTGATTAGCGCTGTGCAGGCTTCCTGGCAGGCTCTGGCATGTGGAATTTTGAACATGCCCAGCCCATCTCTAACAACAAATTGTGCTGGCCCTCCTGTACATCAGCCCCATAAAGTAACCAGCACTGGGTTCCAATGTGCTGCCGTCGCTGCCATGGAGACAGAGACCAGCGCTGTGAATAGCCGGGACAGGACAGCAACTCTGGTTGTTCCAGCACTGGTCCACACTGGGAGGATTCCCCCATCCACCTATAATGTGTAGATGGGGGAATTGGATAATTTCTTATTTTTTTTCATTCAACCTAATAGTTGAATGAAAAAAAGTGATCAATGTACGGGCCGCCTAAGAGCCAAGACCAGCCATAGACAGTTTAAATCTCAGCTGGTTCAGCAGGAACTGGCTGAGATTTGAACTATTAATGAGCAGATTCTCTTATGATTATCACTAGTGGTTGCTATAGCCACTAGTGATAATCACTGTTTGTCGGGAGAATACAATTGCTGGGCGGGAGGGATATTCCCCTGTCAGCACTGTCTGTGTTGATGGGGGAATTATGCAAGTTTCTTTCCTGCAATCTGTGGATGCAGGAAAGAAATTTGCACCGTATATTACCTGCCTAACTGAAAGTGAAAGTAAATTGTGAATGTCTTGAAAGAACAGGAGAGGGGGAGGGAGACAGATGGGGGAGAGAAGGGATGGAGATAATGCAGTTCAGTGATTACATTGTACTGCAGTCTGCAGTGCACACACCCACAGGTCCAGGCTAGAATCTCAGGCATCATTCACACACAGCCAGGAATGCTGCAGATTTTCATATTTCCCACCCACACATCCCCTCTCTTCAGATACAGCACGCCGGGATAGAGTGGGCGGGACTGGAAGGAGGAGCTGTATTCCTCCTTGCTCGTATGTGAGGAGAGTGAGGGGGGGGGTGGCTGGACTCGCTGGGCTGTGAAAGAGTGTCATAGACTGACACTCGGCTCAGTTTGCAGTCACCACTCTCGAAATTTACAGGCTGGCTCTCCTGTCCTAAGGACGGGAGAAATCAGTCTGTTTTTTCAGTAACTGAGATGAAGGCTTGGGCCCCCCTTCCCCCCCACAGTGCTCGTGGAGTCCTTCCTGCAACTCGCTCTTCTCTGTGCCAATGAGGATGCAGGGGAAGGAGCAGATCGGCGGCTGTGGTTGTGTGAGCGCTCGCATTATGCAGAGTCAGCGAGCAGAGGGAGGGGGGAGGAATCCCCCACAGGAGCTGACTGGGGATGCTCTCCCTCTCAGGAGAGACTATGTTACCCCAGCGGCAGCCCGAGCAAAATACAATTATTATTTTTTTGGGGGGGGGGAGGGGGGCACAGCATAATGTTGGGGGGGGCAGGGCCCCCTCTGGCCCCCCACTAGGAACGCCATTGAAAGCTTGGTGTCAATTTCAGACCCTATATCATTTATAAATATATTAAAAAGTAAGGGTCCCAACACTGAACCTTGAGGTACACCACTAACAATCTTAGACCATTCAGAGAATGAATCATTAACCACTGCTCTCTAAATTCAATGTTTTAGACAGTTTTCTATCCATTTACAAACTGATTTTTGCATCCATTTACAAACGGATTTTACCAAGCCTGTAGACTTTACCTTGCACAGTAGCCGTGTGTGGGGTACTGTGTCAAACACTTTGGCTAAATCTATACTACCTCCTCAGCTACTACTTTGTTCAAGGTTTTGCTCACCACCTCATAAAAAGAAATCAGATTTGTCCGACAACTTCCGTGTTTCATGAATCAAAGCTCCTAATTCACTCCCTGGTCATCTCTCACCTTGATTACTGCAACTCCCTCCTCATTGGCTTACCTCTGCATACTCTATCCCCCCCTTCAATCCATCACGAATGCTGCTGCCATACTCATCCACCTTACCAACCGCTCTGTCTCTGCTACTCCTCTCTGTCAATCCCTCCACTGGCTTCCGCTGACCCAACAAATTAAATTCAAAATACTAACAACTACCTACAAAGCCATCCACAACTCTGCACCCAGCTACATCACTGACCTAGTCTCTAAATACTAACCTAATTGTTCTCTTTGTTCTTCTCAAGACCTCCTGCTCTCTAGCTCTCTCATCACTCCCTCCCATGCTCGTCTCCAGGACTTTTCCAGAGCCTCTCCAAGCCTATGAAACTCCTTACCCCAATCTGTCCGTCTATCTCCTTCTCTATTAGCTTTTAGAGGATCCCTGAAAACCCTCCTCTTCAGAGAAGCCTATCCTACCCCACACCTAACAACTGTATTTTCATTTTTGTCCATCTGATCATCCCCCACAGCTACTACCCTTTGTTTCACGTGACCCTCCCTTCTAGACTGTTAGCTCTAACGAGCAGGGCCCTCTTATCCCTCCTGTATTGAATTGTATGGCGCTATATAAATCCTGTATAATAATAATAATAATAATCATCAATGCTGTCTGTTACTTAGATTAGTTCTAGCTGGAAAAAAATATTTTATGTGGTCTCTTATTAAACTCTCCAGTAGAGGTGCGCATCTTCACTGGCCTTATGATTCGATTACGATTATCATGTCAACGATTCTTAAAAAAAGATTCAAGCAGTCAGGAGAACTCGATTTATTTTATTTTATCTGTTCTTAAAAAAAAAAAACACACAACACTCCCTGCATGCAGCAAACTCTAAACAGCAGACAACCACTTAGAGGAGCTCCAGGCTCCCCCCCAAATTACTAAAGGGGTTGGTCAGAGACTGCAGACATGCTACAGGAGATGGTCAGAGACTGCAGACATGCTACAGGAGATGGTCAGAGACTGCAGACATGCTACAGGAGATGGTCAGAGACTGCAGACATGCTGCAGGAGATGGTCAGAGACTGCAGACATGCTGCAGGAGATGGTCAGAGACTGCAGACATGCTGCAGGAGATGGTCAGAGACTGCAGACATGCTGCAGGAGATGGTCAGAGACTGCAGACATGCTGCAGGAGATGGTCAGAGACTGCAGGCATGCTGCAGGAGATGGTCAGAGACTGCAGACATGCTGCAGGAGATGGTCAGAGACTGCAGACATGCTGCAGGAGATGGTCAGAGACTGCAGACATGCTGCAGGAGATGGTCAGAGACTGCAGACATGCTACAAGAGACGGTCAGAGACTGCAGACATGCTACAAGAGACGGTCAGAGACTGCAGACATACAAGAGATGGTCAGACTGCAGACATACTACAAGAGATGGTCAGACTGCAGACATGGTACAGGAGATGGTCAGAGACTGCAGACACTGTACAGGAGATGGTCAGAGACTGCAGACACTGTACAGGAGACGGTCAGCAAGTAAATATGATATCTTTTTTACCCTTTAGTATCACTAACAAATCCTTGAGTCTTTTGGCAGCAACTTGGATAGTAAACAGGTCAACATCAGTAGGGAAATCTCAGGAAGAAATTAGACAGAAAAAGAGTGTGCACTGTGCAGCCCCCAATGTGAGTCAGCGCTCAATGGGTTAAGACCAGAATGAAGTCAATCCATCAGTGACAGTAAAAGAAAAACAACGTTTATTTGATAAAAAAAACATGAACGGACTGGACCAGTACATGTTTAGATGTAATAGGAATGATTAAAAAATCCTACGGTATCACAGGAGGTTTTTTTTGCATGTCACTTTTTCCAGTTGGTGTTCAGCTTACATCAAATCAATAGTGCTGGTGAAATATTTTTTACAGCCCCCAATGTGTTAGGCACACAGTACGTACTGGATAGGTGCAGATGGGGGGGGGGGTGGTGTGCCACTTCTAAGCACTCATCCCTCACATACATCAAGCATGACAGACTTATCTCTCACCTCCGGAGCACTCCTACCATCCCCCCCTCCTGTCCTCGCAGCTTGTTTTCTGAAGCTGACGCTATGCCTTATCCCACAGATGATAAGACAGCTACAGTGATCTGTCTCACAGCTCTGTGCAGTGATCTGCGCCCGCCCATCGGGGAGATGACTGGTGTCACTGTCCACACAGGTACAAATCCTGAGGAGGGGGAGAGCTTGGGTGGGGGCAGAATACTTAGGCTACATCCTCTAATGACGGGGAACGGCACCAGGCGCAGCCAACCAATCGGTGCTTTGTCATGACCGGAAAAGACACTGCTGTGCGGGCGAGGGGGAGGAGCCGGAATGACGTCATGCATAATCGATTAGGCTGCATACCGCATCGATGCCGAATCATGAAAGGCATAATCGGGATGCATCGATGTGGCGATCATTTTCAAACACCCCTACTCTCCAGTATCTTCCCAACTATAGACGTTAAACCAACAGGTCTACAGTTACTTGGTAAAGACTTTGAGGCCTTTTTAAATATAGGTCCTTACACCAATCCAGTGGTGCTATGCCAGTCATTAAAGTGTCCCTAAAAATTTGAAACAAGGGCTTTGGAATGACAGAGTTAAATTCTTTTAGGATCAGTGGGTGTATGCCATCAAGTCCAGGTGCTTTATTCACCTTTATTCTGTCTAAATATTTCTGGACCATATCAATTTTGGGGCTGTGTCAATATCAAAAATTATGGACATGAGATCCCCAATGCTCATTTGTATATACAGAGCTGAAGAAGGTATTTAACCACTTGCCGACCATCATTTGGATATAATGCGGCCAGCCAGTTCTGGGAGGCCATCATATGATGGCCTCCCGTGATCGTGGCCACTGCGTGTCTGCTGCAACAGCCTTTGTGATCGCAGTGTCCCCCAGACACTGCTGATCGCAAATTGAGGTAAAGAGCCAATCAGTGGCTCTTTACCACATGATCAGCGGTGTCCAATCACAGCTGATCACAATGTAAACAAAAGCCGGTTATTGGCACTTCTTTCCTCACTCTGACAGCGTGAGGAAGGGACAAGAGAGCAGATAACTGGCTTCTGTAAAAGAGACAAGTACACTGATAATCAGGGCACTGATTATCAGTGCAGTCCCAACAGTGCTGCCAATCTGTGCCCATCAGTGTCCCCTCATCAGTGCCACCTACCAGTGCCACCTACCACCTACCAGTGCCACCCATCAGTGTTGCCTCATCAGTGCCTCCGTATTAGTGCCCATCAATGTGGCCTATGAGTGCAGCCTCATCAGCGCACATCACTTGTTTGCAAGATTTTATAATAAACTGTGAAAAAGTTTTGTTTTTCAAAACTTTCGGTCTTTTTTGGTCACTTTTGCTTCTTTTTTTCTTTAAGTTGCACTTTATTATATACTATACAGTGGTACTGCACATTTTTTATTTTATACTTTTATTTCTAAAAAGAATTCCTTATTGACAGCATTCTTCACATCTGCCAAAAACCTTTGCACAGTACTGTGTGTATATACAGCACACACACACACACACAAGGCAGGTACTGCCTCTATTGGAAGTTTTGTATGTTTGTTACTAGTGTGTTCTTTATGTTACTATGCTATTTCTGATGAAGGAACAAAGTCACTTTCAAAAATGTGTTCAAGTACTGCTACAGGATGTATCTGTTCACTGTGCCACCAAAATTTTCAGTACCCCGCCAGTCCAGAAAACACAGAACGGAACTGCAGGGAAGCAGTGACCTACAGAATGAATTACAAAATAGAAGACTGAATCTCTTAAGCTCATTCACTGTAATGCAAGCACACGTACATTGCTTCTTTTTTGTTCACCATCCAAGATGGTGGTGCCAAGCAGCAATTCAAAGTAGGGCCGAAACAACTACCGTATTTATCGGCGTATAACACGCACCGGCGTATAACACGCACCCCAAGTTTAGGAGGGAATTTTAAGGAAAAAAACTTTTAGGAGGGAAATTCAAGGAAAAAAAACTTACATTTAAATGCAGCATGCAGCCTTGCCCAGTGTCCATCTGCAGCCTTGCCCAGTGTCCATCTGTCCATCTGCAGCCTTGCCCAGTGTCCATCTGTCCATCTGCAGCCGTGCCTAGTGTCCATCTGCAGCCTTGCCCAGTGTCCATCTGCAGCCTTGCCCAGTGTCCATCTGTCCATCTGCAGCCGTGCCCAGTGTCCATCTGTCCATCTGCAGCCTTGCCCAGTGTCCATCTGTCCATCTGCAGCCTTGCCCAGTGTCCATCTGTCCATCTGCAGCCGTGCCCAGTGCCTTTGCGATCGTGTCAGTCCCGGCGTTTTTTAAAATTTGGCGCCGATTTCTGTGGAGAGGAGCGAGCGGGGCCGAGTGTACTTCGGCTAGACTCGGCTCCTCTCGCGGTCCCGCCCATCTCCACTGACTGCGCCGCTGACGGAGAAAGCCGAGTGTACTTCGGCTAGACTCGGCTCTGCTCACAGTCACAGGCAGGACTGCGAGAGGAGCCGAGACTAGCCAAAGTACACTCGGCTTTCTCTATGTCAGCGGCGCAGTCAGAGATGGGCGGGACTGCGAGAGGAGCCGAGTAAAGCCGATTGTACTTCGGCTCCGCTTGCTCCTCTCGCTCGTTTTCAGCAGGGGAATTCGACAGAGTATCGGCGTATAACACGCACCCACGATTTTCCCCTGATTTTAAGGGGAAAAAAGTGCGTGTTATACGCCGATAAATACGGTAATCGATTAATCATTAACTAATCGATTATGAAAATAGTTGTCAACTGTTTTCATAATCGATTAATCGTCCAGCCGATTAGTTGGCCTGCATGCAGAATGCACTATTTTTGTTTATGTAGCACACAGATCCCCATCCTGCTTACCTCCACTTGCAGGACAGGACACCATGCAACATGCCCAATGTCCTCCATGTTGTATAGAGAGTGTTACCTCCTTTCGTTGGTTCTCGTTCCTAGAGTGTAGGGAAAAATAGGATTTTTGTAATCACCGTAAAATCCGTTTCTCTGACCTCCAGAGACTGACACAGCTCTCATACTGTTTACGTGTGGGTATATTCCCTGCTCGCAGGAGAAGATCTAGGCAGAATGTTAGATGTTAGAAACATACATTCTAGAACAAAACCAGAGCAGAACAGCCCCGCCCATACTGTTTACGTGTGGGACGTCCCAAAGCAGTATAAGAAAAGGGTGGCAGCAAATAGTAAAGGAAACAACCAAAACTTCACTCCAAACCAGCAGAGCTCCTCAACGGAGGAGCTGCACAATTAAACAGCGGCCTGCCACACTTTTCGGCCGAAGGAAGCATCCGAAGATGCAGCCACATCAACCCTATAGAATTTTGAAAAGGCATGAACAGACGACCAGGTCGCCGCCTTGCACACATGTGCAACCGACGCTTGATGTCGGAAAGCCCAGGAAGCACCAATTGCCCTGGTGGAATGCGCCGTAAACCGGAAAGGGAGGCGGTCGCCCTTTAATGGCATAGGCCTGTATAACAGCCTGTCTGATCCACCAGAAATGGTGGCAGACGACACAGATCGGCCCTGTTTCTGACCAGAGACAGACACAACTAGTGAGTCATAGCACGTACCACATCCAATGTGTGAAGCACAAACCCTCTGGGATGCGATGGGTGAGGACACAAGGACGGGAGGACAATGTCCACGTGTAGGTGAAAAGCCGAGACCACCTTTGGCAATAGGAAGGTCGCGGATGCAACACCGCCTTATCCTTATGGATGACCAAATAGGGCGACTTGCAGGACAAGGCCGCCAACTCAGACACCCGTCTGACAGAAGTAATAGCCACTAAGAAGGTCACCTTCGAAGACAAGGTCAAGAGGGGAATATCTCTGATTCTTTCAGTGAGGTTCCTGGAGAACCGAGAGCACCAAGTTCAAATCCCAAAGAGGGAGAGGAGGTTTAGCAGGAGGGAGCACATGGCGAACCCCCTGCACAAAGGTGCTAACCAAGGAATGACCCGCTAGCAGTCGCTGAAAGAAGACGACCAAGGCCGAAATCTGACCCCTATGGTACTCAAAGCAAGCATTTGGGTCACGCCACGCTGCAAGGACAGCAGGATACTGGGGACGAAATACGTCCGTGGACGCTAGTCCAGCTCTTCACAAATAGCGATGTAAGCTTCCCAGGTACGGTGATATATCTTTCTAGCGGAAGACTTCTGTGCCCTTAAGATGGTCGAAATGACCGAATCCGAGAGACCTCGGACTCTCAGCACCTGGCTTGCAATAAAAGCTAGAGACCGTAAAACAGGATGAAAAATAGGACCTTGAGACAGAAGGTCCTTCCTCATTGGCAACCGCCAAGGAACGTCCGCGATGGGACGTACCAGATCACCGTACCAATGACGCCGAGGCCCATCCGGCGCAAAGAGGATCACCGGAATCCCCTCGGCCACAACCCTGCGCAGAAGGCGAGGAAGCAGCTGCAGCGGAGGATAACAGATATCAGGTGATAACGATCCCATGGGGCCACCAACGGATCCGAGGCATCCGCCCAAGGATCCCTGGACCTGGCCACAAACCTTGATAACGTTACGATTGAGTCGAGAGGCCATCAGGTACACATCCGGCATGCCGACACCGCCGGCACAGAATTTAAAAAAAACCTCCGGGTGTAAGGACCACTCTCCCTGGTCCAGCGTCTGGCGACTCCGATAGTCCGCCTGCCAATTGTCTACGCTCGAATGTAGACGGCCGACAGAGACAACGAGGAGAGGCACAGTCTAATTGCCCGCATTTCCAGAACATCGATCGGTAAAACGGGCTTCTTCCGGAGTCCAAAGCCTTTGGGCTGACAGGACTCCCCAGACTCCACCCCAGCCCGTCAGGCTGGCGTCCGTCATGATCACCGTCCACTGGATGGGGAGGAACGACTTCCCGGACCGAAGAGGCGGGGACCCCAACCACCACGCCAGGGACGCCCTGATTGGGTGACTCATCTGGATCTGAAGATCCAAGGACAACGGGGATTTGTCCCAAGTGGACAGGATCTCTTACTGTAATGCCCGTGTGTGCGATTGGGCATACGAAACAGCCTCGAACGAGGCCCCCATGAGTCCCAGGACTCATGCAAAAATGGGTTGACGACCATTTTCGGGATGCCAGGACCCGCACTGCAGACTGAAATGTCAGTAACTTCTCCAGGGGTAGGAATACCTACGCCTCCAAGGAGTCCAGGATCAGACCGAGATATTCAGAATGCTGAGCCAGGACCAGGACCGACTTCTGAATGTTCAGGAGAAACCCGAAGTCCCTAAGGGTCTGACTGACGATAGTCACACTTCTTCTACTTCTGAGCCATGGTCTGCTCTTAGAAGATCGTCCAGATAGCCCATGATAGCAATGCCTTGCTGTCTCAGCAAAGCTAGAACCAGAGCATACACCTTGGTAAACACCTTTGGTGCCGAGGCTAGGCCGAAGGGAAGAGCCACAAATTGATAATGGACTTTGCCGATCGCAAGCGCATTAACTACTGGTGACTTGCGCAGATCGGAACATGCAAGTAGGCGTCCTTGATGTCCAAGGACGCCAGAAAATCCCCTTGATGGAGTGTAGCGAACACCGTGCGAATGGATTCCATGCGGAACTTTTGCACCATTACCAAGGCATTCAGGCCTTGAGGCCCAGGATTGGCCAAACCCCGTCCCTTTTTTGGGACTACAAACAGATTTGAGTAGAAACCCTGAAACCTCTCCTGTGACGGAACCGACACAATCACTCCGGACCTGATAAATCCTGTACGGCCCCTAAGAAGGCCGCCCGACGGGCAGGAAAGAGAGGGAGAATTGAGGGAAAGAATCTGTCTGGGGGCCAGGAACGGAACTCTATCCTGTATCCTGAGGTGACCACCTCGCACACCCACCAGTCGGAGATCCGGGAGGTCCACCGAACCGTGAACCTGCAAGGACGTCCCCCCACCCCAGAGTCAGGCAGGGGCAAGACTTCATGCGGCGGTGGCTTGGGAGCTAGCTTGGTAGGCTTACGCACCCAGGGACGCTTATGTCCGCACTTTTCTCAGTCTGGGCGGGCTAACCCTTGGATTCTGACTGACGAAAAAACTCCTTCTTTGCCGGAAAGGAAGGGCCCGGCCTACGGTGGGGCTCTTTTTCCTTAACAGACTGAGGAAGGAAGGTGCTCTTACCCCCTGTGACAACCACAATAATGTCATCCAGGGCGGCCCCAAACAGTCTACCACCCTTAAAGGGCAAGTCAGCCAGGAGCTATTTGGAAGCTAGGTCGGCCCACCAGCATTTCAGCCAGATAAAGCGATGCAGCACCACAGCATAGATACAGGCCCCAGATATTAAAGGGGCCGCATCCAAAGTGGCATCGCACACAGAGACTAAACCCAGCGCAAGTTGGTGAGCCAGGGAAATGGTCTCAGGAGGGAGATTATGCTCCTGTACTGTCTGGTGCAAAATCTTTGCCCATCGTGTGAGTGTCTTGAGACACAAGTGTTGCCGCCACTATAGGGCGTAAGGCAGACCCCAATAAGGTAAACATAGTTCTACTCACCACTTCTGACCTCCTGTCAGTGGGATCCTTAAATGCAGGAGTCCCTTCCATTGGGAGCGTGGTAGCCTTATTCAAACTGGCAAAATGTAAAAGGTGTAGGAATACTGCGCTGTCTGTAAAGACTGAATGTGATAACTCAATATCTGCGCTGCAACTAAAAAATGTGAGACACACACAACATCCAGTGCCCCTGGATGACGACAGGTTTGTCGAAACGACGTAGGGAGGAGCGGCGTGCTGACGTCACCACAATACGAATCCCGGAAGCAACGGGTAGTGAGAGCTGGCCGGCCTTATACACAACCACTGCTGTTTTTTATTCAACATGCTGTAAGTGCATCTTTTTATTTTAATAAACATTTTATAATATTGGATTACGCTATGGGGCTTTCTTTTTCACCCTAAATGTGATTCGTGGAGATATCTGGGGACTACAGACTGAAGTCTAGAGGAATATAAGTACAGAGAGAGCCAATTAGAGACCCGGGCAGGGATAATAGCGATCTACTCAGACTGATCTCTCAGGGATCAGGATTTCTGGTAAGCAGCCTGAGAAAGATAAGGTGGTGGATTCCTTTCTGTCGTATCAGCACTTCTTCCATGGTGTTTCAGTTTTGAAGTCACGAATTCAATTTTGAAGAGATTGAACCCTTTTTCATTTTATTCTTTTTTCTGGGGACTTTATGCCATTTATGAACTGCTATTGAATTCTCTTGTGTGCAATACCAAGGAATAGAGTGTAACATCATTTTTTACCCAGAGGCTCAAAGAATATCATTCATTGTTTAATTTACATGTTACATTGTTCAGTCACGTCACCTTTAAGGTGATATCACATTGTGATTTCACACTAAATAATTTTCGGTCATTTTTATTTACATGTTTACGTAGTTGCACAGCTTTAGTTCCTTATATTATTCAAACGGGCGACCGGGAGGTCGACCACTGGGGGGAGAGCCCACGGCTTAACCAGGTCCTCCTCAAAGGGGTACCTCATGGCTAGGTGCTGCGGGACCGTCAAAGTCTTCTGTGGCTTATCCCAGACTTGGTCAATGAATGTATCAAAAAAAGGCACATATGGAAAAACCTTTTTTGAATAAACGGCTTTAAAGCAACCAAAGGAGACAGCTTCCACCTGATGTTCCTCAGCCTCAACATTCAGCTTGATAGTGTCCCTCACAGCATCAATGAGTTGACTTACAAGCACCCTGTCAGTTATTCAGAGCTGGGGTCTTCCTCTCAGGGAATATCCTGTTCAAAAACATGAAAATCCTCAGAGCTAGGGTCCTGAGCAGCAGTAGCTAGGCCCATATCTGAGACAGAGCACTCTCCTACAGGAGAATGTGTGGGGAGGGGGCGCTTTACAGCTCCCTTGCGCTCTCACACCGCTTCCATCCTGACCAGGATGATTCCAGGACTGCCAACTAGTCGCTAGGGACCGAGTTGCCTCAGACAAGTGTGGAGAAGCAGGTGAACCAGACTCCATACTGCCACCCTCTGAGACCCTATACACCTATTACAGTGAATAGTACAGTCCACCCACTGGCTGCGCTGAGGAGGGGATACCCAGAGGACTCACCAACCCTTGTAAGGACCGCTCAGATCCGCTGTATGAAACCGCGCTGCAGCGCGAGTGAAGCCTGAGGAGAGGGTGAGGAGATGTGAGGAGAATGTGAGATTCGCGCCACAGCAGTGACAATAGAGGCCGAAACCGAAAGTAAAAGCGCAGCGGCTTCAAGAAAATGGCCGCCGGCCTCATACATTACTGCGCCATTGATCCACGGCAAGATGGCCGCCGAGCGTGGTTTTCAAATCACCTCACAGCGCTAATGGCGCACACAGTAAAGTAAAACACCCACACACCAGAACACTGCTCCTCTCCCAGGGTCCACTAAAACAGACATGAGCGCCCCCAGCCAGGCCAGAGTGACCCCCAAGCACCCCCACACAGCATAACACCAGTACAGGGTGCAGAGAGCAGCATAACAGGGGGGGGAGACAGGGATAAACCCCCCATATAAAGAAACACAGCCAACATGTACTCACCTGCAGCAGGAAAGACTACTTAACCCGTCCCAGAGGGACCCACTGGCCTGTTTCAGACAGACCTTTTACAGAGTAGTACTGCGGCCCGGTCCATCGCGAAAGATACAGACAGGTACTGTTCAATCTTGAGAGGACCGCGGGAGCATAAAAGCAACCCGGCCACCCCTGGAGTCATAAGGCATGCCGTGAACTGAGTCTCACGCACACAAGGCGAGGATCAGCACGCTCGATGGTCGGACAGGGAAGACTACGAGGATACCAGTGTACCCAACCTGTTGCCCAGCCGACAGTTGATTGAAGGTCTCAAAAATAAAATAATAAAATTCCCAAAGGAATAAAAGTTAAAAGTTAAATCTTCCAGGAGACTGGCTCCTGAGAGAGCCACGTCTTCTCCTTCTGCTGGGCAGAAAAAAAAATGAGGCTGCTGGCTGCAGGTAGGAGGGTTATGTCCGGAGGGACCGCCCCCCCTGGGCGGGGCTGTTCAGCTCTGGTTTTGTTCTAGAATGTAGGTTTCTAACATCTAACATTCTGCCTAGATCTTCTCCTGCGAGCAGGGAAATATACCCACACGTAAACAGTATGAGAGCTGTGTCAGTCCATGGACGATAAGAGAAAATAGGATTTTTATAACAGCTTACCTGTAAAATCCTTTTCTTGGAGTACATCACGGGACACAGAGCGGCATAGTCATTACTATGTGGGTTATATAGTTTACCTTCAGGTGCTGGCACTGGCAACTTCCAAACCGGAAGTACCCTCCCCTATATAAGCCCCTCCCATCCGGGAGCACCTCAGTTTTGTAGCAAAGCAATAAGTGTCCCCAAAAGAGGGGTGGGAGCTCTGTGTCCCGTGATGTACTCCAAGAAAAGGATTTTACAGGTAAGCTGTTATAAAAATCCTATTTTCTTTCTCGTACATCACGGGACACAGAGCGGCATAGTCATTACTATGTGGGATGTCCTAAAGCAATGCCCAATGAGGGGGGGGGGGGGGGGATACACCATACATAAGCTGAGCGCTATCAGACATGAGGATCTTTTGCGGCCTGCAACACACTGCGCCCAAAGGCGACATCCTCCTGACTTCTAACGTCCACCTGGTAGAACCTAGCAAACGTGTGTACTGAAGACCATGTTGCGGCCTTACAGATTTGAGCCAGGGAGGCCTGGTGATGCACTGCCCATGAAGTTCCAACTGCTCTCGTGGAGTGCGCCCTAACTTTGAACGGAGGCGGTCTCCTTCTCAAGCCATAGGCTTGCATAATGACCTGTCGAATCCACTTGGCTAACGTAGATTTTGACGCTGCCTGACCCTTTCTGGGGCCTTCCGGCAGAATAAACAAAGTATCCGTTCTGCGAATCTGAGCAGTGGCTTTTAGATAAGCTTTAACTGCTCTTACTACATCCAAAGAGTGTAATAATTTTTCCTCTACTGAACTAGGTTTGGGGAAAAAAGAAGGAAGAACCACATCTTGGTTCAAATGAAACCTCGATACCACCTTAGGAAGAAAGGCTGGATGAGGACGTAACACTACTCTGTCCTTATGGATAACCAGATATGGCTCCCTACAGGACATAGCGGCTAATTCCAACACTCTTTTAGCCGAACAAATGGCTACTAGAAAAATCAATTTCCTGGTGAGAAAACCAGGGAAATATGCTGTAATGGTTCAAATGGTTGTTTCTGTAGAACCGACAGAACCAGGTTTAATTCCCATGGACATATGGGAATATTAACCGGAGGGCTAATACGCATCACTCCTTGTATAAAGGCTTTGACTAGTGAAAAAATATTGACAAGGCCGAAATCTGACCCTTGATAGTACTCAAGGCAAGCTTCCTATCTACAGCCCACTGTAGGAAGTCCAGAATCCTACCTATTACGTACTTACGTGGATGCCATTTCTTGGCCTCACACCAGGCGATGTACGCCTTCCAGATTCTATAGTAGATCTGCCTGGATACCGGCTTCCTGGCATTGATCATGGTAGATACCACAGGATTAGAGAGACCTCTCTTTTTTAGAATGTGGGCTTCAATAGCCAGGCCGTCAAACCTAGGGCTGGTAAGGAAGGGTGGTATATCGGTCCTTGCGAAAGCAGGTCCGGACGATGTGGGAGGGTTCAAGGACTCCCCACAGACATTTTTACAATCTCCGCGTACCATGCTCTTCGGGGCCACGCTGGAGCCACCAGAATCACTGGTTTCTTTTCTACCCTGATTCTGCGGAGTAATCGAGGTAACAATTGTGGCGGTGGGAATGCATATATCAGCTTGAACTGATCCCAAGGGAACACTAGGGTATCCGAGCCGCAAGCTAGGGGATCCCTTGTCCAAGAGACAAACCTGTCCACCTTTGAATTGATGGATGCTAGCAGATCTACATCTGGTGTTCCCCACCGCTGACATATTGTCCGGAAAACCTCGGGGTGAAGGGACCATTCCCCCGGGCATAATTGTTGGCGACTTAGAAAGTCCGCCTTCCAATTCTCCACTCCTGGAATGAATACGGCGGATATGGCTGGGACATATCTTTCTGCCCATTTCAGGATGCAATTTACTTCCCTCTGGGCTGCACGACTCCTGGTGCCACCCTGATGATTGATATATGCCACTGCCGTGGCATTGTCTGATTGAATTCTGACAGGGGACCCTTGGAGTTTGGATGTCCATGCTACTAGGGCATACCGGGCTGCTCGTATCTCTAAGAGTTTGATGGGCAGGGCCTTTTCTGCATCCGACCATCTGCCCTGGAGAGACCATTGCTCCAGTACTGCTCCCCAGCCTATAAGGCTGGCATCTGTAGTGACCACCTTCCAAGAAATCAGACTGAAGGATTTCCCTTTTTCCAGATTCTGGGGAACCAACCACCAACGGAGGCTTTTGCGAACGGAAGGGGACAAGGACATTGGTAAGTCTAGGGCCTGAACTCTCTTGTTCCAGGCTGACAGTATAGCCCTTTGCAAATTCCTTGAATGGAATTGACCGTAGGGTACTGCTTCGAATGATGCCACCATTTTTCCCAGCAGCCTCATGCACAGGCGTATGGATGGCTGTCTTTTTGTACCCACTAGGTGGATCAAATCTCTCAAAGACGACACCTTTTCTTGAGGCAAGAAAATTTTTCTCTGGTCTGAATCCAGCCTTAGCCCCAAGTATTCCAGACTTTTGACTGGTTTTAGGGCTGACTCGTCTCGGTTGATAATCCAACCGTGATATTCCAGATACTCGATTGTCTCGTGAACAACCACTTCTAGTTTTTCCACTGAGTGGTCTATCAGCAACAAGTCGTCTAGATATGCCATTATCGTTACACCTCGAGTTCTTAGATTGGCCAATAACGGGGCCAGAATTTTTGTGAACACTCGTGGTGCTGTGGCCAGACCGAAGGGTAAGGCTCTGAACTGAAAATGGCGCCCTTCTACTGCAAAGCGTAGAAATTTTTGGTGGACTGGAAAGATGGGAATGTGCAAATAAGCATCTTTGATGTCGATCGAGGCTAACCATTCCTCCCCTTGTAGGGCAGTGGCCACCGATCGGATCGACTCCATCCGGAAAGTCCTGATATGTAGGAATTTGTTTAGCCCTTTTAGATTTAATATGGGCCTCACGTCCCCGTTTGGCTTCGGGACTGTAAAGAGGTTTGAGTAAAACCCGAACCCCCATTCTTCCAGGGGAACCTCTATAATTACTGCTTGGAGCAATAATTGTTCTAGTGCCAACAGGAGGGATCCTCTCTTCTGGGGATCCCTTGGCACGTTTGACCTTATAAAATGGGAAGGAGGGGAGTCTTTTAACTCCAATTTGTATCCCAGACTTACTGCGGAGAGCACCCATCTGTCTCTGATCGTGTCCCGCCAGGTCTCTGCGAACAACTGAAGTCTTCCCCCCACCCGATTGAGTGGGGGCAACCCTTCATGCATTTGACTTTGGGGGAGGTTTTGTACCTCTCCTGACCCAGGGTTTCTTGTTACCCTGCAATTGTCCCTGATTTTTACCCCCGGGATTTGACCGAGGAGGCCGTCGGAACTGTTTCACAGCCGATGTCCTAGGGACTGGAGAAGCAGGCCTCTTAAAAGAGGGACCTCTAACTCTGTTTTTAACCGGCAAGAGTGTACTTTTACCGCTGGAAATTTTCTGGATATATTTGTCCAGGTCTTCCCCGAATAAGCGTTCACCATGAAATGGGCAGCTGACCAGCAATTTTTTACAGGGAGCTTCAGCAGACCAGTTTTTGAGCCACAGAAGCCTGCGCATATGTACCACAGACAGCGTAAGGCGGGAGGCCTGATGGATTGAATCCTTTATAGCGTCAACCGCAAAGCATAAGGCTCTAGGGTAGATCAGCTAGGGCAAGAGCCTGCTGATCTGGCAAGTCCCTTAAGACCTGTTTCAACTGATCCTTCACTGCTTGGCAGACCCCAATAGCTGCCACTGCTGGTTGTGTCACCAAGCCTGCTGTAGCAAAAGCAGATTTTAATAAGGACTCCAATTTTTTATCTATTGGGTCCTTGAACATTTGATTTATTCACACAAGAGATGGCTGCGTCCACTGTAGGGACCTTCCATTTTTTGATGAACTTATCCTCCATGGGATAGACCACCTGAAATCTCTTGGGAGGAGTAAATATTTTATCAGGATGTTCCCAATCCTGGTAAATGAGCCCTTCCAGTAAAGGATGGATTGGAAAGGAACAAACAGTCTGGGGGGCTTTTAGCGACCCCAACGAGGAGACAGAAGTGGATGATGGCTCCGCAAGAGGCATTTTAAATGCTGATCGGACCATGTTAGTCAGGGACTGAACCCATAATCTTTCAGCATGTGATGCTGAGAATGGTTCTTCCACTGTTGATTCCTCTACAAGAGAATCAACCTCGTCCTGATCCCCTTCAGGTAGGTCGATCCCTGTATAGGACTGTTGCTCCGCTAACAGGTACTCTGAGGGAGGAGACGGAGATCGGGCGCGCTTTCCCTCTGACAGGGAAGCAGCGATCAATGTTGTCAATCTCTCTTCCAACCCTCCCAGAGCTGAGGAAAAAACCTCCTCTGTTACATACACAGGAGCAGGTGAACTGAGGACAGCCACAGTACCAGGTACTCCTGAGGGTGCTCTACGGTCACTAACCTCTGATTTTTCAGGGGAGATTGGTGCAGCCGAAGCATGCCCAAGATCCTCAGAGCCCGATGGAGACCCCCTATGCTTCCTGGGATTCTTAGTCCCGGAGTTTTTAGACGGCATATTCCTAAGCCCAAAGCTGAGGTATTCCAGCCGAAATACACCACTTACTGACAATAGTCTAGCACAAATGCTGCTATATAAACAGTTGTTGTCTACTAATGTGCCTTTCTATGGGGATGCCTGCATCAACCGCTTGCTGTATGCCTTTCTTTAAATGTTGCCAGCTCTGTTTCTGCACCATAGCCAGCTCACAACACATAATTGTGCCTTTTAACATGCTGGGACGCCCCCACATGCGCAGAAGCGCTGCGGCGCGCACAGAGCGTCATCCACCAAGCTCCGCCCCCTTTTCCACTCACCTCTATATAGAGGCAAGTGCGCCTTCGGCGCTCTTTTTTGAAAAGGGAAACTAGGGACAGGAGACAGGGCCATGTTTGCCGCAGGCCGGGGGATGGATGAACATTGCAACATGGCAGAGGAAGCAGTTTCCCACAAGAGAACTCACCATCTGCCTGGACTTGCTCTGATGAAAAGAAAAAAGTCCACATGACAAGAAACGTTTCACAGCGGCCTCTAGTGGATTAACACAGGTACCGCAGTCTATATAATTTTTTTTTTTTTCTTGACCACTATTAAAATTATTACATTTTTTAGTAGTTACAGGCATGCACAGATATTTAGCGGGAATACCGTTAGGTAACAGGCAGAAAGACATATTAGGCTTGGGGGTCCCCTCAATAGAACCAAGTTCCTGAGGGGCCCTCACTTACCTTTTCCCCGCCGCAGGACTCTGGTCCACAGAAGCCCAAACTTCACCTATCACGGCAGGCATTGTAATTAAACCTTCAGGGACCGGGTTCCCAAGGATTCCACTCCCCTGGACCTGAATAGCACCCTGCACAGAAAACATCTTGGTCGTGGGTATGACCAGAGCTCTGGATCTCAGGGTCCAGCTCTCCTAAGAGAAGCATTACAGGCAAAACCTTGCTCTTCTCTGCAAGGCCCGGGTACCGACCGTTTAGCTATGAAGCTTTTTTGGTCGGATCCGGAATAGCTTACTGAGGCCCAAAAGAACCTGTACGCAAGCTCAGTGAAAAACACATGTTACTTCTTGGCCAACACCTTAGACACTGGCAAAAAACTGAGGTGCTCCCGGATGGGAGGGGCTTATATAGGGGAGGGTACTTCCGGTTTGGAAGTTGCCAGTGCCAGCACCTGAAGGTAAACTATATAACCCACATAGTAATGACTATGCCGCTCTGTGTCCCGTGATGTACGAGAAAGAAAGTCTATTTTCTCTAATAAGAAGGCCAATGTCCAAACAGTGTTAAACTCCAACAGAAGGAAGGTTGGTTCAGGCACGCAGCACTTTATTACCCTCGTCGCCACTCAAGCCTGAGTGGGTTTTGCTCACCCGGATAGATCCCTCTCACGGTTCTAGCAGCCGGAATGAAACACGAACAATTACTTTAGATTCGTCCCCTCCAAGGACAGTTCAGGAGATCCTCTGCCACGGAATCCTTTAGTTCCTGAATCCAAAACTTTTTAGCACCTGTAACTTTTGGAGACCATAGGTGCCAATGGGGCACATTACAGGAGCTATCTTGTGACTTACAGAATCCTTCCCTCCAATAGGCAACCAGGCCTCTCCCGGAACAGTGAGTTCCTTCACCGATCCTCCGGACAGGTCCTCCCCAGGTTTCCTCTCTCTCAGAGCGGGCCACCCTCCCATGGGTACCCTGGGATTCTGATGATCTGATTGTAGGCCTCAGTTAAAGGTACTGGGCCTACCTGGAACGATGGAGCCTCGGGCCAAAGGTGCCTGGGACCCAGAACATTCACACGTACCCCTGGCCATGAGGGCCACCGAAGGTGGGATACGTGCCGAGGAACCCAGACCCAATGGTGTCTGCCCCTTAAGTACCCTCTCCCGGCATGCACAGCAGGTCGACCACGCCCACTGCACAACCGCCGAGAGAGGACACCCAATCACACCACAATGCCACCTGTGGTTCAACCCGAGACCTGGGCAACAATGCCACCTACAGGTCAAGGGGAACTATACATCCAGGCAACACCACAGCAAAGCAGAGTCCAATGTAAGGAAATTAAACAGTCTGAGCCATACTATTGCCCAGACTACCCTCTAAATTTCAGGCATAGCGACCCCAAATTTGGGGGTCCACTACATTTACAGATCAGGAAATACAGTGCAGCACACATACAGCTCAGTACACCATCCCTACAAGTAAGTACCTGACAACTAGTTAAGGTGAATGTGTGAGGAGCAATGCATCATGGGACATTTAGTTCTGGGCAGGAAGTAAGTGGTTCTAAAGTCATAAGTTTTTTTTATCTTGCTATAGGGGCACTCTATATTACACTTTGCAGCTTGCCATTAGAGCACTCTGAAGGCAGGAGGAGCCAGAAGCATCGGTGGGGGACCCCAGAAAAGGAGAATCAAGACTGCTCTGTGCAAAACCATTGCACAGAGCAGATAAGTAGAACATGTTTGTTGTTTAAAAAAAAAAATCACGTTAAAAGAGGAAAAATCTGAATCTGAACCCAGAGAAGGTGGAGGCTGATAGACTGGAGGTAATATAAGGCATTACAATTACATTTAAAGTAAACTTTTACCAGTATTATTGTGCATTATATTTAAAATAATCATATCCATGAAAAAAAAAGTACTGTACTTTATTATAAAAGATTTCTCCCTTCCACCCTTCATATAGCTTCATGTCTGACTCCTAGTTATAATGCCCATATATCCTACTTCTGGGTGTATTTATTATTATATGTATATGATAAGTAATATATATTATTACTTTCACTGTTTCACAGTATAAATGAACCCCTTATTGTAGCGATTATCTGCTCTTTTTGTATTATAAAGGGCTAATTTTCAATTTTTTAACCCCATTATGACAGGTGATATAAAAAAAAAGCACGCTGCTGCTACTAAACGTCTTTGGCCTGGTTCACATCTATACGTTATTTGGTGCTTTTTGCAGAAACGCACTACAGTTCTTTTAACATGGTTTCCTATGGGACACGTTCACATCTATGTTTTTTTCATCCGCTGCGTATTTGGAAAGGGTCAAGGACTTTTTTTCAACGCAAAACTGTACTTTTTTTGGTTGAGTAGACCTCAATGGAGAAGCTGCAGTTTTCTGCATCTTCACCATTAAAGTGTATTCAACCCAAAAAAAGCATAGTTTTGTAATGTGTTTTTGCAGCAATTTGCATTTTTTAATCTGCCCAACAACAAATTGGCCAAAAAAAGGCAAATCGCCGCAAAATCGCATGTGCAAAAATGCAAAATGCACAACAAAAAGCACTGCTGAAACAGATCAAAAGCAAACTGCATAGGTGTGACCCGAGCCTTATGCTGGCCATACTGATTTTCGAACGAGAATATTCATACAAAAAAAATCTTTGTACAGTCGCTGAATAAAAGAATATCATTTGAAAATTACATTTGCTTTTAAAGCAGAACTCCGGGATTTTCAAAAAATCCCCCATTAATACACCCCCACACAAAACACAGTTATTACATTTGTGAAATTTCTTACTGTTTAACCACTTCCCTACCCAGACATAGTCAAATGACGTCCACAGATGGGATCTCCCATCCTGGGTGGACGTCATATGACGTCCTGGGTTTGAAGGGGGATATCTGCAGCTAAAAATTATTGCGCAAATACCTTGCAAGAAAAAAAGTTGCAATGACCGTCATTTTATTCCCTAGGGTGTCTGCTAAAAAAACATATATAATGTTTTGGGGTAATTTTCTAGCAAAAGAATGATGATTTGTACATGTAGGAGAGAAGTGCTAGAATAGGCCCGGTATGGAAGTGGTATGAAAAGCCCTGTATTGAAGTGGTTAAGAGATATTACTGAATTAATTTTCATAAAAATAGGATTTTTTACTCACCGTAGAATCCTTTTCTCTGAGTTCATGGACCGACACAGCTTCTCTATTGACAAAGTGGGTATTATCCGTTAATTAGGAGTGACTAGGCAGAAAAACGTGTAAAAGGTGTTGCATCACACCTTCTACAGTACCGCCCAGGGGGCGGACCCTCTGGGTATACCCTCTCAGTCTGCATCTTCGCAGATCAGTTTGTCAAAAAGCAGTACAAACTTAAAAGGAGGGGTGGGTGCTGTGTCGGTCCATGGACTCAGAGAAAAGGATTTTACGGTGAGTAAAAAATCCTATTTACTCTTTCGTCCATGGACCGACACAGCTTCTCTATTGACAAAGTGGGACGTCCCAAAGCAGTGTCAGAGAAAAAAACGAGGGGTGGTGACAGCATTAAAACAAACTTCACCCCAAAACACAAAAACAGCACTCCTCCAACGGAGAAGTTGCAACTCTAAACAGCCGCTTGCAAAACCTTGCGGCCGAAAGAGGCATCCGAAGATGCACCTACATCAACCTTGTAGAATTTTGTGAAAGTGTGAGCGGACGAATGCGCCGTGACAGGAAAGGGGGGCGCCTGACCCTTTAAGGCGTAAGCCTGGATTACTATCTGTCGGATCCACCTAGAGATGGTGGCCGATGAGACTGCTTGGCCCTTCTTGGGACCAGCCACCGAAACAAACAGTGAGTCTGACTTCCGGAACAGGGAAGTAGCAGATAGGTATACTCTCAAAGCTCGGACAACGTCCAAGGAATGCAACGCCGACTCCTTAGGATTCGACGGCTGAGGACACAAGGATGGAAGTACAATGTCTTCGTTGAGATGAAAAGCCGAAACGACTTCCGGAAGAAAGGAAGGCTGCGGCCGCAGCACCACCTTATCCTTGTGGAAAATCAAATAGGGAGCCTTGCAGGACAAGGCTGCCAGCTCAGAGACTCGTCTAACTGACGTAACAGCCACCAAAAAAAAAACACTTTCTGAGAAAGTGTCAACAGGGGAATATCTCTAATATTCTCAAACGGTGCCTTCTGAAGCACCGAGAGGACCAGGTTCAAGTCCCACGGAGGTAGTGGGGGACAGACCGGAGGGGCCACTTGTCGAACCCCCTGCACAAATGTACTCACGAGAGAGTGAGTCGCCAGGGGTCGCTGTAAAAAGACAGCCAGGGCAGATATCTGTCCCTTAATCGTACTTAGGGCAAGCCTTTGGTCCACCCCATGCTGTAAAAACAGCAGGATTCTGGAAACCAAATAGGTACACGGATGCCATTTCATTTCCTCACACATGGGGATGTAGGCCCTCCAAGTGCGGTGATAGACCTTCCTAGAGGACGGTTTTCGAGCACTTCTCATAGTAGAGATTACTGAGTCTGACAGGCCCCGGTCTCTCAGTACCTGGTTCTCAACAGCCATGCCGTTAAAGCCAATGACTGTAAAGCAGGATGGAATATGGAACCTTGTGATAGCAGGTCCTTCCGTAGTGGTAGGCGCCAGGGGACGTCTGCTACCAGACGTACTAGATCGGCGTACCAAGGACACTGAGGCCAATCTGGAGCGATTAGGATCATTGGAATTCCCTCTGCCTCCACTCTGCGGAGCAGGAGAGGAAGAAGCCTTAAGGGAGGGAAGGCATAGATTAGCCGATACTGACCCCATGATGCTACCAACGCGTCCGTTGCGTCTGCCCATGGGTCTCTTGACCGGGCCACAAATCTCAATACCTTCCGATTGAGACGGGAAGCCAGAAGATCTACGTCTGGCGTGCCCCATCTTTGGCAGAGGAGTTGGAACACCTCCGGGTGTAAGGACCATTCTCCCTGGTCCAGCATCTGGCGGCTCAGGTAGTCCGTCTGCCAGTTTTCCACACCCGGAATGTACATGGCCGACAGTGCCGGTACGCTCCTCTCTGCCCACTTCAGGATGCGAGCGATCTCCGATGCTGCAGCTGAGCTTCTTGTTCCTCCCTGATGATTGACATATGCCACTGCTGTGGCGTTGTCTGACTGGATCCTGACTGGACGCCCTTGCAACCTCTGAGACCATTTGAAGAGGCACAGCTTGATCGCCCGGATCTCCAGGACATTGATCGGCAGGAGGGCTTCCTCTGGGGTCCAGCGACCTTGCGCCGACTGGACACCCCAGACTCCCCTCCAACCTGTAAGGCTGGCGTCCGTCGTGATCACTATCCAGTAAACCGGAAGAAATGACTTCCCGGCCATTAGAGCCGGTGCTGTCAGCCACCATACCAGGGATCTCCTGACTAGGTGGCTCACTCAGATTTGATAATCCAGAGATGAAGGGCATCTGTTCCATCTGGACAGAACTTCCTTCTGTAACACTCGAGTGTGGTATTGAGCATATGGGACCGCCTCGAAGGAGGCTACCATGAGGCCCAACATTCGCATGCAAAAACGGAGTGACGACCAATTCCTGGAAGTCAGCTGCCATACTGCAGCCCGGAGGGTCTGCAACTTCTCCACAGGGAGGAATACCTTTGCCTCTGAGGAATCCAGAATTAACCCCAGGTACACTAGGCGTTGAGTCGGCACCAATACTGACTTTGCGTGTTTAGTATCCAACCACAGTCTCGAAGAGTCTGACAGGTAATGGACACGCTTACCTCTAATTCTGAGCTTGAAGGGGCCTTCAGCAGAAGGTCGTCCAAGTAACCTGTGATAGCGATACCCCGCTGTCTTAGAAGTGCCAGAATCGGAGCGAGCACCTTGGTGAACGTCCTGGGTGCGGAGGCAAGGCCAAACGGGAGGGCCACAAACTGGTAGTGGTTCTTCCCGATAGCAAATCGCAGAAACCTCTGGTGTCTGGAGTATATGGGGACATGCAGGTATGCGTCCTTGATGTCCAAGGAGGCCAGAAAGTCCCCCGGATGGAGAGCCGTGACTACAGATCGAACCGACTCCATCCGAAATCTTTGTACCTTCACAAAGCAATTGAGGTCTCTGAGATCCAAGATTGGACGAACCCCCTCCTTCTTCAGCACAATGAACAGATTTGAGTAAAAACCCTGACCCCGTTCCTGTTCTGGAACTGGAATAACTACCCCGCTTTCCAGTAGACCCTGGACCGCCCCATACAGGGCCTCCCGACGGGTCGGTAGTAGCTGGAGATTGGAGGTGATGAATCTGTCTGGTGGACAAGAGAGAAATTCTATCTTGTAGCCTGAGGAGATTACTTTGCAAACCCACCTGTCGGAGACTAGAGCAGTCCACTGAGTCGCGAATTTGCGAAGACGTCCCCCCACCCGAGAGCTGGGTGGGGGCGGACCTTCATGTGGACGCAGATTTGTCCGCAGGCTTGTTGGGTCTGCGGGACCAAGGACGCTCCTGTCCTTGGGCAGGCGCTTTATCGGCCTGGGGTCTTTTCCCTGTCGCCTTAAGGGGGCGAAAAAACCGCTTACGTGCAGTAAAGGAGGGCCCTTGGCGTGGCCCTCTACTCTTGCTAGTTTGGGGAAGCAAAGTGCTTTTACCTCCTGTGGCATCCTTGATGATGTCATCCAGAGAAGCCCCAAAAAGTCTGTCGCCCTTAAAAGGCAGATCCAACAGGGCTTTCTTGGAAGTCTGGTCCGCAGACCAGCCCTTTAGCCAGATCAGGCGGCGTATTGCTACTGCATAAACCGAAGCTCTTGACAGCAGGGGAATAGTATCCATGTCTGACTCGCAGACAAACTTAAGGCCCTGGACCAACTGGTCGGCCAAAGTTATCTCATTAGGAGGAGCATCTCGCTCCTTTAACCCCTGGAGTAGCAATTTTGCCCATTCAGTAAGTGTCTGAGACACTAGGGCCCCCGCCAATGCCGGGCGTACTGCCGAGCCTACCACTGAGTATAGGTAGCGAGCGAGCGCTTCAGCCTTCTTATCCACAGGGTCCTTGAAAACAGGAGCCCCTTCTACTGGAATAGTGGTGGCTCTATTAAGTCTGGACACCGAAGGGTCCACTATAGGGGGAGAGGTCCATATCTTCAGAAAACTCTCCTCAAAGGGGTACCGTACTGCAAACCTCTTTGGGGCTGTAAAGACCCTCAGTGGGTTCTCTCATTCCTTGTATAAGAGTTTGTCAAAATAAGACACACAAGGGAACACCTTAGCAGTGCGGGCAGGTTTACGAAACCCAAAGGGGACTGGAGTATCGGCTACTTCTGCAGTCTTTTTCAACTTTAGCGTATCCCGCACTGCAGTAATAAGGTCAGATACCAAAGCCGTCTCGCGTACTGACCTGGACTTGGAGTCCTCCTCACTGTCCGATCGGTCACGGTCTGCAGTCTCTGATGCATCAGAATCTGGGCCATGAGCCGTAGCTGGACCTGGTTCTGCATCAGAAATATCCCTAGAAGATTGCAGGGGACGGGGGCGTTTATTACCCCCTGTATTCCCGTGTGCTGCTTCCACCCTGGCAGCAAACGCCTCTAGGATTGCCGACATAGCGTCCATAGACACCTCAGGGATACCAGCTGCTAAATCTGGCGTTTCAGGGGAGAAGACATCTGGCTCAGATGCCATGCTGACCACACGCTGACACCCACAGGGCTCCAGGCAAGATATCAATAGGCCACCCTCCTGTGCTGCAGAGAGGTTGGGTCACCCAGAGGACTCACCACCCTGGATAGGTACTGCTATGCTGCGCCTGTGATGCTGTCCCTCTGCTGCTGTGTCAGTCTGCTTCTTTTATCAGCACTTCCTGTGTGAATTTTCGCGCCAGTGTAATGCACCCTAGAGGCCGGAGGCTCTCGCAAAATGGTTGCCAAAAACGTCTGTATGGAAGATAATGTGGGCTCTAAGAAAATGGCCGCCGACAGAAGATAGAGGTCAAGCAGCTCTAGCCCACAAAAAGATGGCCGCCGAACGGCAATATCTGCATACAGGGTGGACAAACATGGCCGCCGATCAGCTGATAGGGGCCAGTGGATGTGGCCGAACCACAGGAAGATGGCCGCCGGGCAGTCACAAGAGGCCAAACTTGGCATGGACCACCTCAAAATGGCCGCCGACAGCATGGAGGAGGAAGGACACAAACACAGGTAAGAAAAAATGACATTTCTTTTAAATGTTAGTTACAGCCAGCCCCGCTCCAGTGGGACCCCCTAGGTGACCCCCAGCACCCAGCAACCTTTAGCTAGAAGACCAGGGAGGAGGGAAAGGCAGGGAGAGAGGGAAGAAAGGGGCCACAACCACTTACTTGATCTCTCCAGGAATGTCCAGCTAAATCACCCAGCCGAGGCAGGGGAGTTTTACTTACCTATCCTGCATGTATTCTGCTGGAACACATTCCAAACAGATCATCGTCCGCGCACAGAAGGTGACTGTTGGCCAGGCATGCTGTGATTGGACCCAGAAGGGACGATCATATGTATGCCCTGGAGCATGACGCTCACCGGACAGGCTGCTGCGACTCGGCCGTAAGGTCAGCCGAAGCTGAGCGGTCCGATGCAAGCCTTGGAGCGTAAGCTCACCGGCCAGGCTGCTGCGACTCGGCCGTAAGGTCAGCCGAAGCTGAGCGGTCCGATGCAGGCCCTGGAGCGTAAGCTCACCGGCCACCCGTGGAGCGACGGGCATGTCGTGGAAAACCCAGCGCGTAGCTAGGGTCGGCACACACTTGATGGCCGAAACTGGGGAGACTACAAGGATCGAGGATCCAGCCTGTCACCCAGTCGGCAGTTGATCGAAGATCGCAGGAAACAACAAATGTAGCAAAAAAAAAAATATATATATATATATATATCTTTTTTCCCCGGACCAATGGGCCCGAAGGGTGCCATGTCATACTCCTTGCTAGACAGAAAAAAACTGATCTGCGAAGATGCAGACTGAGAGGGTATACCCAGAGGGTCCGCCCCCTGGGCGGTACTGTAGAAGGTGTGATGCAACACTTTTTACAAGTTTTTCTGCCTAGTCACTCCTAATTAACGGATAATACCCACTTTGTCAATAGAGAAGCTGTGTCGGTCCATGGACGAAAGAGTAAGTCAGCTTTGTGATTCAAAAAATGCATCATCTTTTCTGGCAGGGAGGATCTCTTAGAACAGTGATTGCATCATATCTTCTTCTCTCTCTCTAAATGCAATCAGCCTACATTTCCCATGAATCCTTGGGATGGGAGTGAATGTGGGAGGTACACTAGGCTTGTACATGTAAATGTGAACAAGTCCACTTCAACATAAATCACACCCCTCATTCTGCAGCCAGCAAGCCATACATAACGTAGGATAGGTTACGGCCTTATAAATGCTAAGCATTTTAATATAAATGCATATTAATATAATATTAATTTAATGCATTTAATAAATACATTTAAATTAAATTAATACATTTAATGCATTTAATACAAATGCAAACCAGTGCAGCTTATCAGTGTCCACCAGTGCCGAATGTCTGGGACCACCAGTGCAGAATGTCAGGGACCAAAATGTCAGGGACCACCAGTGCCGCTTGTCAGGGACCACCAGTGCCGCTTGTCAGGGATCACCAGTGCCGCTTGTCAGGGACCATTATGTCCGGGACCACCAGTGTAAAGCTGGAATTATTATCAGTAATTAATTGTATGACACAGCGGGGATCGCCTGCTGTGTCGGGTATTGTATGTGAGAACACCGAGCGCTGATGCCCCGCCTCCCGCTGTTTTTATGATTGACAACAGCGCACTGTTCCAATACAAGCGGGAGGCGGGACATCAGTGCTCGGTTTTCTCATATACAATACCTGACACCGCGGCAGATCCCCGCTGTGTCATAAAAGTGATTACTGATGATAATCCCCGCTCTGCAGGGAGATAGCAGGCGAGCGGCGGTGACGGAGTGGAGGGGCGGTGACTGGCAGGATCAGAGGAGGAGGGAGGAGAGAGAAGGACCGCTCCTACATGGGCAGCACAGACCGGGGTTTGTGAGACCCCCTCTGCCCACAACATGTCGGCTTCCTCCCTGCTCGCTTTACAGAGAACTAGAACTGGGCATGTCAGAACGCTGGCTGAGCTTAAAGAGGAAGTAAACCCTGATGGGTTTTACTTCCTGTTTCCCTGCAAAGGTAAAGCATAATGGGCTACTATGCATCGCATAGTAGCCCATTATGTGTCATTTACCTGAAACCGAAGCCTGCAATATCCCTGCTGTCCCCTGTTCCACGAAGCGTCCATCTTCCTTCCGGGTATCGCGGCTCCGGCGACGTGATTGACCGGAGCCGTGATGACGTCACGGGAGCCGCCAGTCACGGCACACTCTCCTTTGGAAACGTCACCCGTATCTTTTGTAAATATCTCCTAAACCGTGGAGGTTTAGGAGATATTTTGAGCACCTACGGGTAATCCTTAATCAAGGCTTACCTGTAGGTAATAGTGGTTGTAAAGGGTTTACAACCACTTTAAGAGAGGGATAGAAGCCAGTGGTCTTACAAACAGGCTGTCACCAGGCAATAACGGTTTTTCAGCAAGTTCAGAAGCCTATTACAGAGGAACTACAGAGCTCAGAACATGGATGGCAACGTTGGTGAAGGTAGGAGATCAGCAACAAGAACAGGGAAAACTAATTTTGGCCAGAGTTCTGCTTTAACATTCAGTTTTAAAAATGAATGTAATTTCTGAACGAAAGTCACATACACGGTCTAAAAATTCCTATGACCAAGAATTTTCTCTTCTGCTTCTTCGAATTTCTTTGTCACTGTGGTCCAAAAGAACGTTGATTTGACCCCACTAATGATTTGAAAATCAAACAAACTTTCTTAAAATTACATTTTTTTGGACCAGCATATAATATATTACAGTTCTGTCTAAAAATCAGCAAAACAGTCTTAATTTTTTTTTTCTTTCAATAAAAAATTTGATCTGAGTGATGATATATTTACCAGATTCAACCGCTAATAGTATATACAGTACATCTCTTCTGTCTGTTATTCTCAGAGTGGATTCGAGATTTTGCTCCCCAACCATATAGCTGGTTATTTATATTTACCACTGTATATAGATATTTAAGAATAAATTCCCTATTTTTAAACTTTACATATTAACTAAACTATACACCACCCTTTTTTTAAGGTTATTGTCCAACAAATCAATACAATAATCAGCCAACTAATCGATTATGCAGCAGTAGTTGTCACAATGGAGGCTTTTACATCATACCTAAAATATATTAAATACACAAAGCTGCTGGTAATAAGGCTTATTTAGGATGCTGTAAAATCATTGCTGGTAACCCAAACATAATAAATATTTTAATATCTATTTAACTTCTTATCACTTCTTAATTTGGTGTCTAAAGTACATAAGTAAATAGATTGCATTTGTATATATATATATATATATATATATATCTATAAAAAAAAAAAATATATATATATATATATATATATATATATATATATATACACACATGTGACTTACCCAAAACACAGCACACAAGGTACAAATTAGACAAAGCTGTAAAATAAAAAAAGAAAAAGAAAAGAAAAAGTTAATTAATGCCAACTGTATTAATGTTAACTGTTTTAAAGCTTAATGTGGTTAAAAACCATTAAAGCGGAGGTTCACCCTGAAAAAAAAAAAAGATAAAAAGGCTCCTAAAAATGTGAAAAAAAATAAAATGGAAAAAAAAAAAAAAAAATTTACTTACCAGAAATGGCTGTTGCTAGGCAGATTTCCTAATTTGCCACTTCCTATACCGCGGCTAGCTTCTTTCTCGTCTTCCTCACTTTGTCTTCTGGGGAATGGGGTGTGCTGTCTTCTGGGACCTGTGTGTGTCCCAGAAGACAGCCGGCCATTCACAAAGCGCCACAGTTAACGGGCAGTGAAGCCGCAAGGCTCCACTCCCTGTTTCCCTTAGTTCGAATGGCGGCGCCGGCACCTGATCCAATGGACGGATCGGCCTCGGGTACGACATCGCGGACACCCTGGACAGGTAAGTGTGCTTATTAAAAGTCAGCAGCTACAGTGTTTGTAGCTGCTGACTTTAATTTTTTTTTTTTTCAGCTGGAACACCGCTTTAAGCATGCCCAGTCAAGTGATTAGCATCTGATGATACCTAGAGATGAAATCAGTCCTACATACTGTAGGCTGAACCTGTTTAGGTGCAGCCCTCCTCTCTTCCTAGTCTTCCAAAACACATTTTACACAGAATATCTTAGCCCTGAAAATCAAGGAGCAGGAACCTGTAGTCTCACACTGCAGAGGAGAGATCTGAGCCCTAACTGGAGGGAAGGGACACACCCCCTCCTCACAGTACACTGGAACATGCACAGCTGTGGCTGTCAATCACAGGCTGTGTGCTGGGGCTCTACTCCCTGATCACCAATTATCTCTAGGAGCAGGGAAAGGCTGTCAGAAGTGACTCAGGCAGATAATGTATAAATAAGGCAGCAGAGAGAAATCAGACTCAGTGCTTTTCATAGAGACAAGTAGAGTATAGAAGGATGTGCTTTATACAAATTTTATGTCTGAGTTTTACAACCACTTTAACTGATGTGTGTTCAAATGTGTACTTTAATTAATAAATATAAACATTTTAGGCTTGTAATAGTAGAGATGTATAACTATTTACTAAAGTTATTAGAAACAGCATTCAAATAGGCAGACTAACCACTTCCATACAGGGCACTTATACACCTTCCTGCCCAGACCAATTTTCAGCTTCCAGCGCTGTTGCACTTTGAATGACAATTGCGCGGTCATGCTACACTGTACCCAAACTAAATTTTTATCATTTTGTTCCCACAAATAGAGCTTTCTTTTGGTGGTATTTGATCACCTCTGGTATTTTTATTTTCTGCTAAAAAAAATAAAAAAAAGACCGAAAATTTTGGAAAAAAAAAAGTATTTTTTTTTGGTTTCAGTTACAAAACCTTGTAAATAAGTAAGTTTTCTCCTTCACTAATTGGGCTGCACTTAGGGGCACCGAAAAGGTGGCACCAATGAGGTGGCACTGATGGGCACCAATATGCGGCACTGATGGGCGGCACGGATGGGCACTGATAGGCGGCACGGATGGGCACTGATAGGCGGCACGGATGGGCGGCACGGATGGGCACTGATAGGCAGCACGGATGGGCAGCAAGGATGTACTGTAATGTATTTTAATGATGGATGCCAATCAGTGCCAAACAATAATGCCTGCCAATCAGTGATGCCCATTGTGGGCACTGATTGGCATCCATTGTGGGCACTGATTGGCATCCCTGGTGGTCTAGGGTGGTATACCTGGTGGTGGGCATCCCTGGTGGTCCAGTGTGGGCATCCTCGGGGGGGGGGGCTGTGCTGATAATTGATCAGCACAACCCCCCCTGTCAGAGGAGCAGCCGATCGGCTCTCCTCTACTTGCATCTGACAGATGCGAGTGAGGAAAAGCCGATCACCGGCTCTTCCTGTTTACATCGTAATCAGCCGTGATTGGACACGGTTGATCACGTGGTAGAGTCTCCGTCAGAGACTCTTTACCTAGATCGGTGTTGCGGGGTGTCAGACTGACATCCCGCAACAACGATCGCCGCGCAGCGGCTTGTTATCCTGCCGACGTCATATGACGTCCGGTCAGGATATTGAAACCACTTTGCCGCCGTCATTTTTCTATAAGGCGGGCGGCAAGTGGTTAAGGCTCCTTTCACATAAATGTGTTTTTTTAACTGCATCCAATTTGCATGACATGTGAACCAAACCAGCTTTTTTTTGGAGCCGGTTCACATATATGCACTGCAAATTCATTGTGAATTGACAAAAAGACACGTGTGCGCTTTCCGAGCACTGTGGTGCATTATAGATGCGAATTCCAAGCTCATAGCCTTCTATGGGAATGCATCTGAATCCCACATCTCATCAGTGTTGAACGCAAATTCAATCAGAAAAAAAAACCCAGCATGGGGGTCCCCCCCTTTCGGGTCTGGTATGGATTTCAAGGGGAATCCCATACAAAAAAATAATAATTGCGTGGGGTCCCCCCAAAACCCTATCCGAACATGCAGGAAAGTCAAGTGAGTGCTTCCCCCTCCTGAACCATACCAGGCCACATGCCCTTAACATGGGGGTGTGCTTTGGGGACTTTGCCCAACAACACCCCAAAGCACCTTGTACCCATGATTTTTATATGTAGGAGAGAAATGTCAGAGTTGGCCTTGGTAAGAACTGGTTAACAAAAACGGAGGGGTGGAGTAGCTTCAGGGGAATAGCATTGCTCTATCTAGGCAGCAGGACAGGGGAGTGGCAGGGAGGAGATCAGCTCTCACACAGACTACTGAAGAGACAGGGAGAGAGGGAGGGGGAGATGCAGAGACACTGAGGAAATAGCTGGATGACAGAGGCATGTAAACGGACCACACTATCTGAGATCAGTAGCCATGATAAACGTGGTCAGTTTATAGATGGGAAGACAGGGACATGCAGGATCAAAAAGGTATTGTACAACATAGTTTATGCATGCATAAAATTGACATGGCAAAAGCACTATGCCATATTTCGTGCCTTAAAGGGCCAGGAGCATGTCATTTTTTTTTAAGGTTACAACTACCTTAAAGCTTCAAAAAAGCATCACTGAAGCATCATTGAAGCATCACAGAAGCATCAAAAACACATTACCAAAGCATGTTGAAGCGGTAGTCACAGTGTTAAAGTTGAAGCAAGTGTAAATGAGCCTAAAAGGATAATATATCATTTGTACATTTTTATTTGGGCAATAAAAAATAAAAAAAGTGGAGTTAAACATGCAGATTAATATCTAAAAACCCAAGACATTTGATTGTAGTGTGGTGTGCCACTTCATGTGTAATGTCCTGAATTGTGCTACATAACTGTGTATTGCAATGTAACAACTTATTTAACCCCCCCCCCCCCCCCTTCACGAGTTCTGAGTGCATAGACTGAGCAGCCCTTTCTAGGCCTACCATTTTGTGCGTGCCAGAAACAAATTCAGCTACTACTTAACCACCCTGGCGGTATGATTATGTCAGATTTTTGCTTCTCAAAGCGGTACATTGTTTTGCATAGAAATTTGGCGTTTTATATTTTAGGCCTGTAATTCTTAGTAATAACACACTTAAATTGGTTGTAAACCCACAAAAAAAAGAAAAATAAACAAAACCTGCAAAATAAAGGCATAATAAGCTAGTATGCATAGCATACTAGCTCATTATATATTACTTACCTTAGATCGATGCCCCAGTAGAAGTCTTATTTGGATGAAACGTGTAGGGCTTGGTACGCCACTCCCCATATTGCTTTGTTTTTATTTTAATTTGTGATCACTTTTTATGTCTATTTTTGTGGTTTTATTCCAATAAAACCTTATACTACCTTTTGGATCTGCACCATTGGAGCCTTGTCTCTTTTTTTCCTGCATGGGATTCGGAGAGGGCTTATCTGGAGTTACTCTACATCATTCAGTTACCCCTTTTGGGGGTTTTGGTGGTCGAATTTCTCTTACACCTATTGGAAACAGGGTGATACCCTAGGAGTCCAGGTTTGTTGCATCCATTGGGGATATCCATCCAAGGTTCGGATCCGAGGATTGTCGAGTCGTAATGGTCAAGATTCCAACAGTATAGGAGTCATCAGACAAGCCGACTGGTCCTGTGGTTGGATTTCCCATGCTTACATGATCTGCTACCACGGGTAGGCAGATCCACGGAATCTGGTAAGAGTGTTTCATCTGTTTCCTATAGTCGGAAGATGTTTTTCCCTGATGACCTACAGCCTACATGTCCTTCTCTGTATTGTGCCTTCACGGGTTATTTTGATGGACACTGCACATGTTTTTTTTACTTCACGATTACATATGTTGTTTTTTATGGATTTTGTAGTGAACACACACACACATCCTTTTAGGTTGGTGTGATATTCATTTATTTTTCACCATATATTCAGAGAGACATTCATTTGTTCTTTCCTAATTTATCAGCGCTACTTTCTTTATCAATAAGAGATATGCAGCGCCACATGGAGGACCTGGACAGCAGGGGACGGCGCCATAAACGGAGGGTGAGGGGTTTGCCGGAATCCATTGCAGGAGACCAGATAGCTCAGGCGGTTACTAGCCTCTTTAACGACGTCCTTGACAGGCCCCCGCAAACTCCAAATCACATGGAATGTATCCACCGCGCTCTGAGACCCAGGGGTAGAGACGCAGACCCCCGACAGGACATTGTCTGCTGTTTGGTGGATTACAAACTCAAGGAAGACATCCTGAGGCAGGCAAGGGGCCAACAACTCACTCACGAAGCAACGCCTATATAATTATTTCAAAATCTATCAGGCATCACCCTGCAACACCACCGTGCGCTGAAGCCCCTATTGGATACCCTTCGGAAAAAGGGGATCCGGTATAAATGGAAATTCCCCTTCTGCCTGTCCGCCACGGCGTAAGGCGCTGCTCAAAGTGCCTGAAGACCTGACCTCATTCTGTGATACCCTGGGGATTCCCCAACTTGCAGTCCCTGATTGGTATGCCAACTTCCACTATGTAGTGAGCAGATCGGGCAAGCACCCGGAGGAACCCACGGAGACCCAGGCTACCAGCTACCGCAGGAGAAGATACCATTCGGGCTCCAGGCTCCACACTGCGCCCCGCTATCTCCACCAGGATCTCAGTCCCTCGGACTCCCCAAGGTCCAGGAGAGCTCGCCGAGATCACTGATCTCCCTGTGACTTTTCCTCCTAACCGGATATACTGTTACCACCGTTCAATTTTGTTAAATTTGAGTTTTATTCACAGTAACTAATGTGTATGCAGTTTTCTGGACCTTGTGTTTCAGTTCAGGATAATGACTGAGAAAGATTTCGGACCTGTTGCTCACTCTCTACCTATCATCCTATCACACGCTTTTCCACCAGGCGCTGAGCCTGCCTTCCTGCCGAACTGTTCGCGCCTCACACTAGAAACTACGATACCCACATCACCCTGCGGCTTGTCGTCTGAAAGCTCCACGGACTACGTCACCCCTCCCAACACGCTTCCAGCCGCGACTCACAGGAAGCAGGACACAATAATAACCGCTGCGCTGCGATGACGCTGTCTCTCGATGGGAACACCGCTTCTCTCTACGATACCTCCAGCGTCGGAATTGAATGCCCATCTCTTCTACGGTGCCAACAACGTGAGAGCAAGGTCATCCCCAGAGCAACAGGATGGATCTCCACGCTTCCTATCCTTCTGGTGACGGCAGCCTTTGAAGCAGCCGAGCGCTAGCAGGACGGCCTCCACGACAAGGTATGCTTTTCACACACAGCCCACCGCCCTGTGGCCAACTTGGATAGCTCATCTCTACAGCTCATTTTTCACGCCATCTCCAGACTTCCCCCTGCTACGCCTGAACCCACTGTTGTACGGTTGGAGAATTCCCATAAGCTTACACCCTCGTGCACCTTGACTTCCGGATCGGGCCCCCTCTTTTCCTACCCAAAATGGTAGCACCCTGCACCCACACAACTGGAAACGTTGCACGAAGGGCAGAACCTACCAGATTTTGGACCCTGACTTCTCCTCCATTGGCCGATATATCCTCCCCCCCCCACCCTCTCGTTCCTGTCTTGCCTCTCCCAGTACACAGACTTCCGGATTGCCACTTACCCTACACAAAGATTCTGCCGGATGTCTTCCCTTTGTCGTCCATCGTGTGGAACATTTCCCCATCTGTATGTGACTTTTCTTCATGTGCCCACATTGATCATAATGTCTACCCCCCCAGGTTCTATACATCTTTAGTGGTGTATTGAGGTAACAGACCCTATCCCACACGGGCCCCCGCTGCCCCTCTCGATGGGCCTCTATGGCATTTACCAGCCCCGGCCCCTGGGCTGCCACAAGACAGGCAGAAAGGCGGGCTGGCACTACTATTGATGATGGGACTTTTTCAGCAGGTATTTAGCTTACATATAGTTTGGTGGAGAATGTTTGAATACCTAGCTTGCTCCTAACCTTTTCTTTTTCATCTGTTTAGCTCATTGTTCACTGTTGAATTCACTGTTCAGGTTATAATCTTTTGTAAGGTAATGTGTTCCATGCTTCTCACACTCAGCTGGCAATCCGTCTCCATGCTAGTCTACCCTCACTGATTTACAGTCGGAGTTCTGACATCGAGACGAGAAACACAGTCTTGCCCGAACCGGCACTGAATACCATACACCCGCTGTAGCATCAGCTTCTCTGCAGAAGTCCTTGAACTCAATTGACTAGCACTGAGTGCCCCCCCCCCCCACCCATAACTCTCATGGGAGTTTGTTCCTCCTCTTTTTGCCTCACAGTTCACCCTGAGGTGGTGGGACACCACCCATATACGTTTTACGTACATTTAGATACTTCCCCGGCCTTGGTTTTGGTCAACCCCCACACGGTCGCATGTAGTGGTGCGAGTGCACCGATGGGTGTGCAGACACCCTCTACGCGCTGTACCTCCCCGATTAGATTCCTCCAATTGAGGAGGGTGGACGAGCTTCTCCCACTCATCGGTATATCCTTTGTACATACTTTTTTCTACTCTACCCTTGCATACCTATTAGCTGCCTTTCCCCCTCCCTCCTCCCTCCTCCCCCCCGCCTTTTGAAATGATGGGTAACCCCGCTCCTTCCAGTTCGGACCCACCGACTACGCATCTCCCAACACAAATTCAATTATACTCACTTAACATACGTGGTCTCAACACTCCTGAAAAACTTTCACAATTGTTATATACTCTCCACAAAGCCAAAACGCACATCGCTCTTATCCAAGAAAACCATTTCCGATCAAATACTATTCCCAAACTCCATAACCAACATTTCCCAACTGTTTTGTTCTTTCGCAAAACCCTACACCAACTTACTGCCTTTCACTCCAGCACCTTGATTGTCGGAGGGATTTCAATGTCCCACTAGTTCTTGTCCTTGGATACCTCAAATGGATCCTCCTGTCTAACGTATAGAGCCCTTTGCACAATAAAATCTCAACTGAGCACCTTAACCCTTTATGACACTTGGCGCACGCTGCACCAGACAGTAAAATATTTCACCTTTTTATCCCCTCCACATAACAAATACTCCAGAATCGACCATTTCTTTGTTACGCAAGTCGACCTCACACTATTAACTGATGCCACAATTGAGCCTATGTTGCTCGGATCACCATCCCATAACAATGACTTTAACACTCCCATTCTGGCGCACCAGATCAGCGATCTGGCACCTTGATGACTCACTTCTGCTAGATGAAGATAATACCCAAAAATTACCTGAACGTCTTACACAATATTTAGTAGAGAATGCCACTGGAGACACTTTCCCTATGGTCACATGGGCCGCCAATAAATGTGTTATCAGAGGCGAGATTATCTCTCTAACGGCCAAACAGAATAAACTCAGGAGAGCCTGTATCGAGGAATTGTCAAACCGTATCAAATCGCTAGAATGCATGCATAAGCTCTCCCAAGCTAACAAATGCCTCATTGATCTCCTAATAGCAAGGGGAGAATTGTTAGAGCTCCAAAAGACACTGAAACTTAAAATACGCTTAAACCCACAAACTTTTCTATGAATTTGGTAATAAGGCCGGGAAATTGCTGGCGAGAGCCCTACAAAAAAAAAAAAACGCCTACACCATACATACTATTAGGACCCCGTCCAGTACTAGTGTAGCCAATACAGAAGACATAGCTAGCCACTTTGTGACATTTTTCCAAATTGTATAACTTGCCCAAACCATAGTTGACTGACCCCGCCCCTGACCGGTCTACGCTCACAAATGACTTTCTGTCCAAATAACCGAACCGTCTTCTCCCCCTGCTCCCCAGATTAATTTCTGTCGATCAAGTTGGCTTTATCCCTGGCAGGGAAGCCAGGGATAACACCACGAAGGCCATAAACATACACCACTGGTTTACTTCCACTGCGACCAACGGCTTCTTGCTTTCCCTTGATACGGAGAAGGCGTTCGACAGGGTGGCCTGGGACTATATGGCTGCTGTTCTGCAAGCTCTGGGACTCCCCTCACCACTTCTCCAAATGATCTTGCCACTCTATTCATCCCCTACAGCCAGGATTAGGGTCCACGGCCGACTGTCGAATGCCTTCTCCATTGCCAACGGTACACGTCAGGGATGCCCCCTTTCGCCTCTCATCTTCGTTCTTACTATGGAACCCTTCCTCCGCAGACAGAGAGAATCCTGACATCAAAGGGGTTGAGAATAACCATAAACAATACAAGATAGCTGCCTACGCAGATGATAGCCTGCTATTCCTCAGAGACCCCATCACCACCTTTCCCAATCTTCTTAAAGACTTTGACTTAAACAACTGTCCAACCTACAGATCAATTTTGACACATCTAACGCCCTTAACGTATCCCTCCCGACAACGACGGTCTCTCTCTTCCAAGCTAACTTCCCTTTTGGATGGGAGTCTAGTGAACTCACATACTGGGGCATTACAATCCCCACCAAATTGTCTGAACTCTATGCCAAAAAAATTCTACCTGCACTACAGAAAATACAGGGAGATTTAATTAAATGGACTAAAGGCCCCTTCTCATGGTTCGGCAGAGTGGCCATCTTAAAAATGAACACTCTCCCCAGACTGTTATATTTATTCCAAGCCATCCCGATCAAACTCCCCCCCCTCATTCTTTGCCTCTTTTAAAAGAATGTACAAAAACTTTTTGTGGGCCACACACCCTCCTAGGTTGAGCTGGGAAAAGTTGATACTTCCTAAGTAAGGATGAGCTCCGGCGTGTTCGCATTGAATGTGCAGAGCCCACCAGGAAGTCGGCACCCGCGCTGCGCTAATCACCGGCAGGGAGACATTGTCCCGATGCTCGGCTGCAGAGATCGGGAAATGTCTCCCTGCCTGTGATAAGTGCAGCGCGGTGCCGACTTCCTGGCGGGCAATGCACATGTTCAATGTGAACATGCCGGAGCTCATCCTTATTCCTAAGCAAAAGGGGGGAATAGGGTTGCCGGATCTAAACACATATTACAAGGCCTGCCAGATCACAAGCATTGTGGACTGGCACATCCACAAACAAAGCAAAGATTGGATCCAGGTGGAAAACTCCTTTACACAGACACCAATATCTCATCTCAATCCACGTTCCATTCCCAAGGAATGCTCCACCCACCCTCTGATAGGCCCCACATTACTACATTTTAGAGCATCATGCCGTGCCCTCCATATAACCCCTTCTCCTGGCCCTATGACACCCATTACCCAGAACCCGGACTTCCCACCAGATATTCTGGCCAACGACCTAACCGCCGGTCCCATCGACCCACCGGTCAGAGCGCATCAGTGTTTTAATGATGACATGTTTCTCTCCCATTAAGAGTTGTACTCCAAATTCCCAGATCTCAACATACCCTTCTTCAAATCCGCCATTTTCTCCTAAGTACACACCCACCCTCTCCATGGTACAGGGACCTTGCCCCCTTTGAAAATATTTGTAGCGACTCAGAACCTCAAAGCCATTTAATCTCAACACTGTATGCCCTCCTACTTTCAGAAACCACTCCCAACATTAAGAGTCACGCCGGCTCTGGGACGCAGACTTGTCAGTAAAACTGTCCAAGGACGATTGGGAACGCGTATGCGAACACACACATAAAGGATCCATCAACATTTCAGCGCAAAGAATAGATACAAAATTTACTCCAGATGGTACCGAACGCCTAACAAGATACATAGATACTTCCCAAGTGTCCCCCCACTTTGCTGGCGATGTAACTCAGCTTCGGGCTCCCTCATCCATATATGGTGGGACTGCCCACTAATACAGCCGTTCTGGAGAGAGGTGAATGACCTGATTGTTCAAATCACCACCTATACCCCAGACTTCACCCCAGCACAATATTTACTCCATCACACACCCATACCATGGTCTGCTTACCTTAAATCCCTTACTTTACACCTCATCAATGCGACAACCCAATGTGTACATGTACACTGGAGAAGTATAGTCCCCCCCCCCCACTATTGCTGAATGGCACTACAAGGTAGACAAAACGGCAGAGATGGAAAGACTCATTTACCAAGCTAAAGACAATCCCACTAAATTCAGGACCACATGGGCATGCTGGACCCATTATAGGGAAACCACAGTGGCCAAAACGCCACAAACCACTCCTGTACTCCCAGTGGGGGAACACCAAGCTATTGACAACCTAAACCCATAACAACCATAACAACCCCATCATTCCCCTTCCCCTCCCCTCCTCTACCCATACTTTAGGTGACTGCAACAGGAGCCGGAAGGGGTTTTATAAATATTTAGATGTTGATAAACCATATCTGCCCTGAAAATATGTGAAGCCATTAGGGGTCCCCTCCCGCTCACAGTGTGATCCCTTTCGGGGTGAGCGGGATGGGGAAGACCCGTATAGGTTTATCCTCTCATATCCCTTGAAACCCCACCACTCTATATACCACCCGCCAGCCCTCTGGATTTAGTGGCCTAGTTTGTACTAGATGCTATCATATTCCTACCATCCCCTCCATTTACACGAATACTTTATCCCAGTTAGGAATGTACTCAAAGTGTTAGTTTTATTATGTAACCTTGATAGACGTTACATGCCAGTTGATTAACCGTTGTAGTTCAAATAATTTGCATTGTTTTAATGTATACACTTACTTTCTGTAACCCGCCTGTCTTTATTTTGTCACCTTGAAAACTAATAAAATTTATAAAAAAAAAAAAAAAAAAAAAGAAGATTACAGTGTACTGTATGTGTTGAATTTTGAACTTATGTCAGAGCGCATATCACACCAGTGTGAACCAGGCCTTAGGGAAGATGCTCAACCCTGGAACCAGATTTCTGTGTCGGACAGACTGGGGAGGGGAAACTTCTCAGCGTGGTGCGATTAAATCTGTGTGACTAAAGACCTTGTTTCATTCTGTGTGACAGTCAGGGCAGCAGTAGGCTATTTCAGGACAAGTCATTAGACGCCAAAGGTGGCAAGGGTTTATTTTCTGTTTTGGTTTATTTTTGCGGTTTTATTTACTTTGAAAACACAGACTTCGTGAAACACAATTGTGGATTATTTACAAAGATCCTGCTGTCTTGCTGTCCCTATTTCATCATGCTGGGACTCATTCAGGGGGTCATGCACAACCTGTTACTGAGCCAATTCCTTACATATGGTGGAGGTTTGCTGGGCAGGTGAAGTAAAGGCCAGCATGGAGAAATTATTGAGACAGCTTGTTCTGGCAAATGCAAATCAGCAAAGTTTACAACAGAGCCTTGCAGCCCAAAAGGCCAAAAAGACTTGCAGTTCTGACAAAGAGCCTTGCAGTCCAACAGGAGACCCAACCAATAGGCAGAGGCCCACCATATGGAATTGCTGGTAAAGCAGGAACAGAAAAACAGACAACAAATTGAGGCAATCGTAAAGCTGCTTCAGCAGAGGCAGCAGACCCAAAAGGCTTATGACTTGGAGGCTGCTGGAGTCCAGAACAATGATAGTTGTAAATATTGGCACGGATGGGTGTAACCCTGGTTGTCCAAGCTCAGTGGGTACACAACTGGAGTTCTCAGCTGGGGAAACCACCCCCTTCACAAATGTTACCTTATTAATTTGACCAGGAAATGGCTGTAGCCAGAAACATTGTCTGGTCCAAAAATTGTGGAACGAGTGGTCATGGACAAATTTCTGCGGTCTTCTCCCTATTGCCTTACAAAAAAGGGTTAGCCATGGAGATCCAGAAACAGCAGACAAACATGTAGACCTTGCAGAAAGGTACCTAGTGACTGAGAATCTTACATCTTCCCTCAAAGACTCTAGGACTTTCCACCCTAAAACCCGACCATTCCCAGCTATGGGTAAGACTTCACTACTGAATGGGGGTAGAGAGAATGGACAAGGGGGAACTAAAGGGACTTTGGGGACTGCTTCTAATGTTTGGCCTGGAAGGCCAAATCTGCAGAAGGTGACTAGAAGGATAATTTATTACCGTTGCCAGGAAGAGGGACATGTACGGTAGGCTGCCGAGTTGCTGACAAGCCAATGCATTGTGACTTTCTTAGAGAGAGACGTCAGTCTCTATTTGCATCCGTTGCATGCACTGCAGTAAGGGGAAATGAGAAACCTTTATGCAAAAAGTGTATACAAGTGAAACTTTGGTTTGAGAGTAACTTGACAAAACGGAGCAAAGTTGCATAGCAGCAAAGATGCAACCAAGGAGAGTGGGACTTTAAATGAAACTCATGGTGACAAAATGAATTGGGTACAATTTTGACCCCACTGTCACTTTTTGCTTTTCCCCTTTTTTGTATCAGGTGTCTTGGTGATGACTCTTCATCATGGTCTTCCACCTTTACCCCTGTTTATCCACCAACTACCCTTCCACTTTGTCCCCACTGTTTTCCCCATCCAGTCCACCCTCACAATTAATACTGCACTCACATAGTTCCCAATTATTGTATTTTCCTCACTGATTCACTTACGCATGCCCCCTCAGCCATCCGAGGACATTCGCATCGGGAGCCCACGGTTTTTGGCATCATGTCGTCCAATGCACGCATACATGTAAGTTACTTTGTCTTAGATTGTTCCTGGGGAGATCACCATTCCTCTCCCAATCTCATTTAGTTAATTATTTTATTACAGACCTCCTACATATCTCCCCCTGAAGAGCGGCTTAAAGCCGCAAAACACGTTGAGCTACCAATACTACCGTGTAATCAATTACACACCCATAAAGATATGTATTTTCATATACAATTTCCTACACTGAAAAGGAATAGAAAGACTGTAGATTGTGCAGATATTACCCCCCATATTGTTTCTATCCAGCATGAATATTGGTGGACCCCTTTAATTTTTTCAATTGATCAATGTTAATAAACATGTTATTACCAGTTTAGACATTGGCGCCAGAGGATTGGTGCATTTCTTTGTATGTATAACTTAATATATGTTAAATATGTGTTTATGTATTAATAAATGTTCTACTTTCCACCACCCCATTCATTTTGTCACCATGAGTTTCATTTGCTCCGTTTTGTCAATATGACAGGGATGGAGGCACATGACTCTACCCAATCATGGCTTCATTTAAAGTCCCAATCTCCCAACCCCCCTTACAACAATTTTTTGAGAGTAACTTGGTTTGTGAGCGTTTTGCAAGACAATCAAACGTTTTTAACACATTTTGACTTGATATACAAGTAGCGTCATGTCACAACCGAGTATAAAAGAAGAGAGGCACCTCTAAGTGTGGTTACATAATATGGTCACATTTAATGAAGGTAAATCATTTTTCAACTTATATGGTTGATGATTAAAACAGGCAAATCTAAGTATGCAGGCATCCAAGGTAAAGCTGGATTTTGCCTTTAATCCCCTTGTGGAGGCTGCCTTTTGTGGATGGACATTTTATGGTTACACAATCCATCACATTGCTAGAATCTTTTTATATGGACTATAAATTGAAGGACTTATGAATAAATGTTTGTGTACGAATCATTTGAGTTTCCATTATTTCTTATGGGGAAATTTGCTTTGATATACAAGTGCTTTGGATTACAAGTTTCTGGAACGAATTATGCTTGCAATCCAAGGTTTTACTGTAGATGGCAAAATTGTTGTTGCATTGTTGGATTCTGGTAGCCTGGTCACCTTGGTAAAAACTGAACTAGTGGCAGAAAAGCCTTGCAACTAGTGGTGCACCGAAATTTCGGCTGGCAAATTATCGGGCGAAAACTGTTTTTTCAGCAGATACCGAAAGGGTGCGTGGTCCGCCCCCGGGTGCCGCCCATTGCGGGAGTGTCCTTTTGGCGCGCCCAGTCCTCCACTCTCTCTTCCTCCCCTTCCTTCTCCTCGATCTCCGTGTGTCACATAGCTGAATTGCCCGGGCCATAGTAACAATGTCCCGCCTCCTGTGATAGATGGCACACTGATCCAATGGCATGACATTGAATCAGTGTGACGTGTCACAGGAGGCTGGACACTGTTACTACGGCCCGCAGGCTGCAAATGATGGGCACTGGTGAAGCTGCATATGATGGGCACTGATAGGCTGATGGGCACTGGTGAGGCACAGGCAAGCTGCAAATAATGGGCACTGGTGAAGCTGCTGGGCACAGGCAGGCTGCATTTGATGGACACTGGTGAGGCTGCATTCATCTCCTGTAGTATGTCTGCAGTCTCTGACCATCTCCTGAACTATGTCTGCAGTCTCTGACCATCTCCTGTACCATGTCTGCAGTCTCTGACCATCTCTCCTGTACCATGTCTGCAGTCTCTGACCATCTCCTGTACCATGTCTGCAGTCTCTGACCATCTCCTGTACCATGTCTGCAGTCTCTGACCATCTCCTGTACCATGTCTGCAGTCTCTGACCATCTCCTGTACCATGTCTGCAGTCTCTGACCATCTCCTGTACCATGTCTGCAGTCTCTGACCATCTCCTGTACCATGTCTGCAGTCTCTGACCATCTCCTGTACCATGTCTGCAGTCTCTGACCATCTCCTGTACCATGTCTGCAGTCTCTGACCATCTCCTGTACCATGTCTGCAGTCTCTGACCATCTCCTGTACCATGTCTGCAGTCTCTGACCATCTCCTGTACCATGTCTGCAGTCTCTGACCATCTCCTGTACCATGTCTGCAGTCTCTGACCATCTCCTGTACCATGTCTGCAGTCTCTGACCATCTCCTGTACCATGTCTGCAGTCTCTGACCATCTCCTGTACCATGTCTGCAGTCTCTGACCATCTCCTGTACCATGTCTGCAGTCTCTGACCATCTCCTGTACCATGTCTGCAGTCTCTGACCATCTCCTGTACCATGTCTGCAGTCTCTGACCATCTCCTGTACCATGTCTGCAGTCTCTGACCATCTCCTGTACCATGTCTGCAGTCTCTGACCATCTCCTGTACCATGTCTGCAGTCTCTGACCATCTCCTGTACCATGTCTGCAGTCTCTGACCATCTCCTGTACCATGTCTGCAGTCTCTGACCATCTCCTGTACCATGTCTGCAGTCTCTGACCATCTCCTGTACCATGTCTGGAGTCTCTGACCATCTCCTGTAGTATGTCTGCAGTCTCAGACCATCTCCTGTAGTAGGTCTGCAGTCTCTGACCATCTCCTGTACCATGTCTGCAGTCTCTGACCATCTCCTGTACCATGTCTGCAGTCTCTGACCATCTCCTGTACCATGTCTGCAGTCTCTGACCATCTCCTGTACCATGTCTGCAGTCTCTGACCATCTCCTGTACCATGTCTGCAGTCTCTGACCATCTCATGTACCATGTCTGCAGTCTCTGATCATCTTCTGTACTATGTCTGCGGTCTCTGATCATCTCCTGTACTATGTCTGCAGTCTCTGACCATCTCCTACATCATATCTGCTAGGAGAAATTTTGCTAATACTATTAACAATGAGTTATATAAAAATGTATACATTTTATTTAAAATATATAAATACATTATATTTAGAATATATAAAAATATTTTTTTAAAACCGTAATTTTCTGTATCGGTTTCGGTTTTTGGCCTAGTGTATTCTTAATTTTCGGTATCCGTTTCGGCACCAAAATTTTCATTCGGTGCACCCCTACTTGCAACTTAGAAAAATGGTGGCCATTTGTGTACATGGGCGGCACTCAAGAGAATCCAGTGGCAACAGTGTCCTTTGAAATCCCCCTGGATAACCTGTGCCATCAGGTGGATCTGGTTCCCCAACTACCACATGATGTCATTGTATTTTTGTTATTTTTATCGTCTGGCTTCTGTAATTCTATAGGGTTTGACCCTTTCCCCTGGTGGGGTAACAATGGCATGTGCAATCCCAGACACCCAACCCAGCAATTCTGAAAATTCCTCTTTATTGTGGAGAGCAAATTCTCTAGCTTCCGGTTACTGAGTTTTGTACAGAGTCTCCTCTATCCCGTATTTTGGGATAAACCAAAATTCGGGGAGATCTGGGATGACCTAGATTGCCCATTAAGCGTTTCTTTACAGTCTGAAGGTTCTCCTAGGGAATCCTCTGAGTGTGAGCATTCTACCGAGTTTACCTTGACGGTATTAGCAGGGAAAACAACAGGGTCTATAGAGGAGCCTGCAACCTCAGAAGAGAAAAAGTGACCTCTAGTGTTTGATGATCTATCGGTAGACAGAGAAAATTTTGCCACTGAACAATTGAATTACCCCACATTACTAAAGGGATGGGAGAATGAAGTAAAAATAAATTGGGAAGTAGTTAATCCCCCGAGAGGATTGCCTTTCTCTACATCATGAAAAGGAACCTACTATACCGGGCGTCAGAGAGGGCAGCTGAAACCATAGAGCAACTGGAGGTGCCCAAACTTTCCCGTAACTGCTCATGGGCACATTCTTGGGGGACATTTAAAAGCTGGAAAGACCAAAGAACGAATCACACAGAGGTTCTATTGGCCTGGGATCACTAAGTAAGTGGAAATGTACTGTTTGTTCTTCCTGTCCGGTGTGTCAGATTTCAGCACCCCTACATTTCTGTAGACCTTTGGTTCCCCTGCCCATCATTGAGGTCCCTTTTGAGAGGATCACTATGGATTTGGCTAGCCCCCTTCTGAAGTCCGCTAGAGGGCACCAGCTCATCTTCGTGATAATGGACTATGCCACCTATTACCCAGAAGCGATTCCTCTCCTAAACACCTCCGCCAAAACAATTGCCAAAAAGGTATTTCAGGTTTTCCGCCGTGTGGGCATTCCCAAAGAAGAACTAACTGACCAGGGCAGCCCATTTCTGTCCTAAGTAACTAAAGAGCTTTGCAAACTTCTAAATATGACCCAATTACGTACTTCAGTGTGTCCCCCAGACAGACGAACTAGTTGAAAGATTTAACAAAACATTAAAACAAATGTTAAGGAAGGTGGTCAATTAAAGGCGAAGAGAGTGCATCATACTGCTGTGCGAGATGTGACAATTTTTTTCTCTGGAAGCCCAGATCCTGGATCTGGAGAATCAAGTAGCAACACTGAGATGCATCAGCAACCTGGAGAAGAGCTTGGACATTACCCACCAGGGGGCCAGCCTAGAGGATGTTGGAGAGATGAAAGCACAGGAACCAGAGGTAGGTAGCTGGGTGACAGAAAGGAAGAGGGGTAGAGGGAAGAGCGCTAGTGAGGCCAGTCCTGAGTTGGTACACCCCAACAAATATGCCAAGTTGCACGATAGGGATATAAGCTCAGGGGTGGCAGAGCTGGAGCAGGCACCCTCCCCAGCTGCCAGGGGAGTGGTGGCTCCAGTAAGGAGGGGAGCGGTTATACAGGTAAGGACAGATAAGTACTGGTAGTGGGAGACTCTATTAGGAGGACAGAGCGCAATCTGTCAGAAAGACCCGGGTTGCCGAACAGTGTGTTTACCGGGCGCTTGGGTTCGGCACATCACTGATCGGGTGGACAGATTATTGGGAGTGGCTGGGGAGGACCCAGCAGTCATGATACATGTTGGTATCAATGACCAAGTGAGAGGAAGGTGGAGAGTCCTAAAAAACTATTTCAGGGACTTAGGAAATAGATTGAGGAAAAGGACATCCAAGGTGGTTTTCTCTGAAATACTACCTGTACCTCGAGCCACACCAGAGAGGCAGCAGGAGCTTAGGGAACTAAACAAGTGGCTGAGGAACTGGTGCAGGAAAGAGGGATTTGGGTTCCTGGAGAACTGGGCTGACTTCTCAGTTGGTTTCCGGCTCTTTAGTAAGGATGGGCTGCACCTTAATGGGGATGGTACAGCTCTACTGGGAAGTAAGATGGCCACAAAGCTAGAGGAGCTTTTAAACTAGGTGTTGGGGGGAGGGACCAGCGAAAGCGATAGCTGACAGGGAGTGGATGACAGAGGGTAATAGAAGAGTCAGCCGTAGTAATAGCAGTGAAAATACAACCATAAAAACAATACCAGGAGAAACAAAGGGGGGAAAACATTATACACTCATACAACATGAAGCGGAGTATACATAAATGCTAACTAGCTAACAAAATAGTGGCTATGGAGCTGCTATTACACGAGGAGGACTTGGACTTTGTGGGAATAACAAACATGGTTTGACAGCTCACACGATTAGCTGGCCAACATACAGGGGTATTCCTTGTATTGAAAGGACAGAGAAGGTAGACGAGGGGGGGGGGGTGTGTTTATATGTCAAAAGTGATGTAAGGTTGGTAGAGAGGAGCGACATTATGTATAGGACCGGGGGGGGGGGGAGGAATCAGTATGGGTAGAACTTCAAAGAGGAGGGGAGTGGGAAATTAATAGTGGGGTAATGCTATAGGCCACCCAACATGAAGGAGGAGGAGGAGCTGGAATTACTATCTCAGTTAAAAATGGCAGTGAAATAGGGTAATGTAATCATAATGGGGGACTTCAATTATCCCGATATCGACTGGGCAGAGAGAACAGCTCACTCACTAAAGGACCGTCACTTCATGAATGTTTTACAGGACAACTTCATGTTCCAAATGGTGAATTCCCCAACTAGAAAGAATGCCCTGTTGGATCTATTAATTACGAACGATACAAGTCCGATCTCAGATGTGGAGATACGCGATAAACTTGGGATCTAGCGAACATAGGATGAACGCGTTTACCATAAATCACAGGAAAATGAGGCATATGGGTAGTACAAAAACACAAAATTTAAAAACAAGACAATTTTCCTGAGCTACAGTCATTGCTACATGACATGAATTGGAACCAAATTCTGGAATCATTGAACACAGAAAATAAATGGGAATGCTTTAGGGACACATTAGATAAAAGGTATCAAACAGTGCATTCCATTGAGCAATAAATATAGTACCGTATTTATCGGCGTATAACACGCGCCGGCGTATAACACGCACCCCAAGTTTAGGAGGGAATTTTAAAGGAAAAAAAAACTTACATTTAAATGCAGCATGCAGCCTTGCCCAGTGTCCATCTGCAGCCTTGCCCAGTGTCCATCTGCAGCCTTGCCCAGTGTCCATCTGCAGCCTTGCCCAGTGTCCATCTGCAGCCTTGCCCAGTGTCCATCTGCAGCCTTGCCCAGTGTCCATCTGCAGCCTTGCCCAGTGTCCATCTGCAGCCTTGCCCAGTGTCCATCTGCAGCCTTGTCAGTCTCGGCGTTTTTTAAATTTGGCGCCGATTTCTGTGGAGAGGAGCGAGCGGGGCCGAGTGTACTTCGGCTAGACTCGGCTCCTCTCGCTGTCCCGCCCATCTCCACTGACTGCGCCGCTGACAGAGAAAGCCGAGTGTACTTCGGCTAGACTCGGCTCTGCTCACAGTCAGGGGCAGGACTGCGAGAGGGGCCGAGACTAGCCGAAGTACACTCGGCTTTCTCTATGTCAGCGGCGCAGTCAGAGATGGGCGGGACTGCGAGAGGAGCCGAGTAAAGCCGAGTGTACTTCGGCTTCGCTCGCTCGTTTCAGCAGGGGAATCGGCGGAGTATCGGCGTATAACACGCACCCACGATTTTCCCCTGATTTTAAGGGGAAAAAGTGCGTGTTATACGCGGATAAATATGGTAAATCGAAAATTAGACCTGCGTGGTTAAACCGTAATGTGAGTAGCCTCATCAAGGAAAAAAGTATGGTCTTTAAAAAATATAAAAAGGGAATGGATCACCACCAGCATTCCTGCACTACAAGGAATGCAATAATAAATGTAAAATCACAGCTAAAAAAGATTACGAAAGACACATAGCGGAAGAAAGTAAAAATAACCCCAAATATTTTTTTGGATATATTAACAGTAAAAAGACAAAATCGGAGCAAATTGCACACTTAAAAGAGGAGGATCCTTACAGATGACACAAAGAAGGCAACTGTACTAAATGCCTTCTTCTCCACAGTTTTTACACAGGAAAAAGAAGGGTTTACCGACAGCGCCTGTAGTGTTAGCGACACAACACGTGACACAACACGTGACAAGTGGCTAACAGAGGTCGGAGTCAACGAAAGACTCAATAAACTTAACACAAATAAATCACCAGGACCAGATGGCTCCCACGAGTCCTCAAGAACTCAGTAAAGTTATAGCCAGGCCACTGTTCCTAATCTTTGTGGACAGCATAATGACAGTATTGGTACCAGCTGATTGGAGAAAAGCCAACGTGGTACAAATATTCAAAAAAGGGCAGAGACATATTCCTGGGAATTATAGGCCAGTCAGCCTAACATCAATAGTGGGTAAATTATTGGAGGGGATGATTAGGGATTATATCCAAAGTTTTACTGAGGAGGAGAATATAATTAGTGATAATCAGCATGGGATTACAAGAGGATGTTCCTTGCAGACCAATCTGCTAACATTCTACGAGGAAGTGAGCAGCCATCTAGATATGGGGAGGTCTGTGGATGTGGTGTATTGTGACTTTGCAAAAGCATTTGATACAGTCCCCCATAAACCCTTAATTTACAAGCTGAGGTCCGCAGTCTTGGACCATAGGGTTTGTGCTTGGGTAAAAAACTGGTTACAGGGACAGGTCCCAAAGGGTTGTGGTAAATAACATGTACTCAGACTGGTCTGGAGTGGTGAGTGGGGTACCCCAAGGTTCTGTCTTGGGACCAATTCTATTCAACATATTCATAAATGATATAGAGTATGGGATAACTAGTTCAGTCTTAGTCTTTGTGGGTGACAGAAATTTTGCAGAAAGACCTGAACATAATAAAAGAGTGGGCAGACAAATGGCAAATGAGGTTTAATGTGGAGAAATGTAAAGTAATGAACTTGGGGTCAAAAAAATGAAAAAGTATTCACTAGGTGGAGAACAGCTGGGAGAATCAAGGATGGAGAAGGATCTAGGGGTACTAATAGCTGCTACCAAAGCAGGCAGAATATTAGCATGCATAAAACTGGAGATATACTCCAGGGACAAAACTATAATTCTGCCACTCTATAAAGCTCGGGTCAGACCTCATCTAGCATTTTCCATTCAGTTCTGGCCACCAGTCCTCAGTAGGGATGTGCTGGAGCTAGAGAGAGTCCAAAGAAGGGCAACAAAACTTATAAGGGGACTGCAGGACCTTATATATAAGGAACGGCGACAAAAAATAGGATTTTTATAACAGCTTACCTGTAAAATCCTTTTCTTGGAGTACATCACGGGACACAGAGCGACATAGTCATTACTAATGGGTTATATAGATACCTTCAGGTGCTGGCACTGGCAACTTCCAAAACCGGAAGTACCCTCCCCTATATAAGCCCCTCCCATCCGGGAGCACCTCAGTTTTGTAGCAAAGCAATAAGTGCCCCTAAAGAGGGGTGGGAGCTCTGTGTCCCGTGATGTACTCCAAGAAAAGGATTTTACAGGTAAGCTGTTATAAAAATCCTATTTTCTTTCTCGTACATCACGGGACACAGAGCGACATAGTCATTACTAATGGGATGTCCTAAAGCAATGCCCAATGAGGGGGGGGGGATACACCATACATAAGCTGAGCGCTATCAGACATGAGGATCTTTTGCGGCCTGCAACACACTGCGCCCAAAGGCGACATCCTCCTGACTTCTAACGTCCACCTGGTAGAACCTAGTAAACGTGTGTACTGAAGACCATGTTGCGGCCTTACAGATTTGAGCCAGGGAGGCCTGGTGATGCACTGCCCATGAAGTTCCAACTGCTCTCGTGGAGTGCGCTCTAACTTTGAACGGAGGCGGTCTCCTTCTCAAGCCATAGGCTTGCATTATGACCTGTCGAATCCACTTGGCTAAAGTAGATTTTGACGCTGCCTGACCCTTTCTGGGGCCTTCCGGCAGAATAAACAAAGTATCCGTTCTGCGAATCTGAGCAGTGGCTTTTAGATAAGCTTTGACTGCTCTTACTACATCCAAAGAATGCGATAACTTTTCCTCTACCGAAGTAGGTTTGGGGGAAAAAAGAAGGAAGAACCACATCTTGGTTCAAATGAAACCTCGATACCACCTTAGGAAGAAGGCTGGATGAGGACGTAATACTACTCTGTCCTTATGGATAACCAGATATGGCTCTTTACAGGACATAGCTGCTAATTCCGACACTCTTTTAGCCGAACAAATGGCTACTAGAAAAAACAATTTCCTAGTGAGAAGAACCAAAGAAATGTGCTGTAATGGTTCAAATGGTTGTTTCTGTAGAACCGACAGAACCAGGTTTAGATCCCATAGACATATGGGAATATTAACCGGAGGGCTAATACGCATCACTCCTTATCTAAAGGCTTTGACTAGTGAATGCGAAGCCAAGGGCCTTTGAAAAAATATTGACAAGGCCGAAAACTGACCTTTGATAGTACTCAAGGCAAGCTTCCTATCTACAGCCCACTGTAGGAAGTCCAGACTCCTACCTATTACGTACTTATGTGGATGCCATTTCTTGGCCTCACACCACGCGATGTACGCCTTCCAGATTCTATAGTAGATCTGCCTGGATACCGGCTTCCTGGCATTGATCATGGTAGATACCACAGGATTAGAGAGCCCTCTCTTTTTTAGAATGTGGGCTTCAATAGCCAGGCCGTCAAACCTAGGGCTGGTAAGGAAGGGTGGTATATCGGTCCTTGCGAAAGCAGGTCCGGACGACGTGGGAGAGTCCAAGGACTCCCCACTGACATTTTACAATCTCCGCGTACCATGCTCTTCGGGGCCACGCTGGAGCCACCAGAATCACTGGTTTCTTTTCTACCCTGATTCTGCGGAGTAATCGAGGTAACAATTGTGGCGGTGGGAATGCATATATCAGCTTGAACTGATCCCAAGGGAACACTAGGGCATCCGAGCCGCAAGCTAGGGGATCCCTTGTCCGAGAGACAAACCTGTCCACCTTTGCGTTGAATCTGGATGCTAGAAGATCTACATCCGGTGTTCCCCACCGCTGACATATTGTCCAGAAAACCTTGGGGTGAAGGGACCATTCCCCTGGGCATAATTGTTGGCGACTTAGAAAGTCCGCCTTCCAATTCTCCACTCCTGGAATGAATACCGCGGATATGGCTGGGACATATCTTTCTGCCCATTTCAGGATGTAATTTACTTCCCTCTGGGCTGCACGACTCCTGGTGCCCCCCTGATGATTGATATATGCCACTGCTGTGGCATTGTCTGACTGAATTCTGACAGGGGACCCTTGGAGTTTGGATGTCCATGCTACTAGGGCATACCGGGCTGCTCGTATCTCTAAGAGATTGATGGGCAGGGCCTTTTCTGCATCCGACCATCTGCCCTGGAGAGACCATTGCTCCAGTACTGCTCCCCAGCCTATAAGGCTGGCATCTGTAGTGACCACCTTCCAAGAAATCGGACTGAAGGATTTCCCTTTTTCCAGATTCTGGGGAACCAACCACCAACGGAGGCTCTTGCGAACGGAAGGGGACAAGGACATTGTAAGTCTAGGGCCTGAACTTTTTTTGTTCCAGGCTGACAGTATGGCCCCTTGCAAATTCCTTGAATGGAATTGACCGTAGGGTACTGCTTCGAATGATGCCACCATTTTTCCCAGCAGCCTCATGCACAGGCGTATGGACGGCTGTCTTTTTTGTACCCACTAAGTGGATCAACTCTTTCAAAGACAACACCTTTCCTCGAGGCAAGAATATTTTTCTCTGGCCTGAATCCAACCTTAGCCCCAAGTATTCCAGACTTTTGACTGGTTTTTAGGGCTGACTTGTCTCGGTTGATAATCGAACCGTGAGATTCCAGATACTTGATTGTCTTGTGAACGACCACGTCTAGCAACAAGTCATCTAGATATGCCATTATCATTACACCTTGTGTTCTTAGATTGGCCAATAAAGGGCCAGAATTTTTGTAAACACTCGTGGTGCTGTGGCCAGACCGAAGGGTAAGGCTCTGAACTGAAAATGGCGCCCTTCTACTGCAAAGCGTAGAAATTTTTGGTGGACTGGAAAGATGGGAATGTGCAAATAAGCATCTTTGATGTCGATCGCGGCTAACCAATCCTCCCCTTGTAGGGCAGTGGCCACCGATCGGATCGACTCCATCGGAAAGTCCTGATATACAGGAATTTGTCTAGCCCTTTTAGAATTAATATGGGCCTCCCGTCCCCGTTTGCTTCGGGACTGTAAAGAGGTTTGAGTAAAACCCGAACCCTCATTCTTCCAGGGGAACCTCCATAATTACTCCTTGGAGCAATAGTTGTTCTAGTGCCAACAGGAGGGACTCTCTCTTCCGGGGATCCCTTGGCACGTTTGACCTCAAAAATGGGAAGGAGGAGAGTCTTTTAACTCCAAACTGTATCCCAAACATACTGCGGAGAGCACCTATCTGTTTTGATCGTGTCCCGCCAGGTCTCTTGCGAACACCTGGAGTCCTCCCCCCACCCGACTGAGTGGGGGCAACCCTTCAATGAATTTAACTTTGGGGGAGGTTTTGTACCTCCCCTGACCCAGGGTTTCTCATTACCCTGCGATTGTCCCTGTTTTTTACCCCCGGGAATTGACCGAGGAGGCCGTCGGAACTGTTACACAGCCGATGCCCCAGGGACTGGAGAAACAGGCCTCTTAAAGAGGGACCTCTAACTCTGCAGGCCTCTTAAAGAGGGACCTCTAACTCTGTTTTTAACCGGCAAGAGCGTATTTTTACCGCTGGAAATTTTCTGGATATATTTGTCCAGGTTTTCCCTGAATAAGCGTTCACCATGAAATGGGACGCTAACCAGCCATTCTTTACAGGGAGCTTCAGCAGACCAGTTTTTTAGCCATAGAAGCCTACGCATATGTACTATAGACAGCGTAAGGCGGGAGGCCTGATGGATTGAATCCTTTATGGCGTCAACCGCAAAGCCTAAGGCTCTAGGTAGATCAGCTAGGGCAAGGGCCTGCTGATCTGTCAAGTCCCTCAAGACCTGTTTCAACTGATCCTTCACTGCTTAGCAGACCCCACTGCTGGTTGTGTCACCAAGCTTGCTGTAGAAAGAAGCAGACTTTCATAAGGACTCCAATCTTTTATCTATTGGGTTCTTGAACATTTGCACATTATCCACTGGACATGTCAGTGATTTATACACACAAGAGATGGCTGCGTCCACTGTAGGGACCTTCCATTTTTTGATGAACTTATCCTCCATGGGATAGACCACCGGAAATCTCTTGGGGGAATAAATATTTTCTCAGGATGTTCCCAATCCTGGTAAATGAGCCCTTTCAGTAAAGGGTGAAGTGGAAAAGAACAGACAGTCTGGGGGCTTCTAGCGACCCCAACGAGGATACAGTAGTGGTTGATGGTTCCGCAAGGTGCATTTTTAAATGCTGATCGGACCATGTTAGTCAGAGACTGAACCCATAATCTTTCAGCTTGAGATGCTGAGAAAAGGTTCCCCCACTGTTGATTCCTCTATAACAGAATCAACCTCATCCTGATCCCCTTCAGGCAGGTCGATCCCTGTATGGGACTGTTGCTCTGCTAACAGGCACTCTGAAGGAGGAGACGGAGATCGGGCGTGCTTTCCCTGACAGGGAGGCAGCGATCAATGTTGACAATCTCTCTCTAATCCTCCCAGAGCTGAGGAAAAAACCTCCTCTGTTACATACACAGGAGCAGGTGAACTGAGGACAGCCACAGTACCAAGTACCCCTGCGGGGTCTCTACGGTCACTTACCTCTGAACTTCAGGGGAGACTGGTGCAGCAGAAGCATGCCCAAGATCCTCAGAGCCCGATGAGACCCCCTTCGCTTCCTGGAAGATTCAGTTCCGGAGCTTCTGGACGGCATATTCCTAAGCCTAAAGCTGAGGTATTCCAGCCGTAATACACCACTTTTACTGAGAATAGTCTAGCACAATTGCTGCTATATAACAGTTGGTGTCTACTAAAGTGACTTTCTAGGGGATGCCTGCATCAACCGCCTCTGTGTGCCTTTATACTGTTGCTAGCTCTGTCTGTGCACTTCAATAGCCAGCTATGATTGTGCTTTAAAACACGCTGGACGCCCGCACATGCGCAGTAGCGCCGCGGCGCACACCGAGCGTCATCCACCCGCTCCGCCCCTTTTTCCAGATCGCCTCTATATATAAAGGCGCGTGCACGCGCACGCGCGCGGGCACGTGCGCCTTCGGCGCCTTTTTTGAAAAAAAATAAGGAGCTAGATGGGAGCCAGGGTCCCTGCCGCAGGGCCCGGGAATGGATGAGCGCAGCAACAGGGCAGAGGAGACAGCTTCCCAGCAGAGAACTTACCACCTGCCTGGATTTGATTTTGGAAGAAAAAAATCCACATTACAAGAAAAAGAACCATAGCGGCCTCTAGTGTCTAACACAGGTACCGCGGTCTTACATTTTTTTTTTTCTTGCCTACTATTAAAATTTTTACATTTTCTCAGTAGTAACAGGCATACACAGAATATTAGCGGGAATACCTTAGGTAACAGGCAGAAAGACAAAATAGGCTTGGGGTTCCCTCAATAGAACCAAGTTCCCGAGGGCCCCCACTTACCTTTTCCTCGCCGCAGGACTCTGTTTGGTCCACAGAAGCCCAAACTTCACCTATCACGGCAGGCATTGTAATCAAACCTTCAGGGACCAGGTTCCCAAGGATTCCACTCCCCTGGACCTGTATAGCACCCTGCACAGAAAACATCTTGGTCGTGGGTATGACCAGAGCTCTGGATCCCAGGGTCCAGCCCTCCTAAGAGAGGCATTACAGGCAAAACCTTGCTCTTCTCTTGCAAGGCCCGGGTACCGACCGTTTAGCTATGAAGCTTTTTTGGTCGGATCCGGAATAGCTTACTGAGGCCCAAAAGAACCTGTACGCAAGCTCAGTGAAAAACACATGTTACTTCTTGGCCGACACCTTAGACACTGGCAAAAAACTGAGGTGCTCCCGGATGGGAGGGGCTTATATAGGGGAGGGTACTTCCGGTTTTGGAAGTTGCCAGTGCCAGCACCTGAAGGTATCTATATAACCCATTAGTAATGACTATGTCGCTCTGTGTCCCGTGATGTACGAGAAAGAAACACTAAATTAATTCTCTCTGGAGAAAAGACGCTTGAGAGGGGACATGATAGCAATCTACAAATACTGTATCTCAATGGGGATCGTAGCATAGGAAATAAACTATTCAGTCCTAGAGAGTGTAAGAGGACAGGGGGCCACACAATGAGACTGGAGGAGAAGCGGTTTAATCTTAAACTGTGTAGGGGGTTCTTCACTGTTAGGGCAATAAGGATGTGGAACTCTCCCACAATTGGAGGTGGATGCAGGGAGTATGGATATGTTTAAAGACTATTAGATATACATCTTAAAAGGACACAACATACAGGGATATAAGAAAACAGCATAGACACTGATACATGCACCTACACAGGTTGAACTGGATGGACTATTGCCTTTTTTCAGCCTTACCGACTATGTAACTATGGATTGTCTACGACCTTATTTAAAGTGGTTGTAAACTCTATAAATTTTAGCTCATTGTAATCGTCATTGCTAATGCTATTGATCACTGCCTGTGACAGTTGACTTACTTGTATAATCTTGTGACAATCCGTCCTGCAATCTTTTATGATGTCACGGGCGCATGCTCAGTTCAGTGTTTGATTCCCGGTGTAAGAGAAGTCCGGTTAACAGACGCGCGCACACCGGTGTGTGCACAAGGAATAACATGTATTGGCGCATGCGTGAGCGTGCACGGGCGCAAGCAGGCGCACGTGCACGAACTGGCACCAGTCTATTTAAACTGAGCAATGACACATACACATTGCTGAGTGGTCAGCTTGTTCCTGTTAACCATGATCTGTTCTAGTTACCTGTGTTTGTCCCGGCTTCACCTGTACCTTCTCTTGAACTTCCGCCTGCAGACCTGTGACCTCAGCTTGTGTTTGACTCTGCTCCTGTACCTCGCTGCCCAACTGTGTACCGAACCCAGCCAGTATCCTGTCTTCGCTTCTGCCTCACATTCCTGTACCTGCTCTGCCCGGCTGTTAATGACCCCCTGGCTTATGTTCCAGCAATGCTTCCGCCTGCTGATCCAGCGACACAGATTTCCAATTCTCAGTGCCTGTCCGGTGATCTTCAGCCATCAGGTTCCTGCCAAGGCCCAGCCGGCACCACCCTCTACATCGGCCTTTGTGCCACTCTGTGTCCTTGACTCCCTGTCATCTCTACCAGGTACGTGACGCACAGCAAACTATGCATGCCGTTTTTGGAACAGCATGCCAGGTCTGTCATTTCCCCTGGAAACGGCACAGCTAGGAAGGATCGCGATACTCTGCATTCCACAGCTTCCTGGTTCTCCCCCCTTGTGACTGAGACGTCACACAGGGGGGAGTGAACCAGTGTATCTCAGTTCATACGAGAAAGCATCTGCAGCTGTTATACTGAGAGGAAGGGCAGAAATGACGTGCACATCAGAGACAGGAATCCATACCTAAGATGGTGCAGCTGAAAACCCGGAAGAGGGTACCATTTATAAAACTTCAAAAAGGTAATTGCAAAGCGGCTTTTGCTAAGATTAAAATGTGCAAGGCATGTTAATACTTTGTTCTATAATAATATTTAAAAAAAAAAAAGCAGAGTTTACTGCCCCTTTAAAATAGAACTATAGGTAAAACCGTTTTTTTTTTTTTCCCGATAAAGTAAGGGAGGGTTAAAAACCCTGTAAGGTTTATTTTTGCCATCGGTGTCCCATTGGGGAGATTTACCATCACTTCATGTCCCGTAGCCAAACAGGAAGTGAGAGGAAATCCCTGCCAATTAGTGGAATTTCTTGGAGACCACAGGACTAGTGTCCCCATTGGAAGATTTTCCCCATTACTTTTCTGGGGACAACCCAAAAATGTGTGATTTTCTTTAACTTTCAAAGATAGTGGCAAACAGAACAAATAGGGGTCTTTCCAGCATTGGAGGATGCCCTTTGGGTTGCAGAATGCTTTGGCCACATTTCAACAGGCTATGAATAAGACCCTTCGACCCCATCAAGCTTATGCTGGATATGACGAATAGGGCTCACAGGGACAATGTGCCTACGCACATGCATGCGTCTTCCCTGACAATAAGGAAACCTTGGTTCGTTGAGCCCATCCCACTAGTTAGGATTTGGACTTATGTTTACCAAAGGTTCAGGATATTAGATTCTATTTGGAAAGCTGGGTTTACAGCCAATCCAACATAATGTACCATTGGGCTAGAGGTATAATAAAGCCCCAGGTAAACATAGTTGAGGTAATTTAAAGTTGGCCACACCCAAACAAAAAGCAGGTCTGAGAATTTTTAGGAATGACTATTATCAGTGCTTTATTCCCCATTTTGACAAAAGGGAAGGAGTGTCATGATCAAATTGACCCCTGAAGCAGAATCAGCTTTTGAGCCCTTAAAAACAGGTCTTATGTATTCAGACAGTGTTGTAATCACCAGACTTTTCAAGGGACTTTTTGGTCCAGACTGATGACTCAGATGTTGGGTTAGGAGCTGTATTGTCTCAAGGTTTTCAAGGGGGAAGAACACCCCATCATTTACCTCAGCCAGAAATTTAAACCCCATGAAGTAAATTATCCCACCACTGAAAAAGTGTTTAGCCATAAAATGAGCTTTAAATTCTCTTCCATACTATCTCTTGGGTAGACATTTTGAGCTGCCAACAGATAATGCTCCATTAAACTGGATGGCACAAAACAAGACCAATAGAAGGCAAAAATAATGGGCAGAAATCAGCATTTGCTTCAATATATTTCTTATGGCACCAACATCCCTGAAGTAAATAATCCAAAAATGTGCAAGATATGGGATTTTAACGGTGCTATATATATGAGAATACTCAACAAAAAATGTTGTATGAAATACAGAAAAATTTATTAAATTACAATTGAAAAAAAAACAACTGATAAATACATATCACAATATAAGTCATAGGCATACACCTAATACCCAATATTGACAGTAATGGATAGTATTCAGTTTGTGATGGCATCCATTTATCGACAGTTTCGCCTATAAGGCTTCTTCAGGATTGGACGCAGAAAGCATTCAATTAGAAATACAAAGGTTTTTCCAACTTTAGGTGAAAGAGAGAGACAAGAAGAAAAACAGTCAATTACAACATTACACTCAAAATAAACCGCACTCAATGATAAGGCATATATGCACAATAAATGCCGAACATGCAGCTGGAAAAATAAATTCTCCCTACCTCCATGATTCACGGAAGTGCATGCAGCGGAGAACAAGTACTCTCTTCCTCTCTCCAGATGCCCGTGCTCCATTGAATTGTAACCACGTATCCCGTAAGGGAGGATGAATATCTAAATGTACACTATTTCTAAAGGAGCCTGAAATATATATAAAAAATAATAATAATAAAAGTGCACATCTGAGGGAGCTGTACATGTTCAGATACAGGCTTGTATAGACTGACTGCACTCACCTCCCTCCTATATTCTTATGAAAAAACAGCAGTATGGGAGCCCATAGGGACGAACGGACACTGTATGGATATCGACTTCAGAATGATTTTGCTTCCAAGCTATTCTGAAAAAGTATAAAGCACAAAGGCAACCCTTCAATAACATGCATATTACCCGTGTGTAGCCGGAGAGAAATGGACAAAAACGCAGGGAAGGATAAACCAAAAAGGGAATGGACAAAGAACCAAAAACCGCAAAGGGGGATAAACATCATCCTCACCCAAGGAAGGGGATCCCAGAAGTCTTGGGCCAAAGCCCCACCTGGGGTTCCTTAGTGTCTTGACCAGCAAAGAGCATACAAAAATGAATGTCTGAATTTACACATGAATCTCAAAGGAAATAAAGAGTGCCCCTGTAGAGGTAAACAGAATCAATAAATCTATCAAACAGTACATCTTGTGTGATATTGCACACAGAGAAGGGAATAGCGCTCTGTAATGGATGTCCTGTCCAACATGGGCTCCCAAACTGGTCCCAACATAGCGTATGCCATGTGGGATTTGTATTCCTCCCTCGAAGCGCCTAAAGTTGGAAAAACCTTTGTATTTCTAATTGAATGCTTTCGATAAATGGACACCATCACAAACTGAATATTATCCATTACTGTCAATATTGGGTATAATGCGGCGTACACACGATCGTTTTTCATGCCATTTTTTAAACCGACGTTTTTCGCGTAGTTTTTTTCATGTTTCCTCTCAAGCCTGTCTTGCGTACACACGATCATTTTAAAAAACGTTCAAGCAAAGCGCAGTGACGTACAACACGTACGACGGCACTATAAAGGGGAAGTTCCGTTCGGATGGCGCCACCCTTCGTGTTAGTAAAGTTTGTTGAGCGACGATTCACGCTTTTCAGCCTCGTGCTTTTCAGTCCGTTACAGCGTGACGAATGTGCTATCTCCATTACGAACGCTAGTTTTACCATAACGAGTGCTCCCGTCTCATACTTGATTCTGAGCATGCGCGGTTTTTTTCACCTCGTAAAAGCATACACACTATCGTTTTTCACGTCGTTAAAAAAAACGACATGAAAAACGACGTGAAAAAATAGAGCATGTTCAAAATTTTTAATGCCCGTTTTTCACGTCGTTAAAAATGCTCTGGAGCATACACACGATCGGTTTTAATGCCCATTTTTAAAAATGGCATTTTTAACGGCATGAAAAACGATCGTGTGTATGGGGCATTAGGTGTATGCCTATGACTTATATTGTGATATGTATTTATCAGTTTTTTAACAATTTATTTTTTGTCATTTAATAAATGTTTCTGTATTTTTTTTTTCACTTAAGTTTTTTATTTTCATCAGCAAAAAGTAATTACAGAATCATAAATATGAAAGATGATTACAATTGACTTCACATAAATCTCGTGTATTATTACCATAGAAACTTGGACAAATTATCACCTTAAAAACCATTACTGACAGTATTTAAACAAAAAGTATTAATGCCTAGCCTCATCTTGGTTGTGTATATAATCAAGTAATCTTATAAACTAATAATAACTTACATTAAGAAAATCTAGTTCCCACAAGAATAAACCGAAAATATGAGGGACTCCTACTCCCCTCCCCAGCCACCCCTAACGGGAACACACTGTGACTAGGAAGGAGAGGGCACCCCCCGCCCGGCCTTTGTATCTCCACCAACAATCGTCGGTGGAGACGAGTAGAGAGATATACCGTATATACTCGAGTATAAGCCGACCCGAATATAAGCCGAGGCACCTAATTTTACCACAAAAACTGGGAAAACGTATTGACTCGAGTATAAGCCTAGGGTGTGCCTCACTTTGCCTCACTGTGTCCATGCCTCACTGTGTCCATGACTAGACTGACGTTTAACATGGGAGTCTATGGAAGGGGTGCCCGGCTTTGAAAAATCAGTGCTCCCCGACTGTAGGTCCCCCGGACAAGAAACTTTGCAAACCTGTGGGGTCCAGAGGACCTACTACCGGGCAGTACTGGGTCCCCAAATTCACCAGAGAAATTACCGTTTAACATGGGAGTCTATGGAAGGGGTGCCCGGGTTTAAAAAATCAGTGCTCCCCGACCGTAGGTCCCCCGGACAAGAAACTTTGCACACTCAGAGGAGGAGGGGCTACATGTGTGCCAAGTTTGGGGTCCAGGGGACCTACGGTCAGCCAGTACCGGCTCCCCAAAGTCCGGGAGATCAGGCGCAAAAAGGTGACTCGAGTATAAGCCGAGGGGGGCACTTTCTGCACAAAAAATTGTGCTCAAAAACTCGGCTTATACTCGAGTATATACGGTAATAGAAATTTGTCATTTGTACATGCAAAAACCAATACTTGACCTTAGTATGAAAACTAAGAATTGTTCTTAGACTGTTAGAGCCAAGTTTAACAGTTTAAGCCTCTAACAAAAAGAAAGAATCTGAACCTGAAACTGTTATGTTTTATCCGATGAAATAAAACAATAAACATATTATAAATAATAAAAGTCCATACCGAAAGAGAAAAGTATAGGATAAAAAAAAGAAGAGAAAGAAAAGGAGGAGAGAGATAAGAAGAGAGAAAAAACAAAACAAAAAAAAAAAACAAGATATGAAATGAATAGATTATAGAATGCCTACAATCCAAATATACATTCCAAAGATCAGCGATTGGTGTTGACAACCGAGTTATGAGACAAAGAGATTCCCATAAATCGCGCCCAAGGTTCCCATATAGCTTCAAAATTAGAGGTCTCGTCTAACAAGAAGCTAACAAGTTTTTCTTGTTCCATAACCCAAGAAACTTTTCGTTTCATGGATAATATAGATACCGAAGGTTTCTTCCATGCCTTTGCAATAGTTAGTTTTGCTCCCGTTAAAATAAACAAAATTAGTTTACGAGTGACTTTAGGAATATGAGGTAAATGCCCATTAAGCAAAGCAATTGTGGGCGATTGATGTATCGGGCAACCTGTGACATTGCGTAAAATGTGAAATACCTTATTCCAAAATCCACAAACTCTTGGGCATTCCCACCATATGTGGATTATAGAACCCAGTCCCTGACACCCCCTAAAACAAAGAGGTGAAACAGAGGGGTACATAACTGCCAATCTCGTGGGAACTAGATACCATCTTGTAAAAAGTTTTATATTAGCCTCTATGAGTGAGGTGTTGTAGAAGCCTGAAGTCGAGCGAGAGTAGCTAGCATGCCAATCCACAATATTTCTATCAATTAGGAGTTCCTTCTCCCAAGCTAACATGTATGGTAGTTTCACCAAATTGGATGCCAGTGACTTGTAGATCACAGAGATCCTCCCCCCCCTTCGCTCCACGGCCCGCCCACACCAAGTTTCATAATCAGTAAAGTCTCGGGATGAATATCCAGATTTACACTTAGAATGAATTAAATTAGCGATTTGAAAAAATCTCGATTTTCGGATAAAGGGAGATCTAATTTGTTCATAAAATATTCAATAGGTAAAGGGCTTGTAGAGGAAAAAAAATTACCAATGCGGTACAACCCCTTGTCATACCACCATTTAAAGTTTTGAAGGTCCAAACCTTGATTAAAAAAGGGGTTTTGGAACAACGGGGTCAAAGGTTGAGCTTTAGAGACCAGCGAGGGAAGTTTCCGAAGTGAATCCCATAAAGAGAAGGATTGTGAGAGAGATGGTGATAAGATGGGAGGTCTATTTTTGGGAGGGCACCATAACAAGTGTATTAGTGATGAGGATGGAACAGCTTGATTTTCAATTGATATCCAATCAGGAAGTTCTGTGTTAAAAAATAAGACAGAAAGTTGTGCCAGTCGTGCTGCTTGGAAGTACCATAAGAGATTTGGTAGGCCTAATCCACCCTGTTTGGGAAGGTTAAATAGGCATCGGTTTGAGAGTCGTGGACCTTTATTGTTCCAAATGAATTTAGTGAGCTTACTTTGAAAAGATTTCAAATGATCTCTTTTGATTGGAATAGGAAGTGAACAAAATAAATATAAAAGCCTGGGCAAAAGGGTCATCTTGACTGAGTTAATCCTGCCAACCCAAGAAATACTGTGCGACTCCCAGTCACGAAGATCGAGTTCAAGTTTCTTGTACCTAGGAGGGTAATTAGCTTGATATAGATTTTCAAATTTAGAGGTAAGATTGATTCCTAAGTATTTAATGGAAGAGCTGCTCCACTTGAATTGGTATGCCATCTGTAAATCAGACACTATAGAATCTGGGAGAGACACGTTAAGAGCTTGAGATTTAGACATATTAACTCTGAGACCTGAAAGAGTCGAAAACGTATTAAGCAATGAGCAAATCTCCGGTAAAGAGGACCGTGGAGAAGTGACAAACAGTAAAAGGTCGTCTGCGAATAAAGCACATTTATGGGTATCTTGACCACATTGTACCCCCCCGATATTTGGATTACTACGAATGGCAATGGCTAAAGATTCGATCATAATAGCGAATATCAAGGGGGATAGGGGGCAACCTTGACGTGTACCTCTTCCAATCTGAATTGGGTCGGAAAAAATTCCTTGCATTCTGATTCTAGCCTTAGGATTGGAATAAAGGGCTTCTAAAATTCCTAACATATTCTGTCCAAATCCCCAGCGTTTAAGTACAGCTAATAGATATGTTCATGACACCGAATCGAATGCCTTCTGGAGGTCCAGTGACAGTAACATACCTTCCTGTTTATGACCACCCTCCCAATTAGATTGTAGGATTGATACTAGGTCAACCGCTCTTCGCACCTGATCAGGACCTTGCCTACCGGGTATAAAACCGACCTGATCTTTGTGAATATAAGATCCTATAAAAGAAGCCAGTCTGTTCGCTAATATCTTGGTCAATATTTTGAGATCATTATTGATTAAGGAGATTGGTCTGTAGTTTTCAATTTGACTAGTATCTTTATCCGGTTTTGGGATCACAGAAATATAAGCCATATTTAGTTGATTATCTATCGGGGAACCTTTAGTCATAAAATTAAAAAGTGTAGTTAGGTAAGAAGTTAGGATATCTGAAATTTTTTTGTAATATGGTGTGGAGAAACCATCAGGTCCAGGAGCTGATCCCCTCTTTAAAGCTTTTATGATATCTGAAACCTCTTCATTTGAAATAGGAGCATCCAATTCTTCTCTATGAGTATCTGTTAATTTCGGAATATGTAATTTATCTAAGAATTCCTCTAACTCAGTAGAGGCAGAGAGATTTTCAGCCATATATAACTAATAAAAATCCTGGAATGCCTTAATAATATGTTGTGAATTCAAAGTAAAAGAGCCATCTGCCTGTTTAATCTTTGGGAGAGCTTGTGAACGGAATCTAGGTGAAAGTTTACGTGCCAACATAGGACCCAACTTGTCTCTCATCTGGTAAAATTTCGCCCCAGACCATTTAATAGGTTTTTCAGCTTTCATCGTAAGAGCCAAGTTAAGAGCTACTCGTGCTGCATCCAATGTGGTTATAGGAACACTAGAAGGACTTTTCTTATGTTTCTTGCACAAGTCAGCGAATTCTTTCTCCAATCTCTCAAACTCAACCACCCTCTCTCTCTTCTTCCTGGCCGCTATTTGAATTAACTTGCCTCTAATAGTCACCTTATGAGCTGCCCATAAAGTTTCTGAAGAGACATCCCCTCCATCATTAAAGTGGAAATAATCCTTCAATGCTTCCTGAATTTCCGCCACTACTACGGGGTCCTTCAATAAAGACTGGTTGAGAGTCCAGTGTGAAGCCCGTGTACCGGGGAAATCCCTTCTAATAGCCAAAAGAATCATCGTATGGTCTGACCAAGCAGCTTCCACTATAGAGGAAGAAAGAGCTAGTGGAATATGGTGCGTGGAGATCCAAATGTGATCAATACGGGAATAGGACTAGAGTAGTGCGGATTAGAGTAGTGTGTAAAATCTCGTTTTCAATCTGGATTGAAAGATTAATCGAGCAATCTGAACACTTGTTTTATTGGGCCTAACAACTTGTGCTCTTAAGGGTTTGGATTTGTCCAGACTAGAATCAAAAGCGGTGTTAGAATCCCCACCCATAACTATGATCCCCTCCATAGACGGTCCAAGAGACTGAAACAATTGTTTAAAAAACTGTTTTTGTCCTCTGTTAGGAGCGTAGAAAGATATGAAGGTATATAGCTTATTATCGATAGTTCCCTTGACCAATAGGAACCTTCCCTCCTGGTCTCTGAGTTCCAACTTAAGATTGAATTTGCAATTCTTAGAAAATAATATTGGCACTCCCTTGGTCTTATCTTCAGCATTAGACAAGTAAAAAACTGGAAAGTGAGCATGAAGAAACAATGGGGTGTACCGCTGAGGGAAATGGGTCTCTTGTAAGAGCACTACATCAATATGACGGGATCGATAGGCCTGGAGGGCTTTCCTTCTTTTGACGGGGGAATTTAATCCCTGGGTGTTGTGAGACAACACGGAGGGGTAAAGAGTTAGTGTTAGTGCCGGCCATGGAGCAAAAGGGGGAGAGCCCGAGATAACCCACAGCCACCTACCTTTCTCCAGGAGGAACCAAGGGCATATAAGGAAAGATCATTCACTATGTTAGGGGACGATATACATATTATCACTTCACAGGTAAATCTCAATGACATGTAGGCTGAAAAAGAAAAAAAAGTTAGAATGAAAGAAGAAGAAGAAAAAAATATTCAAATAAAAATAATATCAGTTGTAAAACGCAATGTAACGAAAGGCCTAAATGAGGCCCAGAATGGGAGGAGGAGTAAGGCTCCCTCCCCTCATTCAGAACAAAATAAGTAGTATAGCCCATATGTAGGGCTATATACCTACCTCCCAGCATGGTTTACAACCACACTGAACGATAGGTGGAGGCACAATGCCACAGCACCAGCCAGAGACAGCACTCAAACAAACAATGTAATATTAAATGAACGGAACCAAACATTCCTGGATTTCCAATACAATAGCAACTAAGATCAGTTTAACTATTAGAATTTTTAAACAAGAAAAAATAAATAAAAACAACCCCACTATCTATTAACAATTTAGCAACAGGACCATGTGTCAAAAAAGAGTTGCACAGGAAATCCAAAAGTTAGTGTAATGAAATGTGTTTCCTCCTAAGGAACCAACAGGGGGGGGGGAGATGAAATGCAGTAGAGTCATGTAAATCCTCTTCATGGGGGGAGGTTATCCTTTACTCTCTTAATTTTGGAAATCTCCCAAAGTGGCGCAGTCGGGCTCGGAGGCGATTGGCGTTTAGATGACCACTGCGCAGAGGGAGAGGTATCCATGTTTGAATCCAGCGTAATGAGTCTCAAGTCAAGTAACAGGCGTTCTCCTTCTGGGAAATTGTGAAAAACATGTTGCTTCCCATTATACGTAAATTTCAGGGCAAAAGGGAAGGCCCACCGGTATTTAATATCTTTTTTGGTCAGGGCTGCAAGGAGGGGTTTCAAAGATCTCCTCTTTTGGATGGTGTATGGAGATATGTCAGAAAAGATTTGAATAGAAGCACCTTGGAACTGTATCTGATCTTGTTGGTGGGATATTTTCATCACTTCTTCCTTGACAGAAAAAAAGTGGGGTTTTACTATAACGTCCCGTGGAGATCGGTCCTTCCTGAGAGGTCCTAAGGATCTATGCGCTCTATCCAGTTCCAGTTTATTAGCTGGAATCGAAGGGAGCAAATTTTTAATAAAATCTTTCACAGTTGTATGAACATCAGTAATGGATTCAGGCAGTCCTCTGATGCGAAAGTTTTCCCTTCTTGAACGATTCTCGAGGTCATCTATTCTTGCTTGAGCGGTATCAAGCTGATCCTGCAGGAACTGCAAATGATCAGAATTCTGGTTTGTCTTAGTTATAGTAAAATCTAGCTTATGCTCAATATGTTCTATCCTGCTTCCCAGGTTCTGAAAGTCTGCTTTAATTTCTCCTGTGATCCTGTCAGCATTTAAAGCTAACCTTTTGTCCAGCATATCAGAAATCCTGGTAAAAAGTTCAGTCATATTAAAAGACATATCAGGAGCCTGTTCAGGATGTGTATTGGGAGAGCCTATGTGAGGTAAATTCACTTCATGAGGTGGAGGACCCTCAGTTCCCACATAGTTCTCCTTTAGGTTTAATTTAAGTTCAGAAGGTTGTAAGGTAGCAGAGGAGTCTAAGCTCAATGACTGTGCGTTATATGGGAGAGTAGCAGGCTGAATAACTTGCCTTCTAGTTGAGGAGACATCATTAGCAGTCTGTATCTTATTCTGAGGTGCGGAAGCCATCTTGGAATTATCCCGTTTTTCAGAGCGCTTGTATTTCTGTTTCAGCGCTTTTTTATATGCCTTACCTGGCATAGGTAGGTGCCTGGCACTATCCGCTGACTTTCCCTGTGGTTTTAACTGAAGTATAGCTTCTTTTTCCGCCGCTATTAGCGCTGTTTAGCTGGCGCTGAGCGGAGCTCCGGTCCTAAGCCTCCATCACAGGAGCCCCTGCGCATGCGCCTCCATGTTTCTGTATTTTATAAAACATTTTTTGTTGAGTATTCTCATATACATAGCACCGTTAAAATCCCATATCTTGCACATTTATTGATTAAGACCAATAGAAGGGTGAATAGGTGGTTCTTGGCCCTTTCAGAATTTAGCTTTACATTGAAACACTGCCCTGGTGTTATGATGGGGAATGCAGATGCCTTGGCGCAAGTTCATGCATGTCTGGCAACTTGTGTTCTGTTGGAAAGCAACATGGCTTAACATCATATTTCTGGAGGTTAACTTCCTAGGTTGGAATGTATCAAGTTGCACATCACAGCTTTGTAGAACAAAAGCTTGGCTCCTGCCCACCTGGTGTGATAAGATTGTAATGCGTGATTACAGGCTTCAAAGAGAACAAGGGCTAGCTTACACTGAAGACGACCCAGGCGATGATCCAGGGATGAATACTGTCCCTAGAGGCCAATACAGCAGGACGAACAGAAATATGATATATTAAAAGACTGCCTCTTGGAAATATCTCATAGGACAGGAGGCTTGTGGGGTGTGGTTACAAGGGGGTCTGAATGCAGGGTAAAAATGCACACAGAAGGCAAATCGTCCCTTTTTGGCTCCTGGCTTGCTTGCCTGATGGCTCTCTGAGCTTCATGGCTCTCTCTTACCATTCTGAGCCCAGCTAACGAGACAATACCTAGAGCAGTGTTTCTCAACTCCAGTCCTCAAGGCGCACCAACAGGTCATGTTTTTGGGATTTCCTGCAGATAAAACAGCTGTGATAATTACTAAGGCAGTGAAACTGCTCAAATCACCTTTGAAAATCAATGGAAATCCCAAAAACATGACCTGTTGGTGCGCCTTGAGGACTGGAGTTGAGAAACACTGACCTAGAGGACGGCCTTGCAATAAGTATCTTTGATGTACTTTTATATGCTCTATAATATTTTCCTTTAGTGTTTTCATGTTAACATTTTCCTATTTTCTTGGGAAATAAATAAGACATTGTTTTACCAAGCAGTAGGTTTGTTTTCATAGCTAACCTTATATCATTGTGCTTATCAACAGTAACAATATCAGAGTTTTAATGGACTAGCCAACTATAGGAATGGACGAGTTAATACATATATGCAATAAAAAGAGGGAGTCAGAAATCACCATCGGATAATATTTATTTTTAACATTTTATTTCATGTTCCAACCCTAGATAGGGGGTATGTGCCAGGAAGCCAGGAAAAACTATGGGTTGTGTCCATGATCGGCGATATATTTGTCCCAGATTTATGCTGTACACAAATTGTTTTCCTTCTTGTGCTGTGTAGTCTGTTTGGCTCACTAAGGGGTTAACGATATCAGCTGAAGCAGGTTGAGTACTTTGGGCTTTATAAAACTCCCAGGCTGCTTAGGGAGGATGCTACACCCTGGAAACAGATTTATGCGCATGGCAGATTGAGGAGAAGCAACTTCTGTATGGTGAGATTAATGCCTAGTACACAGGAGCCGTGTGTATGTCAGCTGGTCCGACATAAGCCGGCCAGGTTCTGACGGACGAGCATACTGGAAAACCAGTAGCCGGCTGTTAGATATTGATTTTGTTACTATTTTAAGTGATAAAAGCTTCTGAAATCTTTATTGAAAACATGTTAATTTTGAGGGTTGCTGAAGACAAGAGAAAGGTCATTTGAGATCTATTCTAAGGAACTATGTCAGGACAATGGGTGGAGTTATGATACTTAATATACACAAGTGGGTGTTACTTCTGTAGGACAGTTAGTGCTACCTTCCTTGGAGCGATGCTAAATGTAAATTATGTATAGCTCAGCTTTACAAACAGTATAAGAACCCAAGGGTTTTGAACATGAGTTAAGAAGATTGGAAAAATGTCGGGCGAAGGGACCCATTGCAGGAAGATGACGGGGGATGGGGCCCTGCTCGAAGATATATACCATCATACCATCTGACACCTCATTCCTCCTTTTGAAGCAACCATCTTACCATGTGTTACCAGCTGTCATTATGTAAGCATTGTCTTTCTGAAGAATAAACTCACACGTTGTTGAAGATAACCTGGCTCTATTGAATTTTGGAACGAAACGCCTAGGAAGGAGACACTAATAGATTTAACAAGCGTCCCCCATTTCCTATACCATCCTACATTGGCGAGCCCCAGAATTTGTTTGTTTTTCCCTAACTGCTTGACAACAGGAGGGACTCAGATGAAGACGCGAGATGAAAACAATTAATCAAGTCTTGGAAAAAAAAAACAACCAAAGAACTTAGAAAGAAAAAGGCGTTTGTGTTCCATCAGACGTGGACAGAAGGTCCAAGGAAACTGAGCCAGCTAAAGAGAAGAATTGCGTCCGTGAAACAAAGACAATTATTGATCTTGACTCCAGTATTTTTGTTTAAAGCACAAGGGTGAGTTTTTCTCTCTGTTTTCTCACCTACAGATCACTTGTAAACTTGCAAGCAGAAGAAAAAACAAAAAAAAACAAAGCTTACGAGGTTGATTGACAAAGCCTTTTGGACAATATGTTTCAAGATATCGTAGGAAATCCAGCGAGGACTTTCAGGTTGTGAAAAAGCGTAAACGTTTACGTACGTGAAGAATTCTGCCAAAGGAAGTTCCTAAAAAAGGTTAGAAAAAGTCTCAGTGTTGAAATGGGAACTAAGGCTTCACGTTATAAAGGCCACCATTGTAGATACAACAGGCAGATGTACTCTTTGGGTGAGCTAATATGAAAAGTCGGATTTTTATGTTTTGAACGGTCCAAGAACAGGCAAACACTACACTACACATACACATCTCATTCCTTCAGCATACACAGAAGGAGAAAAGACATTTTCAATACACACGCATCTTATACTTTGTTTATTTTAGGCCTATTTACAGCCTACAGAAACATTACATAAACACGAGTCAAGGAACAAGGCAAAAGCTACAAGAAAACTATTCTTCAAAGAAAAAGATAAGGACAATATTCTTCCAAGAAAAAGCAACAAACAAAGACAAAACAACAAATGAAAAGAAACGAACAGACAAAGCTAAGGGTCCTTTCACACGGGGCGGATCCGTGCAGATCCGCCCCGTGAAGCTCCGCTTGCTCAGCGGGGATCGCTCCGTTGATCCCCGCTGAGCCGACGGATGACTGGGCGGTCCCCGCACACTGTGCAGGGACCGCCCTGTCAGAGCGCCGCTCTCCCCTATGGGGAATCGGATGACGACGGACCGTAGAGTCCGTTGTCATCCGATCCGCTCCGCCGACGGAAGGAAAAATAGGGTTTTCCTCCGTCACACTTTGGCGGAGCGGATGTCAGCGGACATGTCTCCGCTGACATCCGTGCCTCCATAGGGGTACATGGAGGATTCGTTTTAGGTCCGCCTAAAAAACTGACAGGCGGACCTGAACGGACCTCCGTGTGAAACAGCCCTAAAGGACATTAGTCATCTCTTGTTTTTTTTTTAAGTGTACACATGACAATCATTCTAAACAAGGGGTAAATATGTTTGTTTATATAAGTGAGTGGATAACATGGGATGGTTAACATCTCAAAGCTCAGAAGTACGTCCCTGTACTATCGGGAATTGATATATTTCATATATATGGAATACAGGCATGTAGCAGTAGTAGGGTAATTAATTAATTAATGCCAAAGTGTAAAAAATTTCTTTAATAAGGAAACTAAGTTTAATGCTGCATGTAAATGTTTATGAATATTTAAGCCCTAAACAACAGAAAATGTGTTATTACATGTGGTCATTCATAGCACAAACAAGGGGCAGAACAATGTTTTAGGAAAAAACTATTGATTAAGATTGTGGAAATTGAGATAATGGAAAACAACATGGTATTTAGTGTTTAACAAAAAATCCTACAGATTTGGTTTCAGGAAATAATAAGTTAAGGATTGAGCAATTTTTACAAAAATATTCCAAACTAGGATTTGGTTATTAAATTAAAAGTAGTAGATTGTTCTAATTTACTTAAGGCTACCCAGGAAAATATTAAAATATGAAAGTTTTGTTCAATCTAAAAATTATCAAAAATTGTAAAAAACCTATTGTTAAAAGTGTTTGTAATTGAGTATTTCTGATAAAAGTAAAGACTTTGGTTGAGGGAGGAATTTTTCTCGGGGAAATGGCCAATCACAGTTCATGGGCAGGAACCAATCTGAGTTTCACAAGATTGTCCTCTAAACAATTTTTTGTCATTACTATAGTCAGGAATGTCATATTATAACGTAGTGTACATGATTTTTGGCAGATGTACAAACCAAATATGCTTAAAAAAAGGGTAAAAAAGGTTAAAAATGATAAATGAGATTGTTACCGAATTGTACAATCAATGGGATGCAAAGCATAGTAGCTAAGACTGACAGTAACAGATCTTTCTCTGAAGAGTGTGACAGGTAAAGGAATGTACTGTCAACAGAGAAATGCAGATCGAGTTACACAGCCTCAGACATGCCATGACAATTTTCACTTCTGTGAATCTGAGAACAAAATTTTTGTGTTAAAACTTCCAGAAACCTGGAAGAGGGTTTTTTGGATGAGAAAAAATATATTTTTAAAGGTATTATTTCTTCCTAAAATAATTGTTTTGAAAAAACATGTGGGTTTTGCAACATTTGTTTAAGGTGTTATTTCAAGGAAAACTGGTGTCAATACACACAGCTTTGACTAAGCTTTGTTTATGGACAATTGGCTGTTAAAAAGAAAGGTCAGTTGAAGTGATATATAAATACATCAAGACTAAAAAGATGCAGTGTGACAAAGCCACAGTTAAAGTAACTTTTGCATGATTACCTTACACTTCATCAACTTTTAGTGGACATATATTGGCACAATGGAACTTTCTGTATATTTGTCTGCACTGAAAGATGAACTTAAGACTGCCATGTGTTTGTTTAGCAGTCAGAGTGACGGAGCACGTGTGGTTCATTCATACTGTATGATTGGTTCTGAAAAATAGTACTTCAACATGATTAAGTTTCTTTCAGAAATAGAATATTTAAAAAAGCCCAACCTAAAATAGTGTTTTTTGAAAAATTAGAAGCAGTTATAAGTGAAATTGTAGTAAAAGAAAAAAATACAATAATCTGGTAAGATTATTACTTTTACAAAATGTTATTTAGTCACAGGATAAAGAGGGGGATTATGAAATGTTGTCTTAGTTAGAATAAGTACAGACTGATAATGGAAATAAAATTTATTGTAAAAATAATTGATTCCAACAATAATGGATATAGTTATATTTAAATGAAAATATTTATTTTTGCATATCCAGGTACTTGTTTGACTGACTAATTGATTTATTGATTTTTGTTTAAGCTAATGAAAGAAATTTTGAACTACTCAATTTAGAGCACTTTGTCATCAAACTTCTGAATATTGTTTTATTTGTTTATAGAACAATTCAAAAGGAAAGAGTAACCTGATACTACAAAGTATTGAGAGATTTGGCAATCTACGTAGATTGATTATATTCGTTTTTTCACCTGCTAAAGAAGGATACAAGGATGTTTTTTTTTCTTTAGTAGATATTTCTTTTGATTAATTAATTGAGTTAATTCTAGGAAAAAAATATTTTTAAATATAAGCCAAGTTGTTGTGAACTTATGTCATATTCCATTGGGGTTGGTTTTCAAACCATGGAATCAGATTAATGATTTTTTTATTTTATAGGACAGGTAGTGAAGCACAAGTATGCAATTTTAGTTATTTGATAAAGTTTTTATGTTTCTTATCATCTTTAAAGCTCAGGTATTGTAGAACATATGAATAGTATTACAAAGTCTAAATAGGGTAAGATGATTCAAGAAAAAGTAAAGATTAGGTGACTTATTTACCCGTTATATTTTCAGTTTAAAAACTTTAGTACAGGGTTTGTTCATTTTTTGGAGTTAATAACAAGGATGAAGAATGTCAGTTCTTCTATGTCTTATGAGATTAGCATACTAAGTTATTTACAATCTGTTGTATAGGAAAAAGTACAGGTATAGGAATTTCAGAAGTTTGTTCACAAAACATGGCTAGGCCTTTGCTAAATTTAAATAGAAATAATATTTTGAATAAGATTTCTGCTTCTTATGAGTATATTCAGTAATTTATTCCAGTAGCTAAAGTTATGGTTAAGAATTATAGATCTTAAGTTACCAGGGATGCCAATAGAGTTGCAAACTGAGATATCAATTGGCATTTCAATTGGGAAGATTCTTTTATTATTTTTAAGGTAATAGGGATTATAATTATTTTTGTTTCAAAATAATTGGGAAAAATAAGAATAAAATGGGTTAACACAGAAAGGATTATGAGTCTAAAATAGTTTATATTGATTAATGAAATTATTCAATTCTATGGATTTTTTTTTTTTTTTTCTGGATTCTTCCATGACCATGGACCAAGCACAACTAAACTTCTATTTGTTATTATTTCTTGTTTTTTCTAAATAATTTTTTGATTAGGTTATCAAGGACTATCATTTTTGGATGAACTTCAAGGATTTATTCATATGGACTTACATCAAAAGTGACATATTGATCGGTCAATCATGTGAGGGGGAGTTGGGATGTAATTTTATTTTGGAATGTTTTGAAATCCAGAAAAAAAATTGTTGACTCTGTGTTGACATTGAAATTTGATACTTTCTCCTACACAATCTTTGTTAGTTTAGTATATCATTGAAAGATTGATATCACAGTAATAACTAATAGTAATGATACTAGCTTAGTTTACATAATAGTTGGTATTTTTTGGTTTCTAAATCTTTTATAGGAACACATATTAATACACATAGAATTTTTTTTTTTAATTCATTTTGATAAAACACATGACTTGGGAAAGTTGGATGGATAGTTTGTTATTACAAGAATGTACAATAAAGTGTACATTAGAAGTATTAATATAGTTAGAGTACATACAGGCTTGTGTGGAAGAAAAGGATTTTAATGTGTCTAAAAAGAGTTACTGTTGAATTAAATGATATGGAACGTTGAAAGAATAAATAAATGGAAACAGTTGCTTGTTGGTCATGTATAGGATAAATGGATGGATAAATAGATAGAAAGATACATAGAAAAATAAATAGGAAAAAAGATAGAATATATAAAAATATAACAATCAAATAATGGGAAAGTTATGTTTTTATGTATCCACAGACGAGTAGATTACGTATTATGTTTATAATTGTTCAGTGTCAAGGATAATGTATAAAAACTTATATTGTAGAAATTATTTAGTTTATGAAATTTCAACGAATGGAAGAAATTTTATTTATTAATTAATAATTTATATTACAAAAGCAATATTATTTGACAAATCAAAGATATTTATTTCTTCTTTATGTTAAATTAGTTATATGATATGGTTAAAGTTATAAGAAGTTAAATACATTTATGAAGGTGAAATGTTTTAATATTACATAGTTTAGATAGAGAATAAATTAAAATTAATAAATAATATAATCATTTATAGTTTCTTGATGGAATGAAATGGTTAAATATTTCACAGGAATTTCTCAGAGTTTCGGAAAAAGCTTATGTACAATATCTGAAACACTAAATTGTATGAATGTTTATTGTATTGTATGTATTGGAAAAAAAAGAGGATCAGAAACATTTATTATTTAACCACTTAACAACCACCTGCCGACAAATAACGTCGACAAGGTGGTTGCTTAACTCTGGGAGGACGTTATATAACGTCCTCCCAGAATCGCGCTCCCGCGCGCCCCCTTGGGCGCGCACACGGGAAACTCCGTGACCGCCGGGTCCAGAGGACCCGGCGGATCACGAATCGTGGTAAATCGCCGCTGATAGCGGCCGTTTACCACGTGATCGCTCCGTCAAATGACGGAGCAATCACTTGTAAACAGACCGGCGTCATTTGATGACGCCGGTTCCTCCCTCCCCTCTCTGTACCGATCGGTACAGTGTGAGAGGGGAGGGGGAGGGAGCGGATGGCAGCAGCAGCACTGTGGGCTGGATCTGTGACAATTGCAGTCACAGATCCAGCCATCCATCCATCCCTGCTCAGCCATCCCTGTGCTATACCCTGCCAATACTCTGCAATACACCCTGCCAATACTCTGCAATACACCCTGCCAATACCCTGGTGCAATACTCTGCAATACCCTGGTGCAATACTCTGCAATACCCTGGTGCAATACTCTGCAATACCCTGGTGCAATACTCTGCAATACCCTGGTGCAATACCCTGGTGCAATACCCTGGTGCAATACCCTGGTGCAATACCCTGGTGCAATACCCTGGTGCAATACTCTGCAATACCCTGGTGCAATACTCTGCAATACCCTGGTGCAATACTCTGCAATACCCTGGTGCAATACTCTGCAATACCCTGGTGCAATACTCTGCAATACCCTGCGCAATACTCTGCAATACCCTGCGCAATACTCTGCAATACCCTGCACAATACTCTGCAATACCCTGCACAATACTCTGCAATACCCTGCACAATACTCTGCAATACCCTGCACAATACTCTGCAATACCCTGCACAATACTCTGCAATACCCTGCACAATACTCTGCAATACCCTGCACAATACTCTGCAATACCCTGCACGATACTCTGCAATACCCTCCACGATACTCTGCAATACCCTCCACGATACTCTGCAATACCCTCCACGATACTCTGCAATACCCTCCACAATACTCTGCAATACCCTCCACAATACTCTGCAATACCCTCCACAATACTCTGCAATACCCTCCACAATACTCTGCAATACCCTCCACAATACTCTGCAATACCCTCCACAATACTCTGCAATACCCTCCACAATACTCTGCAATACCCTCCACAATACTCTGCAATACCCTCCACAATACTCTGCAATACCCTCCACAATACCCTGTGCAATACCCTCCACAATACCCTGTGCAATACCCTCCACAATACCCTGTGCAATACCCTCCACAATACCCTGCCATACACCACAATACCCTGCCATAGTCCGCAATACTCCGCAATGCCCGGCAATACTCCGCAATGCCCGGCAATACTCCGCAATGCCCGGCAATACTCCGCAATGCCCGGCAATACTCCGCAATGCCCGGCAATACTCCGCAATGCCCGGCAATACTCCGCAATGCCCGGCAATACTCCGCAATGCCCGGCAATACTCCGCAATGCCCGGCAATACTCCGCAATGCCCGGCAATACTCCGCAATGCCCGGCAATACTCCGCAATGCCCGGCAATACTCCGCAATGCCCGGCAATACTCTGCAATGCCCGGCAATACTCTGCAATAACCACTTCCCGCCCTCCGGCCGTCATATGACGTCCTTGACTTTGTGCGGGGATATCTGAATGATGGGAGCAGCTACAGGCATCATTCAGATATTAGCTTTTTCAGCCGGCGATTCCCTACACCATAAGAACAATCATAGCGGCTGTTCCGCCGCTTGATCATTCTTACGGGAGGCGAGAGGGGATGTCCCCCCCCCCCCGCCGCCCTCCGGTGCTTCTACCGACTCACCGCTACGATCAAAGCCAGGATTGTTGTTTTTTTTTTGTATTTTTTTCAGGCTTCCCAGCCTAGAGGTGAGATGTGGGGTCTTATTGACACCCCCCCCCCATATCTCACTGTAAAGAGGACCTGTCATGCCATATTCCTATTACAAGGGATGTTTACGTTCCTTGTAATAGGTATAAAAGTGATCAAAAAAATGTTTAGGGCGGAAAAACATGTCAAACTAAAATAAATAAAGTAAAATGAAGAATAATTTTTTTTTTTTTTTAAAGCGCCCCTGTCCCCGTGAGCTCGCATACAGAAGCGAACGCATACGTAAGTCCCGCCCACATATGAAAACGGTTTTCAAACCACACATGTGAGGTATCTCTGCGAACGTTAGAGCGAGAGCAATCATTTTGGCCCTAGACCTCCTCTGTAACTCAAAACATGTAACCAGTAAAAATATTTAAAGCGTCGCCTATGGGGATTTTTTAAGTAGCGAAGTTTGGCGCCATTCCACGAGTGTGTGCAATTTTTAAGGGCGACATGTTAGGTATCTATTTACTCGGCGTAACTTCATCTTTCACATTATGCAAAAACATTGGGCTAACTTTACTGTTTTTTTTTTTTTAAGCACAAAACATTTTTTTTCCGTAAAAAACGCGTTAAAAAAATTGCTGCGCAAATATCGTGCGAGATAAAAAGTTGCAACAACCACCATTATATTCTCTAAGGTCTTTGATAAAAAAACATATATAATGTTTTGGGGTTCTATGTAATTTTCTAGCAAACAAATGATGATTTTTACATGTAGGAGAGAAATGTCAGAATTGGCCTGGGTGCTCCAGAACGCCTGAAGGTGCTCCCTGCATGTTGGGCCTCTGTATGTGGCCACGCTGTGTAAAAGTCTCACACATGTGGTATCGCCATACTCGGGAGTAATAGCAGAATGTGTTTTGGGGTGTAATTTGTGGAATGCATATGCTGTGTGTGAGAAATAACCTGCTAATATGACAATTTTGTGAAAAAAAAAAAAGAGAAAAAAAAAATCTTGATTTTGCAAAGAATTGTGGGAAAAAATGACAACTTCAAAAAACTCACAATGCCTCTTTCTGAACACCTTGGAATGTCTTCTTTCCAAAAAGGGGTCATTTGGGGGGTATTTGTACTTTTCTGGCATGTTAGGGTCTCAAGAATTGAGATAGGCCGTCAGTACTTCAGGTGTGATCAATTTTCAGATATTGGCACCATAGCTTGTGGACTCTATAACTTTCACAAAGACCAAATAATATACACCAATTTGTACTTATTTTTACCAAAGATATGTAGCAGTATAAATTTTGGCCAAAATTTATGAAGAAAAAATAGTAATTTGCAAAATTTTATAACAGAAACGAAAAAAAAATCATTTTTTTACAAAATTTTCAGTCTTTTTTCTCTTATAGCGCAAAAAATAAAAAACCCAACAGTGATTAAATACCACCAAAAGAAAGCTCTATTTGTGTGAAAAAAAGGACAAAAATTTCATATGGGTACAGTGTTGTATGACTGAGTAATTGTCATTCAAAATGTGAGAGCACCGAAAGCTGAAAATTGGTCTGGTTATTAAGGGGGTTTAAGTGCCCAGTGGTCAAGTGGTTAAGATGAATGCACTTATTTTGTTTGTTAACCACTTAATGACCGCTCACTGTATATATACACGTCGGCACAATGGCACCGACAGGCACAATCACGTAGAGCATACGTGATTGCCTTTGTACAGTTGGGGGGTCCGATCGGACCCCCCTTCTGTACAGTGAGCGGTCGGAATTCGTCTGGGAGCGTTCCGAGATGGGGGGGCGGCCGTTCGATTCCGACCACCCCCCCGCGATCGCTCCCGGCGAATAGAAATGCCCCCTTTGTCTGTGTAATGTTTACACAGACCGAGAAAGCAGGAGGAAGTGATGTCATCTCCTGTGCGGCGCTCACATATACCGAGCGTCGTACAAGAGAAGACACACAGGTCAGTGCACTAACACTACACTAACACCAGCACACATAGGCACATAAATCGCCCCCCCCAGATCACCCCCCAGCCCCCCCAGATCACCCCCCAGCCCCCAGTCACAGTGTCACTGATTGCAGTGACCATTTATTTACTGATCACTGCAATCAGTGACATTTGTGACTGTAAAAGTGTCACTACATTTAGTTTTAGGTCCAGTGTAGCCCCCTAACCCCCCCTAATAAAGGTTTAACCCCTTGATCACCCCCCAGATAACCCTTTCACCCCCTAGCACCGCCGTCGCTTGGCGATCATTTTTCTGATCGCTGTCTTGGCGTCGGTGATGCAGATCGGTAGCCAGTATTTTTTTTTTAGGTTCGCCGCAGGTTTTTATAGCGTCGGGTACCTCCATAAATTATCTAATAAAGGTTTAACCCCCTTGATCGCCCCCCAGGTAACCCTTTCACCCCCTATCACCACTGTCACTAAGCGATCATTTTTCTGATCGCTGTCTTGGCGTCGGTGATGCATATCCGTACCCAGTAATTTTTTTAGGTTCGCCACAGGTTTTTATAGCGTCGGGTACCCCCATAAAATATCTAATAAAGGTTTAACCCCCTTGATCGCCCCCCAGGTAACCCTTTCACCCCCTATCACCACTGTCGCTAAGCGATCATTTTTCTGATCGCTGTCTTAGCGTCGGTGATGCAGATCGGTAGCCAGTAATTTATTTTAGGTTCACCGCAGGTTTTTATAGCGTCAGGTACCCTCATATATTATCTAATAAAGGTTTTAACCCCCTAATTGCCCCTAGTTAACCCTTTCACCAGTAATCATCATATAAGTGTTACGGGTGACGCTGGTTAGTTAGTTTGCTTTTTATAGTGTCAGGGCACCCGCCGTATATAACCCAATAAAGGTTTAACCCCCTGATCGCCCGGCGGGTGATATCAATTAGGTTTTAGCGTCAGAGAGGGTCTGCGTCACACCCCAGGCAGCGTCAGGTTAGTGCCAGTAACGCTAACACCCACGCGTGAAGCATACACCTCCCTTAGTGGTATAGTATCTGAACAGATCAATATCTGATCTGATCAGATCTATACTAGCATCCCCAGCAGTTTAGGGTTCCCAAAAACGCAGTGTTAGCGGGATCAGCCCAGATACCTGCTAGCACCTGCGTTTTGCCCCTCCGTCCAGCCCAGGCCACCCAAGTGCGGTATCGATCGATCACTGTCACTTACAAAACACAACACACATAACTGCAGCGTTCGCAGAGACAGGCCTGATCCCTGCGACTCCAGTGCTGTAGGAGGTGATTTCACCACCACAGTTAAAAAAAAAAAGCAAATATGCCGAAGCATTGGGGCAGCAGGGGCGGAGGAGCGATTTTGCTCCTAATGCCGCGTACATACGGTCGAAATTCCGACGGAGGCTTGCCTGTGGAAAAGTCCGACCATGTGTGTGCGGCATAACTTTTTTGCGGGAGGATGCCCCCATGCTTCGGCATATATAAATGGTGCATGTATGCCCATCATTAGAAGTGGGTGGATGAAGGCGGTATTCTAATGGTGGGCATACCCACCGATCAATCTCTTTTTTCGTTCAGCCACCTGGCTGCATGAAAAAAAAAGATTACAATACATGTCCAACAAGGACCAGCAACGTACTGGTATGTTGCTAGACTTTGAATGGTTATACCAGATTGATGCCTGCGGGTTTAGGTATCATCTTGGTATCATTCTTTTCAGCCAGCGGCCGGCTTTAATGTAAAAGCAACCCTAGTGGCTAATTAGCCTCTGAACTGCTTTTACAAGCAGTGGGAGGGGATGCCCCCCCCCGGATATAAAAAGCGCCATTGGGAAATTGGGAAAGCATTTTATCACACCGATCTTGGTGTGGTCAGATGCTTTGATGGCAGAGGAAAGATCTAGGGTCTAGACCCCAGTTTTTTCAAAAAAAGAGTACCTGTCACTACCTATTACTATCATAGGGGATATTTACATTCCCTGAGATAACAATAAAAATGATAAAAAAAAAAATATATGGAAGGAACAATTTAAAAATAAAATAAAAAAGCAAAATTAATAATAAAAAATAAAAAAATAAAAAAAAGCACCCCTGTCCTGCCCTGCTCTTGCCCAATGGCGAACGCAAGCGTCAGTCTGGCGTCATATGTAAACAGCAATTGCACCATGCATGTGAGGTATCACCGCGAAGGTCAGATCGAGGGCAGTCATTTTAGCAGTAGACCTCCTCTGTAAATCTAACGGGGTAACCTGTAAAGGCTTTTAAAGGCTTTTAAAAATGTATGTAGTTTGTCGCCAATGCGCGTTTGTGCGAAATTTTAAAGCATGTCGTGTTTGGTATCTATGTACTCGGCCTAAGATCATCTTTTTTATTTCATCAAACATTTGGGCAATATAGTGTGTTTTAGTGCATTAAAATAAAAAAAAGTGTACTTTTTCCCCAAAAAATGCGTTTGAAAAATCGCTGCGCAAATACTGTGTAGAAAAAAAAATGCAACACCCACCATTTTATTCTGTAGGGCCTTTGCTTTAAAAATATATATAATGTTTGGGGGTTCAACATAATTTTCCTGCAAAAAAAATATGTTTTCATGTAAACAAAAAGTGTCAGAAAGGGCTTTGTCTTTAAGTGGTTAGAAGAGTGGATGTAAGCTTCCTAATGTTGTGTATAAAATGCCAGAACAGTTCAAAACCCCCCCAAATGACCCCATTTTGGAAAGTAGACACCCCAAGCTATATACTGAGAGGCATGTCGAGTCCATGAAATATTTTATATGTTGACACAAGTTGCGGAAAAAATACAAATTTTTTTTTTTTTTTGCACAAAGTTGTCACTAAATGATATATTGCTCAAACATGCCATGGGCATATGTGGAATTACACCCCAAAATACATTCTGTTGCTTCTCCTGAGTACGGGGATACCACATGTGTGAGACTTTTTGGGAGCCTAGCCGCGTACGGGACCCCAAAAACCAATCACCGCCTTCAGGCTTTCTAAGGGTGTAAATTTTTGATTTCACTTCTCACTGCCTATCACAGTTTCGGAGGCCATGGAATGCCCAGATGGCACAAAACCTCCCCAAATGACCCCATTTTGGAAAGTAGACACCCCAAGCTATTTGCTGAGAGGTATTGTGAGTATTTTGCAGATCTCGCTTTTTTGTCACAAAGTTTTGAAAATTGAAAAAAAAAAAAAGAAAAAAAAAATTCTTCATTTTCAAAAACAAATGAGAGCTGTAAAATACTCACCATGCCTCTCAGCAAACAGCTTGGGGTGTCTACTTTCTAAAATGGGGTCATTTGGGGGGGTTTTGTGCTATTTTGGCATTTTATGGCCTTCAAAACTGTGATAGGTAGTGAGGAGTGAAATCAAAAATTTGCGCCCTTAGAAATCCTGAAGGCGGTGCTTGGTTTCCGGGGTCCCGTACGTGGCTAGGCTCCTAAAAAGTCCCACACATGTGGTATCCCCGTACTCAGGAGAAGCAGCAGAATGTATTTTGGGGTGCAATTCCACATATAACCATGGCATGTGTGAGCAATATATCATTTAGTGACAACTTTTTGTAATTTTTTTTTTTTTGTCATTATTCAATCACTTGGGACAAAAAAAAAATATTCAATGGGCTCAACATGCCTCTCAGCAATTTCCTTGGGGTGTCTACTTTCCAAAATGGGGTCATTTGGGGGGGTTTTGTACTGCCCTGCCATTTTAGCACCTCAAGAAATGAGATAGGCAGTCATAAATTTAAAGCTGTGTAAATTCCAGAAAATGTACCCTAGTTTGTAAACGCTATAACTTTTGCGCAAACCGATAAATATACACTTATTGACGTTTTTTTTACTAAAGACATGTGGCTGAATACATTTTGGCCTAAATGTATGACTAAAATTGAGTTTATTCGATTTTTCTTATAACAAAAAGTAGAAAATATCATTTTTTTTCAAAATTTTCGGTCTTTTTCCGTTTATATCGCAAAAAATAAAAATCGCAGAGGCAATCAAATACCATTAAAAGAAAGCTCTATTTGTGGGAAGAAAAGGACGCAAATTTTGTTTGGGTACAACATTGCATGTCCGCACAATTTACAGTTAAAGCAGCGCAGTGCAAAATTCTGAATTCACCTCTGGTCCTTTAGCTACCAAATGGTCCGGGGCTTAAATGGTTAATTATAGTGCATTGAGGGGGAATTGTTAGATATTATTGAGTTTATTACTATTTTAAGTGATAAAAGTTTCTGAATTCTTTATTGAAACATGTTAATTTTGAGGGTTGCTGAGGACAAGAGAAAGGTCATTTGACATCTATTCTAAGGAACTATGTCAGGACAATGGGTGGAGTTATGTTACTTAATATACACAAGTGGGTGTTACTTCTGTAGGACAGTTAGTGCTACCTTCCTTGGAGCAATGCCAAATGTAAATTATGTATAGCTCAGCTTTACAAACAGTATAAGAACCCAAGGGTTTTGAACATGAGTTAGGAAGATTGGAGGAATGTCGGGCGAAGGGACCCATTGCAGGAATATGGCGGGGGATGGGGCCCTGCTCGAAGATATACCATCATACCATCTGACACCTCATTCCTCCTTCTGAAGCAACCATCTTACCATGTGTTACCAGCTGTCATTATGTAAGCATTGTCTTTTGCTTGTCTTTCTGAAGAATAAACGTACACGTTGTTGAAGATAACCTGGCTCTATTGAATTTTGGAACGAAACGTCTCGGAAGGAGACACTAATAGATTTAACAAGTGGCCCCCCTTTCCTATACTATCTTACACCGACCGTCTCCCGATCAACACTCTCAGTCAATGGCACTTTTAGATGCACTTTTTTGGAAAAAAATACACTTTCGTGAATTAAAAAAAAAAATTAAACCCAACATGTCACGCTTTAAAATTGCGCACACTCGTGGAATGGCAACAAACTACGGTACCCAAAAATCTCCATAGGCGATGCTTTAAAAAAAATTAACGGTTACCAGGTTAGGAGGTCTTTTGCTAGAATTATTGCTCTCGCTCCAATGATCGCAGCGATACCCCACGTGTCATTTGAATACCATTTACCTATGCGGGCGTGACTTGCGCATGTTTTTTTTTGCTGCGCGAGCTCGCAGGGAGGGAGGCGCTTTAACCACTAGAGGACCAACCGCTGCAGTAATACTATGGCAGGTTGGCTCCCCTGGGCAAATCGCCGTAGCTATATGTCGGCCGCTTGAATACCACAACGACAGAGCTGATGCGCCTGCCGGGCACCTGCGATTGCTCCTGAGAGACAGAATGGAGATTTGTCAATGTTAATAGACAGATCTCCATTCTGTCAGGGGAGAGGAAAGGGATCTGTTGTTCATACCAAGTATGAACAACGATCCGTCTCCTCCTCCAGGCAGCCCCATCCCCCCCATTTAGAATCACGCCCTAGGACACACACAGCACCCCTTGATCGCCCCCTAGTTTTAACCCATTCCCCTGCCAATGACATTTATACAGCAATCAGTGGCTATTTTTAGCTCTGACCGCTGTATAAATGTCAGTGGTCCCAAAAAAGTGTCAAAAGTGTCCCATCTGTCTACCGCAATGTCACAGTCTCGCTAAAAATCGCAGATCACCGCCATTAATAGTAAAAGAAAAAAAATGTCATAAATATATCCCCTATTTTGTAGACGCTATAAATTTTGCGCAAAACAATCAATATACGCTTATTGCAAATTTTTTTTTTAGCAAACATATGTAGAAGAATACATATCGGCCTAAACTAAGGGAGAAATTTATTTTTTTATATTTTTTGGACGGATATTTATTATAGCCCTCATCTTTCCCCTTTTCATCAGATACATCCAAAAAGAGACCCCAGAAGGCTGGAACAGACACCGATCAGGCGCAACAGTATAGTAAGAGATCCATGGAAGTATTGAGAGAATGAAGGTAGAATGAAGATTGTATCGTATAATGTGAGAGGGCTTTGTTCGGCAGGTAAAAGGGGCCGTCTCTGGCACGAACTACATCACATGAAGGCAGATATAGCTTTTCTGCAGGAGACGCACTTCATGGTAGGGTCGACTCCTCATATGTTTCTTTTTCCATATATACAATGGTTCCATGCACCTTCACCCATCCCCTAGGGCTAGAGGAGTTACAATAGCTATCCATAAACTATGCCCCTTGGTACCTATAGAAATACGAGTAGACAGCCAAGGCCGCTTCTTTTTTGTTAAGGGCAAGATCCAGGGCCAGTGTTATACCTTCACTACTGTTATATTTCTATCTGATATTTTGGGGAAGTTTAGGGAAGGCTTATTGGTTATGGGAGGGGATTTTAACATTACCTTGGATCCCAGTCTAGATACCTCCTCAGGGAAAACCTGTGTCTTATAAGTCTTTAAGGCCTATTAACCACTTCGCGCCCGGGCTATAAGCAAAAGACGTCCGCAAAGCGGTCGTCAATTGCTGATAGGACGTCCATGGACGTCCTCTTGTTTACTTGAGCGATGCGCACCACCGCGGGCGCGCGTCGGGGAAAAACTGTGCCCGCCGTGTCAGGCGAGTGCCGATGCGCGTGCCTGGCGGCCGCGATGTCCGCCAGGTACGAGCGATCGGCTGTCACAGAGCCAGGGACGTGGATCTCTGTGTGTAAACACAGAGATCCACGTCCTGTCGGGGAGAGGAGACAGATGGTGTGTCCCTTGTACATAGGGACAACCATCAGTCACCTCCCCCAGTCAGTCCCCTCCCCCCCACAGTAAGAACATCTAGCAGGGAACATATTAACCCCTTGATCGCCCCCTAGTGGTTAACCCCTTCCCTGCCAGTCACATTTATACAGTAATCAGTGCATATTTTTAGCACTGTTCGCTGTATAAATGTGAAAAGGTCCAAAAAATGTGTCAAAAGTGTCCGATGTGTCCGCCGTAATGTCACAGTCACAAAAAAAAAAAAAAATCGCAAATCGACGCCATTACTAGTAAAAAAATTAATAAAAAAATAATAAAAAAAAAAATCATAATTCTATTCCCTATTTTGTAGGCGCTAAAACTTTTGCGCAAACCAATCACTATACGCCTATTGCGATTTTTTTTTTTACCTAAAATATGTAGAATACGTATCGGCCTAAACTGAGGAAAAAAATAGTTTTTAAAAAAAAAAAATGGGATATTAATTATAGCAAAAATTAAAAAATAGTGTTTTTTTCAAAATTGTCGCTCTATTTTTGTTTATAGCGCAAAAAATAAAAACCGCAGAAATGATCAAAGACCACCAAAAGAAAGCTCTATTTGTGGGAAAAAAAGGACGTCAATTTTGTTTGGGAGCCACGTCGCACGACCGCGCAATTGTCATTCAAAGCGTGACGGTGCTGAAACCTGAAATTTCGCCTGGGCAGGAAGGGGGTTATGTGCCCAGTTATCAAGTGGTTTTAAACAGCATTTTCGCTCTCTGCATTTGGTAGAAAGTTGGAGGGTGCTGCATGAGTGGGATAGGGATTTCACCTATTATTCCAAAACACACAATGTATATTCAACGATTGATATTTTGTTGGTAGATCAATATTATGTCATTAACTATTGAGTCAATCACCATATCAGACCATGCTCCAATAAAGTTTAACGATATGTCCGGCATCGATTGGGAGCTTGGAAAGAATATGGCGATTGAATTAATCTATTCTGGATGATAAACAGAGCGTGGAATCCCTGTCCCGTACATTAGCATTATATTTTGAGACCAACACATCAGAAGAGGTGTCTGACCAAGTGGTATGGTAAGGCGGTCTTTAGAGGGGAGTTGATTTCAATGGGTTTGCATATTAGAAAAGAGAGACAGAAAGAAATGGTTGAGCTCTTAAAAAGAAATACATAAACTTGAAATTAAACATAAGGCCATTTAAAACCTGGGGATGTGCAGAGACTGGAGAAACTGCGGGCAGATCTAAAACAGTTTCTTGATCGTACAATTCAAAATAAACATAGGTATTTTGACTCCATTTTTATGAACAGGAGAACAAGGGTGGGAGGTTACTGGCTAGACAATTAAATAAACAACAAGACTCACGCCATGTTCACACTATAAAGACAGGTGATAGATAGTGGACACCCAAGCAATAGCAGCCGAGTTTCACTGTATTTATAGGTCTCTATATAATATAGATCCAGATCCTATGGGGCTGGTGGAGGGTGGGCGTGCAGAGTTCGGGAATATCTTAAAGCCTCAGAGTTGCAGGCCATTCCATCTACGGCCCTGGAGGAAATGGAAAACAAGAGTTATTACCTGTTAACTTATTTTCCAGGAATCTTCCATGATGGCTTACAGAGAGATAGGCTCCTCCCACATAGCACAGGAAACACATGATCCACATTATAAAAGACAGCCCACAGGCAGTAGCCACTCAGTAATAATAAATAACCGAAGGCACAGATAAAATAATAAAAAAAACTCCCATTAGTGCTAACAGCTTAGGATTACATCATTAGACTTATAAAAACAAGGGAGGGAACTGACGCCGTCCTGGAAGATTCCTGGAAAATTAGTTAACAGGTGTAGCACACGGATCCTTTAGCCCTGCTTACCTCCACAAGCAGAGTGGGACACACCATGCCACATGCCCAGTATCCTCCATCTTTGTAGAGTGTGAGCGGTGTTAATTGATTTGGGTCCTGCAGCGAGTTACCTCTTTCCTCTTTTGGTTCCTCGCCCTAGAATGTAGGGAAAAGTCTATTCTCTTTGAAAGTTCAAGAAGGCCATTGTCCACACAGCATTAAACCCAATAAAGACAGGTTTATTTGGCTTGCGTAGAACTTGATAGGGAAGTTGGAGATAGAGAATTGAACAGGGAGGCAGGTTCAGGCACGCGACACCCAACTATCACTCGTCGCCACTCAAGCCTGAGTTGGTTTTGCTCACCCGGATAGTCCCCTCAGGTTCCTAGCAGCCGGTGTGGAGCACGAACATCAACTTAGAATTTTCCTCAGGATATGATCAGGATATTAGCCTCTAAGTCCTGAACTTCCAAGCACTTGTAACGACTAGAACTTAGGTGCCAATGGGGCACGTTACAAGGCTTGTGGAGTCCTTCCCTCTGACAGGTAACCAGGCCTCTCCCGAGACAGTGACTTCCTTCACCGATCCCCTTGGATAGGTCCTCCCCTGGTTTCCTCTCCCTCAGAGCGGGTTACCCCCACTTGGGTACCCTGGGACTCCTCTTCTGGTGTAGGCCTCAGCTAAAGGTGCTGAGCCTACCTGGAACGATGCAGCCTCGGGCTAAAGGTGACCGGGATTGAACACACACACACACACGCACCCCTAGCCTAGAGGGCCGGGAGGCGTGAACTGCTCTCCGAATAATGGCGTCTGTCCCTTATTTATCCTCTCCCAGCATGCACAGCGGGTAGACCACGCCCACTGCATGGCCACCGAGAGGGAACACCCAATAGCGCTGCAATGCCACCTGTGGTTCGAACTGAGACCTGGGCCACAGGGAACTGTACTACCAGGCAACATCACAACAGAGCAGAAGCCAATTTAGAGAAATCCAACAGCCTATTTGCTCAGGCTACCCCCTAAATTTAGGCATAGCGACCCAAATTATGGGGGTCCGCTACACAGGTAATAACTAAGTTTTCCCAAGTCATCTTCCAGGACGGCTTACAGAGAGGACACAATAGAACTACCTGATCAGGGCGGGACCACAGCAGTAAGCACCTTCCTCCCGACAGCCTTTTTCTGGTTAGAGAACAGGCCCAATCCGGAATGTTTAAGAAGGTTTGGAAGCTGGTCCCGGATGTGGTCTTGCATATCTGGGGAGGAGAAGCGCTGACCTTTCCAGCCGAAGAAATGGCCCCTGCTCTGTCTGAATGAGCTTTGATGTTTTCCAGAGGAAAGAGCGATGATGCCTGGTAGGCTTCCATCATTGCATATTTCAATCACCTTGTGATAGTAATATTTTTACGTCTTTTTGCCTTTATCTGGGCTCCAGAACAGAACAAGCAAACTAGAGGTTGATCTCCAATCTATAGATTTCATCCTACACAATGTTCATTCAACCCATGGACATTTAAACAACAGACCCTAGTAATTATCCAGCGATATTTCTGCCCTAATGCTAGATATAGATATATCCATCCATATCCAAAATGCATATGCCCATACTGATGACCTTTCTCCGCTCTGAATGCTGGTACTGCAGCTATGAATGTCTGAAAAGGAACTGGGTAAAAATTAACCTGTCAACTTCATGAATGACAGGAGCTCTGCCCAAAATTGGAAGTCTGAGTTCATAAGGCACAGTGTGATGCTGGTAAGTTATGCAGATCACCACTCCAGAAGATTGAGCCTGTAGTAGTACCTGAACATTTACTTTGACTTGCTATAGCTGTTCTGTTAGGAAGGCTGTGTAAAAGATGCAATGATGTTTTTAACATATACAGAGTACTGAACCTAAACATAACCAGTCAGGTATAGGGGTCAGAGACATAGCAAGATGTGAACCCACATCTACAGGCTCAATCTTCTAGAGTGGTGATCTGCATAACTTACCACCAGCATCACAATGTGCCTTATTAACTCAGGCTTCCAACTTTGGGCAGAGCTCCTCTCATTGCTAAACAGGAAGAGAAAATCTCTTTATAAAGAACATATAAAGCTGACGACAGCAGATATGCAAGTAAAGCCCATGCAGGGAGATCTGCCCCATCCCTGTGCACCACACGAGGTCACTCACCCCACTGGGCACATGCCCACATCCACTCCAAATCCTTCCTGGAGGAAGAGCACCAAAAATACAAGAATATAAGATGAGGGAACCTCCTAAGTTACCTTTCAAATTATTGACTTGCAAAGTATATTTTTCTACTTCTACTCTCTCCTTCCACTGGTAGATGGCTGGAACCATGTTCTCTAATCTTACCAGATCCAGGCATGGAGAGAGCATATGGTAATGTATGTTGAATGTAAGGGATTTGATCCTCTGCTAAATGAAGACTCAGCAGCAAAAAAACATGAGCCTTCGCTGTACATATGCAAAAGACAAAATACCTTGGTAAGGTATCAGCGACCAGAGATTTTCTCTCTTTTTTAAAGGTAAACTTTTATTAGATTTTTCTTTTCAAAACAAGACATACAATAGACAGCAAACGAACACATACGGAGCGAACATCGCCCAATCCATTACAGTGCAAAAATCTGGAAGCTGGTAAACAGTTGGTATTTGCAAAGAAAATAAAGATCAGTCACAGTTCTAAATAGCAGGAGGTACAGTGCTTCCGAAGTCAACCCAATAGCCCCAAACCTTCATAATTTTTTTCGGACATCCTCTAGCCTCATATGTCAGCTTATACAGTGATACAGCATGGTTAACGGTAGTGAGCCAAAAGGCAATATTGGGTAAGGATGGAGACTTCCAGTGGAAGGTTATCGATTTCTTAGCATAAAACAAAACTATCCGCAAGAATGTTTGCATATTCTTAGACATATTATCATCATCAATATAACCCAGTAAATACCTCAGAGGATTACATACATTAGGCAATTGTGTCAGTGAACTAATGAAAGCCGTGACCTCCGACCAGAACTTTCTAATCGGAGCACACTCCCACATTAAATGAAAGAACGTGCCATCAGCCATGCCGCAACGAGAGCATAATGCAGAGGGTGATCTATTCAATTTAAACAGTAAGCATGGTGTAAAATAGGATCTGTATAGCAATTTAGTCTGTATTACCTTGTCACGGGAAGAAATGACAGAGGGAACCTGGAGGGGCAAAAGCTCCTGCCAGATGTCCTCCGTCAACTCAGGGATGTCAGCTCTCCAACTGGCGGCCGTCTTGCTCAGCCTTTGAGTTGTGGAATGCAGAAGGGACCCAGAATATGTGGAAATTAGTTTGGTATGAGAGGGGTCAATCAGTAAATGTTCCAGTGGAGAGAGCTGAATAGCTATGTTACGAAGACCAAACTGTGTCGCTGTAGTGTGGCGTATCTGTAAGTAAAGGAAGTAGCTGTACGTGGCAGATTGTAGTCTCTACGAAATTCGTCAAAAGAACGAAACACGTTGTCCGAGAACAAGTGCAAAATGGTTTTTACCCCCCTTCTCGACCAGAATCCCCCGTCAGATCTGCGGAAGAACTCTGGTAGAGACGGATTCCCCCAAAGTGGAGTGTTTGGCGAATAAGTATTACTGTCTGTGGAGGATTGTAATTTAGTGAGTTTAATAAGCACTATAGTCATTGCCAGGACACTCGTACCCTCCTGCCCTCTAAGGGACATACGATAAATCAGGATCTGCAGGGATTCATAGGAGGTAAGAATAGCCGCCTCCAAGGCAGTGGCAGTGTTGTTGGCTTCAGGAAAAAAACACCTCATGTGCATAAGCTAATTGTGAGGCAATATAATATGTGGAGGCAGGGTAAGGCCAATCCGCCCTCCAGTACCGGTAACTGGAGGGTGTTCTTGGCAATCCTGACTACTCCCCCCTCCAAAGAAATGAAGTAAGGATGGAGTCTATTTCCTTGAATTTAAGTTTAGTGACATTACACTGGCAAATTACCCAAGACATACAGAAATCGTGGTAAGAATATCATTTTAATGATATTAATCCTACCCAGTAATGTAAGTGGAAGATTAGCCCAGGTTTTGAATGTGGTTTTCATTCGCCCTATAAGGGGGTCTAAATTGATTTTAACATAAGAGGCTATAGGGAGCTGTACCATAACTCCTAAATATCGGAAAGAGGTGACTATTTGTAGTGGGCATGAGGGAGGCAGTATGAGCGACTCTGTTTGGTCCATCTTAAATAAGATGGACTTGTCCCAGTTTACCCGGAATCCGTAGAAATGCCCAAACCTTCTAATAATCTCCAGTAGGACTGGGAGAGACGATTGGGGATCCGACAAATATATTAACATGTCATCAGCGTGAAGAGACGCCATCTCTTCTATACCCCCAATCTCCCCGCAGGATCTTATCAGTGCTGCCAAAGGCTCTATCATCAGTGCAAAGATCAACGGTGACAGAGGGCACCCCTGTCTGGTGCCTCTCTATCAGAAAGGGATCAGACACGGCTGCGTTCACTCTCAGTCTAGCGGTGGGTTTTAAATAGAGCAACTGGACCCATCTGATAAAGGTGTTGCTAAAACCAAATTTCGCCAAGACCTCCAGCAGATAAGGCCATTCGACCGAGTCAAATGCCTTGTGTGCGTCCAAGGCCAAAACAGCCCGAGGAACCCATCTCCTCATTGGTGGCCTGAAGATTGGTAAACAGTCAACGTAAGTTGATGGAGGTCGATCGCCCAGGGATGAACCCAGTCTGGTCTGCACCAATAATGGTAGTAATGACTGTGTTCAATCGCCGGGCGAGCACCTTGGCCAAAATCTTAACATCTGAATTGAAAAGTGATATTGGTCTGTAAGATTCACATAGGAGGTGATCCTTATGTGGTTTAGGGATGAGGACAATCAACGCCTCCGACATAGAGGGTGGTAACTGTCCCGTTTTCATAGCAAAATTATACACCCCGCTTAGATGAGGTATAAGCAGATCTTTGTACTGCATATACCCCTTGATAGGGAAACTGTCAAATCCCGGCATTTTATTTCTGGCAAAGGATTGGATAGCCTCCCCAATTTCCTCAATCGTCAGAGGAGCGTCAAGGTCTGACGCATGTTGGGTCTGAAGTCTGGGCAACGAAATTTCAGCAAGATAATCATCTAATTCCACAATCGTGTACTGAGCTCCAGTAGCATATAGGGAGGAATAAAAAAGGCGACAAAGGCATCCATGATCTCATTGTTTTGTTCTACCACTACGCCCCCTGCGCTCTTAATTCTAGGTGTGCTACATGGCTGATTGTTGGCTTATCTTTCTAAACCTGACTAACGGCTGTTCTTATCAACAAACTCGAAGATTCGCTGATTTTGGTACAGCAGCTTCTTCTGGGTACGCTCCAAAAGAACTAAGTCCAATTCTTTGGCAGTATGCTTCAAGGTAGTGCGCGTCTCAGGGAAAGGGGGTTGCAGAATAAGCGGCCTCCGCCTCCTGAGAGTCCCCTTGGCATCCATCAATTTGGACATAGAGGCCTTGCGTGTCCGACCGACCGCCGCAGCAAAAGAGCCGCGGGTGGCGGCCTTAAAGGCATCCCAAACTACCGGAACAGAGGCGCTTTGCTTATTAATTAGCCAGTAGGATTTCATCTCTGTAATACATTGGTTCACTACAATCTCGTCCGCCAGCCATAGCGGGCTCAGCCGCCATATCCGAAAGGAGGAGGAGGGACCCAGGTGAGGTCCACCATCAAAGGAGAATGGTCAGACACCGCCCTGGGGAGGTATTTAACCTCTGTCACCATATTAAGCAGATCCAAAGAAACCAGACATAAATCAATACGCGACAGAGTGTCGTGTGACCCAGAGTGACATGAATACTCCCTCCCATCCGCATGCTTCCACATCCAGGCCTCCACCAAATCAAATTGAGTTAAGAAGGAACCCAGGGGAGTGGGGGGTAACGTAGAACAACGTAATCTATCAAGGGAATTGTCCAATACTGTATTATAGTCACCCGCTATCACTAAAGGACCCTACGCTATCACCAATATGGAGTTCATCACCCTTTCAAAGAAAATTTTAGTGAAGGGGGGTGGGGCATATAAGCTAGTCACTGTATACGGCCTACCCATAAGTTCAAGCACAACAATTACAAAGCACCCCTGCGGATCAAGTTTAACATGTTTAAATACTAACCGGGGCTGATTTGGCTATGAGGATGGAGGTTCCCCTGGCGTATGTGGAGTATGTGGAATGGAAGGCATTAGGGGTGCAACGGATCAAAAAACTCACGGATCGGATCGATCCTCGGATCAGGGGTCACGGATCGGATCATTTTCGGATCGGCAAAAAAAAAAAAAATACTAATATCTACGTAATTTCCCCCTCACTGTAATATCCATAATCTCCCCCCCCCCCTGTAATATCCACAATCTTCTCCCCCTGTAATATCCACAATCTTCTCCCCCTGCAATATCCACAATCTTCTCCCCCTGCAATATCCACAATCTTCTCCCCCTGCAATATCCACAATCTTCTCCCCCTGCAATATCCACAATCTTCTCCCCCTGCAATATCCACAATCTTCTCCCCCTGCAATATCCACAATCTTCTCCCCCTGCAATATCCACAATCTTCTCCCCCTGCAATATCCACAATCTTCTCCCCCTGCAATATCCACAATCTTCTCCCCCTGTAATATCCACAATCTGCTCCCCCTGCAATATCCACAATCTTCTCCCCCTGTAATATCCACAATCTTCTCCCCCTGTAATATCCACAATCTTCTCCCCCTGTAATATCCACAATCTTCTCCCCCTGTAATATCCACAATCTTCTCCCCCTGTAATATCCACAATCTTCTCCCCCTGTAATATCCACAATCATCTCCCCCACTTACCTTACTCTCCCGCCGGCCAGTTCAGATCCACGAGCAGCGAGGGTGAGGGGTGATGACGTCAGCACGCACAAGGCGGCCGCCGCCGCCGGGTGTACCAAGATGGCCGCGGCTCCGGAGCTAGGCCGAAGCCGCGGGCTTTCCTAAGGCCGAGGCCGCGGATCGCGGTGTGTGCCGATCCGAACGGGGTGACCCGTTCGGATCACGGATCGTCACCGATCCGTTGCACCACTAGAAGGCATAGGCAATTTTTGCCAGCTTAAGGGTCATGAGTCTAGAGCCCTGGAGGTGGGTTTCTTGAAGAAGGATTACATGCGGATTGTGATGTGCCAGGAAGTCAAACATTAATGATCTTTTCACTTTGGAATTCAGCCGCCGCACATTCCAAGAGACCAAACGTAGTCTAGACATAAGGAGGCATAAAGTACATGACTAGAGGACCCCACGTCCCATGGTTCGCTGGAAACAACCAGAGCCCAAAGACCTGCGGACCATGAGAAGTGCGTATGGCAAGGAGCAGATCAAAGACATAAGACAACATTGTAGGAAATTAAAAGATCAGATGCACATTATAAGGGCCGGCTAGACCGGCCTGTAGATGGACATGCACAAATGGATACCAGCAATTCAAATAACAAAACAAAAGAGCAACAACCTCAAACAAAAATCCCCAAACATCCCATCCCACCCTAACCCTCCCGGCTCCCAAACCCAAACATATGAGAGCTTTGTTCCCAAAACCAAAACTGCAAAGCAGGGGGACCATGACACAGACCCCCAATCAACCAACCCTGAGGAGCGGTAAAGTCCCTTAGACGCGGGCCGTCACCCGTGTCCGCACATGACAAATATGCTAGTTGACCCTGAGTCTGAAAAAGAGAGTTCAAAAAAGAATAACAGGATAAAATGTTCAAAAAAGAAAAAAGAAGGAATGAAGTGATAACAGTAATCCAGGTTGATCAAGTAGTAAACAAACAATGGTAGATGAATGCAGTTCACCCCCTCATTATGAAAGTAAAAGAAAGGGGGCGCTAGTGACTGTATAATATACACAACTAACAGATACATAAATCAACCACAATAGGATATTGAATAAGTGCATAAACTAAACAGTACTGAAAATACATATACAATAATGTTGAATGGCTAATGACAACACAGTGCTGGGCAGTGGAATAATATAAAGTGTTAAATGTGACATATAACAATAATTATAACCACATAAAAGTGAACATCCAAATGAGTGATGCTTGCTAGTCCAGTGTTAAGTCCATAAAGCTTTAATTATTGTTACATTATATTTTTATCTCTGTTAGTTTTTGGCGCGAGGTTTGTCAATATTTATCACTTGAGGTTTTTACACATTAGAAACTATTTCACCTACGCAGCCATGGATGTTATCAATTTCATGGAAGGTCACCAGACCAATATTGAAGAAATATTCCAACAAGCCCCCAGTCCTAATTTAGACCTCGAGAGAGGTTTTAAACAACTCCGATATGATATGGAGAAACAAATTAGACTATGGTGGGATATAGCGTCATTTGAGATGTACATAGGAAACAATCTTACCCCCAGGAGACTTAGATGGGATGTCAATCCTAATGATGGTGTTGAGGACCTGACACTACTAGATGAGTGGTTTCAGTTCTTCAACGCCTGCGAACAAAAGCTCATGCAGTTAATGATTAGGAGACGTCGAGCCAAGAATATTTTAGTTGAAGCCAAAATAGCCGATGTTAAAGAAAATATGAAACCCTTTATGGGAACCAAAGAATATATGGACAAAGTCCAGAATCTTCAATCATATTTGTCTAAATATGATAGAGAAATTAAACAAAAAAAACTCAAAAAATATCAGAGGGACATAAAGGACTATGAGGAGAAAAAAGTTTACAAATAGCAGGAGGATTGTACTATAGGTCATCCTAAGGACCAGGCAGTTGAGGATGACATGGAGGTCCATAATGTGGTCACGCAGATGGCCCGGAATTTTAAAAGTAATCCACCCACTCCGGGAAAAAATCCAAAACCCCCATTAGTCACAAAGGGCAGGGACCCCAAGCCTCTAGAGAATGGTTATCCATATTCCAATCAAGGTCCAAGTCAATATCAGCCTAGACCACCTAGAGGTAACTTTAGAGGGAACTATAGGGGCAGACCCAATTTGCATCAAAATAATTACCAACAGGGGGGGGAATGGAGGGGATGGAAAGAACCCTACAAAATTCCATCTACTACCCCCCAATACCCCAAAGAACATATCATAAAAGAGGTAGAAGAGGGGGAACCAGGAAGAAAAAGACCAAGGGACAGTTAACAACAGGAATTTTCAACTTAACAAATATAGAACTCTCTATGGAGGCATTGGGAGTTTTATCTCAGGGTTTAAAGTTTGCGCCAGATAAGAACATCAACAAATTTGAGTTATTCATAGCTGTGGAAAAATATGTCAGAAAACTCAATATAAAAAAAACATTTTGCCTCTCAGACCCCCACTGTTTCATCCACAGTGGTAACTGAACAGTTTATGCATAGTGGTTTGAAAAACAATTCTGTTTTTAATCCCAAGAAAGGGACTTACCACCATGTTGAGGTGTTCAAAAATATGGTCCAGGATGAAATTAAACTAGTAGAAGTTAAACAGGCTAGCAGAAATCGTGCAATAATAGAGGGTATAAAACAGTTAGAAAAAAAATAAAATTTGGTGGTGCGCCCAGCAGATAAAGGGGGTGCAGTGGTGGTAGTTACCAAGGATGACTATTATGCAGAAATCCAACGGTTGTTGGGTGATGTTGACAGGTATAGGGTACTTGCTTCTGATCCGATTGGGAAATTACGAACCCAATTGACGAATTGGGTTTCCAGAGGAGTGGACCAACATATTCTGAATCTGAAAGAGGCCCAATACTTGATTCCACGGGCTCCACGTACCCCAGTGCTTTACACAGTACCCAAAATTCACAAAACTAGAGTTAAACCGCCCGGCCGACCCATTATAAGTGGGATAGGTTCCCTGTAGTCCCGTGTTGGAGAGTATATAGATATATACCTCCAACCATTGGTAGCACAGGGCAAGTCCCATTTGAAGGACAGCAGAGAGCTCATCAAGTCCATATCTACTATATCAGTGACAGCTAATACAATCATGCTTACAGTTGACGTTGAGTCGCTGTATACTAATATCAAACAAGATGATGCCCTAGTAGCTGTAGGATTGGCTTTGACAGAGCAATCTAAGCTACCTAATGATCAAATAGACTTTCTAGTTGAAGGTCTTAAACAAGCCATGGGTAACAATTATTTTTGGGCACAGGACCAGTTTTTCAACCAAATAAAGGGGGTAGCCATGGGGGCTCATTCTGCTCCCAGTGTAGCCAATCTGGTACTCAACAAATGGGAAAATTAAACTATATATCATATCATGAATTTAAGCCAGCCCTTTTGTATTATAAAAGATATATTGACGATATTATCCTTCTGCGAAATAGGTTTAGGAATGAAGCAATTTAGACCAGTAGATAAAGGGCAATTACCACTAAATCCAATCACATCCCGGTTAATTTGGAAAATTAAGAAAAAGGTTGCCCCTGGGATGGTGTGGATTGGAAAAATAACATGGATTACCACCAAGGAGTATATATAAAATTAACAAAATTCCTGTGAGATTTGATGGGCTGGTTTGAGTCCAGTTTTGGAACGTCCTGCTTGCTTCCATTGCGGTCGCGGGGCTTTTCTTGTTAAAGCCGTACGACTATTCATTTATTCGGTTGGGCCTTTACCCCATCAGGATAGTCCTTCAAACTGGCTGGCTCCCCTGTCTTGAACCTAGACGGATGCATCCATGATATTTGATCTATAGTGGGATGTAAGTATTCTCACACAAATATGATTGTGTAGTGCATAATATGTATCTCTGTATTGCCAACAAATATTTATGATGTTTTTCTGTCCCCCGCTCTTCCCCCCCTTTTTTGTTTTGTATTATGTGTGCTGTAAATTGCCCCTTATATGGGAGTGCTGAGAATTGGAAGATATGCAATGATTTTGTATCTTAATACACTATTACTATATACTATATTTTTTCTTCCTTAGAAATATTAATCCATTTACAACCAATACATTAACCCTGAAGAAGGAAAGTTCATGGAAGCTGCCACGAATACAGCTACCAATATCTGAAACATGTCGGTTGCTTTTCGCCGCTACGTATAATTGACCTATATGTCATAAGTATAGGGCGTTTTGTATGCATTTGGTTTCAATATAAATGCATTTCAGTTCTTTTTTTAAACCTCCTTCTCTTTTATCTTTTACTAAAATCATGTGAAAATCTGTATAAATAATTTTTTTTTACATTTATACTCCTTGGGGGCAATCCATGTTATTTTTCCAATCCACACCATCCCAGGGGCAACCTTTTTCTATATTATCCTTCTGTGGGAGGGCCCGCAGGAGGACCTACAAATTTTCATCAAATATCTAAATAACAACCACTATGGTCTTACATTTACAGCTGAATGGAGTACGGCTACAGTTAACTACCTAGATCTCACCCTAACTAAGAAAAACAACAAAATTAGCTTTAAAACTTTTTTCAAAAGCACCGATAGAAATGGTTTTGTGCCAACAACCAGTTATCATCCCCAATGGCTGGGAGCCATACCCAAAGGCCAGTACATAAGGATTAGGAGAAATTGTGAGAGCCTGTCAGATTTTCATGAACAGGCCTCCATCCTCACAGAGAGGTTTATTGAAAAAGGCTACTCTTCTCAGGTACTTCAGAAAGCCCAGCATCAAGTAGCTATTATGGATAGAGAGACACTCTTAACGTCAAAGAAAAAAAACACCTTTCCAGGTGTATCTGGCTTTCATAGGCAATACATAACAATTGAGCGCACCTTTCAGAAATTTTGGCCCATACTCCTCAAGGACAAAGATTTGGTTAATGTCCTTCCCTCGAGGCCCAAATTCATTTATAGACGAGCACCAGGGCTAAGAAATATGATAGCACCTAATGTTCCTGACCCTCCAGAGAAACCTCTGACCTTCTTGGATGGATCAGGTTTTCATTATTGCACAAGGTGCAAATCCTGTCGCACCACCACCCGACATAGTAAAAAAAAAAAAATCACAAAATTTCGGTCCTTTGTTACTCAACAAGAATTTTCAGTTAAACCCTTGATCACGTACTATTCCAAACATGTTACTTATGTCCTGGAATGTCCTTGTTCCCTACAGTATGTGGGACGTACCACACGGGAAATAAGGGTCAGGATTAATGAACATTTCACCAACATTTCTAAAGGATTTCCTAATCATAGTGTGTCGCGTCACTTTGATCAGTTTCATGGCAGAGATCCTCGTCAGCTCACATTCTACGGAATGGATAGAGCTGTGTCCCATTGGAGAGGCACTGACCTCAAAAAAGCCATTTCCCAAAATGAAACCCAATGGCTGTATCGCCTCCAAACGATGCAGCCACAGGGACTTAACATAGACCTAGATTTAAATTGCTTTTTAACCAATGATAACATTTCCCTCTGGTTTTGTCCAAGTATATATTATTAGTAATTATTACGATTGTTCCCATTGTATTGTATAGTATTTCCCTTATGGTTTACTATTAATTTTCTAGTTGTATATTTTTAGCTATTATTTTATTTGCTTCATTTCCCGTTAATCTTTTAGGTTTTAGGGTAATTTTTTGTTACCCTTCTTTTAAATGTGATATTTGGTCCTTCTTAAATGTCAATGCTGTACTATTGTGTTTTCGATGGCGCCTATGATCCGGCACTGAGGCTGACATAATTAGTTTCACTTCCTGGCTTGATTGACAAGCATTTAAAAGACCCCCTTTCTAGTGACCCAGTACGCTTCCTGATGACGTGTTAAACGAAACGTACGTTGAGGCGGTACTTGGTCACGCTTCCATCTTACTTCCGGTCCTGCTGGTTAGCCGTTGCAATAGGTGGAATGCACGTCAGACTTTCTTACGGACGGACGGATCCATTCGGCTCTACATGCCTTCCAGCCTCAGTGCCGGGCTAAGGCACTACACAATGTAAGCAGCCATTTGGCCTTTCTTTTTATGTTGATTTTAAATTTAATTAAACACGATTACACTATTCTTGGCCTATTCGTTTAATTTGCATATCCCAATCCGAGTTCATCTTGGGGAGTCAGACTGATCCGGGATCACATATTCTGTTTTGGCAAGTGGTATCTTGAAATAAGCGCGTTTTACCCTCAGACACCTCTGGGAACCCCAGGAAGCGGACGTTGCTCCTCCATAAACGATCCTCCATTTCAGTGAGCTTATCTGCAGTATAATCATGGGCTTGGCGTAGCTCCCTAACAGAGCCCTGTAATGGACGGGTCTCATCCTCCAGTGTACCGATGTGCTGCTCAGCATTTGTTACTCTATGGCGGAGGTTATGAACATCTTGTTTCAGAAAGGATAAGTCAGTTTTAATGAAGTCCATTTGAGTGGTCAGAGATGCATGGCTGTGCTGAATGGCCTCCATAATCTGGGACAGGGAGGGCTCTGCAGGGCCTGTATCAGCAGTGACCGCGCTGGGGGTATCAGGAGCAGTGTCCTCAGCCAGGGAGAACAAGAGAGGATCTTCCGGGCTCAGAGTAGGGGGGGAACAGTGTGACTCACCCTTCCCTGCAGGCTTCTGCTTCAGGGCTGATGAGTAGGAGGATGGCTGGCTGCGTGTGTCTGCAGCATGGTGACGGGCACCATCTTGCCTCACTTTGCGCGGTGGCGGGACTGATCCTGAGGCTTCCTCCATCGGTGGGCCGTATTTGACCATGATCCGGTGGGCACAAGGTTCCCCGGATGGCGATTGGGTCAGCAGAATTTTGTCAGGATGTGTTCGGCACGGACGGAGCTCAGGCTAAGCATGTCCTCACATCTCGGTCGTTGGCCACATCCCCCCAGAGATTTTCTCTCCAAGCCATTTACACACCTGCTGTCTATGCATTAATGCAGGGGTGTCCAAACTTTTTTCAAAGAGGGCCAGATTTGATGAAGTGAACATGCGTGAGGGCCGACCATTTTGCCTGACATTCTTTGAACCATTAAAATTTGGTGTAAGTGTGTTCGTCCGAGCACTAATACACTGCCCAACAAAAATTTTCCTGCCTTTGTGGTTGTGTGTGGTGAAGAGATGAGACCGGGTGTGTTATTTGGATATTTACCGGCATATAACACGCACCTTCACTTTAAGAGGGAAGTTTCAGGAAAAAATCTTAAATTTTAAATAAAGAACTGTGAAGCAAAATTAGGGTCAGTGCTTATCTGCAGCCTCACAAGTGCCATGAATGCAGCACCCCCCGCTTCCCTGAATGCAGCACCCCCCACTGCCCTGAATGCAGCACCCCCCCCCGTCATGAATGCAGCACCCCCCCCCCCTGTCATGAATGCAGCACCCCCCCCTGTCATGAATGCAGCACCCCCCCTGTCATGAATGCAGCACCCCCCCCTGTCATGAATGCAGCACCCCCCGTCATGAATGCAGCACCCCCCGTCATGAATGCAGCACCCCCCCCGTCATGAATGCAGCACCCCCCCCCATCATGAATGCAGCACCCCCCCCCCGTCATGAATGCAGCACCCCCCCGTCATGAATGCAGCACCCCCCCCCCCGTCATGAATGCAGCACCCCCCCGTCATGAATGCAGCACCCCCCGTCATGAATGCAGCACCCCCCGTCATGAATGCAGCACCCCCCCCCCGTCATGAATGCAGCACCCCTCCCCCTGTCATGAATGCAGCACCCCTCCCCCTGTCATGAATGCAGCACCCCTCCCCCTGTCATGAATGCAGCACCCCCCTTGTCATGAATGCAGCACCCCCCTTGTAATGAATGCAGCACCCCCCCTTGTCATGAATGCAGCACCCCCCCTTGTCATGAATGCAGCACCCCCCCTTGTCATGAATGCAGCACCCCCCCTTGTCATGAATGCAGCACCCCCCCTTGTCATGAATGCAGCACCCCCCCTTGTCATGAATGCAGCACCCCCCCTTGTCATGAATGCAGCACCCCCCCTTGTCATGAATGCAGCACCCCCCCTTGTCATGAATGCAGCACCCCCCTTGCCATGAATGCAGCACCTACATTGTCATGAATGCAGACTCACCATTGACATCAGTGCAGCCCGATTCATGCCCATCTGCAGCCTCGGAGGAGAGAGGAAGGGTGCGGGATGAGTGCCAACAGACATACAGGAGAAACTGTTTTCTCAGCGACCTCTTTAATAGAAAGTCCCGCCTCCTATGATGGACAGAACAGTCGTCCAATGGCAGCGCAGGAGACGGACTTCCTTTTACACAGGATGCCGTGTAAACAGGAAATACTCCTCCTGTATGTACGGCACTTGTTCCGCCTCCTCCCCATCCCCTCCAAGGCATCCAGCATGATGTATATCTTTTGTGGCCCACCGCGCTCGGGGATTCGTTGGGGGCCACAAAAGATATACATGTCAAAATTACCAGGCGGGCCATCTGAAACCGGAACGCGGGCCACGATTGGACTTTGACATGCCTGCATTAATGCATTAAGACAACCTATTGGAGATTGTACGAGACAATGTAAAGGTCAAGTAAAAGCCTCCCAATTCATACAGCCACATATACAAATGAGGGCTAAACTTCAAGCAGGTCATTAGAACTATTAGGTTCAGATTCCACTAGTGCGACACGCCATGCGACCCTGGACACAAAGTCGCATGAAAAGTCACGGCCCATTGATTTCAATGGCACCCATTCCAATCTATGCGACTCAACGTTGCAACAACCTAGAAAAAGGTCGCATTACCCAGATGCGACCTCTGATGCAATCCCGATCCAGAGGCTGTAAAGTTGGATCAAAGCTGCACTCCAAAGTCGCAACAGCGGAAACGTAGCCTCAGAGAGTCCATACATTAGATCACATATGAGGCATGAACCACAATGATACCAAAAGAATATAACCCAAATAACACAAACATAAGCTCCAATGTTGTGTATTTAAATAGGATTTTTGTACTCACCGTAAAATCCTTTCTTCAAGTAGGTTATAAATCTACGTTTTTCTTTTTGTCCATGGACGGACACAGCACCTTAATTCTTGACAGTTGGGTTATGTTCCGTCTATTAGGAGAGGACTAGGCAGAACATGTTAGGTATTTAATACATGTTACTTTAAAAGGGTTGAACAGCCCCGCCCAGGGGGCGGTCCCTCCACCCTGCAGTCAGCAGCCTCAGTTTGTAAAAAGCAGTGCAGTACAAATTAAAAAAGGAGGGGTGGGTGCGGTGTCCGTCCATGGACGACAGAGAAAAGGATTTTACCGTGAGTACAAAAATCCTATTTGGGAACAGCAATCAAAAAAACAAATTTTACCCCAAACAAGCAGAGCTCCTCAACGGAGGAGTTGCAACCTCAAACAGCTGCCTGCAAAACTTTGCGGCCGAAGCTAAACTCACATCAACCTTGTAAAATTTTGAAAAAGTGTGAACGGACGACCAGGTCGCCGCCTTACACACTTGTGAGACAGACGCTTGATGTCGGAAAGCCCAAGAGGCACCAATAGCCCTGGTCGAATGCGCCGTAACAGGAAAGGGAGGCGCCCGCCCCTTAAGGGCATAGGCCTGGATGACGGTCTGCCTGATCCACCAAGGAATGGTGGCCGACGAAACCGCCAGACCCTTCTGCGGACCAGACACTGACACAAACAGCGAGTCAGACCTCCGGAACGGAGCCGTAGCAGACAGATACACCCGTAAGGCACGTACCACGTCTAAAGAGTGCAGCGCAACCTCTTTGGGATGCGATTGCAGAGGACACAAGGATGGAAGTACTATGTCCTCATTCAGGTGAAAGGCCAAAACTACCTTCAGAAGGAAGGAAGGCAGGCTGTGGGCGTAGCACCGCTTTGTCCTTATGCAGGACCAAATATGGGGACTTGCAAGACAAGGCCACCAATTCAGAAACCCTCCTGACTGATGTTATGGCTACTAGGAAATCAACCTTCTGAGAGAGCGTCAAAAGAGGAATTTCCCTGATGTCCTCAAATGGAGGTTTCTGAAGTACCGAGAGCACCAGATTCAAATCCCACAGAGGTAGTGGTGGTCGGACCAGAGGGGCCACATGTCGGACCCCTTGCACAAAAGTGCTCACCAAAGAATGAGCTGCCAGGGGTCGCTGAAAGAAAACAGCCAAGGCTGAAATCTGCCCCTTAATGGTGCTTAAGGCAAGTTTCTGATCCACTCCACGCTGTAAAAACAGCAGAATCCTGGAAACCGAATATGCCCGTGGACGCCATTCCATCTCCTGACACATAGAGATGTAGGCTCTCCACGTGCGATGGTAGACCTTCCTAGAAGAAGATTTCCGTGCTCTCAACATGGTTGAAATGACTGAATCCAACAGGCCTCGGTCCCTTAGTACCTGGCTTTCAATAGCCATGCCGTTAAAGCCAGTGACTGTAAAGCAGGATGAAGAATGGGATCTTACGAGAGAAGGTCCTCCTGCATTGGCAGACGCCAAGGTGCATCCGCCACCAGGCGTACGAGGTCGGCGTACCAGGGACGCCTGGGCCAATCCGGGGCGATGAGAATCACCGGAATCCCCTCGGTCTCTACTCTGCGGAGCAGACGAGGAAGCAACTTCAGCGGGGAAAAGGCATAAATTAGCCGATACTGACCCCACGGGGCCACCAACGCGTCTGACGCGTCTGCCCAGGGATCTCTGGGCCTGGCCACGACCCTCGACACCTTGCGATTGAATCGACAAGCCAGGAGATCCACGGCTGGCGTGCCCCATCTCCGGCAAAGGAGTTGAAAAACCTCCGGATGTAACGACCATTCCCCTTGGTCCAGCATCTGGCGACTCAGATAGTCCGCCTGCCAGTTTTCCACGCCCGGAATGTAAACTGCAGATAGAGCCGGCACGCTCCTTTCCGCCCACTGTAGCCTCTGTGACCACTTGGAGAGGCACAGTCTGATCGCCCGGAGTTCCAGGACGTTGATCGGCAGTTGGGATTCGTCCGGAGTCCAGCGGCCCTGGGCCGCCTGAACCCTCCAGACGCCCCCCCCCCCAACCGGTCAGGCTGGCGTCCGTCGTGATCACAGTCCAATGAAAGGGGAGGAACGACTTCCCAGACCAAAGAGCCGGGGAGCTCAGCCACCAACTCAGAGGAGAGGGGCCTTGACTAGATGACTTATCTGAACCTGACGATCCAGAGACAATGGAGATTTGTTCCATTTGGAGAGAATCTCCCTTTGCAAGACCCGAGTGTGGAATTGGGCATATGGTACTGCCTCGAAGGAGGCTACCATGAGGCCCAGGATTCGCATGCAAAAACGGAGAGACGACCATTTGCAGGATGTCAACAACCTCACCGCAGTCTGGAGCGTCTGCAACTTCTCCAAGGGAAGAAAGACTCTGGCCTCCGAGGAGTCCAGAATCAACCCCAGGAACTCTAGGTGCTGGTTCGGTACCAACACTGACTTCTGGAGGTTCAGTATCCAACCAAACTCCCGGGGGTTCTGACTGGCTATAGACACGTCCTCCTCTAATTCTGAGCTTGAAGCAGCTCTCAGAAGAAGGTCGTCCAAGTAGCCTACGATAGCAATGCCGCACTGTCTCAGCAAAGCTAGAATCGGGGCGAGCACCTTGGTGAAAACCTTTGGTGCCGATGCTAGGCCAAAGGGAAGAGCCACAAATTGATAGTGGTCTTCGCCAATCGCAAAGCGCAGGAACCTCTGATACCTGACGCAGATGGGGACATGCAAGTATGCGTCCTTGATATCCCAGGACGCCAGGAAGTCCCCCGGACGGAGCGCAGCCACCACCGAACTAAACGATTCCATCTGGAATTTTTGAATTTTTATAAAGGCATTGAAGGCCTTGAGGTCCAAGATTGGACGGACTTCGTCCCTCTTTAGGACCACAAACAGATTCGAATAGAAACCCTGAAACCTTTCCTGTGGTGGTACGGGTATGATCACCCCGCATCGCAACAAGTCTCGCACTGCCCCCTGGAGGGCAGCCCGACGAGCCGGAAGGAGAGGCAGATTGGAGGGAAAGAAATCGGTTTGGTGGACAAGAAAGGAACTCTATCTTGTACCCTGAGGGGACCACCTCGCAGACCCACTGGTCAGAGAGCAGGGAGGTCCACCGAGCTGCAAACCCGCGAAGCCGTCCCCCCACCCTGGAGTTGGGCGGGGGCAAAACTTCATGCGGTAGCAGGCTTGCTTGCTGGCCTGTTGGGATTGCACACCCAGGGACGCTTCTGTCCCCCAGCTGGACCTTTGTCCGCTTGGGAGGGTCCGCCAGCAGGTCCTGACTGACGAAAATACTGCTTCTGTGTGGGAAAGGAGGGTCCCGGCTTACGGCGCGGCTCCTGCCCTTTAGTGGACTGAGGGAGAAGTGTGCTCATACCTCCAGTGACATCCTAATGATGTCGTCCAGTGAGGCACCAAAAAGCCTCCCATCTTTGAAAGGCAAATCTGCCAGAGCTTTCTTAGAAACTTGGTCAGCGGACCAGCATTTCAGCCATATTAGGCGGCGCAATACCACCGCAAATGCGGAGACCCTGGAGATCAAAGGGGCTGCATCCAGGGTTGCATCAAAGACGTACACGAGTCCCTGTACCAATTGTTTGGCCAGTGAAATGCATTCTGGAGGGAGCAGATGCTCCTCCACAGTCTGGTGCAATATTTTTGCCCATTCAGTGAGTGTCTGGGACACCAAGATAGCAGCCAATATAGGCCACAATGCTAACCCCAGCATGGTGAACATGGAGCGGCTCACCGCTTCGAACCTCCTATGAGTAGGGTCCTTAAAAGCAGGGGTCCCCTCCACCGGGATAGTGGTTACTTTATTTAACCGAGAGACCGGGGGGATCAACGACCGGAGGAGAAGCCCATTTTTTCAAAAGGCTCTATTCAAACGGGTAACGGACTGCCATGCGCTGAGGGACTGCAAAGGGCCTCTTCGGCCGTTCCCATTCCTTATCTATGAACTTGTCAAAGAAATCAACATAAGGAAAAACCTTAACAGAGCAGGTCGGTTTGTGCGACCCAAAAGGGACAGGCCCTGCTGTGGAAGTCCCAGCTGCATCTTCCAGCTTGAGAGTGTCCCTCACAGCATTGATAAGTGCACTCACAAATGCCCTGTCTTGCGCTGACCCGGACGAGGGGTCCTCCTCACAGGGAAGGTCCTGGTCCGCCTCTTCTGACATTCAAGAACAGGGCTCCTGAGCCACAGCCAGGCCCGAGTCTGAGTCAGAACATTCCCCAGGAGATTGCAGGGGGAGGGGGCACTTGGTACTCCCCTTACGCCCACACGCCGCTTCCACCCTGGCAACAAATAACTCCAGGACCGCTGACAAAGTGTCCATGGAAACCGCAGGTGCAGGGGCACCGGTTGCTGCCTCTGGAATGTTTGGGGAAAAAACGGCAGCTTCTGACTCCATTTTGCCCCCTTAGGGACTTAGTCAAGATATCTGACCCAAAATTTGTCCACCCTCCTTGCTGCACTGACTGAGGGGGGATACCCAGGGGACTCACCGCCTAGCCAGAGACTGTTCAGCGCCGCTGGCCGTTCTTCATCCACACACCGCGTGTGACTGAGGAACTGTGTGAGGTGAACTGCGCCGTTCGCACTGCTCAGGAAGCTCAGCCCGCACTAGAGGTCAAAACCCACTCCAAAAATGGCCACCGGGTGCCTCAGAGAAAGCGCACGGACCACAAGAAAATGGCCGCCCGTAATTGCAGACCTGCATCAAAGCGCGGCCACGGCAAAATGGCCGCCAATGGGATTTGCAATGCACAGGCCCCAGAAAAATGCCAGCGCTTCAAAAAATGGCACCCAGCAAGCGAGGTGGACGAGAAGGCCAGCAGCAGAGGCTTCCAGGAATTTACTACCCCCCACACAGAGCGGGCCTGGACACCCCCACAGCCCCCCGCCGGGACCTGGAGCCCCCCTAAAAGGTATTCCCCGGTCGCAGCGAGCCCCGCAAGGGGAGGATGAAAAAGGGTGAGAGGGAAGGGCAGGAGAACCCCCTAACGACCCCCTTAGGAATGCCCAGCTGTTCCATCCCACCGAAGTAGGAGGAACCGTACTTAATCGTCCTCGCGAGGACCTGCTGGTGCGTTCTTGACAGACCTACAACCGAGCAGTGCGGGGTAGCTGTCGGCCCGGTCCACTGTGACCGAGACAGCAAGCCACCCGGTCATATGTGAACCCTGGAGCATAGCTCACCGGCCACCCCTGGAGCCATGGGGTATGTCGTGGCCGACCCCGCACGTAGCTAAGGCCTGCTCACGCTCGATGGCTGGACTGGGGGGACTACAAGGATCTATATTATCCTGCCTGTCATGCCCAGCCGGCAGTTGATAGAAGATTCTCAAAAAATAAAATAATAAAAAGAAGTAAAAAGTAGTACCGTATTTATCGGCGTATAACACGCACTTTTTTCCCCTTAAAATCAGGGGAAAATCGTGGGTGCGTGTTATACGCCGATACTCCGTCGAATTCCCCTGCTGAAAACGAGCGAGCGGAGCCGAAGCCGAAGTACAATCAGCTTTACTCGGCTCCTCTCGCAGTCCCGCCCATCTATGACTGCGCCGCTGACATAGAGAAAGCCGAGTGTACTTCGCCTAGTCTCGGCTCCTCTCGCAGTCCTGCCTGTAACTGTGAGCAGACACGAGTCTAGGCGAAGTACACTCGGCTTTCTCCGTCAGCGGCGCAGTCAGTGGAGATGGGCGGAACTGCGAGAGGAGCCGAGTCCAGCCGAAGTACACTCGGCCCCGCTCGCTCCTCTCCACAGAAATCGGCGCCAAATTTTAAAAACCGCCGGGACTGACACGATCGCAAAGGCACTGGGCAAGGCTGCAGATGGACAGATGAACACTGGGCACGGCTGCAGATGGACAGATGGACACTGGGCAAGGCTACAGATGGACACTGGGCACGGCTGCAGATGGACAGATGGACACTGGGCAAGGCTGCAGATGGACAGATGGACACTGGGCACGGCTGCAGATGGACAGATGGACACTGGGCACGGCTGCAGATGGACAGATGGACACTGGGCACGGCTGCAGATGGACAGATGGACACTGGGCACGGCTGCATGCTGCATTTAAATGTAAGTTTTTTTTCCTTGAATTTCCCTCCTAAAAGTTTTTTTCCTTAAAATTCCCTCCTAAACTTGGGGTGCGTGTTATACGCCGGTGCGTGTTATACGCCGATAAATACGGTAATTTCTTCCCAGGACTCTGGGCCCAAAAGGGAGCCAGGTCCTTCTCTACTAGGCAGGAAAAAAAACTGAGGCTGCTGACTGCAGGGTGGAGGGTTATGTCCGGAGGGACCGCCCCCTGGGCGGGGCTGTTCAACTCTGTTAAAGTAACATGTATTAAATATCTAACATGTTCTCTCCTAATAGACGGAACATAACCCAACTGTCAAGAATTAAAGTGGTTGTAAACCCACTTTGTAAACAAACACCTACAGGTAAGCCTAGATTAAGGCTTACCTGTAGGTGCATGAAAGATCTCCTTAACCTACACGGTTAAGGAGATATTTGCATTTAAAACCAGCGCCGCTGACGTCACGCGCAAGCGCATGGGGTTAATCCCATTCACAAATTCGGCTAGGTTGCAGCATTTGACGACGTAGCCAAATTCGACGGCTCCTGCGCGCAGTCACGTCTTCGCCACTCCGGGCAATCACAGCGCCGGAGCGGCGCTGTGATTGGCTGGAGCGGCAATACCCGGAAGTAACCTTCCGGCTATGGCCGCAGCGATGGCTGTGGCTGAAGAGGGAGACGAGGACGGCTTTGGGGGCCCCGATCTAAGGTAAGTGATGCATAATGAGCCATTATGCTAGTCATATTAGCTCATTATGCCTTTCTCTTACAGGTTAATAGAAAAAAAACATTTGGTTGGGGTTTACAACCACTTTAAAGTGGTTGTAAACCCACTTTTTCAACTTGCACCTACAGGTAAGCCTAGATTAAGGCTTACCTGTAGGTGCAAGAAATATCTCCTAAACCTACACGGTTTAGTAGATATTTACTAACAATGACAGGCGTCGCTGTCTACGGCGCATGCGCGCCGTAGACAACGGCTCATTCATGGGGTTAATCCCATTCACAAAATCGGCTACTTCCCAGCAATCTCTGGGCGTAGCCGAATGTCACAGCTCTCGCACGCATGCGCAGAGTGACGTCTCCGCCGCTCCGGCCAATCACAGCGCCGGAGCGGCGCTGTGATTGGCTGGTGCGGCGATACCCGAAAGTAACCTTCCGGCTATCGCCGCAGCGATGGATGCGGCTGAAGAGGGAGACGAGGATGGCTTCGGGGGCCCCGATCTAAGGTAAGTGATGCATTATGAGCTATTATGCTAGTCATATTAGCTCATTATGCCTTTGTCTTGCAGGTGGTTATTAAAAAAATAAAAATAAACATCGGGTTTACAACCACTTTAACCACCTCGCGCCCGCCGTACGAGAATATACGGCCGCAAGGTGGTTGTCAAATGCCGGGAGGCCGTTATTATACGGCCTCTGCTATTTGGCCACTGGGGGGCGCGCGAGCGCCGCTGCCGGCGCGCGCACGTGCCCGGCGCTTCACTGCAATGCCGATGCGCGTGCCTGGCGGCCGCGATGTCCGCCAGGCACCCCCGATCGGCGGTTACAGAGACAAGGACATGGATCTGTGTGTGTAAACACAGAGATCCATGTCCTGTCAGGGAGAGGAGACCGATGCTGTGTCCCTTGTACATAGGGACACAGATCGGTCACCTCCCCCAGTCAGTCCCCTCCCCCCACAGTAACAATCACTCCCAGGGAACACATTTAACCCCTTCCTCGCCCCCTAGTGTTAACCCCTTCCCTGGCAGTCACATTTATACAGTAATCAGTGCATATTTATAGCACTGTTCGCTGTATAAATGTGAATGGTCCCAAATTAGTGTCAAAAGTGTCCGATGTGTCCGCCATAATGTCGCAGTCACAAAAAAAATCACTGATCGCCGCCATTACTAATAAAAAAAAAATATATATAAAAATGCCATAAAACTATCCCCCTATTTTGTAAACGCTATAACTTTTGCGCAAACCAATCAATAAACGCTGATTGCGATTTTTTTTTACCAAAAATATGTAGAAGAATACGTATCGGCCTAAACTGAGGAAAAAAATATAAAAAAAAAAAATTGGGATATTAATTATAGCAAAAATCAAAAAATATTGCTTTTTTTTCAAAATTGTCGCTCTATTTTTGTTTATAGCGCAAAAAATAAAAACTGCCAAGGTGATCAAATACCACCAAAAGAAAGCTCTATTTGTGCGGAAAAAAGGACGTCAATTTTGTTTGGGAGCCACGTCGCACGACCGCGCAATTGTCATTCAAAGCGTGACAGTGCTGAAAGCTGAAATTTTGCCTGGGCAGGAAGGGGGTATATGTGCCCAGTAAGGAAGGGGTTAAGGAGCTGTGTCCGTCCATGGACGAAAAGAGAAACATAGATTTATAACATACTTGAAGTGTGAGTTCAGAGACATAGTGTATTTGTCTAATACCCGATACACACACACACACAAGCAATTCATACGCAAATAATGCCAACCATTCATATAAACACAAGTTATAGACATAGGCGTGCACACAGGGTGTGCCAGGTGTGCCTGGGCACACCCTAATTACCCCATGTGGCGCACATTCCTCCTGTTTTGACCCCTGATATTTCACCAAAGCCCCCTAACGGGGCTCCTAAAAAAATACAAAATAAAATAATAAAAATAAAAACTACTGACACCATCCACTACCCTACTGACAGCAATTTCTGCCCTACTGACACCGTCCACTGCTCTAATGACACCGTCAGTATATATACACACAGATATGTGTTTGAGCTTTGGGGTGCACACCCTAATGCAGTGGGCTGCGCACACCTATGGTTATAGATATAGTTAACCTCTGGCTACCAATCTATTATACATCTATTCAGTGGAGGAACCCAGCGAGCTCCAGATGATAGAAGTCTAGGCACACAAACTGCAGTGCATAGCAGATACTGTTACCCCATAATAGGTGCAGCTTCAGCTCCTAGACATAACCAAATATTTTATTTGAAACAGAAGTAAAAAGTGAGTCTCCTTAAAATACATATTTAAACAATGTATGTTAACAGAGATCGTTGTACACTTAACTTGCTTCATATAGCCCACACTTAGGTTGGAGACAGACATGCCCTTTGGATAAGCCCTGAAGGGTACAACAGGAGCAATCAGAAGGCCAACACCTGCAGGTATTAATGAGCAATCATTAAACACGGGTTTGTCCATGCAATCCTTGCATGGAGGTTACGCCCAGTCAATTGACTGTTGCAGGGTCCATAATCTATGTTTCAAGTCCTGCCTAAGAGGGGGTTATTACCCAAATCCCAGTACAAAAAAAGTCCTGATTAAACTACAGCAGACCCCACTAGCTGTGGTGTAATTACTAAAAACAAACAGTGTAATCGATGGTAAACAGAGTAAGCAGACCCCAGGTCTGCACATGCACAAACGTGACTCAAGTGTAGGCAGGAGTTAATGGTGTAACGACACCCCCCAATATGAAAGGGGTTAACGCCGTTTCGAATATTCCCTCTCTGAACACAACCACTATCGACCCTCCACAGCCAGGCGACCACTTCCCATAGGATTAATCCTTCCAGAGATACGAGACAACGCTCTGTATTTCAAGTTCCAAAACAGGGAAAGACTTTATTTTCAAAACACATGGTAACACATTTGTCTTCAAAACCCTTCCCTCCCATCCTTGGGGAACAGGGCGGGTTAAACTGTCCAATGACAATGGTGATACAGGTCAGGTGTGTTCAAACTTCTCCTTCAGTAAACAGTCTTAGCAGGAGGGGTGATTCCCCCCCTCCTCACAGAAGACACTTCAACATCCCATAATATGCAGCCAGACGGTCGACCAGCTCCAATCCACATCGTCACAGTAGCAGACTTAATTCATAATAGACAATAGAATGCAATCACACCTCATCACAGCAAGGATTACACAACCCCCAACCACAGTACACACCCAATCTAGATACAATGTATAAACAGCATTGAATGTGGCTATCATAGGTCATAGTGGGGTTTTTCCATTCACCCTGTGCCCAGAGTGACCCCCTGTCACACATCTCCCCTTTCGGCAGGAGACTAACAGAGGAGGGGACCCCAGACGGGTTGACTCCGAAGTTAGTCCATAGATCCATTCTTCTAATGTCTGGGCAACCCATCATCATTGCACTAGGGGCCCGAGGTGACATCTGTTTGCTGGGACAACCCATCAGCATTGCCATTTTGCTTACCGGGTCAATAGCTGATGGTGAAATTGTAAGGTTGTAGGGCTAGGCTCCACCGCAACAACCTGCCATTGTCTCCTGAGACCCGGTTAAGCCAGACCAATGGGTTGTGGTCGGTGACCAGTGAAAATTCCTGTCCGTATAAGTAAGGGTTCAACTTTTTAAGGGCCCAGACCAGGGCCAAACACTCCTTCTCCACTGCCGCATAGCTCACTTCCCGGGGTAATAGCTTTCTACTCAGGTATGCGACAGGGTGTTCTCCTCCATCCTCCCCAACTTGGCTCAGCACAGCCCCCAGTCCAAACATGGAAGCATCTGTGTGGACAAGAAAACGTTTGTTAGGTACTGGGGCAGCCAAGACAGGGGCATTTACAAGTGCTTGCTTGAGGGCTAGAAACGCGGTTTCACAAGCTGGAGACCACAGGACCTGCCTAGGTAAATTCTTTTTTGTCAGGTCCGTCAGGGGTTTGGAGATAGCACTATAATTAGGGACAAAACGTCGGTAGTACCCTGCAGTCCCCAAGAAGGCTAGTACCTGGGTCTTCGTACGGGGCGTGGGCCAGTTAGCTACTGCCTCTACCTTGGCTGGCTCTGGTCTCTGATTCCCACACCCCACTCGGTGTCCCAGGTACTGCACCCCTGCCATACCTAGATGGGCACTTGTCTGGTTTCAAGGTCAGGCCTGCGGCCCGAATTTTGTCCAGAACCACCCCTACGTGAACCAGGTGCTCCTCCCAAGACCCACTGTAGATCGCAATGTCATCCAGGTATGCACATGCAAAATCCTGGAAGCCATCGAGGAGCCTATCCACCATACGTTGGAAGGTGGCCGGGGCGTTTTTCATCCCAAATGGCATGACCCTAGACTGGTACAGGCCAAAGGGGGTAACAAATGCCGACTTGGGGATAGCATCCTCGGCCAGGGGGATCTGCCAATAACCTTTACACAGGTCTATTGTAGTTAAATAACGTCCCCTGGCTATTCGATCTAGCAGTTCGTCTACCCTGGGCATCGGGTAGGCATCGGTGGTGGTCTTCTCATTGAGTCGCCTGTAGTCCACGCAGAACCGGGTAGTTCCATCTTTCTTAGGCACCAGGACTACAGGTGAGGCCCAAGGGCTGTCAGAAGGCTCAATGACTCCTAACTGAATCATCTCCTGTATCTCCTTCCGCATTCCTTCTCGGACTGCTTCAGGGATACGGTAGGGGGGCTGTCGAAGGGGTGCTTGTCCAGAGGTCTCTACCTTATGCACAGCCAGGGTCGTATAGCCCGGTTTTTGGGAGAACGTTGCCTGTTTCTCCCACAGAAGCCGCTTAGCCTGTTCCTTCTTTGTGGGGCTTAACCGGTCTCCTAGCTGCACAAGGTTAATGAGGTCAGTCTGGGGCTCTCTCTCTAGTAAGTCAGGGAGGGGTAGACCTTCTGAGTCATCCGCTGCAGGGGCACATACTGCAGCAACATCCTCTTGCCGTTCCTGATACTCCTTCAGCATGTTTACATGAAAGGTTCGCTGGATTCTTTCATCTGCACAGCTGGCAATAACATAGGTAGTATCACATACCTGGGCTACTACTTTATACAGGCCCTGCCAAGATGCCTGCATCTTGTCGGTCTTCACAGGCTTGAGCACCAAGACCTTCTGCCCCACCTGGAAGATACGCTGTCGGGCACCCCGATCGTACCATCTCTTCTGTCTTCCCTGGGCCGCCTGGAGATTCTCCCTTACCATCAGAGACAGTTGCTCCATGCGGTCCCGGAGTTCCAGAACGTAGGGCACTATGGGGGTCCCTTCTTGCTCTGTCTCTCCCTCCCAGTGTTCTCTGAGGAGATCGAGGGGTCCGCGGACACTTCTCCCATAGAGCAACTCGAAGGGCGAGTACCCCGTAGATTCCTGGGGTACCTCTCTGTACGCAAATAACAGGTGAGGCAGGAATTTCTCCCAGTCTCTGCAAGCGTCTGAAAAGGTCCTCAGCATTTGCTTGAGGGTCCTGTTAAAGCGTTCGCAGAGACCATTAGTCTGGGGGTGGTAAGGTGAGCTCAGCAAGGCCTAATATTGCACACCTTCCACAACTGCTGGGTGAGCACCGCGGTAAACTGGGTTCCCTGGTCAGAGAGAATCTCCTTAGGGAACCCCACTCTGGTAAAAAATCTTAACCAGGGCATCAGCTACTGTCTCTGCTTCAATGTTAGACATAGCTACTGCCTCTGGGTAACGGGTGGCGTAGTCCACCACGGTGAGAATATACTTCTTTCCGGATGGACTAGGCCTGGCTAGGGGACCCACAATGTCAACGGCTATGCGGTAAAAGGGCTCCCCAATAATAGGCATGGACATGAGTTTAGCCTTAGGGTGGTCCCCCCTCTTACCTATCCGTTGACATGTGTCACACGTTTTGCAGTATTGTCACACATCCTGGCTAAAATTGGGCCAGAAGAAATTCTGTGTAATCCTATGGGCTGTACGACGGAACCCTAGATGTCCCGCTAGCGGTACATCATGCCCGATACGCAGAATCTAAAGCTGGTATTTCCTAGGTAACACCAGCTGTCATTTCTGCGAAGGGGCCTTTCTTCTCCGAGCTGGCTTAGGGATCCTATACAGTCTATCCCCCACCCATTCAAAAAGCTCCCCGTCTATTCCCCTTTCCTGACTATCTGCCTTAGCCCTATACTTGTGTAAAGGTCGGGTCCTCCCGAGTTTCCCTCCCGAATGCTTCTGGGGTATCCAAGCCTAAGAGCGCCTGATCTAAGGTACGTGTTGGGGAAAGTAGTCTCACCTGTGTCTCAGCAGCAAGCGGGCCGGTTCCAGCAGCACGTGTCTGGGCACGGGTAGTTACTGGGTTGACTTCAGCGGGGCCCATCGGGGCATAAGCAGAAACGAGGGGGGTCAAATCATTCCCCAGTAGTACATCCGCTGGCAAATCTTTCATTACCCCCACATTCACGTGTCCCGAACCAACCCCCCAATCCAGGTGAACACGGGCAACGGGGAGCCGGAAGACGGTACCTCCCGCTACTCTTACAGTGTCTCCGGCATGTTGGCTCTCTGGGATGAGGTTCTTCTGCAGTAGGGTCATGGTGGCACCAGAATCACGTAATCCATTGGCTACCTTTCCATTAACCCGGACAGTCTGCCTGTGTTGTTGCCTGTTGTCCGGGTTAGCTGCTTGTATTGGATCAGCCTCGTGCAGGATGCCCCAATGTTCTTCCTCCTCAACGCAGTGGGCCGCAGGCATGGATGTGCGGGGGCTCCCCCTTGCTGGCAGTCTCCATGACTGGGACTGGCTGGCTGTATTCAATGGACAGTCTGGCTTTTTGTGTCCTAGCTGTTTACATCCGAAACACCTGATGGGTTGTGCGTAGTCCTAGGCGTTGAACCTGGGCTGTTGAGGGTAAGTGGCCGCTGGGGTTGGTGCTGAAGCTGGGTTAGAGGCTGATAAACTGGGCCGAGATGGTGGATAGCGCTCGCTTCCGCCTGACCTTCGAGAGTCTAGATATTCATCGGCCAGCGTAGCCGCTTTCTGTACAGTCCGTGGTCGCTTATCTCGCACCCAATCCCGTAGTACCGGAGGGGTGTGGTTAAAGAACTGTTCCAAGAGTACTACCTGGGTGATGTCCTCTATGGTATGAGCGTGGCTTCCTTGGAACCAGCCCTTAAGGTCGAAACTTAATCTGGCTGGCTTCGGGTGTAATGGCAAATCGGGCTTACAGAGCTTCTTTTACCCGGTCATAGTCTTTAGCGTCCTCATCCTCCAGGGTCCGATACGCATCCGCCGCTCTGCCCGTTAAATTACTTGCCAGTAAGGCGACCCAATCTTGGGGCAGTACTTCATGTATCTGGCATAGTCTCTCAAAGTCCTGCAGGAACGCTTCAATTTCCTCCTCTCCTTCCTTAAATAGTTTGAACGCCCGAAAGGGCAACTTACGGAAAGGCGCTGCATCTTTAGGTGTTGTCTCTGATTGCCGTATTTCCGCCATTCTCTGCTCATGTTGCCACTCATCCTGCCGCTGGATGTCTCCAATGGCTTCCCGTATGGCGGTCTCTGATGGGCTAGCACCATATAATGCCAACCGCTGTCGAACTCGTTGTTGAAACAAGTCTTCAACTGACCGGGGTCCTGCATCACCATCCCTCTGATCCATCTCCGCTAGTTCCCTGATCAAGGTGGCCTTGTTCTTTGTCCCACCGGTGCCTCCACGGCTCTCAAGTAAGTCTTTTAGCGTGGCTCTCCTGCAGGCTGCATAGCTGGTCATTCACTGCGGTGGTTTGGAGTGTCCCAGTAACTGGAGGGAATATCCCACTGCTGCCAACCAATGTAAGGACACCCCCCAATATGAAAGGGGTCAACGCCGTTTAGAATATTCCCTCTCTGAACACACAACCACTATCAACCCTCCACAGCCAGGTGACCACTTCCCATAGGATTAATCCTTCCAGAGATACGAGACAACGCTCTGTATTTCAAGTTCCAAAACAGGGAGAGACTTTATTTTCAAAACACATGGTAACACATTTCTCTTCAAAACCCTTCCCTCCCATCCTTGGGGAACAGGGCGGGTTAAACTGTCCAATGACAATGGTGATACAGGACAGGTGTGTTCAAACTTCTCCTTCAGTAAACAGTCTTAGCAGGAGGGGTGATGCCCCCCCCCTCCTCACAGAAGACACTTCAACATCCCATAATATGCAGCCAGACGGTCGACCAGCTCCAATCCACATCGTCACAGTAGCAGACTTAATTCATAATAGACAATAGAATGCAATCACACCTCATCACAGCAAGGATTACACAACCCCCAACCACAGTACACACCCAATCTAGATACAATGTATAAACAGCATTGAATGTGGCTATCATAGGTCATAGTGGGGTTTTTCCATTCACCCTGTGCCCAGAGTGACCCCCTGTCACAAATGGGTTGCAGCTTCTGCTGATCTCTGAGATTGCCAGCCCCAGCTCTGCAAATTGTAGGTGCTGGGCCTCTGCCTCCAAATGACCACATTAATGGTGGTCAGGAACACAAACACATTCACCCTGTGTTTGTAGGAGGTATGCAAACACCCATAGCAACCAGTACCCAAAGAGGACAGAGGTGTCATGGTGGAACCAGAGTACATGGTGTAGCTTTGCAAATCAGAAGTCTGCTGTAATACTCCTGGGAAATTCTAGGTCCACCTACTGCTTCCCTGATTGCGCTCCCTCTCTGGTGTCTGTTGATGATGGCACCAGGGAATACTCACAAAACCACCCTATAGTTGTCCATTCAGGGGGACCTGCAGCATAGCAGGCTGCATACTGTCCTGGCTTACCAACATAGTTTACCTGCCTCTGCAGATGTGTGCCCCTCCCCCCATCCGGGAGGTAGTCAGGGACTCTGGATGCCTCCGCTCCAGCCATGCAGTTTTCCCTTCAAAAGATTTGGGGAAGCCAGTGGCCATGATCCTCCATTCCAGCAGCAAACATCAGGATTTCAGCCAGCAACAGAGGATATAGTGTTTAACCGAATGTAACTAAGGGAGGGCTCCCCTTGAGCCTCAGCGCCCATGGGGATAGCTGCTTCTCCACCAGCGGAGAAGGAGCCTTCGTGAAAATCAAGAAAAAAAGTTTGTAATTTTTTTCCCAATGCTCTTTAGGAATCGCTTATCTGGACTCCATTTCAAAAAGCATTGCAGCACTGGAGCTGGTATCCAGGCAATAGATAACTTGTACTTGCAGGCTGTGCATCTGTCCCTTAGGTGGTTCCCCTTTCGCTCCCATCCTCTGTCCTAGAGGGAGAGGACACAAGGCTGAATGAGCCTTTATACAAAGAGAGTCAAGGTGCAGACGATCACCCTATGACCAGCACCCATCGACCTAGAGCAGGGGTGCCCAACCTTTTGAAGAGAAAGGGCCACTTCAGCGACTTGGTAACCGGTCGCGGGCCACAATGAGCAGAGCGGGTGGATGGCAGGTCCGTGTCAGCTCTGTATATGCAGAGCAGACACGGACACAGCCCACTGTATACTTTTTTTTTTTTTTTTTGCGGATTGGATGTAAGACACAAGTCGGTTTACATCTGCCACTCCTTAGAGGTGAATGGAGGGTCCAATTGGGTCAGAATGACCGTGTGAAAGGGGCTTAAGGCTGCTTTCACACAGATGCACTGCAGTTTACCCTCACCAAACTCGCAGGTAGGGATGAGCTCAGGTGTGTTCGCATTGAACACATGCAGATCCCGCCAATGAAGTCGGCACCGTCGGAACCACGCTGCGCTAATCACAGGCAGGGAGACATTTCCCGATCTCTGCAGCCAAGCATCGGGACAATGTCTCACTGCTTGTAATTAGCGCAGCGCGGTTCCGACGGTGCCGACTTCCTTGGCGGGCTCTGCATGTGTTCAATGCGAACACGCCTGAGCTCATCCCTACTCGCAGGTAATAACAGAAGTCTATGGCTCAGTGCAGGTAAGCCACAGGTGCACTGCTCTGCGGATCAGTTTGAAAGCAGCCCAGTAACCACTGCAGAACAGATACGTGCATATATACCCTATGATTTTAGTAATAAAACTGACCTTTAATAAAAGTATTCTATTCCATCCCAGAGCAGGAGGTTGCGGGCAACATCAGAGGGCTTCGCGGGCACTGGTTGGGCACCCCTGACCTAGGGAGACCCAAATGAAGCCCCACAACTAGTAGGGAAAAATTGGGGATACACACACAGCCAGACTCCCTAGATCAGCCCTGTCGGTGTGTGGATAGTACAGAGAATCATCTCAAAACCACTGGTGCCCCCTTCACCAGGGAGCAAGAAAAGGGGAACCCCCATTTGCCTCTTTCTTACCTTAGGGCCAGAGTCTGCAGGTGTCCCAGACCTGCTTCCCTGCTTACAGTCTCCTCCCTGGTGACTTACCAGTGCAGGACAAAATGGCTTCCACCATCTTCTCTGTAGCCCTGAAAAGGTCGAGCAGCGAGGATCCCGGTCTGGCAATGTGGATCGGACGCCTCCCCTGGAACAGTGCATGGAGCTTGTAGCCCCGACCTCCAGGTCGGTGTTTGCTACCAAAAACATGGCTGCCAAACCAATTCCTCTGCTCTGCTTTTAAGGTAGGAGCGCAGACCACTATGCTCGAGCTGAGCACCATTAGTCCGCACTGTCCCCCGGGAAAGACTCACCCGAGTCAAAATCCCACACTGCCAGTGTACCTGAATCTTCAAGCATGCTCCCAACATGACTCACGTGGAGAGAGGGGGTCCCCTGGAGTAAAAATTCATGACTCCCTTTCCAGGGCAGCCTGAGAAAGCCTGAGCTACCTGCCTCCTCAGGTTCACTGCCCCTGTTCTGGGATGCTGTAGCCGGGAGGCCCCTGCCACCTAGCACGAAGGCCAGAGAAAAATAACAAATTTCTTCAGCGTTCCTGTGTGGCCGGAGGAAACACAAATACTGGGGGGCTACTGCCTGTGGGCTGTCTTTTATAATGTGGATCATGCGTTTCCTGTGCTAGGTCGGAGGAGCCCATTTCTCTGTAAGCCGTCCTGGAAGATGACTTGGAAAAAAGCAATCTCTACTGAAAAGTTGGGCAGAGCGATCACGGCTTTACCATTGGGTAAAAGCTCAGGAACAGACGGTTTCACAAATATGTATTATAAAAAGTTTTCCTCAATCCGGTTGGCTCCTCTTTGTAGATACCTTAAGTCTGTCTCGGTCTCTAACCCAAGGCATTGCTGGCTTATGTGACGGTTCTCTGGAAGTTAGGGAAGGATCCCCAGTGTTGTGCCAGCTATAGATCCATCTCCCTCCTTAAAGCGGAGCTCCGCCGAAAATAAAATATTAAAAGCCTACAGCTACAGCTGACTTTTAATATTAGGACACATACCTGTCCTGGAGTCCAGCAACGTCCGCAGCAGAGGACGAGCAATCGCTCGTCACTCTGCTGCCCCCACCGCCATCCTCGGTGAGAAAACCCTACGGCACATGCGCGAGTCGCGCTGCGCCATTCTGAGTGGTCCCCGTGTGTTCTGGGAGCCGAGTGTCTCCCAGAACACAACGGGTATTCTGTGAGAAGTGATGTACTTCCCGCAGATTTTCCGCAGAGAGGACTCCCGGAAGTGGGTGCAAATACCTGTCTTAGACAGGTATCTGCACCCCCCTCCCCCCTGAAAGGTGTCAATTGTGACACCGGAGGGGGGGAGGGTTCAGATGAGCGGAAGTTCCACTTTAGGGTGGAGCTCCGCTTTAACTCTAACACTAAGCTCCTGGCTAAAATTCTGGCCCTTAGGTTACAAAACCATATAGTTAAATTGATTCACCCAGACCAAACACTGTTTATGAAGGGCCGAGAGGCCAGAGACAATACTATTCGGGCCCTGCACATATTGTATTGGATTCATAATGGACCGAACAAGACACAGAGTGTAGTAATCTGTTGGGGTGGGGGTGGGAGTTTATGGTCAGAGTTCTGAGGGAGAGAGAGAGAATGGATGATGGGGTGGGTGACAGCACTATATGCAGATCCTAGAGCAAGGATTAAAGTCAATGACAGATTATCAGATCATTTTGAAATACGGAATGGGACTAGATAGGGATGTCCATTGTCTCCATTGTTATTTGCTATGGTGCTGAAGCCCTTTCTGCGAATGATTAGGGGAAATAGGAGGATTAAGGATTTGTATTGGATCAATGGAACATAAGATCTCAGCTTACGCAGATGATCTATTGTTATACCTTTCTTCTCCTCAAGAGTCTGACGGAATGTTGGAAATAGATAGGTTCGGCCTTATATCCAATTTTAAATTAAATATTGAGAAGTCAGTGCTGATGCCGAGCCATGTTCCTTTGAGGATGATGACCACTCTGCAACAATTCTTTCCTTTTAAATGGTATAAAAAAAGTGGGCGCTATTAGTACTTGGTAAATTAATTACGTGCTACCATAACTTAAATTAACAAGAAAAATTGAGTGAATATAGTATACGACACAAACATAATAATGAATATGACCAAAAAGTTGCAATTAAGCAATCAACTATATAACATTGTTATAAATAAATAAATAAATGTGAGTCCCAATCGTGATATCTAACATGCTGCCACGCAAAAAATTATAACAATCGATCAGAAAAAAGAAAGTCCCCTTTAAGTGCTGATAACTGTTCAAGTTTTTCTCCGAATCCAACCAGTGAAGACACCTTCTACAAATAAAATTTGTGCTGTGCTGTGATTCTTCCTTATGAGTGAAAATGATATTCACTCACCAAATCTTCACTGAAGACATACACCCAAAGTGCACAAGTATTAGATTGCGCTTACCAAATTAAGTAGACCTCTTTAATTAAAAAGATGGTCACAAACAGCTTGAGCAGGATTGTGCCTGCACACATATGGACAAATACTGGTGAATAATTGAATCTCCTTCCTCGGTCTCAGGCGGGATATATGAAACACAAACAGGAGAACTCCATAATGCAACCGGCAAATTTATTATAAAAAAACTATTTAAAATGATATATAAAACATATGGCCTGGATGGCCTCTTACATTAAAAAGTGCCCATCCCGACACTGGGGCTGCAGGCATAGAGTGTATAACGAACGACTCGTAGATCAGCGCAGACGGCGTGCATCGAAGCCGTCATTCGCTGCAGTGGAGCCGGATGGAGTGTACTGTGTACAACACATGACCAGGCTGCGCCTCCGACGTACGTTTCGTATTGATTACGTCTTCAGGGTGGCGTGTTCCTGGTCACTCAGATCACGTGTATTTATGTGTTGATGGCGATGAAACGTGATTGGAGGACAGGGAACGAACGGCCGGAACTTCAATGCAGCCGCAGTGCCGAGAAGGAATCACGCATCTTATCATGTTATGGCATTCTTGAACATTATTCATATTACGAATCGTTAAACGAGTCGATATTGCTCCTCCTACCACCAAAAAACAAACAATCTGATCGAATGTCACCAAGAACTGGTCGATCAGTACAAACTAGTTTACACTCAATGGCATGTCAAATGGCTTGTAGCCACCAGATGGAGCCCTCTACATATTAATAACTATGAACAATCCCCATAGGAATGGGACATACATGCCATAAATTTAGATCTGATGGCCAATCTGGCGCTAAGTGCTTTTATATTAGGATGGTGTTAAACCAGCCCACACCCAATTTTTAAATTTTACTACTAGATGGACCAAACTCATACAAACAAGATATAATATGTCTAAACTTGATGTTTGGAGTTAGTCACCAATTATAACCAAGGGTTGCTTGGTTGTTAAATATTACTATCAAAAAATCCGTCATTTGAGAACACCCATGGATTTGGGAAGGTTCCAAACTACGGATTTCTTGACCAGCATCCAAAAACGATATATATATTTATTTTAAACTCTTGAAGAATGAAAATTGGAACACTAGGCCAATAGCTGGATTTGACCTAGTGGATGTCCTGGCTATAACCGACCTGTTATTTTAATCATTAGACAGAAAATTTAAATCTAACTCAATATTTAAGCCATTCATTTTGAGAAATAGCCCTTTTCATGTGTCCCTCTCCCTCGCCAATGATTGGATATTTTATCTATTCCAAAAAATTTGCAAAGACTGGGATCACTTTGATGGTGACTCTTGAAATGTCTAGACACAATGATTTCGAAAACCCTTTTTTATATTTGCCAGATGTTCGTTTATTCTTACTCTTAATTGGCGAGTGGTCCTCCCCACGTACTGGAGGGAGCAAGGGCACTCCAACACGTAGGTGACATGATCAGAATTACATGTTATCAGAGGTTTTATCTTAAATTTTTCTTTTGTCACATTAGATTGGAAGTGTGTCACTTTCTTGGGGTCACCAGATTTTCTCGTCTGTCTACAAGCTTTGCATCTTGTACAATGGTAAAACCCAGAACCATCCCAAGTTTCTTTGGGGGGGTCTGGGACGTTTCGAGCAATACGATTTCTCAGACCCGGAGCCCTCCTATATATAAACCTGGGCTTGGACGGGATGGTGCTTTGTAGGTCCTTGTCTTTAAGAAGTATTGGCCAATATTTCTTAAAGATAGTTTCAACTTCTCTAAATTGCAAACAGGAACGAAAAAGTCCTCTGGACTGCAGCACTCAAAAATAAAAGCCTTTATTTTAAAATAAGGAATCCAAAATACACACTGTACAACGGTACACAGGTCAAAAAAATTTGGCTTCTCTAAATTGTCGGTGAAACCCCGACACAAATGCTAATTCTCCTCCAAATTCTTTTTTAAGCCTGGCTACCAGTAGAGTGTTTCTGTCCATAGAGGACACCTGGGCCAGTACCTTGACAAGGTTCTCTAAGGTGTATCCTTTTTCTAGGAATTTGCTTGTAAGGATGTCAGCCTGTACAATAAATTCTTTGTTACTAGCACAATTTCGCTTTAGGCGCATGTATTGGCCTTTGGGCACTGCTCCAATGCATTGGGGGTGATGACAGCTAGAAGTTGGCACAAAACCATTTCTGTCTGTCTTTTTGAAGTACGTTATTGTCTCAAACTTCATATCTTTTTTACTGATTGTCAGATCCAGAAAATTGACTGAGGAAAGGCTATACTCAGCTGTAAATTTTAGTCCATACTCGTTTATATTCATTTCTGCCAGAAAGATTTCTAGGTTGGTTTCTGACCCTTCCCAGAATAGAATCACGTCATCTATATACCTACGGTAGAAATATAGTGACGGATTTCTATTTAGATAAATAGATTCTTGCTCCCATTTGTTCAATACCACATTTGACACGCTAGGAGCGTAGCGGTCCCCCATCGCCACGCCCCCAACTTGGCTATAGTAACGATTATTAGCCCAAAAATAGTTGTTTTTCATAGCTAATTCCAGTCCTTTTATTAAGATATTGATTTGAGTTTTTTTGATTTTAGATTGTTTTATAAGAGCATATTGCAGTGCTTCCAACGCATCTGAATGTCTTATATTGGTATAAAGCGACTCGATGTCGATCGTTACCATTATCATATTTGAAGTAGCTTGAAGCGTCTGAAGCACTACTATTAGGTCTCTACTATCTTTTAGATAGGAGGGGCTAAGAGATACCAATGGTTTGAAAAAAACATCTAGATACTCACCAAGCCTGGAAAATAAAGATTAAATTCCGCTTATTATAGGTCTCCCTGGGGGAAAATCTTTGTTTTTATGTATTTTGGGTAATATATACATTACCGGTACTTTAGGGGCATGGATCATGAGATAATTAGCTTCTTTCTGGTTAAGGATCTGTTTATATAGCCCTTCCTCTATCCAATTTCGGAGTTGTGCCTTTAGTTGTGCTATAGGGTTACCGTTGATCGGTTGGTATGCGGTTGTGTCTTGCAAGAGTCTTTCCATAAATAATACTCTTTGGTTAGCACTACCACCCCCCCCCCCCTTGTCAGCCCGTCTAACTACAATTTGTCTGTTTTCCTCTATTAATTTTATCCCTTGCCAAATACGCTGACTGGAGGAGTAATTTTTTTTATACCATTTATTCAGACAGGAGAAATCACTCCATCCGCAGGGGAGCAGCTTAATATATAATACAATTATTCTAAAACGTCACTGTTATTAATTTATAGTGGCGCTGAATCACTTTACAGAAACCTTTCCTTTTGTTTGGCGCTTTCATCCTATATTCTATTTGGGGATTCCTATCTCTTCAGATGTAAAGCGCCTATATGATCTAACTTATGGAGCCTTGGTTGTTTCTATATTAAAGGATTTGCAGAAGTGGAGAAGTCATGGTTCGGCAGGGTAAATGCGCTTAAAATGAGAGTGTGATTCCTAGACTTACGTTTTACATACTGTACCCATAACATTTCCACAGATATTCTTTAAACAAATACAAAGGGCTTTTATGATGTGTGTGTGGGGAGATAAACAACCTAGGTTGGCATATGAGATTTTGAGGAGACCAAAAACGGGAGGGTGGGGTGGGACTTCCAGACATAGCGATTTACTACAGAGCCAAGGCCCTGGTTCGTATTATAAATTGGTGCCATTTGGGACAGAATGAATAGTACAGAAAGAATTGCCCCCCAATATCCCATATGAGACCACTGGAGGGATTCCCCTGGTTCCCCCCGGGGGAACAGAAAGGGAGTTTAGATTGATGGGGAATGGATGGGATAGGGTAACTGTGCTTGAGTGGCCCCACAGGGTAAACTGCTACCACTGGTTGGTTATGATATTGGGGGAAATACAGATGGCTGCATGAAGATATTGTCAAATGATGGATCTGTTTAACAAGTGGAAGCATCAGATTAGGCCAGCGAACTACTACTACTTTTGAAGAATGGTGTGTTAATATATCAGAGTCGAATGTTGTCTCGAATGTATAAGCTGGTTCTGAGTGCCCAAAGTAAAACAACTCCCTATTTTATCAGAGAATAGAAAGAGTTAGGTAATCATTTTACATCCAAACAAATTTAAGGGTTGATTAAGGCCAACACACCATACTTCAATAAGTTCCCATATACAGGAGGTCTTATAAGTTCTTGACAAGATTGTATCGCACACCGGTTCAACTGGCTCAGATATAACCATCGGCGGATGTTAACTGTGGAGGGGATGTAAACAAAGAGGTTAATTTCTTCATTTATGGTGGTACTGCCCAAAGATTAAAGTATTCTGGGAGGCGATAGCTCCCTGGATTAAGAAAATGACACTTAGACCTATAGTCTTCCCCATTACATTTTCTCTTCCATGGAATGCCATCATCTGCTAGGTTCTATGGGAGAAGTGTTACTCCACATTAGCTAAATGCAGCTAAAATACTGATACCCAGATTTTGGAAACAGTCCGGATGTCCCACTATAATGGATTAGAAGAGGGAGGTGGAAAAAACAATGGAAGCAGAGAAATGGATACATATGGTTAAGGACCAACAGAATACATTTAAAGATACATGAGCAGGATGGCTGTACTACTCCTCAGAAAGGGGGGTTGATTAAACCCTACGGGGGGTAGTGATGTGCTATGGATCGGATAGTCTGTGGGGTGCATCTGGTGAGGGGAAACTAGGAGGGTTTTTTTTTTTTCTCTGGAAATGCAGTGGAGAGATGATTGATGTCATTAAAGGAAGAGAATAATTTATAGTAAAAAATTAGGCACGGGATACGTAACACGTAATAAAAGCACATAAAGAAGGGTGGGTTGAAATATTGAAATGAAAGTAAGAGATGAAAAATAGGATTTTTTACTCACTGTAAAATCCTTTTCTCTGAGTCCATGGACCGACACAGCCTCTCTATTGACAAAGTGGGTATTATCCGTTAATTAGGAGTGACTAGGCAGAAAACTTGTAAAAAGCGTTGCATCACACCCTCTACAGTACCACCCAGGGGGCGGACCCTCTGGGTATATCACCTCAGTCTGCATCTCGCAGATCAGTTCGTCAAAAAGCAGTACAAACTTAAAAAGGAGGGGTGGGTGCTGTGTCCGTCCATGGACTCAGAGAAAAGGATTTTACGGGGAGTAAAAAATCCTATTTACTCTTTCGTCCATGGACCGACACAGCCTCTCTATTGACAAAGTGGGACGTCCCAAAGCAGTGTCAGAGAAAAAAGGAGGGGTGGTAAAAGCATAAAAATAAACTTCACCCCAAACACAAAACAGCACTCCAACGGAGGAGTTGCAACTCTAAACAGCCGCTTGCAAAACCTTGCGGCCGAAAGAGGCATCCGAAGATGCACCTACATCAACTTTGTAGAATTTTGTGAAAGTGTGAGCGGACGACCAAGTCGCCGCTTCACATAATTGGGAAACAGACGCTTGATGTCGGAAAGCCCAAGAGGCACCTATTGCCCTGGTTGAATGCGCCGTGACCGAAAAGGGGGGCGCTTGACCCTTTAAGGCGTAAGCCTGGATTACTATCTGTCGGATCCACCTAGAGATGGTGGCCGACGAGACTGCTTGGCCCTTCTTGGGACCAGCCACCAAAACAAACAGTGAGTCTGACTTCCGGAACAGGGAAGTAGCAGATAGGTATACTCTCAAAGCTCGGACAACGTCCAAGGAATGCAAAGACGACTCCTTAGGATTCGACGGGTGAGGACACAAGGATGGAAGTACAATGTCTTCGTTGAGATGAAAAGCCGAAACAACCTTCGGAAGAAAGGAAGGCTGCAGCCGCAGCACCACCTTATCCTTGTGGAAAATCAAATAGGGAGACTTGCAGGACAAGGCTGCCAGCTCAGAGACTCGTCTAACTGACGTAACAGCCACCAGAAAGACCACTTTCTGAGAAAGTGTCAACAGGGGAATATCTCTAATATTCTCAAACGGTGCCTTCTGAAGCACCGAGAGGACCAGGTTCAAGTCCCACGGAGGTAGTGGGGGACAGACCGGAGGGGCCACTTGTCGAACCCCCTGCACAAATGTACTCACGAGAGAGTGAGTCGCCAGGGGTCGCTGAAAAAAGACAGCCAGGGCAGATATCTGTCCCTTAAATCGTACTTAAGGCAAGCCTTTGGTCCACCCCACGCTGTAAAAACAGCAGGATTCTGGAAACCAAATAAGTACGCGGATGCCATTTCATTTCCTCACACATGGAGATGTAGGCCTTCCAAGTGCGGTGATAAACTTTCCTAGAGGACGGTTTCCGAGCACTTCTCATAGTAGAGATTACTGAATCTGATAGGCCCCGGTCTCTCAGTATCTGGTTCTCAACAGCCATGCCGTTAAAGCCAGTGACTGTAAAGCAGGATGGAGTATGGGACCTTGCGATAGCAGGTCCTTCCGTAGTGGTAGGCGCCAGGGGACGTCTGCTACCAGGCGTACTAGATCGGCGTACCAAGGATGCTGAGGCCAATCTGGAGCGATTAGGATCATTGGAATTCCCTCTGCCTCCACTCTGCGGAGCAGAAGAGGAAGAAGCCTTAAGGGAGGGAAGGCATAAATTAGCCGATACTGACCCCACAATGCCACCAACGCGTCCGTTGCGTCTGACCATGGGTCTCTTGACCGGGCCACAAACCTCAATACCTTCCGATTGAGTCGGGAAGCCAGAAGATCTACGTCTGGTGTGCCCCATCTTTGGCAGAGGAGTTGGAACACCGCCGGGCGTAAGGACCATTCTCCCTGGCCAGCATCTGGTGGCTCAGGTAGTCCGCCTGCCAGTTTTCCACACCCGGAATGTACACGGCCGACAGTGCCGGTACGCTCCTCTCTGCCCACTTCAGGATGCGAGTGACCTCCGATGCTGCAGCGGAGCTTCTTGTTCCACCTTGATGATTGACATATGCCACTGCTGTGGCGTTATCTGACTGGATCCTGACTGGACGCCCTTGCAGCCTCTGAGACCATTTGAAGAGGCACAGCCTGATCGCCTGGATTTCCAGGACATTGATCGGCAGGAGGGCTTCCTCTGGGGTCCAGCGACCTCGCGCCGACTGAACACCCCAGACTCTTCCCCCAACCTGTAAGGCTGGCGTCCGTCGTGATCACTATCCAGTAAACCGGAAGAAATGACTTCCCGGCCGGTGCTGTCAGCCACCATACCAGGGATCTCCTGACTAGGTGGCTCACTCGGATTTGATAATCCAGAGATGAAGGGCATCTGTTCCATCTGGACAGAACTTCCTTCTGTAACACTCGAGTCTGGTATTGAGCATATGGGACCGCCTCGAAGGAGGCTACCATGAGGCCCAACACTCGCTTGCAAAAACGGAGTGACGACCAATTCCTGGAAGTCAGCTGCCGTACTGCAGCCTGGAGGGTCTGCAACTTCTCCACAGGGAGGAAGACGTTTGCCTCTGAGGAATCCAGAATTAACCCCAATAGGCGTTGAGTGGGCACCAATACTGACTTTTGCGTGTTTAGTATCCAACCACAGTCTCGAAGAGTCTGACAGGTAATAGACACGCTTACCTCTAATTCTGAGCTTGAAGGGGCCTTCAGTAGAAGGTCGTCCAAGTAGCCCATGACAGCGATACCCCGCTGTCTTAGAAGTGCCAGAATCAGAGCGAGCACCTTGGTGAACATCCTGGGTGCTGAGGCAAGGCCAAACGGGAGGGCCACAAACTGGTAGTGGTGCTTCCCGATAGCAAATCGCAGAAACCTCTGGTGTCTGGAGTATATGGGGACATGCAGGTATGCGTCCTTGATGTCCAAGGAGGCCAGAAAGTCCCCCGGATGGAGAGCCGTGACTACAGATCGAACCGACTCCATCCGAAATCTTTGTACTTTCACAAAGCAATTGAGGGCAATGAGATCCAAGATTGGACGAACCGCCTCCTTCTTCGGCACAATGAACAGGATTTGAGTAAAAACCCTGACCTCGTTCCTGTTCTGGAACTGGAATAACTACCCCGCGTTCCAGTAGACCCTGGACCGCCCCATACAGGGCCTCCCGATGGGTCGGTAGTAGCTGGAGATTTGAGGTGATGAACCTGTCCGGTGGACAAGAGAGAAATTCTATCTTGTAGCCTGATGAGATTACTTCGCAAACCCACCTGTTGGAGACTAGAGCTGTCCACTGAGTCGCGAATTTGCGAAGACGTCCCCCCACCCGAGAACTGGGTGGGGGCGGACATTCATGCGGACGCAGATTTGTCCGCAGGCTTGTTGGGTTTGCGGGACCAAGGACGCTTTTGTCCTTGGGCAGGCGCCTTGTCGGCCTGGGGTATTTTCCCTGTCGCCCTAGGGGGACGAAAAAACCGCCTGCGTGCAGTAAAGGAGGGCCCTTGGCGTGGCCCTCTACTCTTGCTAGTTTGGGGAAGCAAAGTGCTTTTACCTCCTGTGGCATCCTTGATGATGTCATCCAGAGAAGCCCCAAAAAGTCTGTCGCCCTTAAAAGGCAGATCCAACAGGGCTTTCTTGGAAGTCTGGTCCGCAGACCAGCCCTTTAGCCAGATCAGGCGGCGTATTGCTACTGCATAAACTGAAGCTTTTGACAGCAGGGGAATAGTATCCATATCTGACTCGCAGACAAACTTAAGGCCCTGGACCAACTGGTCGGCCAAAGTTATCTCATTAGGAGGAGCATCTCGCTCCTTTAACCCCTGGAGTAGCAATTTTGCCCATTCAGTAAGTGTCTGAGACACTAGGGCCACCGCCAATGCCGGGCGTACTGCCGAGCCTACCACTGAATATAGGTAGTGAGCGAGTGCTTCAGCCTTCTTATCCACAGGGTCCTTGAAAACAGGAGCCCCTTCTACTGGAATAGTGGTGGCTCTATTAAGTCTGGACACCGGAGAGTCCACTATAGGGGGAGAGGTCCATTTCTTCAGAAACTCTCCTCAAAGGGGTACCGTACCGCAAACCTCTTTGGGGCTGTAAAGACCCTCAGTGGGTTCTCCCATTCCTTGTATAAGAGTTTGTCAAAATAAGACACACAAGGGAACACCTTAGCAGTGCGGGCAGGTTTACGAAACCCAAAGGGGACTGGAGTTTCTGCTGCTTCTGCAGTATTTTCCAACTTTAGCGTATCCCGCACTGCAGTAATAAGGTCAGATACCAAAGCCGTCTCGCGTACTGACCTGGACTTGGAGTCATCCTCACTGTCTGATCGGTCACGGTCTGCAGTCTCTGATGCGTCCGAATCTGGGCCATGAGCCGTAGCTGAACCTGGTTCTGCATTAGAATTATTCCCGGAAGATTGCAGGGGACGGGGGCGTTTACTACCCCCTGTATTCCCGTGTGCTGCTTCCACCCTGGCAGCAAACGCCTCTAGGATTGCCGACATAGCATTCATAGACACCTCAGGGGCACCAGCTGCTAAATCTGGTGCTTCAGGGGAGAAGACATCTGGCTCAGATGCCATGCTGACCACACGCTGACACCCACAGGGCTCCAGGCAAGATATCAATAGGCCACCCTCCTGCGGTGCAGAGATGCTGGGTTACCCAGAGGACTCACCACCCTGGACCGGTACTGCTATGCTGCCGTGTGCTGCACCTGTGATGCGGTCCCACTGCTGCTGTGTCAGTCTGCTTCTTTTATCAGCACTTCCTGTGTGAATTTTGGCGCCAGTGTAATGCACCCTAGAGACCGGAGACTCTCGCAAAATGGCCGCCAAAAACGTCTGTATGGAAGATAATGTGGGCTCTAAGAAAATGGCCGCCAAGCCGAAGATAGAGGCCAAGCAGCCGTAGCCCACAAAAAGATGGGCGCCGAACGGCACTATATACACATACAGGGTGGAAAAACATGGCCGCCGATCAGTTGATAGAGGCCAGTGGGTGTGGACTACAAGAAAATGGCGCCGAAACCACAGGAAGATGGCCGCCGGGCAGTCACTAGAGGCCGAACCCGGCATGGACCACCACAAAATGGCCACCGACAGCATGGAGGAGGAAGCACACACAGGTAAGCAGAAATGACATTTCTTTTAAATGTTAGTTACAGCCAGCCCCGCTCCAGTGGAACCCCTTAGGTGACGCCCAGCAACCTTTAGCTAGAAGCCCAGGAAGGAGGGAAAAGGCAGGGAGAGAGGGAAGAAAGGGGCCACAACCTCTTACTTGGTCTCTCTAGTAATGTCCAGCCAAATCACCCAGCCGAGGCAGGGGAGTTTACTTACCTATCCTGCATGTATTATGCTGGAAGACATTCCAAACAGATCATCGTCCGCGCACGGAAGGGGACTGTTGGCCAGGCATGCTGTGATTGGACCCAAAAGGGACGATCATATGTATGCCCTGGAGCGTGACGCTCACTGGACAGGCTGCTGCGACTCGGCCGTAAGGTCAGCCGAAGCTGAGCGGTCCGATGCAAGCCTTTGAGCGTAAGCTCACCGGCCAGGCTGCTGCGACTCGGCCGTAAGGTCAGCTGAAGCTGAGCGGTCTGATGCAGGCCCTGGAGCGTAGGCTCACCGGCCACCCATGGAGCAACGGGCATGTCGTGGAAAACCCAGCGCGTAGCTAGGGTCGGCACACGCTCGATGGCCGAACTGGGGAGACTACAAGGATCGAGGATCCAGCCTGTCACCCAGTCGGCAGTTGATCGAAGATCGCAGGAAACAAAAAATGTAGCAAAAAAATATATATTTTTCCCCCGGACCAATGGGCCCGAAGGGAGCCATGTCCTACTCCTTGCTAGACAGAAAAAAAACTGATCTGCGAGATGCAGACTGAGGTGATATACCCAGAGGGTCTGCCCCCTGGGTGGTACTGTAGAGGGTGTGATGCAACACTTTTTACAAGATTTCTGCCTAGTCACTCCTAATTAACGGATAATACCCACTTTGTCAATAGAGAGGCTGTGTCGGTCCATGGACGAAAGAGTAAAATATTTTATTTAGTAGAAGGGAGAGGTTATATTGAATAAAATAACTAAATATTATAGAACAAGTTAACATAATTTTTTTTTTTTGGTGGTGTTGGTTGTTTGACACATGTAATAGGGTGCTGAAAAGCCTCCTTCTTAACTTTATTGAACAATGGGGCTGATTTACTAACCGCAGAGACCCTTGCGAGGACATGAAATATCGCTGTGCAGCACGGGGAAGTGGCACCAGAGGGCGCGCCGCTATCTGATATAGGAGACTCAGAGCTGAATGCGAGTACACTCCTAGTCGTCAGTATTGTGGAGCAGTTTCCATGAAGAATTACTCCATGGTTTTGGCTCCAGATATATCTGAATTTGCATTGTACATCGATCGGAGGTCTGAGAGAGGTTAAAGGGACTACCCTAGACACAGGATTAACCGTTACAGCACTGGGAGCTCTTTCTGGGATGGAAGTATACCTTTAAAGAAACTGACTCCTCATCATTGGTGATATTTGGAGAGAAGTGGCGTGGAATCCTGGAAAAACAGTATTACAGAGACCCTGGCAGGGAAATAGCCATCTGTTGATATTGATCTGTGTACAGATCCTTTGCTCTGGTAAGCGGCAGTGATTACTAGTGGTGGTGGAATCTTTGTCTATCGAATACCTGGCACTATTTCAAGGGTGTATATTGCGTTTGAAGTCACCAGTGGTGGAGTGAGAGGACCCCTGTCTGCTGTTCTTGTCTACATGATCTTCAGCTTTTTATCTCAATAATTATCCACAGGACTGAGCTTCCTTTTCCAGCTTCTAGTATTCAGTCTTTAATCGACTGTCTGATATTAGTTGGGATTTTCATTTAATTCAATTTATTCATATTAATTTATTTTATCTCAATTTATTTGTTGTTGAAAAACATTTTCATAAGAGTTAATTGTTTTTACAATTTATGTTCATTCATTTTTGATATTTAATTTAGTGTTACGCAGCTTTGTCATTTCTAGTATTGATTTACTAACAGTTTGCGCCATTACTTGCGGCGCATCGGCGTGCGCAACACAGTTTTGTTTTTTACGAAACATTTGCGCCGGTAACGCAACGCTATTCCCCATTTACTATAGTGTTCTCGGCGCACGGGAGGAGGCGCTCAGTGTGCCACTATGGACCTGGTGCATGGCATCTTCAAATCAAAATATAAAGAAGCTGGAAGTGCCAATATAATGGGGTGATGTGAGGAAGTGACAACTGCCAAAAAAATATGCCCAAAATAGAATGAGAAAGTAACTTTTTCTGAACCAGCCTGCTGCGCGCCTGCAAGTACGTTTATAACCGTGAGAGGTCCTTTTGTGCACTGTGTGGCATTTGCGCCGGTTCACTGCGCCGGCAAAATCTTAGTAAATGTCAAGTCACGTAAATGCATTTGCATAAGTTGAACAGGCGCACCTCTAAACTTGCCATTGTATAATCGTCCCTGCACAAAATGACATTTCTAAAAGGAAAAAAAGTACTCATGACTATAATGAATTGCCGGTTCCCGTCAATACAGAGAAAAGTCATTGAAAGTCTATGAAAAAAAAAATGCGTGGGGGTTCCCCTCAAAATCCATACCAGGCCCTTCAAGTCTGGTATGGATCTTAAGGGGACCCCCCGCGCCAAACTTTAAAAAAAATGGGCAAAAAACAGGTAATGGATGAAAATGGACAGCCGCACTCCAAAAAAAAACCTTTCGGTTGCCTTTATTGTAAAAAAACAAGTGGATGCACTACAAGTCACAGCAAAGCAGGAATGACAGCTGACGCGTTTCACACTATAGTTTAGTGCTTACTCATAGCTAAATGTATTTAAACTAACACTTCTAATATATACTCAAACAAAATTGATCAATGGCTGATACTCATCAATTATGTAAATGGCGGTCAGACCATAAACAATCAGTGAATCAATCAATGATGGAACCACCTAAATACATGGATCCACATCACTCTTAGATGTGTGAAATGCTGAATGTGTGTCTATATACATGTATGTATAGATATACACATAAACACGTGAAAAATATATATGTGAATGGAAGAAAAAGAGTTATGTGAACAAAGATAATTTAAATTTAACCATTAAGGGCTAACGTGTAAAAAGAAATTGACCAAAATAGCTTGTAAAGCCATGGATAATGCGTGTATGATTAATTGAGTGATGAAACAAAGAAAAACCTTTGTGGTATATGAGTGCAGAATAATTGTAATGTAAAAATGTATGTGTGTGATATTAAAATTGAATGGGATAAAATTAAATGAATAAATGGTTACGTGAAACCGATGTGGATGAAAATGTAAGATAATATATTATGAATAATGGATCATGAATTAATAGGATTGAGTGTGATTATAGTAAACATGTACTTTTATAGTTCTAATGTTTGCATATTAGAATGATAGACCAATGGAGACATTTAACGAATGTGGCTATATTTAATGGATGTGCTTATGGTGACAATGTCTGTGTGTGGGAATAGCTAATTGGAAGAACCCTCCATGATATATTATAGCATAGGCATATAGTCATACGCAAAAACATCTGAATAATATGGGAATATGGGAATAGCTAATTGGTAGAGCTATCCATAATATGTTATAGCATAGGTATGTGACCATACACAAGAACATCTAAATAAACATCATAGCATGACCGACAGTTAGAAGTTGACTGTGCAATAATACGGTAAAAATTCATTGACAGTAGATGACAATATCAAATTAAATAATTCATATGTAGTAGCATCAATACTATTGATATCATAATTATGGTATCTAGAATAGACATCTATAGTATAATTAGAAGCCAATCCTGAATATAAACAGAAACCAACAACCTGCTGGATATCGTAATAGCATCCGATACATCATCTTAAATATTAAAATACTTAATATATATAAGCCTAAAAAACATAAAAACATAAAACATACATATATTGCTGCACCTAAAAGAACTGCATAGAAAGTGACGTCATGTATCCCATATATAGTCTCGTCGTGGAAGTTGTGTATGTTGACACAATATTATGTAGTTTATATCTCGACAATCTCAAGTGGTCATATATATATGGCCCGACTATAAAATATTTTCCATATTCAAATGTCAGAACTATGTCTGCTATAAACGAAGAAAAAGAAAACAAATATAAACATGGGATTAATTGACGTATTTCTATTAAATAGGACCGTTTGACCACCATTATTACGTTAGGTAGGTTGTTAAATTAAGATATCTCCGTTATGTCTTTTGTCTAAGTTTTTGATGTGTGATATAGTCATAAACATGCACATGAACATGGGATGATATATTATGCACCCAACGGGCAAATCGGGGAACTGTAACAGAATGATGGATTTTAAATCTCTTGTTTCTATGGAGAAACTGATATTATCCACTTTTTTGGACAGTGAAAAGCAAAGACTGGGACAATAGACCAAAAGCTAAAGGCAATTTGGGGAGATGACCATAGATGGCGTGACATTTACCTTGCAACAAGGGGAACATTGGTAGTGGACATGGCATAGTCCACAAAGATGGAAATAAAAATGGGAAACGAGAGAAGGGTAATAAGGGGGAGAATGGATGCAGAAGGGGAGGAGATAGAGAGGTGGATGCAGGCGTGAGGTCTAGTCATGATAGAGATCATACATTTAGCTATGAGTAAGCACTAAACTATAGTGCTTAACACGTCAGCTGTCATCCCTGCTTTGCTGTGACTTGTAGTGCATCCACTTGTTTTTTTACAATAAAGGCAACCGAAAGGTTTTTTTTGAGTGTGGCGGTCCATTTTCATCCATTACCTGTTTTTTGCCCATCTTGTGCATTGCCAGCACCCACGGCTTCTTGAGAAACCATTGGTGTGGGGTCCCCCTAAAAATCCACACCAGACCCTTTATCCGAGCAAGCAACCTGGCAGGCTGCAGGAAAAGAGGGGGGGACGAGAGAGCGCCCCCCCTCCTGAACCGTACCAAGCCACATGCCCTCAACATGGGGAGGATGCTTTGGGGTTTGGACCCCAAAGCACCATGTCCCCATGTTGATGGGGACAAGGGCCTCATCCCCACAACCCTTGCCTGGTGGTTGTGGGGGTCTGCGGGCGGGGGGCTTATCGGAATCTGGAAGCCCCCTTTAACAAAAGGGAACTCTCAGATCCCGCCCAACCTGTGTGAAATGGTAATGGGGTACAAATGTACCCCTACCATTTCACAAAAAAAAGTGTCAAAAATGTTAAAAATGACAATAGCCGGTTTTTGACAATTCCTTTATTAAGGTCTTCTCCTTTCCCCGCTTCTTCTTCCATCTTGATCTTTTTTCCATTCTGGTTTTTTTCCTCCATCTTGTTCTTCCTCTTCTTCTTCCATCAGTGTTCTAATCCGCATCTTGCTCCGGCTTCTTCTTCCCCGCTTCGTTCTCCGGACGATCCGCTTGCATTGGAGGTTCCCGCTGCGTGACGCTTCTGTTCTTCTGTAAGAGAGTGCGGGGCCACCCGGTGACCCCGCCCCCTCTGACGCCACGGGGAAAGCCATAGGGAAGTCCCCGTGAAGTCCAAGTGCGTCAGAGGGGGGCAAGGTCACCGGGTGGCCCCGCCATCAGTTGAAGAACTGTCAGAAGAACAGAAGTGTCACACAGCGGGAACCTCCCATGCAAGCGGATCGTCCGGAGAACGAAGCAGGGAAGAATAAGCCGGAGCAAGATGCGGACGAGAACACCGAAGGAAGAAGCAGAGGAAGAACAAGATGGAGGAAGAAACCCGAATGGAGAAAAGAAGATGGAAGAAGAAGATGGAAGAAGAAGCGGGGAAAGGAGAAGACATTAATAAAGGAATTGTCAAAAACCGGCTATTGTCATTTTTAAAAATTTTTACACTTTTTTGTGAAATGGTAGGGGTACATTTGTACCCCCATTACCATTTCACACAGGGGGGGCCAGGATCTGGGGGTCCCCTTTGTTAAAGGGGGCTTCCAGATTCCGATAAGCCCCACGCCCGCAGACCCCCACAACCACCGGGCAAGGGATGTGGGGAAGAGGCCCTTGTCCCCATCAAGATGGGGACATGGTGCTTTGGGGTCCAGATCCCAAAGCATCCTCCCCATGTTGAGGGCATGTGGCCTGGTATGGTTCAGGAGGGGGGGCGCTCTCTCGTCCCCCCTCTTTCCCTGCGGCCTGCCAGGTTGCGTGCTCGGATAAGGGTCTGGTATGGATTTTTACGGGGACCCTCCCGCCATTTTTTTTTTAAGTTTGGCACGGGGGTCCCCTTAAAATCCATACCAGACCTGAAGGGCCTGGTACGGATTTTGAGGGGGACCCCCACGCCATTTTTTTTATTTGGCGTGGGGTTCCCCTTAATATCCATACCAGACCTGAAGGGCCTTGTAATGGAATTTTGGGGGACCACTTCGCATTTTTTTTTGTTTTTTTCAGACTTTCAATGACTTTTATCTGTATTGACGGGAACCGGCAATTCATTATAGCCGCGAGTATTTTAAAATAACTTTTTTTTTACTTTAGGGCCAGTTCACACCACATGCAGTCCAGTGCATTTTTTTCTGGATCAAAAACGTATGGAAAGTAGGTTATATGGTTTTCAATGGCATAGTTCACACCAGTGCGTGCAGGTCCAGTGCGTTCCAGTAAAAAAAAAAAATTACATGCTGCATTTTACCTGCACTGGACTGTACTGGAACGCTGTAAAAAGCATAAAAAACGCACTAGAACGCACCTAAATGCACTGCAACACACTTGTCCTTAAGTAAAAAGAGGGGGGAAAAAGCACTGGACTGCATCAAAAATGCACTGGAACGCATCGTTCCTGTGCATTTTTGGTACGTTTTTGATGCAGTCCAGTGCTTTTTTTCACCCCTCTTTTTTATTAACCATAGATAAGGACAAGTGTGTTCCAGTGCGTTTTTGGTGCGTTCCGGTGCGTTTTTGATGCCTTTTGCAGCGTTCCAGTACAGTTCAGTGCAGGTAAAATGCAGCATGTTCTACTTTTTTTCTGGAACGCACTGGAACAAACACTGCCATTTAGAACCATATAACCAACTTTCCATGCATTTTTGATGCATGAAAACTGCAATGGACTGCATGTGGTGTGAAATGGCCCTTAAGCAATTTGGCATATTTAAAGGCACTTCTCCTTGTTTCGTTTTTTGGTGTTCTCCAAATTGGTGACATTGATATATGTCCCTTAGGGTGGGACCTGGGCCTCCATACCTATTTTAAGGCCAATAACTAAAAGATAAGCCAGCCAAGTGGGGACTAGCAAAATTAACAAGTCAGTTCCCGTAGACTGCAATGGTATTGGTTGTATAACGTTTGCCCATGTTAGGCTCTTTGTTTACCCCCGGACCGGGGGGTGTTTGTCCCATCTCTAATTTAGTAGCATGCTGGATAATGTATAAATGTGTGTCTTTCGCGCTAATAAAGGGTAAAGTGAATGCAACTGAGGTATAACAATGGCTGCAAAATCAATCTGTGTTCACTCTACACATAAAACATAACTATCCTATTTAATAATGAATAAAATATATAATGAAATAAACTAAATAAAAAATGGGGAATAGAAAATTAAAAGTTGCTAAGGAAGCAATTAAGGTCGAACTCCACATTCATTCCCCTAGGTGTCAATGTTCTTAATGTGTGTATCCACCGAGATTCCTTTTGACTTATACTTCTGACTAGGTGACTGCCTCTCCAGGAGCTTTTGTATTTGTCAATACCCCAGAACTGCAGTTGTGAGGGGTCTTGATTATGCACCAGCGCAAAATGTCGTGAGACATTATGCTTTGGAAATCCATTGGTTATGTTTTGCACATGCTCCTTTATTCTAATCTTCAAAGCTCTTTTTGTTCTTCCTACATATTGTAGATTGCAGCTACATTGTAATACGTAAATAACTCCTTCTGAATGGCATCCTATGAATTCTTTGATTGGGTATATCTCCCCTGTATTGGTCCCCTTAAATTCTGTCCTTTTGCCTTGGAACTTTTTTGCCCGTTTACAGGCATAGCAGTTCCTACACGGAAAGAACCCTTTCCCTTCAAAAAAAGTGAAGGTTGGTTTTGGAGGAGACACTACCACTGACTTTGCTATCATATCCTTCAGGATAGGTGCCGTTTATATATAATTTTGGGACGTTCCGGCAATATGTGTTTGAGGTCCTTATCTTTTTTGAGGATATGCCAATGACGTTCCACTAGTCTGGCCACATCTTTATGTTGTGTGTTGAAGTCCAAGATGAGGCTTGGAGCATCTTGATGTTGTTGATTTTTAACCCTATTGAGCATCATTGTATCTCTAGCCATATCCTTGACATCTTCTATCTGTTTATCCAGCCAGGAATGGTCATAACCCTTTTCTTCAAACCTTCTTCCTATTAGTTGAGCTTGTTGGTTTAAGTCTTCTTCTTTGCTGCAATTTCTTTTCACTCTTATTAGTTGGCCTTTAGGGATGTTATAGAGCCACGATTTATGGTGGCAGCTTTCTAGAGACAAGTAGCTATTCGTGTCTACTGATTTAAAAAAAGTCTTAGTAGTAATTTTGTCTCCCTCCAACTTTAGGGTCAAATCAAGAAAGTCCACAGTTTTAGCATCTATTTTCCAAACCAGTTTAATGTTGCTATCATTTTCATTTAAACTGGCAAGGAAATTTTCCAGCTTCTCTCTGCTACCGTTCCAGACTATTATCAGGTCGTCGATATATCTTTTATATAGCGTTAGTTCCGGAGGTGTGTTAGCATATACTGCTCCCTCCTCTCACTGGGCCATAAATGCATTAGCAACGCTCGGGGCAAATTTAGCACCCAAATGGCAACAGAAAGTGGAACAAACGGAACAACCACTACCTAGCTCCACTTATTCTACACCAGTAAGTAAAGTAAGGATACAAGATCCTACCACATCTCAAGGAAGAACTACTCCGAGATGGAATAACCCTGAAGGAGTACAACCATATTATAACACACATTATGGTGGACAACAACGACCATATACACCCAAAAAACAATGGAAAAAACCTTTTAAAAAACAGAAGAAACCATACAATAACTGGCAACAAAATTGAGGTCCACCACAGTGGCAACAACAACATGGTGGACAATACCAACAGGGAGGTCAATATGGAAGTCAAAGAGACAATAGAGGACTACCCCATACACAGGACTATTATGGTGATCATAATAGGACACCGGTCACAACTTCTAATAGATTTGACCCTATAAGAGATCAACAGGACCAATATTATTACGATCAAAGATATTACCAACAAGCACCACATTATGACACCCAGCGCCCTTTTGTGGACAGGGAGAGGAGGGATCGCTCTCCCCAAAGACAAATCCAGGATCCCATGTTCTCTCCAAGAAGACCGATACGAGAGGACCGAATAAAACCAAATCAGGAACCAGAAGGGGAAACAGAGCAGGAAAGAGACTCAAAAAGAAAGAAAAGAGACAGAGATTACTAGGTGAAAATGTTGTCAACCTAAGTGGAGTATAATATATGGGATACAATCAGCGCACATATGACTAAAATAAAAAACAATGCAGCTGAACACCAAAAGGTAAATCACACAATAACCAAGGAAGAAATGTAAAAAATAACGGTGCAGCGCAACCAATGTCCATATATGGATGAACTAAAGATGCATAATAAGGAAATCTTCATGCAATAGATGACTTGTCCACCCAAAGTAAGGATAATCTGCTTACCAGAAATGTTGGACCTATTGAGTGAACAAAAGGTCAAAAGTGCTTGTTTCCACCATGAGGGGAAGAAGATTTCCAATGAAGAGGATCCACAGATGTATTAGGCTCAGCATCAGATGCAGATATAATGAAGAAAAAAGAGGAATCTAAGTGTAGACTGCTTTTTATTGCTCCAAAAACATAATACAAAAATTGAATGAATAAAAATAAAAACGAAGATGCAGTAACACTGACTGCTGGAAAACTATGACAAGTTCAGGTAAGATGATAAAGCAGCTGCTGATCCAAACAAGAGGTGTAGCTGAGTGGCGTACACAGCTCTCCCTGGAGAGTGTGTGTAAAGTACAGCCTGCTCAGACACTGGCAGTCCTGCTAGGTGATGATGTGCAGAGGCTGACAAATGCCAGCCTCTGCACATCATCACCTAGCAGGACTGCCAGTGTCTGAGCAGGCTGTACTTTACACACACTCTCCAGGGAGAGCTGTGTACGCCACTCAGCTACACCTCTTGTTTGGATCAGCAGCTGCTTTATCATCTTACCTGAACTTGTCATAGTTTTCCAGCAGTCAGTGTTACTGCATCTTCGTTTTTATTTTTATTCATTCAATTTTTGTATTATGTTTTTGGAGCAATAAAAAGCAGTCTACACTTAGATTCCTCTTTTTTCTTCATTATATCTGCATCTGATGCTGAGCCTAATACATCTGTGGATCCTCTTCATTGGAAATCTTCTTCCCCTCATGGTGGAAACAAGCACTTTTGACCTTTTGTTCACTCAATAGGTCCAACATTTCTGGTAAGCAGATTATCCTTACTTTGGGTGGACAAGTCATCTATTGCATGAAGATTTCCTTATTATGCATCTTTAGTTCATCCATATATGGACATTGGTTGCGCTGCACCGTTATTTTTTACAACCTAAGTGGAGTAACACTAACAGCTGAAGAATTAGCTACCCTAGATAAGGGTCTAAAGCATGCACCAGTTAAAAAATTTAACAAATTTGATACAGTACCTACATAGGAATTAAAAAGTATATACGTAAGAATAACATTAAAAAATATATTATGAACAATCCGTTTCAGAAACAAGGGACTATTACAGAAATACCAGAGAGAATCATACATAGTGATCTCAGAAACAACTCGGTTTATAACCCTAAAGTATCAGATGGACACCATATTGAAGTCTTTAAAAATCTAGTACTGCAGGATCTACAGTCCCTGGAACAAAAAAAAAAAAAAGAGACCCGATATATATCAAAAAGGGAATTCAAGCTTTGATAGACAGAAAAGACATTGTAATCCGCCCGGCGGACAAAGGCGGAGCAGTGGTCATCCAAGCGAAAAACCAATACATGAAGGAAATTGAAAGGCAACTACAACAAGAGGATACCTATATAAAACTACGAGGGAACCCCACAACGAGCTACAAAAAATAATTACTATTACTCGTTGATCTAGGCATCAAAAAAGAAATCCTTAAAAAAAAATCACGCTATCTAGTACCAGAAGTATGTAGGATCCCTATTATTTATACGGTCCCTAAAATACATAAAGATAGAGAGAATCCACCTGGAAGGCCAATAGTGAATGGCATAAACTCACTGACATCAAGGTTAGGTCAATATATTGACCATTATATTCAGCCGGCAGTTCAAAGCACTCGTGCATACCTTAGGGATACTAAGCACATATTGCAACTATTAGAAACCATACCAGCATTAGAAGGAAGGACATATTTAGCCACTGCAGATGTAACATCGTTATATACGATTGTGCAACATCACAATGCCTGTAATGCTACGAAATGGTTGTTAAGAACATACACCAATCTCATGTGTAAACAGAGAAAGTAACTTATCAGATGTTTAGACTTCTGCCTCAAGTTTAATTACTTCTGGCATGATCAGTCTTATTACAAACAAAACGTCGGTATAGCAATGGGTGCTAAATTTGCCCCGAGCGTTGCTAATGCATTTATGGCCCAGTGGGAGGAGGGAGCAGTATATGCTAACACACCTCCGGAACTAACGCTATATAAAAGATATATCGACGACCTGATATTAGTCTGGAACGGTAGCAGAGAGAAGCTGGAAAATTTCCTTGCCAGTTTAAATGAAAATGATAGCAACATTAAACTGGTTTGGAAAATAGATGCTAAAACTGTGGACTTTCTTGATTTGACCCTAAAGTTGGAGGGAGACAAAATTACTACTAAGACTTTTTTTAAATCAGTAGACGCGAATAGCTACTTGTCTCTAGAAAGCTGCCACCATAAATCGTGGCTCTATAACATCCCTAAAGGCCAACTAATAAGAGTGAAAAGAAATTGCAGCAAAGAAGAAGACTTCAACCAACAAGCTCAACTAATAGGAAGAAGGTTTGAAGAAAAGGGTTATGACCATTCCTGGCTGGATAAACAGATAGAAGATGTCAAGGATATGGATAGAGATACAATGATGCGCAATAGGGTTAAAAATCAACAACATCAAGATGCTCCAAGCCTCATCTTGGACTTCAACACACAACATAAAGATGTGGCCAGACTAGTGGAACGTCATTGGCATATCCTCAAAAAAGATAAGGACCTCAAACACATATTGCCGGAACGTCCCTGTAAGAGAACTGATAGGAACTCTCCTGCGCAGGCGCGCGTTCGCCAGCAGTCTCGGAATACTGGCGCGCGCACCCCCGGGCTGCAGCAGCCCTTCCAGAGTGCTAGTACACATGCGCGTGGACGACGTGCACGCGCGGGTGCGCGCCCCTAATCTCCTTTGGCGCCAGTCTGCAAGGATCTCACCTGCTGGTGGTAATGCATGTTCCACGGACTGTAGTACCGGTGTCCACCAGCGGGTGTATTCCGGCAGTGTGGGACAGGCAGCACTTCCTGCCCTCAGCTGTGACCTGAAGCCTGATTACAAGACTTCCTATCTATTTAAGGAAGTCCTGACTCTCAAGCAAGTGCTGACTGGTCTTCAGCTGTGTCCTGAAAACTTCCTGGTTCCTGTTATGCTGCTTGATAACCGTTGCTGACTGTGGCTTTCCCTGACTCTGTCTTTGGACTCTGAAACACTTCCTGATTACTGGCTTCTGATCCCGGCTTCCACTGACCCTGCTTCTGATTGATCCTTTGTACCGTGCCGCCTGTCTGTTGCTGAACCCTGGCTATCCTCCTGACCTCTGTTCCTGTGAGCTTCGTTCCCAGAACCTGCAAGTGGGTTGGAGTTCCCCTCAAACCTCTACCCATCCTCCAAGTGTTCCTGTGTCCAGTGTCTGTCCGGCTGTCTGGGTCTCCAAGCCACATCTGTTCCAGCAAGTCCTGCAAGCAACTTCCTCAGGCACTCGTGTTCCTCCTGGCCCTAGCCACCATCTGTTCCACCCTCAGTGGGGCTTGGACTGGAGATACAAGAGAGGCCGACCTCATCATATCAGACTCCTACCAGGTACGTGACAGTCCCAAAATTATATATAAACGGGCACCTATCCTGAAGGATATGATAGCAAAGTCAGTGGTAGTGTCTCCTCCAAAACCAACCTTCACTTTTTTTGAAGGGAAAGGGTCCTTTCCGTGTAGGAACTGCTATGCCTGTGAACGGGCAAAAAAGTTCCAAGGCAAAAGGACAGAATTTAAGGGGACCAATACAGGGGAGATATACCCAATCAAAGAATTCATAGGATGCCATTCAGAAGGAGTTATTTACGTATTACAATGTAGCTGCAATCTACAATATGTAGGAAGAACAAAAAGAGCTTTGAAGATTAGAATAAAGGAGCATGTGCAAAACATAACCAATGGATTTCCAAAGCATAATGTCTCACGACATTTTGCGCTGGTGCATAATCAAGACCCCTCACAACTGCAGTTCTGGGGTATTGACAAATACAAAAGCTCCTGGAGAGGCAGTCACCTAGTCAGAAGTATAAGTCAAAAGGAATCTCGGTGGATACACACATTAACATTGACACCTAGGGGAATGAATGTGGAGTTCGACCTTAATTGCTTCCTTAGCAACTTTTAATTTTCTATTCCCCATTTTTTATTTGGTTTATTTCATTATATATTTTATTCATTATTAAATAGGATAGTTTGCAGTTTGTTGTATGATATATTACATGAAATGTATGTTGGGAGTTGTCCTGCTGTTTTGGATCATGTGATTCCACCATCTAGTCAGTTAGACATACATTAGGGATTTTATATATATTAATCTTTTTAAATGGTTCATATGTTGTATTATAATAATGGACTTACTAGTGGTTGACATATATCCCAATATGTACAACATTAAAGGGGTTGTAAAGGTTCGTTTTTTATTTTCTAAATAGGTTCCTTTAAGCTAGTGCATTGTTGGTTCACGTAACTTTTCCTTTAATTTCCCTTCTAAATATTTTTTTTCTTTGTTTTCTTTGTCTGAATTTCTCACTTCCTGTTCCTCCTCAGTAAGCTGTTCAGTAAGCTGTTCTGGCTGACTCCACGCCACTCGGATGATGGTGTGAAGTTTAGTGAGGAAAAACAGGAAGTGAGAAATTCAGACAAAGAAAAAAAACATTTAGAAGGTAAATCAAAGGAAAAGGTAAGTGAACCAACAATGCACTAGCTTAAAGGAACCTATTTAGAAAATAAAAAACAAACCTTTACAACCCCTTTAAAGGCTAGTATTATCCTTATTTTATTCAGGGATTAGCTCTTATTATATGACACTAACTAGAAAAGATGGATTAGATACATATATGCTTATATAGTCTTCCACTATCATTATTTGCCCAGCCAGACTGTTGTGGCTGTGGTGAATTAATGTTATTATTTAGCAGGCTTTATGATCAGATATCCATATATACTTTACTAGAGCAACATAGAGATTTAGCCTGAGGGATGAGCTATATAGACTTGTCACGCTAGGTGGAGTGATATGTGTATATTAGCAAACCGCCACCCACAGACTATGGAAAAATGGCGGCGCCCATACTGTTCATATTGGTATTCAAGAAAATGGCGGATCCGCTATTTCCGGTTTGCGTACTATTTATTGTCTGCCTTAACAACCAATCAGGCTCCCCTGAAGAAGTCATGAGGTACGTGACATAACGTCGTAAGGGAAAGGATTGCGGCATCACATCCAGGATTAGAAACAGCAGAACAACAGTAAGACGGCGCTCTGCACGCCGCAATTCTCTGTATTGCTTTTATCTTTTTGTTGGGATGTAAGAGTCCACCCTCATATTCTTAATAAACCCTATATATTTTTACCGTAATACTACACCATTGGAAGTTTCTTGTCTGTTCCCCTGCTGGACCCTGGGTTGGAGGTCTGCTCCCCCCCGCTTCCCCCCTGCAGGTAGCGTGAGTGGTGGTGGCCAGATTTTTTGTTTATCTGAGTGGAGAAGACTTAAAGAGAAAGACAAGACCCCATGTTAAGCCAGTTTTATTCCTCATTGAGGTGAGCATATTGGGAGACAGGTGGAGGATTTATCAGTGGTTCAATACTCCAATTGGATATTTAATCTAGAAGACCCTGATTCCAATTAAGGACTACACCAATTTGTTTACCTTTATTACTTACCCACGGACTTTATGATCTCATTCATTATTTCACCATTACATTATTGAACCAACACGTCCATTGTGTTCATTTGTTCAGGTTCACTGATTTGCATGTTATATTGCAATGGTGTTTATATAACTATTGCTTATACTATTATTACTTATTGTTCAGTGGATACAGATTACTTATTTTATCTTCACGATTGTTAGAGACATTGTGTTATTGTGATATGCACTATACTTATGCACTTTATTTTTGTCATTTAGTGTGTGGGTTTAGTATTATTACACATTAGTGCAAAATCCCCCCCCCCTCTCATTTTTTGATATGCTGGATGATGTGCTTAATTTTGGACGGGGGGACGGGGGGCTTATTTTCTGCTAGCTGCATTTCCGTTGGTCTGAGCATGCTCAGGGACTTATGTTTTGGTGCTTTTTGTGTTTGAACAGCACCTGGATGTTTCTGGGCATGCTCAGAGAGTGTGTTTTTTGGGTTAGTAATTGAAGGACATCCTTAAGAGGTATACACACTTTGAAGTTCAGTCTCTACATTGGGTGAACTTGCATTTTGGGTGTTTCATGGACTGTGCATGTGTTTTCAATTGCCTCATTAGCACACAAACCTATGTTATATAAAGCTTGCAGATAGCATTCTCTCCCTTGCCCTGAAAAGAGGCAAGATTTTGTGTGTGTAGCCGGCAAAAAGTAAATTTTGGTGTCCTTATCGAGTTTGTAACACATGTATTTCGTTTGTTATGTCTTTGCAAAACAGATGTTTGTTTTACTTTTGTTGATTGTATTTTTTTGTGTGGGGGATATGTTCCCCTGAAATATTTTTGATGTTGTTAATGTGTGTCCTATGTTCACTTTGATTTAATTGTCTGTGCTGCATTATTTTGCTAAATCTTTCTCAAGATGTTGTGACTGTTTCAAATTTACATACATGTTTTTTTTGCTTCCCTTTGTTTATTCCAATAAAATTTGATGCAAAGTTTGATGTTTGTTTTCTATGCAACAAATGTGACAGCTGCAGCTTAACTATGCTGATTGGCATGTCAAAACAAAACAGGTGTGATTTGTCTAACCTGGTGCCCTCATGGTAGCATATGCATGGATTGTGTGCTGCCATCGATAATCACCAGGAAATGAAAAATACAGAGTGGTAAGTATTCAATTTTCCTTTTTACTGCAGTGGTTCTCAGCCTCAGTCCTTAAGCACCCCCAACAGGACATGTTTTGTGAATTTATCTTATCGAGAATTGCTGTCCAAAATACCAAACCATTGACTGTGATTTAAAGCACATGTGCAAGATGAAGGAAAACCTGGAAACATGGCCTGTTGTGGGTACTTGAGAAGCACTGATTTAGAGCACTGCACTTAAAAATAGCTCAAGGCAATACTATTCTAATTGTGGGCATTTTGAGGGAAACGAAGTAACTGTTCGAACCCCTGCTTGTTTTTTTTTAGGTTGGGCTTTGTGTCCCTTTTAGTAAAATTGGCTTAACTTCCTGTCACACAGCTAAACAGGAAATGAAGGTAAAACACTACCAAAGTCTTTTCTTGGGGACACACCGATCAATCTAGTGTCCCCATTAAGCAAATTGCACTCTAGCACTTTGTTGTGTACACCCCAAATCATTAGGTAGTTTGGGGTTTAGTAAAGGCAAAGCCACTCTGCAGTACAAGTGTAGTTGCTGAAAATCTGAGAGGAAGCACTGGTGATTTTAACATCCAATCATGTAGATGCAAAGATGGTGTTTTTTTTTTGGTTTAATTGCATGTCCCCCTTGGATATCCAGCATGTGCACTTGTAGTGCAAAGTGTATTTGCCTTTAGTAAATAAACCCCAAAGTCCAAGATACCTAATAATTTGGGATGTACCCAGCAAAATGCTGGAGTGTAATGTACATAATAGGGAAACTATTTAGATTGATCTGTGTGTCCCCAAGGAAAGACATTGGTAGGGATTTACCCTCACTTCCTGTGTGGCTATGTGACAGGAAGTGAATCATTTGGAAGGATAAAGTGGCCAAATTTGGGAGTTGTCTTCACCCTATCAGGGGTGCAGACATCCCCAAAAACTGTCCAGACTTGTAATCACTCTGCACTCTATCGCCAAGCCAAAATAAGGATTTAATTTAGTTTAACTTTGCAAAGACACATTCCTAAGTTCAATTGTGATGCATGTCAATGGCCCATTTAGACCCTCTTTAACCACTTGAGATCAGTGCTATAGCTGATCGACTTCCACAGCACGGTCCTCAATTGCCGGGAGTCCGTCAATAGACGTCCTCCCCTTCGCACGTGTGCGCTGTGGTCACGAAATTACTGAGACTCGGCTGATCACAGATCAAAGTAAGGGGTCAATCCCTGCCCCTTACCACGTGATCAGCTGATCACGTGATGTAAACAAAAGCTTGGCAATCGTTTTTGTTTTCTCCTTGCGCTGACAGCGTGAGCATAAAAAAAAGGCAATCACCGGCAATCACCGGCAATCATGTGCAAGGGACATCGGACCCGAAGAGGAAGAGGCAATTCTGCATCATCTGTGACAATCAGTAGCCCCTGCCAGTGCCACCTATCAATGCCCACCACTGGTGCCAATCAGTGCCACCTAGCAGTGCTGCCTATCAGTGCCCATCACTGCCAACTAGCAATGCCACCTCTCAGTGACCACCCTTGCCGCCTTATCAGTGCCTATCAGTGCAGCCCATCGGTGCCCATCAGTGCAGTCTCATCAGTGTACATCAATGAAGGAGAAAAATTACCTTTTTTCTAAATTTACGAACTAAATATTAAAATATCCCAATTTTTTTTTATTTTTTTTTTTGTCAGTCTTTTGTATTTATAGAAAAAAACAAACGCAGAGGCGATCAAATAGCACCAAAAGAAAGCTCTATTTGTGTGAAATTCCATTTGGTTACAGTGTTGTATGACCGCGCAATTGTCATTCAAAGTGCATCAGCGCCGAAAGTTGAAAATTGGTCTGGGCAGGAAGCGGGTTTAAGTGCCCAGTAAGCAAGTGGTTAATATAAGGCTACATTGCACAAGGACGTTTTTACAGCCGATTGAGCGTTTTTTGCAGCTTAAAAACGTCTCTCCATGTTAGCCTATGGCCTCATGCCCACCATGGCGTTTTAGAGCTGTAAATGGCATAGCCGTTTTTAGGCCCCATGAACACGGGTTGCTGGTGCAAAGTCTTCTTAACTACAGGTTGAAACCGGCATTTATAAACAAGCGTTTTGCTGCGTTTGCATGCCGCATTTGCGTCTATAAGCGTTTAGTTAGGAAACATCATAAGGACCCTCCCTAAGCTCAAAATACAGTATTATTAACCATTTCAGCCATTTTGTGAGACCAGAGTGAGTAGCAGCAGCTGAGAGAGCAGCAGTGTACTTGTATTTAGCATGTCACTTGCCACAAGTTGTGGATTGTCCACTTGCCACGTCACCTGGCCACATCACCTGCCACAAGTTGTGGATTGTCCACAATGCAATGCAAGCAATAAAAAAAATTTAAATATATTTTTAAAGGTTTTTCATCATTTGCCATAATTTTTGAGTTTTTCAATGTAAAAAAATAGGTCACCTTTAAAAACGCTTATAAACGAAAACGCGTCTAAAGGCCGGTACCGTCGTTTGGCGTCTGAAACGCGGAAATATTTGGCGTCTGAATGCATTTTTTTTCTTTTATGAAAAACGAGGTTAAACGCAACTGCCTAAAAGCCAGTTCAAACCTTGAAAACGCAGTCCGGATGCGTTCCAGGTGCTTTTCTGCATATGCGTTTTTGATGCGTTTTTGATGCAGTCCAGTGCTTTTTCTCCCCCTCTTTTTTCTTATGCCTCATGCCCACGGACGTTTTTAAAAACTGGCTGTAAAGCTAGTACAGACCCCAGGAAAAAAAATCTATTTTTTCCCGCGTTTTGCATTGAATTCAATGCACGTTTCGCCACGCTAGCTTTCAGCCGCGTTTTTCTTTCTCTATTCAAAATGAATCGTTACCTATGGGAGCCCATTGATTTGACTAGAGGTCGTATCAGTAGTCGGATCAAGATGATCCGACTTGCGGGGCGATTCGTGTGCGGAGAACCCCGCGAAAATTATAAAAAAAAAAAATTGTGAGGTTCCCCCCAGGACGATACCAGACCCTTATCCGAGCATGCAGCCCGGCCGGTCAGGAAGTAGGGTGGGTACGAGCGAGCGTCCCCTCCCTCCTGAACCGTACCAGGCCGCATGCCCTCAACATGGGGGGGTTGGTGCACTGCGCCCCCCACCCCAAAGCACCTTGTCCCCATGTTGATGGGGACAAGGGCCTCTTCGTGACAACACTGGCCGTTAGTTGTCGGGGTCTACGGGCGGGGGGCTTATCGGAATCTGGGTAGGAGTACGATGTACCCCATACTCATTCACATAGGGTGGGGGGCCGGGATCTGGGGGCCCCCTTATTAAAAGGGGCTTGCAGATTCCGATAAGCCCCCTGCCCACAGACCCTGACAACCAGGGCTGTCGGGAAGAGGCCCTTGTCCCCATCAACATGGGGACAAGGTGCTTTGGGGTGGGGGGCGCAGTGCCCCCCTGCCCCAAAGCACCAACCCCCCAATGTTGAGGGCATGTGGCCTGGTACGGTTCAGGAGGGGGGGGCGCGCTCGCTCGTCCCCACCCCCTTCCTGACGGCCGGGCTGCGTGCTCGGATAAGGGCCTGGTATGGATTTTGGGGGGACCCCCATGCCGTTTTTTTGGCGTAGGGGTTCCCCTTGAAATCCATACCAGACCTAAGGGCCTGTTATGCTCTTGGAGGGGAACCCATGCCGTTTTTTAAATTTTTTTATTTGGCGTGGAGTTCCCACTCATGATTCATACCAAACACGGGACAGCGAGCGCGAGGTGTACAGTACCCTGCCGCCGAGAACCAGCGCGATGGGATCGTGCTGGAAACATTCTCGCAGGCAGGTACTGGCAAAGAAGCCTGTCCTGGAGGCGACTTCACGGACACGACTTGAGCGTGTGGGTTCACTCTCAAGTCGTGTCCAAGTTGCCTCGCAAAGTCGCTCTGCCCCAGTGTGAACCGGCTCTCTCCATGCACACGAGTCGCCCCGCAAGTCGGATCATCTTGATCCGACATCTGGTGCGACCTCTATTCAAATCAATGGGCTCACATAGGGAATCATTGATTTTGAATAGAGACAGAGAAACGCAGCTGATATATTTACTATCACATTGCGCGTCGTTGTGCGCCAGTTAACACGCCCAATTAATGATTTATCCGGCGCACCAATTAAGGTATGAACCGGCGCAGCAGAGTGTTCTTAGTAAATCACCCCCAATGTGTTGCACGAATTGAGTTTTTGTTATGAGCAGATAACAATTTTTTTTCTATTTCTGAATAGGATATGATCAAGGATCCTGTGCATTTCTCTGGGGGGGGGGGGGTTAAGGTGGTCTGTGTTAATGGAAAGATTTATAGAGATATTTTTGCAATGTGTATTTCTATGTTGTATGTTGAAATTTGTCTTAAAAAATAAAAAAAGTGATTATAAAAATAAATACCACCAAAAGAAGGCTCTATTTGTTGGGGGAAAAAAGGACGTCAATTTTGTTTGGGTACAACATCGTACGACCGCGCAATTGTCAGTTAAGTGACGCAGTGCCATATTGCAAAAATGGCTCTTTTGCTAGTGGGGGCCCGATCTTCTTCGTCGCCTTCTTCCCTCTTCTCCTCCTCAATGTTCACTCGTCACTTCCTCCCGCTGTAATGCTGGGCATGTGGCCACCCGGAGCATGTGACTGTGACGTCATGAGAGGCCTATATAAATCGTTGCGGACCGCACACCCGGCATTATACCGGAAGAAAGCGACGTGTCAACATCAAAGAGGAGAAGAAGACGGCAACGGGAAGACCGGGTTCCTCCGCTAGCAAAAGAGCTGGCAGAAGTTATCGGAAAAGCCCGGCAGAAGGAAAAAGGCACCGGAGAGCAGAAAAAGACCCCCGAAGTCAGAAGAAGAGACCCCAGAAGTCGGAAGAAGACCCCCGGAGCTGCCTAATAAATTACTTTAAAAACGGTGTGTTTTTTTATTGACTTTTTTTCCACCAGGTGAATGGGTAGGGGTACGATGTACCCCATACTCATTCACATAGGGTGGGGGGCCGGGATTTGGGGGACCCCTTTTTAAAAGGGGGCTCCCGGATTCCGATAAGTCCCCGTCCGCAAACCCCGACAACCAACGGCCAGGGTTGTCGGGAAGAGGCCCTTGTCCCCATCAACATGGTAGCGGAGTGCTTTGGGGTGGAGGGGCCGCAGGTCGCCCCCCTGCCCCAAACCCCCCATGTTGAGGGCATGCGGCCTGGTACGGTTCAGGAGGGAGGGGGGCCGCTCTCTCGTCCCCCCTCTTCTCCTGCAGCCTACCAGGTTGCGTGCTCGGATAAGGGTCTGGTTTGGATTTTGAGGGGAACCCCCACGCCGTTTTATCGGCTTAGGGGATTCCCCTTAAAATCCATACCAGACCGAAGGGCCTGGTATGCTCCTGGAGGGGGAACCTATGCCGTTTTTTTATTTAAAATTTGGCGTGGAGTTCCCGCTCAGGATTCATACCAAACAGTGCCTGGTATTGGCGGGAATCCACGTCGGATCCCGTTCAATACAGTGTCGCGTCACCTTCTCGCTATTGCAGCGCGCGCGAGATGTCGGCACCCTGTCGCCGAGAATCTCCGCGATGGATATACAATGTCGGCGGCACCTACTGTATATGTATATATACACACACACACATACATACATATATATATATATATATATATATATATATATATATATATATATATATATGTATCAATGCGGAAGCTCTAGTGATGCATGCGAGTTGAAGAAATTGTGTCAGTCCCGACTGTATTTTCAAGGGCATGCCAGCCCATTTTTATTCAAAAGAAACAAAGTTCAAAAATAAACATCAGATTCCCTCGCAGGGGTATTCAGCATTACAGTCCTGCTTCAGAACCAACATTCAGCCTTCCTGGCTAAAAACGCATCACTCCTGCTCAGGCCTTACACCTTAGGACTTGGTCTCTCTTCCTCAGACTTGACGCTCAGCACCTCTGTGCTTGCAGCTTCGTGCTCCTGACTCCTAGGCCAGAACTCCTGTCTGTTGGGCGGAGCAGTCTCTAAGGATGAGCACTGACCTCTATTCCTGGGATGTAGCAAGCCTAACCAAAAAACAGGCTTACACCGCTCATATGCACCTGTGACATGGGGTCACATCTCCCTAATAAATATATATATATATATATATATATATATATATACACACATACACTCAAAAGTTTGCATACCCTGGCAGAAATTGTGACATTTTGGCATTAATATTGAAAATATGATCATGCCAAAAAACTATTTTATTTAAGGATAAATCAGGGGCTTTTGATACCAAGCCAAGGTCAGGTAGGCCAAGAAAGATTGCAGCCACAACTGGCAGAAGAATTGCTCAGGATACAAAGAAAAACCCACAGGTAACCGCAGGAGAAATAAAGGCTGCTCTCCAAAAAGACAGTGTGGTTGTTTTTAAGGAGCACAATTCAATGATACTTGAACAAAAAAGAGCTACATGGTTGAGCTGCCAGAAGGAAGCTTTTACTGCACCAATGCCACAAAAAAGCCAATGAGGCATGTCAATTGTGTTGTTGGGCATATTGTATCCAGGGTGTGCAAAGATTTGAGCAACTGTACACACACGCGCACACACACACACACACACACACACACACACACACACATACATATATATATATATATAAAAAATACACACACATACACACTCAGTGCTCAGCATAAATGTGTACCCCTTACCCTAACCCCTATACAGATTTGTCGGAAAACCTTTACTTTCCTTTCAGAAACAACATTTTCTATGGGACACCATACTACAAAATACTCCCACAAATGCAGGCCATCTATTGCAACCAAGATTTGTTAATTTGCACACACAAAGTTTTCCTAACAAATTGATTCAAGACTATGTTGCAAAAATGAATATACCCCAAGGAAACAAAGCTAAAAAAAAAGCTAGACAAAATATTAATTAACAAGCATTCAACTACAGGCGAGTCTAATTATTTATTAAACAGGTGTCCAGCAGACAGATGATTATAAAAAGGCGTTACATAAAGCGGAGTTCAACCCAAAAGTGGAAATTTGGCTCATTTGTCTCTCCCCCCGATGCCACATTTGGCACCTTTTGGGGGGCAGGGGGGAGCGGATACATTTGACAGGTATCCTGTCCCCACTTCCAGGAGACTGGGCCTCGGCGCATTACATCAGCGGCTCGGCTCCCTCATCCTCCCTCCTCCTTCCCCTGCCACCAGCCAGTAGGAGAGCGCAGTGGTGCCTCGCGCATGTGCAGTAGGGATCCAGCTTGACGCTGTAATGCTGCACTTCCGGCTTCCCTTACCCGCAATGGCGGCGGCAGCACCTGACAGCTGATAGAAACAACAGCTGCGGTGCCGACATCGCTGTAATCCAGGACAGGTAAGTGTCCTATTATTAAACGTCAGCAGCTGCAGTATATGTAGCTGCTGGCTTTTAATTTTTGCAGGGGTGGGTGGACCTACTCCAACAAAGAAAACCCCTTCCCATTGCATGCGGTCAGCAATGGCACCACATGGAAGAGAAATATCACAAGGCCTGAGAAAGAAAATAATTTCTTTACACAAGAAAGGTAAAGGCTACAAGAAGATCAGCAAAGCTTTACTTATTAGTCAGAATACTGTAGCAAAAGTGATACAAAATTTAACAAAGATGGATCTGCAACCAGCTCAGAGAGACATCCAGGCCATCCACACAAGTTAAAACTTCGACAGGAGCGTCTTCTGATGAGAAGGATTGAAGAAAATCACCATACAAGTTCACTGCAGTTAGCTAAAGAAGTAAAAAGCCAAACCAGGGTGATTGTTTCCCGTGACTCAATACGGCACACACTACAGAGGAATGACATGCATTAGTGTAGTCCACGAAAACATGCCTAGAATTTGCCAGAACCCATGCTGAAAAAGACGATGACTACTGGGACTCTGTACTCTGGAGTGACGAGACCAAGATAAACGTTTTTGGAACGGATGGCTTCAAAACTGTATGGTGTCGCAAAAGTGAGGAGTACAAAGAAAAATGCTGGTGCAGTGAAACATGGTGGTGGCAGTGTCCTTCTGTGGGGCTGCATTAGTGCTGCTCGGGTCGGGGAGCTGCATTTAATTATTGGTACTATGAATTTACAGATTTACTGCTTTATATTGAAAGGAAAGATGCTACCATCACTCCGTGCCCTTGGTCGTTGTGCACTTTTCCAACATGGCAATGATCCAAAACACATATCTAAGGCCACTGTTGCATTTCTGAAGAACAGGGTGAAAGTGATTCAGTGGTCAAGTATGTCTCCTGATCTGAACCCAATCGAACAGCTTTGGGGAATTCTGAAGAGACAAGTTGAGCATCACTCTCCATCCAACCTACAAGAGGTTGTTCTTGAAGAATGGAAAGACACAGATGTTGCAATATGTCGCCAACTTGATCATTCCATGCCTAGAAGACTTGGTGCTGTCCTCACAAATCATGGAGGTCATACAAAACACTAGATGTAGTAGTTTTTGTTGTGGGGTGTAATTCATGTTTGCATCAACTAATTACAGTAAAACTGAAGATTTTGTAATCAAATATATATTATTAACCTTACTTTTATGTGCCGAGCTGAATCAGACAGAAAATGCAATAAAAAGAAAAAAATCACACCTTTTAATGTAATGGTAAAAATAGTACAGATTAGAAAACGTAGTCAAAACATAAGTCAGGATCGGAAGCCAATGCGGGTAGTCAGACAAGCCAGTAAACAGGAAACCAGAGATCAGCGTAGTTGGAGGCAAAAGAACAGGATCAGGAACCAGAAGGGACATCAGCCGGGAAATGTCTTTCACAGGAACACAACAGAGAATCTCCAGATATGTCTACCAAGACGAAGGCACGAAAGGAATGAACAAGGCAGTTTAAATAGCCAGAAGGGGCTGGCTGTAAGCGGGACTGAGGAGCAGGAAAAGGTCACCAGGTGAGCCACTGTGGAAACCATAAGTGACAATTATCCAACAGCTGAGCAGCCTGAGCACAGAGAAGAGAGCTGCTGAGAGCCCAGCCCTGACAGTACCCCCTCCTCAACAACCCCTACCCCTTGAAGGGGCACCAGGTTTGAGGGGAAAACGTCTATGAAAAGCACTGAGGACAGAAGCATGTATGTCCGAGGAAGAGCCTCAAGAGCATTCCTCCCTTTCGAATTAACAAGGTACTGTATGCGCCCACGGAACCTACAGGAGTCAATGATAGATTGTATCTCATGATTCTCAACCTGAATTGAGCAAGGACGTGGTACCGAGGTGGTGAAGCTGTTGCACACCAAAGGTTTTAATAATGAAACATGGAATGAATTAGAAATACGCATGTTAGAAGGAAGATCTAAAGCGTAGGCCACTGGGTTGATCCTATGGAGAATACGGAAAGGCCCAATATACCGCGGTGCCAGTTTCAGTGAGGGAATACAGAGTCAGAGGTTACAAGATGACAGCCAGACACTCTCCCCAACTTGGTAGGAAGGCGCAGGTAGGTGTTGGCCATCAGCATGGAGTCTGTACCTATCACTGGCACGTTGCAAGGACTCTTGGACCTGCACCCAAGTAGAACAGAGATCACGGAGATGCTCCTCTAACGCAGGAATTCTTTGAGGAACAAATGTGTCAGGCAACAAGGATGGCTGTAATTCATAATTTGCCATAAACTGAGACAATTGGGAAGCGGCATTGACCGCACTAGTGTGAGCAAACTTCGCCCAAGGTATGAGGTCTGACCAGTTGTTATGGTGGTCAGAAATATAGCAACGTAGAAACTGCTCCAAGGCATGGTTGGCTCGTTCTGCGGCCCCATTGGACTGCGCGTGATACGCCAAAAAGAAGGAAGGCTGAATACACAACTGGGCACAAAAGGCTCGCCAAAACCGGGACACAAACTGGCTACCCCTGCCCGAGATGATAAACTTGGGTAGCCCGTGTAACCGAAAGATCTCCTGAGCGAAAATGAATGCCAGTTCAAGATGTAGGCAATTTCTTAAGTGTAATACAATGTGACATCTTCGAGAACCGGTCAACCACCATAAGAATAACTGTGTTGCCCAGGTAGTTGGGTAATTCCACAATAAAATCAATAGACAAGTGGGTCCAAGGCCTCTCTCCATTGGGTATGGGTTGTAGGAGGCCCACTGGAAGGTGTCATGGTGTTTTACTCTGAGCACACAGGGAACAAGCGGCTACAAAGGCGGTTACATCAGCGCGGAGACTAGGCCACCAGAATTGTTGAGAGATAGAACAGATGAGTTGATTCTTCCCTGGGTGACCAGCTGCCTTGGGAGAATGGCAAGTCTGGAGCAAAGCAGTGCGGAGATTCTCAGGGACAAATCAGCGGTCGCAAGGTTTTACCATATAGGATTGCCTCAAAGACACTACCATGAGACCCAAGACCCACATGTAATGTTAAATGGATGACTAACTCCAGTTCTAAACGAGAATCTGTTCATAAAAGTGATTCAGGTCCCCCAGGCCTGGTGTCCCTCTCTACCTAAAGACAGCTTACACTGGCGCCAACATCATGGTGAACTCCCAAGGAGCCATGGCTAGCGATCCACGACCTTGGCGGGCTTAGGACTTTCAGGAATGCATGACACTTTGGAGGCAGTGTGTTAAGGGGACTGAATTTGAGTTTCCTCAAAAATTTAAATAAATGCCTATGGCATGAAAAAGAAGGCCCAGTATTGTTACGGGAATCCTTGGCTTTCCTGAGCTGAGGCAAGAAGGTACTCTGTCGTCCAGTAATGTTCTGGATGATCTCAAGTAGGGAAGCATCGAACCGTGAATCCCCTGTGAATGGCATATTGTTAGAGCCTTCTAAGATGTTTTGCCAGATAAGCAACACTTAAAGTGGTTGTAAACCCTTACATATATCCAGTAAAGTGAATGGCCTCAGGTGATACACTGAGATAAAACAAATCCTCCTACATAAGTGGTACCTTGTTAATCTGCAGTATTCTCTTCTTTACATCGTTCAATTATAAAGCTTGTTTGAGTTGTCAGAAAAAAAAAAAAAGAAGAGGGCAGTGAGCTGAAGTTACACTCTGCAGAGCTTAGTGGGGAGAACTCAGAGCTGGAAGGGACACAACTCCCTTTGCACAGCAAACTTGTCAGAAGTGATTCATGCTGAGAGCAGAGGAACAAAGCACCAGACAGAAATTACACTTAGTGCTCAGAAGTGAGACATGTGAATAGCCTCAGATGATACCGATGAAACAAATCCTCCTACATAAGTTTCAATTGTTTATTGGCAGCCATCTCTTCTCTACATCTCCTCAAAAGTGAACAATTGTGATAAAATGAATAGAGAAAATCCTATGCGCTACCACTTAAAATCAATAGGATAACTGCATGTGTGTTGGATATGAAGCAGCCCCTCACATTGCTCAACATGTCCCCACACTATATGCAACATCTATATACGGATTGCAATGTGGTGCTTGCTTGTAAAAAAAAATACAACTAAACATAAGTTGCCAAAACAATATGTGATCACCCTGCTGGGTGTTGAGCTCCAGATAACAGTGCTAACAGGGGGCTTTTACCAGATGTGCAAATACCGCAAATAAACTTAATTTTATATTACAAACAATCAAAGTAATTAAAATAAATACCACTATTGGGTAGTGTAACAAAATTACCAGTGCTACAAAAGGTGTAAAATGTGCAAATAAATATTATACTGAGTCAAAGTGTCAAGATGTATCAATCCAATTCAGTGATATAATCTTTCACACAGTGTGTGTCCATAAACCGATGGGTTGTAGATCCAGTGACATAAGACTATGCAAGTTCGATCAATTTTCTCTGTGATGTGATCACTTATCCTTAGGCCTGGTTCACACCTTAGCATTTTTTAGTGCGTTTTCAGTTTTTTGCAGAAACACACCTGGAATATGCAAACTGCATCCTGCATAGGTGTGAATCAGGCCTTCTACCATGATTCAACCCGTGTGTACTAGCAGCTTACCTCTTTAGACCCAAGGTTTGTTTATTTGTGGAATTTGCACATCTGGTAAAAGCCCCCCTGCAGTACTGTAATCTGGAGCTCAACACCTAGCAGGGTTATCACATATTGTTTTGGCAACTTATGTTTAGTCAATTTTTTTTTTTGTGATAAAATCCTTCTGCATCTGTCACTGCAGGGATTCACTCCAGGAGTGGGAGCTATAGTTAGAGCTCTTATTCACTGTGTGAGGGGTGATTGGAGGAAAGGGACACACCCCCTCCCCTCCACACAGGAACGAAGGGATATGCAGAGCTGTGTGCCGAGCTCCCTCTCCCTCACAAATTTATCTCATGTGTCAGGAAAACTTCTCAAAAGTGACTCATGCTGAGAACAGAGGAAGGAAGCCTTGGAGAGAAACGACACTTAGAGCTTTGGAGATAGACAAGTAAACACTACAGATATACAGTATGTGCTTTGTTCAGATTTCATTACTAAGGTTTGCAATCACTTTAAGCCATGTAGTACATAAACTTGTTTCTCTGAACCCCTGTACAAGAGTTGTACACGCTCTGTTAGGTTTTGTGAAAAAAATGTGCCAATGCAAAAACTGGAAAAAGAAAATATCCTATAACCATGTACATTTTTGGTAGGACACTCCAGCATCTGACAGCTCTCTAGTGAGAGGGCATAGGGTACTTCACTTAGAGAGGGTTTGCCTGGAAAGATCAAGAAAGATGGCTATTTGTGCTCTGTCAAAGTCCAGCATACCCACAGAGCAGGCCTTCTATATAATTTTTTTGCTTCACAGAGCAGTAGTGAACTTGATATAAGGCATCATGTGGCCACAGAAAATTGTCTTGGTGCATGCCTGGGGTTTCTATGAACCCTATTCGGTTCAATAGGTTTCATTACCGGGTGTTGCAATAAGGTATTGAAGGTACCAATCACTGTGGGCTTGAGGTCATCAGGGGAGAGGGAGAGAGAAAAGGGAGAGAGGGAGAGAGAGAGAGAGAGAGAGAGAGAGAGAGGGGGAGGGAGGGAGACCCTCGGCTGCAAAATGAAGAGGCTTTTCTTTTAGTAAAACTCAGCCCTTAGATCCAGAGCGCTCCTTATGCACGTACATTTGGTGCCTTCTCCAGGCCGAGCCCCCTGTACACTACTACAGTTCTAGAGTGTTAGTGTCTTATCACTTACAGATTTCCTCCTCTCCAGCTGGTCTTGTGAAAGTTTTGACTCCAGTGAGAAAAACTACATATCAAAATGCATTTCTAAGTACCGTATTTTCCGCACTATAAGGCGCACCTAAAAGCCTAAAATTTTCTCAAAAATCGGCCATGCGCCTTATAGTCCGGTGCGCCTTATGTGTGCACTGAGTTCCAAAATCTGTAAAAATTTTGTTGTGCGACTTTGGTAAGCACTCCGCTTGGTTAACTGTCGGACCATTTCCCACTGACACAGGGACGTAATACGTACACTACGTACGCTGGCAGCGATAAACCAGTCAGAGAACATTACGTAATATGTACAGCACGTTAGCAAGGTATCTGCTTTAACTGTTGTCCGAGCTTTTGCAAAAGCCGGCATCATTGCTTAACAGCCACCTGGCAACGAGACTGAAAAATAATGTGAGTGTATTGTTAAATAGTAGAATAAAGTTCAACTAAACTCACTGTTTTGCTTCCGTTAAATTTCTTTTTGTAGACCGTATGTTTTAGCATGCGCCTTATAGTCCAGTGCGCCTTATGTATGGGTTAAGTACAGAAATAGACCCGTAATTGAGACTGCGCCTTATAATCCGGTGCGCCTTATAGTGCGGAAAATACGGTAATGATGTACAGTTGTGCTCATAAATTTACATACCCTGGCAGAATGTACGATTTCTTGGCCATTTTTCAGAGACTATGAATGATAAAACAAAAACATTTCCTTCACTCATGGTTAGTGTTTGACTGAAGCCATTTATTATCAACCAACTGTGCTTACTCTTTTTAAATCATAATGGCAACAGAAACTCCCCAAATGACCCTGATCAAAAGTTTACATGCCCTGGTGATTTTGGCCTAATAACATGCACACAAGTTGACACAAAGGTGTTTGAATGGCTATTAAAAGGTAACCATCCTCACCTGTGATCTGTTTTCTTGTAATTAGTGTGTACGTATAAAAGGTCAATGAGTTTCTGGACTCCTGACAGACCCTTGCATCTTTCATCCAGTGCTGCACTGACGTTTCTGGATTCTGAGTCATGGGGAAAGCAAAAGAATTGTCAAAGGATCTGCGGGAAAATGTAGTTGAACTGTATAAAACAGGAATATAAAAAGATATCCAAGGAATTGAGAATGCCAATCAGCAGTCTTCAAACTCTAATCAAGAAGTGGAAAATGAGGGGCTCTGTTGAAACCAAACCAGGGTCAGGTAGACCAACTAAAGTTTCAGCCACAACTGCCAGGAAAATTGTTTGGGATGCAAAGAAAAACCCAAATAACTTCAGGTGAAATACAGGACTCTCTGAAAACATGTGGTGTGGCTGTTTCAAGATGCACAATAAGGAGGCATTTGAAGAAAGATGGGTTGCATAGTCGAGTCGCCAGAAGAAAGCCATTACTACGCAAATGCCACAAAGTATCCCGCTTACAATACGCCAAACAGCACAGAGACAAGCCTCAAACCTTCTGGCACAAAGTAATTTGGAGGGATGAGACCAAAATTTTGCTTTTTGGCCACAACCATAAACACTACATTTGGAGAGGAGTCAACAAGGCCTATGATGGAAGGTACACCATTCCTACTGTGAAACAAGGAGGTGGACCATTGATGTTTTGGGGATGTGTGAACTACAAAGGCACAGAAAATTTGGTCAAAAATGATGGCAAGATGAATGCAGTATGTTATCAAAAAAATACTGGAGGAACATTTGCATTCATCAGCCAGGAAGCTGAGCTTGGGACGTGCTTGGACATTCAAACATGACAATGATCCATAACATAAGGCCAAGTCGACCTGTCATTGGCTGGTGAATAAAGCAGAATAAAGTGAAGCTCCTGGAGTGCCCATCTCAGTCTCCTGACCTCAATATCATTGAGTCACTCTGAGGAGATCTCAAAACGTGCAGTTCATGCAACACAGCCCAATAATTTACAGGAACTGGAGGCTTTTTGCCAAGAGGAATAGTGTCACGTATCAGATAAAACCACAACTGTGTGGACTGCAACAGAGAAAACCCAGACGTGTTTAAGTGAAATATGATAATCTATTAAAGATAAGTGAAATAATATAAATACAACCACCTCCAATACTACACAGTGCACAACAACCAATACCAACAGAACCCACAAATAATAACAGTAACAGACAAATATGTACAAGTAATGGGGAAAACCAGAATCATAAACAGGGCCAGGCCAGGGTCATCAACGGGAGATCAGCAGCTGGGGAAACGGAAAACAAACAGGACAAGGAGAGGATGGATCACAGGAGGGACAGGTACAGGTACAAGGCTCAGGGTTCAGGATTCAGATAACAGACAGGATCAGATGCAGAGCTGGTCAGGGCGCAGGGAGAGAGATACCAAGGCGAGCATGTGAGGGCACGCCAGGTATTTATAGGACTGCAGTGATTGTCCTCATGTGACAGCTAAGCGGAGGAGGTGCTGCCTGCCCCAAACTGCCAGAATACACCCGCTGGTGGACGCCGGTACTACGGCCCATGGATCAGGCATTACCACCAGCAGGTGAGATCCTCTATCAAAGATACTGGCTGCAAGAGGACACCTGCTGGTGGACACTAGTACTGCAATCCATAGGACCAACAGCGCGTGAAGCCTTTCCTGACAGTATTCCCCCCCAAGGAGCGGCCTCCAGACACTCCAACTAGCCGTTGCTGGAGAAAGTCCATGACATCAAACCGAGCAGCGGACAAAGTCACATCAGGTTGGGCATGGGATACGTCAAACTGGACAGCGGGCACATCCGGGCAGACAGCGGGCACATCCGGGCAGACAGCGGGCACATCCGGGCAGACAGCGGGCTCTGGGTCGTCGAGCTGGGCAGCAGACGGGAACACCTCAGGCTGGGCAGCAGACGGGAACACCTCAGGCTGGGCAGCAGGCACCTCAGGCCGGAACACTGGCACCTCAGGCCGGAACACTGGCACCTCAGGCCGGAACACTGGCACCGGCACTTCAGGCTGGATAGCGGGCAGAGGTTTGGCAGAATCAGGTGGGTTATCAGGTTCAGCTGGCAGACTGGAGCAGGTTGATTGGTGTGGAGGTAGGTAGGGTTACTGGCAGGATCGTTTTGGTTGGAAAAAACTTTTGTTTCTTTCTTGGTTTAGCCACTGAAGCTCTGTAGGTAAGGGGTGCAGCAGACTGGAAAGGATTGGGGTATGACAGAGAAGAGGTAATAGTAGCTGGGGAAGGTTCTTGTGGGTTTGTAGGCAGCTGAGAAGGGACAGGTGGGTAAGACTGCAGGATAGGTACAGGGAGCAGAGACGGGGTATGAGTATTTGGTTGGGAGCCGCGTATACTGGGCTGCAACTGATGTTGACATGGGTGATGGGGAAACATATATTTGGGCAGGCAGGTGTCTGATGGCAGAGGTGGTTTGTTGTGATTTAGCTGGGGGTGATTGCAGCATGTCAGACCATGCTTGGAGCACTGGTTGGACAAAGGACGGATCACATGCTGCTTGTCTAACAAGGGTCTGTACAGAGTGAATACATTCTCTAATGGCGCGTACACACGACCGTATTTAATGTCATTGAAAAAAAATAGTATTTTTGTACTCACCGTAAAATCCTTTTCTCTGACATCCATGGACCGACACGGCGGCTCTTATTCACTGAACGTGTGGGTATATGTCCCTGCCTGCAGGAGAAGACCTAGGCAGAATGTTAAATGTTAAAACATTCTAGAACAAACCAGAGCTGAACAGCCCCGCCCAGGGGGGCGGTCCCTCCGGACATTACCCTCCCACCTGCAGATAGCAGACCTCAGTTCGTAACAAAGCAGTACAAACTTAAAAGGAAGGGTGGGTGCCGTGTCGGTCCATGGATTTTAGAGAAAAGGATTTTACGGTGAGTACAAAAATCCTAATTTCTCTTATCCATGGACCGACACGGCGGCTCTTATTCACTGAACGTGTGGGATGTCCCAAAGCAGTGTCAAGAGGGATGGGAGCAGTATAAATGGAAAAAACAATAAACTTCACTCCAAACAAGGCAAAGCTCCTCAACGGAGGAGTTGCAACGTTAAACAGCGGCCTGCAACACCTTGTGGCCGAAGGAAGCATCCGGAGATGCAGCCACAGCAACCCTATAAACTTAGAAAGGGTATGAACAGGCGACCAGGTCGCCGCCTTGCACACTTGTGCAACCGACGCTTGATGTCAGAAAGCCCAGGAAGCACCAACTGCCCTGGTGGAATGCGCCATAACCGGAAGGGGAGGCGCCCGCCCCATGAGAGCATAGGCTTGAATGACGGTTTGTCCGATCCACCAAGAAAATTGTTGCAGACGAAGCCGCTGGGCCCTATTTTTTGACCAGAGACAGTCAAACAGAGTCAGACTTGCGATGGAAGCAGTAGCAGACAGGTACACCCGCAAGGCTTGTACCAAGGCTCGTACCACATCCAAAGTGTGCCGCGCAAACTCTCTGGGAGAGAGGACATGTCCTCGTTTAGGTGAAAGGTCGAAATGACCTTTGACAAAAGAGAAAGTCGCGGATGCAACCCCGCCTTATCTTTATGGATGACTAAATATGGCGACTTGCAGGACAAGGTCGCCAACTCAGACACTCGTCTAACAGAAGTGATTGCCACTAAAAGGGTCACCTTCTGAGACAAAGTCAAGAGGGGAATAACCCTGAAATCCTCAAAAGGAGGTTTACCAATTCCGATCCCACGGGGGGAGAGGAGACTTGACAGGAGGGAGCACATGGCGAACCCCCTGCACAAGGGTGCTAACCAAGGAATGACTCGCTAGTGGTCGCTGAAAGAAGACGGCCAAGGCCGAAATCTGACCCTTAATGATACTCAAGCGAGCTTTTGGGCCACCCGATACTGCAGGAAACGCAGGATTCTAGGGACTGAATACGTCCAAGGACATCAGGCCAGCTCTTCGCACATGGCGATGTAAGCTTTCCAGTAGGGATGAGCTCGGTGTTCGAGTCGAACCTAAGTTCGACTCGAACATCGGCTGTTCGACGAAAATCGAATGATTTGGGCCGTTCGCGCCAAATTCGAGTGACGCGAACAGCCCACAATACACTGCGCCATCGCAGTGCAATCCCGGCGCTGTGATTGGCCAAGCATGCACTGTGACCCCGCATGCTTGGCCAATCACAGCGCCGGCAGCTAGGAGAGCCATAATTGGCCACAGGCAGGTTGCCTGTGGTAAATTATAGCTCAGGGGGTTTAGTACACGCCCCACACTATAAAAGGCCGCCAGCGCGGCGGTCTTGTGTAGTGTGTTCCGGCGCAGGGAAAGAGTTACATAGGCAGGGACAGTGTCAGTGCTATTTGTACCTCAAACGTGTGTAGGGAGAGAGAAGGATAGGCAGGGAGAGTGTCAGTGTCACATTCTTTGCTAAACCTTGTGTGCAGGGAGAGAGAAGGATAGGCAGGGAGAGTGTCAGTGTCATATACTTTGATAAACCTTGTGTGCAGGGAGAGAGAAGGATAGGCAGGGGACAGTGTCAGTGTCATATTCTTTGCTAAACCTTGTGTGCAGGGAGAGAGAAGGATAGGCAGGGAGAGTGTCAGTGTCATATACTTTGATAAACCTTGTGTGCAGGGAGAGAGAAGGATAGGCAGGGGACAGTGTCAGTGTCATTGTTGCTAAGCCTCCTGCACATTATACACCTGAAGTTAACCCGTATTGCTGCTTTTTCCTGGTGTGTTACACCAACAGGCATTTGCAGCACTTACAGCGGGCGGAGTGTGCCTCCTGATCATATTACACCTGAAGTTAGCCTGTATTGCTGCTTTTTCCTGCTGTGTTACACCAACAGGCATTTGCAGCACTTACAGCGGGCGGAGTGTGCCTCCTGATCATATTACACCTGAAGTTAGCCTGTATTGCTGCTTTTTCCTGGTGTGTTACACCAACAGGCATTTGCAGCACTTACAGCGGGCGGAGTGTGCCTCCTGATCATGTTACACCTGAAGTTAGCCTGTATTGCTGCTTTTTCCTGGTGTGTTACACCAACAGGCATTTGCAGCACTTACAGCGGGCGGAGTGTGCCTCCTGATCATATTACACCTGAAGTTAGCCTGTATTGCTGCTTTTTCCTGCTGTGTTACACCAACAGGCATTTGCAGCACTTACAGCGGGCGGAGTGTGCCTCCTGATCATATTACACCTGAAGTTAGCCTGTATTGCTGCTTTTTCCTGGTGTGTTACACCAACAGGCATTTGCAGCACTTACAGCGGGCGGAGTGTGCCTCCTGATCATGTTACACCTGAAGTTAGCCTGTATTGCTGCTTTTTCCTGGTGTGTTACACCAACAGGCATTTGCAGCACCTACAGCAGGCGTAGTGTGATTCCTGCAAAATATACTCCTGAAGCTAGGCCTTATTGCTGGTTTTCCCATTTCCCTGCAGGCCATTAGAATGTCTGGAAGGCAAACAAGGAGAGGCAGACAGTCAGGAGCCAATAAAAGAGGGCAAGCAGGTTCTGTGTCTAGAGACAACAGTGCTGGTCGTGGACGCGGTGCCTCGCCATCAGCACGTGGCCATGGGACACGCTTGTCCTTCTTTCCGGCAGCTGGACGTGTTGAGCCGCATCATGCCGAAGACTTGGTAGAGTGGATGACCAAGCCCTCCTCATCCTCCTCATCCTCTCTCACCCAGGCTCAGGGTACTGGCAAAGCAGCTGCCAAAGCGTCCTCTTCCCTGGTATCAATGTCATCATCAGTCACTCCTTCCCTAGACCAACCATGTCCTCCTGAGGAGTCCCCCGAACTGTTTGAGCACAGTGTTGGGTACATGCTCCAGGAGGATGCCCAGCGTTTCGAAGGGTCTGATGAGGATACCCAGCTAGAGGAAGGCAGTAGCGTGAGAGCAGAGAGAGGGGATCGCACAGCTGCTGTTTGCAACATATGTCTCAAGCGTATATCGCGTGGCCAAAACATCACCCGCTTATGCACCACATGCTTGACCAGACATATGTTGACCTGCCATGCAGCTCGTTGGCAAGCCTACCTTAAAGACCCACACCAAAGAACAAAGCGGACCTCTCCTTGCACCGCATCAGCTGGGATCTCCAACCCCACTATACCTTCAGTCCTCTCTGAAACCTGCACTGAGAGGAATGAAGGTGTAGAATTAGGTGTGTCACAGCCAAGTACTTGCGGGCACTCTGCTAGCAGTACACCGACGTCCGATTCTAGCAGGCAAATTTCCCTGCCCCAGCTGCTGGACCGTCGAAAGAAGTTCACTCCCAGCCATCCACATGCCCAGCGGTTGAATGCTAGCTTGGCTAAATTGCTAGCGCTTCAACTGCTGCCTTTTCAGTTGGTAGACTCGGCCCCCTTCCGTGAGTTTGTGCAATGTGCGGTTCCTCAGTGGCAGGTTCCCAAACGCCACTTTTTTTCACGGAAGGCGATTCCGGCTCTCTACCGGCATGTGGAAGGCAATGTCTTGGCCTCGCTGGACAGGGCGGTCAGCGGTAGGGTGCATATTACCGCTGACTCATGGTCCAGCAGGCATGGACAGGGACGTTACCTTTCTTTCACGGCCCATTGGGTCACTCTTTTGGCAGCTGGGAAGGATGCAGGACAAGGTGCAGTAGTGTTGGAGGTTGTTCCACCGCCACGACTCCAAAATGCTACTACTGGTTGTGACACACCTCTGTCCTCCACCCCCTCCTCTTCTTCTTCCTCCATGGCCTCTTCCTGTGCTTTGTCCTCGGAACCAGCGGTGCTCCGTAGGCGTTCAAGGGGCTACGCAAAAACGCAGGCAAAAAGATGCCATGCCGTGCTTGCGCTGGTGTGTTTGGGGGACAGGAGCCACACTGGGGCAGAGGTTCTGTCTGCTCTGCAGGGGCAGGCCGAGAGGTGGTTGACGCCATGCCAGCTTAAGCCAGGAATGGTAGTTTGCGACAATGGCACCAACCTCCTCTCCGCTCTCCGACAGGGACAACTGACCCATGTGCCCTGTGTGGCTCACGTCCTTAACCTGGTGGTGCAGCGGTTCTTGGGCAGGTACCCGGGCTTACAGGATGTCCTGAGGCAGGCCAGGAAAGTCTGTGTGCATTTCCGCAGATCTTATAATGCCAGTGCTCGCCTGGCTGAGCTGCAAAAGGAGTTGAACCTGCCCAAGAACCGCCTTATATGTGACATGCCCACCAGGTGGAACTCAACGTTGGCCATGCTGCAGCGGCTGCACACACAGCAGAGGGCCATCAATGAGTACCTGTGCGACTACGGCACCAGGACAGGGTCAGGGGAGCTCGGGTTTTTTTCACCACGCCAGTGGGGCATGATCAGGGATGCATGCACTGTCCTGGCACCATTTGAGGAGGCCACGAGGATGGTGAGCAGTGACAGTGCATGCATCAGTGACACTGTACCTCTTGTCCACCTGTTGGAACATACGCTGCATGGAATAATGGACAGGGCACTTGAGGCAGAACAGAGGCAGGAAGAGGACGACTTCCTTGCCTCTCAAGGCCCCCTTTACCCAGACAGTGTTCCTTCTGTCCCACCCATCGCACATGAGGAGGAGGAGGATTGTGTCAGCATGGAGGTGGAGCCTGGCACTCAGCATCATCAGCAGCAGTCCCAAGAAACCAGTGGACTTGTACGTGGCTGGGAGGAGGTGGCTGCGGATCATGTCGTCCTTAGTGACCCAGAGGACTCCGGACCGAATGCCTCAGCTAACCTACGCTGCATGGCCTCCCTGATCCTGCAAAGTCTGCGGAAGGATCCTCGTATTCTTCGGATCAAGGAGAGGGACCATTACTGGCTGGCCACTCTCCTTGATCCACGGTACAATGGTAAGGTTGCGGACCTTATCTTACCGTCGCAGAGGATGAGACAACTCCGGGAGGCCTTGCAGAAAGGTCTGTGCAATGCGTTCCCAGAGACTGGAAGGTTACAAACTCCTGGTCCTGGACAACGAGTTGCTGAGGCTTCGGTCAGTCAAAGAAGGAGCGGTGGGGAAGGTGGCCATCTGACCGATGCGTTCAGACAATTCTTTAGTCCGCAGCCCCAAGGTATGATCGGTTCCAGCAACCATCGCCAGCGTCTGATATACATGGTGCAGGAATACCTAGGGGCAAGGTCAGACTTGGACACCTTCCCCACCGAAAATCCTCCGGCTTACTGGGTCTTGAGGATGGATCACTGGCCAGAGCTTGCACAGTATGCAATTGAGCTACTGGCCTGTCCTGCATCCAGCGTTCTTTGAGAACGCACATTCAGTGCTGCTGGAGGATTTGTCACGGATCACAGGGTGCGCCTGTCCACCGACTCGGTTGATCGACTGACCTTCATAAAGATGAACCAGTCTTGGATCACCACCAGCTACCAAACACCTGAAGCTGATATAACAGACTAATTTATTTTCAAATGTCACATCCCTTCAAGACTGATGCTGATGCTGAGAGACTGTCCTGTTATGTTGACTGACTATCCTCCTCCTCCTCCTCCTCAATGATCCGATTGATGATAGCTTGGAAGAACATTTTTGTTTCTGGGTGCCGCCACCAGTGGCTAAGGCCCAATTTTTCAGCCCCTGTTCAACAGGGGCATGTAATTACAATTTTTTATGCAATGCTTTGCAGCATGGCTCATTCCTGCACTCCAACTAGAGTATCTGGGAGAGGTTGCAGTGTCGTGGCACCAGCACAAGTGGCTAAGGCCCAATTTTTCAGCCCCTGTTTAACAGGGGCGTGTAATTAAAATTTTTGATGCAATACTTTGCAACAGGGCTCATTGCTGTGCTCCAAGTACAGTATCTGTGAGGGGTTGCAGTGTTGTGGCACCAGTGCCTAAGGCCCAATTTTTCTGCCCCTGTTTAACAGGGGCATGTAATTACAATTCTTGATCTAATAATTCACAGCAGGGCCCATTCCTGCGCCCACCAAGAGTAACTGTGAGGCCTTACTGTGTTGTGTCAACACCACCACCACCACCACCAAAGGCCCAATTTTTCAGCTCCTGTTCAACAGGGGCATGCAATTACAATTCTTGATCTAATAATTCACAGCAGGGCCCATTCCTGCGCCCACCAAGAGAAACTGTGAGGCCTTACAGTGTTGTGTCAACAACACCACCACCACCAAAGGCCCAATTTTTCAGCCCCTGTTCAACAGGGGCATGCAATTACAATTCTTGTTCTAATAATTCACAGCAGGGCCCATTCATGCGCCCACCAAGAGTAACTGCGAGGGCTCACAGTGTTGTGGCAACACCAACATGTAAGGGGCAAATTTCAGCTGAGTATATAGGGCACGCCCCTACTTTCAAACATCCAACTTACAAACGACTCCTCCTTGCAAACGGAAGGATACAACAGGAAGTGAGAGGAAATCTACCCCTAGGAGGGCAAATTCTCTCCTGTAAGAGTTAATATGGGAAAAAAAGTGTCTCCTCTCCACTGATGCTTTATCACCAATTCTTGTTTCAATAAAAACCCCAAATTTTCAAAAAACATTTGTCATTAGGACGGAAAGTGGGGTGAACTGTTCTGAACAGGTGCACACTGCACAGACAGCAAAACAAATGTTACAGGGGTGATAACCCTTCCCTATGTTTTCCAAAAAGCTTAAAAATAGATTTTTTGCCTGGAGCTACACTTAAACAATGTACCTGTTCAAAATTACAAACAGATTCTACATAAGAACAAACCTACAGTCCCCGTCTTGTATGCACCGCCTGTATACGGCTGTTCAGAGTATATAGGGCCTTTTTCATATTTTGTGTGCGGGGTTCCCCTTAATATCCATACAAGACACAAAGGGGCTGGTAATGGGCTGGGGTAGGGGGGGGGGGCTATGATGGGGTAGCTATGCCATTTTTCTTAAAGATTTTCATCCATATTACCGGGACCAGATATTACATTAAAGCCGCAAGCAGTTTTAAATGGCTTTTTTCCTTTAGAAATGTAATTTTGTGCAGGGACAGTTCTAAACACGGGAAACACGTGGCACTTCACAGGCATACTTTAGACACCCCCCAGGTACGATATTTAAAGGAATATTTGACTTTTTTTTTTCACTTTATGCATCATTAAAATGACTGCTCCCGAAAAACGGCCGTTTTTACAACTTTTTTTTGGATTGATCCATGTCCCCTGGTGCAGAACCCGGGTTCCCAAACCCTTTTTAGGACAATAACATGCATAATAGTCATTATAATTAGCACTTTAGATTTCGAACCTTCGCATCCATTGTATTTAATAGGGTTCTAAAGTTCGTGCAAACTTTCGGTCCGTTCGCGGGTTCTGGTGCGAACCGAACCCGGGGGTGTTCGGCTCATCACTACTTTCCAGGTATGGTGATAGATCATCCTTGAGATAGACTTCCGTGCCCTTAATATGGACAAAATGACCGAGACCTCGGTCTCTCAACACCTGGCTTTTAACAGCCATGCTGTTAAGGCCAGAGACTGTAAAGCAGGAAGAAATATAGGACTTTGAGACAGAAGTCCTCCCTTATTGGCAACCGCCAGGGAACGTCCACGACGAGACGTACCAGATCGGCGTACCAGTGAAGCCGAGGCCAATCCGGAGCAATGAGGATCACCGGAATTCCCCCGGTCGCCACCCTGCACAGCAGGCGAGGGGGCAACTGCAGCGGAGGATAAACGTAGATCAGGTGATAATGACCCCATGGGCCACTAACGCCTCTGAGGCATCCGCCCAAGGGTCCCTGGATCTGGCCACAAACCTCGACACCTTGCGATTGAGTCGAGAGGCCATCGGGTCCACCTCCGGTGTGCCCCACCGTCTGTGTGGCAAAGGAGTTGAAATACTTCCGAGTGCAAGGACCACTCTCCCTGGTCCAGTGTCTGACAACTCAAATAGTCCGTCAGTTCTATACCCGGAATGTAAACGGCCGACAGAGCTGGCACGCTTTTTTTTAACCCACGTCAGGGTACGGGGGACCTCGGAAGCCGCAGCTGAGCCCAGAGTCCCCCCTTGATGGTCAACATATGCCACCGCCGTGACTTGTCTGACTGGATCCTAATGCAATCTCTCAGACCACGAGGAGAGGCACAGTCTGATGGCCCATATTTCCAGAACATTGATCGGTAAACGGGCTTCGTCTGGAGTCCAAGCCCTTTGGCCAACAGGACTACCCAGACTACACCCCAGCCTTTCAGGCTGGCGTCCGTAGTGAACACCGTCCATTGGATGGGGAGGGACGACTCCCCGGACCTAAGAGCCGGGGACCCCAGCCACCATGTCAGGGACGCCCTGACCAGGTGACTCACCTGGATCGTAAGATCCAAAGACAACAGGGATTTGTCCCAAGTGAACAAGATCTCCTTCCGCAATGCCCTGGTGTGTGATTGGGCATACGGAATGACCTCGAAGGAGGCCCCCATTAGTCCCAGGACTCTCATGCAAAATGGATTGACGACCACTTTCGGGATGTCAGCACCTGCACTGCAGACTGAAGTGTCAGTAACTTCCCCGGAGGTAGGATACCTTTGCCTCCAAGGAGTCTAGAATCAGACCGAGATACTCCAGACGTTGAGTCGGGACCAGGACAGATTCCTGAATGTTCAGGAACCACCCGAAGTTTCTGAGGGTCTGACTGACGATAGGCACACTGTCTTCTAATTCTGAGCCACTTTCTGCTCTTAGAAGATCGTCCAGACAGCCCACGAGAGCGATGCCCCGCCATCTCAGCAAGGCTAGAACCGGCGCAAGCACCTTGGAGAACACCCTCGGTGCCAAGCTAGACCGAAGGAAGACCCACAATTTGAAAGTGGACTTCACTGATCTCAAGCGTCTACGCTACTTGCGCAGATCGGAACATGTAAGTAGGCGTCCTTGATATCCAAGGTTGCCAGAAAATCCCCTTGACGGAGTCTATCGATCACCATGCGAATGGATTCCATGCGGAACTTTTGCACCTTTCCGAAGGCATTCAGGACCTGAGGTCCAAGATAGGCCGAACCCCGTCCCTTTTTTGGGACGACAAACTAATTCGAGTAGAAACCCTGAAAACTCTCCTGTGACAGAACCGGCACAATCACTCCGGACCTGAGCAAACCTGAATAGGCCCCATAGGGCTGCCCGACGGGCAGGAAGGAGAGGAAGATTCGAGGGAAGAATCTGTCTGGTATCGGGAACGGAACCTACCCTGTAACCTGAGGTTATCACCTCGCACACCCCACCGGTAGGAGATCCGGGTGGTCCACCGATCCATGGACCTGCAAAGTCGTCCCCCCCCCCTACCCCAGAGTCGGTGGGGGCAAGACTTCACGCGGAGGCGGTTCTTGGGAGCTGGCTTGTTCGGCTTATGCACCCAGGGGCGCTTGTGTCCACCAGCTGCACCGCTGTCAGTCTGGGAGGGCCACCCCGTTGACTGACGAAAAAAAAACCTTTTTGCTGGAAAGGAAGGACCCTGCTTACGGCGGCCTCCTTACCCTTGCTAGCCTGATGGATTACAGCGCTTTTACCTCCCGTGACATCCTTGATGATGTCATCCAGCGCAGCACCGAAAAGCCTACCACCTTTAAATGGTAGATCCGTCAGAGGCTTTTTGGAAGCTAGGTCAGCAGACCAGCATTTCAACCAGATCAGACAGCGCAAAACCACCACCAAGACATAGGCCCTGAGATATAAGGGGCCGCGTCTAACGTGGCGTCGCAACATAAACCAGGCCCTGCACCATTTGGTGGGCCAGTGCAAGTCTGGAGGAAGATTATGCTCCTGTACAGTTTGGTTCAAAAATTTTTGCCCATCCTGTAAGTGTTAGAGACACAAGGGTCGCCACTACCACAGGCCGTAGGGTGGACCCCAACAAGGCAAACATGGCTCTACTCACCACTTCTGACCTCCTGTGAGTGGGGTCCTTAAATGCAGGAGTCCCCTCCATCGGGAGAGTGGTGGCCTTGTTCAACCGGGCAACTGGATGGTCGACCACAGGGGAACAAGCCCACGTTTTAAGTAGGGCATCTTCAAGGGGTATCTATAGGCAAACGCCGCGGGACCATAAAAGTCTTCTGCGGCTTTTTCCCCAGACCTTATCAATGAGCTGGTCAAAGAAAGGTACATATGGAAAAAAACACTTTTTAGAAGGCCCGGCCCTAAGGAACCAGAGGAGACTGTCCGCCTGAGGTTCTGCATCCGCAGCATTCAGCTTGCGAGTGTCCCTCACCGCAGCAATGAGTTCACTAACAAGCGCCCTGTCATTTACTGACACAGTACTGGAGTCTTCCTCGCAAGGAACATCCTGTTCAAAACCATCAAATATATTCAGAGGTAGGGTCCTGAGCAGTAGTGGCTTGGCCCATATCTGAATCAGCGCACACCCACTTTTTTTTTTTTTTTATGGAAAAAAAGTGGGGAAAGGGGCTATTTCGCTCCCTTGCGCTCACACACTGCTTCCTCCTGGTCAGATTAATGAATCCAGGACTGCCGACAACTGGTCCATAAGGACCGCAGGTGCAGGAGCACTGCCAGTTGTCTCTAACAATGTGAAGAAACAGGTGAACCAGGCTCCAATATTGCCACCCTCTGAGACCTTATTCACACATGACAGTGAATAATACAGCCCACCCAATGGCTATGATGGGGCTTAAGAGGGGATACCCGGAGTACTCACCACCCTTAGGGACCGCTCGGTACCGCTGCATGAGCCGCACTGTAGTGCGGGTGAAGCCTGAGGAAAGTTAAGAATCTGTGAGGAAATGCATTTCGCGCCGTTCAGCAGCGCCGCTAGAGGCCGAAAACGAAAATGCTGCGGCTACAAGAAAATGGCCGCCGGGCGCCTGTAAAACTGATTTTAGCCCCGGCAAAATGGCCAACGATGGCGCACTTTTTAAAATTAAAACACTGCGCCAATGGCGCACGCAAAAAACAACAGCCATTCCCCCAGAACACTTCCCAAGCATATTACCAGTCATGTAGCGCCCCCCCCCCAGGGCAGTGTGACCCCCCAAGCATTCCTACACAGCACAGCAGCATAACAGGGTGCAGAGAGCAGCATAACAGGGGGGAGACAGGGAAAAAAAAACACACACAGAAACACAGCCAGCATGTACTCACCTTGCAGCAGGAGAGACTACTTACCCGTCCCACAAGCACCTTGGAGAACACGCTCGGTGCCATTAGAGGGACCCACTGGCTTGTTTCAGACAGACCTATCACAGAGTCGTACTGCATAGCTGTCGGCCCGGTCCACCGCGAGAGAAACAGTCCGTCATGTACTGTTCAATCTTAAGAGGACCGCGGGAGCATGAAAGCAACCCGGCCACCCCTGGAGCCATGGGGTATGTCGTGAACTTAGTCTGACGCACACAAGGTGAGGATCAGCACGCTCAATGGTCGGACAGGGAAGACTACGAGGATACTAGTGTACCCAACCTGTTGCCCAGCCGACAGTTGATTGAAGGTCTCAAAAATAAAATAAAATTCCCAAAGGAATAAAATTTAAAAGTAAAATCTTCCAGGAGACTGGCTCCTGAGAGAGCCACGTCTTCTCCTTCTGCTAGGCAGAAAAAAAAACTGAGGTCTGCTAGCTGCAGGTGGGAGGGTAATGTCCGGAGGGACCGCCCCCCTTGGCGGGGCTGTTCAGCTCTGGTTTGTTCTAGAATGTTTTAACATTTAACATTCTGCCTAGGTCTTCTCCTGCAAGCAGGGACATATACCCACACGTTCAGTGAATAAGAGCCGCCGTGTCGGTCCATGGATGATAAGAGAAACTATGTTTTTCTCGATGTGATTCTTCTCAAGCCTGCCTTGCCTACACACTATTGGGGAAAAAAATGCTCGAGCAAAGCGCGGTGACGTACGACGGCACTATAAAGGGGAAGTTCCATTCGGATGGCGCCACCCTTTGGGCTGCTTTTGCTGATCCTCGTGTTAGTAAAGTTTGGTGAGAGACGATTCGCGCTTTTCAGCCTCGTGCTCTTCAGTCCGTTACAGCGTGATGAATGTGCCATCTCCATTATGAACGCTAGTTTTACCAGAACGAACGCTCCCGTCTCATAACTTGCTTCTGAGCATGCGCGTTTTTTTCACGTCGTTAAAGCCTACACACGGCCGTTTTTCACGACGAGAAAAACGACGACGTGAAAAACGACGAGAAAAAATAGAGCATGTTCCAAATTTTTAATGCCCATTTTTCACGTCGCAAAAAATGCTCTGGAGCCTACACACGATAGTTTTTATTGACCAAATAAAAAAATTGCATTTTCTCGTCATGAAAAACGGTCGTGTGTATGCGGCATAAGCTTTTGTAAAGGACAAACTGAATAATACTCAGAAAAGCATGCATTATCATCCTCTAGCAGCCACACCAGGGACTCCACCTGATCAACACTGAAAGGGGGAGAGTAGTCATCACGGCCCTTCGGAACACAGGACAGGGCTAGCTCAGCACACATTTGAATCAAGGACTGAACATCCCCAAACAGCATACAGCCCTGATCAACCCAAGAGTGAGCAAAACAAATGATCTCTAGCAGCTGATCACTGGTCCACTCTTTCAGTGTCTGGCGGAGATATTCACTACTCTCTGACGCCAGCAGAGCATTAGTAATGAATCATATCCAATTTCATTGCAGCAAAGCAACCTGAAACAAGATGGTTCCTCTGTGCAGCCACTTCTGGTCAGGAAATGGCCTTGGTATACTGTCATGTATCAGATAAGACCAGAAATGTGTGGAGCGCAACAGAGAAAACCCAGACGTGTTTAAGTGAAATATGATAATTTATTAAAGATAAGTGAAATAATATAAATACAACCACCTCCAATACCACACAGTGCACAACAACCAATGCCAACAGAACACACAAATAACAACAGTAACAAACAAATATGTACAAGTAATGGGGAAAACCAGAATCATAAACTGGGCCAGGCCAGGGTCGTCAATGGGAGATCAGCAGCTGGGGAAACGGAACACAAACAAAAAGGAGAAGGAGAGGATGGATGGATCACAGGAGGGACGGGTACAGGTACAAGGCTCAGGGTTCAGATAACAGACAGGATCAGATGCAGAGCTTCTCAGGGTAAGGGCGCAAGGAGAGAGATACCAAGGCGAGAGCATGCGAGGGCTCGCCAGGTATTTATAGGACTGCAGTGATTGTCCTCATGTGACAGCTGAGCGGAGGAGGCGCTGCCTGCCCCACACTGCCGGAATACACCCACTGGTGGACGCCGGTACTACGGCCCATGGATCAGGCATTACCACCAGCAGGTGAGATCCTCTATCAAAGATACTGGCTGCAAGAGGACATCTGCTGGTGGACACTAGTACTGCAATCCATAGGACCAACAGTGCCACCAGTGGGGGAAGCCTTTCCTGACAAATAGTCAGCATTACCATCTAAAATAAAGAGCCTCATATACAAATACCACAAAAGACTTCAAGCTGTCATTGATGTTAAAGAGGGCAATACACAGTATTAAGAAAAGGGGTATGTAAACTTTTGATCAGGGTCATTTGGGTAGTTTCTGTTGCCATTATGATTTAAAGAGAGTAAACAGGGTTTTATTAATAATTGGCTTCAGCCAAACACTAACCATGAGTGAAAAAAAGTTTTTTTGTTATTCATATTCTCTGTAAAATGGCCAAGGAATCATAAATTCTGCCAGGGTATGTAAACTTATGAGCACAACTGTATTTGTATATACAGCATGTCCATTTTTTTAGTGTATGTATACTTGTATATAAAAGATAGGGCTGCACCAATACCATTTTTTTAACACCAAGTATGAGTACTGCTACTTTTTTTCCCCCAAGTATTTGCCAATACCAATTACTGATACCTATCGCCTAGGAGGTGTAGGTAGAGGGGTGGTTTGGGAGGTGGGCAAGGGCAGGGTGGGAGTAGAGGGGTAAATGAGGGCAGGGTAGTTCAGGGTGGGGTGAAATAGGGATTGTGGGATGGTAGATGTGATGGGAGTCACTTTTGGGGGCAGGGTGACCAAGAAAATAATGAACCCTGAGAATATGATTGGATTACTTCAAATGGGACAGTAATATTCATTAACAATATCTCTCAAGAAAAATTAAGATTCTATCCCCTGTACACCGTGAGGTCTATGACCAGGAAGTATAACTCCTAATATGGGCATTCCAGGAAGTTCAATGTAAGAGACCATGTTGCTTTTGTCTGGATAAGTAAATCGTGTTAATCTTGTCTGAGGCAGCTTTCCCTTCACCTATTATTAAGTGTGCTAATGAACTCACCTGTTGTCTTCTAAGGGAGGTATTGACACTCAGAATAATGTGCATTGGGGGCTCGTTATTTAACCAATGTGTGATGTTGTGGGTGGATCCGGGTCATTGTTCATGTGGTGCCTGCAGTATTCTCAAGTGTATAAAAAGAGCCCTTATTCCTTTCAATAAAGAGTCTGATTCCTGTTTGACCCTCAATACAGAGCCTCGTCTCGTACTTGGGGGGGGGGGGGGAATTATTCGTATGGGTTTCTTGTTCGGCTGATTGGAGTGTTCGGTAGCTGCCTTTGTGTTCGGAAATGGAACGGCTTTAACCCCTTTCATACTCTAGTGTCGTTACAATTGGTGGCAAGCAGCGGGATGATTCCCACAGCCCAGAAGGACAGCTACAAGAGGACACAGGCCAATGGAAGCACAGTATATACGGCTAAAGCGCTCTACCCTCAAGGACTTACTTGAGATCCGGAGCCGACCGGCCAACAACCGTAAGAGGGACATTATCGCATAACTAGTCAAAATGTATAGAGCTGAAAGACCCAACATAACTGAAAGGCCCAGCGTAACAGGACACCCGAAGAAGCAAGTTTTTATCGGGCTGTTAACATAAGACTGGCACATTATGTCCCTAACCCTACAGCGGAGATCGTAGACCGAGTTATAGTGGCTGTGGAGGCAAATTGGCTACAGCAAAGAGGTGCTGCAGCAGCAGAAGTCACAGCAGCACCAACTGAAAGGAGAAAGGTACATTTTGTTGATTTTAAAAATTTCATCGTAACAGAAGGGGAGATTGATGGGTACCTTGCCGATTTTGAACGGCAATGTGCCCTACACCAGGTGCCCACAGAGGAATGGGTTACCATTTTGTCTGGGAAATTGTCCGGCCGGGCCAGTGAAGCGTTCAGGGCCATCAAAGACAAGGATATTATGAACTATGGGCTGGTAAAATAAGCACTTTTGGCCAGTTATGCCGTCACACCAGAGGCGTTTCCGAGAGACGAGCAAGCAGACTCATATACCGAGTGGGCATGCCGCCTACACCGCACGGCATCCCACTGGGTCGCTGGATGCCAAGCAGTATCTGGGGAAGAGGTGCTGCAGCTGTTCCTGCTGGAGCACTTCTTTGACAAGAAGTCAGAGAGTGGGTCCGGGATCGAAAACCTTTCACCTTGCCTGAAGCAGCTCGCCTGGTGGACGAATATACAGACGCCCGCAAACTGGATAACCATGTGGTCAAGACAACTGCTCGGGTAGATTATCGATCAGCGGCACCCCCTCCAGCTGCCGCCTACCAACCACAGTCATACCGCCCTACAGCACCACCTCCAGCGGCCACTTATTCTCAGCAGCCCAGGTTCAATTTCCAGAACTACTCGCAACCCATCAGGTGTTTCAGGTGTAAACAGCTAGGGCACAAAAAGCCAGACTGTCCGTTGAATCCAGCCAGGCAGTCCCAGTCGTGGAGAAAGCCAGCAGGGGGGAACCCCCACATCAATGCCTGCGGCCCACTGCGTTGAGGAGGAAGAACATTGGGGCGTCCTGCACGAGGCTGATCCAGTACAAGCAGCTAACCGGGACAACAGGCAGCAACACAGGCAGACTGTCCAGGTTAATGGAAAGGTAGCCAATGGCCTACATGATACTTGCGCCACCATGACCCTACTACAGAAGAACCTCATCCCATAGAGCCAACACACCGGAGACACTGTAGCCGTAAGGGTAGTGGGAGGCACCGTTTTCCGGCTACCCGTTGTCTATGTTCACCTGGATTGGGGGGTTGGTTCGGGACACGTGAATGTGGGGGTGATGAAGGATTTGCCAGCGGATGTACTACTGGGGAATGATTTGGCCCCTTTTGTTTCTGCTTACGCCCCAATGGGCCCCGCTGAAGCCAACCCAGTGACTACCCGTGCCCAGACCTGTGCTGTTGGAACCGGCCCGCTTGCTGCTGAGACCCAGGTAAGACTATCTTCCCCGATATGTACCTTAGATCAGGCTCCCCTAGGCTGGGATACCCCAGAGGTATTCGAGAGAGAAACCCAGGAGGACCCGACCTTACACAAGTATAGGGCTAAGGCAGATACGCAGGAAAGGTGAATAGATGGGGAGCTTTATGGATGGGTGGGGGATAGACTGTATAGGATCCCTAAGCCATCCTCGAGAAGTAAAGCCCCTTCGCAGAAATGACAGCTGGTGGTACCTAAAATACCATCGGGAGATTCTGCGAATCGGGCATGAGATTCCACTAGCAGGTCATCTAGGGTCCCGTTGCACAGCCCATAGAATTACCCAGAATTTCTTCTAGTCCAATTTTAACCTGGATGTGCGACAGTACTGCAAAACGTGTGACAGTCGGCATTTGTTACCCCGTTTGGCCTGTACCAGTCTAAGGTCATGCCATTCGGGATGAAAAATGCCCCGGCTACCTTCCAACGTATGGTGGATAGGCTCCTCAATGGCTTCCAGGATTTTGCATGTGCATACCTGCATGACATTGCGATCTACAGTGGGTCTTGGGAGGAGCACCTGGTTCACGTAGGGGTGGTTCTGGACAAGATTCGGGCCGCAGGCCTGACCTTGAAACCAGACAAGTGCCATCTCGGTATGACGGAGGTGCAGTACTTGGGACACCAAATAGGGTGTGGGAACCAGAGACCAGAGCCAGCCAAGGTAGAGGCAGTAGCTAACTGGCCCACACCCCGTACTAAGACCCAGGTATTAGCCTTCTTGAGGATTGCAGGGTACTTCCAACGTTTTGTCCCCGATTATAGTGCCATCGCCAAGACCCTGACTGACCTAACGAAAAATAATTTACCTAGGCAGGTCCTGTGGTCTCTAGCTTGTGAAGCCGTATTTCTAGCCCTTGTAAATGCCCCTGTCTTGGCTGCCCCAGTACCTAACAATTGTTTCCTTGTCCACACAGACGCTTCCATGTTTGGACTGGGGGCTGTGCTGAGCCAAGTCGGGGAGGATGGAGGAGAACACCCTTTCGCATACCTGAGCAGAAAGCCATTAGCCCGGGAAGTGAGCTATGCGGCAGTGGAGAAGTGCTTGGCCCTGGTCTGGGCCCTTAAAAATGTGAACTCTTATTTGTACGGACCGGAATTTTTATTAGTCAATGACCACAACCCATTGGTCTGGCTTAACCGGGTCTCAGGAGACAATGGCAGGTTTCTGCGGTGGAGCTTAGCCCTGCAACCTTACAACTTCACCATCAGCTACCGACCGGGTAAGCAAAATGGCAATGCTGATGGGTTGTCCTGGCAAACAGACGTCACTCCGGCCTCCTAGTTCCGGTCATCCCCAAGTTGACCCGAGAAAGATCAAGCCGGGTCTGCCGGAGTGTCCCACAAGGAGGGAGCCATGTGACGGGAGTCATTTTTGGGTGCAGGGTGACCAAGAAAATAATGAACCCTGAGAATATGATTGGATTACTTCAAATGGGACAGTAATATTCATTAACAATATCTCTCAAGAAAAAATAGGATTTTTGTACTCACCGTAAAATCAATTTCTCTGAGTTCATGGACGGACACAGCAGCATCTTGACATATGGGTATTATCCCCCTGTTCGGAGATTGACTAGGCAGAAATACAGCATGTTAAGTGTTAAAACACATCACACAGTACAGTACCGGCCAGCGGCGGTCCCCCTGGGTACATCCCCTCTCCCTGCATCTTGCAGCTCAGTTCGTAAAAAAGCAGTACAAACATAAAAAAAAGGAGGGGCGGGTGCTGTGTCCGTCCATGAACTCAGAGAAATGTATTTTACGGTGAGTACAAAAATCCTATTTTCTCTTCCGTTCATGGACGGACACAGCAGCATCTTGACATATGGGACGTCCCCAAGCAGTGTCAAAAAATGAGGGGTGGGAAAACAGCATAAAACAAACTTCACCCCAAACAAACCAGAGCTCCTCAACGGAGGAGTTGCAACCTTAAACAGCCGCCTGTAAAACCTTGCGGCCGAAGGAAGCATCCGAAGATGCACTCGCATCAACCTTGTAAAATTTTGAAAACGTGTGAACAGACGACCAGGTCGCCGCCTTACACACCTGGGAAACAGACGCTTGATGTCGGAAAGCCCAAGAGGCACCTATTGCCCTGGTCGAATGCGCCATAACTGGGAAGGGAGGCGCCTGCCCTTTTAGAGCATAGGCCTGAATCACGATCTGTCTGATCCACCTAGAGATGGTGGCCGACGAGACCGCCAGACCCTTCTTAGGACCAGCCACCGACACGAACAGTGAATCCGATCTCCGGAACAGAGCAGTCGCAGACAGCTACACCCGCAGAGCTCGGACGACGTCCAAGGAATGCAATGCAGCCTCTGTGGGATGCACCGGCCGAGGACACAAAGACAGACGAACAATGTCCTCATTAAGGTGAAAGGCAGAAACAACCTTAGGAAGGAACGACGGCTGTGGACGCAGCACCACTTTATCCTTGTGGAGGATCAAATAGGGAGCCTTGCATGACAAGGCCGCCAATTCAGAAACCGTCTGACTGATGTAATCCCCACCAAAAAAGCCACCTTCTGGGAGAGAGTCAATAAGGGAATCTCCCTAATGTTCTCGAACGGTGGTTTCTGAAGTACCGAAAGGAACAGATTCAAGTCGCACGGAGGTAGCGGAGGACGTACCGGAGAGGCCACATGTCGAACCCCCTGCAAACGTACGCACTAGAGAGTGCGTCGCCAAGGGTCGCTGGAAAAAAAACAGACAAGGACGAAATCTGCCCCTTAATTGTACTTAAGGCGAGTTTCTGGTCCACTTCACGCTGTAAAAACAGCAGGATCCTGGAAATCAAATATGCACGCGGATGCCACCTCATCTCCTCACACAGAGATGTAAGCCTTCCACGTACAATGGTAAATCTTCCGGGAGGTTGACTTCCGTGCCCGCAGCATGGTAGAGATCACTGAGTCGCACAGACCTCAGTCCCTTAGCATCTGGTTTTCAATAGCCATGCCGTTAAAGCCAACGACTGTAAAGCAGGATGAAATATGTGACCTTGCGACAGAAGGTCCTCTCGCAGTGGCAGGCACCAAGGAACATCCTCTACCAGATGCACTAGGTCGGCGTTCCAGGGACGACAAGGCAAATCTGGAGCAATCAGGATCGTCGGAAAACCCTTCGGCCTCCACTCTGCAGAGTAGATGGGGAAGAAGCTTCAGAGGAGGGAAGGCCTAAAGCAGCCGATACTGACCCCACGGCGCTACCAACGTGTCTGATGCGTCTGCCCAAGGGTCTTTTGACCTGGCCACGAACCTTAACACCTTCTGATTGAGTCACAATGCCAGGTGATCCACGTCTGGCGTGCCCCATTTCAGACACAGAAGCCGAAACACGTCTGGGTGAAGCGACCATTCTCCTTGGTCCAGCGTCTGGCGACATAAGTAGTCCGCTTGCCAGTTCTGTACGCCCGGAATGTATGCGGCCAATAGAGCCGGCATGCTCCGTTCTGCCCACCTCAGGATGTGAGTGACCTCCGCCGCTGCAGCCAAGCTTCTTGTTCCTCCCTGATGATTGACATACGCCATTGCTGTGGCGTTGTCTGACTGGATCCTGACTGGACGACCTTGTAGTCTTTGAGACCACTTGGAGAGGCACAGCCCGATCGCCCGAAGTTCCAGGACATTGATCGTCAGGCGGGATTCTTCCTGAGTCCAGCGCCCCTGGGCCGACTGAACTCCCTATACTCCCCCTCCCCCCCAGCCTGAGAGGCTGGCGTCCATCGTGATCACCGTCCAGTGAAACGGAAGGAACGACTTCCCGGACCGAAGAGTTGGAGAAGTCAGTCACCACACCAGGGAGGTCCTGACCAGGTGGCTCACTCGGATTTGACAATCCAGAGACGATGGGCATTTGTCCCAACGCGACAGAATTTCTCTTTGTAACACTCGCGCGTGGAATTCAGCATACGGCACCGCCTCGAAGGAGGCTACCATGAGACCCAGGACTCGCATGCAAAAGCGGAACGACTACCATTTTTGAGATGTCAACCGCAGCCCGCAGAGTTTGCAGCTTCTCCATGGGAAGAAAAACTCTTGCCTCTGAGGAATCCAGGACCAGCCCCAGGTATTCTAGGCGTTGAGATGGCACCAACACCGATTTCTGAATGTTTAGCACCCAACTGAATTCTCGGAGGGTCTGGCAGGTGATAGATACATCTTCCTCTAATTCTGAGCTTGAAGAGGCTCTCAGGTAGTCGTCCAGGTAGCCTATAATAGTGATTCCACGCTGCCTCAGCAAGGCCAGAATCGGGGCAAGCACCTTGGTGAATACCCTCAGCGCCGAAGCCAGACCGAAGGGGAGAGCCACAAATTGATAGTGGTCTTCCCCGACCGCAAAGCGCAGAAATCTCTGATGCCTGCAGCATATGGGGATATGCAAGTATGCGTCCTTGATGTCCAAGGACGGCAGAAAATCCCCCGGATGGAGAGCAGCGACGACAGAGCGGACTGATTCCATCCTGAATCTTTGCACTTTCACAAAGCAATTGAGGGCCTTGAGATCCAGGATTGGACGGACCCCTACCTTCTTGGGGACCACAAACAGATTGGAGTAAAACCCCTGAAACCGTTCCTGCAATGGGACAGGTACGATCACCCCCCGCACCAGCAAATCCTGAACTGCCCCAAACAGGGCCTCCTGACGTCTCGGAGGAAGCTGGAGGTTGGATGGAAAAAATCTGTTCGGCGGGTAAGAGAGAAACTCTATTTTGTACCCCGAGGAAACTACTTCGCAAACCCACCGGTCTGAGAGCAGAGACATCCACCGAGCAGCGAATTCGCAAAGACGGCCCCCCACCCAAGCGTCGGGCGTGGGCAGACCTTAATGCGGACGCAGAGTTCTCCGCAGGCTTGTTGGGCTTGCGGAACCAGGGACGCTTTTGCCATTCAGCAGGCGATTTAGCGGCTTGGGAGCGCTTACCTGCAGCACCGGGCGGACGAAAAAAACGCTTGTGGGCGGTAAATGAGGGCCCTTGCCTACGGCAAGGCTCCTCACCCTTACCTCCCGTGACATCTTTTCAATGTCATCCAGAGAGGCCCCAAAAAGTCTTTCACCCTTAAAGGGTAAGTCCACCAAGGCCTTCTTAGAAGACTGGTCCGCGGACCAACACTCCAGCCAGACTAGGCGGCGTAACACCACCGCATAGACCGAGGCTCTGGAGAGCAAGGGCAACGTATCCAGGGATGCCTCGCAAACAAATTTAAGGACCTGCACCAACTGTTCGGCCAGTGCCACACAGGCCGGGGAAGCCTGATGCTCCTCTAACCCCTGGAGCAACAGTTTTGTCCATTCAGTAAGTGTCTGAGACACTATAGCCCCCGGCCACTGCCTCAGCCCTCCTGTCTGCGGGATCCTTGAAAGCAGGAGCCCCTTCCACAGGTATCGTGGTCACCTTCTTCAGTCTGGACACAGGGGGGTCCACTGTTGGGGAAGACGTCAATTTTTTCAGGAATTTCTCCTCAAAAGGATAACGGACCGCTAAACATTTTGGGGCTGAAAAAAACTTTAGCAGTGCGGGCCGGCTTACGGAATCCAAAAGGGACCGACATCTGTCGCCTCTGCCATATCCTGCATTTTCAGAGTATCCCACACCACGTGATAAGTGCTCCTACAAGCGCCCTATCATTCGCTGACCCTGAGCCAGAGTCATCCTCACTGTCCATACAGTCAAGGTCCGCAGCCTCTGACACAGCAGAACCAGGACTGGGAGCAGTAGCTGGGCCCGATTCTGCGTCAGAGGTATCCCCAGAAGATGGTGGGGGCGCTTTTCACCCCTTTTTTCCCCACGCGCCGATTCCACCCTGGCAACAAAGGCCTCCAGGACCGCCAACATAGCGTCCACAGAAATAGCAGGTGCAGGGGCACCAGTTGCCAATTCAGATATGTCTGGGGAAGAGGCGTCCGCCTCCGACGCCATGCTGACCCACCCGCCTGACACCCCTAGGGACGTAAGGCAAGATACATGGACCACCCTCCTAGCTGCTGCAGAGAGATGAGGGACCCCCCAGAGGACTCACCACCTGGACCAGGTACCGCACAGCTGTCGTCCGCCTATGCCTCCTAAGGTGCTCCCCGTGCCGTCCCTCAGGAAGTGGGCTGAAACCGTTTGCGCCAATATTCTGGCCACTAGAGGCCAAAACACCACCCAAAATGGCTGCAGACCCACCGCTCTGTAAGCAGAGCGCACGGGCTACAAGAAAATGGCCGCCGAAGCATGTAACACAGCGCCGGCAAAGTGGCAGCCGCGAGTGAAACAAAAAACAACAGTACATAATGGCAGCGAACACCCGGGACCCCCTAAGGCGGTCCCCCCACACACGGCAACCAGACAGCACCCCCCGGAGAGCAGACCCGCCGCGCGGCCCCCAGCCCTAGGATGGAGCCCCCCCCAGGTGGATCCCCGAATCACAGCCATCCTAGCTTTCCAGAGCCTAGGGAGGAGGGGAGGAAGAGAAAGAGGAAAGGAAGGGTGGGAACCTTGTATCGACCTCCCCAGGAATGCCCAGCCGTACCATCCTGCCGGAGCAGGGGAACGGCTACTTACTCATCCTGCGAGGACCAGTTGAAGGCATTCCAGACAGACCCAACATCCGAGCGGTTACGGCATGGCTGTCGGCCCGGCACACTGTGACACGGACATAGAGCCCGGTCATATGTGTGCCCTGGAGCATATAGATCACCGGCCACCCCTGGAGCAACAGGGCATGTCGTGGACGGCCCAGCGCGTAGCTAAAAGGTCGGCACACGCTCAATGGCCGAACTGGGGGGACTACAAGGATCGAGGATCCAGCCTGTCACCCAGTCGGCAGTTGATAGTAGATCTCAGGATCAAAAAAGTCGAAAAAAAATCCCCAGGCCACATGAGCCCACAGGGAGCCATGTCCTTCTGTGCTAGGCAGAAAAAAACTGAGCTGCAAGATGCAGGGAGAGGGGATGTACCCAGGGGGACCGCCCCCTGGGCGGTACTGTACTGTGTGATGTGTTTTAACACTTAACATGCTGTTTTTCTGCCCAGTCAATCTCCTAACAGGAGGATAATACCCATATGTCAAGATGCTGCTGTGTCCGTCCATGAACGGAAGAGAAATTAAGATTTTATCCCCTGTAAATTGTGAGGTCTATAACTCTTAATATGGGCATTCCAGGAAGTTCAATGTAAGAGACCGACCGTCTATTGCTTAACGATGTTGCTTTTGTCTGGATAAGTAAATCGTGTTAATCTGGTCTGAGGCAGCTTTCCCTTCACCTATTATTAAGTGTGCTAATGAACTCACCTGTTGTCTGCTAAGGGAGGTATTGACACTCAGAATAATGTGCATTGGGGGCTCGTTATGTAACCATTGTGTGATGTTGTGGGTGGATCCGGGTCATTGTTCATGTGGTGCCTGCAGTATTCTCAAGTGTATAAAAAGAGCCTGTATTCCTTTCAATAAAGAGTCTGATTCCTGTTTGACCCTCAATACAGGGCCTCGTCTCGTACTTGGGGGGGGGGGGGGAGAATTATTCGTATGGGTTTCTTGTTCGGCTGATTGGAGTGTTCGGTAGCTGCCTTTGTGTTCGGAAATGGAATGTCCTAAACGGCTTTAACCCCTTTCATACTCGGGGTGTCGTTACAGTAGAGTTGGGATTGAAAAGGCTTTGATCGCTGGGGGGGGGGGAGAGGATGGGGATGAGAGGGTCATTTGGAGAGATGGAGGCAGAGGGGACAGCTGATGGATGGCAAAACGAAACAGAGGGCAGGAGACCACACAGGGAGGGGCACAGTACAGAGGGTTAGGAGAGCACAGTACAGGGGGTTAGGAGGGCACAGAACAGAATGGGTAGGAGGGCACAGTACAGAGTGGGTAGGGGGCACAGTACAGGGGGTTATGGGGGGCACAGTACACTGGGGGGGTTGGGAGGGCACAGTACACTGGGGGGGTTGGGAGGGCACAGTACACTGGGGGGGTTGGGAGGGCACAGTACACTGGGGGGGTTGGGAGGGCACAGTACACTGGGGGGGTTGGGAGGGCACAGTACACTGGGGGGGGGGTTAGGAGGGCACAGTACAGGGGGGTAAAAGGGCACAAGCAAGGGGGTAGGAGGGCACAGTACAGGGATCACTGCTGGCAGAGCTCTGTTTTCGGTCCTTGCATTGTACACAGCCTGAACACAGGCAGAGCTCCTGCTCCCCACACAGCACACACTGGAGCTGAAATCCAATTCCCTTACAGCTACAATGTGCACAGTATATAGCTAGTTACTGTTTGCAGTTCTGACCTGTGAAATTCCATGGTAGCAATGGAGTTGCAGTAGCTAGCTATACACTATGCAGTAGCTAGCTATACACTATGCACATGGTAGCTGTAAGGGAATGGGATGGGGAGGAGGAGCTCTTAGTGCCATGCAGGGATAGACTGCCGGCAAGCGTCAAAGGTGGTAGAGGGCTTGGAAGGGGGGAGCCCATCTCTCCCCAATACCCCCCTAGATTGGGGCATGTTCATACCTCTGCTACATTTGCTGGAGCTGTACTTCTCTGTTACCCGCTGGCTCTCCTCTCCATGCCCTGTGATTGGAGCACCAGAGATTCCGCCCACATAGGCAGTGCCCAGGTTGGCCCATGCATTAAGATGGTCCTGGGCCAGAGGGGCCAGAGGAGACAGTCGCCCGGAGCGGAGGATGAGGCGTTCCACTCCCAAGCTGACGTCACGTTCGGTCTCGGTTTTGGGTATTGGAGCATTTTCACGTACCGATACTCACGAAAATGTCTAGTATCTGCACCGATACAGGTGCAACCCTAATAAAAGATATTTGTTTAGATCTATGATTATCTATCATTATCCCTTGAAGCCCTCCTGAGGAAGCAGGAGCGCGTATAGGAAACAATAAGGTGGATAAGCACTCCCTACACACATTTGGAAATCAGAAATCATACTGTACCATGATGTGCGAGTCCACTATACTAAGCAGGGATTTTTATAGTGTCCATTTTAACAGTGACATACTGTATACATGTTTTTATTTATAAATCTTATGTGAATAAAGGTTGTAATAGTACTTTTAGTTTGTGTTCTCCTTACGAACCAGCAAAAGACCAGTGTCCTCCCTATTTTCTGTTCCGTCACGGAATCAGTATACTGATTAAAAGTCTGTTATCTGAGCTGTGTAAGCCTGGGGAGCAGAGATAAATATCAGGTGAAGGACGACAGGAGCAGCCCGCTCCCCATACACGCTGGAAGCCCTGTGCAGAGGAGGCAGCATGTGTGGCAGAGCTTGCCGTGCCATCTTGGGAGTGCTGGAATTGGTCAGCTTTCCCACTGCTTTGAGTCCCCTGTCCAATTTATACCATGGCTACCAGCGGCAATGCGAGGGAGCTGGATCAGCATGTGACAGTGGAAGTGCGCGCCACAATGCAGGATGCATTGGAACAGCATCGTCACCCTAGGCTGCTCTCATGATTTGAATTACATCCCTTATTCTCACATTCATAAACATATGGGGAGGTGTTATGTACTTTAAAAGGAGATAGCTAGAAAAGCTGATAATTGAAATAAAATCTGAAACAATGTTAACTGGAAATTACAAGGCCACATGTTTTCTGGTTATATGAACAGAAATGGTTCTGCTAGAAAAAAAACGCACTGGAGAAAGAAACGAACGAACCACATTTTAAGGACATACTTTAAGCTTTGGATTAGTAGATAAGAACCTGCGTATGAAAAAATGTTTTGGATAAGTACAGTGAGGAAAGAAAGTATTTGATCCCCTGCTGATTTTGTACCTTTGCCCACAGACAAAAAAATGATCAGTCTATAATTTTAATGGTAGGTTTATTTTAACAGTGAGAGATAGAAAAAAACACAAAAATCAAGAAAAACGCATCTTCAAAAAAGTTATAAATTGATTTGCATTTTGAGGAGTGAAATAAGTATTTGACCCCTTCGCAAAACATGACTTCGTACTTGGTGGCAAAACCCTTGTTGGCAATCACAGAGGTTAGACGTTTCTTGTAGTTGGCCACCAGGTTTGCACACATCTCAGGGGGGATTTTGTCCCACTCCTCTTTGCAGATCCTTTCAGTCATTATGGTTTTGAGGCAGATATTTGGTAACGCAAACCTTTAGCTCCCTCCACATGATTTGGTGACTATGGTCAGAGCTGCCTTGAGATCAGACAAGATTCTCTCATGTAGTTCTGGGCCGATTCCTCACTGTTCTCATGATAATTGAAACTCCACGAGGTGAGATCTTGCATAGAGCCCCAGACCGGGTAAGATCTTGCATAGAGCCCCAGACCGAGTGAGATTGACAGTTATTTTGTGTTTCTTCCATTTGCGAATAATCACACAAAACCGTTGTCACCCTCTCACCAAGCTGCTTGGCGATGGTCTTGTAGCCCATTCCAGCCTTGAGTAGGTCTACAAATCTTGTTTCTGACATCCTTGGACAGTTCTTTAGTCTTGGCTATGGTGGAGAGATTGGAATCTGATTGATTGCTTCTGTGGACAGGTGTCTTTTATACAGGTAACAAGCTGAGATTAGGAGCACTTCCTTTAAGGCCGGGTTCACACTGGTGCAACAAACACTTCGGCATTGGGAGCTCATGTTGCATGACGTGTGAAAATCAATGTTTCCCTATTGGAGCCGTCTTAACTGGTCTGACACATGTCGGTCCGACTTTGAAAACTCTCCCTGTACTACTTTGGTCCGACTTTGATCCTACTTCAGCCCATTGACTGTCATTGAAGTCGGATCAAAGTCGGAACGCCGTCTTGCATGATCCGACTTTAGCATGCGACATGTGCTCTGATGATCTTGAGGGGGAACTCCACGCCAAATTTTTAATAAAAAACCGGCATGGGTTCCCCCTTCAGGAGCATACCAGGCCCTTCGGTCTGGTATGGATATAAAGGGGAACCCCCCCATACGCCGAAAAAACAGTAACCCCAGAATCCATACCAGACCCTTTTCCGAGCATGCAGCCCGGCTGGTCAGGAAAGGGGGTGGGGACGAGCGAGCACCCCCCCCCCTGAACCGTACCAGGCCGCATGCCCTCAACATGGGGGGTGGGTGATTTGGGGCAGGGGGCGCCCTGCGCCCCCCCACCCCAAAGCACCCTGTCCCCATGTTGATGAGGACAAGGGCCTCTTCCCGACAACCCTGGCCGTTGGTTGTCTGCGAGCAGGGGGCTTATCGGATTCCGGGAGCCCCCTTTAATAAGGGCACCCCCAGATCCCGGCCCCCCACCCTATGTTGATGAGTATGGGTACATCGTACCCCTACCCATTCACCTGGGGGGAAAAAATATCAAGAAAAAAGACCACACTAGACAGGTTTTAAAGTAATTTATTAGTCAGCTCCGGGGGTCTTCTTCCAACTTCGGGGGTCTCTTCCGACTCTCTGGCCTCTACTCTCGCTCTCCGGTGCCTTCTCTGCACTCTCTGGTTCTTCTCCTGCTCTCTGCCGGGCACTTCCGCTATCTTCTGCCAACTCTTTTGCTAGCGGGGGCCCGGTCTTCCCCATCGTCTTCTTCCCTCTTCTCTTGTCCCGATGTTGACATGCCGCTCTCTCCAGCTGTAATGACGTGTGCGCGGCACGCAACGATTTATATAGGCATGGGGCGTGGTCACCGGGTGATGTCACCCGGTGACCCGCCCCCCCTTATGGCGTCACAGCCCCGGGGCATTATGGGGCTGTCTAGTGTGGTTTTTATTTCTTGACATTCTTTCCCCCCCAGGTGAAACGATGTACCCCATACTCATTCACATAGGGTGGGGGGCCGGGATCTGGGGGCCCCCTTATTAAAGGAGGCTCCCGGATTCCGATAAGCCCGCAGACCCCGACAACCAACGGCCAGGGTTGTCGGGAAGAGGCCCTTGTCCTCATCTTCATGGGGACAGGGTGCTTTGGGATGGGGGGGCCGCAGGGCGCCCCCTGCCCCAAAGCACCCACCCCCCATGTTGAGGGCATGCGGCCTGGTACGGTTCAGGAGGGGGGGTGCTCGCTCGTCCCCACCCCCTTTCCTGACTGGCCGGGCTGCGTGCTGGATTTTGAGGGGACCACCACGCAGTTTTTTCAGCGTAGGGGGTTCCCCTTTATATCCATACCAGACCTGGTATGCCGGGTTTTTATTTAAAATTTGCCGTGGAGTTCCCCCATAAGATTCATACCAAACACAGTGCCGGGTATTGGCGTGGATCCAAGTCGGATCCCCGTTCATTAAAGTCAGAGGAAATGTCGGCTTCAAGCCGCAGGGCAAAGTCGGATCCAAAGTAGGACGGGTGCCGTGTCGCACAAGTGTGAACCCAGCCTTAGAGAATGCTCCTAATCTTAGCTCGTTACCTGTATAGAAGACACCTGGGAGCCAGAAATCTTGCTGCCTAAAAGGGTTCAAACACTTATTTCACTCATTAAAATGAAAATCAATTCATAACTTTTTTGAAATGTATTTTTTTGTTATTTTGCCTTTCACTGTTAAAATAAACCTACCATTAAAATTATAGACAAATCATTTCTTTGTCAGTGGGCAAACGTACAAAATCAGCAGGAGATCAAATACTTTCTCCTGTCGTATCATGGCAGCACACACCTTTCTGCTGGTCTGCTGGGCTCTCTAGTCCCTCAAATTCATGACCTCCAAGATGGCGGCCGCGGCACCATGTGCAACAGGAAGTGACGCAAGAGTGGGGCTTTGCTGCCAGTCTCCAAGATGGCGCAGGATGCAGAAGAGCCGTACTGCGCATGTGCGGCAATGACGTCACTTCCGCTACGACGGCGACAAATTCCTTTAAAAAAAATGACAGATGGTTGCAGGAACAGAACGGGTTCCCTGCTGTTGCTGGATCCAGCTTCTTCCTCATCTGCTCCTTGCTCCTCTATTGGTCTGTTGTCCCTCTCCATGTAAGCTACCTTTTTTTTTTTTTTTTTACTTTCTGCCTCTATGGTTCATTTGTGTTCCGTTTGTTCCTCACTCCTGCCAAATCTTATCAGAATACTCTTTTGCTTCACTCATGGAGGCCGCTGCCCAAGCAGACCATCACACGTCTTTAAGGTAAGGGGTGTTTTGGTAAGTATTGAAGATGAGAAAAAGAGTGAATTTCCACCAATACCGTCTTGTCTAGAACAGCCCTGCCAGATCATCAAGATCGTCAAACTCCAAACGCAGAGACCGCTCAAACGCATAAAACTCCTCTTCAGGAAGTAGACGGTCCAGAAGGAGTCGCTCAAGATCACCTTCCCACAGTCATCAGTCGCACCAGAGAAACCCATTTTTAAACACATGGCAGTCATCGCACCCGCCCAGCGGCCAACGCATGCTGGGTCTGTGGGGCTCTGGCTCTGGCTCTCCTAGCTAGCTTGCCGCAAATGCTTTGGAGAAGCAACACTAGAAAAGGACACAGGTACAAGAGAAGTAACCAATATTATACGAGATTCATTAAGAGAATCAATTATGCAGGTGGCTGTTCCAGAAGCGGACAGACCAGGCGCACATCCTCAGCCGTTTCACACTTAACTCAAAAATTTTGAGGATTCCTCTGACAATAAAGCATTAAAAGTATCCACGGGCTTTGACTTCACTCTGATAGACCCATCGGTAAAAGAAGCGATCGGTTGGGAGGAGTCAAAGGAAGCACCGTGCAAGACCAGGAAATATTTTCTAAATTTGAAAAAAAGAGCCAGAGACCTTTTCCATTTATAGAGGATTTGGAGGACCTAATAAAAGATGACTGGCAGAAGCCGGAAAAGAAAGCTAGCTTAAACAGACTAGCAAAACTATACCCACTAAAAGAACCAAATGTTAACCCTCTTAACCCAGCACCAGTAGTTGACGCATCCCTAATGCACCTCGCCAGACATGCGACATTACCTAATGAAGATGCAGTAACCTTTAGAGATGCAATGGATCGCAAGATAGACCTCAACCTAAAAAGATCTTATTCTGCAGCAGAGGGAGCCGGTCAGAAAAAGATAGTGTCTGCCCTGCAGGAACTCACTCTAGCTGGAGATTTTGTGGCAGAAGCTTCAGTAGACATAATCAGGACATCAGCAAGAGCCATGGTGGCCTCCGTGACATCAAGAAGGGCTCTATGGTTGAAGCCATGGATGGCAGATCCAGCCTCCAAAATAAACTGGTGTAAAATACCTTATGACGGAACAAATCTGTTTGGTGAAAAACTAGACTCGGCCATCTCAAAAGTCACTGGCGGTAAATCGGGCCTAATCCCATCCGACAGAAGGCCAAAGTAACAAAAAAAAAATTAGAGTTACGCTTACCAGTAACGTCTTTTCCAGTAGTCTTTCAGGACAGCCACAATGAGAGACAGAGGCTCCTCCCTTTCCACAGGAAACACTGCACCAGCATATATAAATTCTCACTTCCCCTGCCGGCCTTCAGTTTTTCTGAGATCACCTCCGGACAGCTGGGGAGACACAAGAACACATTAATAGCATATTATTATTATCTCTATCATGCTGCGTTCCGGACTTTAGTAAGACCCCCCAATTTCAGGGTGGGTACTAGGGCTGTCCTGAAAGACTACTGGAAAAGACATTACCGGTAAGCGTAAATCTAATTTTCCCTATTCGTCTTTCAGGACAGCCACAATGAGAGGATAGACGAGCACTTACCAACTAGGGTGGGACTACAGCTTGCAAAACCTTTCGCCCAAAGGCTTGCTCACCTGCCGACACCAAATCCACTCTAATGCCTAACAAAGGTAGCGTAGCTGGACCAAGTTGCTGCCTTGCATATTTGTTCTGGCGTTGCTCCAGCCTTTTCTGCCTGAGAGGCTGCCAGAGCTCTGGTGGAGTTTGCCTTTATTCCTGTAGGGACCTCTTTACCCGCTAAGGAATATGCCTGTCCTATGGCTGTTCTGAGCCATCTGGCAATAGTGCGTCGAGATGCCTTGTAGCCCTTTCTGGCCCCAGAAAATAAAATAAACAGAGAGTCTGACTTCCTAAAGACTCTTGTCTGTTCCAGATAGTGCAGGATGCATCTCCTGACATCCAAGGTGTGAAATTTCAACTCCCCTTCACCTGAGGGGTTTGGACAAAAGGAAGGCAAGATTACTTCTTGATTCCTGTGGAATTTTGAAGTAACCTTGGGCAAAAATGCCGGATCGGTCTTTAAAACGACCCGATCCGGAAAAATAATACAAAAAGGGGGTCTAATGGATAGAGCTTCTAACTCACTGACCCTCCTAGCAGTGGTCACTGCAATCAAAAAAACGTTTTTTAAAGTTAGATCCCTTAGTAGACACTCCTCTAAGGGTTCGAAGGGAGCAGCCGTAAGGGTCTGCAAGACCAAAGACAGGTCCCAACTGGGAAATGGTGGATTCTGAGCTGGTCTCAGTCTTGATAGGGCTCTGAAAAACCTGACAACCCAGGGATCGGAGGCCAGAGGTTTCTCTAAGTAAGCACTGAGTGCTGAGATCTGACTTTTAAGGGTAGCTATAGAAAATAGGATTTTTATAACAGCTTAGATGTAAAATCCTTTTCTTGGAGTACATCACGGGACACAGAGCGACATAGTCATTACTAATGGGTTATATAGATACCTTCAGGTGCTGGCACTGGCAACTTCCAAAACCGGAAGTACCCTCCCCTATATAAGCCCCTCCTATCCGGGAGCACCTCAGTTTTGTAGCAAAGCAATAAGTGTCCCGTGATGTACTCAAGAAAAGGATTTTACAGGTAAGCTGTTATAAAAATCCTATTTTCTTTCTCGTACATCACGGGACACAGAGCGACATAGTCATTACTAATGGGATGTCCTAAAGCAATGCCCAACGAGGGGGGGGATACACCATACATAAGCTGAGCGCTATCAGACATGAGGATCTTTTGCGGCCTGCAACACACTGCGCCCAAAGGCGACATCCTCCTGACTTCTAACGTCCACCTGGTAGAACCTAGTAAACGTGTGTACTGAAGACCATGTTGCGGCCTTACAGATTTGAGCCAGGGAGGCCTGGTGATGCACTGCCCATGAAGTTCCAACTGCTCTCGTGGAGTGCGCTCTAACTTTGAACGGAGGCGGTCTCCTTCTCAAGCCATAGGCTTGCATTATGACCTGTCGAATCCACTTGGCTAAAGTAGATTTTGACGCTGCCTGACCCTTTCTGGGGCCTTCCGGCAGAATAAACAAAGTATCCGTTCTGCGAATCTGAGCAGTGGCTTTTAGATAAGCTTTAACTGCTCTTACTACATCCAAAGAATGCAATAACTTTTCCTCTACCGAAGTAGGTTTGGGGAAAAAAGAAGGAAGAACCACATCTTGGTTCAAATGAAACCTCGATACCACCTTAGGAAGAAAGGCTGGATGAGGGCGTAACACTACTCTATCCTTATGGATAACCAGATACGGCTCCTTACAGGACATAGCTGCTAATTCCGACACTCTTTTAGCCGAACAAATGGCTACTAGAAAAATCAATTTCCTGGTGAGAAGAACCAAAGAAATATGCTGTAATGGTTCAAATGGTTGTTTCTGTAGAACCGACAGAACCAAGTTTAGATCCCATGGACATATGGGAATATTAACCGGAGGACTAATACGCATCACTCCTTGTATAAAGGCTTTGACTAGTGAATGCGAAGCCAAGGGCCTTTGAAAAAATATTGGCAAGGCCGAAATCTGACCCTTGATAGTACTCAAGGCAAGCTTCCTATCTACAGCCCATTGTAGGAAGTCCAGAATCCTACCTATTACGTATTTACGTAGATGCCATTTCTTGGCCTCACACCAGGCGATGTACGCCTTCCAGATTCTATAGTAGATCTGCCTGGATACCGGCTTCCTGGCATTGATCATGGTAGATACCACAGCATTAGAGAGCCCTCTCTTTTTTAGAATGTGGGCTTCAATAGCCAGGCCGTCAAACCTAGGGCTGGTAAGGAAGGGTGGTATATCGGTCCTTGCGAAAGCAGGTCCGGACGATGTGGGAGGGTCCAAGGACTCCCCACAGACATCTTTACAATCTCCGCGTACCATGCTCTTCGGGGCCACGCTGGAGCCACCAGAATCACTGGTTTCTTTTCTACCCTGATTCTGCGGAGTAATCGAGGTAACAATTGTGGCGGTGGGAATGCATATATCAGCTTGAACTGATCCCAAGGGAACACTAGGGCATCCGAGCCGCAAGCTAGGGGATCCCTTGTCCAAGAGACAAACCTGTCAACTTTTGCGTTGAATCTGGATGCTAGCAGATCTACATCCGGTGTTCCCCACCGCTGACATATTGTCCGGAAAACCTCGGGATGAAGGGACCATTCCCCTGGGCATAATTGTTGGCGACTTAGAAAGTCCGCCTTCCAATTCTCCACTCCTGGAATGAATACCGCAGATATGGCTGGGACATATCTTTCTGCCCATCTCAGGATGTAATTTACTTCCCTCTGGGCTGCACGACTCCTGGTGCCCCCCTGATGATTGATATATGCCACTGCTGTGGCATTGTCTGATTGAATTCTGACAGGGGACCCTTGGAGTTTGGATGTCCATGCTACTAGGGCATACCGGGCTGCTCGTATCTCTAAGAGATTGATGGGCAGGGCCTTTTCCGCATCCGACCATCTGCCCTGGAGAGACCATTGCTCCAGTACTGCTCCCCAGCCTATAAGGCTGGCATCTGTAGTGACCACCTTCCAGGAAATCGGACTGAAGGATTTCCCTCTTTCCAGATTCTGGGGAACCAACCACCAGCGGAGGCTCTTGCGAACGGAAGGGGACAAGGACATTGGTAAGTCCAGAGCCTGAACTTTTTTGTTCCAGGCTGACAGTATGGCCCTTTGCAAATTCCTTGAATGGAATTGACCGTAGGGTACTGCTTCGAATGATGCCACCATTTTTCCCAGCAGCCTCATGCACAGGTGTATGGATGGCTGTCTTTTTGAACCCACTAAGTGGATCAAATCTCTCAAAGACGACCCCTTTTCTTGAGGCAAGAAAATTTTTCTCTGGTCTGAATCCAGCCTTAGCCCCAAGTATTCCAGACTTTTGACTGGTTTTAGGGCTGACTTGTCTCGGTTGATAATCCAACCGTGATATTCCAGATACTTGATTGTCTCGTGAACAACCACTTCTAGTTTTTCCACTGAGTGGTCTATCAGCAACAAGTCGTCTAGATATGCCATTATCGTTACACCTCGTGTTCTTAGATTGGCCAATAATGGGGCCAGAATTTTTGTGAACACTCGTGGTGCTGTGGCCAGACCGAAGGGTAAGGCTCTGAACTGAAAATGGCGCCCTTCTACCGCAAAGCGTAGAAATTTTTGGTGGGCTGGAAAGATGGGAATGTGCAAATAAGCATCTTTGATGTCGATCGAGGCTAACCATTCCTCCCCTTGTAGGGCAGTGGCCACCGACCGGATCGACTCCATCCGGAAAGTCCTGATATGTAGGAATTTGTTTAGCCCTTTTAGATTTAATATGGGCCTCACGTCCCCGTTTGGCTTCGGGACTGTAAAGAGGTTTGAGTAAAACCCGAACCCCCATTCTTCCAGGGGAACCTCTATAATTACTGCTTGGAGCAATAATTGTTCTAGTGCCAACAGGAGGGATCCTCTCTTCTGGGGATCCCTTGGCACGTTTGACCTTATAAAGTGGGAAGGAGGGGAGTCTTTTAACTCCAATTTGTATCCCAGATTTACTGCGGAGAGCACCCATCTGTCTCTGATCGTGTCCCGCCAGGTCTCTGTGAACAACTGAAGTCTTCCCCCCACCCGATTGAGTGGGGGCAACCCTTCATGCATTTGACTTTGGGGGAGGTTTTGTACCTCTCCTGCTCCAGGGCTTCTTGTTACCCTGCAATTGTCCCTGATTTTTACCTCCGGGATTTGACCGAGGAGGCCGTCGGAACTGTTTCACAGCCGATGTCCTAGGGACTGGAGAAGCCGGCCTCTTAAAAGAGGGACCTCTAACTCTGTTTTTAACCGGCAAGAGTGTACTTTTACCGCTGGAAATTCTCTGGATATATTTGTCCAGGTCTTCCCCGAATAAGCGTTCACCATGAAATGGGAAGCTGACCAGCAATTTTTTACAGGGAGCTTCAGCAGACCAGTTTTTGAGCCATAAAAGCCTGCGCATATGTACTACAGACAGCGTAAGGCGGGAGGCCTGATGGATTGAATCCTTTATAGCGTCCACCGCAAAGCATAAGGCTCTAGGTAGATCAGCTAGGGCAAGAGCCTGCTGATCTGGCAAGTCCCTTAAGACCTGTTTCAACTGATCCTTCACTGCTTGGCAGACCCCAATAGCTGCCACTGCTGGTTGTGTCACCAATCCTGCTGTAGAAAAAGCAGATTTTAATAAGGACTCTAATTTTTTATCTATTGGGTCCTTGAACATTTGGACATTATCCACTGGACATGTCAGTGATTTATTCACACAAGAGATGGCTGCGTCCACTGTAGGGACCCTCCATTTCTTGATGAACTTATCCTCCATGGGATAGACCACTTGAAATCTCTTGGGAGGAGTAAATATTTTATCAGGATGCTCCCAATCCTGGTAAATGAGCCCTTCCAGTAAACGATGGATCGGAAAGGAACAAACAGTCTGGGGAGCTTTTAGCGACCCCAACGAGGAGACAGAAGTGGATGATGGCTCCGCAAGGGGCATTTTAAATGCTGATCGGACCATATTAGTCAGGGACTGAACCCATAACCTTTCAGCATGTGATGCTGAGAATGGCTCTTCCACTGTTGATTCCTCTACAACAGAATCGACCTCATCCTGATCCCCTTCAGGCAGGTCGATCCCTGTATGGGACTGTTGCTCTGCTAACAGGCACTCTGAGGGAGGAGACGGAGATCGAGCGCTTTTTTCCTGTGACAGGGAAGCAGCGATCAATGCTGACAATCTCTCTTCCAGCCCTCCCAGAGCTGAGGAAAAAACCTCCTCTGTTACATACACAGGAGCAGGTGAACGGAGGACAGCCACAGTACCAGGTACTCCTGAGGGTGCTCTACGGTCACTAACCTCTGATTCTTCAGGGGAGACTGGTGCAGCCGAAGCATGCCCAAGATCCTCAGAGCCCGATGGAGACCCCCTATGCTTCCTGGAATTTTTAGTCCCGGAGTTTTTAGACGGCATTATTCCTAAGCCCAAAGCTGAGGTATTCCAGCCGAAATACACCACTTACTGACAATAGTCTAGCACAAATGCTGCTATAAAAACAGTTGGTGTCTACTAATGTGCCTTTCTATGGGGATGCCTGCATCAACCGCTTGCTGTATGCCTTTTTTTTTTTTAAATGTTGCCAGCTCTGTCTCTGCACTCCATAGCCAGCTCACAACACATAATTGTGGTTTTTAACATGCTGGGACGCCCGCACATGCGCAGAAGCGCTGCGGCGCGCACAGAGCGTCATCCCCCAGGCTCCACCCCCTTTCCCGGCTCACCTCTATATATAGAGGCGCGTGCACGCGCGCGGCCACGTGCGCCTTCGGCGCTAATTTCGAAAAGGGAAACTAGGGACAAGAGCCAGGGCCCCTTTTTGCCGCAGGCCGGGGGATGGACGAGCATTGCAACATGGCAGAGGAAGCAGTTCCCCACAAGAGAACTCACCATCTGCCTGGACTTGCTCTGATGAAAAGAAACTAGTCCACATGACAAGAAACGTTCCACAGCGGCCTCTAGTGGATTAACACAGGTACCGCAGTCTAATATATTAAATATATATATATATTTTTTTTTTCTTGACCACTATTAAAATTATTACATTTTTTTAGTAGTTACAGGCATGCACAGATATTAGCGGGAATACCGTTAGGTAACAGACAGAAAGACAAATTAGGCTTGGGGGTCCCCCAATAGAACCAAGTTCCTGGGGGCCCCCACTTACCTGTTCCCCGCCGCAGGACTTTGTTTGGTCCACAGAAGCCCAAACTTCACCTATCACGGCAGGCATTGTAATTAAACATTCAGGGACCGGGTTCCCAAGGATTCCACTCCCCTGGACCTGTATAGCACCCTGCACAGAAAACATCTTGGTCATGGGTATGACCAGAGCTCTGGATCCCAGGGTCCAGCTCCCCTAAGAGAAGCATTACAGGCAAAACCTTGCTCTTCTCTGCAAGGCCCGGGTACCGACCGTTTAGCTATGAAGCTTTTTTGGTCGGATCCGGAATAGCTTACTGAGGCCCAAAAGAACCTGTACGCAAGCTCAGTGAAAAACACATGTTACTTCTTGGCCAACACCTTAGACACTGGCAAAAAACTGAGGTGCTCCCGGATGGGAGGGGCTTATATAGGGGAGGGTACTTCCGGTTTTGGAAGTTGCCAGTGCCAGCACCTGAAGGTATCTATATAACCCATTAGTAATGACTATGTCGCTCTGTGTCCCGTGATGTACGAGAAAGAAAGTCCCCTATCTGCCCCACATTGAAGGAATTCCAGGATGGACGTGGAATTATGGACCGAACAGGAACAGTCCGCACACCACTTGTTAAAGCGGAGCCAGACTCTTCTATAGATCTGGCGAGTCTCATTTTTCCTACTGTTAAGGAGGGTGGTAACAAGCTTTTCTGAAAAGCCTTTGGCTTTTAACATGCCCTCCTCAGTAGCCAAGCCGCTAGCCTCCATCTGTGTACCTGGGGGCAAAGGACTGGACCCTGTGAGAGGACATCCTCTCGAGGTGGAAGGAAGAAGGGGGGGTTCTACAGCCAACTGTCTGAGAACTGAGAACCATGCTCTCTGGGGCCAATGTGGTGCCACTAGAATCAGGGAAGTGCTTTCTACCTGAAACTTCCTTAGAACAGCGGGCAACAGGACCGGTGGTGGGAATGCATAACACATTCTGAATTCCCAACCTTGGGTTTAGTGCGTCCACTCCCAACTCTCCCTCTCCCCTGCTTAGAGAGAAAAACCAGGGGGTTTTCGCATTTCCCTTTGACGCGAAGAAGTCCACCTCTGGCAGCCCCCACCTCCTGGCTAAGAGCAGGAAAACCTCCTGATTGAGGACCCATTCGCTCTCTCTCAGTTGTGTCCAACTGAGGAAGTCTGCTATGACGTTCCTCTCGCCTCTCAGGAAGATTGCTGAGTGAGAGTGTGTTGATTTTGGCCCAGCCCAGAATGTCTGCTGCTAGGGCCGACAAGACTCCGCTCTATGTGCCGCCCTGCTTGTTCAGATAGGCTACGGCCGAAGAGTTGTCTGACCTCACCTGAGTGTGGTGACCCTGGAGTTGTTCCTGGAAAAACTTGAGCGCTAGACCCACTGCTCTCAGCTCCTTCCAGTTGGACGACCTGTTTAGTTCCTCTAACTCTCAGGTGCCTTGTGCTGGAAGGGATCCCAGGTGTGCCCCCCAGCCTCTGCCACTTGCGTCCGTGGTTACCACCCGAGATACTGGGATAAACCACAGATGCCCCTGCGACAGGTTTGAAACCCTCCTCCACCACCAGAGGGATCTTTTTACCTGGGCAGGTACCTGAACCAGGTTGTCTAGAGCTTCTAGACTGTGGTCCCAGATCTTCAAAACGAAGGCCTGTAGTGGGCGAAAGTGCAGTCCTGCCCATTGGACTGCTGGGAGGGAAGATGTCAATAGACCCAATGTCAACATCAGATATCTTATTGTCACACGGAGGTTGCTCTGAAGGGACGTCACTGCCCTGTCTAACTTTAGGATCTTCTCCATCGGGAGGAAAACTCTCAAAAGAGTTGAATCCAAAGTGTACCCTAGGTACGTTATCCTCTGTGAAGTGTACCCTAGGTCCGTAAGAACACTCCTTGTTCTTTCCAGATCTCCGGATAGCTGTTCTGGTGATGCTGCAAATAGAAGCAGATCGTCCAGGTAGGCTATGATGGATACCCCCTGAAGTCGCAGAAACGCCAACGGTTCCACCAGAACCTTGGTGAAAATGCGGGGCGATGAGGATAGCCCGAATGGCAGAGCTGGAACTGTAGGTGTACTACTGTTCCGTCTAGGTTGACTGCTAGACGTAGAAAACGTTGAGAGTTTTCTGCGATTGGGATGTGCAGGTATGCGTCCCTGAGGTCCAGGGACACCATGAAGCAATCGGGGGGGGGGGGGAGGAGGGCCCTGACAGAAAAAATCGACTCCATCCGGAACCGTTTGTATACAATCGATCTGTTCAGGGGCTTTAGATTCAGAATTGGTCTGAATCCTCCGGAAGCTTTCTTTACCACAAAAATGTGAGAATAGAATCCCCTTCCCTCCTCTGCTTCTGGAACTCTGCGTATTACGTTCTGACTTTCCAGATCTTCCAGAGCTCCCAACAAGGCTTGGGACTTCTCCCTGCACTTGGGAAGAGATGTGACGAGATATCTCTGGGGGGGGGGGTCTTGCAAACTCTAAATGGTACCCCCTTCTTATGATCTCCAGAATAAATTGGTTGGGGGAAATTGTCTCTCATAGTGGGAGGAAGATCCCTAGTCTTCCTCCCACCCTGACTAGAGAGTCAGGGGTTTTTCCCGGGCTGTTGAGGAGGGCGAAAAATTGCTCCACCTCTGCCTTTAGAGGTCCAAGTCTTTTTCTGTCTTTCAGACCTGGGAGCCCCCTTCTGACCCTGCGGACGAAACCCCTTTTTTGATAATACTGGGGCCTTCCGCTTAGGGGGAAAGGACTTTTTATCTGCCGTCCGGTCCAGAACAGAATCGAGACCGGGGCCAAAAAGTAGGTCTCCCGTTAGGGGTATCCCACACAGCTTAGCCTTGGAGGCACTGTCACCTGGCCAAGTCTTCAGCCAGAGGGCTCTTCTGGCAGAATTGGCCAGGGCTGCCGACCTGGCTGACATGCGGACTGATTCCGCAGAGGCGTCCGCTATATAAGCAATTCCTTGCAGGATAGTCGGAAAGGAGGCTAGAATTGTTTCTTTAGCCGTCCCAGCCTCAATGTGCTCCTGGATTTTAAGGAGCCAATGTTCCAAGTTGCGGGCCACAACTGTCACGGCCATGTCAGGCTTTAGATTTCCCATAGTAGAGTCCCATGTTTTCTTTAGTAGGGAGTCTATCCTTTTGTCCATGACGTCCGCCAAGGCTCCCATGTCCTCGAATGCTAGGTCTGTGTTCCTAGAGACCTGGGAGAAGGCGGCGTCTAATTTGGGGTTCTTATTCCAAATGGACGTTGGGTCATCCGAGAAAGGAAACCTTTTTAGAGATGTAGAAAAGAAGGGCTTCCTCTCGGGGTCCTGCCATTCCCTTTTGACAGTGTCAATCAGTACATCATGTACAGGGAAGACTTTTTTCTTCTGTTCACCCAGACCCTTATACATTTTATCATGAAGGGTCAAGGGCTTTTTATCGGTCTGTATACCGAGGGTGGTATAAATTGCCCCCAAGAGGTCCTCTACCTCATCCAGGGACAACTTATACCTGGAGGTTTTCCTGGACTCCCCGTCCTGGGCTTCTCTGTCTGAGTCCTCTTGGGACTCAGAGGTGACACTATCTGGATGTGCCTGTTGTACACTGGAAGGGCCTGAAACCTCCTCTGCCCTTGAAACAGTGGCAGGATTAGCCGGTACAGAGCCCTGAGCCGGTGGGGGGGGGGTTGTAGCCTGGGAAGTGGGAACAGAGGGGAGTTGAAATCTTTCAAATAAACTCTTGAAAGACGAAAAGGTGGACGAGAGCTCCTTCACGGAAGCTGTCAGTCCAGACTCCTGCTCTGAATCCCTTTCTTTCACCAGGGTGACAATGCAACTTTTACATAGGACCTTCCCCCATGCCTCCCCTAGCGTGTCCCTACAGGAGGCACACTTCTTTTTAGAGGTATGGGTTGATCTCGATTTCTCTGTAGCCTTCTAAATACAGAAAGACGACAAAACCATACAAAAATATTTAGCAAAAATCCCTCCCCCCCTGACCACCCAGGGGGCTATTACCCCCCCATGGACAGGAACCATGCATGGAGGGGTAATTCCTAGGTAGAGAGGAACCCACCCCAGGGTACTCTTACCTTAGGAAGGCTGGAGGTGGTGTCAGTGTGTGCCGCTTGAGCCTCCGCTTCCGACATGCTGACTGCAGGTGGCTGCCTCCGCTGAGTCCCACGCTGCCTGTGCGCGATTTGGACTCTCTCCAGCTTCTGCCTGGGCCCCTATCAGCGCCGCGACCCGGAACCGGAACCCGCGGGTTAAAGGGGAAGCATCCGCCCTCCACCGGAAATGACGTTGCCACGTCGTTGTTGGGAAAGTTTTTTTTATGTCTATTGTGTGACTATTTGTAGGAATTTCAAATAGATTCCGATTTCTAAAATGGCTTCTAAAGACACGTTGCTTCTAACCTGTATTGTTCAATTGTTTCAACTTACTTCCTAAATTCATAAGCTTTGCTACGAATTGTAAAAAGACACTGATTGGCAATAAAGCTGTTTCGCATCATAAGCCACCAGTGAACTTTAAGCCAATAATATGCGTCCTGTTGACTCTATAAAAAAGGTCACAAACCTCGTGTCAGTTGTGACTTCTGCTTTTTCTCTTAGCATGTAAGACTCATCCATTTGTACCGGTACATTTGAAATAAATTGCCTTGCTTCTGAAACACACTTGAAGTTTGACTGATCACGGAGGGGAAACCATCTTAACATTTTGGACCTTCTTGCCGACACCAATGCATTCAAGCCCGGGTCTAAAGGTTCTGATCGATCTGAAAATCGGTGAGTATCAGGATCTCAAAACTCACTGAGAAAATAAGTCCCCCCACTTAACATTAGTGGTCAAATAGGGGCCAATTGCTACCAGGACCCGGGTTCAACCATCTGGTTCCGAACCTACTGATCCAGTCCTTCTGGTGTGTTTGGGAGGTAAGATACTTTAAATTTTAACTTTTTTTCTAAATCGATTTTTCTCTTTCTGCTTGATTATGGTTATGAGTTATAGATGAGTTGTAATAACGGACATTGGGATTGATTGTATAATATCTTCTTAATCCGATGAAGACAGAGGCATTTGGGGCGTTGCCTACAGTAACATAGACGTCACCTGCTGTCCAGGACAGATAAAAAAAAGATTTGTTGAAGGGTATACCGAATGTCGAAGGTTGCGGACCCGACGATTTAAGCGCTAAAAGTAGCTGAGTGATCTAAACAGATTGCAAGGCCTACTTTCTTCTTGGTGATCACTTCTTTTTCTCTCTCTTTTTAATGTTTAACCTTACTGCTAACTTTACAACTTCATTGAACGACAGTACTGCAAAGACAGGTTTTAACAATTTTTTGATTCTCCCCATAGTGTGTGGTGTTTTGATATTTTTGATTTTCCTGTATTCTTATTGTTATCGTGACCCCAGAGTTGCTACCCCAGTGTTTTACAAGTTTATAGACAGCCCGATTAATGCCAACGGCTGGGAACTTGTCTGTTGAGGCAGTTATACATAGTGTATCTGCAATCTTGTGGTTAGACACTGGACTCAATCCCCCCCCTCCCCCCTTCACAGACAGGACTTGTTAAGTGCACTTCCTCTTTTGTGCGTGCGCGCGTGACTTCTGATCAGATCACTCTATTTTTTTATTTTATTTATTTTTTGTTTGTTTTAAACCAACTGTGCTTCTGAAAAAAAAAAAAAAGGAGGGGGAGTGAAGATATAGATATATGTGTTGATATATATGTATGTGTATATATATATATATATATATATGTATATATATATGTGGATATGTATGTGTGCATGTGTTTCCTGTTTGGGGAATTTGGACTTTGTTGTTTTATATAGATTTTGGTAGGGTTTGAGAGTAGAATTACCAGCCTTGTATTCTAAACTCAACACTGACGCAAGAGAACAGAGCACCATGGGGAATAATGTCTGTAAAGGAATGTATTGCGTGTGTTGCTGTTGTGTTCCTAATGCGCCATTAGAAGGAGATAAGAAATTTATGCATAGCAAAGACTCTAAATTTGTGAAATATTGTGCTAAATGGGAAAAAAAAAATTGGATTTAATAATAAATTAACTGTAAAAGGTTGTCAGGATTTGGTGGATAAGCTTAAATTGTTGGGACCCAAAGATCAAAGAAGGTGTGGGTTAGCAATTGCGGAATGCTGGCTTGAACATGCTAGAAGAAGAACAAAAGAGAAATGCCAAGCCCAACTTCCTCTAGTGGACAAAGAGGATGATTTCATTTGTAGCACCCAGAGACCGCCTCCTTATAATAATGGTCCTCCCCCTCAGGTACAAGCCACTGCCCAGAGTAACACCCTCCCTGTAACATCCACCCCTGTCAAAGGAACCACCTTTGAACAAGACCCCAATCCTACTTCCTCAATTTCTCCAGATAGCAGCATAGCTTCGGAGATGAACAGATCGATCCTTGAAACTTTAACTGATGCCATAACCTATGCACTAGGTGCCCCAGCAGGAGCCAAGAGATCAAGTAAACCTCCTATTAGGTATGGTGTAGATGATGGTGAGGAATACCCCTTGATAGAAGTCCCGAACCCCAGGGGAGGACAGGCAGATGGGGTGGGAGGACAGCATCCCCTGACAATGACTGTTTTCAGGCCATGGACTGAGAAGGACATACAGAAGGCTACAGAACACATAAAACATCCAAAATTAGGTCCAGGGGAATTTATTGAAAACATAGAGGGATTAAGGAACAGTTATAAGTTCAATGGGGTGGAGGTAGAGAGAGCCCTGAGGAGAGTACTGGGATCAGATTGGGCTTCAGTAAAGGGGGATTGGGACCCTTGCGGCCTAGCAGACGGACAGGGGCAAAGGGATCCATTACCTCCAGATAGCCCAGACTTAGGAAACAGGTTGACTGCCTTACTGAATAGATGCCAGCTTAGATGGGTACAACGGACTGATTGGCAGAAAATAAATATGACAGTACAAGAAGACAAGGAGAGTGTCAGTGACTACCTGAATAAACTACGAGAGGTTTTTAAAGTGTTCTCCGGGCTCCCTGAAGCTGAGGATGTGAATAGTGCATATCAGCAACAGCTAAAAATAGCTTTTGTAAATGGATTAAAACAGGATCATAAGGATTACATTGTTAAAAACATGGTTACTTACCGAACTGCATCAGTGTTAGATGTTTTACAATATGCTAAACATTCAGAGAAGTATTTGAAAACAATCGTAAAAAAGAATGTGAAAGTAAAGGTTTTTGTGCAAAGTGATGAAGGAGATGAGGAGGTAGAGGAGTACACCGCCGAGGCAGAACCAGAGGAGTCTAATAGAGGAAGAGGCAGAGGTGGTTTTAGAGGAAGGAACAGGTTGAGAGGAGGAGGAAGGGGTAGAGGACAATGGAAGAATAAAGAATGGGTAGAAAGAAGGCAATGTTGGGTTTGTGGAGAACAGGGGCTTTTGGCCAGGGACTGCCCTGATGGGTCAGGCCCCCACAAATCCGATTGACTAGAAACAGTATGTGTGAGCCACCTGGAAAAGATAGGGTACGTTGAAAACTTACCACAGGTGGAGTTAATGGTGGAAAGGAAATGTGTACTTTTTTTGCTGGATTCTGGGGCCAGTCGGACCCTAATCCACCCTGCAGATGTACCTCATGTTGATCAATCTACAAAATCTATCCTGGTGCAAGGGGTAAGTGGAAAATTGGTGAGGGAATCATTGTCTGAGTATGTCACCATTGAGGAGCCAGAGACAGGGGTTAAGACCACAATCAGAGTGATCTTGTCTACTGTTTGCCCTGTAAATCTCTTGGGAAGAGACCTAATGTCAGCTATGCGCATGTCAGTCAGTGCACAAAATAATGGGTTTGCAGTCCAAGTAGGACAGGGACCTATTAACCCAATAGAAGAAACGCATTATTATTATTCATTAGATGTGTATATGAAAGACAACGAGACAATTGACACTGTTGATAAAATGATTAATTATGCTGCAACCACAATGGAAGGTAGAACAGTGGATCTACAGGCACCAAATAGGGCTCACTGTACAATGTATTTTAAGAGAACACCAGGGCCGGATAGGTATTACGCTTCCAGATTTTTCTCAAAGAAGGAAGTTACCCTGCAATTAACTAATGTTTACTGGAGTGTTGAGGGATTTTGTGCATCGGCATGTTGTATACCTCCCAAGGAACAAGTTCTGTTTAGGGAAGTCACCCCACACATATCCTTGGCTAAACCCAAAAACAAAGATTGGAGGGATGTGGGAGGGTTTGTGAAGGAATGCCAATACCTAAGAGATTGGGCTTCTGTGGGTCTACCTGACCTATACAAAAGTAAGTCCACAGGTTATTTTTGCCACAAACCCTTAGGACACGGAATCATTACAACACCCTCAGCACACATGTGGGCTGCAGGAGCTGAATGATACTTGACACAAGAGGGTCACCTGTTAGATGGGCTCCCAGAGACAATGTGGTCTAGGGGCCCAGCAGATGTTGGACTCATGAAAGGAGTCCAACCAGTAACCATTACTCCAAAATCACACCACAGGCCCCATCAAAGACAATACCCCCTTAAGAAGGAAGCAGAGGAGGGTATAGCCCCTGTAATAGACAGACTTTTACAAACAGGGGTGATTATTCCATGTCCTGACAGCCCCTGTAACACCCCTCTTTTCCCTGTTAAGAAGGCTCCGCCTTCCACAGGCTGGAGAATGGTACAGGATTTACAAGTTGTTAACCAGGCAGTTATACCAAGAGCTCCTGTGGTACCCGATCCACACACACTATTGAATGATCTGGATCCAGGGAATGAATTCTTCTCTGTGATTGATATCAGTAACGCTTTTTTTAGCATTCAGGTACACCCTGACCATCAATTTTGGTTTACCTTCACCTACCGGGGAAAAAGGTATACCTTTACCAGGTTGCCCCAGGGCTATTGTGAGTCCCCTACCATTTTTACAGGCAATGTCCTCAAACTTGGCTCAATTTGTACCCCCAGGGGGAAGCCAACTCCTCCTCTATGTAGACGACATCCTAGTGGCGTCTCCCTCAGAGGAGGTTTGTAGGACTGACACAATGGTTCTGTTATATTTCCTCCATGACCAAGGGCATAAGGTAAATAAAGCGAAACTCCAGTTGTGGCAACAGCAGGTCAAATACTTGGGGTATAATATCTCAAAAGAAGGTCGGCACCTGGATGAGGAGAGAATTCGAGCCCTCCTCCAAGTGCCAAAACCAAAGACAAAGAAACAAATGATGTCCTTCCTGGGTATGGCAGATTTTTGTAGAGCCTGGATTCCCGGGTATTCCATACTAACGGCCCCGTTGGTTCAGGCAATATATGGGAGCCCTATGGCCCCCCAGGATGTTATAAAATGGAGTAAGGAAACAGAGACAGCTTTCACTGACCTAAAACAAGTCCTTTCTAGTTCATCAGTGCTAGCCTTACCAAACTATGACAAACCTTTCGAACAAACAGTGGACTCAAGGGAGGGTCACATGACATCGGTACTTACACAGTCACATGGCGAGCGCCAGAGGCCAATTGCTTACTATTCTACAAAACTAGACAGTGTAACTAGAGCACTTCCACCCTGTGTACAGGCAGTGGTAGCTGCAGCTGAAGCAGTTAAGGCCTCAGCATTTATAGTGCTATATCACCTGCTGACACTCAAAGTACCTCATGCAGTATCGGTTATTCTTTTACAACAAAAGATATCACATTTGAGCCCAGCACGACATCTTTCCTGTATGACAATACTCTTGACACAACCTCATTTAACGATACAGAGGTGTACTACATTAAATCCATCCACACTACTTTCACTTCCTACTGATGGCCATAAACATAACTGTACTGCTGCCATCGCTGAAAAGGTACTACCACGAAGTGATTTGAAAGATGTACCGTTATCTAACCCTGACATGACACTTTTTGTTGATGGCTCCAGTAGGAAAAATCCAGATGGCACAAATGCAACTGGATATGCAGTAGTGACACAGGATGAAATCTTGGAAGCTAGGCCATTACCAAAACATTATTCAGCACAAGTAGCAGAACTTGTAGCACTGACAAGAGCATGTATAATTACAAAAGGAAAATCTGTAACCATATACACCGATAGTCAATATGCATTTTCAACAGTACATGTTTTTGCACAACAATGGAAGAACAGGAGGATGGTGACCTCTAGTGGTAAGCCAATTTCACACACGGATTTCATTCTAGAACTTCTAGATGCAATACAGTTACCAAAAGAGCTTGCAATATGCAAATGTCAAGCACACACAAAACATACAGACCCCATCTCAAAGGGAAATAAAAGGGCAGATGAAGCGGCTAAAATAGCGGCACAAGAAACACATCAAATAATGACAGAACTGGAAATCCTAGAGATAGATCATACAGTCCTTACTGATATGCAGCAGAATGCACCCCCCCCCCCCCCGTGGAGAAACAATATTGGAAAACAAAAGGTTGCACAATGATAGATAACATTTACACATCACCTGAAGGAAAACCGGTATTGCCGAAATCCCTATTTAGGTATGCAGCAGTGTTGACACATGGAGTAACTCATGTGTCAAACAGGGGGATGACTGAGATGTTAAATAAGGTATGTACAGCCTATGGCTTCACAAACTACTGAAAAAAAATTTGTTCGCAATGCATTATATGTGCAAAACACAATGCTCAGGGTGGCATAAGGCCACAAAAAGGGAAGTTCCCCACACCACAATATCCATTCCAACACATTTGTATGGATTTTATTGAATTGGACAAACGTGAAAGAAAAAAGTATTGTCTGGTAATAATAGATGCTTTGACCAAATGGGTGGAGGTATTCCCGACAGGAAGTGCGGACGCACAGACTGTAGCCAAAGCATTACTAAGAGATATAATTCCTAGGTTTGGAATCCCTGAAAGGATCTACAGCGATAATGGATCCCATTTTGTAAATAAAACTATACAACATTTGACAGAAGTGATGGGTATCCAAGTAAAAAACCATTGTGCCTACCACCCCCAATCAGCTGGATTGGTGGAAAGACACAATGGGATTCTAAAAACTGAGAAAAACTATGGAAGAAACAGGTAAAAATTGGATGTACTGCCTACCATTAGCTGTGACTAGCATGCATATTACACCCACACAGGAAGGTTTGAGTCCATTTGAAATGATACATGGAAGGCCATATAGAATACCCTTACTACTAAATGAAACACCAGTTGAAGAATCTGAACGTACCTTAGCAGAATATATGTCTAACTTGTTGAAACAAACAAATTAATGAGGTCTGTTCTATTCCAGAAGGTCCAATCCAAGGAGAAGAGAAAATCCATATCGGAGACTGGGTCCTGATAAAAGTAATAAAAAGGAAACATTGGCACTTGCCTAAGTGGGAGGGGCCATATCAGGTTCTTTTCACCACTCCCACGGCAATAAGGATTGCAGAGAGGTCTACCTGGACTCACCAGTCCCATTGCAAAAAGGTTTTACAGGCAGAGCAGGGTCAGCTGGCGACAGAGCTCCAGTAAGTCCGGCTGCAAAGGGAGGTCCCGCACAAGGTGGGGCTTATCTCAAACTGGCGAAGACTCCCTTCCCTTACCCCCTGGGGCTCTGTAGCTGGTCAGGATGAAAGGGACAGTGATTATCATGGGTCTACTGGTGACTCTAGGTGAGACGTCTATACGGGGAGGCAGAAACTGGAAAGAAAAGGAACCTCTAGAATGGGCAAGTACGGGAAAGGCTTTGAACTTAACCTTCATAGAAGGGGTAACTAGTACCATTTTAGTTGATTTTTGCCAAATGGTGGACTGTAGGGAGATAACTGAAGCAAGAAGGCTCCAATGGGCAGATAAATATGTTTGTTATCTTCCAAGTGGAACTGACTGTTCAGTATGGAACCAGGCCCTGTGGACCACAGCACACCAAGATTGGGGGTACAACATTCTAGGCATAAATGGTTTAAAAGAAAGAAAGACTCACCATAACAAAGGCGGCCAATTCCCCCTGTACACATAGCAGAGATTGCAACCAATTGCTGATAACATTAAAAGAACCTCAAAAAGAGGATCAACGGTTATATTCTATGGGAGCATGGGTATCGGGAACAGATCCTTTAGGTAAATTTTTCCTCGAGGTATTACCACTCGATAAAACCAAACAGGAAAAGGTAGACACAGAAGGGAAAGAAGAAGGCCATACTAAAATAGAAGTTCTGAGTAACACTATAAGATTTACTAACCTAACAGTAGAGGATGTCATAGCTTTGGAGACTGGTTACCAAGAAAAAAATGAGTGGTTAGAATGGTTGAGGTACACAGTTAAAACTCTAAAAAAGGAAAACTGTTTAGTTTGTGCTGGAGCTAGACCCCATTTAGCAACGGTCCCTTTTCCTCTAGATTACAATACAGATCCAGAAGGTTTAAAATGTATGCTGCGGTTGTATAATAAGAGCTATAAACCAGAAGCAAATTCTACCTGTCACACATTGAGTTTGTTGTTTCCCCCAGTGCAGAGACCTCAGATACCTCCAGCGGTTGCTACGTATCTGGGCAATTTTACTTGTTTTGCACTCCCAGGGAACAGTAGCGCGGTGGATCTTGGGTCACTACCAGATGACTGCTGTGCGGAGAGGATTAGCAAGGAAAATGGTGATTGGGTTGAACATGACATTCAGAGAGCTGATGTCTGGTGGATGTGTGGGGATAAGAAACTGCGAGCTAGGATTCCCGCCAATGCCCAAGGGGATTGTGCGATGGTCCAGCCGATTATGCCCCTGAGAATCCTGTCAGAACACCCGTGGACTAAGTCACCAACGATATCGAAGGGACACCTCTCCCAAAGGGTCATTTGACTCCCAGATCTATATAGATGAGATTGGAGTTCCTCGAGGGGTGCCGATTGAGTTTAAGGCCAGGAATCAGGTGACAGCTGGGTTTGAGTCTCTGCTCTGGTGGGTGACTATAAATAAAAATGTTGACTGGATTAACTATATATACTACAACCAACAACGATTTGTAAACTATACCAGGGACGCTGTAAAAGGCCTAGCAGAACAGCTGGGCCCCACCTCTCTAATGGCATGGCAGAACCAAATGGCCTTAGATATGGTCCTGGCTGAAAGAGGAGGGGTATGCAAAATGTTTGGTAGCATGTGTTGTACCTTTATCCCTAACAATACAGCTCCTGGAGGGACTGTGACCAGAGCCCTGGAAGGACTAACTGCTCTATCGAATGAATTAGCGGAGAATTCAGGTATTAATGATCCATTCACAAACTGGCTTGAAGGATGGTTTGGTAAATGGACTGGACTTATCACATCATGTTTGATCTCAATTGCTGTGGCTTTGGCCGTTCTGGTCACTTGCGGATGCTGCTGCATTCCCTGTATTCGAGGACTTTCACAAAAACTGATCGAAACTGCAATCTCAAGAACAATGTATCAAGCACTTCCTACCTCTGAGGAGAGCTGTGTGGACATTGAAGCTCAACTTAATGACATACAGTCCGAAAGTGCATAACACAGGGACTATCATCGAAATGTGTTGAGATAAAATAGCCACACAAGAGGTGGGAATGTTGGGAAAGTTTTTTTTATGTCTATTGTGTGACTATTTGTAGGAATTTAAAATAGATTCCGATTTCTAAAATGGCTTCTAAAGACACGTTGCTTCTAACCTGTATTGTTCAATTGTTTCAACTTGCTTCCTAAATTCATAAGCTTTGCTATGAATTGTAAAAAGACACTGTGATTGGCAATAAAGCTGTTTCGCGTCATAAGCCACCAGTGAACTTTAAGCCAATAATATGCGTCCTGTTGACTCTATAAAAAAGGTCACAAACCTTGTGTCAGTTGTGACTTCTGCTTTTTCTCTTAGCATGTAAGACTCATCCATTTGTACCGGTACATTTGAAATAAATTGCCTCGCTTCTGAAACACACTTGAAGTTTGACTGATCACGGAGGGGAAACCATCTTAACAGTCGTCCGGCCCGCGGGTTCCAAAAATGCGGCATGTATCCATATACACGGAGGGCGGATTGCCTCCTTGCTGCGGCCCTGTGGACGCGATAGGGGTCCCCCCTCAGCCCTCAGCCCTCAGCCGCACTCAACCAGGCTGGGGTGGCTCACGGAAGGTGGGCGACTACCCCACAACCATACCCTGGAAGCCCCTGCTTCTTTTCAGGTAAGAAAAAATGCTTCAGTCCCCTGACTGATTTAGTCTGGCTCCTGCACAGTGTCTCCCCTCCGGAGGAAACACTAACAACTGAAGGCCGGCAGGGGAAGTGAGAATTTATATATGCTGGCGCAGTGTTTCCTGTGGAAAGGGAGGAGCCTATGTCTCTCATTGTGGCTGTCCTGAAAGACGAATAGGGAAAATTAAGTGCCATACAGGCGTAATCTACCTGAAAGGTATAGAGAAGCGATGTCATACAGACCTGGAAAGGAGTTCAAGCGCAATTGGAGGAATACCCAATCTTCCTTTCTGCGACTACAAAAACACAAAACCTGCTAACACCGGAGATCAACAAAAATCCTTTTGAAGGCGCGACAGTCCAACCTGCAACTGTAGGGGCCAGACTCAGGTTATTTTCCCAGGTTTGGACGGACTATATAAAAGATCCATGGGCAATATCCACAGGCCACAAGTGGAGGTTCAAGAACAGTCCTCCCAGGGACCATTTTCAACCTACCAAACTCCCATCTTCTCTACAAAAGAGGAAAGTGTTGACCAAGTATGTGTTGGAATTGCTTCAAAAGCATACAATCATGCAAGTTCCCCTCAGATGGGAGGAGGTTTCCATTCTCCTCTGTTCCTCGTAGAAAAAAGAAAAAAACGGGAGACCTATGCCCTTCTTGGATCTAAAAAGACTGAACAAGTAAATTTGTGTCGAATCATTCAAAATTGAGAGCCTCCAATCCATCCCGATGGCAGTAAACACTGGAGATTGGATGCTGACGATTGATTTGTCAGACGCCTACTTGCACGTCCCCATACATCCGACCTTTCAAAAAATCCTTTGCTTTGAGGTGAATCAACAACACTTCCAGTTCCAAAGCCTACCGTTGGGGATATCTACTGCACCCAGAACATTAACAAAAGTCCTTCTGCCAGTCATAGCATACTTGAGAGAGAGAGAGAGAGGATTGAGAGTTCACCTTTAACTCGACAATATCCTTTTATTGGCCGACAGCCAGCAGTCTCTCCTCCTCCACCAAAAAATTCTGTTATCCATTCTACAGCAGTTCGGATGGCAAGAGCAAGCTAAATCCAACACAAAAGATGATCTTTTTGGGAGCAGAATTAAATACCAGAGCCAACAGAGTGGAACTTCCCCAGGAAAAGATAAAATCTCTAACTCACAAAATGAGGAAACTGATGGCAGCCAGGGCATACATGAGTATTCTGGGGTCCATGTCAGCCACTTTGTCTAGGATTCAGTGGGCACAGGTGCACATGAGAACATTACAAATTCATTCTTGACGCAGTAGGATGGAGTCCCAGACATTAACCTGGCAGCTACACCGATGAATGTCTAATGTTCAAAATTTCTGGCAAGAACGATATATCCAACAGAAGCGGGCATAGACTGTCTACACCATCCATGGAGCTTCAGCCTGGGATACATTTTCCCTCCAGTTCCATTAATTGCAAGATTTCTAGCCAAACTTTGAAGATCCACCTCCACAGTAATTGCAGTAATACCCTTCTGGCCGAGACTTTCATGGTTTACAGTCATCCTACAGCTAAGCATAGAGGAACCATTTCCACTAGCAGTAACACAAGACCTACTCTCACAAGGCGAATTCCTACATCCGGCTCTGGTAAAACTCCATCTGATGGCATGAAAGTTGAGAGGGATAGGCTGCTAAGTCAGGGATGCTCAAGCAAGGTAGTCGCTACTTTACAACATGCTAGGAAGAATTCAGTGAATACCACCTACAAGAAAGTATGGGAGAGATTCACCATATTTGCACAGCACAAATTCTGGAATTCCTACAATCAGGTCTAGATAGGGGCCTGAGCTCCAGTACATTGAAAGTTCTGGTATCTGCCCTGTCAGCAATGATGGGAATAAAATGGGCCTTAGATCCTCTCGTCACTCAGTTCCTGAAAGCATGCATAAATATAAGACCACCAAAGAAGCTGACTTTTCCTACTTGGAATCTCTCCAGTGTAGTGGGGGCACTATCAAGCCCTCCTTTCCACCCCATCATAGCAGTCTGCCTTTGGAAATTAAAACTTAAAACAACATTCCTTATTGCCATAACATCAGGCAAAAGGGTCTCCGAGATGCAAGCTTTACGGATGAAAGAACCTCATCTAATATTCTACCCAGAGTAGTTCCAAGACCATTAGATCAGTTCATACCAAAAGTATCATCCGCTTTTCATTTCAATCAAGAAATCAGCCTACCTCAATTCCTCACTAGTCAAGGCAATCCACATTCTTTGGAAATCAAAACCACTATTGCTTCATACCCAACGGTTACCAGCCCAATTAGGAAGACGGAGAATCTTTTGATGGTCTAAAAAGAGGACAAGCAGCGTTGTCACGCACAATAGCCTCTTGGTTAATTAAAGCCATCAAGAAAGTATACATTGCACAACAGCTTCCAATACCTGAGGGCTTAAAGGCTCATTCTACAAGATGTGTGTATATAACCCACCATCACATATAATTAAAATGCATATGATGTAAACAACATAAAAAAAACAGTCCCATAGAATAATTGATATCTGTGATGAAAAAAGTGAAGGAAAAATAGTCCCAATACAGCAGATTAAAGCTGACAGATGAATCCTGAAAATAGGTGATTAATCCTTATAGGACCATTCCATAGTGGTGCAAGAAAGGAGGGTTAGTGACAAATGAATTCCATCCACCGCTGGAGCACCCAAGAAAGGTAATGTAGTCTCCTTACCCTATCTCAGTGACCGCTATCATGGCGGTCAATCCAGGCACAGGGGTTTTAGGTCTCCATATAGACCAACTGTAAATGGCTGGATGCCGGAGGTGTAACAACACTGGTGTAGGTTAAATTAGATGAGTTCAGTATGTGGTGAAAATCGCCAGTCCTGGAGTCTCATAAACGTCCTATTTGGCGTTCTGTTTTCCCTTTGCAGCCTGGGGCACTGGTGTGATCTTACAGGGATCCAGAGAACGCTGGGAACCAGGAAGCAGGAAACAAAAAACAGCTGGTTGTGACTTCACAGGAACAGGAAATGTGATTATTCACAGTGGCAAGGAATGGTAATGCATTTCGAAACTACAGCTTCTTCATCAGACCATGTTTGGTGTTATATTTTGAAGGCATTCACATTAGCTTTTTTTCACATGTTATGTGCTTATTTTTCCTTTGTTAGGATCATATTCAATCAATTACTTAGCGCTGTATCTTATTTTTCACATATTTTTTAGTTTTGCATCTAAATTTTTGGTCCTGGCAGCTTTGTATTCACTCTCACAGTGAAGTTTATTATTTTTTATCTAGCGCAGTATTTTCCCTGTTTGTTTTTTCATTCTACAAGAGCAGTGGCAACATCATGAGCAGCATACTGCAGGGTCTCGGCAGAAACCATATGCAAGGCGGCTACTTGGTCATCTAGAACAATCATGTCACATTACAGAGTAGATTCCACGCAACTGACAGTAGAATTTGGGGGGAAATAAAATTGTTCAAGCAAATTCCTCTGTATTTTGTGAATAAATGAATACCTTATAAGCAAGCACCCACCCGTATAGCAAGTTATTTCCCAGTGTGTGCTGCTATGATGCGACAGAAAAACTGAAAATTGTATACTCGCCTTTCCGTAATTTTCCTTTCCTGACAAATTTAATGGCAGCACACAGCTGCCCACCTATTTAAGGTGATAGATACGGAGATTGGGAAGGTGGGTCTCTCTTCAACTCTTATAGCTAACCAATCCTATCAGGTTGTGGGGGCGGAGTCACAACCCAGTGTGTGCTGCCATTAGATGTGTCAGGAAAGGAAAATTACGGAAAGGCGGGTATACAATTTTCAGTTTTTCCCTCACTGTATGTTTGCAACTACATCAATACCTTTGCTAATAGGAATATTATCTGCGACATGTGTTGTGTTTATTTGCAAAACTATTGATTATTTAACATTAGTTTTGTGATTTAGAAGTTATCTGGCATAAAATATATTACAGTACAGGGCAATTCATAAAGTAGTATACAGCTTCCAGATGCTGTAAAACAGTAACAGTTGAAGACACGGACCACAACTGTGAACGGTAGGTAGATGTACTCAAAGTTTGTGTCCCGCTACTGAGGTGAGTTTGCAGTGGGAAAGGCATTTTGTGTTCTTAAATTGTGCAAAACGGAATCTGTAACTGTTGTGTAATGGCATTTTCGATCACGATTCAGAAAATAACCTTTAACCAGAAAATATATATTTGTTAAGTCAGGGCTTGACAAATTTGCTTGGAATCTAGGAGCCAGCTAAAAAAAGTTAGGAGCCAGGAACGCGCACCGTACCGCCGAGCTTGCGCGCAGAATCGAACGCATACATGAGTAGCGCCCGCATATGAAAGCGATGTTAAAACCACACGTGAGGTATCGCCGCGATTGGTAGATCGAGAGCAATAATTCTAGCCCTAGACCTCCTCTGTAACTCAAAACATGCAACCTGTAGAATTTTTTAAACGTCGCCTATGGAGATTTAAAGGGTAAAAGTTTGTCGCCATTCCACAAGCGGATGCAATTTTTAAGCGTGACATGTTGGGTATCAACTTACTCAGCGTAACATTATCTTTCACAATATAAAAAAAAAAATTGGGCTAACTTGTCTTATTTTTAAATTAAAAAAAAAAAACAGTAAAGTGTATTTTTTCCCAAAAAAGTGCGCTTGTAAGACCGCTGCGCAAATACGGTGTGACAGAAAGTTTTGCAATGACCACCATCTTATTCTCTAGGGTGTTAGAATAAAAAATATATATAATGTTTGGGGGTTGTAATTAGAGGGAAGGAGATGGGGCAGGGGAAGCTCCATTAGCATTGCTGGTTGTATGTCATACCAACGGCCACCACAAGATGGCGCCTGATCACAGAAGGAAGCATAGGCCTACATACAGAGAAGCATAGGCCTGCAGAAGGCCGCAAAGCCGCGGCCTCAATTACCGGCCGGCCTGGCGCGATCGCGCGGCGCGCGGGGGGGGAGACACAGGATACCCCAGCTGTGCTGCCCCAGGCGCCAGGTCACTAATTCTAGTCGCAATGGCGACCTGGCGCCCGGGGATTGTCGAGCCCTGTGTTAAGTCTTTGGTTGATGCCACAGTTGCAGGACGACAGTGACAACTTTATTCTCCAATTGGATGGTGCATACCACACTGGTCAGGAGACGTGCGAGATTACCTCAATGAAAATCTTCCTCCCCGATGGATTGGACAAGCCGCGGACTAGAACATGCCACTGACCCAATGGCAACCCAGAAGTCCTGACTTAACACCTTGTGACTTTTTCCTTTGGGGGTATGCAAAGGACAAGGTATTTGCCCCTCCCCTTTTTGTTGATCTAGCGGAGCCGAAACAGTTTATGACAGCCACCATCAATGCACTTGATTTAGATATCTTAAAGGGGTTGTAAGGGAAAAAGTTTTTTCACCTTAATGCATCCTATGCATTAAGGTGAAAAAACATCCGACAATACCGCGCCCTCCCCCCCCCCAGTTTTACTTACCCGAGCCCTCAAAAGTCCCACGCTCAGCCCCGACATCCTCCTCGCCGTTCAGCCTGGGCGTTGATTGGCTACAGTGGGTGGATTGAAAGCAGCGCAGCCATTGGCTGGCGCTGCTGTCAATCACATCCAATGACGCGGCGCGCCAGGGGCGGGGCCGAGTGATACAGTGAGCGGCAATAGCCGCTGTCTGTATCACTGGAGCGCGCCCGCAATCACTCACCACCATGCAAGCTCGCTCACATATAGGTGGTGAGTGATTGCGGGGAGGAGCCGAGACAGCCGCCGAGGGACCCCAGAAGACGTGGATCGGGGCCACTCTGTGCAAAACGAGCTGCACAGTGGAAGTATAACATGTTTGTTATTTAAATTTTTTTTTTTTAAATTCTTTACAAACCCTTTAACTCACATTTGGGCGTAAATGGATTACCGGCTCGATGTGTGTCGTGTGACTAAGGGTGCACACATAGAACATCTGTGACTGTCTCAAAAAACTTAAAAAACATTCCCCTACAATTCTGTTACAGGTAACATAAAATATCTTACATTGTTCTTGTTTTATAGTGCGCTGACACTATACTTCTTTATGAATCATCATATTGTATTTTTTTGAACACAGCCCCAACTGCCTGCTTTTAAAGTGGAGCTTTCAGTAACTTTGCAAGTCTGCATAAATAAAAAAATTCCTTACATGTCATAATAAACATCAGCAGCATCATTTAAAAAAAAAAAGCTGCACATTGAATTATTAAAATGCAGCCCTTCAGCTGCATTTTAATGATACAAATATGTGTCAGCATGAACATCCAGGATTTAGCCACTACTGACCGTGGATACCACCTAAAAAGTGTGGCACCATCCCTATACAGAAGAAACCAAAATAAATGATTAATGCTAGGGCTGCTTTAATGCTATTTCTAGTATTTGTTGCACATTGTTTTATTTTTCCTTTTTTCCAACTGTCTCCTGCTTTGTTATTAATTTGTTCACAAAAAATTAGAGATTGCATATAGACAGTATATGAACTGTATATATTACTGTTTGCAGATTAACAAAAACAAATAATATACTATACATCGGGGCAAAGCAGACTTGGCATATTCAAACATGAAACTCTAAGGCCTCATGCACATTTTTACAGCTGCTGTTTTTGGCTTCAAGTGTTTTTTTCTGCAGCCAGTAAACTCCCCAGCATGTTATCCTATGTGTCAATGCACACATAGGTATTTATCAGCGTTCTTTGGAAGGGGAGTTTTCTGGCTGGAAAAAAACCCCAGAGCTAGTGGGTTTGAAGAGAAGTTTTTTAGCTGAAAAATGGTAAAAAACAAAATGCTGGCTACTCTGCGTTTAAGAGCTGTGTTTTTTTTCCCCTGCCCCCTTTCCGGGGGGGGGGGGGGTTCCAGAGAATATAACTAATGGGATGGAATATAATGTAAAATATAAGAGAGATCCAGGTCTGTGTCAACTGTGTTTTATGTATTATGAATGTATATGTACATATGCCCATGTGTATTTTTGTTTTTTATATACATGGTCGTAAAATGAAATAATTTTGTTCGTATTTGTACAAAATTTTATAAAAATAATTGAAAAGAAAAGAATCATAAGCTTCCGTGGGAGTTATTTAAAAAAAAAAAAAAAAAAAAAGAGCTAAAAAACGCTACTGCAAAACTCATTCTACAGCTTTCTACAGATAATGGCATTTTTATAACGTCCAGTGTGAATGAGGCCTAATTTGCCTTTAACCACTTAAGACCCGGACCAATATGCAGTATAAGGACCAGGCCCTTTTTTGCGATTCGGCACTGTGTCGCTTTAACTGAAAATTGCGTGGTCGTGCGACGTGGCTCCCAAAAAAAATTGGCATCCTCTCTTTCTCACAAATAGAGCTTTCTTTTGGTGGTACTTGATCACCTCTGCGTTTTTATTTTGCGCTATAAACAAAAATAGAGCGACAATTTTGAAAAAAAATCAATATATTTTACTTTTTGCTATAATAAATATCCCCCAAAAATATATTAAAAAAAAAAAATTTCCTCAGTTTAAGCAGATACGTATTCTTCTACATATTTTTGGTAAAAAAAATTGCAATAAGCGTTTGATTAGTTTGCGCAAAAGTTACAGCGTTTACAATATAGGGGGTAGTTTTATGGCATTTTTCTTCAAAAAAAAATTTTTCACTAGTAATGGCGGCGATCAGTGATTTTTTCCGTGACTGCGACATTATGGCGGCACATCGGACACTTGACAGTATTTTGGGACCATTGTCATTTTTACAGCGACCAGTGCTATAAAAATGCACTGGTTACTGTAAAAATGACACTGGCAGTGAAGGGGTTAACCAGGAGTGGGCGCTGTAGGGGTTAAGTGTGCCCTGATTTGTGTTTCTTACTGTGGGGGGCGTGGCTTAGCGTGTGATGTCACTGATCGTCGTTCCCTATTACAGGGAACAGACGATCAGTGACAGGCTCACTAGGAAGCACGGGGAGAGGTTTGTTTACACTTACCTCTCCCCGTTCTTCCTCTCTGTGACCCGATCGCGGGACACCAGCGGCGATCGGGTTCGCTGTTCCTGCGGGGATGGTCACGGAGAAGAGGCCCGGGTCGCGAGCGAGCCGCCGCGCTCGTGACCCACGGCTGGGCTCTTAAAAGGGGACGTACCTGTACGTCCATGTGCCCATCCGTGCCATTCTGCCGACGTACATCGGCGTGCGGCGGTCCTCCAGCGGTTAATGTATTGGTTTAATAAAGTTTGGCACATTTATTTTTTTATTTGTTTTGTATATCTGATAGCTCGTTTTATTTTTTATCAAGTTCAAGATAATAAAATGAAACAGTCCTAGTGCTGAACGGCTAAAAATAAATAAGTAGGATTTTTATAACAGCTTACCTGTAAAATCCTTTTCTTCGAGTACATCACGGGACACAGAGCCAGATAGTAATAACTATGTGGGTATATAGGCCACCTTCAGGTGATGGACACTGGCACACCCTAAGACAGGAAGTTCCCTCCCCTATATAACCCCTCCCATACTGGGAGAACCTCAGTTTTTGTAGCAAAGCAATAAGTATCCCAGGAAGAAGGGTGGGGGCCCTGTGTCACGTGATGTACTCGAAGAAAAGGATTTTACAGGTAAGCCGTTATAAAAATCCTATTTTCTTTTCCATACATCACGGGACACAGAGCCGGATAGTAATAAATATGTGGGATGTCCCTTGAGGGGAGGGAGACAACAATAAAGCAGGGCGCCATCAGACGTAAGGACCTATACCGCTGCCTGCAGCACACTGCGCCCAAAGGTGATATCCTCATGCCTTTTTACATCCAGCTGATAAAAGACCAAGTTGTGGCCTTGCAGACCTGAGTGATAGAGGCTTGATGATGCACCGCCCATGAAGCACTAACTGCCCTGGTAGAATGCGCTCTAACTTGAAAGGGCGGAACCTTACCTTTCAAACCATAAGTCTGAAAAATAACTTGTCGAATCCACTTCCTGTCCCTTCCTGGGGCCTTCTGGCAGCACAAACAAAACATCAGTTTTCCGAATCTGAGCAGTAGCCTTCAGATAGACCTTACTGCTCTCACTACATCCAAAGAATGCAATAAATTTTCTTCCGCAGAACGTGGTTCTGGAAAAAATGAAGGGAGAACCACATCTTGATTCAAATGAAAACCTGACACCACCTTAGGGAGAAAGGTTGGATGAGGACGTAATACTACTTTGTCCTTATGAATAATCAAATATGGCTCTTTACAAGAAAGAGCAGCCAATTCTGATACTCTTCTAGCAGATGATATGGCTACCTGAAAAAACAATTTTCTTGTTAAAAGGACTAAGGGAATATGGCGTAAAGGTTCAAAAGGCTGCTTCTGCAATGCCGACAGAACCAAATTCAAATCTCATGAACACAAAGGTGTCCTAACTGGCGGGTTGATCCGTGTTACCCCTTGTATGAAAGCACAGATCAAAGAGTGCGTAGCCAGTGGTCTTTAAAACAACACTGACAAGGCCGAGATCTGGCCCTTGATAGCGTTTAGAGCCAGCTTCATCTCTACGCCCAACTGTCCAACTGTAGAAAAGCAAGTATCCTACCTATGACATACTTACGGGGATGCCAACCTTTAGACTCGCACCAAGTCACATATACCTTCCAAACGCTATAATATATGACTCTGGAAGCCGGCTTCCTGGCATTAATCAGGGTAGACAATACCAAACCAGAAAGCCCTCGGTTCTTTAAAATGTGGGATTCAACAGCCAAACCATTAAATTTAGCGTTCGTAAGGAAAGGTGTGTGGCGGGGTCTCCTTTAAGACTCCATAGACTGCATTTCCCAGAGTCCCGTTTGGCACCCAGGGTGCATTGTTGCCACCGCAAAGACTTGTGGGAGGGAGATAAAAGGAGGAGGCGAGGCTATCTTTGGACACCGCGCGGCTATCAACCGGGTCTTCCTGTGCGGATCTGCTGGAGTGCAGGGCCTGAAGCCTGGGGCCTGGCACAACTTCCAAAGAGCCTTCCACCCCACTGCGAGCCTGGGTGGCATCTGACGACTTCAAGCTGCTGACAGTTGGATCGGAGACCCGATCGTTGCAGGCGCTGTGCGGGGAGACACAGTTTTGGTGGAAGTCCCGGACTGGGATTGCGTCCGGAGCGGTGAGCGAGCACCTGCTCAAATCCTATAGGCTGTACTGTTAGGCCTAGAGACTGCCTTGGCCCACCGGCCTTTATTTGCTGTTCTACTGGAGACTAGTAGCGGAACTGAGTTGAGTGGTCTCCAGTGAACTGTTCTCTTTTTGTTATTGCCTACCCTGTGGATTACAAGTGTTTTTTTCCTATACGTACACCACCATTCAAGTTGAATGCGAAGAAAGTGTTATTCTAAGGTTGAAGTTAAATCTGTGTCAGGCCTGACTAGGAGTAAAGTATTGTTTGGTGCGCCACAGGGCGCATAGATAATAATAGCTGCGCGTGGTGTATGACCGCGCTGTGCTATTATTGTATGCTATATCTATTGCTGCAGGGCTCTGTAAGCAAGTTATGTGTGATGTTCTAACCTATGCCTTTTAAAACAAAAGTAAAACAGTTATACTTTACCATTTGCTATCAGTGTGTTATTATTGCATATAGTGCTTACCTCTCAATATAGTTGGGGTGTGTGTGTACAATCGGGTATAGATTGTGATAGATACCATCCCCTAGACTAACTGTGCCATAAGTGGGTTGAGTAGATTGCCGGGGGTTGGCGGAGCTGTACTCAGGGCCCAAAATTAAACCAGCGGCTCTCTTAGCTGGGGGTAGTGCTACACGTGGGGGCTTTGAGTCCGGGGATCCTGATACAGCAGGTGAACACGCCAAAAGTACCGGCATGGACCCGTTAGAGGTTAAAGCATGGTGCGAAGCTAAGACAGAACCAGACCAGTCGGTGGTCATCAGCCTCCCAGGAGAGGAATGGTCAACAGAGACGGTAGAGCAACTTGTGGTGTCACTGTCCCCAGATCATACACCGTGGGTGATGGACATAAAGTCAGACCCAAACATCTCGTATCAATATGCGCTGATAGAATGGTGCGACGGAATGCCGGAGACCTTTAAGCACAAATGTGTGCGGACGCCAGACAATAGAACTTATAAGTTGGCGCACGCAATAACCGTTAAGACGGAGCTATCCCCAACGGGATCACCGCAAGGGACGCCCCGTGTCTCACCGGAAAGGAGAGAGAGGGCGACGCATCCGGCGGCATCGGTCACTACCATAGCACCAGAATTAATAAACGCCCTAGGGGATCTGCTAACAAAGTGCCAGAGGACAAACACGGTACATGTAGAGGCTAGCTACCGCAGGCTAAAGACATGCTCAGGGAAGCTTCCTGTCCCTGCAGGGGAAGAAGATTTCGATACCTGGATTGAGCAGGCATTACTAGCAGTAGAGGCATGGGAGGTGCCTGAAGTGCAGAAGAGACAGCGCGTGATAGAGAGTTTGAAAGGTGCGGCAGCAGAAGCGGTGAAAAGCTTCCGGTTTGGAAATGCTGATTGCACGGCTCAGGACTGTTTAGCCATGTTACAAGAGGAGTTCGGTCAGCTAGAAAAGATGACAGAACTAGTGTACCAATTCGAACATACTTTCCAACAGCCGAATGAGAAGCTTTCAGAGTATGTAAGAAGACTGAACAAGATGCTTTGCAAAATCGTGTTAAAAAAAGGGATGTTGCCCCAAGACACAGATGCGGCAAGAATGAAGCAGGTGTTAAAGGGGGCATTGCGCTTGGATCCAGTCTGGCTTCACCTGAAAACCTTGGGAGGGGGAATGTCACTAACTTACTCTGATATGATAAAAATCATCAGGGATGAGAAGTCACTACAGATGGATCAACAAGTGATCACGGCACATACCTCTTCTGCACCAGTGATAGTCAACTCAGTGATGACAAAAGAAAGAGACTCAGAAGTAGACACTTTGAAATCACAGATGTCTCAGGTGTTAGAGATGCTGACCTCTCTGATGGCAAAAGACTCAAGGGTTCCAGAAAAAGAGGGACCAAAGAAGGAGTTTTTCTCGGACGCTTCAGTGCCCACCCCCCTACAAGATTGGGGGGATGTGATCTGTTTTAACTGTGGAGGAATTGGCCATATTGCAGCTGCATGTTCCAGTCCCAAGAAAAAGAAAACAGATAACCGCAAGCCGGCGGGAAACTCCAGAGGGCCCCGGTAAGGGAGTCAACCGGGTGCCCATCATCTTCAGTGAGCTCCAAACTGAATGAGAAGCCCAAGAAAAGAGGACAAAACTCCTCAGAAGAAGCACAGTATTCCACAGCGGGAATACACCCCAGAAAAAGAGCATAGTGTCCCTCAGCGGGTCTGTACACCCATTAAGGGGAAGAAAATCAATGCATACCGAGCCCAAGAAAGACTCAAGTCCAAAGGGAATTTAAAGAAGGGAAGTCTAAAGGGAGCATGCAAAGATCAAAAGAGCACCCCTTTGAAGCCATATCCAGAGAAGCTGGTAGGCCCATCCCCCATAGTGCCCATTCAAGTGGAGGGAGTTTACACAAGAGCCATCTTGGATACTGGGGCACAGGTGACCCTGTTGTACCGGGACTTTTATGACAAACACTTAGGCCACCTCCCCATCAAGAAGATAGAAGAACTAGAAATATGGGGAATCGGGACCCAGAGCTTCCATTATGATGGCTACCTGCCCATAAAACTGACCTTCGACCCATCTGTGGCCGGGAAGGCTGAAGTGTTTGACACTCTGGCAGTTGTGTGCCCTCAGCCGCCTGGAGCCAACAAGAGTTCCTTAACAGAAGGGACAAACACGGACCTGGTCCGGAGGCTCCTGACCCCTCTTGCACGAAGGAAGGACCCCGCAGCCACCAAGATCCACCCCATCTTGAAGACAGCCTACCAGCGGTTAGTCTTGGAGCAGAAGGCCCCTGAAGAGGGAGTGGGGAAGGTCTGGAGACTTGAGAAGAAGAGGGTAGTGTTGCAGCCCGCGAAGTAACCCGTCTCAGAGCCACTGTGAAGCTTACTTGGGAGCAACCTGGACCCTTTGTCATGTTGGAGCCAGACCCAAGGGAAAAACACTCGGGTTTAGAAGTAATCCCAGAAGTGGTTCCGCTGAGGGCTCTGAAGAAGGCCCACTATAAGGTCCCTGTGAGTGTCAGGAACACTACGGATGGTCCCATGGAGATCCCAGCCAGAATGTTACTGGGCCAGGTGAGCCCTGCTGCCCCGGTTGCCTTGTCAGAAGTGGAGAAGAAGGGAATGTTTGGGAGAAGCTCTCCATGGAGAACCCGAATCTGCCCAGGGCTTGGAAAGAGAGAGCAAAGGCCCAGTTGGCCAGGTGGAAGAAGATCTTCTCCCAAGATGAGTTCGATGTGGGGTGTGCGAGGAGTGCCACCCACCATATTCGCCTCCAAGAAGACAAGCCCTTCAGGGAGAGGGTCAGGCGAGTCCTACTAGCAGACCTGGAAGATCTGAGGGAACAACTCAGGGAACTCAAGCAGACCAGTGTGATCCGGGAGTCTAGAAGTCTCTATGCCTCTCCGATAGTAGTAGTCAGAAAGAAGAATGGATCGTTGAGGTTGTGTATCGACTACAGGACCCTCAACAGGAGAACCATCCCTGACCAGTACACCACTCCGAGGATAGAGGATGCCCTGCAGAGCTTGTCTGGAGCCAAGTGGTTCAGCGTTATGGACCTCAAGAGTGGATACTATCAGATCCCTATGCATCCGGAGGACAAGGAGAAGACAGCCTTCATAACCCCAGTGGGATTCTTTGAATTCGACCGAATACCCCAGGGACTGTCAGGAGCCCCAGCCACCTTCCAACGTCTCATGGAAAAGACTGTAGGAGACATGAACCTTATCAAGGTCCTTGTGTACTTAGACGATGTCATTGTCTTTGGGAGGACCTTGGAAGAACATGAAGAGAGGCTGGAGAAAGTCTTGAGAAGACTCAGTGAGGAGGGACTCAAGCTTCCGCCCGAGAAGTGTCGGTTCTACCAATCTTCCGTTAACTATCTGGGACACATAGTGTCTGAAGAAGGGGTGGCCACAGACCCCTAGAAGTTGGAGGCAGTTACTTCCTGGCCACGGCCTACCACGGTAACAGAACTCAGATCCTTCCTGGGGTTCTGTTCCTATTATAGAAGGTTTGTGGATGGGTTTGCCCGAATTGCCAGGCCACTGAATGAATTCCTCAAGACAGAGGAGGAAGAGGACGACTCAGGCCCCAGGAAGCCGGGAAAGTCAGTCAAAGACCAGTGGACCCAGAAGTGTGAAGAGGCCTTCCAGATGTTGAAGAAAAGCCTAACCACTGCCCCCGTCTTGGCTTACGCAGACCCAAAGAGACCTTATGAACTCCACGTAGATGGCAGTCATGACGTGTTGGGAGGAGTGCTCTATCAGGAGCATGAAGGACAGCTGCAACCCGTTGCTTACATGAGCAGGAGCCTGACCCCCTCTGAAAGAAACTACCCCACTCATAAGTTAGAGTTCCTGGCCCATAAGTGGGCAGTGGTTGATAAACTCAAGGACTACCTGTATGGGGCCGAGTTCACGGTGAAGACCGACAACAACCCCCTTGTCTCTTCACCACAGCAAAACTGGATGCCACAGGACATAGGTGGTTTGCTGCACTGTCTGGGTTCAATTTCAGCCTGAAGTACAGGCCGGGGGCTGGGAATCGAGACGCAGACGCCTTGTCTAGAAGATCTCATGCCCCCACTGGTGATACAGAAGACTGGACCCAAGTGGCACCTGACGGGGTACGGGCCCCTTTGTCAAGGGGCTGAACTTCAAGCCAGAGGAGGCTCAAGGGCAGAAGAGATAGGGGTTACCATGGTAGGAGTTCCCAAGCAATACTGTGGAGTAACCCAGTTGGAGGAAGATAATCTGCCAAAACTGTCAAAGAAGGAGTTGAGATGTGACCAATTGGAAGACCCCATGGGGAGATTGGTCCTGGAGGCCCTGGAGAATCAGGATCCAAGTAGACTCCTGCGCCATCCTTCAAAGAAAGCTTGCCTGTTGAGGAAGGAGTGGGACAGGTTACAGGTGCATCAGGGGGTGGTCTACCGAAGGGGCCCCTCTGATGACTTGGAAGATAAGTGGCAATTTTTTCTTCCCGAGAAACACAGAGAGACTGTCCTGGTCGCCCTGCATGACAATCACGGACACCTAGGGGCTGAAGGAACCTTCCAACTTGTTAGGAGTCGGTTCTATTGGCCCTGCATGAGGGCTGAAGTGGAGGAATACTGCCATTCATGTGCACGCTGCATCCAGCGGAAGACTTTACCCCATCAAGCTGCCCCAATGGGCCATTTACAAAGTCAAGGCCCGCTGGATTTGGTATGCATTGCTTGTCTCTGCCTCAAACCCGACCTGAGTGGACTAGGAAATGTTCTGGTGATAACCAATCATTTCACCCGGTATACCCAGGCCTTCCAAACCAAAGACCAGAAGGCTTCCACTGTGGCCAAGGTACTTATGGAGAAGTATTTCGTCCATTATGGGCTACCACAGCGACTTCACTCGGATCAAGGGAGGGACTTTGAAAGTCGGTTGATCCGGAAGCTCCTGGATTCCTTAGGGATCAAGAAGACCCGAATCTCTCCCTACCACCCACAAGGGGATGCTCAGCCGGAGAGGTTCAACCGAACTCTGCTCAATATGTTGGGGACCTTGAATAGCGAGAAGAAACAGCATTGGAGCAAGCACATAGCGGCTATAGTGCACGCTTACATTAGTACCACAAGTGATGCTACAGGCTACTCCCCTTACCGTCTCATGTTCGGAAGAGAAGGTTACCTGTGGACCTGGCCTTTGGCACCTCCATAGATCATTCCTCAGCCAAATCTCACAAGGGATATGTGGACAGACACAGACACAGCTTGAAGTTGGCTTATGAACAGGCCCAAGCGGCTTCAGACCAAAGGGGGGCCCGCAACAAGAGGAACTTTGACCTGAAGGTTCGGATCCAGAACCTGCAACCTGGAGACCGAGTTCTGCTACGGAACCTGGGGGTCCCTGGAAAACACAAGCTTGCAGACAGATTGAGACCTGAACCCTATGTCATTTGTAAGAACCTGCCGGACCTACCTGTCTATAAGTTGAAGCCCGAAGGGAAAGTGGGCCCACTGAAGGCCTGGCACCGGTACCACCTACTCCCACTTGCTAAAGCAGTTCGGATACTTCCTGTGAGAGACTCCCCAGACTCAGCCTCCATTCTGGATACTCCCAGGCCAAACACTCGGTCTCAGTCTTCTTGAAATGAAGATGTAGAGACCTCTGAACTAAGTGAAGATGAGAGACAGGAACTTGATTGGTTATGGCCTTCCCCGACTCCAGGAACTTCTGCTATAGATCTTCCCCCTACTGAAGACACTATAGACAAAACACTGAATGCAGAAGCTACTGAGTTCATTCCATCCAGTCCTTTGTCAGATTACTGGGAAGATGCCTGTGACACATACTCAGAGGAGGACCCAAGAGACTATGTACCTCCCGGCTCCTGAACCAAGTGTTTCAGAACCAGCAGAATCCCTCAAGTCTGTTCCAGAAGGGGAGCCTGCAGTGTCCCAGCCAGAAGTCCCAAGAGAGCAAAGAGCCAGAAGAGTTATAAGGCCTCCTAAGAAGTTGACTTACCCACAAATGGGGAAGAGCTCAGAAGAAACTGTGGTCACTGCAAGGAGGAGTACAGAGCATCCAGTTCCCTCCACTGTTCATTTGGTGGAGGGCAACCCCAACTCATCCTCTGGCACAGTTAGGCAGGCCACTCATGATAGTGTGACCTGTGGGCAAGAGAATTCAACCCCTCAGTTTTGGTGGGAGTATGTTAAAAGTTATCTTTGGGGACCAAAGTGTTCAAGTGGGGGGAGTGTGTAGCGGGGTCTCCTTTAAGACTCCATGGACTGCATTTCCCAGAGTCCCGTTTGGCACCCAGGGTGCATTTTTGCCACCGCAGAGACTTGTGGGAGGGAGATAAAAGGAGGAGGCGAGGCTAAGCTCGGCCTCTTTGGATACTGCGTGGCTATCAACTGGGTCTGCCTGTGCGGATCTGCTGGAGTGCAGGGCCTGAAGCCTGGGGCCTGGCACAACTTCCAAAGAGCCTTCCACCCCACTGCGAGCCTGGGTGGCATCTGACGACTTCAAGCTGCTGACATTAGTTGGATCAGAGACCCGATCGTTGCAGGCGCTGTTCGGGGAGACACAGTTTTGGTGGAAGTCCCGCACTGGAATCGCGTCCGGAGCGGTGAGCGAGCACCTGCTCAAATCCTATAGGCTGTACTGTTAGGCCTAGAGACTGCCTTGGCCCACCGGCCTTTATTTGCTGTTCCACTGGAGACTAGTAGCGGAACTGAGTTGAGTGGTCTCCAGTGAACTGTTCTCTTTTTGTTATTGCCTACCCTGTGGATTACAAGTGTTTTTTTCCTATACGTGCACCACCATTCAAGTTGCATGCGAAGAAAGTGTTATTCTAAGGACGAAGTTAAATCTGTGTCAGGCCTGACCAGGGGTAGAGTATTGTTTGGTGCGCCACAGGGCGCATAGATAATTATAGCTGCGTGTGGTGTATGACCGCGCTGTGCTATTATTGTATGCTATATCTATTGCTGCAGGGCTCTGTAAGCAAGTTATGTGTGATGTTCTAACCTATGCATTTTAAAACAAAAGTAAAACATTTATACTTTATCATTTGCTATCAGTGTGTTATCATTGCATATAGTGCTTACCTCTCAATATAGTTGGGGTGTGTGTACAATCAGGTATAGATTGTGATAGATAACATCCCCTAGACTAACTGTGCCATAAGTGGGTTGAGTAGATTGCTGGGGGTTGGCGGAGCTGTACTCAGGGCCCGAAATCAAACCAGCGGCTCTCTTAGCTGGGGGTAGCGCTACGCGTGGAATATTGGTCCCTGCGAGAGCATGTCTGGACGTAATGGAAGCATCCATGCATCCCCCACAGCCATTCTTACGATTTCCGCGTACCAGGACCTTCTGGGCCAGGCTGGAGCTACATGAACCACTGGCCTTGCTTCTCTTTTGATCCTGCGGAGAAGCTGCGGAAGCAGCTGAACTGGGGGGGGGGGAACGCATAAATCAGTGAGAACTGATCCCAAGGGGTTACCAAAGCATCCATCCCACAGGCGAGAGGATACTTTGCCCTTGACACAAAGCTGTCCATCTTCTTGTTGAACCTGGATGCCAACAGATCTACATCCGGGGTCCCCCATCTCTGACATTAGCCAAGAAGTTGTCGGGGTTAAGCGACCACACCCCTGGAGACAACTGCTTGCCACTTAGGAAATTCACCTGCCAATTTTCTATTCCTGGAATGAAAACTGCAGATATGCAAGGAACATGTTTCTCTGCCCAAACCAGGATACGGTTCACCTCCCTCTGGGCTGCGAGACTCCTGGTGCCCCCTTGGTAGTTGATATAGGCCACTACAGTGGCATTATCGGATTGAATCCTGACAGGACAATCTTGTAACCCGAGAGACCAGGCTTTTAGAGCCATGTGTGCCGCCCGAATTTCCAGAATGTTGATAGGAAAAGTATTTTCGGCTTCGGACCACCTGCCCTGGACAGTCATCTGCCCCAGGGCTGCTCAACAACCAGAATCGCTGGCATCTGTTGTTACCACCTTCCATGCTACAGGAACAAAAGATTTCCCCTTCTGCAGATTTCTGGACACTAACCACCAACTGAGGCTTTGACGCACCCCCAGGGCGAGGCACATTGGCATATCTAGAGCTTGGATATCCTTTTTCCACGCGGAAAGGATATGGTTTTGAAACAGCCTTGAATGAAATTGGGCATATGGAATGGCCTCGAATGAAGCCACCATCTTCCCTAGTACCCTCATGCAAAGACGAATGGAGGGTCTTTTCTTTGTTAACATTACCTGGACCAGCTCCTTTATAGCGCTGACCTTTGCCTGGGGCAAAAAAAAAATATTCTTTTGGTCTGTATCTATGACCAGACCTAGATACTCCAGCCTTCTCAGTGGATGCAGGGATGATTTCTCTGAATTGAGAATCCAAGCCAAGTATCTCAGAAACTTGACTGTGCGATCCACAGACTGGTTCAGACGTCTATCGACGTCCACCAATAGAAGATCGTCCAGGTAAGCTACAACTGTTATGCCCGCATCCCTTAGCCTGGCCAGGAGTGGGGCTAGAACCTTTGTGAATACTCAAAGTGCAGTTGCCAGACCGAAGGGTAAGGCTACTAACTGATAGGGGTGCAACGGATCGAAAAACTCATGGATCGGATCGATCCTCGGATCAAAGGCACAGATCGGATCAGCAAAAAAAAAAAAAAAATCTTGTTACACCCACCGGCGTTTTAGATTTCAGTTATTTTCAACACAAAACGGAGCTTATATGCTTAAATACAGTATTTGTAAATCCGACGGACTCTTTACATGTTAAATTTTAAAAGCAGCAGCAAATCTGCTGACTTTACATTGTTGCTAATGTGACAGAACACCTCTGATTTTCACATTTAACTAAATGTTAAATGTGAAAATCAGGTGTACCGTCACATTAGCAAGCATGTAAGGTTTGCTGCTGCTTTTAAATTTAACATGTAAACAGTCCGTTGGATTTCCAAATTAATTTAAGCATAAGCTCCGTTTTGTGTTGAAATAAACTAAAATCTAAAACTCCATTGGGTGTAACAAGATGTCCGCTTGGCCCCTTCTCTATCATTACTGTGCAGGAGTGAGGGGTGGAGCAATATGGCGGCGAAACGTCACTACAGCAGCCGCCGCCGGGTGTACCAAGATGGCCGCCGCTCCGAAGCTAGGCCGAAGCCGCGGCCTTTCCTACGGCCGAGGCTCCGGAGCGTTTCGCGGATCGCGTGGTGTTCCGATCCGAACAGGGTGACCCGTTCGGATCACGGATCACCACCGATCCATTGCACCACTACCAACTGATAATGATGTTCTACTTCGAATCTTAGGAAACTTTGGTGAGTGGGAAAAATAGGCACATGCATATATGCGTCCTTGATGCAAGCAGTTCTCCTCCCCGAAGGGTGGAGGCTACCGACCAAATTGATTCCATGCAAAAAGAGCGAATTCTTAACTGATTCAGACCCCTGAGATCTAAGATGGGTCTGACATCTCCATTTGGTTTTGGCACTGTGAAGAGATTTTAATAAAAACCCAGACCGTGCTCTTCCGTGGGAATCTCTATGATCACCCCCTGAGCTAGCAACCGGTCTAGTGCAACTCTAGCTTGTAACCTAGAGACACGGTAGAGATGACCCATCTGTCCTGGATCTCCTTTTGCCAGATTTCTGAGAACTGCAGAAGCCTTCCCCCCACCGGATTGAGCGGGGACGCCCCTTCATAAGGAAGCTTTAGGACTTTGCTTAATAGGCTTCCGTCCCTAGGGCCTCTTGTGTCCCTGGGTTTGAACCTGAGACTTTCCTCTTGAGCCTGATGGTGGAGGCCATCGTGACTGCCTAGAGACTGATGTCCCCAGCATCGAAGAGGAAGCCTGTTTAAAAGGAAGGACGCCTACTCCTTCTCTTAATAGGTAAAAGAGTACTCTTTCCACTAGAATTTTTTTGAATGTATTTGTCCAAATCATCCCCGAACAAATGTTCACCGTGAAACGGAAAACCAGCTAAAAAATTTTTTGCATGGTGCCTCCGCTGACCAATTCTTCAACCACAGGATTCTACGCATATGTACCAACAGGAGCGTCAGACGAGAGGGTCTGGTGAATAGAATCCTTAACCACATCCACAGCCAAGCATAGACCCTCTGGTAGATCGGCTGAGCTACAGCACCTGCCATAGCAAAGGAGGTCTTCAATAAAGATTCTAGTCTTTTATCCGTTGGGTCTCTAAACATCTGAACATTGTCCCCTGGACAAGTCAGACTCTTATTCACACAAGAGATAGCAGCGTCAACTGCTGGCACACGCCATCTCTTGGTGAACCTTTCCTCCATAGGATAAAGTACCGAAAACTTCTTGGGAGGAAGAAAGTGTTTATCTGGATGACCCCAATCTTCATAAATGAGTTGCTCTAGCAAGGGATGAACAGGAAACGCATGCAGGGCCTGCGGAGCCTTTAAGGAGCCCAAGGAAGACAAAGGTTTTCCAGTTGGCTCTGTTAAAGGCAATTTAAAGGGGGATTCCACCCGCGATTTTTTTTTTTAAATAAAAGTCAGCAGCTACAAACACTGTAGCTGCTTACTTTTAATAAGGACACTTACCTGCCCTACTCGCCCGCGATGTCAGCCCCCCGAGGCCGATCCCTCGATCCTGGCAGCTCCCGGCGCCGCCATCCTCAGTAAGGGAAACAGGCAGTGAAAGCCGTGCGGCTTCACTGCCAGTTTCGTACCGCGCATGCGTGATCCAGGCGGCGCTTTGTGAATGGGCCGGCTGCTCTCTGGGATACACACAGTTCCCAGAAGGCAGAGCGCCCCATTCACCAGAAGACACCGCGAGTAGGACGGAGGAAGAAGACCAGCCGCGGATGATAAAGAGGCAGATTAGGGACTTCCGCATAGCAACCGCTATTTCTGGAAAGTAAATTTATTTTAAAAAAAATAGGATTTTTGGTCCAAAAATTTTTTTCAGGGTGGAACTCCACTTTAAATGCAAAGCGTACCATTTCTGTAAGGTATTGCACCAGCAATTTTTAAGACTGAGAGGCTGAAAAGGGCTCCTTTGCGGTAGATTTCTCAGAAGAGGAGCCATCAAACTGACCCTCTTCTTTATCCCCTGAGGGAGACTCATCCCCTACCAGCCACTGCTGGTCCGTAGGTTGAGGACCCGGGGTGGGGGAGGGAGACCTAGCCCGCTTTGTCCCACCCTGGGAGGAAAAAGCAATTAAAGACGCTAAACACTCCTCTAAACCTACGAGCGCTGAAGAGAGTACATCCTCAGTAATATAGGCAGGGGTCTGGAGACTGGGGAGGGTTGCTGCACCTGAAAGCCCCAATGACTCTCCCTGATCAGCCGGACCTGACCCTTCTGGAGAGGCTGGTAAAGCGGAGGCATGACCAGGCCCCTCAGAGCCCCATGGCAACATCTTAGGAGCCTTCTTTGAGGAATTCACCCCCGTTTTAGGAGCCTTAGTCCCAAGCGCAAAAGTCGAGTTACTAAAAAATTGTATTAACTGCTGAAATAGTCCAGCTTAGACAGAGCTGCTACCCACTGTTCAGGCTGATACTAGATAAGTGTGTCAGTAGGGAGTGCCTGCACCGATCACTCATGTGCCCCTCACAGCTGCTGTGTCCCTCCATCAGCATCTGCCTCCACGAGGCTCTGTTTATCTGAAAAAGTACCGCCCTGCGCGTGCGAGGAACGTGAATGCCGGGTCACGTATGTGGCGCCCTGCACTAAGCCCCGCCCCTCCTCCCCTAGCTGGAACGCCCACCGGCATTTAAAGCTTACTCCTTCCCGTGCGCGTGAAGCGCCGTCACGGGGATCAGAGAGGGAGGAAGGAGAAGCTGAACCCCTGAAGAGGAAACATAAGCGCCGCAGGTCGGGGGGGGGGGAGGAGACCACACAAACAATTAGACTGCTGAAGTACCCCTTCACATAAATGGCTGACAAGCAGAGGAAGTGTGCACAACAAGCCTGCTGCAACAGTGACATACCGGATGAAGGAACAGGTACGTTGCTACACCCCCTCTAGCGGTGAGATTTAGGCATGACACACTTACATAAAAGGAGAACTCCTCCAAGTAAACTTCAAAAAGTTTCTTAGGAGTCTTCACTTACCTTATCCCCGCCGCAGGAATCTGCTGGAAAAATAGTCAGACCCAGGCTTCAGCCCATCATGGCGGGCTATGTCAAAGACCTTCAGGGACCGGGTTCCTAGAAAAAAAGGCTTCTACTCCCCTGGACTAGTACTGCATTCGGCCAGAAAAAAACTTTAGTATCTGTCATAACCAAAGCACTGGTTCTCCGGTTCCAACTCTCTTAAGAGAAACATTACAGGCGAAACCTCGCTCTTCTTATCCGAGGCCCGGGTACCATCCACTTTGGCCTCAATGGCACTTTGGATGGATCCAGTAGTATAATATGCTTGATCCTAGAGGATCCTCCAGCCGAGCTCTTCAAAGCACTTCCATAACTGTGACCAACACCTTAGACACTGGCAAAAAAACTAAGGCACTCCCGGTATGGGAGGGGTTATATAGGGGAGGGAACTTCCTGTCTTAGGGTGTGCCAGTGTCCATCACCTGAAGGTGGCCTATATACCCACATACAGGTGATACTCGAAAAATTTGAATATCGTGCAAAAGTTAATTTATTTCACTAATGCAACTTAAAAGGTGAAACGTATATGAGATAGACTCATTACATGCAAAGCAAGATAGTTCAAGCCGTGATTTGTCAAAATTGTGATGATTATGGCTTACAGCTCATGAAAACCCCAAAACCACAATCTCAAAAATTTAAATATTACATGCAATCAATAAAACAAGGATTGTACATAGAACAATATCGGACCTCTGAAAAGTATAAGCATGCATATGTACTCAGTACTTGGTTTGGGCCCCTTTTGCAGCAATTACTGCCTCAATGTGGCGTGGCATGGAAGCCATCAGCCTGTGGCACTGCTGAGGTACCAGGATGCTTCAATAGCGGCCTTCAGCTCTTCTGCATTGTTCGGTCTCATGTCTCTTATCGTTCTCTTGGCAATGCCCCATAGATTCTCTATGGGGTTGAGGTCAGGCGAGTTTGCTGGCCAATCAAGCACAGTAATTCCACGGTCATTGAACCAGGTTTTGGTGCTTTTGGCAGTGTGGGCAGGTGCCAAGTCCTGCTGGAAAATGAAGTCAGCATCCCCATAGAGCTCGTCTGCGGAAGGAAGCATGAAGTGCTCCAAAATCTTCTGGTAGATGGCTGTGTTGACCCTGGACTTAATGAAGCACAGTGGACCAACACCAGGAGATGACATGGCTCCCCAAATCAACACAAACTGTGGAAACTTCACACTGGACGTCAAGCATCTTGCAGTGTGTGCCTCTCCATTCTTCCTCCATACTCTGGCTCCTTGGTTTGCAAATGAAATGTAAAATTTGCTCTCATCAGAAAATAGGATTTTTTACTCACCGTAAAATCCTTTTCTCTGAGTTCATGGACCGACACAGCTTCTCTATTGACATAGTGGGTATTATCCGTTAATTAGGAGTGACTAGGCAGAAAACTTATAAAAAGTGTTGCATCACACCTTCTACAGTACCGCTCAGGGGGCGGACCCTCTGGGTATATCCCCTCACTCTGCATCTCGCAGATCAGTTTGTCAAAAAGAAGTACAAACTTAAAAAGGAGGGGTGGGTGCTGTGTCGGTCCATGAACTCAGAGAAAAGGATTTTACGGTGAGTAAAAAATCCTATTTACTCTTTCGTTCATGGACCGACACAGCTTCTCTATTGACATAGTGAGACGTCCCAAAGCAGTGTCAGAGAAAAAAACGAGGGGTGGTAACAGCATTAAAACAACTTCACCCCAAAACAAAACAGAGGAGTTGCAACTCTAAACAGCCGTCTGCAATAGCTTGCGGCCGAAAGAAGCATACGAAGATGCACACACATCAACTTGTAAAGTTTAGTGAAAGTGTGAACGGACGAGCAGGTCGCCGCCTTACACACCTGGTGAAAACAGACGGTTGATGCTTTCAGAGCTCGGACAGCGTCCAAAATATCAACGTGATTTCCTTAGGATTCTACGGATGAGGACACCAGGATGGCAGTACAAGGTCTTTCTTGATGGAAGGTCGAAAGACCCAAGGAAGAAGGAAAGGCTGCAGATGCAGCACCACCTATCCATGTGGAAGATGAGATAAGGAGCCCTGCATGACAAGGCTGCCGGCTCAGAAAACCGTCTTACTGACGTAACACCAAGAGGCATCTATTGCCCTGGTCGAATGTGCCGGAATGGAGGCGCCTGACCCTGCATGGTGTAAGCCTGATCACAATCTGTCAGATCCACCTAGAGATGGTGGCCGACGAGACCGCCGGGCCTTACTGGGGACCAGCCACTGAAAAAATAAACAGTGAGCCTGGATTCTGGAACGGAGCGGTACCAGACAAGCATTCTCTCAGAGTTTGGACCACGTCCAAGAAATGCAGCGTCGTCTCCTTCGGATTCGACATATGAGGACACAAGGATGGCAGTACAATGTCTTAATTGAGATGGAAAGTCGAACACGACTTCTAGGAAGAAATAAAGGCTGTGCCTGCAGCACCACCTTATCCTTGTAGAAGATCAGATAAGAAGCCTTACCCTTATCCTTGTGGAAGATCAGATAGGGAGGCTTGTATGACAAGGCTGCCCGTTCAGAAACCCGTCTTAACTGGCATAACAGCCACCAAAAGGGCCACCTTCTAAGAAGGTGTCAACAAGAGAATCTCTCTGATGTTCTAAAACGGTGGTTTCTGAAACTCTTAGAGGCCATGCCATTAAAGCCATCGACTACAGACAGCATGGCATATGGGACCCTGCGACAGCAGGTCCTCTCGTAGTGGTAGACGCCAACCGGACGTCTGCTACACAAGCCCCACGGATGTAGTGGAGAGTGGATCGGAGGGGCCGCCTGCCGAACCCACTGTACAAACGTTCTCACTAGAGAGTGAGCCACCAGGGGTCGTTGAACGGACAGCCAGGCTAGATACCTGCCCCCTAATTGTACTTAACAGTAGAATTTTTGGCCCGTTCCCTGCCGAGAACAGCAGGACTCTGGAACCAAATAAGTACGCGGATGCCACCTCATTTCCTCACAAATGGATGTGTAGGTCTTTCAAGTGCGACGGTAAATCTTCCTAGGGGATGATCTTCGAGAACTCCTCATGGTAGAGATCACTGAGTCTGACAGGTCCCGGTCTCTTAGCACCTGGCTCTCAAGCCATGCCTTAAAGTCAGTGACTGTAAAACAGGATGGTGTCTGGACCCTGCGACAACAGGTTCTTCCTTAGCGGTAGCTGCCAAAAGGCGTCTGCTATCAGACACACTAGATCGGCGTACCAAGGATGCCAAAGCCAATTCAGAGCAATTGGGACCATTGTAATCCTCTCTGCCTGCAATCTGTGAAGCAGATGAGGAAGGAGTTTCCAAGGAGGAAGCCATAGATTAGTCGGTACTGACTCCAAAGTGCCGTCAATGCATCTGTCGTGTTTGCCCATAGGTCCTTTGACCTGGCCACAAACCTTAAATACCTACTGATTGAGTAGAGAAGTCAGGAGATATACGACTGGCGTGTTTCCCCTCTGGTAAGGGAGCCCCTTAGGTGAGCGACCTCCGATGCTGCAGCAGAGCTGCTTGCTCCTCCTTGATGATTGACATACGCCACGACTGTGGTGTTTGTCTGACTGGACACCCCTGTAGCCTCTGAGACCATGTGGAGAGACAAAGCCAGATCGCCCGGATTTCAGGCCAATGATCTGCAATGGGAATCCTCCGGAGTCCAGGGACCCAGATTAACTGAGCTCTTCAGACTCATTTGCAACCGGGAAGACAGGCGTCCGCCGTGACCACTATCCAGTAAAAGGAAGGAACTTCCCAGACAGAATGCCGGTGAAGTCGGCCACCAACTAGGGAGGTCCTGATTAGGTGGCTCACCCGGATCGGATAATTCCGTGATGAAGGGCACTTGACGCTTCAGGACAGAGTTACCTCTGTAACACTCGCGTGTGAAATAGTGCCTATGGTACCGCCTCAAAAGGAGGCTACCATGAGGCCCAGGACTCGCCTCAAAAGTGGCGTGACCACCCATCTTGGGATGTCAACTGCCGCACCGCAGCCCGAAGGGTCTGCAACTTTCCCCTAGGGGGGAAAAACGTATGCCTCTGAGGAGTCCAGAATCAACCCTAGACACACTAGGAGTTGGGACGGTACCACTACTGACTTCTGAGTGTTCAGCACCCAAGCAAGTATCGGAGGGTCTGACAGGTTAAAGACACGCTCACTTCTAAATTAAGTTTGAAGTGACCCTCAGAAAAAGATCGTCCAAGTTGCCCATGATAGCGATGCCACGCTGTCTTAGTAGGGCCAGAATCGTGGCAAGCACCCTGGTGAACACCCTTGGTGCTGATGCCAGGCCAAAGGGGAGAGACACCATTGGTAGTGGTCTTCCCTGGCCGCCAACGCAGACATCTCTGATGCCTGGTGCATATGGAGACCTGCAGCATGCGTCCTTGATGATCAAGGATGCCGGAAATCCCCTGGATGGAGGGCAGCGACAACAGAGCGAGCCAACTCCTTTCCGGAACCTTTGTACTTTCACAAAGCAGTTGAGGGTCCTGATATCCAAGATAGGAGGAACCCCCTCCAGTACTACGAACAGATTTGAGTAGAACCCCAGAACCCGTTCCTGTACTAAGACAAGAAGGTTTACCCTGCATCTCAGCTGGTCTTGTACCGCCCCATGTAGGACTTCCTGACAAGTCGGCAGAAGCTGGCGGTTAAAAAGGGAAAAAATCTGTTCGGTAGGCAAGCACAATTGGGCTTGCAAACCCAGGGACGCTTGTGTCCCTCAGCAGGCGCTTTATCAGCCTGGGGTCGTTTACTTGCCGCACTAGGCGGGCGAAGGGACCGATTGTGCGCGTGAAGGAGGACCTTAGCCTATGGTGTGGCTCCTTACCTTTTTTGGATTGCAGAAGCAATGTGCTCTTACCTCCTGTGGCATCCTAAATGTCATCCAGAGAAGCCCCAAAAAAGTCTGTCTAAAGGGCAGATCCAACAGGGCCTTCTTGGAAGCTTGGTCCGCAGACCAGCACCTTAGCCAGATCAGGCGGTGAATTGCTACTGCATAAACCAAAGCTTTTGACAGCAGGGGAATAGTATCCATGTCTGACTTGCAGACAAAACTTAAGGCCCTGGACCAACTGGTCGGCCAAAGTTATCTCATTAGGAGGAGCATCTCGCTCCTTTAACCCCTGGAGTAGCAATCTTACCCATTCAGTAAGTGTCTGAGACACTAAGGCCCCCACCAATGCCGAGCGCACCGCTGAGCCTACCACAGAGTATAAGTAGCGAGCGAGTGCTTCAGCTTTCTTATCCACAGGGTCCTTGAAAACAGGAGCCCCTTGTACTGGGATTGTGGTAGCTCTGTTAAGTCTGGACACCGGAGGGTCCATTATAGGGGGAGCGGTCCATTTCTTCAGAAAACTCTCCTCAAAGGGGTACCGTACCGCAAAATTCTTTGGGGATGTAAAGACCCTTAGTGGGTTTTCCCACTCCTTGTATAAGAGCTTATCAAAATAAGACACACAAGGAAACGCCCTAGCAGTGCGGGCAGGTTTACGGAACCCAAAGGGTACCGAAGTCTCTGCTGCTTCAGCAGCATTTTCCAACTTTTGCGTATCCCGCACTGCACTAATAAGGTCAGATACCAAAGCCTTTTTCGCGTACTGACCTGGAGACATCCTCACTGTCCGATCGGTCACGGTCTGCAGTCTCTGATGCATCAGAATCCGGGTCATGACCCATAGCTGGACCTGGTTCTGCATCAGAATTATCCCCAGAAGATTGCAGGGGGCGTTTACTACCTCCCGTGTTCCCGTGTGCTGCTTCCATCTTGGCAACAGACATAGCGTCCACAGAAATATCAGGGGCACCAGCTGCCAATCAGGTGTTTCAGGGGAAAAAAACATCTGGCTCAGACGCCATGCTTACACCCACAGGGCTTCAGGCAAGATATCAATAGGCCACCCTTCTAGCTGATCAGAGATGCTGTGTCTCCCAGAGGACACACCACCCTTGGATCGGTACCGCTATGCTGCAGTGTGCTGCGCCTGTGATGCTATCGCACGGCTGCTGTGTCAGTCTGATAGTTTTATCAGCGTTTCCTGTGTCAATTTTTTGCGCCAGTGTAATGCACCCTAGAGGCCGGAGACTACCGCAAAATGGCCGCCAAACGGCTGTATTGAACAATGTGGGCTCCAAGAAAATGGCCGCTGAGGCATCAGTAGAGGCAAAAGCGACCGCGGAGCACAAACAGATGGCCGCCGAGCGGCGGTATATACATACAGGCGTGAATCCTAAGAAACATGGCCGCCGGGCAGTCTATAGAGGCCAAAGCGGGTGCGAACCACAAGAAAATGTCCGTCGAGCGGCGATATATACATATAGGCGCAAAACCACAAGAAAATGGCCGCCGGACAGTTATTACGTCGAAACAGGCATGGACCACCGCAAAATGGCCGCCGACAGCCTGGAGGGGGAAGAAGCACACACCAGGTAAGCAGAAATTACATCTTTTAAAATGATAGTTACAGCCAGCCCCGCTCCAGATGGAACCCCTTAGGTGACCCCCAGCACCCAGCAACCTTAGCTCAAGGCCAGGGAGGAGGGAAGGCAGGGAAAGGGGAAAGAAAGGGGCCACAACCACTTACTTGGTCTCTCCAGGAATGTCCAGCCAAGTCACCCTGCTGAGGCAGGGGAGCTACTTACCCTTCCTGCGTGTATCATGCTGGAAGACATTCCAAAACAGATCATCATCCACGCACGGAAGGTGACCGTCGGGCAGGCATGCTGTGATTGGACCCTGAGGAGCGATCATATGTATGCCCTGGAGCGCGACACTCACCGGACAGGCTACTGCGACTCGGCCGTAAGGTCAGCCGAAGCTGAGCGGTCCGATGCAGGCCCTGGA